>CM073734.1:37394984-38717067 GCA_037113605.1 Calophaca sinica
TCCCACTACTTTCGTACTGTGCATTCCCTCTGTTTTTTGCAAACTGCTATCTCTCTCTCTGAAAACCCTAAACCTCCATCGCAGGCTTCTTTACTCTTCATCAATGACGTTCTCTATGTTTGAGACCACTGCTGTAACGTCCCTTTTTCAAATAATCTAGGATAATATTAGAAATATAATTAAATTAGTAATAAGGTGATAAACGGGAGTTAAAAACCTTAATTAGGGATAAAATGAGTTTAAGTGAATCCCATAAACCCTAAAAGAGGTGTAGGAACATTAGGAAAGACTTAGAATACCCTAGGAAGGCGTGGAATCCCCTAGAATCTTCTTGAACGAAGGAAACAAGATATTTCCGGAATGCCTTGATCGCGACACGACCATATTAACCGTTTGCTCATCGCGACGCGATGGTATGTGTGTCCAGAAGGACCCAGAAGCTTTTACCTGTCGCGATGCAATGGAATTAGCACAGCGACCATTGCGACGTGAGGCATGTCGGTTATCGTAATCGTCAGATGTCTGACACGTGGCATGATCGCGACGCAATGGAGATTGTGCCTATGGCCATCGCGACGCGATGGAGGCAAACCTCGCCTATAAATAGCCGCTCACCCTCCCTCATTTCTTGCCTCAGTGCCTCTTCTCTCTCTAGCTACTTCCTCTATGGAGTGAGTATGCTCTGCACCTGCCTCGAATGAGGATCCCGTGCATAAGAAAACTCTTAGTTGGAAATCCTTAAGTCTGAGAGAAGAGTAAGGCTTAGAGGAGTAACTAAGGCAGGAGCGAGGACAGCGGTCGAGGGTCAAAGCTTAGGCGTTTAGCTAGGAGTGCCAAGTGAGGGGGAAGACACCTTAATCACTAGGGAAAATAGGTAGTAGAGTAGTACCGTTAGCATACGTAGGGGACCTCAACCCTACTAGAGGTTGATATTAGCAACACCTTAGGAGAGGGGTTGCGGTATGTGGTGGCTAAGGATAGTCACCGTATACCTATCAACTAACATAGGTTTACGTTTGGTATAGTTTATGTGCCTGTTTGACTTATGTGTTGCGTGATTGACAGTCGCCCATGCGACGCTTGGAATAATATATGTGCTGCTTAATCATGATCTATTAACATGATTATATCTATGTGCTGATTGATGTGATACTATGAATGTGATTAATGTGTGGTCTTAGTGTCAATGGTGACGCGCTCTAATTAGAGGATTGCGAATCCCTAGATGGTAATAGCAAGCATTACCGTCGATACTCCGTTTGTCAATGGTAACAGCCGGGTTGGTGTACCCGAGGTTGGTGTACCTGAGAGTGGAATGGTTATTGACCCGTGGAACCTAAGGGTGGAACGCTCATTGACCCATGAGACCTGAAGGTACAGAGTGGTTTAGAGCTTGTCATTGACCTTGAGGGTATGGACTCAGTCATGACCTTGAGGGTACGTGGACTCAGTCATCCCGACGAGGCTCCAGGACTCCACGTCTAACGGGAGGACAATCTTGGCCATTCCTAGTATGGGGGATGTCGTCCTTGTGCACGGGACGGTACCTTACTTCAGTGATCGGAGATGGTAATTACCGATATGGGGATGTCTTATCCGGTAATCGGAGATGGTAGCGTATCAGGATATGTTCACAGGACAACCAACTTAAATGTCATTCCTTTGTGCCCTGAAACTAGTGATCGGTCAAGGGAGTAGGGCCGGTGATCAGCCCGCAAGTTCGGTGATCGGTGTCAGTCTGTGGTATCAGTGTATGGTCCGATCTGTGACCATGTGCTCGGGTTTTTCAGTATGTGGTATCATTCATGTTGATGATTGGTATGCCTGTGCTGTGCATGATGACAGTCACTCTACTATTCTGTTTTCCTGCTTGTTAGTGATTGATGGATATTTTACCCCTTTGTTTTCTTGTGTGTTTCCATACTATGCTATGATGAATAATAGATGGACAGGAGCATTCTGTGCTCAGAGCTTAGGGAGCGGGACCTAGTGGAGGTGACCGCTAATAATAATAGTTATATCATGGCCAGTCTGTCCTTTTGCCACCCCTTGTGGGTGTGGGGTATATATTTATATGTGTGTATGTATCATGCTTTGCGTACTCTGATAATAAATAAAATGTGTTATTGCTTTGAACATATATGTCAGGATAAAGTGACGCCCTGTCGAGGCGAGGTGTTACAACTGCTATGTTCAACACCATGACCGATGGAAAGATTCTTATTGAGAATAAGGTTGATCTAGACCGTCTTGCTAAGTTTGAGTTTGACTTCAGAGAAGGATTAACTCTCATGGGCTGGAGAGAATATTTCAAATTTGTCAACACTGTTAGAGAATTTTGGGGTAATGCTAGATTACACGCTGGAAGCCTTTTTAAGGGATACATCAAAGGTTTTGAGTTGGTCGTAACTCCAAAGCATATTGCTGAGCTCATTCGATGCCCAGATGAAGGATTGAATCTTTCTGAAAGGCTGGGAAACTCAATTTGGAGGTCCACAAGCTGTGGATGAAGAACTGTTTGAGAACTACCGTGCTCTCAAGGCTTCGAAAAAGCCTTTAAATGATGTGTATTTGAAGAGCCACTACAGAGTTCTTCACAAGCTGATTTCAAAATGTGTTATTTTGAAGGTTAGTTCAACTGACATTGTGAACCATGAACAAAAATTCATAATGAGGCACTTCAAGGCTGGCACTAAAATCAATCTGCCAACATTGATAATGAACACCATAAGGAAAGCTATTGCAACTTCAAAGACTGGGGCTGCTTTTGACAAGGTCGTCAACAAAACCATTCCTTATGCTGTTTTCTTCTCTAAGCTCATGAGGAAACAGAAAATTGTGGAAAAGCTGAAGACTTTGAAGGGAGAAGAAAAGGAGAAGTATTTTGGAAAGAAGGCCATAGATTTTGCTGATGTCTATGGAAAAGCAAATCTAGCAAGAATGGGTTTATGCTCTTCTCAATTGATTCGCAAAATCAAAGAAGAAGAAGAAGCAGAAGCTGCTGCTGTTGTTGAAAAAGCCTTCACACAAATCCCTGATTCTGAAACTCAAGGGAAACCCACTAAAAGCTCTGTTTCTAGTGTGAAAATGCATGCTGAGCCTCCGGTCAAGATGACCAGAAGCAAGGTACAGAAGAAGCCGCCCAGTGTGCCTGTGCCAGAAGATGATGATAAAGACAAGGCTCCTATTAGGAGACTTCTTGAGAAAAGGAAAGCAAAAGCTGTCCAACCAACTACTGCTTCTAGTCTATAGAAGCAAGCTCCTGCTGAACCCCTTACTGTGATTCAACAGAGCCAATCCAAACAAAGGAGACTAGTTAAGGCCTCTGAGAAGGCAAAGGTACTTGACTTTATTACTGATGATTATGTTGTTACATATGATATAGATGACCCTATCACTACACCACCTTTATTTGTTTCATCAACACAAATTCCACTTACCAAACCACCAACATCACAACCTCCACGCATTACCATCAAGACCAAGAAATCACATCCACTTTCTGGTGCTTTGACTGTATCAAAGCCAAAAACACAGTCCACCCCTGCTCCCACTCCTACACAAACTCAACCACCATCTCACCCTCCTAAACAAACCTCCACTACTACCTCTACCTCCACTACATCCACACCATTAACCATATACAAACCACAACTTAATCCCTCTTCTATCGCCTTGCATCATCCCTCTCTCACCCTTTTAATCAACTTTACAGATTCCCGACCATTCACAAAAACTCCACAATCACTCTCACTTCCATTTCTGCTTCCACTTTATCATCAACACCCTCCCTACAGCTTGAATGGCCCATCCCTGTCAGATAAGAGGAGTACCACTCTCTATCTACAATCACCTTTCCGTATGGCATCTCAAGACATTCACTTCTGGGATTGCAAGATTGGAGATTCTTCCCTTTAGCTACAATGACAAAAACAAGATGACTTTTGGTGGCAGACTCAGGCCTCCTCCAACCGAGGAATCCTATAGCAGTGGTACATGCTCTGCACAAATATTTGTTTGTGACAACCGAGGCATATCGCTATATCACAACGACACCCGCTCTGCACACACGACTCTTTTTGTAACAGCGGGGGCGTATTGTTCTATAGCAGTGGCACACGCTTTACACAAACATCTGTTTGTGACAGCCAGGGCGTATCGCTATATCACAGTGGTACCTGCTCTGCACAAACATCTTGCTAATACTCCTTAAACTACCTTTAATGTAATTATAACATTGTACTAGGTTGAATTAATGAGAAGAAAAATGCAAGGAATTGGGGGAAATCTGGCAGAATTTTGCTCAGCGTAGAATAATTCGCTTAAGCGAATTACTCGCTTAGCGCAAACTGTAACATCCCAATTTTTATGAAAATTACTTTACTGTTCCAACTACTTGAAAATAAATCATAGAGATTGATCACCTCAATAGTTTGTTAAAAGTACAAAGAACTATAAAGATTTATTGTAAACAATTTACTGTTTTAGTAATTAATTCAGATTAAGAGACAGTATAGACGTATACTGTTTTTAATATGAATTTAGCTTGAAAAATGTGAAAAATTATTGTTTGATTAAAGAAAAATATTTTATTGAAGCAGAAATAATTTTTAGGACTTAATAGATATTTTTAAGTCACAGTTTGGATTTTCAATATTTAGTTAATTGTCAAATTGTCTGTTTTATGTCATATTTAATATGACTTTTATTTTTATGATTTTATATTGATGATTTTATTGTTTGAATAATATCTAGATGATAAGAGAAATTGAAATTAGTGATCCTCACTAATTTACAGTTTTTATTACATTGCGAGAATTTTGTTGACTTCTGCCGTAACTAGGCTATTGGGTGAGTTTCTAACTGAAACATGCCCACGCATGATCCAAATTTTATAAAATTTTATATCTTAGTATTTTCCAATATCTAGGATTTATTGGAAATTTTTCTGGAATTTTTGGGCATCAGAAAATAATTAATGTATTGTCTACGCGCAGAACTGTATTACGGTAGCGTTTTAGCTCGTAAATCGAGAAAGTGACATTCATAGAAATACTTCTAATATTTTTGGGGAAATTTTGGTCGATTAATAATTTTTGAGTATAGAATAATTTATTAGATTTATTTTTGGAGTTTTTGGTACAAAAAACCTAATAGACGTGGAACGCCGCGCACCCGGTTGATCGATACGCACCGAAGCGAAACCCTTTGACTTTTTTAGGGGGATGTCGACCACTTTAGACCAATGGGAGCCAAGACACATGCTTGGGACCCACCTTGGGCAAATGGAATGTTTTGATTGGCTTAGGTGTGAATGGTAGTTAGGTTACTTAGTTAGTTTGTAACCAAATGGTTAAGATCCAACTAAATGAACAATTTTTATCTCTTCCTTGTCCCTTGAGATCTCTATAAATAGGAGATCAGCCCCTTCATAATTTTTCCATTTATGCTTGGTGGAGAAAATTCTAGAGAGAGAAAGTGTGAGAAATCTTGAAAAACTTAGTGTTTTTTAGTGCAATCTTCCTTCCTTTGTTCTTGATTCTTGATCAACCATCCCTTGACTTCTTGGTAAGCCTCCTAACCCATGTTATTTTCCTCTTGGCTGCTGGAAGAGTTCTTCAAGGTTTTAGTGTTGTTTTGTTTAGAAACTGTTAGATCTTGATGTATTAGCTTGATTAATCTTTAGATCCATCCCTTTCCTCCATGATTAAGCTTGTTTAGTGTTTTTAAAATTTGAAAACTTCAACTCTTGGTTCTGGTCGAATTTATAGGGCTGTTGGGGGCTTGATGTCGGCTTGATTTTGTTGATTTGGAGTTAGTTCTTGAAGGGTTTTGAGTAGTATGTTTGAAAACAAGTCATATAAGCATGTTTTACAAAGTTTTGGAAAAATAAATTTGGTTGTTTAGGGGGCTGGAAACCGTGGCCTCTAAGATGGTTTTGGGGGATGTTTTAACTCGATTTTAAAGTATGTTAGATGTTATGGAAGTTGGTTTAAGGTTTAAGGATTTAAGTGTGGTGAAATAATATGTTTTGGAAATGAAAAGTTGAAAATTTTGGGTTTGTTTTAGGGCACCAAAACTGTGGCCCTTATGTTATTCTTAAACATTGTTTTAAGTTTTTTTATGTCTCTAAAATATTGTAAAAGTTGATTTAGAATTTGGTTTGGCAAAACATTTCAAAGAAGTTTGATTTTGGGAAAAGATTTGGTTTATGTTTCAATAATTGTTTTGAACTTGTAAAGAAATTGTTTCTAAAATTTGGTGACATGTTTTAGTGTTTTAAAAAGTGGTTCAAAGTTGGGAAAACACTATTCAAAGTGGTAAAACACTATTCCAATTGGTAAAATTTTGGGTTAGGTATTTTTCTAAGTGTGTAGTGTTTGAAAAAGTTTCAAAACTTGCATAACTTTGACTTGAGTCGTGACATATGACTAGGTGTGATTCAAATGGGATTAAGTGATTAATTCTTAGGCCTTTTAGGGACCCAAACCGTGGCTGTCCTAGGGTGTTAGGACTTGTATTTTTGGGTTCTAATTGCATTAAGTTTGTGTTGTCATGGTTTGTGCTTAAGGTTCGCACGAGGTTCGACTTGACAATAGTTTGGAATTGCCTTGCTTGGATTGTTAAAGCGCCCAAGGTAAAGAAAATTCTTATATAATGAGTTTGGGCTTTACGCCTTGTGTGTTGTTTAGTTTGATTGTTTGATTAATTGTGTGATAGTACTTGTAGTATTACTATGTCTTGTCTGGAATGTTGTAGCATGTTGTAGCATACTGAAATGTTATATACTGTCTGAAATGTTGTAGCATGTTCTTGGCCCTGCGTGGTATTAGTAATCTGTATTGTTTGCCTTAAATCATGTTTGATTTAATTGGAACTTGATATTTATTAGAATATGGAAAATATTGTTGATAATAATGGATTAATTAATAATGCGTTGATCGACTGTTATTGGGTTGACGATTTACAAACGGTAAATCCGATACGATTTCACAAGCAGAATTCTGATTTCGTAAATAAATTGTTAAGGGAATTTTGATTTAAAAGTAAGCATGAGGGTTTTAGTGCAACTAGCCAAAGCCTGCAAAGAATTTTCAATGGAAACATTGTAGAAAAAGAACTTGAGTAAACAACGTAAACTTTGAAAACAGTTGAGTTAAATAGTGTGTTTGGAAAAATTCTGGCTAGGAAAGACTTGGTTATTAAGAGTGTTCGCATCGCCTCTCTTTCTTGGGAATTATCCTAGCGTATTATTTAGCATAACTAGGGTTTCAACGATCTAGAGCTAAAAAGTATTTTCAGATACAATAGTGCATAAAAGAGACACCAGAATTGAGAAAGAGATTTCAAAGATTTCAAAGACCCAGATTTCTAAAGAATAAAATGTAGGGAAACTAGTGTTCCTATTGAGCATATGGGCCATGTGTCCTGTGTTAGGACTTGACGTCCTACTTGCGTGCGCATTTTCTTGATTAAGGAATGGACCTAGTGTTCCGTATGGCGTGCCTAGTATCTCAACCTAAAAATTGAGCCTAGTGTTCCGCATTACGTGCCTAGAGTTTTGATCTAAGATTAAGATTAGCGTTCTACAGTTGAACACCTGGACTTAGCGTCCTGTGTTTGAACTCTAAGAGGTATTTCCCATCATCTCAGTTCACTGCATGATGAAGAATACCCGAGCATTACTTGAGTAGTATGGGATGCTCAGTGTAGTGCTCAAACTTTGAGTTCCCTCCACTTTTTCAAAAGTGAAACGTAATTGATTGTCGATCCGCATTGATTAATTAAAACATATCTCAAACACTCCTCTTAGTGAATGGGCCATATTAAAGAATTTGTTTGGATGCATACTGACCATTGAGCATCGACACTCAAAGCGTTTGATTGTCTTAAGGACTTCAAAAGGACAGTTGTCACTGCATGCCAAATACCTGAGGTCCTTTTAGTGACTAAAGGTAGGCAATACCCTTGGTAGGGGAATTTCGTTCGGACGTTGGGAAATAAAGTTCCTCGTCACTGGTGACCTTGTTTAAAGCTGCAGGTGTATACACAACTTGTTCATAATGCATTGGCATGCATGGCTAACCACATATTGACATGTGATGAATTGTTGATAAATTTGTTATGTTATGACTTGATCATTAATCTGTTGGTTGATTTGTCTGATCACATATGCTTGATATGCCATAATGATGCGTGCGGTCTATTTAGTATGTATATGTATATAAAGGCATGTTGTTGTATTTTATATATATATATATATATATATATATATATATTGTTTGCATGCGACATAGCCTATGATAAACTCGTGGACAAAGAATTTACCCTTGCACTGTTGTTGGATTGGACATTCTTATGAATGTCACTTCCAGATGGAGTTCGATAGCTGCTGCAGCTTCGCCTTTCCAAGAGCGTTGAAGAATGAGCCAGTGGAGGAAGATTCCTCTGAGTGCTCTATGTCTCGATCTTGCTGAACGGTTTATCAGTAAGAGTCATAGTTGTTGGCCAGCTTAGCTTAGGGTTTTGTTTTGATTATTTGCGTAATTTCTTATTGCCTTGTAATTACACTCTTCAAAAAACTTGCCTCGGTGCGAAATGATAATGTTATGTCTTATGTGATCTAAAAGCATTAGTTGTGATGTAATATACTCTAATATTTGCAAAAGACTGATTTGGCATCATATAGAAAATTGTAGTACTCCTCTCTTTACGTCTCATTTTTGAAAAGGGTTTCAAAGGAAAGAAAAAAAATTCACTCCTATTTTTCATTGCGCAATACAGAGAGTATTTTTTACTGAAAGCATATAAGCATCAAATGTTTTCAGTATTAGATTGGGTTGCGCAGCAGCGCTCCGGAAACAAGGTGTTACACAAAGGGTCTCGCTTAAGAGAATTCGAGCCAAGTGTAACTACTGACAGAATTCTCTAAAATTTGCTGAGCGAATTCTAGCCCGTTGAGCAAATTTGACAGAGATTCAGCAGAAAATTCTGACTTCAAGCACAATATCATCCCAAAACATCATATCTATTACTCCCAATCACCAAGAAAACCATTTTCAAGGACATTTATGAAGAACAAATTGATTTCAACACAAACAACTAGCATCGATTTAAATCAAATACTCCCAAAACTCATCTAAAAGTGGTCAACACATATAAAACCCATTTCCAACCTAGAACTCCAATGAACCACAAAGAAGAAATAGGAATCACACAAGATGAAGAAGGAAATGAAACCCTAAGGTGAGCCTTATGGGTGCCCACAACCTAAGAGAGAAGAACTCACCAACACCTTCAAGAACTTGAGCTAAGCAGTAGAAAAATTCTGATTTTGTTCTTCTCCTCTTCTCCAACTCGTTCCTCTCCTTTCTTCCACTTAGGGCACCACCAAATTTCTGAAAATGCCCAAGATTCCAGCTCCAACTCTTCTTCTCCAAGCAAGGAGTAAAGAAATCTCACTAGTTCTCTCCCTTTCTCTCCCAAATTTCATGAACCCTAACCCTTTTCTTCTTCTTCTTTTGGGGCAGCTGAAAAAAAGAAAGGAAAGGTGGGGGAGGAGAAAGTGAGAGAGAGCTGAGCGTGAGAGGGAAGGAAAGAAAAGGGAAAATGAGGGTCTCTCAAAATTGGACCATTTTACTCTCTCTTAATATAGGTAAAATACCGAAATACCCTTTCTTTTATCTAAAACTCTCTTCATGCCAAAATAATTAACTCATCAATCAATTTAAAACATAACATGGTAAAAATTAGTGAAGCTAAATAATTAAATTAGGTTGGGTGTTACAAGTAGCATGGAAGGAAAGCCTACCGACCGGTAAGGGCATCTTCCAATTTGTTACCTTTTATGTGTTTATGTTTGTGTGAATGGTTATTTTGGTGATGATGTTTTCTTGGAAAATTTGAGTTAGATGTTGATTATGATTTCCTATAATGTGATGCATAAATAGATTTATTAATGGTTGTTGCTATGTTTGTGATTATTGAATGTACGATGTGTATGTATGTTCAATAACCGGAGGGTAACAAGAGATTACCGAGAACAAGTGTAACACCCCGTTTTCCAGAGCGCTACTAATCTAATCTCAACCTCTATATGCAGAATAATTTATAATTACAATACTAGCCTTGTCTTTGAAAACACGGGTAAATTCTTTTTCTTTTAAAAAATCTTTTGCAAAACCACAAGTCAGAGTATTACAACGTTTTTGAAAACATGAACTACAATGCAAAAGAGAATGCAAACTGAAATGTACATGTATATACACAAACGCCCAAGGCAGTACAACTTGTCAAAGTTTTGATACAAGAAAATAAAAATAAAATAGCAAACTGAATCATATAGCATCATTTAGAGCATCGCAGTCATTAATTAATAATCACAGCCATTAACAGACATATTCACAAGTACAATTAATGATCAACGACACAGCGATTATAATCATATAGCATCATTTAGAGCATCATCATCCACACAAATATTATAATCATGCATCATTCAAAGCAATCTCATAACATAAGCATGTTCACCATTTTTACTGTAACACCCCATCTCCAGAGCGCTACTAAACTAACTGTAACTCTTAAAAATTCAAATGCTTTTGAAAATAAAATACTCTGCTTGCATGGTTTTCAAAAATACATGTCTAAATTTTTTTTTCCTCTTTTCTTTTCAAACTTATTTAAAATAACAATCAGAGTACCTCAGCATTTTCGAAACGTGTTGACAATTAAAAATACCAAAATCACATCACAATAACCATGCAATTAGACTTAAACATTCATTTCACACAGGAGCGATCCAAGTTTTGGAAACATAATATACTTAATACAACTTGAAATTAATATAGTAAACTCCTATAGCTGGTCGGCCCACAACGACACGTATTAGACCCTCTGGTAAGTTTACAAAACAGCAATACAGAGGGAACAACCGGGTAGAAATCTCCTTAACAACACTCGTCTAAGTTTCGATCTCTTTGCATTCTCCATCATCTGGGTTACATTCATTAAATTGAAGAACCAAGGGCAAGGGTCATCGTTCCGGATAAAACAAATAAAAATAACAGCATATAACTATGCAAAACATATCATATTCACATAATATAATATGAACACAACTTCATTAACACGTAGCACTAATCATGTCACTAAGCATTCAACAACCAACTCAATAAGGATGCACATAATTCCCTATTGATGCAACTACATGCCAGTGCACATGATTCCTGAATATCGTCATAATACCCATACCAATGAGCTCATCGGTTGTCCATACATAGGATACAACAGTCTAGCATCAGCTGGTCCACTAATAGTGATATGATCCAAACTGGATGCATATAGTTTTTAACGGATCGTCCTCGAATTAACTCTTGTTATAAGGATTAAGACGAAATAAAAATGAGAACTTTAGGAATTAGAGTCCTTAATCCTCAAAACTGGCGCCCACTTCTAGTGAAGAAGGAAGAACAAATACAAGCTTTGCTCTTAAATTAATAATGGCACATACAAACAGGTAAACAAGAAGAATGAAATGCTAAAGGTGCAAGCTTTAAGAATGATGGCGCATAAGCAAAAGAAAGCAGCAAACAGAACAAAATAAAAATATGGAAAATAAGACAGAAAATGGAAGAAGACGCCACACTCTCAAGAGAGTGATAAGTCCGGTGAAGATTCGCCACAAGAGAAAAGAAGCTCTTGATAAGAATCAGAAATGGTTCATCCAAGAACCTAAGAGGCTTAGCTCTCACAAACTCACAATGGAGTGCAAATAAATTTTGATTACAAAAGTCCTGAATTAGGAGAGTACAAAGGCTTTTTATAGCCATAATGGTAATCAATTCCCTCCCTCCTTTCCTAATAGAGTGTAGCGGCCAAACCTACTTGGAGGAGGCAGCAAGTTGGCGCTCCCCAAGTCTAAACCTAGCTCAAAGATATGGGCCAAGCCCAATTAGCAAAGCTGCAACACTTCCTAAGATCCTATGTGCTTAGTTAGCCCAAAACAAGTAGGATCTTATTACAAAATTTTCCCAAATGGAAAATACAACCAAACTGAATTTAAAAATGTTCAAATACTTAATTTAAATAAATTAAAAGAACGACTAGGGTGATATCATGCCCCCACATTGGGTTCTTCATCAACTTGGATTATTTGACTATCTTGAGAGTTGGGCATTCGCGAGTTGGTTTGAGAGATAGAAAATAGTTGACTTCTTTGTCCAAAGCCTCTTTAGCCTTCTTAGTCCTTGACCTCGTCATTGGGCCTCCAAGTCCTTGTAGAGCATCATTGGGCCTTGCATCTATGGGATGGTCTCCATTTGAGCTTCCTTGGTCTTCATCACATAGTGATGACTACCAACCTCCAAAGTAGCCTTTGAAAACGATCTTAGGTTGAATTTCTAGAAACCAATTCAGTTTTCAGATTTTATGATCAAGAAAATTAGGAGAAATAAAATAAAAGGTAGATGAGTAAGAAATGAAGGCGCCACAATTCCTAAGGAATTGATAAGCTAGGAATGAGGATCGCCACAAGAACTGATTCTTGATAAAATCAAAAGGGTGGTTCAATCCAAAACCAAAGAGAATTCTTGATAAAATCAAAAGGTTGGTTCAATCCAAAACCGAAGAGAGGAAATATTCTCAAAGTGTATAAACACCACAATTGAACATCCAAGTTATTTTATTTCATTCATAAAAAAGGGGTTTATGTAGCCCTTGGGCTGCTGGACAGATACAAATCAAAAGTCACTATTAAGTGACTTAATTCCTAGTGCTAGACTTAACTATCTACTAGTGCTAGACTTAATTCTCTACTAAGTGGATCATTCAAAGAGCACCCAAGCTACTAAAGAGTCACCTAGGCATGCAAGCCAAAGGTTGCCCTCCTTCTCAGCCTAGAAAAACGTGCTTGACTGTAATTAGATGGGCCTTGCTTAACAAACACTTAATTTAGCCCATACAGTATAAACAAAACAGAATGGAAATCCCAAAATTTCGTCTTCAATTTCTAGTCCCTTTTTATGCATGATAGATGCCGAATTTGGTCAAAGAGCATGAAATACAAGTTATAGGAAATCTTGTTAGCTTTCCAACGCATTAAAGAACATGTTATTCTGACTTTTCAAACTCGAGATATCACCAAAATGAACTAAATAGGTCTTTTGTCAAGGGTGGCCATCCATGATCATATCATATCCTCCCTCTTCAAAAGAATTCGACCTCGAATTTCTTGTTTCATCACCTTCGGGGTCGAAAATAAATATAAAGAACTCACCATATGCATCTTCCACATTAGAAAAATTTGCAAGTTCAATGGAAGGACTAGCTTGCTCCTTTTTTCCTTTGGATTCCAAAGCAAAATTATTTTTCCCATGCTTACAAAGAGTAGCCACTTCTTGAGGGCATTCTTCTTCATCCCATTTCTTCTCCTCATGATCCAAGGAAGTGATTTTAGAGAAAGATTTAGAATTCAAAGAATCCCAACATTTGAATCCACATGCCAACTCAGAGGATGGTATTAGAGCAGTAATTTTCCATGATTTCTCCAGTGTATTTGAGGACTTTGGAAATTCACCTTCAACCTGTTTATCAATAAAATCAAAACAATTTGGCAAAAGGTTAGAATTAAAACATGTTTCCAAGATGATTTCCTCCACCACTCTATCTTTTGTCTTTCCCTCTTTTGTATTACTCTCCTTTTCATTCACCACATTTTCAACTATTCTCTCAACTTCAATCTCACTCTCATTTTGTTTCTCTTCAACACGACTTGCTTGTCATTGATGCCTCCATGGACGTCCAAGTAGCAAGTGCCTTGTTTTTGTAGGCACCACATCACATAGTACCTCATCTTCATTTCCCTCGAATTTAAACGACACTAGTACTTGTTTGGTCACCATCACAGCACCCATATCTTTAAATTCCGAATCCTCGAGACTTTCAAGCATATAAGGGTCAGGATGCTCTAAAACAGGAAGTCCCAACTTCTCCACCATGATTGTACTGTCCATATTGATCCAATACTTTCTATCAATGTCCAACCTACATATCTTATCCTTCGCACAGCATAAAGTATAGACTATACTCTTCCTTTTCTTGACTTCCATGACATACAACCACAAAATAAAAAAAACTGAAACTTTCAAAAAAAATTATTTTCGTTTTTTTTTCACTCTTTTTTTTCTTTCTTTTTTTTCACAAAATTCTGGACAGAATTGAGATGGAGATGAGACGAATAGAATAAGACAACTTAAGAAAATTAATTCAACCCCAACCTTTGCTTTGATACCACTTGATGACTACTAACCTCCATAGTAGCCTTTGAAAACGATCTTAGGTTGAATTTCTAGAAAACAATTCAGTTTTTAGATTTTATGATCAAGAAAATTAGGAGAAATAAAATAAAAAATTGGATGAGTAAGAAATGAAGGTGCCACAATTCCTAAGGAATTGTTAAGCCAAGAATGAGGATCGCCACAAGAACTGATTCTTGATAAGATCAAAAGGGTGGTTCAATCCAGAACCAAAGAGAAACAATATTCTCAAAGTGTATAAACACCACAATTAAACATCCAAGTTATTTTATTTCATTCATAGAAAAGGGGTTTATATAGCCCTTGGGCTGCTGGACAAATACAAATCAAAGTTAATTCCTAGTGCTAGACTTAACTATCTACTAGTGCTAGACTTAATTCTTTACTAAGTGGATCATTCAAAGAGCACCCAAGCTACTAGGCATGCAAGCCAAAGGTTGCCCTCCTTCTCAGCCTAGGAAAACGTCCTTGACTGTAATTAGATGGGCCTTGCTTATCAAACACTTAATTTAGCCCATACAGTATAAACAAAACAGAATGGAAAGCCCAGAATTTCGTCTTCAATTTCTAGTTCCTTTTTATCCAGATAGATGCCGAATTTGGTCAAAGAGCGTGAAATACAAGTTGTAGGAAATCTTGTTAGCTTTCCAACGCATTAAAGAACACGTTAGTCTGACTTCTAGAACTCGAGATATCATCAAAACGAGCTAGATAGGTCTTTTGTTAAGGGTGGCCATCCATGATCATATCACGTAGGATACAACAGTCTGGTATTATCCCCGCAGGGACTAATGACGACACTGAACTCCACTCATAGGATTTATCCACGCATAGGATTTTATTCAGGTCGAAGTCTCTATGTATGCATGTCAATGCATCTTCACATTTTATTGAACTTACCAACACATATGATATTTCAATGCTCAAAATAATTAAATCATCATTTAATCATACGACACAGGATTTATCTACATATATCTCAAACACAATTAAGCATATTTGATTACCTAATTCGCAACACCACTTTAACATCCCATATAATCGTCAAATACAAACAATTTACCACAAAATCATACTTGATTAAATTAAATACTTGGAAGATGCCCTTACACTAAAGCTTTACTCCAAGCTAACCGTCAAGAATACAGTCACATTTTCGTCCTCGTATGTGACCATGAACTCTACAACCCTAAAACAACACACTAGGGCTTTAGAAAAAATTTGAAACAACTAAAATTCACACCTAGGCCATTGTTTTGAAACCATACCCTCTTATTAGGGGGTTTGATCTTGACTATATTTTGGTGGTTTTGGAGTTAGATCTTTGAGGGTTTTGGCTTAGTGTGCTTAAAACTAGTCATGTATGCATGTAGAACAATTTTGAGAAATTAAATTGTTTGGTTTTTAGGGGCTGGAACCGTGGTGTAACACCCGTACTTTTACGATACGTTATTTAGCATTATTGTAGTGTAAATTTTGTCGTAATTATGCTATAATAAGCAATTCCTTGTTCTCTAAATAAGTGATTTAAATAAATCAAGATCAAATTGAATTTGAGAATTAATATTTCACATTAATTCATGGTTCGAATATCGTCAAAAAATTCTAACGAAGTTTCGTCGCATTTCGAATCGCCGGGCAGTTTTGCCACAGATAAAATTTTAAATGAATCCCGATTTTGATGAAAATCGAATCGTGACTTGTTGTGATTATTTTTGAGTGTTTTAGATTGTTTTTATTATTTATGATAATTTATTTTCACGCGGTGAATTAACTTCTCGTCAAATTAATTTTCGTGAATTTATCGGCGGGAGATTTACCGGTAACGCGATTACTCTACGCCGTGTTTTAGCAACCCTTAGACTCTAAAATTAGAGGGTAATCATAGGGGATGTGAGATTAGATGGGATAGATTAGTTGATGTGTTTAGCATCTTTGCTTTACGGTTAGGTGTCACTTAGTGTGTGACTAGTTTTCTTAACACTTTATTAGATTCATTTCCAACCAAGCATTTTTTTAAGTGAAAAAAAATAATCCTCCCCTCCCTCTAATCAGCCCAAACCGCGACCCCCACCCTCTCTCTACCCTCATTTGTTCATCATCTTCATCCTTTAGAGAGAGAAGCTCCTAAACCTCCATGGAAGCTACCTTCATCAAGTCTTGAGTTACTTCATCTCTTGCTTCATTTTCTTGCTAGTTCCTTCTTCTACCTTCCATCATTACCTAGCTCATCACCAAGCAAGTGGAGAGCACCATTTTCTCCCCCACAAAAAGCCCCTAGGCCGCGACCACATAAGAGGAGGTGGTGGTGGTTCTTTTCTCATTTCTTTCTTGTTCTCATGCTTTGTGTTGTGTTGATTTTTGCTTGATTGTGATCATAAGAGGAGATGAACACTTCAACCTCTATTCCTTGGAACCCTAGGCGTGACCTAAGGGAGAAGAAGAGGGCTTTGTGTGATCCTTGATGAATCAAGTGATTAATGGGTTAAATAAGCTTCTTTGATGTTGTTGTTGTTGTATTTGTTCATCGTTTAAGATTAGCTTATTGATTAAGTTATTTTTATGGCTTGAACCTATTCTTGAAAAAGAGGGAAATGGTATAAATTATTGATGAAGCATGAAATTGGTTGATGAATAACATGTTTTGGTTGATAAGATTGTTATTGGATATGTTGGATATGTTTAAGTGGAAGAGTTAGTAAGCTAATTGTGAAAATTTGTTCTTGAGGATTTAAAAAGCATGTTGGAACTTGATTTAGTTTGTTCTCTAGTTAATAACTTTGTGACTGCCATAGTTAAAATGTTTTGGGATCAAAAGAATTGGAAGGATTCTTTGAAACTCTTACTCTTGAAATGTTTTGAAAATAGTTTTGGCACTTAGTTGAATATTGGTCTTGAATTGTGACTTGTTGTCTTGAAAAGGAAATGCTAAGTGAAATGGTACTAATTTATGGTTGGAAAATTTGCAAATTGGTCACTCGTTTTAGGCCCTTAGCCGTGAGCCCTATAGGCATAGGAAAAAGGGAAATTTCTTGCAAAGACATGTATTAATATATGCATGCTTAATTGAAGCCTTGAATAAGATAGATTTTGTGGAAAACACACACTTGAAAGCATGATTTTGGAAAGTGGTATACGACTTGCAATATGTTTTGAAATTTGTTCCTATTTCCTTGGTGTTGGCCGCGAGCTCCTTAGGAGTTTTGGGAGAGAAATCGTTTTGCATTCTAGTTTATAATTGTTGTGTTGATGTATGATTAAGTTCTATGTGATGGTGTTTGGCTAGGAAAAGGTTTAGGTGTTGAGAGCCAAAGGTTTCTAAGTTGAGTCTTAGAATTGTGCTAAGCTTACCTTGTGATGATAGGACTTGTAGATTCCGAATTCGTGCGACGCGGGATCGAGGCTAGCGGTACCACGCTAGCGGACGACTTTGGTCAGGGCAACTTGTAGATATGGATAGATTTTAAATTTCTGTTATAAAGCGAAGAAGTCTGAGAACCTCAGGGTTCGAAGTGAGGGTCTCATACCCCTTCGATTTTTAGTTGTTAAAACTTTCATTATGATTATTTAGTGGGCTTGTCTGCAAGTGGTTGGCAGCTGTCCCCAACTCCTCACACTTGTTTGATTTCCTCTCTGTCAACTCCATTGAGCTGCAGAGGGATGAATTGTATTCCGACTGTTGTGATATGACTTGATTGCTTGATACTGTTGAATTGGGTTGTCTTGTATTGAGCTTTGTGTGAATATTTATTTAATATGCGATTGAATAATTATGGGAGTTGCTTGCTTGAATTATCATATGAGTTGATTTATTCATCATGCTTCCTTGAATCATCGTATGCGTTGATTTATTCATTGGGGTGGAGAAAGTGTCGTCGTGGCGTTTTTGAACTATATCCCGAATAAACTTAGGGCGCTAGGACCCCCTTGTTTTTCGGCAGCTTAGTTAGACGTCTTAACGTCAAGGAACTCGTCTTGAATATCCTAGGATGGTCGTGGAGCCCAAAGCCTATGGCTGGATTTCAGCAGCTTGTTCGGCGTTACTTCCAAAAATTTGTCGAAAGTGTCTTGAGAGAATGTGCCGAGAGTTGCATTATGGGCATTTATGCATTTATGTTGCATTAACAGCTTGTTCGGCATTTATATTTGTTGTTTCTATGTTTATTCGAGAAGTTGACCTTTTCCCGTGGTTCCTTCAATGCATGATGGTAACCCAGACGATGACGAAGACCCTGGTGATACCGGCGATGACGACATCACCGGAGATCGTGTTCGATTTTCCAGATATCGAGATGCCTGCGACGATGGAGTTTGACCCTATCTCCCGCCGTGTTGTATATATACAGGGGACGTTGTACAGGCTTTTCGAGTTGATGGACTAGTGCTGAGACAAGAGACATCTAGGCGTACACTTAGTTTTCTGATCAGGACCATGCAGGTGGTGGATGCTTGGCGCAACATTCAGAGAGAGCAGGTGATGCCAGTATCATCTTCTTCGCCAGAGGGATCTTTGGAGATTCCTAGGCGTATTACTACTCATTATGCACCTCTGCCTAGGGGAGCGAGATTTCAGAGGACCGTTCGAAAGAGCGTGATCAGGCGTGGGGCTGCTGGAGCTTCTACATCTCGAGCGACAGCTACCCCGAGTTCTTTTGCAGAGCCTGAGCCTGAGACAGAGCCGGCTTCCCCCATGATTGTCAGGACACCTACTCCACTGGGACATCTTTCACCGGTATGTCGAGAGTGCAGTGAGGTAGGATGTAGCGACACAGGATTCATTGAGGAGGTGCTGGTAGAGGAGGACGTGTCAGAGGGTATACCTGTTACGGTTCCTTTCATAGACTTGACTTGAGAGGATGCAGCGGACCTGATGGAGGATGATGACGAGGAGGATCCGTTTGAGGATTCAGATAGCTATCTGTAGTTGCTGTGATTGTCTGACTGCTTGTTTTGTATTTTGGATGACTGTAGTATTTTGTTTATAGTGTACAGTTTGTTTTGGTGACCAGTCTGGCTTGGTGAATGTCTTTTGTGCACTGCAGGGTAGACTGGTGGCATACTTTTGGAGCAGCCCCCTGCGTGGGTGTCGGCCTGGAGTACCCCGGGGTATGATTGCTATCAGGAGAGTCTTCATACCATAAGTGTATTCTCTTGTACATGTTTATGCACTTTCTATTTGGTACGCACTGCCTATGGCTACTTGCTTATATATATGTATGTATTTCCAGAGCATGCATCTTGTGTCTTAGATTGCACCATGTTTCTAAAACCTGTGACAACTCTGTGTATGCTTGTGGATGTAATTGTTTTTACAAAAAAAATAGACTGTATTTTCCAAATGACACAAGAGTACTATTTTAAAAAGTGCGTCGCATATAGGGTTGGCTTTAGTTTTAGTAGCAGTCCGAAAACAGGTCATTACAATAGTGGTATCAGAGCAGTTCGGTTCTAATCGGACTGTGCTTAGGAAATTTAGAGCTGGTCACCATGTCGGTTTATGTTTATCGGGTACCTAGTTGTGTTGTATTGCAATTGTTTGATGAGTGAAGCAGTTTTGCTTGCCAATTGTTTAAATTGTTTCTTGACTGAAGCAGTGTGTGTTAACACATTCTTTAATTTTAAGATTCTGACAGGTTTTTGGACCTTGGAGGAATCTCATGCCACCTCGCAGAGACCCTACGACCGGATCTGATAGTCCCAATATGGAAAGGGCGATTCAAGCAATGACGGAGATGGCGGCGGCTATGGCTCAACAATCGGCTGCTGCGACTCAACAGTCTAATCTTATGGCTCAGTAGACTACGGCATTGGCCCACCAAAATCTGCAACAACAGCAGAGAGCGGAACGAAATGCAGAGGCGAGATGATTAGCTGATTTCCGTAAGCACGACCCACCGAAGTTCTACGGTGAGCCAAATCTAGACAAGGCAGACCATTGGATGCAGGCGATAGAGAAGATCTTCGAGGCACTCCACTGCCCAGGGAATGTTAAAGTGGACTATGCAACCTACTTGTTGCTAGGAGATGCCAAATACTGGTGGAAGGGAGTCAAGTAGACTTTGACGATAGAGCATCGTGAAATCACTTAGGAAGTTTTCCACAGGAGATTCATGGACAAGTATTTTCCTGATACTGCACAAGCTGAGAAAGAGCAAGAGCTCCTCCGACTACAGCAAGGTAGCATGACGGTGTCGGAATATGCCGCTAAGTTCGAATCACTTGCAAGGTACTTTATGAACGTGAACACAAGAAGGGGGGTTGAATTGTGTTAAAAACTTTTTCCAAACTATACGAAAAAAACACTTCAACACAGATTTTTTCAAAACTGTTTGTATATCAGATGCAGAGAAATAAACCGGATGCAGATAATAAACTGTTTATGAAAACTTGTTTTACTGAGCAAGGTAAAGGATGAGATGCAGAGATTTATACTAGTTCACCACCAACTGGTAGCTACGTCTAGTCCCTTCGTTCCTGAAGGATTTTTCACTATAATCAACTGATTACAATTTTTCTCAAGAGTATTCTACTGTCACAAACTTGACAATACTCTCAACTTCTCAAAACGACTCAGTGCTGTCGAGCCTTTGAGGAACAAAGCCTTCACAAAGCCAAATACAGTTTACAAAAGAGATTATACTTTTGAATACAATCAAAATATCTCTCACAGAGAGGATGAAAAGATTAAGCTCAAAACAGAATAGCTTTCTAAAAGAAAGTATAAGACGCTGAGTTCAGTTCTATGTAGACCAGAAACTTGGGACGAAACTTGATTGCTCACTTGAGTGATATTGCTTTCAGAATGAAGTTTCTTCACAGTTTTTCCAACTTCTCTTCAATGAATACCTTGGGGTATTTATAGGAGTCTTCAAGGGTATTACCGTTGCAGTAAAAATATCTCCTTTCCGTTGAGTGAGGTAATTTGAAATGTAGTCCTTTTCTTCCTTTCCAGAGAATATCAGAATAGTACACATTACCGTTTTCGTACTATCTGTAATTTGCAATTGCCTTGTACGATTTTTATCTTATGCTAAAGGTGTCACCTTTGCTTCCTCGTACATCAAAATGAGCGCATAAAATCAAATTCGAATTCCGTTCCAGAACAGTCTGAGGCTAAGAGCAAAAACGTGATCATCACGTGCTTCATTAAAGAGATCAGACGCTCGCAGCAATTAAGTATTCCACGTGTCCAAAAGTAATACTACTAGACGCTTGCTGTTAGCAAGATGCTGGAGTGAGTTCGGATGCTGACACTAGTGGATTGTATTCAATTCTTTTGTAAATTTCTTCTTCTTCCTTGAGTGTTTCGTACACATATATGAAGTTTTGATACCTGTACACTTAATGATATGTTAGAAGATAAATTGTTCTTCTTGAAAATACTTTGTTATCATCAAAATTAATGAGGGTCTAAACTTCTCAATCGTTTAGGTTCCAACAATCTCCCCCTTTTTGATGATGACAAATATCCAAGGTTGATTAACAATTTAATTTCAAAATAATATCAAGGGTCTCCCCCTGAATTTAACAATTTAGATATATAAGAACAATTAAGGTATTAAAGCGATTGTTGATAAACAAATTCATTTAAGTGATCGCAAAAATACGTAGATGTATCAGAGCATATATTTAACAAAGTGAGATCGGATGCTGATTTTCATTTTATTAAAAAGATTTTCATTGTACCAATTTTATTGATCATTATTAGAGTACCGGATCAATGAATAAACCACACAAATGCTATGTATGAAATGATATGCATGATACTTCTGGTTTTAGTATATCCATCGGACGGTGACTATGTATGATGAGAACATAGGAGGACACATAACCAAGGAAGGCTGCATGGAGGATTTACAAGGCCTTGGAGGTCCAATGACAAGGTCAAAATCAAAGAAAGCAAAGGAGGCTTTAGATAAAATGATTTCAAGCTTATTGGAAGCAAAGCCCATTCAAGAACACAAAGAGCCAAAACTGGTGCAATTCATTCAAAGAGCAGATCAAGAATATTAAGTTCTTTTTGCTAGGGCTTGTCCACTTTTAAGTTACTGATAATAATGTAAATGGGCCTTAGACTTATGTTATTTTCGTGTAGCCCATAACCTATTTTCTGGTTGTTTAGTATTTCCTTATTTTTAGTAAGTTGAGGCTTATTTTTGGGCCCAAGTGGTGCAGGCCACTTGTTGAACTCTTGTTTAGGTTAAGACACTTGTAATCTGTTTTGGAGAGATCAGATTTGGAATTTGGAGGTAATACTCTTTTTGGGTGAGACTTTCTCTCCTAGGGTTCTTACATGAACCAACTTTGATCTTATCAAGAATTTCCCAATTCTTGTGGCGATCCCCTGGCTTATCAAACATCCTTGTTTGTGGCGCCTTGTTCTTGATCCTTTCTCCTCATCTCTATTCAGTTCTTTTTGCTTGTTTCAGTTCTGAATTTGGTCCTTTCACCATTCTAGGGTTCATAGTCAATTTTCTGTTTTCAAACTCCCAAACAATTTCATGCTGTCCAAGTCCTGGTAAGGTCCGAAGGTGATTAGTGAGGGTCAAATCTCATCAGTTGGTGTCAAAGCTAGCTACTAGGCTAGTTTTGGATGCTGTTTGGGAGCTGTGCGTTTCCGTTGTCCAAATCCATTGAGTCGAAATTGTGTTTTAAAACGTGAACTTTCACCTCTATTTGGAATCACCGAAATCCGAGTTCTATTGCTTGAGTTACGGCTGAATTGATTGCAGTCCTCATTGTGGCTGTTTGAAGGTGTTTCAGGTTTGGAGGCTCAATTTCGTTGTTGCTAAAGCTGTCTAGTTGGTATATTCAAAAACCTAATTTCTTATTAAGTGAAATGTCTAATTATCGGAAACGTTGCTAAAAAAAAAGTCCGCAGATTGAAAAAAAAAAGGTGAAATTGGAGTGTTGTTTGTTTGGTGTTGTGTTGAGCTCCTAGACTACATAGAACTTACAACTTGTTGCTTCCCTAGTTTCCTTTTTTTTTCTTGTATAACTGTGTGTCCTTATGTTTCTAAATTGTTGTTTTGTTTCTTTATTGTCCGAAAGTTTAAAAAAAAAAGTGTATTGAAGGTCCTGGTTCTTGTTTGATGTCTTCTTGAGTTGTTAGTAGTAAAATTGTTCTTTGCTACTTGTGTTATTTGTTCTACAAATTCTGTTTGTGAAGTTTGATCTTGAAATAGATTGGTTGATTCAAGTAAGAACTTTAAGTGAGAGAACGAGTGGAAAAAGGCAAGAGAGTTACAGTTGCTAAAAAGCCAATTTGTGTGTAAACATGAGTGGAACCATCCATTAGAGTGTAAACACGTGAGAAGTGTGGTGAGGTCCTTTTCTTTTGCTTTCACTTTTGTTTTGTTTCTTATTTGAATTATGGCAGGAGCTGGTGGTGATGGAACTCCTCAACTTGATGGAGCTCAAAGGTTGCTGGTTGATGCTATGACCACACAAATGCAAAGGATGATGAGAGAAAACAATGAAGAACTCTATGGAAGAATTGGCTAGAGAATCAATTGAATAATCATGAAGGTGATCCAAATGGAGAAAGGAGGAGACAAGATAGAAGGAGAAGAAGAGACAATGAAGGTGATCCAAGGGAGGACAGAATTGAGGGAGTCAAGATAAAAATTCCCTCATTCAAAGGAAAGAGTGATCAGGAGGCCTATTTGGAGTGGGAAATGAAGATTGAACAATTGTTTGCGTGCCATAACTATACAGAAGATAAGAAGTTAAAAGTGGCAGCCATGGAATTCACTGATTATGCTCTCATTTGGTGGGACACATTACAAAAGGAGAGAGCAAGATATGGAGATCAGTTGGTAGGTACTTGGGAAGATGATGTGAAACTAGGATGACCACCCTTGACAAAAGAAGAATAAAATTGGGCTTTATTGAAATTCGTTGGAAATGACCTGTCTGTCTTGTTTTGGCTGAATCGGGAGCTACAGAAGTCCGATTGATATGGTTCTTGATGCGTTGGAAAGCATACAAAATGGTCTACAAGTCGTATTTAACGCAATTTAATCAGATTTGGCTTCTATCATGGTGAAAAATGGACAGGAAGTTGAAGACGAAAATCTGGACTAAAATATTTTAGTTAATTTTGTGTTATTTATTTTAAGTGAGTTGCATTAGCTTTTTATTTAAATTAAGTAAATAATTGTAGCAGCTGCATGCCTTTTGAAATAACCCATTTTGGAGTTGTTGGAGATATGTAACTACCATTTAAAAGCACTAGTTAGTGTGCAATTAAGGTCCAGTCATTAGTATAAGAGTTACACCATCAATTGAGCTCATTACTATCCATTAGTGGGTTGTTTCTGAATGTATTTCCTACCCTCTATATGTATGCACGAAATTCATGAATAAAATATAGAATTTGGATGTTAAAAATTATGTTTTACACATTATGAGAGTCATGCACTCTTGGGTTCTGGATTGAGCCAAAACTGACTTATCAAGAGGCTAACTCTTCTTGTGGCGTCTTCATCTTGCTTATCAATTCCTTAGGGAATTGTGGTGCATCCATGAACAAGTCTCCTTCAGGAATTTCCTCCTCGTCCTCTTCATCACTAGGTTGGGCAGAATCTGAAGATGAACCACTAGTAATCTCCCCATTCTCCTTAAGTAGCATGGTCTTCTTGGTTGGGCATTCAGAGGCTATGTGACCTCTCCCCAAATATTTGAAACATTTAATCTCGCTACTTCTTGTTTTCTTAGGAGCCTCATTAGACTTAATTTGGATCTTAGGAGGTGCAGTCATAGACGTGCTTGATGAAGTACTTCCCTCCTTCTTATTTCTATCCTTCCAACTTGGAGAATTAAAGTTGGAAGAACTCTTTTTCGTGTTGCCTTTTCTCTTAAGTTGTTGCTCTACCTTGATTGCTTGATGCACCAAGTCATCCAATTCAACATAATTTTGTAACTCCACAACATCTCTAATGTCACTATTCAGCCCATGTAAGAACCTTGCCATAGTTGCCTCTCGTTCTTCAGTGATGTTGGCTCTAATCAAGGCCACCTCCATCTCCGTATGATACTCATCTACACCCTTGCTTCCTTGTGTAAGTCTTTGGAGCTTGTTGTGCAAATCCCTTTGGTAATGGGACGGAACAAACCTCCTTCTCATCAATCTCTTCATCTCTTCCCATGTACCTACCAATTGATCTCCATATCTTGCTTTCTCCTTTTGTAATGCGTCCCACCAAATGAGAGCATAATCAGTGAACTCCATTGCTGCCACCTTCAACTTCTTGTCCTCCGTATAGTTATGGCATGCAAATAATTGCTCAATCTTCATTTCCCATTCCAAATAGGCCTCCAGATCACTTTTTCCTTTGAATGAGGGAATTTTTATTTTGACTCCCTCAATTCTGTCCTCCCTTGGATCACCTTCATGGTCTCTTCTTCTCCTTCTATCTTGTCTCCTCCTATCTCCATTTGGATCACCTTCATTATTATTCAATTGAGTCTCTAGCTGTTCAATTCTTCCATAGAGTTCTTCATTGTTTTCTCTCATCATCCTTTGCATTTGTGTAGTCATAGCATCAAGTAGCAACCTTTGAGCTCCATCAAGATGAGGAGTACCACCACCACCAGTTCCTTCCATAGTTCAAACAAAGAACAAAACGAAAGTGAAAGCAAATAAAGGACCTCACCACACTTCTCGCGTGTTTACACTCTTAATGATGTATCGCTCGTGTTTGTTTCTCTATAATTAGGCTTTTGTGTAATGTAGCTCTCTTGCCTTTTTCCACTCAATTGCTCTCTTTGAGTTCTTAATTGAATCACAAAAAAAAAAACACTCAAGAGTGTTGAACCAGAATTGACAAGAAGAAAACACACAACAAGACAAAACAAAATAAAAATAGAATGAAATGACTTAAGAAGACTCTCTTAGGAATTTTGTCAAACAAGTGGTATAGAATGACTTTTAAGAAGAACAGAGCTGCTATTCTGAAATTTTTTTTTTGTTTTTTTTATACTCTTTCTACAGAATTTCAAGAAGCAACAAACACAATTTGAGCAATTTATTTTTTCTTTTTTTGCAAGTGATGCTTCTAACACATAAAATTTTGAATCAAACTCAGATATTTCAGCAATTCAAACTAATGACAAACAGAATTAGGGATTTAAGTTTTACCAATAAATTGTAGCAGTAGAACTCAAACTCAATTCCAACCCTAGAACTGAGCTTTGATACCACCTGATGTAATCCTCCTTGACATGATTCAATTCAGGACCTTCTAGGTTGGAAACTCAAATTTGGAACCAAATCACGTCTTGTTTAAACTCGATGTATCTCGCGTTACAAAACACGAAATTGCGTGATTCCAAAACGAGGAGAACGAGCACTTTCTGAAATGCAAGTTAGGCTCAAGAATCACTGAAAAAGACCGTGTATAACAGGAGATATGACCAAAGATAACTAAAACAAAAATTAGGGAATTTGAGGGTTAGGGTTTGATGCAATGGAAACTGAAAACGAAATTAAACACCAAAACAAGAACTGGAAGGCGCCACAATCCAAGGATTGATAAGCCCTAAGAAACGCCACAAGGATCAACACCCTTGATAAGTTCAAAGTGAATTCTCTCAAGAACTCTACAGAACAAACTCTCACAAGCAATATGCTCAATGTCCAAAAACTGCACCCCAGCAGCTTGAAAGAGCCTTCTATAGTGACACTCCTTACAAGCTTGCTTAACCCTAGCCCAACTCAAGTCTCTAACAAATAGGCCCAATAGTTTGCTAATTTAGCCCAAATACAAGTTTAAACTTAAAGAAGGAAAACAAATAACATAAAAACGATATAGATATAGATTGGTCCAAACACTAACGCCTTCATGCCTTTATTCCCTAAATCTGGATTAAGCAAGTCACCATCCTGGGCTTCAGTCCTTTTGGAGTAGGAACCGCTTCAAATAAACTGGATACAAGACTATTTAGAGCCTCTTTAACCTTCTTGGATCTAGCCCTTGTCATTGGAGCTCCAAGGCTTTGTAAGTTCTCTATGCTGCCTTCCTTGGTTATGCCTCTTCCTATGTCCTCATCATGAATCCCTTTTGAGCTTAGGTGTACGGTTACTATTTTTATTCATTGCTCAAATCTTCTAAGGAACACAATCTGAATTTGTAAAGTTGAGAACTAAAACATTTTTTTCTTGATCATGTACCTTATATTTTTAAATTTTTATGTGACATTACCATTATATAGATGACTATGAGAGAACTAAAAGAATTTCATTCATACTGGAGAAAAAAAAATACTATTGGTTTAGTAACATATGGTCACTTTTGTCACGAAGTTTGTGCTTTCATGATGGTGAAGCTTTAGCATCAGTATAATGTAGAGTAAGTAAAACAGAAGTGAGATGGCTTCCTCTATTCAACACTTTGTGATTGGATACTGGGACATGACGAGGAATGAAAAATGGTATGGCCCAAACTATTGGAGACTGGATTTGATAAAGTTTTGATTCTAAGATGAATTTTTCCGGTATTAAGATGGGTTTTGTTTGCAGGCTAATAAATTCTAGGAAGAGCTTGGTCATGCTCAGGTGCTTTAGAAATTTGTGATGTGGCAACATACGTGTGATTATTGAAAATGATGAAAATGATTGTTTTCAATATCCAAAGATTCATTCCAAAGGTGAGACGAGTTAAATAATGGATCTATTAAATTATTTGAAAAAGCACTTATTTTTCTTCAAATTAAACTATCCATTTGAAACTTTGTGCTGTTATAACTTTGTGGTTTAGGTACTAAAGAGGAAGTGATGAGGACATGGAGCACCAAGAGGCCATTCAAAGCTTAGGAGGACCAATGACTAGGGCAATGTCAAGGAGGGTCCAAGAAAGCTTAGTCCAATTCATGACTAAGACAATTGCAAACAGAGGCAAAGATGTAATTGCACCAAAAACCATGCTTGTCATACAAGCCATGGAGGAGGCGCAACTTGCATAAAAGAAGGCACTAAGTTAATTTCTTTTAATTGAATAAAAGTGCAAGTGACCAATTGATTTATTTGGGACCAAGGCACTAAGTTATTTAATTTTTTTTGGTGTGTTTAATCCGCTTCAAGTGGCTGTGTGGCGCAAGGAGCAAGGGGTCCCACACCTCTCAACAGCTCTTTGTGTAGTTTTATGAGTCTATAATGTTGCTGGCAAAGAAAGACAAAGGAATTCAAAGCAATCAAGGCAAAAAGGAGTCACACAAGACAAAGAAATAAAGGCTCCAACAGCACATTAAAAGCGCAGCCACCCATTTAATTGTAATTAATGTGTGGTTGTGAAACCTTCCCCTGGTCATGAAGAGCAATCAAACAGAATGTGAAGCTGTCTCTTTCATTTCAGTTGCGCCACTTAGGCTATGGAACAGCCACAATTATGTTGTTTGTAAATTGCCTTTAGTTATGCTAGTTATGTTAGCCTAGGATTCCTTGTAAGGATTTTTGTCTCTTTGACTCTTTGTAACAACAAGACCCTCATTATATATAGGGGCGAAATTTGAATAAGAGACAACAAAGATTTAGCAAAAATATTGAGTTCATACTCTTTGGTTCTGGATTGGACCAGTTTATCGATCTTATCAAGAAACTCTCTTCTTGTGGTGATCCTCACATTCATAGGCTTATCCTTGTCTTGGATTAGACTAAGGTGGCGCCCCTGCCTCCCAATCATCCATCTTCTTCACTTACTCGTAAACAGATCCTTGAGACCTTGTTTGTTTCTTGTTCTATTTTGTGTTTTCACAATCTGTCCCCTTAATTCTCTACCACCAAAGCCACGAAATTCCATTCATTCTCTATCCATTTTTTCATTCATTTTATATCAAAAATACAAAAACATAAGTCACAACCAGATTCTATGTTGAAAATCAAGCAAATGGCCAATTTCTACAATAAGGAGGCCATCATTTGGTAATCAGAGCAAGGTTTCGACTTTGTTCAAAAGAATCCCAGGTTTCTCTATTCTTATCTTTGAGTTCTGATTTATTAAAAAAAAAATATTGCAAAAATTCAAAAAAAAAAAAAAATCTGGTTGTGTTTCTTCCTTACTGCTATACTCTGAATATTATTTCTTTCTTTTGAGTGAGTTCTTTCTTGTTCTAGTCTCACAAAATTTGTGTTCAATTCGAAGCTGTTGTGTGTGTGGATTATTATTTGAATTGGTTTCTTGTATTGATCATTTGCTGGTTTCTCTAAAGAACTGACAAGAGTTATGGATCCTCAAAATAGATTACTACTAGATGCCCTCACAGCAAAAATGAGAGAACTTTTGGAAGAGGAAGTGGAAGGCATAAATGAAAGAATTGACCAATTAGAAAACAGACAAAATAGCAGTGATGAGGAGGGTCGGAGGAGAAGGAGACATGATGAACCTAGAGAAGATAGGTTGGGTGGTATAAAAATAAAAGTACCACAATTTGCTGGGAAAAATGACCCGGAGACGTATTTGGAATGAGAAACTAAAATTGAACAAATTTTTTCCTGTAATAATTACACTGATCTTCAAAAGGTGCAGGTTGCTTCTATTGAATTTACAGATTACGCCTTGGTATGGTGGGACCAATTGGCAAAGGAGAGGAGAAGGCACAATGAGCCAGTCATTGCCACATGGGAGGAGATGAAAAGGCTCATGAGAAGGAGATTCATCCCATCTTACTACAACAGAGAGTTGCACAACAAATTACAGCGACTCACCCAAGGCAACAAAAGTGTTGATGAGTACTACAAGGAGATGGAGATGGCAAAAATTAGAGCAAATGTGGAGGAAGATGATGAAGCAACCATGGCCAGATTCTTGCATGGCCTAAATCGTGATATAAGTGACATAGTGGAACTGCAACACTATGTTCAATTAGATGATTTGGTACATCAAGCCATAAAGGTAGAACAACAACTTAAGAGGAAGGGCCAAATAAGAAGAAGCACTACCACTTCCAATCCTCAAAATTGGAAGAGCAATATAAAGAACGAAGGTACTTCATCATCCAAAGAAGCCACGGCTGACACAAAAGGTAAAAACACTACAACTAGTCCTTCTCAAGTTGTTTCAACTAACCGGGCTGTTAAGTGTTTCAAGTGCCAAGGCTTAGGACACATTGCATCTCAATGTCCTACCAAGAGAATTATGATTGTAGAGGAGGTTGAGGAGGCAGATGAAGGGGATGAAGAGTATGATGAGGATTGTGTTGAGGAGGAGGCCCAAATACCTAGTGGAGAGCTACTTATGATAAAAAGGTTGTTGGAAGCCGTGGTAAAGGAGGAAGATGCGACTCAAAGGGAGAACATATTTCACTCAAGGTGCCTCATACAAGGCAAGGTATGTTCCCTGATTATTGATGGTGGGAGTTGCACAAATGTTGCTAGCACAAGGTTAGTTTCCAAACTCCAACTAGAAACTAAACCACATCCCAAGCCATATAAGCTTCAATGGCTTGTTAATGATGTTGAGATGATTGTTGATGAACAAGTAGAAATTTCTTTTTCAATTGGAAAATATGAAGATGTGGCTGTTTGTGATGTAGTTCCTATGGAGGCCAGCCATGTCTTGTTGGGAAGGCCTTGGCAATTTGACAAAAAGGCAAGCCATGAAGGGCATACCAACAAGTACTTTTTTGTTCATCATGGAAAAAGAATTGTATTGGCTCCTTTGAGCCCAAGTGAAGTGAGAGATGATCAAAAAAAATTGAGAGAAAAATGTGAAAAAGAAAAAGAAGAAAAAGAAAAGATCGCCAAAGAAAAAGAGAGGAAAAAGAGTGACAAAAAAAAGATTGATGAAAAAAAGAAAGAAAATTTGATGGCGACAAAAGGGGAGGTTAAAAAAGCTATTTTCTCCAATCATCCCCTATATTTGCTTTTTAGCAAAGAGGTGGCCTTGCTGGAAAAAATTTACCTAACACTCAAGAATTGCCAAATTGCAAAAATTCTCTTTTGCAGGAATTTGAGGATTTGTTTCCTAAGGAGGTACCAAGTGGGCTGCCACCCTTGAGAGGGATTGAGCACCACATTGATCTCATCCCAGGCTCCACTTTGCCTAATAGACCAGCCTACCGGAGCAACCCACAACAAACGCAAGAGATACAAAAGCAAGTGGCTGAATTGGTAAGTAAAGGTTGGGTAAGAGAAAGTTTAAGTCCATGTGCTGTCCCTGTTATTTTAGTCCCTAAGAAAGATGGTAGTTGGAGAATGTGCACTGATTGTAGGGCTGTTAATAATATCACCGTTAAGTATAGGCATCCAATACCTAGGTTAGATGACTTGCTTGATGAACTGTTTGGTGCATGCTTGTTTTCCAAAATTGATTTGAAAAGTGGATACCATCAAATTAGCATAAGGGAAGGGGATGAATGGAAAACTGCTTTCAAAACAAAATATGGTTTATATGAGTGGTTAGTTATGCTTTTTGGATTAACTAATGCACCTAGCACTTTCATGAGATTAATGAACCATGTTTTGAGGGAATTTTTGGGAAAATTTGTTGTTGTATATTTTGATGATATCTTGATATATAGCAAAAATTTAGAGGACCATTGCATTCATCTAAGGGCTGTTTTAAATGTGCTAAGAAAAGAAAACTTGTACGCAAACTTGGAAAAATGTGTGTTTTGCAGAGATCAAGTTATCTTTCTAGGTTTTGTCATAAGCTCTCAAGGAGTACATGTGGATGAAGCAAAGGTGAAGGCAATCCAAGAGTGGCCAGCACCTAAAAACGTGTCTGAGGGAAGAAGTTTTCATGGTTTAGCCAGTTTCTATAGGAGGTTTATTAAGGATTTTAGTACTATTGCTGCACCTCTTAATGAAATTGTTAAAAAGGAAATTGGTTTTAAATGGGGTGAGAAACAAGAGCAAGCTTTTTCTATTCTTAAAGAAAAGCTCACCCAAGCACCAATTCTAGCATTGCCTAATTTCTCAAAATCTTTTGAAATTGAGTGTGATGCTTCCAATGTTGGAATTGGGGCTGTTTTGATGCAAGAAGGTCATCCAATTGCTTATTTTAGTGAGAAATTAAAGGGGGCTGCCTTAAATTACTCAACTTATGATAAGAAATTGTATGCCTTGGTAAGGGCATTGCAAACGTGGCAACATTACTTGCTGCCAGAGGAATTTGTCATTCACAGTGATCATGAGTCCTTGAAGTATCTAAAAGGACAAGGTAAGTTGAACAAGAGGCATGCTAAATGGGTTGAATTTCTGGAGCAATTTCCTTATGTGGTTAAGCATAAGAAGGGTAAAGCCAATGTTGTGGCTGATGCATTATCGAGAAGGTACGCATTACTCTCCACCCTTGAAACTAAAATTTTTGGTCTTGAACACATTAAGGATTTGTATGAGCATGATCTTGATTTTTCTGTTAAATATGCTGAATGTGTGCATGCTGCCCATAATGGATTTTTTAGGCACAATGATTATTTGTTTAAAGAAAAAAGGTTGTGTGTGCCAAAGGATCCATTAGAGAACTCTTAGTCAAAGAGGCGCATGAGGGGGTTTAATGGGACATTTTGGTGTTCCTAAAACTTTGGAATTTTGCAAGAACATTTCTATTGGCCTCACATGAAAATTGATGTGCAAAAATATTGTGAAAGATGCATTGTTTGCAAAAGGCCAAATTCAAAGTGATGCCCCATGGTTTATATACTCCATTGCACATTCTGAATATCACTGGATTGACCTTTCCATGGACTTTGTCTTAGGGTTACCTAGAACAAAGAACGGGAAAGATTCTATTTTTGTTGTTGTGGACAGGTTCTCAAAGATGGCACATTTCATTCCATGCAAAAAGGTGGATGATGCTTGCCACATTCCTGATTTGTTTTTCAAAGAAGTGGTGCGCCTACATGGTCTACCAAAAAGTATAGTGTCTGACCGTGACACTAAATTTCTAAGCCACTTCTGGAGAACTTTGTGGGGTAAGGTGGGAACTAAGTTACTATTCTCTACAACTTGTCATCCCCAAACTGATGGGCAAACTGAGGTAGTAAACAGAACCCTCTCTACTCTTTTAAGGGCTGTACTTTCAAGGAATTTGAAAATGTGGGAAACGTGGCTGCCACATGTTGAATTTGCTTATAATAGGGCTGTCCATAGTACCACAAATCATTCCCCATTTGAGATTGTGTATGGTTATAATCCTTTAACTCCTCTTGATCTATTACCTTTACCTAACACATCTCTGTTGAAGCATAAAGATAGCAAAGCGAAAGCTGAATTTGTGAAAAGTTTGCATGTGAAAATTAAACTGCAAATTGAAAAGAAAAATGAAAGCTATGCCAAAAGTGCCAATAAAGGGCGCAAGCGGGTTACTTTTGAACCCGGAGATTGGGTCTGAGTCCATATGAGGAAAGAAAGGTTTCCGTCACAAAGGAAATCTAAGTTAATGCCTAGGGGCGATGGCCCTTTTCAAGTGATTGCCAAAGTCAATGATAATGCTTATAAAGTTGACCTTCCAGGTGAGTTTGGTGTTAGTGCCACTTTCAATGTTGCTGACTTGTCTCCTTTTGATGTAGGTGATGAGGACTTCAATTCGAGGTCGAATTCTCCTCAAGAGGGAGGGAATGATGAGGACATGGAGCACCAAGAGGCCATTCAAAGCTTAGGAGGACCAATGACTAGGGCAATGTCAAGGAGGGTCCAAGAAAGCTTAGTCCAATTCATGACTAAGACAATTGCAAACAGAGGCAAAGATGTAATTGCACCAAAAACCATGCTTGTCATACAAGCCATGGAGGAGGCGCAACTTGCATAAAAGAAGGCAGCCAAGTTAATTTCTTTTAATTGAATAAAAGTGCAAGTGACCAATTGATTTATTTGGGACCAAGGCACTAAGTTATTAAATTTTTTTTGGTGTGTTTAATCCACTTCAAGTGGCTGTGTGGCGCAAGGAGCAAGGGGTCCCACACCTCTCAACAGCTCTTTGTGTAGTTTTATGAGTCTATAATGTTGCTGGCAAAGAAAGACAAAGGAATTCAAAGCAATCAAGGCAAAAAGGAGTTACACAAGACAAAGAAATGAAGGCTCCAACAGCACATTAAAAGCGCAGCCACCCATTTAATTGTAATTAATGTGTGGTTGTGAAACCTTCCTCTAGTCATGAAGAGCAATCAAACAGAATGTGAAGCTGTCTCTTTCATTTCAGTTGCGCCACTTAGGCTATGGAACAGCCACAATTATGTTGTTTGTAATTGCCTTTAGTTATGCTAGTTATGTTAGCCTAGGATTCCTTGTAAGGATTTTTGTCTCTTTGACTCTTTGTAACAACAAGACCCTCATTATATATAGGGGGCGAAATTTCAATAAGAGACAACAAAGATTTAGCAAAAATATTGAGTTCATACTCTTTGGTTCTGGATTGGACCAGTTTATCGATCTTATCAAGAAACTCTCTTCTTGTGGTGATCCTCACATTCATAGGCTTATCCTTGTCTTGGATTAGACTAAGGTGGCGCCCCTGCCTCCCAATCATCCATCTTCTTCACTTACTCATAAACAGATCCTTGAGACCTTGTTTGTTTCTTGTTCTATTTTGTGTTTTCACAATCTGTCCCCTTAATTCTCTACCGCCAATGATGGCCTCCTTGTTGTAGAAATTGGCCATTTGCTTGACTTCCAAATAAAAGAAACTGGTTGTGACTTTGTTTTTGTATTTTTGGATATAAGTGAACGAAATATGGGTAATGGAAGATGTGAATTTCGTGGAATTGGTGATAATGAAAACTGGAAATAGATTGAGAAGTTTTGAATAAAGAAAAGAACACAATTGCAAAGCAAACAACAAAAAAATGAGAAGATGGATGAATTGGGGGGGGGGGGCAGGGGCGCCACCTTAGTCTAATCCAAGACAAGGATAAGCCTATGAATGTGAGGATCACCACAAGAAGAGAATTTCTTGATAAGATCAATAAACTGGTCCAATCCAGAACCAAAGAGTATGAACTCAATTTTTGCTAAAATCTTTCTTGCTTTCTTGAGACTTGCACTCCCTTTATATAATTGAGAATGCTCTTGCTGTTACAAACAAAAGAAGAGACAAAGTCTTTTCCATTTAGAGTATAAGGAATCCTAAGCTGAAATAATTAGCCTAATAAAAGGACATTACATCAGAATATTATGGCTGTTCTCATAGTCTAAATGGCGCCATTAAGGAGTAGGAAACAACTTCACATTTGTTGAATGCTCTTCATGACTAGGAAGGTTTCACAACCATACATTGAATGCAATTAAATGGATGGCTGTTATGCTTTTATGGTGCATGGAGCATTAATCTCTTTGTCTCTTGTAACTCCCTTTGCCTTGATTGCTTTAAATTTCTTTGTCTTTCTTTGGCAGCAAGGTTTATTGACTCATTCAAACTACACAAGAGTTATTGAGAGGTGTGGGACCCCCCTACTCTTTGTGCCACACAGCCACTTAAAGTGGATTAAACACACAAAAAAAAGAAAATAAATAACTTAGTGCCTTGGACCCAAATAAATCAATTGGTCACTTGCACTTTTATTCAAATAAAAGAAATAACTTGGCTGCATGTCATGCAAGTTGCGCCTCCTCCATGGCTTGTATGACAAGCATGGTTTTTGGTGCAATTACATCTTTGCCTTTGCTTGCAATTGTCTTAGTCATGAATTGGACTAAGCCTTCTTGGACCCTTCTTGCCATTGCCCTAGTCATTGGTCCTCCTAAGCTTTGAATGGCCTCTTGGTGATCCATGTCCTCATCATTCCCTCCCTCTTGAGGAGAATTCGACCTCGAATTGAAATCTTCATCACCTACATCAAATGGAGACAAGTCAGGAACGTTGAAAGTCGCACTAACACCATACTCACCTGGGAGGTCAACTTTATAAGCATTATCATTAACTTTGGCAATCACTTGAAAAGGCCCATCGCCCCTAGGCATTAACTTAGATTTCCTTTGTAAAGGAAACCTTTTTCTCCTCATATGGATCCAAACCCAATCTCCGGGTTCAAAAGTAACCCGTTTGCGCCCCTTATTAGCACTTTTGGCATAGCTTTCATTTTTCTTCTCAATTTGCAACTTAACTTTCTCATGCAAACTTTTCACAAATTCAGCTTTTGCTTTGCCATCTTTATGCTTCAAAAGAGATGTGTTAGGTAAAGGTAATAGATCAAGAGGAGTTAAAGGATTACAACCATACACAATCTCAAATGGGGAATGGTTTGTGGTACTATGGACAGCCCTATTATAAGCAAATTCAACATGTGGCAGCCATGTTTCCCACATTTTCAAATTTCTTGAAAGCACAGCCCTTAAAAGAGTAGAGAGAGTTCTGTTTACTACCTCAGTTTGCCCATCAGTTTGGGGATGACAAGTTGTAGATAATAGTAACTTAGTTCCCACCTTACCCCACAAAGTTCTCCAGAAGTGGCTTAGAAGTTTAGTGTCGCGATCCGACACTATACTTTTTGGTAGGCCATGTAGGCGCACCACTTCTTTGAAAAACAAATCAGCAATGTGGCAAGCATCATCCACCTTTTTGCATGGAATGAAGTGTGCCATCTTTGAGAACCTGTCCACAACAACAAAAATAGAATCTTTCCCGTTCTTTGTTCTAGGTAACCCTAAGACAAAGTCCATGGAAAGGTCAATCCAGGGATATTCAGGAACAGGCAATGGAGTATATAAACCATGGGGCATAACTTTGGATTTGGCCTTTTTGCAAACAATGCATCTTCCACAATATTTTTGCACATAAATTTTCATGTGAGGCCAATAGAAATGTTCTTGCAAAAATTCCAAAGTCTTAGGAACACCAAAATGTCCCATTAAGCCCCCCTCATGCGCCTCTTTGACTAAGAGTTCTCTAATGGATCCTTTTGGCACACACAACCTTTTTCTTTAAATAAATAATCATTGTGCCTAAAAAATCCATTATGGGCAGCATGCACACATTCAGCATATTTACCAGAAAAATCAAGATCATGCTCATACAATTCCTTAATGTGCTCAAGACCAAAAATTTTAGTTTCAAGGGTAGAGAGTAATGCGTACCTTCTTGATAATGCATCAGCCACAACATTGGCTTTACCCTTCTTATGCTTAATCACATAAGGAAATTGCTCCAAAAATTCAACCCATTTAGCATGCCTCTTATTCAACTTACCTTGTCCTTTTAAATACTTCAAGGACTCATGATCACTATGAATGACAAATTCTTTTGGCAGCAAGTAATGTTGCCACGCTTGCAATGCCCTTACTAAGGCATACAATACCTTATCATAATTTAGGCAATTGTAATTTAGGGCAGCCCCTTTTAATTTCTCACTAAAATAAGCAATTGGATGACCTTCTTGCATCAAAACAGCCCCAATTCCAACATTGGAAGCATCACACTCAATTTCAAGAGATTTTGAAAAATTAGGCAATGCTAGAATTGGTGCTTGGGTGAGCTTTTCTTTAAGAATTGAAAAAGCTTGTTCTTGTTTCTCACCCCATTTAAAACCAATTTCCTTTTTAACAATTTCATTAAGAGGTGCAGCAATAGTACTAAAATGCTTAACAAACCTCCTATAGAAACTTGCTAAACCATGGAAACTTCTTACCTCTGTCACACTTTTAGGTGCTGGCCATTCTTGGATTGCCTTCACCTTTGCTTCATCCACATGTACTCCTTGAGAGCTTATGACAAAGCCTAGAAAAACGACTTGATCCGCAAAACACACATTTTTCCAAGTTTGCATACAAGTTTTCTTTTCTTAGCACATTTAAAACAGCCCTTAGATGAATGCAATGGTCCTCTAAATTTTTGCTATATATCAAGAAATCATCAAAATATACAACAACAAATTTTCCCAAAAATTCCCTCAAAACATGGTTCATTAATCTCATGAAAGTGCTAGGTGCATTAGTTAATCCAAAAGGCATAACTAACCACTCATATAAACCATATTTAGTTTTGAAAGCAGTTTTCCATTCATCCCCTTCCCTTATTCTAATTTGATGGTATCCACTTTTCAAATCAATTTTGGAAAACAAGCATGCACCAAACAGTTCATCAAGCAAGTCATCTAACCGAGGTATTGGATGCCTATACTTAACAGTAATATTATTAACAGCCCTACAATCAGTGCACATTCTCCAACTACCATCTTTCTTAGGGACTAAAATAACAGGGACAGCACATGGACTTAAACTTTCCCTTACCCAACCTTTACTTACCAATTCAGCCACTTGCTTTTGTATCTCTTGCGTTTGTTGTGGGTTGCTCCGGTAGGCTGGCCTATTAGGCAAAGTGGCACCTGGGATGAGATCAATGTGGTGCTCAATCCCTCTCAGGGGTGGCAGCCCACTTGGTACCTCCTTAGGAAACAAATCCTTAAATTCCTGCAAAAGAGAATTTATGCAATTTGGCAATTCTTGAGTGTTAGGTAAATTTTCCAGCAAGGCCACCTCTTTGCTAAAAAGCAAATATAGGGGCTGATTGGAGAAAATAGCTTTTTTAACCTCCCCTTTTGTCGCCATCAAATTTTCTTTCTTTTTCCCATCAATCTTTTTTTTGTCACTCTTTTTTCTCTCTTTTTCTTTGGCGATCTTTTCTTTTTCTTCTTTTTCTTTTTCACATTTTTCTCTCAATTTTTTTTTATCATCTCACACCTCACTTGGGCTCAAAGGAGCCAATACAATTCTTTTTCCATGATGAACAAAAAAGTACTTGTTGGTATGCCCTTCATGGCTTGCCTTTTTGTCAAATTGCCAAGGCCTTCCCAACAAGACATGGCTGGCCTCCATAGGAACTACATCACAAACAGCCACATCTTCATATTTTCCAATTGAAAAAGAAATTTCTACTTGTTCATCAACAATCATCTCAACATCATTAACAAGCCATTGAAGCTTATATGGCTTGGGATGTGGTTTAGTTTCTAGTTGGAGTTTGGAAACTAACCTTGTGCTAGCAACATTTGTGCAACTCCCACCATCAATAATTACGGAACATACCTTGCCTTGTATGAGGCATCTTGAGTGAAATATGTTCTCCCTTTGAGTCGCATCTTCCTCCTTTACCACGGCTTCCAACAACCTTTTTATCATAAGTAGCTCTCCACTGGGTATTTGGGCCTCCTCCTCAACACAATCCTCATCATACTCTTCAACCCCTTCATCTTCCTCCTCAACCTCCTCTACAATCATAATTCTCTTGGTAGGACATTGAGATGCAATGTGTCCTAAGCCTTGGCATTTGAAACACTTAACAGCCCGGTTAGTTGAAACAACTTGAGAAGGACTAGTTGTAGTGTTTTTACCTTTTGTGTCAGCCACGGCTTCTTTGGATGATGAAGTACCTTCACTCTTAATATTGCTCTTCTAATTTTGAGGATTGGAAGTGCTACGTAGTGCTTCTTCTTATCTGACCCTTCCTCTTGAGTTGTTGTTCAACCCTTGTGGCTTGATGTACCAAATCATCTAATTGAACATAGTGTTGTAGTTCCACTATGTCACTTATATCACGATTTAGGCCATGCAAGAACCTGGCCATGGTTGCTTCATCATCTTCCTCCACATTTGCTCTAACTTTCGCCACCTCCATCTCCTTGTAGTACTCATCAACACTTTTGTTGCCTTGGGTGAGTCGCTGTAATTTGTTGTGCAACTCTCTGTTGTAGTAAGATGGGATGAATCTCCTTCTCATGAGCCTCTTCATCTCCTCCCATGTGGCAATGGCTGGCTCATTGTGCCTTCTCCTCTCCTTTGTCAATTGGTCCCACCACACTAAGGCATAATCTGTAAATTCAATAGAAGCAACCTGCACCTTTTGAAGATCAGTGTAATTGTAACAGGAAAAAATTTGTTCAATTTTAGTTTCCCATTCCAAATACGTCTCCGGTCATTTTCCCGACAAAATTTGGTACTTTTATTTTTATACCACCCAACCTATCTTCTCTAGGTTCATCACGTCTCCTTCTCCTCCGTTCCTCCTCATCACTATTATTTTGTCTGTTTTCTAATGCGTCAATTCTCTCATTTATACATTCCACTTCCTCTTTCAAAAGTTCTCTCATTTTTGCCGTGAGGGCATCAAATAGCAAACGATTTTGAGGATCCATAACTCTGTCCATTCTTTAGAGAAACCAGAAATTATCAATACAAGAAATCAATTCAAATAATAATCCACACACCCAATCAGCTTGGAAAGGAAAGGTAAGAAACAAAAATTGAACACAAAGTTTGTGAGACTAGAACAAGAAAGAACTCACTCAAAAGAAAGAAATAAAATAAAAATTTCAGAGTGTAGCAGCAACGAAGAAACACAACCAGAATTCAAGATTTTTTTTTTATGAATTTTCGCAATTTTTTTTTTAAAGAATTCAGAACTCAAAGATAAGAATAGAGAAACCTGGGATTCTTTTGAACAAAGTCGAAACCTTGCTCTGATTACCAAATGATGGCCTCCTTGTTGTAGAAATTGGCCATTTGCTTGACTTCCAAATAAAAGAAACTGGTTGTGACTTTGTTTTTGTATTTTTGGATATAAGTGAACGAAATATGGGTAATGGAAGATGTGAATTTCGTGGAATTGGTGATAATGAAAACTGGAAATAGATTGAGAAGTTCTGAATAAAGAAAAGAACACAATTGCAAAGCAAACAACAAAAAAATGAGAAGATGGATGAATGGGGGGGGCAGGGGCGCCACCTTAGTCTAATCCAAGACAAGGATAAGCCTATGAATGTGAGGATCACCACAAGAAGAGAATTTCTTGATAAGATCAATAAACTGGTCCAATCCAGAACCAAAGAGTATGAACTCAATTTTTGCTAAAATCTTTCTTGCTTTCTTGAGACTTGCACTCCCTTTATATAATTGAGAATGCTCTTGCTGTTACAAACAAAAGAAGAGACAAAGTCTTTTCCATTTAGAGTATAAGGAATCCTAAGCTGAAATAATTAGCCTAATAAAAGGACATTACATCAGAATATTATGGCTGTTCTCATAGTCTAAATGGCGCCATTAAGGAGTAGGAAACAACTTCACATTTGTTGAATGCTCTTCATGACTAGGAAGGTTTCACAACCACACATTGAATGCAATTAAATGGATGGCTGTTATGCTTTTATGGTGCTGATGGAGCATTAATCTCTTTGTCTCTTGTAACTCCCTTTGCCTTGATTGCTTTGAATTTCTTTGTCTTTCTTTGGCAGCAAGGTTTATTGACTCATTCAAACTACACAAGAGTTATTGAGAGGTGTGGGACCCCCTACTCTTTGTGCCACACAGCCACTTAAAGTGGATTAAACACACAAAAAAAAGAAAATAAATAACTTAGTGCCTTGGACCCAAATAAATCAATTGGTCACTTGCACTTTTATTCAAATAAAAGAAATAACTTGGCTGCATGTCATGCAAGTTGCGCCTCCTCCATGGCTTGTATGACAAGCATGGTTTTTGGTGCAATTACATCTTTGCCTTTGCTTGCAATTGTCTTAGTCATGAATTGGACTAAGCCTTCTTGGACCCTTCTTGCCATTGCCCTAGTCATTGGTCCTCCTAAGCTTTGAATGGCCTCTTGGTGATCCATGTCCTCATCATTCCCTCCCTCTTGAGGAGAATTCGACCTCGAATTGAAATCTTCATCACCTACATCAAATGGAGACAAGTCAGCAACGTTGAAAGTCGCACTAACACCATACTCACCTGGGAGGTCAACTTTATAAGCATTATCATTAACTTTGGCAATCACTTGAAAAGGCCCATCGCCCCTAGGCATTAACTTAGATTTCCTTTGTGAAGGAAACCTTTCTCTCCTCATATGGATCCAAACCCAATCTCCGGGTTCAAAGGTAACCCGTTTGCGCCCCTTATTAGCACTTTTGGCATAGCTTTCATTTTTCTTCTCAATTTGCAACTTAACTTTCTCATGCAAACTTTTCACAAATTCAGCTTTTGCTTTGCCATCTTTATGCTTCAAAAGAGATGTGTTAGGTAAAGGTAATAGATCAAGAGGAGTTAAAGGATTATAACCATACACAATCTCAAATGGGGAATGGTTTGTGGTACTATGGACAGCCCTATTATAAGCAAATTCAACATGTGGCAGCCATGTTTCCCACATTTTCAAATTTCTTGAAAGCACAGCCCTTAAAAGAGTAGAGAGTTACATTTACTACCTCAGTTTGCCCATCAGTTTGGGGATGACAAGTTGTAGAGAATAGTAACTTAGTTCCCACCTTACCCCACAAAGTTCTCCAGAAGTGGCTTAGAAGTTTAGTGTCGCGATCCGACACTATACTTTTTGGTAGGCCATGTAGGCGCACCACTTCTTTGAAAAACAAATCAGCAATGTGGCAAGCATCATCCACCTTTTTGCATGGAATGAAGTGTGCCATCTTTGAGAACCTGTCCACAACAACAAAAATAGAATCTTTCCCGTTCTTTGTTCTAGGTAACCCTAAGACAAAGTCCATGGAAAGGTCAATCCAGGGATATTCAGGAACAGGCAATGGAGTATATAAACCATGGGGCATAACTTTGGATTTGGCCTTTTTGCAAACAATGCATCTTCCACAATATTTTTGCACATAAATTTTCATGTGAGGCCAATAGAAATGTTCTTGCAAAAATTCCAAAGTCTTAGGAACACCAAAATGTCCCATTAAGCCCCCCTCATGCGCCTCTTTGACTAAGAGTTCTCTAATGGATCCTTTTGGCACACACAACCTTTTTTCTTTAAATAAATAATCATTGTGCCTAAAAAATCCATTATGGGCAGCATGCACACATTCAGCATATTTACCAGAAAAATCAAGATCATGCTCATACAATTCCTTAATGTGCTCAGACCAAAAATTTTAGTTTCAAGGGTAGAGAGTAATGCGTACCTTCTTGATAATGCATCAGCCACAACATTGGCTTTACCCTTCTTATGCTTAATCACATAAGGAAATTGCTCCAAAAATTCAACCCATTTAGCATGCCTCTTATTCAACTTACCTTGTCCTTTTAAATACTTCAAGGACTCATGATCACTATGAATGACAAATTCTTTTGGCAGCAAGTAATGTTGCCACGCTTGCAATGCCCTTACTAAGGCATACAATACCTTATCATAAGTGGAGTAATTTAGGGCAGCCCCTTTTAATTTCTCACTAAAATAAGCAATTGGATGACCTTCTTGCATCAAAACAGCCCCAATTCCAACATTGGAAGCATCACACTCAATTTCAAGAGATTTTGAAAAATTAGGCAATGCTAGAATTGGTGCTTGGGTGAGCTTTTCTTTAAGAATTGAAAAAGCTTGTTCTTGTTTCTCACCCCATTTAAAACCAATTTCCTTTTTAACAATTTCATTAAGAGGTGCAGCAATAGTACTAAAATGCTTAACAAACCTCCTATAGAAACTTGCTAAACCATGGAAACTTCTTACCTCTGTCACACTTTTAGGTGCTGGCCATTCTTGGATTGCCTTCACCTTTGCTTCATCCACATGTACTCCTTGAGAGCTTATGACAAAGCCTAGAAAAACGACTTGATCCGTGCAAAACACACATTTTTCCAAGTTTGCATACAAGTTTTCTTTTCTTAGCACATTTAAAACAGCCCTTAGATGAATGCAATGGTCCTCTAAATTTTTGCTATATATCAAGAAATCATCAAAATATACAACAACAAATTTTCCCAAAAATTCCCTCAAAACATGGTTCATTAATCTCATGAAAGTGCTAGGTGCATTAGTTAATCCAAAAGGCATAACTAACCACTCATATAAACCATATTTAGTTTTGAAAGCAGTTTTCCATTCATCCCTTCCCTTATTCTAATTTGATGGTATCCACTTTTCAAATCAATTTTGGAAAACAAGCATGCACCAAACAGTTCATCAAGCAAGTCATCTAACCGAGGTATTGGATGCCTATACTTAACAGTAATATTATTAACAGCCCTACAATCAGTGCACATTCTCCAACTACCATCTTTCTTAGGGACTAAAATAACAGGGACAGCACATGGACTTAAACTTTCCCTTACCCAACCTTTACTTACCAATTCAGCCACTTGCTTTTGTATCTCTTGCGTTTGTTGTGGGTTGCTCCGGTAGGCTGGCCTATTAGGCAAAGTGGCGCCTGGGATGAGATCAATGTGGTGCTCAATCCCTCTCAAGGGTGGCAGCCCACTTGGTACCTCCTTAGGAAACAAATCCTCAAATTCCTGCAAAAGAGAATTTATGCAATTTGGCAATTCTTGAGTGTTAGGTAAATTTTCCAGCAAGGCCACCTCTTTGCTAAAAAGCAAATATAGGGGCTGATTGGAGAAAATAGCTTTTTTAACCTCCCCTTTTGTCGCCATCAAATTTTCTTTCTTTTTTTCATCAATCTTTTTTTTGTCACTCTTTTTTCTCTCTTTTTCTTTGGCGATCTTTTCTTTTTCTTCTTTTTCTTTTTCACATTTTTCTCTCAATTTTTTTTGATCATCTCACACCTCACTTGGGCTCAAAGGAGCCAATACAATTCTTTTATTTGTTACACTTTCAGAGAAATTTTAATTTTAAGAGTCAACCCTTTTTTTCACCTCTAATAATACAAGCATTTTATCTCCTATATTTAAACATTAGATGTATGTCATTTTAAGTCATTTAAACATTAGCTATGTCAATAGAAAGATTAAAAAATTGTTGCTGGTAAGGCTAATTATTAAAAGACTAAAGGCTATTTAGCTATATTAAATCGACCCCTACATATTTCTCTTGAGTTTATTGAAGTTCATGTATAAAAGAAGGGGCATTGAAGTTACATTTATATAGTGACAATCATATTTCATATATTTTCTCTTTAAAGGGTGACTGTACCCATCTTCAGTTTTCTTTTCTTTTGCTTATATTTTACATTATTTCTTTATGTCGTTTTTCTTATAAAAGATTACTGTTATGCATAATGTGTTAGATCTTTATAGGTTGATATATAAACCTAGAACTATATATGCTTCATTCAATTTTGACAGATCCTTTATCTTTGTGCATTTTTTTGCATTCTCTAGGGCATAAAAAGTGAGGAATGATAGTGATCTAGAATTTGAGGGAAGGGGGCAACAGTTAGTGATATTGAATTAAGGTAGAAGTATATCCTGAAAGATGATGCATGCAATCTTTATTTTCAATCTTTCTATTCCAGAGTGGTATTGTTAGCAAGTGTCCCTTTTCTTTTTGAAGCAACTATACTACTTTTAACCCTGCAATATAAGTTTGGCTCCAGGATGAAGGGAACTATGAATGTTAAGATAGCAAAAAAATTAAACAGCTATTATAGAGGTCAGTTTCAGTAAATTTAATGAAGTCAATATACAAGTCAATTTGAAGACTTTCTGGGAACAAGCTATATTTGAATATTTGAAATAGTAGTATAATAGTTGGTGCTGAGTAGTGCTACTCATGCACGATTCTTTATGATATATTGATTGTTTCTCCTCTATGATGATTTTGTTGTTTCATAATTTAACTCATACCCCAGCATCGATGCATATAGTAAACTGGATTTGGAGTGATGAATGCACAATGAGGAGGAGATCTTGAATTGGAGGGTTACATACAGCTGCTTTTGCTAAAAGGGGTAACTGTGATGAGACTACAACTTGTATCTTCTTCTAATTGAGTCCATTTACTATCAATTTTTGAGAATCATAGGCTGGAGAAATCACAAAAAATACCCTGAATATCTTGACACTTGTCCAAAATAAAGATATTTTTGTCACTGTAATTTTAGCCTCCACCACCCATTTTTCCCTCTCTCCAAATCCTATTTTATTCCTGCACAAATTCAAAAAAAAATTGAATCAGCCTCTACTCACTCTAACGGTTCCTTCCTTCCTCCTCCCGCTTCTTCTTCTTCTTCTTCTTCTTCTTCAAGCTCTCTGCCGATGTGCCATTGATGAACACCGCACATTTTCTAGCTTTCTACTTAAGTCTGTGTTTCTTCCCCTTCTTGTCACTTTTTCTTTCTCATCTTCCTTCCTTCTTTTTCTGATCTCCATTTCTCTCTATTTTTTGTTTTCCCTCTTCATATCCTTCTCCCTCAGGTTTTTTTTCGTTTTCCCTCTTCATTTTTCAAAGAATCGATGTTCTCGACGACACACTCTCACTGATACATTTGAAAATTGGCAGCAACAACGGACAAGGATCAACATATTTGCAGGAGTTCGCAGGAAAAGGTTTTGTTATGAATAGATCTTCAGATCTTCTTCTCAGTTGCAGCGTTCTTCTGTCCAGAAATTCAAAGGTATCTCTCTCTTTTTTTGATTATTTGAATTTTTATTAAGTGAAGGTGGATTTTGATGCTTATCTGTCTCTGCTCCTTATTTATTTTATTTTTTATCATGTCTGAGTTAAGTTGTGGTCTTGAATCCCTTTTGAGCTTAGGTGTACGATTACTATTTTTATTCATTGCTCAAATATTCTATGGAAAACAATATGAATTTGTAAAGTTGAAAGCTAAAACATTTTTTTCAAGATCATGTACTTATTTTTAAAATTTTTGTATGACATTACCATTATAAAGATGAATATGAAAGAACTAAAAGAATTTCATTCATACTGGAGAAAAAAATACTATTGGTTTAGTAATCATATGGTCACTTTTGTCACGAAGTTTGTGCTTTCATGATGGTGAAGCTTTTGCATCAATACAATGTAGAGTAAGTAACACAGAAGCGAGATGGCTTCCTTTGTTGAGCACCTTGTGATTGGATACTGGGATTTGACAAGGTATGAAAATTGGTATGGGCAAACCATTGGAGACTGGATTTGATAAAGTTTTGAATTTAAGATGAATTTTTGAGGTATTAAGATGGGATTTGTTTGCAGGCTAATAAATTTTGGGAAGAGCTTGGTCATACTCAGGTGCTTTAGAAATTTGTGATGTGGCAACATCTGTGTGATTATTGAAAATGATGAAAATGATTGTTTTCAATATGCAATGATTCATTCCAAAGGCGAGACAAATTAAATAATGGATCTATCAAATTATTTGAAAAAGCACTTATTTTTCTTCAAATTAAACTATCCATTTGAAACTTTGTGTTGTGATAACTTTGTGGTTTAGGTATTAAAGAGGAAGTCTTCAGATTATAAAGGAAATTGATTTATTTTATTGTTTTGTGGAACCCGTATTTCGTTTTCCTTGTTTATTTGCTGCAACGAGTATGTCATTTTAACCTCTAATAATACAAGCATTTTATCTCTTATATTTAAACATTAGATGTATGTCATTTTAAGTGATTTAAACATTAGATACGTCAATAGAAAGACAAAAAAATTGTTGGTGGTAAGGCTAATTATTATAAGTCTAAAGGCTATTTAGCTATATTAAATCGACCCATTCATATTTCTCTTGAGTTTACTGATGTTCATGTATAAAAGAAGGGGCATTGAAGTTACATTTATATAGTGACAATCATATTTCGTATATTTTCTCTTTGAAGGGTGACTATGCTAATCTTCAGTTTTCTTTTCTTTTCCTTATATTTTACATTATTACTCTGTCGTTTTTCCTATAAAAATTTATTGTTAAGCATAATGTATTCGATCTTTATATGTTGACATATAATCTTAGAACTATATATGCCTCATTCAATTTTGACAGATCCTTTATGTTTGTGCATTTTTTGGCATTCTCTGGGGCATAAAAAGTGAGGATTGATAGTGATCCATAATTTGAGGAAAGGGGGCAACATGTAGTGATATTGAATTAAGGTAGAAGTATATCCTGAAAGATGATGCTTGCACTCTTTATTTTCAATCTTTCTATTCCAGAGTGCTATTGTTAGCAAGTGTTCCTTTTCTTTTTGAAGCAACTAGACTACTTTTAACCCTAAAATATAAGTTCGGCTCATGGATGAAGGTAACTATGAATGTTAAGATAGCAAAAAAATTAAACAACTATTATCGAGGTCAGTTTAAACAAATTTAATGAAGTCAATATACAAGTCAAGTTGAAGACTTTCTGTGAACAAGCTATACTTGAATCTTTGAAATAGTGGTACAATAGTTGGTGCTAAGTAGTGCTACTCATGCATGATTCTTTATGTTTCTGCTCTATGATGATTTTACTGTTTCATAATTTAACTCATACCCCAGCATCGATGCATATAGTAAACTGGATTTGGTGTGATGAATGCACAATGAGGAGGAGATCTTGAATTGGAGGGTTACATACAGTTGCTATTGCTAAAAGCGGTAAATGTGATGAGGGTACAACTTATATCTACTACCAATTGACCATCTACTATCAATTTTATAGAATCATAGGCCGGAGAAACCACAAAAATACCCTGAATATCTTGACACCTGTCCAAAATAAGAATATTTTTGTCACTCTAATTTTAGCCTCCTCCACCCTTTTTCCCCTCTCTCCAAACCCTATTTTCTTCCTGCACAAATTAAATAAAAATTGAATCAGCCACTACTCACTCTCACGGTTCCTTCCTCCTCCTCCTCCTCCTCCTCCTCCTCCTCCTACTTCTTCTTCTTCTTCTTCTTCTTCAAGCTCTCTGCCGATGTGGCATTGATGAACACCGCACATTTTCTAGCTTTCTTCCCCTTCTAGTCACTTTTTCTTTCTCATCCTCCTTCCTTCTTTTTTTGTTCTCCATTTCTCTCTATTTTTCGTTTTCCCTCTTCATATCCTTCTCCCTCAGGTTTTTTTTTTCGTTTTCCTCTTCATCTTTCAAAGAATCGGTGTTCTCGACGACACACTCTCAATGATACATTTGAAAATCGGCAGCAACAACAGACAAGGATCAACATATTTGTGGGAGTTCGCAGGAAAAGGTTTTGTTATGAATAGATCTTCAGATCTTCTTCTCAGTTGCAGCGTTCTTCTGTCCAGAAATTCAAAGGTATCTCTCTCTTTTTTTGATTATTTGAATTTTTATTAAGTGAAGGTGGATTTTGATGCTTATCTGTCTCTGCTCCTTATTTATTTTATTTTTTATCATGTCTGAGTTAAGTTGTGGTCTTGAATCCCTTTTGAGCATAGGTGTACGGTTACTATTTTTATTCATTGCTCAAATCTTCTAAGGAAAACATTATGAATTTGTAAAGTTGAGAACTAAAACAATTTTTTCTTGATCATGTACCTTATTTTTTAAATTTTTATATGACATTATCATTTAAAAGATGACTATGAAAGAACTAAAAGAATTTCTTTCATACAGGAGAAAAAAATACTATTGGTTTAGTAATCATATGGTCACTTTTCACGAAGGTTGTGCTTTCATGATGGTGAAGCTTTTGCATCAATACAATGTAGAGTAAGTAAAACAGAAGTGAGATGGCTTCTTCTGTTGAGCACTTTGTGATTGGATACATGGATTTTGACAAGGTTCGAAAAATGGTATGGGCCAAACCAGTGGAGACTAGATTTGATAAAGTTTTGATTTTAAGATGAATTTTTGAGGTATTAAGATGGGATTTGTTTGCAGGCTAATAAATTCTGGGAAGAGCTTGGTCATACTCAGGTGCTTTAGAAATTTGTGATGTGGCAACATCTGTGTGATTATTGAAAATGATGAAAATGATTGTTTTCAATATCCAAAGATTCATTCCAAAGGTGAGACAAATTATATAATGGATCAATTAAATTATTTGAAAAAGCACTTATTTTTCTTCAAATTAAACTATCCATTTGAAACTTTGTGCTGTTATAACTTTGTGGTTTTGGTATTAAAGAGGAAGTCTTCAGATTTTAAAGGAAATTGATTTATTTTATTGTTCTGTGGAACCCGTATTTCGTTTTCATTGTTTATTTGTTACAACTAGTATTCAGAGGAATTTTAATTTTAAGAGTCAACCCCTTTTTAACCTCTAATAATACAAGCATTTTATCTCTTATATTTAAACATTAGATGTATGTCATTTTAAGTGATTTAAACATTAGCTACGTCGATAGAAAGATAAAAAAATTGTTGGTGGTAAGGCTAATTATTAAAAGACTAAAGGCTATTTAGCTATATTAAATGGACCCGTTCATATTTCTCTTGAGTTTACTGATGTTCATGTATAAAAGAAGGGGCATTGAAGTTACATTTATATAGTGACAATCATATTTCGTATATTTTCTCTTCAAAGGGTGACTGTGCACATCTTCAGTTTTCTTTTATTTTCCTTATATTTTACATTATTACTCTTTGCCGTTATTCCTATAAAAAGTTATTGTTAAGCATAATGTGTTAGATCTTTATATGTTGATATATAATCTTAGAACTTTATATGCCTCATTCAATTTTGACAGATCCTTTATGTTTGTGCATTTTTTGGCATTCTCTAGGACATAAAAAGTGAGGATTGATAGTGATCCAGAACTTGAGGAAAGGGGGCAACATGTAGTGATATTGAATTAAGGTAGAAGTATATCCTGAAAGATGATGCTTGCACTTTTATTTTCAATCTTTCTATTCCAGAGTGCTATTGTTAGCAAGTGTTCCTTTTCTTTTTGAAGCAACTAGACTACTTTTAACCCTAAAATATAAGTTCGGCTCAAGGATGAAGGTATCTATGAATGTTAATATAGCAAATAAATTAAACAACTATTATAGAGGTCAGTTTCAACAAATTTAATGAAGTCAATATACAAGTCAATTTGAAGACTTTTTGTGAACAAGCTATACTTGAATCTTTGAAATTGTGGTACAATAGTTGGTGCTAAGTAGTGCTACTCATGCATGATTCTTGATGATATATTGATTGTTTCTCCTCTATGATGATTTTACTGTTTCATAATTTAACACATACCCCAGCATCGATGCATATAGTAAACTGGATTTGGTGTGATGAATGCACAATGAGGAGGAGATCTTGAATTGGAGGGTTACGTACAGTTGCTATTGCTAAAAGCGGTAAATGTGATGAGGGTACAACTTATATCTTCCACCAATTGACCATCTACTATCAATTTTATAGAATCATAGGCCGCAGAAATCGCAAAAATACCCCAAATATCTTGATACCTGTCCAAAATAAGGATATTTTTGTCACTCTAATTTTAGCCTCCTCCACCCATTTTCCCCTCTCTCCAAACCCTATTTTCTTCTTGCACAAATTCAAAAAAAATTGAATCAGCCTCTACTCACTCTCACGGTTACTTCCTTCCACCTCTTGCTTCTTCTTCTTCTTCTTCTTCTTCAAGCTCTTTGCCGATGTGCCATTGATGAACACCGCACATTTTCTAGCTTTCTACTTAAGTCTGTGTTTCTTCCCCTTCTTGTCACTTTTTCTTTCTCATCCTCCTTCCTTCTTTTTCAGATCTCCATTTCTCTCTATTTTTCGTTTTCCCTCTTCATATCCTTCTTCCTCAGGTTTTTTTTTTTGTTTTCCCTCTTCATTTTCCAAAGAATCGGTGTTCTCGTCGACACAGTCTCACTGATACATTTGAAAATCGGCAGCAACAACGGACAAGGATCAACATATTTGCGGAGTTCGCAGGAAGAGGTTTAGTTATGAATAGATCTTCAGATCTTCTTCTCAGTTGCAGCGTTCTTCTGTCCAGAAATTCAAAGGTATCTTTCTTTTTTTTATTATTTGAATTTTTATTAAGTGAAGGTGGATTTTGATGCTTATCTATCTCTGCTCCTTATTTATTTTATTTTTTATCATGTCTGAGTTAAGTTGTGGTCTTGAATCCCTTTTATCATTGCTCAAATCTTCTAAGGAAAACATTATGAATTTGTAAAGTTAAGAACTAAAACATCTTTTTCTTGATCATGTACCTTATTTTTTATATTTTTATATGACATTATCATTATAAAGATGACTATGAAAGAACTAAAAGAATTTCTTTCATTCTGGAGAAAAAAAATACTATTGGTTTAGTAATCATATGGTCACTTTTGTCACGAAGTTTGTGCTTTCATGATGGTGAAGCTTTTGCATCAATACAATGTAGAGTAAGTAAAACAGAAGTGAGATGGCTTCTTCTATTGAGCACTTTGTGATTGGATACTGGGATTTGTCAAGGTATGAAAAATGGTATGGGCCAAACCATTGGAGACTAGATTTGATAAAGTTTTGATTTCAAGATGAATTTCTGAGGTATTAAGATGGGATTTTTTTGCAGGCTAATAAATTCTGGGCAAAGCTTGGTCATACTCAGGTGCTTTAGAAATTTGTGATGTGGCAACATGTAACATCCCATTTTCGTAAAAGGTTTTCCTTGAAACTAGCAGTGTTTTTTTTTTTTTAGTGTAATACTTTAAACTGACAAACAATACCCGCTCTAAAATAAAACATAACCAACATCATAGTAGTGTCAAGGATCAGAGCATTTCGCACGTAGGCGAATTCCAAAATATATACAACAGTACATACTCAAAATAAAATACATTAGTCATATGAAAACCCTAAGACCTAGAGTTGACTTATATCTGTGATGCATCCTGGCAGTTCCTGTCAAATGACTTAGGCCCAAAAGTCGTACTGTACAATATATCATAACTAGAGTCTAACCAACTGACTCTATCTAACTATGCTGGCCCATACATAACCTAAGACGCTTGCGAGAGGGAAACCCCGCGCGATATGTCATCGACTCTGAGCTAGCAGGCCTCGATGCCTCTGAGGGATCCTCTTCCTCCTCCTCGTCCTCACTCTCAATCACTACTCTATCTCTCGCCGTCCACTCCCTAGTGGTCCTACACCCATTGATGGGGTCTCCGGCCGTAGGAATTGGAGGCAAGGGATAAGAGCAGTGAGGACAGTGGACACAAGATGAGGGAGGACTACCCGCAGGTGCAGCAGGTGTCTCCAATGAAGCTTTCGGAATAGCATGAGTAGTAGCAGTGAAGATGGGAGGAGTTCCAAAGACTCCAGTCGAAGGTGGATATGCACTCGAACTCGGTGTCATGGATGGATGTAAAGGGTCCACGAACGGATGGGTCACAACAGTCGCGGTCGTCGGTAGTGTAGTAAGTAAACTAGGTGGTACAAAGATGTGAATCGTCTTACTGCTGAAGCGTACAGCAGTAGAATACTCTCCGTTGTCGTCGGTCTCCAAAACTAATCCCGTGTATGTCAAACGCCCAGAAATAGGATTGACGACCCACGCCGAAGGGGTCTTCCCCTGAGGGAACTCATACGTCGTACTTCCCATATGTCTCATCGGGATCGAAAACATCTAAGTATCGGTCCCAAATATAACATTAAACAAAAAGAAATGCAAGGTTAAATTTCTTGTCCACGAGTTCATCACAGGCTAGTTGCAACAAACAAGATATATATGTATAGTACATCAGCATATCATTATATACGTATACCTACATATAGGTCGCATACAGTATCAAAGCATATCAAATGTTTGCATATGAACAGGCAAATCGACAACAATTTTTAATGATCAAACATCACATATCAAGATGTGGTTAGTCATGTATGCCAATGCAGTATGACAAGTTTGTGTATACACCTGCAACCTTGATAGGTCAGCAGTATGACGGGGACTACTTTCCCAACGTCCGAACAATATAGCCTCTACTTAGGCTTGCCACTACTTTGGCTTGCCTCTACTTAGGCAATGCAGGGACATCTCGTCTTTTGAAGTCGGTGAGACCAATCAAACACTCCGAGTGTCGATGCTCAATGGTTAGAATACAAGATCAAATAATCAATGCAGATTGACAAACCTCACTCACTCTACTTAGTGAATTTTCATGCTTCCCAATATTGTATTACCTGCGTAAGGTTATACCAAATAATTTATTTATGGAATCATATTGTCGTTTTGTGGAATCGCATCAGATTTACTGATGTAAATCGTCAACCAATCAATAATCAATCGTCGCACTATTAATTAATTGATATCACAATACAATCCTTTCATGCTTTTGCACACTTCAATCAGTATCAATTAACAACAAATCAAGCATGATTTAAGGCATTCAACAACATTCATAGCTGTCACACAAGATCAAATAGAGCAGGCCACTACACTTCACATAGCATCAGACATGTCAACATATTATGGCAGGTTACTGCAGCACTCCAACACTTAGTGATACTACAATTACTACCACCAATATTCATTCAATCAACCACACAACAAACAAAGCAAAGAGCCTAAACTCATTATATAGAAATTTCCCTTACCTCAAACAAGCTCCGAATACGGAATTTCCAACTCGTCGACAGCACGTACCTCGCTCGAACCTTAACAATACAACTTAACAAAATTAGAACCAACAACTCAAGCCCTATGGCTCTAAGGGCAGCCACGGACTAGGTCCTAAAAAGACCTAAAAATCTAGCTAACTTAACCCATTTGGATCACACCGAATCATATATTACATTACAAGTTCAAGTCATGCAAAATTTGAAACTTTTCTTAAGTCTACACACTTAGAAAAACTTAAAACCAAATCTTACCACTTGAAATAGTGTTTTACCAAATGAATAGTATTTTGTCAACTTTAAACCACAGTTAAAAACCATAGATCATGCCATAAAAATTTTAGAAACAAGTTAGATATAAGTTTAAGACAATCCTTAAACATAAGCTAAGTTTTTTTCCCAAAATCAAACTTCCTTGAATTGTTTTGTTAAATCAAATCCTAAATCAACTTTTACCACATTTTATAAGACAACTTAAAACAATGCTTGAAACTTGCCTAAGAGCCACGGCCACAAAGGCTTCAAAACAACCCAAAATTTCAATTTTTCTTCCATTTCCAAAACATGCATCACACCACCTTTAGATCCTTGGACCTTAAACCAACTTCCACAACACTTAAATCACCTTGAAAACAATTTAAAACATCCTCTTAAATCATTATTAGGGCCACGGTTTCAGCCCCTATTTTTCACAAAATTTTTCTTTTCCAAACATCTTGTAATATGCATATATGACTAGTATCCAAACCTATCTAACAAAACTCATCAAAACTAACTCCAAAACCACAAAACTAATTCAAGAACAAAGCTTAAAAGGGTGCTCAAGATTCGGCCAGCAAGGGTTAGGGTTTCATCCAAACTTGAAACACCAAAAACAAAGTGATTCATGGAAGGAAATAAGGAGTTATGAAGCTATACATGCCATACTAGCCAAAACAAGCACTAAAATTCAAAAATAGCTCCTAAAACCTTCAAAACCCATATCATGGAACCCAAGAGAGATGAGGAAAGATTCATGGAGCTTACCAAGAGTATGGATGATGATTGAACAAGGGTGGAGATGAAAGGAAGCAAAGATGCACACTTTAATCTTCAAAACTTCCAAAATCACAACTTCCTTTCTCTAGGTTTTTTTCTTCAAGTTCTTCACTAATGGAAGATGAAATGGTGCTGGTGTGTAATGAGGATGAGGCCACGAAATTTCAGGCGTAAAATTGGAAGGAAAAGGTTCATTTAGTTAGAAACTAACTAACTAAGTCCTAAACTAACTAACTACCATTTACTTAATTACCAATCACCACATGACACTTGTAAAATCAATCATTAAATCACATGTTCAGCTCCCCTAGTGGATTATGAACCTCCCCTCAGCCCCTAGTGTCAAGATATTTCCAATTCGTCGCGTTATCGCTCAACCGGGTGCGCGGCGTTACACGTATATTAGGGTTTTAGTACCAAAACTTCAAAATTAATACTAATAAATTACTATATAATTAAAAATTATTAATCACTCAAAATATCCACAAAAATATTAGAATTTTTACCATGAATGTTGTTTTCTCGATTTACGCGCTCAGCGTCACCGTTAAGCGGTTCCTGGGCAATAGAAAATACCCTATATATTTTCTGATATCCAAAAATTCCCAAAATATTCCAATAAATCCTAAATATTGGAAAATGCTTATATCTCAAATTTTATAAAATTTGGATCACATTTGGGTATGTTTCAGTCAAAACTAGCCCTATAGTTCAATTTCAGCGTTTTACAGCAGAATTCGAACATTGCAAGAAAAACCCTAAATTAGTAATAAGTAATAATCTCTATTATTCCTATCAAATAGAATAAATCTCAATAATACAAGTATCAACATAATTTTTATTAATCAAAAGTAGTATTAGAGACGACAGAAAACAGATAATTACTAAGTAATTAAGCATAGAGAATTAATTAAGGTGTTACACAACATCTGTGTGATTATTGAAAATGATGAAAATGATTGTTTTCAATATCCAAAGATTCATTCCAAAGGTGAGACAAATTATATAATGGATCTATTAAATTATTTGAAAAAGTACTTATTTTTCTTCCAATTAATCTATCCATTTGAAACTTTGTGCTGTTATAACTTTGTGGTTTAGGTATTAAAGAGGAAGTCTTCAGATTTTAAAGGAAATTGATTTATTTTATTGTTCTGTGGAACTCGTATTTCATTTTCATTGTTTATTTGTTACAACGAGTATTCAGAGGAATTTTAATTTTAAGAGTCTGATGGTGTATTTCAATGCACTACTTTTTACGGCAAGTGCATCAATCGCATCAAGTAATATAATATTGAGTAGAGTATCGTCTCCACGAGGATTGTGACGTTTATCAACGAAAACAAGTATGTAATTACTTTGAACGAGAATGATATGGGTATTTTGAAATCAACTGTAACTCAAACAAAGTGAAATTAGAGTTTGAAATGAAATATCAATAGGTAAAAACAACTAGGAGTTGAACCCTCTTGTCTCCACTCTTATGCAATTAGTTCAGCATTAATTTAAGCAATCTCATATAAATTGAAGTTTGAATCAACTAAATTAGTTTAAGGACAATCCCTTGCCTCATAAACCTTTTACTCTAACCAAAACCCTAATCCCTTAAGTGATTTATAGTTAGATTAAGCAATAAGAGTGGTGATTCATCAGAACACATAATCACAAAGTTATATTCCTATACTCATCATGAATATGGCTACCAATCTCTGTTCAAGTTCATTCATCCAATTTTCCGATTAAGATGAAAAACCTAAAATAATTGCAATTGTGATCAAATATTGAAAAGCATGAAGCATAGAGATTGGAAACTCAAATTACATGAAATATACTTGTATTAATATAAGAGAACTAACTACATAAGAGTTTCAACAAGATTCATCTCATCCTAATCTAAAAGATTTAGCTACTCATAGTAGTAAAAGAGAAAAACAAACATAAGGAAGAAGAAAACTCCATTGAGGACCCAAAACCTTGTTCCCAAGATTTAATCCTCCTTGAAGATGAAGAAAAATGGAACCCTAGCACTCCTTGTCGCAGCGCACGGTATTTAGGGTTTCAGAAAAAGTCCCAGCTCCCTCAAAAAGTGAACAACACGCTATTTATATGAATTCTGCTGAATAGGGCGCTCCCAGCGCCTCTCAGGTGCGCGCCATGCGCACAGAGTCGGTGGCAGAAAAGTGACGATGCGCGTCACACGCATCCTACATGGTCACAAGTGTGCGTCACACGCACAGAAACAGAGAGCAAAAATCTGAAATGCGTGTGGCGCGCAATCCAATGCCTTCAGCAGCACGCCACGCGCTTCAGCTCAGATACTTGGCTTTTTTCGTGTATTCGAATGCGTTCGGATCATAGGCACTCGAGAATTCTCTTCTTTGCCTTCCATTGAGTTCTTGAGAGTCATTGTAACATCCCAATTTTTATGAAAATTGTTTTACAGTTTTCGACTACTTAAAAGTAAATCATAGAGATTGATCACCTCAGCGGTTTGTTAAAAGTACGAAGAACTACAAAGATTTATTGTAAATAATTTAGATTAAGAGACAATGTAGACGTCTACTGTTTTTAATATGAATTAATCTTGAAAAAATGTGAAAAATTGTTGTTTGATCAAAGAAAATTATTTTGTTGAATGAGAAATAATTTTAGGACTTAATGGATATTTTTAAGTAACAGTTTGGATTTTCGATGTTTAGTTACTTGTTAAATTGTCTGTTTTATGTCATATTTAATATGACTTTTATTTTTAATGATTTTGTCTTGATAATTTTATTGTTTGAATAATATTTAGATGACAAGAGAAATTGAAATTAGTGATCCTCACTAATTTACAGTTTTTATTGCGCTGCGAGAATTCTATTGAATTCTGCCTTAACTAGACTATTGGGTGAGTTTCTAACTGAAACATGCCCAAACTTGATCCAAATTTTATAAAATTTGAGATCTTAGCATTTTCCAATATTTAGGATTTATTGGAATGTTTCTAGAATTTTTGGGCATCAGAAAAATATAGGGTATTTTCTACGCCCAAAACTGCATTACGGTAGCGTTTTAGCATGTAAATCGAGAAAGCGACATTCATAGAAATAATTCTAATATTTTTGCGGACATTTTGGTTGATTAATAATTTTTTATTATAGAATAATTTATTAGATTTATTTTTGGAGTTTTTGGTAGAAAAACCCTAATATACGCGTAATGCCACGCACCCGATTGAGCGAGAACGCAATGAAACGAAATATCTTGATATTTTAGACATGAATCACGTAATCCAAGTGATAGTTGGGATAGCAACTACTGTCGCACAACAGATCGCCGTGGAGAATCAACATTATTTGCTAAGATGACAAGCGGAGGAGCGAGCTATTGGAGTGCCAGTTAGGCCAGATTATTAGGGCAAAGGACAAAGAGGAAAACAACAACAAGGAACACCTCATTCCCATCCTCAGAGAAATGACCGCAATCAGGATTGTCCTGTGGCACAGGCTATTGGGAACAGCCAGAAGAAGTTGCACTGTTACCAAGGTGGAAGCAAGGAACACTTGGCGGATAAATACTCATCAAAGGACCGACTGTGTTTCAACTGCAAGAATCCATGACTCTTTTCTAGGGACTGTCTGTTGCCAAAGGAGGGATCAACCGAAAACGCTACGAAGTTTGCGCACCCAGCTGCTGGAAGACATACCTGTATGATAGGCAGAAGTGGGAGTCACAAGCACTGACAGTTGAAGACGCTGATGACTACCAACCTCCATAGTAGCCTTTGAAACGATCTTAGGTTGAATTTTCAGGCACAATTCTGTCTCAAATAATGTGTTTAAGCAAGGTGAAGGAATAAAAACGAAAATGGACAATTGTTTTTAAATAAAATAAAGGAAATGGATAAGAGGAAAGGAATGGAAGCACCATAATTCCCTAAGGAATTGATAAGCAAGTCGAAGAACGCCACAAGAAGGTTACTTCTTGATAAGTCTAGTTTGGTTCAATCCAGAACCCAAGAGTGCATGACTCTCAAAATGTGAAAAACACAATTTTTATCATCCAAAATCTTCATTTCATTCATGAATTTCGTGCATACATATAGAGGGTAGGAAATACATTCAGAAACAGCCCACTAATGGATAGTAATGAGCTCAATTGATGGTGTAACTCCTATACTAATGACTGGACCTTAATTGCACACTAACTAGTGCTTTTAAAGTGGCAGTTACATATCTCCAACAACTCCTAAATGGGTTATTTCAAAAGGCATGCAGCTGCTACAATTATTTGCTTAATTTAAATAAAAAGCTAATGCAACTCACTTAAAATAAATAACACAAAATTAACTAAAATATTTTAGTCCAGATCTTCAACTTCCTGTCCATTTCCCACCATGATATAAGCCGAATCTGATTAAATTTCGTGAAATACGACTTGTATAACTTTTTCTATCCTTTCCAACGCATCAAGAACCATATCAATCGGACTTCTGTAGCTCCTGATTCAGCCAAAACAAGACAGACAGGTCATTTCCAATGAATTTCAATAAAGCCTAATTTTGTTCTTCTTTTGTCAAGGGTGGTCATCCTAGTTTCACATCAGACGCATTGCTTCAATGGTGAAGATGAAGAGCACAACGTTAACCAGTATCCAACCAAGGAAATGCTGTGTTTTAACTGCAAGGAATTTGGACATCTGTCCAGAGACTGCGAAGTACCGTGAGATGAGTCTGCTATCAATAATGTTGGAGCTATAAGATCAACCACTAAGGGACGTGTTTACACACTAAACGGAGCATAAATCCTATCATCTGAAGACTTCATTCCAGGAAATACGACACATAGGAGTTGTAACACCCGCACCTCAACATAATTGAAAGTACGACAAATTACATTAAGGCACAGGAGTTACTAATAACTTACAGACTTGATTACAGTAATCCAAGTCATAAATTAAACTCAATTCATAAATCTAATAAATAGATTACATATTATACATAACTTGGAATATAATTTTCCACTTCAATATAAAACTAGCCTATGAGTCCCAAGCTTGGAGCTTCGCCTCATCGTCTTCAGTACCTGCTTATCTGAAAAACAACAAAAGGAAAAGGTGATGAAGACCTGAAGTGCAAGGATGAAGAATCATTACATGGCATAAGTGAATCTATAATAAGGGCGTGACAAGAAAACAAAGGAGGGGCTGTACACTATTTGGCCCAAACTTATCTAGCTTATTTTTGTTTTAAATAAAGTCGTAATAAGCTCATGGGCTGCATGTTGCATTTTGCACTAAAGGCCCAAAGACACTTGTTTGAATTTTTGGATTTTAGTTGTTTGGTTTGAGTGTTTGTTTGCTATAATCTTTTTTGGATAAGAGTAGTAAACAAATCAGCAGTATTTTTGTGTGTGAATAAATAGCACAACATTAAGGGTTCTTGGTGGTTACAAAAGCTAAGGAAGAAAGGCATTGAATTGAAAGACATGTGGGACCAAACTCTTCATTGTTGGCTTCAATGCATCAAGCCTTGTGAAGGAATCTTCCTAACAGCTATATTGAGAGCTTAATTGGCTAATATAGTGTGGAGAAGGTGTTGGACAGCTCCCTAAAGACAAATGAATGCACCAGACAAAGAAACAAATGCATTGAGTGCATTGTCTAGCTTTTATTGCTTGTCAGTTACAAATTGAAGAAGACAATGAAGCTAGCATTTAAAAAGTTGTCTAATGAATAATATAGCTGCTGCAATAACAATTATTGTACACTTGAAGGCTAGTTGGTTACACATTGAATTAGGCATTAAACTAGCAATTAGTAAGCTTTTTAGGAATAGAGAAAGGTGATACCTTTACCTTGTAATCTCTATATAATGGCAAGTTTCTAATGAGAAGGATCAGAATTTTGGATGAAAAAGCTTGTGTTTATCACAATTGAGAGACTTATGTTCTCTTGGGTTCTGGATTGAGCCATTTTTGAACTTATCAAGAAGCAAACCTTCTTGTGGCGTTCTTCACTCTGCTTATCAATTCCTTAGGGAATTGTGGCGCATCCATCCCTCATCTTTATCCATTTCTTTTTATTTTATTTGATAACAATTCTGTTTTAGAACAGCTTGTGCTATAATTTAGTTCGTCCATTTTCGCTTATTTAACTTCTGAATTTGCGAAAATGTTAAACTACAAAGTTGTTCATGACATCTTGAACTTCAATTTTGAGTCAAGAATCAATTAATTTGAATGCGAATTGAGTGAGAAATCGATGTTTGTATCTGACTGAATTTCTGGGCCTGAAACAACACATTAAATCTATTTGATTACCTTGTTTATTCTTGTCATGGCAATAAAAATGCATTGATAACTGAGTTTGGATTTCAACCAAAGATCGAATTTAACAAAATGACTACCCACATCAAAGTGGTTGTCATCATTTGGCATCAAAGCTATGGTTGAGGTTGAAATTCTACTTGCATTCATTTATTTATTTCAATTTCTGTTCACTTCTTCTTCTTCTTTCAATTCTGTCCAGTTTGGCATTTCTTTGAATTCGTGAGTTTGTCTAACTTATTTCTTCTTTTCTTGTCCAGAAAATACAACAAAAGGTTTCATTTTTGAAGGCTGCACAAGAAAGGAATTAAAAAAAAAAAAAGGAATCAATTACTGTCTAGTTTTGCACTAAAAAAAGATAGCCAATTTTTTCCCCTTATAAAAAAAAATTCAAAAAAAAGGAGAAAGTGCAGACCCTTTCTTATTTTCTTGGACAAGTCCATTATGTGCTTCTCTTATCTTCATAGACAAACTCATATTTCTTCAATTCTGTTCTTATTTGCTTTTCTGCTTGCGAGATTGATTGTTTTCTTGTGTTGTTTATTTTTTACTCTCTAAAGAACTCAAAGAGAGCATATTAGTGGTAAAAGGCAAGAGAGTAACACTAGAGAAAAAGCCAACAATTGAGCGAAACACGAGTGTACACATAATTGAGTGATACACGTGAGAAGAGCGGTGAGGGCCTTTTCATTACTTGTTAGTTTTGTAAAATTGTTTTGGATTAAGCATGGCAGATAAATTAGAACTCCAATTGCAAAACTTTGCAAGACACATGGAGAAACTCTTCCAAGAACGTAGTAATATGTATCATGGGTATCTTGACAAGCTTGAGATGAGAAGTATGAAGAGACATAAGGATTCTGAAAAGAAAGAAAGCATAAGGAGAGTGAGCGAGAAAGAAAGTGTAGAGAATTTATGGAGGGTCCTGTGTATGAGAAGTATTTGATTAGAGAATTTTTGGAGGATCCGAGTATGTTAAGTATCATGAAGAAAAGAGGATGAGAAAAGAGGCCAGAAAACAAAAGAGGGCCTTGAAGAAAAATGAGACATCAGAGAAAGAGAGTGAAAAGAAAATTGAGGGCAGAAATAAAAAGAATAAGAATTATGAGGAAAAGAGACAAGAACTAGAGAGAAAAGAGAATGCTCAAGAGAGAAAAGAATGGGAAAACAAAGAGAAAAAATTGAGATCATTCTCCCAACACGATTGTACAAACTCTCTCATAATTTCTAACTCTAACCCTTTGTTTATCTTTGATGATTCTCTTGTGCAAGAACTTGAAGAAGTGTCTCCAAAGGAAGAATGGCAGCAAACTATTCAAGTGGAGGAAAAAGAGAAAATTGAGTGCCCAATTGAAAGTCTCTTGAAACAAGAGAGGAAGGTTAATGAATCAAAGGTGGTGCCTGAGGGGGATTGGTCAAGGTTCCTCAAAGGATGCTTGCAAGGAAACTATCGGTTTGAACCCTTGCATTTTTTTGTCTTCTACTACGTTCATTGATATATCTCTTGTTAAATTGTTTGAGAAGTCTCTTCCTCCTATGTTTGCTAGGTTTGCAAATTTACATGTTGAAATGCCTAACTTTTTCTATTCCCTTAAGCCTAGCTTGAGTGTTGAAACCATGAGGCATGAAGTGTTTAATCCATCCTATTCTTCTAAACTTGATTTGAGAATTATGAGCCAAGACTTGAAAGAATTCTTTGATAAATGTGTTGTTGTGCTTTCTAATGCTAACTTGGTTCATGACAACAATCTTGAAGAATGTGTTGGATTTCTTAAGAAACGTTTGTTTGCCAAGTTGGACACTTACTCTTTTGTTAAAAATAAGGTTAGCATTTTAAGGTTTCTTATGGGCACTAATTGTTTGCATGTGGAATTAATTGATGGTTACACTACCACATCTCTCCTCACTCTACCAAATTTTCCCAAACCTTTTATGCTTCCATATGATGCTCCTAAAGTGTTTGAAAGGGTTGTTTTGTCTCAAAAAGAATCATCCTTAGTTTTTGATAAGAAGAATATCCGTAAGGCCCAACTTGCTTTGGAGCCTTTGCAAAGACAAAGTATTTTCTCTCTTGTCACCATGTCCAATCCAAGAAAGGTAAATTTGGTCCTTAATCTCAATTTCAAGAGGTACAACTTTCTCATTACTTCTAAAATTCCTTTTCTTGAAAATGAACATGTTGGGTTGCTAAATGCAAAGAGTGGAATTGTGTTTCGCCTTACGGGTACATTTGGTGATTTCTCACAATTTCCATTTGACCCGGTGGGAAGGTTAACTTCTTCTTTCATGTCCTTGACTTGTAATTTTTCTTCATATAGGCTGTGTTGGAACTAAAATTTGAGGTCAAATTTCTTCCAAGAAGGAGGGGATGATGAAGACCTGAAGTGCAAGGATGAAGAATCATTACATGGCATAAGTGAATCTATAATAAGAGGCGTGACAAGAAAACAAAGGAGGGCTGTACACTATTTGGCCCAAACTTATCTAGCTTATTTTTGTTTTAAATAAAGTCGTAATAAGCTCATGGGCTGCATGTTGCATTTTGCACTAAAGGCCCAAAGACATTTGTTTGAATTTTTGGATTTTAGTTGTTTGGTTTGAGTGTTTGTTTGCTATAATCTTTTTTGGATAAGAGTAGTAAACAAATCAGCAGTATTTTTGTGTGTGAATAAATAGCACAACATTAAGGGTTCTTGGTGGTTACAAAAGCTAAGGAAGAAAGGCATTGAATTGGAAGACATGTGGGACCAAACTCTTCATTGTTGGCTAAGGAATCTTCCTAACAGCTATATTGAGAGCTTAATTGGCTAATATAGTGTGGAGAAGGTGGTGGACAGCTCCTGAAAGACAAATGAATGCACCAGACAAAGAAACAAATGCATTGAGTGCATTGTCTAGCTTTTATTGCTTGTCAGTTACAAATTGAAGAAGACAATGAAGCTAGCATTTAAAAAGTTGTCTAATGAATAATATAGCTGCTGCAATAATGCTCCAATTATTGTACACTTGAAGGCTAGTTGGTTACACATTGAATTAGACATTAAACTAGCAATTAGTAAGCTTTTTAGGAATAGAGAAAGCTGATACCTTTACCTTGTAATCTCTATATAATGGCAAGTTTCTAATGAGAAGGATCAGAATTTTGGATGAAAAAGCTTGTGTTTATCACAATTGAGAGACTTATGTTCTCTTGGGTTCTGGATTGAGCCATTTTTGAACTTATCAAGAAGCAAACCTTCTTGTGGCGTTCTTCACTCTGCTTATCAATTCCTTAGGGAATTGTGGCGCATCCATCCCTCATCTTTATCCATTTCTTTTTATTTTATTTGATAACAATTCTGTTTTAGAACAGCTTGTGCTATAATTTAGTTCGTCCATTTTCGCTTATTTAACTTCTGAATTTGCGAAAATGTTAAACTACAAAGTTGTTCATGACATCTTGAACTTCAATTTTGAGTCAAGAATCAATTAATTTGAATGCGAATTGAGTGAGAAATCGATGTTTGTATCTGACTGAATTTCTGGGCCTGAAACAACACATTAAATCTATTTGATTCTGCTTGTTTATTCTTGTCATGGCAATAAAAATGCATTGATAACTGAGTTTGGATTTCAACCAAAGATCGAATTTAACAAAATGACTACCCACATCAAAGTGGTTGTCAACATTTGGCATCAAAGCTATGGTTGAGGTCGAAATTCTACTTGCATTCATTTATTTATTTCAATTTCTGTTCACTTCTTCTTCTTCTTTCAATTCTGTCCAGTTTGGCATTTCTTTGAATTCGTGAGTTTGTCTAACTTATTTCTTCTTTTCTTGTCCAGAAAATACAACAAAAGGTTTCATTTTTGAAGGCTGCACAAGAAAGGAATTAAAAAAAAAAAAGGAATCAATTACTGTCTAGTTTTGCAAAAAAAAAAGATAGCCAATTTTTTCCCCTTATAAAAAAAATTCAAAAAAAAGGAGAAAGTGCAGACCCTTTCTTATTTTCTTGGACAAGTCCATTATGTGCTTCTCTTATCTTCATAGACAAACTCATATTTCTTCAATTCTGTTCTTATTTGCTTTTCTGCTTGCGAGATTGATTGTTTTCTTGTGTTGTTTATTTTTTACTCTCTAAAGAACTCAAAGAGAGCATATTAGTGGTAAAAGGCAAGAGAGTAACACTAGAGAAAAAGCCAACAATTGAGCGAAACACGAGTGTACACATAATTGAGTGATACACGTGAGAAGAGCGGTGAGGGCCTTTTCATTACTTGTTAGTTTTGTAAAATTGTTTTGGATTAAGCATGGCAGATAAATTAGAACTCCAATTGCAAAACTTTGCAAGACACATGGAGAAAGAACGTAGTAATATGTATCATGGGTATCTTGACAAGCTTGAGATGAGAAGTATGAAGAGACATAAGGATTCTGAAAAAGAAAGAAAGCATAAGGAGAGTGAACGAGAAAGAAAGTGTAGAGAATTTATGGAGGGTCCTGTGTATGAGAAGTATTTGATTAGAGAATTTTTGGAGGATCCGGAGTATGTTAAGTATCATGAAGAAAAGAGGATGAGAAAAGAGGCCAGAAAACAAAAGAGGGCCTTGAAGAAAAATGAGACATCAGAGAAAGAGAGTGAAAAGAAAATTGAGGGCAGAAATAAAAAGAATAAGAATTATGAGGAAAAGAGTCAAGAACTAGAGAGAAAAGAGAATGCTCAAGAGAGAAAAGAATGGAAAAACAAAGAGAGAAAAATTGAGATCATTCTCCCAACACAAAGTACAAACTCTCTCATAATTTCTAACTCTAACCCTTTGTTTATCTTTGATGATTCTCTTGTGCAAGAACTTGAAGAAGTGTCTCCAAAGGAAGAATGGCAGCAAACTATTCAAGTGGAGGAAAAAGAGAAAATTGAGTGCCCAATTGAAAGTCTCTTGAAACAAGAGAGGAAGGTTAATGAATCAAAGGTGGTGCCTGAGGGTGATTGGCCGAAGGTTCCTCAAAAGGATGCTTGCAAGGAAACTATCGGTTTGAACCCTTGCATTTTTTTGTCTTCTACTACGTTCATTGATATATCTCTTGTTAAATTGTTTGAGAAGTCTCTTCCTCCTATGTTTGCTAGGTTTGCAAATTTACATGTTGAAATGCCTAACTTTTTCTATTCCCTTAAGCCTAGCTTGAGTGTTGAAACCATGAGGCATGAAGTGTTTAATCCATCCTATTCTTCTAAACTTGATTTGAGAATTATGAGCCAAGACTTGAAAGAATTCTTTGATAAATGTGTTGTTGTGCTTTCTAATGCTAACTTGGTTCATGACAACAATCTTGAAGAATGTGTTGGATTTCTTAAGAAACGTTTGTTTGCCAAGTTGGACACTTACTCTTTTGTTAAAAATAAGGTTAGCATTTTAAGGTTTCTTATGGGCACTAATTGTTTGCATGTGGAATTAATTGATGGTTACACTACCACATCTCTCCTCACTCTACCAAATTTTCCCAAACCTTTTATGCTTCCATATGATGCTCCTAAAGTGTTTGAAAGGGTTGTTTTGTCTCAAAAAGAATCATCCTTAGTTTTTGATAAGAAGAATATCCGTAAGGCCCAACTTGCTTTGGAGCCTTTGCAAAGACAAAGTATTTTCTCTCTTGTCACCATGTCCAATCCAAGAAAGGTAAATTTGGTCCTTAATCTCAATTTCAAGAGGTACAACTTTCTCATTACTTCTAAAATTCCTTTTCTTGAAAATGAACATGTTGGGTTGCTAAATGCAAAGAGTGGAATTGTGTTTAGCCTCACGGGTACATTTGGTGATTTCTCACAATTTCCATTTGACCCGGGTGGGAAGGTTAACTTCTTCTTTCATGTCCTTGACTTGTAATTTTTTCTTCATATAGGCTGTGTTGGAACTAAAATTTGAGGTCAAATTTCTTCCAAGAAGGAGGGGATGATGAAGACCTGAAGTGCAAGGATGAAGAATCATTACATGGCATAAGTGAATCTATAATAAGGGCGTGACAAGAAAACAAAGGAGGGGCTGTACACTATTTGGCCCAAACTTATCTAGCTTATTTTTGTTTTAAATAAAGTCGTAATAAGCTCATGGGCTGCATGTTGCATTTTGCACTAAAGGCCCAAAGACATTTGTTTGAATTTTTGGATTTTAGTTGTTTGGTTTGAGTGTTTGTTTGCTATAATCTTTTTTGGATAAGAGTAGTAAACAAATCAGCAGTATTTTTGTGTGTGAATAAATAGCACAACATTAAGGGTTCTTGGTGGTTACAAAAGCTAAGGAAGAAAGGCATTGAATTGGAAGACATGTGGGACCAAACTCTTCATTGTTGGCTAAGGAATCTTCCTAACAGCTATATTGAGAGCTTAATTGGCTAATATAGTGTGGAGAAGGTGTTGGACAGCTTCCTAAAGACAAATGAATGCACCAGACAAAGAAACAAATGCATTGAGTGCATTGTCTAGCTTTTATTGCTTGTCAGTTACAAATTGAAGAAGACAATGAAGCTAGCATTTAAAAAGTTGTCTAATGAATAATATAGCTGCTGCAATAATGCTCCAATTATTGTACACTTGAAGGCTAGTTGGTTACACATTGAATTAGACATTAAACTAGCAATTAGTAAGCTTTTTAGGAATAGAGAAAGCTGATACCTTTACCTTGTAATCTCTATATAATGGCAAGTTTCTAATGAGAAGGATCAGAATTTTGGATGAAAAAGCTTGTGTTTATCACAATTGAGAGACTTATGTTCTCTTGGGTTCTGGATTGAGCCATTTTTGAACTTATCAAGAAGCAAACCTTCTTGTGGCGTTCTTCACTCTGCTTATCAATTCCTTAGGGAATTGTGGCGCATCCATCCCTCATCTTTATCCATTTCTTTTTATTTTATTTGATAACAATTCTGTTTTAGAACAGCTTGTGCTATAATTTAGTTCGTCCATTTTCGCTTATTTAACTTCTGAATTTGCGAAAATGTTAAACTACAAAGTTGTTCATGACATCTTGAACTTCAATTTTGAGTCAAGAATCAATTAATTTGAATGCGAATTGAGTGAGAAATCGATGTTTGTATCTGACTGAATTTCTGGGCCTGAAACAACACATTAAATCTATTTGATTCTGCTTGTTTATTCTTGTCATGGCAATAAAAATGCATTGATAACTGAGTTTGGATTTCAACCAAAGATCGAATTTAACAAAATGACTACCCACATCAAAGTGGTTGTCAACATTTGGCATCAAAGCTATGGTTGAGGTCGAAATTCTACTTGCATTCATTTATTTATTTCAATTTCTGTTCACTTCTTCTTCTTCTTTCAATTCTGTCCAGTTTGGCATTTCTTTGAATTCGTGAGTTTGTCTAACTTATTTCTTCTTTTCTTGTCCAGAAAATACAACAAAAGGTTTCATTTTTGAAGGCTGCACAAGAAAGGAATTAAAAAAAAAAAGGAATCAATTACTGTCTAGTTTTGCAAAAAAAAAAGATAGCCAATTTTTTCCCCTTATAAAAAAAATTCAAAAAAAAGGAGAAAGTGCAGACCCTTTCTTATTTTCTTGGACAAGTCCATTATGTGCTTCTCTTATCTTCATAGACAAACTCATATTTCTTCAATTACATTTCTTATTTGCTTTTACCTTGCGAGATTGATTGTTTTCTTGTGTTGTTTATTTTTTACTCTCTAAAGAACTCAAAGAGAGCATATTAGTGGTAAAAGGCAAGAGAGTAACACTAGAGAAAAAGCCAACAATTGAGCGAAACACGACTGTACACATAATTGAGTGGTACACGGGAGAAGAAGCGGTGAGGGCCTTTTCATTACTTGTTAGTTTTGTAAAATTGTTTTGGATTAAGCATGGCAGATAAATTAGAACTCCAATTGCAAAACTTTGCAAGACACATGGAGAAAGAACGTAGTAATATGTATCATGGGTATCTTGACAAGCTTGAGATGAGAAGTATGAAGAGACATAAGGATTCTGAAAAAGAAAGAAAGCATAAGGAGAGTGAACGAGAAAGAAAGTGTAGAGAATTTATGGAGGGTCCTGTGTATGAGAAGTATTTGATTAGAGAATTTTTGGAGGATCCGGAGTATGTTAAGTATCATGAAGAAAAGAGGATGAGAAAAGAGGCCAGAAAACAAAAGAGGGCCTTGAAGAAAAATGAGACATCAGAGAAAGAGAGTGAAAAGAAAATTGAGGGCAGAAATAAAAAGAATAAGAATTATGAGGAAAAGAGTCAAGAACTAGAGAGAAAAGAGAATGCTCAAGAGAGAAAAGAATGGAAAAACAAAGAGAAAAAAATTGAGATCATTCTCCCAACACGATTGTACAAACTCTCTCATAATTTCTAACTCTAACCCTTTGTTTATCTTTGATGATTCTCTTGTGCAAGAACTTGAAGAAGTGTCTCCAAAGGAAGAATGGCAGCAAACTATTCAAGTGGAGGAAAAAGAAAATTGAGTGCCCAATTGAAAGTCTCTTGAAACAAGAGAGGAAGGTTAATGAATCAAAGGTGGTGCCTGAGGGTGATTGGCGAAGGTTCCTCAAAGGATGCTTGCAAGGAAACTATCGGTTTGAACCCTTGCATTTTTTGTCTTCTACTACGTTCATTGATATATCTCTTGTTAAATTGTTTGAGAAGTCTCTTCCTCCTATGTTTGCTAGGTTTGCAAATTTACATGTTGAAATGCCTAACTTTTTCTATTCCCTTAAGCCTAGCTTGAGTGTTGAAACCATGAGGCATGAAGTGTTTAATCCATCCTATTCTTCTAAACTTGATTTGAGAATTATGAGCCAAGACTTGAAAGAATTCTTTGATAAATGTGTTGTTGTGCTTTCTAATGCTAACTTGGTTCATGACAACAATCTTGAAGAATGTGTTGGATTTCTTAAGAATCGTTTGTTTGCCAAGTTGGACACTTACTCTTTTGTTAAAAATAAGGTTAGCATTTTAAGGTTTCTTATGGGCACTAATTGTTTGCATGTGGAATTAATTGATGGTTACACTACCACATCTCTCCTCACTCTACCAAATTTTCCCAAACCTTTTATGCTTCCATATGATGCTCCTAAAGTGTTTGAAAGGGTTGTTTTGTCTCAAAAAGAATCATCCTTAGTTTTTGATAAGAAGAATATCCGTAAGGCCCAACTTGCTTTGGAGCCTTTGCAAAGACAAAGTATTTTCTCTCTTGTCACCATGTCCAATCCAAGAAAGGTAAATTTGGTCCTTAATCTCAATTTCAAGAGGTACAACTTTCTCATTACTTCTAAAATTCCTTTTCTTGAAAATGAACATGTTGGGTTGCTAAATGCAAAGAGTGGAATTGTGTTTAAGCCTCTGGGGTACATTTGGTGATTTCTCACAATTTCCATTTGACCGGGTGGGAAGGTTAACTTCTTCTTTCATGTCCTTGACTTGTAATTTTTCTTCATATAGGCTGTGTTGGAACTAAAATTTGAGGTCAAATTTCTTCCAAGAAGGAGGGGATGATGAAGACCTAAAGTGCAAGGATGAAGAATCATTACATGGCATAAGTGAATCTATAATAAGGCGTGACAAGAAAACAAAGGAGGGCTGTACACTATTTGGCCCAAACTTATCTAGCTTATTTTTGTTTTAAATAAAGTCGTAATAAGCTCATGGGCTGCATGTTGCATTTTGCACTAAAGGCCCAAAGACATTTGTTTGAATTTTTGGATTTTAGTTGTTTGGTTTGAGTGTTTGGTTGGTATAATCTTTTGGATAAGTGTAGAAACGAAATCAGCAGTATTTTGTGTGTGAATAAATAGCACAACATTAAGGGTTCTTGGTGGTTACAAAAGCTAAGGAAGAAAGGCATTGAATTGGAAGACATGTGGGACCAAACTCTTCATTGTTGGCTAAGGAATCTTCCTAACAGCTATATTGAGAGCTTAATTGGCTAATATAGTGTGGAGAAGGTGTTGGACAGCTCCCTAAAGACAAATGAATGCACCAGACAAAGAAACAAATGCATTGAGTGCATTGTCTAGCTTTTATTGCTTGTCAGTTACAAATTGAAGAAGACAATGAAGCTAGCATTTAAAAAGTTGTCTAATGAATAATATAGCTGCTGCAATAATGCTCCAATTATTGTACACTTGAAGGCTAGTTGGTTACACATTGAATTAGACATTAAACTAGCAATTAGTAAGCTTTTTAGGAATAGAGAAAGCTGATACCTTTACCTTGTAATCTCTATATAATGGCAAGTTTCTAATGAGAAGGATCAGAATTTTGGATGAAAAAGCTTGTGTTTATCACAATTGAGAGACTTATGTTCTCTTGGGTTCTGGATTGAGCCATTTTGAACTTATCAAGAAGCAAACCTTCTTGTGGCGTTCTTCACTCTGCTTATCAATTCCTTAGGGAATTGTGGCGCATCCATCCCTCATCTTTATCCATTTCTTTTTATTTTATTTGATAACAATTCTGTTTTAGAACAGCTTGTGCTATAATTTAGTTCGTCCATTTTCGCTTATTTAACTTCTGAATTTGCGAAAATGTTAAACTAAAGTAGTTCATGACATCTTGAACTTCAATTTTGAGTCAAGAATCAATTAATTTGAATGCGAATTGAGTGAGAAATCGATGTTTGTATCTGACTGAATTTCTGGGCCTGAAACAACACATTAAATCTATTTGATTCTGCTTGTTTATTCTTGTCATGGCAATAAAAATGCATTGATAACTGAGTTTGGATTTCAACCAAAGATCGAATTTAACAAAATGACTACCCACATCAAAGTGGTTGTCAACATTTGGCATCAAAGCTATGGTTGAGGTCGAAATTCTACTTGCATTCATTTATTTATTTCAATTTCTGTTCACTTCTTCTTCTTCTTTCAATTCTGTCCAGTTTGGCATTTCTTTGAATTCGTGAGTTTGTCTAACTTATTTCTTCTTTTCTTGTCCAGAAAATACAACAAAGGTTTCATTTTTGAAGGCTGCACAAGAAAGGAATTAAAAAAAAAAAAGGAATCAATTACTGTCTAGTTTTGCAAAAAAAAAAGATAGCCAATTTTTTCCCCTTATAAAAAAAATTCAAAAAAAAGGAGAAAGTGCAGACCCTTTCTTATTTTCTTGGACAAGTCCATTATGTGCTTTTCTTATCTTCATAGACAAACTCATATTTCTTCAATTACATTTCTTATTTGCTTTTACCTTGCGAGATTGATTGTTTTCTTGTGTTGTTTATTTTTTACTCTCTAAAGAACTCAAAGAGAGCATATTAGTGGTAAAAGGCAAGAGAGTAACACTAGAGAAAAAGCCAACAATTGAAGCGAAACACGAGTGTACACATAATTGAGTGATACACGTGAGAAGAAGCGGTGAGGGCCTTTTCATTACTTGTTAGTTTTGTAAAATTGTTTTGGATTAAGCATGGCGGATAAATTAGAACTCCAATTGCAAAACTTTGCAAGACACATGAAGAAAGAGCGTAGTAATATGTATCATGGGTATCTTGACAAGCTTGAGATGAGAAGTATGAAGAGACATAAGGATTACGAAAAGAAAGAAAGCATAAGGAGAGTGAGCGAGAAAGAAAGTGTAGAGAATTTATGGAGGGTCCTGTGTATGAGAAGTATTTGATTAGAGAATTTTGGAGGATCAGGAGTATGTTAAGTATCATGAAGAAAAGAGGATGAGAAAAGAGGCCGAGAAAACAAAGAGGGCCTTGAAGAAAAATGAGACATCGAGAGAAAGAGAGTGAAAAGAAAATTGAGGCAGAAATAAAAAGAATAAGAATTATGAGGAAAAGAGTCAAGAACTAGAGAGAAAGAGAATGCTCAAGAGAGAAAAGAATGGAAAAACAAAGAGAAAAAAATTGAGATCATTCTCCCAACACGATTGTACAAACTCTCTCATAATTTCTAACTCTAACCCTTTGTTTATCTTTGATGATTCTCTTGTGCAAGAACTTGAAGAAGTGTCTCCAAAGGAAGAATGGCAGCAAACTATTCAAGTGGAGGAAAAAGAGAAAATTGAGTGCCCAATTGAAAGTCTCTTGAAACAAGAGAGGAAGGTTAATGAATCAAAGGTGGTGCCTGAGGGTGATTGGCCGAAGGTTCCTCAAAAGGATGCTTGCAAGGAAACTATCGGTTTGAACCCTTGCATTTTTGTCTTCTACTACGTTCATTGATATATCTCTTGTTAAATTGTTTGAGAAGTCTCTTCCTCCTATGTTTGCTAGGTTTGCAAATTTACATGTTGAAATGCCTAACTTTTTCTATTCCCTTAAGCCTAGCTTGAGTGTTGAAACCATGAGGCATGAAGTGTTTAATCCATCCTATTCTTCTAAACTTGATTTGAGAATTATGAGCCAAGACTTGAAAGAATTCTTTGATAAATGTGTTGTTGTGCTTTCTAATGCTAACTTGGTTCATGACAACAATCTTGAAGAATGTGTTGGATTTCTTAAGAAGCGTTTGTTTGCCAAGTTGGACACTTACTCTTTTGTTAAAAATAAGGTTAGCATTTTAAGGTTTCTTATGGGCACTAATTGTTTGCATGTGGAATTAATTGATGGTTACACTACCACATCTCTCCTCACTCTACCAAATTTTCCCAAACCTTTTATGCTTCCATATGATGCTCCTAAAGTGTTTGAAAGGGTTGTTTTGTCTCAAAAAGAATCATCCTTAGTTTTTGATAAGAAGAATATCCGTAAGGCTGACTTGCTTTGGAGCCTTTGCAAAGACAAAGTATTTTCTCTCTTGTCACCATGTCCAATCCAAGAAAGGTAAATTTGGTCCTTAATCTCAATTTCAAGAGGTACAACTTTCTCATTACTTCTAAAATTCCTTTTCTTGAAAATGAACATGTTGGGTTGCTAAATGCAAAGAGTGGAATTGTGTTTAGCCTCTGGTACATTTGGTGATTTCTCACAATTTCCATTTGACCGGGTGGGAAGGTTAACTTCTTCTTTCATGTCCTTGACTTGTAATTTTTTCTTCATATAGGCTGTGTTGGAACTAAAATTTGAGGTCAAATTTCTTCCAAGAAGGAGGGATGATGAAGACCTGAAGTGCAAGGATGAAGAATCATTACATGGCATAAGTGAATCTATAATAAGGCGTGACAAGAAAACAAAGGAGGGCTGTACACTATTTGGCCCAAACTTATCTAGCTTATTTTTGTTTTAAATAAAGTCGTAATAAGCTCATGGGCTGCATGTTGCATTTTGCACTAAAGGCCCAAAGACATTTGTTTGAATTTTTGGATTTTAGTTGTTTGGTTTGAGTGTTTGTTTGCTATAATCTTTTTTGGATAAGAGTAGTAAACAAATCAGCAAATTTTGTGTGTGAATAAATAGCACAACATTAAGGGTTCTTGGTGGTTACAAAAGCTAAGGAAGAAAGGCATTGAATTGGAAGACATGTGGGACCAAACTCTTCATTGTTGGCTAAGGAATCTTCCTAACAGCTATATTGAGAGCTTAATTGGCTAATATAGTGTGGAGAAGGTGTTGGACAGCTCCCTAAAGACAAATGAATGCACCAGGACAAAGAAACAAATGCATTGAGTGCATTGTCTAGCTTTTATTGCTTGTCAGTTACAAATTGAAGAAGACAATGAAGCTAGCATTTAAAAAGTTGTCTAATGAATAATATAGCTGCTGCAATAATGCTCCAATTATTGTACACTTGAAGGCTAGTTGGTTACACATTGAATTAGACATTAAACTAGCAATTAGTAAGCTTTTTAGGAATAGAGAAAGCTGATACCTTTACCTTGTAATCTCTATATAATGGCAAGTTTCTAATGAGAAGGATCAGAATTTTGGATGAAAAAGCTTGTGTTTATCACAATTGAGAGACTTATGTTCTCTTGGGTTCTGGATTGAGCCATTTTTGAACTTATCAAGAAGCAAACCTTCTTGTGGCGTTCTTCACTCTGCTTATCAATTCCTTAGGGAATTGTGGCGCATCCATCCCTCATCTTTATCCATTTCTTTTTATTTTATTTGATAACAATTCTGTTTTAGAACAGCTTGTGCTATAATTTAGTTCGTCCATTTTCGCTTATTTAACTTCTGAATTTGCGAAAATGTTAAACTAAAGTTGTTCATGACATCTTGAACTTCAATTTTGAGTCAAGAATCAATTAATTTGAATGCGAATTGAGTGAGAAATCGATGTTTGTATCTGACTGAATTTCTGGGCCTGAAACAACACATTAAATCTATTTGATTCTGCTTGTTTATTCTTGTCATGGCAATAAAAATGCATTGATAACTGAGTTTGGATTTCAACCAAAGATCGAATTTAACAAAATGACTACCCACATCAAAGTGGTTGTCATCATTTGGCATCAAAGCTATGGTTGAGGTTGAAATTCTACTTGCATTCATTTATTTATTTCAATTTCTGTTCACTTCTTCTTCTTCTTTCAATTCTGTCCAGTTTGGCATTTCTTTGAATTCGTGAGTTTGTCTAACTTATTTCTTCTTTTCTTGTCCAGAAAATACAACAAAAGGTTTCATTTTTGAAGGCTGCACAAGAAAGGAATTAAAAAAAAAAGGAATCAATTCCTGTCTAGTTTTGCAAAAAAAAAAAGATAGCCAATTTTTTCCCCTTATAAAAAAAATTCAAAAAAAAGGAGAAAGTGCAGACCCTTTCTTATTTTCTTGGACAAGTCCATTATGTGCTTCTCTTATCTTCATAGACAAACTCATATTTCTTCAATTACATTTCTTATTTGCTTTTACCTTGCGAGATTGATTGTTTTCTTGTGTTGTTTATTTTTACTCTCTAAAGAACTCAAAGAGAGCATATTAGTGGTAAAAGGCAAGAGAGTAACACTAGAGAAAAAGCCAACAATTGAAGCGAAACACGAGTGTACACATAATTGAGTGATACACGTGAGAAGAGCGGTGAGGGCCTTTTCATTACTTGTTAGTTTTGTAAAATTGTTTTGGATTAAGCATGGCGGATAAATTAGAACTCCAATTGCAAAACTTTGCAAGACACATGGAGAAAGAACGTAGTAATATGTATCATGGGTATCTTGACAAGCTTGAGATGAGAAGTATGAAGAGACATAAGGATTCTGAAAAGAAAGAAAGCATAAGGAGAGTGAGCGAGAAAGAAAGTGTAGAGAATTTATGGAGGGTCCTGTGTATGAGAAGTATTTGATTAGAGAATTTTGGAGGATCAGGAGTATGTTAAGTATCATGAAGAAAAGAGGATGAGAAAAGAGGCCAGAAAACAAAAGAGGGCCTTGAAGAAAAATGAGACATCGAGAGAAAGAGAGTGAAAAAGAAAATTGAGGGCAGAAATAAAAAGAATAAGAATTATGAGGAAAAGAGTCAAGAACTAGAGAGAAAAGAGAATGGTTAAGAGAGAAAAGAATGGAAAAACAAAGAGAAAAAATTGAGATCATTCTCCCAACACAGTGTACAAACTCTCTCATAATTTCTAACTCTAACCCTTTGTTTATCTTTGATGATTCTCTTGTGCAAGAACTTGAAGAAGTGTCTCCAAAGGAAGAATGGCAGCAAACTATTCAAGTGGAGGAAAAAGAAAATTGAGTGCCCAATTGAAAGTCTCTTGAAACAAGAGAGGAAGGTTAATGAATCAAAGGTGGTGCCTGAGGGTGATTGGCGAAGGTTCCTCAAAGGATGCTTGCAAGGAAACTATCGGTTTGAACCCTTGCATTTTTTGTCTTCTACTACGTTCATTGATATATCTCTTGTTAAATTGTTTGAGAAGTCTCTTCCTCCTATGTTTGCTAGGTTTGCAAATTTACATGTTGAAATGCCTAACTTTTTCTATTCCCTTAAGCCTAGCTTGAGTGTTGAAACCATGAGGCATGAAGTGTTTAATCCATCCTATTCTTCTAAACTTGATTTGAGAATTATGAGCCAAGACTTGAAAGAATTCTTTGATAAATGTGTTGTTGTGCTTTCTAATGCTAACTTGGTTCATGACAACAATCTTGAAGAATGTGTTGGATTTCTTAAGAAAGCGTTTGTTTGACAAGTTGGCCACTTACTCTTTTGTTAAAAATAAGGTTAGCATTTTAAGGTTTCTTATGGGCACTAATTGTTTGCATGTGGAATTAATTGATGGTTACACTACCACATCTCTCCTCACTCTACCAAATTTTCCCAAACCTTTTATGCTTCCATATGATGCTCCTAAAGTGTTTGAAAGGGTTGTTTTGTCTCAAAAAGAATCATCCTTAGTTTTTGATAAGAAGAATATCCGTAAGGCCCAACTTGCTTTGGAGCCTTTGCAAAGACAAAGTATTTTCTCTCTTGTCACCATGTCCAATCCAAGAAAGGTAAATTTGGTCCTTAATCTCAATTTCAAGAGGTACAACTTTCTCATTACTTCTAAAATTCCTTTTCTTGAAAATGAACATGTTGGGTTGCTAAATGCAAAGAGTGGAATTGTGTTTCACCTACGGGGTACATTTGGTGATTTCTCACAATTTCCATTTGACCAGTGGGAAGGTTAACTTCTTCTTTCATGTCCTTGACTTGTAATTTTTTCTTCATATAGGCTGTGTTGGAACTAAAATTTGAGGTCAAATTTCTTCCAAGAAGGAGGGGATGATGAAGACCTGAAGTGCAAGGATGAAGAATCATTACATGGCATAAGTGAATCTATAATAAGGGCGTGACAAGAAAACAAAGGAGGGGCTGTACACTATTTGGCCCAAACTTATCTAGCTTATTTTTGTTTTAAATAAAGTCGTAATAAGCTCATGGGCTGCATGTTGCATTTTGCACTAAAGGCCCAAAGACATTTGTTTGAATTTTTGGATTTTAGTTGTTTGGTTTGAGTGTTTGTTTGCTATAATCTTTTTTGGATAAGAGTAGTAAACAAATCAGCAGTATTTTGTGTGTGAATAAATAGCACAACATTAAGGGTTCTTGGTGGTTACAAAAGCTAAGGAAGAAAGGCATTGAATTGGAAGACATGTGGGACCAAACTCTTCATTGTTGGCTAAGGAATCTTCCTAACAGCTATATTGAGAGCTTAATTGGCTAATATAGTGTGGAGAAGGTGTTGGACAGCTCCCTAAAGACAAATGAATGCACCAGACAAAGAAACAAATGCATTGAGTGCATTGTCTAGCTTTTATTGCTTGTCAGTTACAAATTGAAGAAGACAATGAAGCTAGCATTTAAAAAGTTGTCTAATGAATAATATAGCTGCTGCAATAATGCTCCAATTATTGTACACTTGAAGGCTAGTTGGTTACACATTGAATTAGGCATTAAACTAGCAATTAGTAAGCTTTTTAGGAATAGAGAAAGCTGATACCTTTACCTTGTAATCTCTATATAATGGCAAGTTTCTAATGAGAAGGATCAGAATTTTGGTTGAAAAAGCTTGTGTTTATCACAATTGAGAGACTTATGTTCTCTTGGGTTCTGGATTGAGCCATTTTTGAACTTATCAAGAAGCAAACCTTCTTGTGGCGTTCTTCACTCTGCTTATCAATTCCTTAGGGAATTGTGGCGCATCCATCCCTCATCTTTATCCATTTCTTTTTATTTTATTTGATAACAATTCTGTTTTAGAACAGCTTGTGCTATAATTTAGTTCGTCCATTTTCGCTTATTTAACTTCTGAATTTGCGAAAATGTTAAACTACAAAGTTGTTCATGACATCTTGAACTTCAATTTTGAGTCAAGAATCAATTAATTTGAATGCGAATTGGTGAGAAATCGATGTTTGTATCTGACTGAATTTCTGGGCCTGAAACAACACATTAAATCTATTTGATTACCTTGTTTATTCTTGCCATGGCAATAAAAATGCATTGATAACTGAGTTTGGATTTCAACCAAAGATCGAATTTAACAAAATGACTACCCACATCAAAGTGGTTGTCATCATTTGGCATCAAAGCTATGGTTGAGGTTGAAATTCTACTTGCATTCATTTATTTATTTCAATTTCTGTTCACTTCTTCTTCTTCTTTCAATTCTGTCGATTTGGCATTTCTTTGAATTCGTGAGTTTGTCTAACTTATTTCTTCTTTTCTTGTCCAGAAAATACAACAAAGGTTTCATTTTTGAAGGCTGCACAAGAAAGGAATTAAAAAAAAAGGAATCAATTCTTGTCTAGTTTTGCAAAAAAAAAAAAAGATAGCCAATTTTTCCCCTTATAAAAAAATTCAAAAAAGGAGAAAGTGCAGACCCTTTCTTATTTTCTTGGACAAGTCCATTATGTGCTTCTCTTATCTTCATAGACAAACTCATATTTCTTCAATTCTGTTCTTATTTGCTTTTACCTTTGAGATTGATTGTTTTCTTGTGTTGTTTATTTTTACTCTCTAAAGAACTCAAAGAGAGCATATTAGTGGTAAAAGGCAAGAGAGTAACACTAGAGAAAAAGCCAACAATTGAAGCGAAACACGAGTGTACACATAATTGAGTGATACACGTGAGAAGAAGCGGTGAGGGCCTTTTCATTACTTGTTAGTTTTGTAAAATTGTTTTGGATTAAGCATGGCGGATAAATTAGAACTCCAATTGCAAAACTTTGCAAGACACATGGAGAAAGAGCGTAGTAATATGTATCATGGGTATCTTGACAAGCTTGAGATGAGAAGTATGAAGAGACATAAGGATTCTGAAAAGAAAGAAAGCATAAGGAGAGTGAGCGAGAAAGAAAGTGTAGAGAATTTATGGAGGGTCACAGTATGAGAAGTATTTGATTAGAGAATTTTTGGAGGATCAGGAGTATGTTAAGTATCATGAAGAAAAGAGGATGAGAAAAGAGGCCGAGAAAACAAAGAGGGCCTTGAAGAAAAATGAGACATCGAGAAAGAGAGTGAAAAGAAAATTGAGGGCAGAAATAAAAAGAATAAGAATTATGAGGAAAAGAGTCAAGAACTAGAGAGAAAAGAGAATGCTCAAGAGAGAAAGAATGGAAAAACAAAGAGAAAAAAATTGAGATCATTCTCCCAACCACGATTGTACAAACTCTCTCATAATTTCTAACTCTAACCCTTTGTTTATCTTTGATGATTCTCTTGTGCAAGAACTTGAAGAAGTGTCTCCAAAGGAAGAATGGCAGCAAACTATTCAAGTGGAGGAAAAAGAAAATTGAGTGCCCAATTGAAAGTCTCTTGAAACAAGAGAGGAAGGTTAATGAATCAAAGGTGGTGCCTGAGGGTGATTGGCGAAGGTTCCTCAAAGGATGCTTGCAAGGAAACTATCGGTTTGAACCCTTGCATTTTTTGTCTTCTACTACGTTCATTGATATATCTCTTGTTAAATTGTTTGAGAAGTCTCTTCCTCCTATGTTTGCTAGGTTTGCAAATTTACATGTTGAAATGCCTAACTTTTTCTATTCCCTTAAGCCTAGCTTGAGTGTTGAAACCATGAGGCATGAAGTGTTTAATCCATCCTATTCTTCTAAACTTGATTTGAGAATTATGAGCCAAGACTTGAAAGAATTCTTTGATAAATGTGTTGTTGTGCTTTCTAATGCTAACTTGGTTCATGACAACAATCTTGAAGAATGTGTTGGATTTCTTAAGAAACGTTTGTTTGCCAAGTTGGACACTTACTCTTTTGTTAAAAATAAGGTTAGCATTTTAAGGTTTCTTATGGGCACTAATTGTTTGCATGTGGAATTAATTGATGGTTACACTACCACATCTCTCCTCACTCTACCAAATTTTCCCAAACCTTTTATGCTTCCATATGATGCTCCTAAAGTGTTTGAAAGGGTTGTTTTGTCTCAAAAAGAATCATCCTTAGTTTTTGATAAGAAGAATATCCGTAAGGCCCAACTTGCTTTGGAGCCTTTGCAAAGACAAAGTATTTTCTCTCTTGTCACCATGTCCAATCCAAGAAAGGTAAATTTGGTCCTTAATCTCAATTTCAAGAGGTACAACTTTCTCATCACTTCTAAAATTCCTTTTCTTGAAAATGAACATGTTGGGTTGCTAAATGCAAAGAGTGGAATTGTGTTTCGCCTCTGAGGTACATTTGGTGATTTCTCACAATTTCCATTTGACCAGTGGGAAGGTTAACTTCTTCTTTCATGTCCTTGACTTGTAATTTTTCTTCATATAGGCTGTGTTGGAACTAAAATTTGAGGTCAAATTTCTTCCAAGAAGGAGGGGATGATGAAGACCTGAAGTGCAAGGATGAAGAATCATTACATGGCATAAGTGAATCTATAATAAGAGGCGTGACAAGAAAACAAAGGAGGGCTGTACACTATTTGGCCCAAACTTATCTAGCTTATTTTTGTTTTAAATAAAGTCGTAATAAGCTCATGGGCTGCATGTTGCATTTTGCACTAAAGGCCCAAAGACATTTGTTTGAATTTTTGGATTTTAGTTGTTTGGTTTGAGTGTTTGTTTGCTATAATCTTTTTTGGATAAGAGTAGTAAACAAATCAGCAGATATTTTGTGTGTGAATAAATAGCACAACATTAAGGGTTCTTGGTGGTTACAAAAGCTAAGGAAGAAAGGCATTGAATTGGAAGACATGTGGGACCAAACTCTTCATTGTTGGCTAAGGAATCTTCCTAACAGCTATATTGAGAGCTTAATTGGCTAATATAGTGTGGAGAAGGTGTTGGACAGCTCCTAAAGACAAATGAATGCACCAGACAAAGAAACAAATGCATTGAGTGCATTGTCTAGCTTTTATTGCTTGTCGATTACAAATTGAAGAAGACAATGAAGCTAGCATTTAAAAAGTTGTCTAATGAATAATATACCTGCTGCACTATTGCTCCCATTATTGTACACTTGACGGCTAGTTGGTTACACATTGAATTAGGCATAAAACTAGCAATTAGTAAGCTTTTTAGGAATAGAAAGCTGATACCTTTACCTTGTAATCTCTATATAATGGCAAGTTTCTAATGAGAAGGATCAGAATTTTGGTTGAAAAAGCTTGTGTTTATCACAATTGAGAGACTTATGTTCTCTTGGGTTCTGGATTGAGCCATTTTGAACTTATCAAGAAGCAAACCTTCTTGTGGCGTTCTTCACTCTGCTTATCAATTCCTTAGGGAATTGTGGCGCATCCATCCCTCATCTTTATCCATTTCTTTTTATTTTATTTGATAACAATTCTGTTTTAGAACAGCTTGTGCTATAATTTAGTTCGTCCATTTTCGCTTATTTAACTTCTGAATTTGCGAAAATGTTAAACTACAAAGTTGTTCATGACATCTTGAACTTCAATTTTGAGTCAAGAATCAATTAATTTGAATGCGAATTGGTGAGAAATCGATGTTTGTATCTGACTGAATTTCTGGGCCTGAAACAACACATTAAATCTATTTGATTCTGCTTGTTTATTCTTGTCATGGCAATAAAAATGCATTGATAACTGAGTTTGGATTTCAACCAAAGATCGAATTTAACAAAATGACTACCCACATCAAAGTGGTTGTCATCATTTGGCATCAAAGCTATGGTTGAGGTTGAAATTCTACTTGCATTCATTTATTTATTTCAATTTCTGTTCACTTCTTCTTCTTCTTTCAATTCTGTCCAGTTTGGCATTTCTTTGAATTCGTGAGTTTGTCTAACTTATTTCTTCTTTTCTTGTCCAGAAAATACAACAAAGGTTTCATTTTTGAAGGCTGCACAAGAAAGGAATTAAAAAAAAAGGAATCAATTCTTGTCTAGTTTTGCAAAAAAAAGATAGCCAATTTTTCCCCTTATAAAAAAATTCAAAAAAGGAGAAAGTGCAGACCCTTTCTTATTTTCTTGGACAAGTCCATTATGTGCTTCTCTTATCTTCATAGACAAACTCATATTTCTTCAATTACATTTCTTATTTGCTTTTACCTTGCGAGATTGATTGTTTTCTTGTGTTGTTTATTTTTACTCTCTAAAGAACTCAAAGAGAGCATATTAGTGGTAAAAGGCAAGAGAGTAACACTAGAGAAAAAGCCAACAATTGAAGCGAAACACGAGTGTACACATAATTGAGTGATACACGTGAGAAGAAGCGGTGAGGGCCTTTTCATTACTTGTTAGTTTTGTAAAATTGTTTTGGATTAAGCATGGCGGATAAATTAGAACTCCAATTGCAAAACTTTGCAAGACACATGGAGAAAGAGCATTAGTAATATGTATCATGGGTATCTTGACAAGCTTGAGATGAGAAGTATGAAGAGACATAAGGATTCTGAAAAGAAAGAAAGCATAAGGAGAGTGAGCGAGAAAGAAAGTGTAGAGAATTTATGGAGGGTCACTGTGTATGAGAAGTATTTGATTAGAGAATTTTTGGAGGATCAGGAGTATGTTAAGTATCATGAAGAAAAGAGGATGAGAAAAGAGGCCGAGAGAAAACAAAGAGGGCCTTGAAGAAAAATGAGACATCGAGAGAAAGAGAGTGAAAAGAAAATTGAGGCAGAAATAAAAAGAATAAGAATTATGAGGAAAAGAGTCAAGAACTAGAGAGAAAAGAGAATGCTCAAGAGAGAAAGAATGGAAAAACAAAGAGAAAAAAATTGAGATCATTCTCCCAACCACGATTGTACAAACTCTCTCATAATTTCTAACTCTAACCCTTTGTTTATCTTTGATGATTCTCTTGTGCAAGAACTTGAAGAAGTGTCTCCAAAGGAAGAATGGCAGCAAACTATTCAAGTGGAGGAAAAAGAAAATTGAGTGCCCAATTGAAAGTCTCTTGAAACAAGAGAGGAAGGTTAATGAATCAAAGGTGGTGCCTGAGGGTGATTGGCGAAGGTTCCTCAAAGGATGCTTGCAAAGGAAACTATCGGTTTGAACCCTTGCATTTTTGTCTTCTACTACGTTCATTGATATATCTCTTGTTAAATTGTTTGAGAAGTCTCTTCCTCCTATGTTTGCTAGGTTTGCAAATTTACATGTTGAAATGCCTAACTTTTTCTATTCCCTTAAGCCTAGCTTGAGTGTTGAAACCATGAGGCATGAAGTGTTTAATCCATCCTATTCTTCTAAACTTGATTTGAGAATTATGAGCCAAGACTTGAAAGAATTCTTTGATAAATGTGTTGTTGTGCTTTCTAATGCTAACTTGGTTCATGACAACAATCTTGAAGAATGTGTTGGATTTCTTAAGAAAGCGTTTGTTTGCCAAGTTGGACACTTACTCTTTTGTTAAAAATAAGGTTAGCATTTTAAGGTTTCTTATGGGCACTAATTGTTTGCATGTGGAATTAATTGATGGTTACACTACCACATCTCTCCTCACTCTGCAAATTTTCCCAAACCTTTTATGCTTCCATATGATGCTCCTAAAGTGTTTGAAAGGGTTGTTTTGTCTCAAAAAGAATCATCCTTAGTTTTTGATAAGAAGAATATCCGTAAGGCCCAACTTGCTTTGGAGCCTTTGCAAAGACAAAGTATTTTCTCTCTTGTCACCATGTCCAATCCAAGAAAGGTAAATTTGGTCCTTAATCTCAATTTCAAGAGGTACAACTTTCTCATCACTTCTAAAATTCCTTTTCTTGAAAATGAACATGTTGGGTTGCTAAATGCAAAGAGTGGAATTGTGTTTCGCCTCTGAGGTACATTTGGTGATTTCTCACAATTTCCATTTGACCAGTGGGAAGGTTAACTTCTTCTTTCATGTCCTTGACTTGTAATTTTTTTTTCATATAGGCTGTGTTGGAACTAAAATTTGGGGTCGAATTTCTTCCAAGAAGGAGGGATGATGAAGACCTGAAGTGCAAGGATGAAGAATCATTACATGGCATAAGTGAATCTATAATAAGGCGTGACAAGAAAACAAAGGAGGGCTGTACACTATTTGGCACAACCTTATCTAGTTTTTTTTTGTTTTAAATAAAGTCGTAATAAGCTCATGGGCTGCATGTTGCTTTTTGCACTAAAGGCCCAAAGACATTTGTTTGAATTTTTGGATTTTAGTTGTTTGGTTTGAGTGTTTGTTTGCTATAATCTTTTTTGGATAAGAGTAGTAAACAAATCAGCGATATTTTGTGTGTGAATAAATAGCACAACATTAAGGGTTCTTGGTGGTTACAAAAGCTAAGGAAGAAAGGCATTGAATTGGAAGACATGTGGGACCAAACTCTTCATTGTTGGCTAAGGAATCTTCCTAACAGCTATATTGAGAGCTTAATTGGCTAATATAGTGTGGAGAAGGTGTTGGACAGCTCCTAAAGACAAATGAATGCACAGGACAAAGAAACAAATGCATTGAGTGCATTGTCTAGCTTTTATTGCTTGTCAGTTACAAATTGAAGAAGACAATGAAGCTAGCATTTAAAAAGTTGTCTAATGAATAATATAGCTGCTGCAATAATGCTCCAATTATTGTACACTTGAAGGCTAGTTGGTTACACATTGAATTAGGCATTAAACTAGCAATTAGTAAGCTTTTTAGGAATAGAAAGCTGATACCTTTACCTTGTAATCTCTATATAATGGCAAGTTTCTAATGAGAAGGATCAGAATTTTGGTTGAAAAAGCTTGTGTTTATCACAATTGAGAGACTTATGTTCTCTTGGGTTCTGGAGTGAGCCACTTTTTGACTTATCAAGAAGCAAACCTTCTTGTGGCGTTCTTCACTCTGCTTATCAATTCCTTAGGGAATTGTGGCGCATCCATCCCTCATCTTTATCCATTTCTTTTTATTTTATTTGATAACAATTCTGTTTTAGAACAGCTTGTGCTATAATTTAGTTCGTCCATTTTCGCTTATTTAACTTCTGAATTTGCGAACATGTTAAACTACAAAGTTGTTCATGACATCTTGAACTTCAATTTTGAGTCAAGAATCAATTAATTTGAATGCGAATTGAGTGAGAAATCGATGTTTGTATCTGACTGAATTTCTGGGCCTGAAACAACACATTAAATCTATTTGATTCTGCTTGTTTATTCTTGTCATGGCAATAAAAATGCATTGATAACTGAGTTTGGATTTCAACCAAAGATCGAATTTAACAAAATGACTACCCACATCAAAGTGGTTGTCATCATTTGGCATCAAAGCTATGGTTGAGGTTGAAATTCTACTTGCATTCATTTATTTATTTCAATTTACATTCACTTCTTCTTCTTCTTTCAATTCTGTCCAGTTTGGCATTTCTTTGAATTCGTGAGTTTGTCTAACTTATTTCTTCTTTTCTTGTCCAGAAAATACAACAAAGGTTTCATTTTTGAAGGCTGCACAAGAAAGGAATTAAAAAAAAAGGAATCAATTCTTGTCTAGTTTTGCAAAAAAAAAGATAGCCAATTTTTTCCCCTTATAAAAAAATTCAAAAAAGGAGAAAGTGCAGACCCTTTCTTATTTTCTTGGACAAGTCCATTATGTGCTTCTCTTATCTTCATAGACAAACTCATATTTCTTCAATTCTGTTCTTATTTGCTTTTACCTTGCGAGATTGATTGTTTTCTTGTGTTGTTTATTTTTACTCTCTAAAGAACTCAAAGAGAGCATATTAGTGGTAAAAGGCAAGAGAGTAACACTAGAGAAAAAGCCAACAATTGAGCGAAACACGAGTGTACACATAATTGAGTGATACACGTGAGAAAGCGGTGAGGGCCTTTTCATTACTTGTTAGTTTTGTAAAATTGTTTTGGATTAAGCATGGCGGATAAATTAGAACTCCAATTGCAAAACTTTGCAAGACACATGGAGAAAAGAGCGTAGTAATATGTATCATGGGTATCTTGACAAGCTTGAGATGAGAAGTATGAAGAGACATAAGGATTCTGAAAAAGAAAGAAAGCATAAGGAGAGTGAGCGAGAAAGAAAGTGTAGAGAATTTATGGAGGGTCACTGTGTATGAGAAGTATTTGATTAGAGAATTTTTGGAGGATCCTGTATGTTAAGTATCATGAAGAAAAGAGGATGAGAAAAGAGGCCGAGGAAAACAAAAGAGGGCCTTGAAGAAAAATGAGACATCGAGAGAAAGAGAGTGAAAAGAAAATTGAGGCGAGAAATAAAAAGAATAAGAATTATGAGGAAAAGAGTCAAGAACTAGAGAGAAAAGAGAATGCTCAAGAGAGAAAAGAATGGAAAAACAAAGAGAAAAAAATTGAGATCATTCTCCCAACACAGTGTACAAACTCTCTCATAATTTCTAACTCTAACCCTTTGTTTATCTTTGATGATTCTCTTGTGCAAGAACTTGAAGAAGTGTCTCCAAAGGAAGAATGGCAGCAAACTATTCAAGTGGAGGAAAAAGAAAATTGAGTGCCCAATTGAAAGTCTCTTGAAACAAGAGAGGAAGGTTAATGAATCAAAGGTGGTGCCTGAGGGTGATTGGCGAAGGTTCCTCAAAGGATGCTTGCAAAGGAAACTATCGGTTTGAACCCTTGCATTTTTGTCTTCTACTCGTTCATTGATATATCTCTTGTTAAATTGTTTGAGAAGTCTCTTCCTCCTATGTTTGCTAGGTTTGCAAATTTACATGTTGAAATGCCTAACTTTTTCTATTCCCTTAAGCCTAGCTTGAGTGTTGAAACCATGAGGCATGAAGTGTTTAATCCATCCTATTCTTCTAAACTTGATTTGAGAATTATGAGCCAAGACTTGAAAGAATTCTTTGATAAATGTGTTGTTGTGCTTTCTAATGCTAACTTGGTTCATGACAACAATCTTGAAGAATGTGTTGGATTTCTTAAGAACCGTTTGTTTGCCAAGTTGGACACTTACTCTTTTGTTAAAAATAAGGTTAGCATTTTAAGGTTTCTTATGGGCACTAATTGTTTGCATGTGGAATTAATTGATGGTTACACTACCACATCTCTCCTCACTCTACCAAATTTTCCCAAACCTTTTATGCTTCCATATGATGCTCCTAAAGTGTTTCAAAGGCGTGTTTTGTCTCAAAAGAATCATCCTTAGTTTTTGATAAGAAGAATCTCCGTAAGGCCCAACTTGCTTTGGAGCCTTTGCAAAGACAAAGTATTTTCTCTCTTGTCACCATGTCCAATCCAAGAAAGGTAAATTTGGTCCTTAATCTCAATTTCAAGAGGTACAACTTTCTCATTACTTCTAAAATTCCTTTTCTTGAAAATGAACATGTGTGGTTGCTAAAGGCAAAGAGTGGAATTGTGTTTAAGCCTCACGGGGTACATTTGGTGATTTCTCACAATTTCCATTTCACCAGGGTGGGAAGGTTAACTTCTTCTTTCATGTCCTTGACTTGTAATTTTTTCTTCATATAGGCTGTGTTGGAACTAAAATTTGAGGTCAAATTTCTTCCAAGAAGGAGGGGATGATGAAGACCTGAAGTGCAAGGATGAAGAATCATTACATGGCATAAGGAAATCTATAATAAGGCGTGACAAGAAAACAAAGGAGGGCAGTCCACTATTTGGCCCAATCTTATCTAGCTTATTTTTGTTTTAAATAAAGTCGTAATAAGCTCATGGGCTGCATGTTGCATTTTGCACTAAAGGCCCAAAGACATTTGTTTGAATTTTTGGATTTTAGTTGTTTGGTTTGAGTGTTTGTTTGCTATAATCTTTTTTGGATAAGAGTAGTAAACAAATCAGCGATATTTTGTGTGTGAATAAATAGCCCACCATTAAGGGTTCTTGGTGGTTACAAAAGCTAAGGAAGAAAGGCATTGAATTGGAAGACATGTGGGACCAAACTCTTCATTGTTGGCTAAGGAATCTTCCTAACAGCTATATTGAGAGCTTAATTGGCTAATATAGTGTGGAGAAGGTGTTGGACAGCTCCTAAAGACAAATGAATGCACCAGACAAAGAAACAAATGCATTGAGTGCATTGTCTAGCTTTTATTGCTTGTCGATTACAAATTGAAGAAGACAATGAAGCTAGCATTTAAAAAGTTGTCTAATGAATAATATAGATGCTGCAATAATGCTCCAATTATTGTACACTTGAAGGCTAGTTGGTTACACATTGAATTAGGCATTAAACTAGCAATTAGTAAGCTTTTTAGGAATAGAGAAAGCTGATACCTTTACCTTGTAATCTCTATATAATGGCAAGTTTCTAATGAGAAGGATCAGAATTTTGGATGAAAAAGCTTGTGTTTATCACAATTGAGAGACTTATGTTCTCTTGGGTTCTGGATTGAGCCATTTTTGAACTTATCAAGAAGCAAACCTTCTTGTGGCGTTCTTCACTGCTTCTCACTTCCTTAGGGAATTGTGGCGCATCCCTCCCTCATCTTTATCCATTTCTTTTTATTTTATTTGATAACAATTCTGTTTTAGAACAGCTTGTGCTATAATTTAGTTCGTCCATTTTCGCTTATTTAACTTCTGAATTTGCGAAAATGTTAAACTTCTAAAGTTGTTCATGACATCTTGAACTTCAATTTTGAGTCAAGAATCAATTAATTTGAATGCGAATTGGTGAGAAATCGATGTTTGTATCTGACTGAATTTACGGGCCTGAAACAACACATTAAATCTATTTGATTACCTTGTTTATTCTTGTCATGGCAATAAAAATGCATTGATAACTGAGTTTGGATTTCAACCAAAGATCGAATTTAACAAAATGACTACCCACATCAAAGTGGTTGTCATCATTTGGCATCAAAGCTATGGTTGAGGTTGAAATTCTACTTGCATTCATTTATTTATTTCAATTTCTGTTCACTTCTTCTTCTTCTTTCAATTCTGTCCAGTTTGGCATTTCTTTGAATTCGTGAGTTTGTCTAACTTATTTCTTCTTTTCTTGTCCAGAAAATACAACAAAAGGTTTCATTTTTGAAGGCTGCACAAGAAAGGAATTAAAAAAAAAGGAATCAATTACTGTCTAGTTTTGCAAAAAAAAAAAAAAGATAGCCAATTTTTTTCCCCTTATAAAAAAATTCAAAAAAAAGGAGAAAGTGCAGACCCTTTCTTATTTTCTTGGACAAGTCCATTATGTGCTTCTCTTATCTTCATAGACAAACTCATATTTCTTCAATTCTGTTCTTATTTGCTTTTACCTTGCGAGATTGATTGTTTTCTTGTGTTGTTTATTTTTACTCTCTAAAGAACTCAAAGAGAGCATATTAGTGGTAAAAGGCAAGAGGGTAACACTAGAGAAAAAGCCAACAATTGAAGCGAAACGAGTGTACACATAATTGAGTGATACACGTGAGAAGAAGCGGTGAGGGCCTTTTCATTACTTGTTAGTTTTGTAAAATTGTTTTGGATTAAGCATGGCAGATAAATTAGAACTCCAATTGCAAAACTTTGCAAGACACATGGAGAAACTCTTCCAAGAACGTAGTAATATGTATCATGGGTATCTTGACAAGCTTGAGATGAGAAGTATGAAGAGACATAAGGATTCTGAAAAAGAAAGAAAGCATAAGGAGAGTGAGCGAGAAAGAAAGTGTAGAGAATTTATGGAGGGTCCTGTGTATGAGAAGTATTTGATTAGAGAATTTTGGAGGATCGGAGTATGTTAAGTATCATGAAGAAAAGAGGATGAGAAAAGAGGCCAGAAAACAAAGAGGGCCTTGAAGAAAAATGAGACATCGAGAGAAGAGAGTGAAAAAGAAAATTGAGGGCGAAATAAAAAGAATAAGAATTATGAGGAAAAGAGTCAAGAACTAGAGAGAAAAGAGAATGCTCAAGAGAGAAAGAATGGAAAAACAAAGAGAAAAAATTGAGATCATTCTCCCAACCACGATGTACAAACTCTCTCATAATTTCTAACTCTAACCCTTTGTTTATCTTTGATGATTCTCTTGTGCAAGAACTTGAAGAAGTGTCTCCAAAGGAAGAATGGCAGCAAACTATTCAAGTGGAGGAAAAAGAAAATTGAGTGCCCAATTGAAAGTCTCTTGAAACAAGAGGAAGGTTAATGAATCAAAGGTGGTGCCTGAGGGTGATTGGCCGAAGGTTCCTCAAAAGGATGCTTGCAAGGAAACTATCGGTTTGAACCCTTGCATTTTTTTGTCTTCTACTACGTTCATTGATATATCTCTTGTTAAATTGTTTGAGAAGTCTCTTCCTCCTATGTTTGCTAGGTTTGCAAATTTACATGTTGAAATGCCTAACTTTTTCTATTCCCTTAAGCCTAGCTTGAGTGTTGAAACCATGAGGCATGAAGTGTTTAATCCATCCTATTCTTCTAAACTTGATTTGAGAATTATGAGCCAAGACTTGAAAGAATTCTTTGATAAATGTGTTGTTGTGCTTTCTAATGCTAACTTGGTTCATGACAACAATCTTGAAGAATGTGTTGGATTTCTTAAGAAACGTTTGTTTGCCAAGTTGGACACTTACTCTTTTGTTAAAAATAAGGTTAGCATTTTAAGGTTTCTTATGGGCACTAATTGTTTGCATGTGGAATTAATTGATGGTTACACTACCACATCTCTCCTCACTCTACCAAATTTTCCCAAACCTTTTATGCTTCCATATGATGCTCCTAAAGTGTTTGAAAGGGTTGTTTTGTCTCAAAAAGAATCATCCTTAGTTTTTGATAAGAAGAATATCCGTAAGGCCCAACTTGCTTTGGAGCCTTTGCAAAGACAAAGTATTTTCTCTCTTGTCACCATGTCCAATCCAAGAAAGGTAAATTTGGTCCTTAATCTCAATTTCAAGAGGTACAACTTTCTCATTACTTCTAAAATTCCTTTTCTTGAAAATGAACATGTTGGGTTGCTAAATGCAAAGAGTGGAATTGTGTTTAGCCTCTGAGGGTACATTTGGTGATTTCTCACAATTTCCATTTGACCGGTGGGAAGGTTAACTTCTTCTTTCATGTCCTTGACTTGTAATTTTTTCTTCATATAGGCTGTGTTGGAACTAAAATTTGAGGTCAAATTTCTTCCAAGAAGGAGGGATGATGAAGACCTGAAGTGCAAGGATGAAGAATCATTACATGGCATAAGTGAATCTATAATAAGAGGCGTGACAAGAAAACAAAGTAGGGCTGTACACTATTTGGCCCAAACTTATCTAGCTTATTTTTGTTTTAAATAAAGTCGTAATAAGCTCATGGGCTGCATGTTGCATTTTGCACTAAAGGCCCAAAGACATTTGTTTGAATTTTTGGATTTTAGTTGTTTGGTTTGAGTGTTTGTTTGCTATAATCTTTTTTGGATAAGAGTAGTAAACAAATCAGCAGTATTTTTGTGTGTGAATAAATAGCACAACATTAAGGGTTCTTGGTGGTTACAAAAGCTAAGGAAGAAAGGCATTGAATTGGAAGACATGTGGGACCAAACTCTTCATTGTTGGCTAAGGAATCTTCCTAACAGCTATATTGAGAGCTTAATTGGCTAATATAGTGTGGAGAAGGTGTTGGACAGCTCCCTAAAGACAAATGAATGCACCAGACAAAGAAACAAATGCATTGAGTGCATTGTCTAGCTTTTATTGCTTGTCGATTACAAATTGAAGAAGACAATGAAGCTAGCATTTAAAAATTTGTTTAATGAAAAATATAGCTGCTGCAATAATGCTCCAATTATTGTACACTTGAAGGCTAGTTGGTTACACATTGAATTAGGCATTAAACTAGCAATTAGTAAGCTTTTTAGGAATAGAAAGCTGATACCTTTACCTTGTAATCTCTATATAATGGCAAGTTTCTAATGAGAAGGATCAGAATTTTGGATGAAAAAGCTTGTGTTTATCACAATTGAGAGACTTATGTTCTCTTGGGTTCTGGATTGAGCCATTTTGAACTTATCAAGAAGCAAACCTTCTTGTGGCGTTCTTGACTCTGCTTATCAATTCCTTAGGGAATTGTGGCGCATCCATCCCTCATCTTTATCCATTTCTTTTTATTTTATTTGATAACAATTCTGTTTTAGAACAGCTTGTGCTATAATTTAGTTCGTCCATTTTCGCTTATTTAACTTCTGAATTTGCGAAAATGTTAAACTAAAGTTGTTCATGACATCTTGAACTTCAATTTTGAGTCAAGAATCAATTAATTTGAATGCGAATTGAGTGAGAAATCGATGTTTGTATCTGACTGAATTTACGGGCCTGAAACAACACATTAAATCTATTTGATTACTTTGTTTATTCTTGTCATGGCAATAAAAATGCATTGATAACTGAGTTTGGATTTCAACCAAAGATCGAATTTAACAAAATGACTACCCACATCAAAGTGGTTGTCATCATTTGGCATCAAAGCTATGGTTGAGGTTGAAATTCTACTTGCATTCATTTATTTATTTCAATTTCTGTTCACTTCTTCTTCTTCTTTCAATTCTGTCCAGTTTGGCATTTCTTTGAATTCGTGAGTTTGTCTAACTTATTTCTTCTTTTCTTGTCCAGAAAATACAACAAAAGGTTTCATTTTTGAAGGCTGCACAAGAAAGGAATTAAAAAAAAAAGGAATCAATTACTGTCTAGTTTTGCAAAAAAAAAAGATAGCCAATTTTTTCCCCTTATAAAAAAAATTCAAAAAAAAGGAGAAAGTGCAGACCCTTTCTTATTTTCTTGGACAAGTCCATTATGTGCTTCTCTTATCTTCATAGACAAACTCATATTTCTTCAATTCTGTTCTTATTTGCTTTTCTGCTTGCGGGATTGATTGTTTTCTTGTGTTGTTTATTTTTTACTCTCTAAAGAACTCAAAGAGAGCATATTAGTGGTAAAAGGCAAGAGGGTAACACTAGAGAAAAAGCCAACAATTGAGCAAAACACGAGTGTACACATAATTGAGTGATACAGTGAGAAGAGCGGTGAGGGCCTTTTCATTACTTGTTAGTTTTGTAAAATTGTTTTGGATTAAGCATGGCGGATAAATTAGAACTCCAATTGCAAAACTTTGCAAGACACATGGAGAAACTCTTCCAAGAGCGTAGTAATATGTATCATGGGTATCTTGACAAGCTTGAGATGAGAAGTATGAAGAGACATAAGGATTACGAAAAAGAAAGAAAGCATAAGGAGAGTGAGCGAGAAAGAAAGTGTAGAGAATTTATGGAGGGTCCTGTGTATGAGAAGTATTTGATTAGAGAATTTTTGGAGGATCCGGAGTATGTTAAGTATCATGAAGAAAAGAGGATGAGAAAAGAGGCCAGAAAACAAAAAGAGGGCCTTGAAGAAAAATGAGACATCGAGAGAAAGAGAGTGAAAAGAAAATTGAGGCAGAAATAAAAAGAATAAGAATTATGAGGAAAAGAGTCAAGAACTAGAGAGAAAAGAGAATGCTCAAGAGAGAAAAGAATGGAAAAACAAAGAGAAAAAAATTGAGATCATTCTCCCAACACGATTGTACAAACTCTCTCATAATTTCTAACTCTAACCCTTTGTTTATCTTTGATGATTCTCTTGTGCAAGAACTTGAAGAAGTGTCTCCAAAGGAAGAATGGCAGCAAACTATTCAAGTGGAGGAAAAAGAAAATTGAGTGCCCAATTGAAAGTCTCTTGAAACAAGAGAGGAAGGTTAATGAATCAAAGGTGGTGCCTGAGGGTGATTGGTAGAAGGTTCCTCAAAGGATGCTTGCAAGGAAACTATCGGTTTGAACCCTTGCATTTTTGTCTTCTACTCGTTCATTGATATATCTCTTGTTAAATTGTTTAAGAAGTCTCTTCCTCCTATGTTTGCTAGGTTTGCAAATTTACATGTTGAAATGCCTAACTTTTTCTATTCCCTTAAGCCTAGCTTGAGTGTTGAAACCATGAGGCATGAAGTGTTTAATCCATCCTATTCTTCTAAACTTGATTTGAGAATTATGAGCCAAGACTTGAAAGAATTCTTTGATAAATGTGTTGTTGTGCTTTCTAATGCTAACTTGGTTCATGACAACAATCTTGAAGAATGTGTTGGATTTCTTAAGAAAGCGTTTGTTTGCCAAGTTGGACACTTACTCTTTTGTTAAAAATAAGGTTAGCATTTTAAGGTTTCTTATGGGCACTAATTGTTTGCATGTGGAATTAATTGATGGTTACACTACCACATCTCTCCTCACTCTACCAAATTTTCCCAAACCTTTTATGCTTCCATATGATGCTCCTAAAGTGTTTGAAAGGGTTGGTTTGTCTCAAAAGAATCATCCTTAGTTTTTGATAAGAAGAATATCCGTAAGGCCCAACTTGCTTTGGAGCCTTTGCAAAGACAAAGTATTTTCTCTCTTGTCACCATGTCCAATCCAAGAAAGGTAAATTTGGTCCTTAATCTCAATTTCAAGAGGTACAACTTTCTCATTACTTCTAAAATTCCTTTTCTTGAAAATGAACATGTTGGGTTGCTAAATGCAAAGAGTGGAATTGTGTTTAAGCCTCACGGGTACATTTGGTGATTTCTCACAATTTCCATTTGACCGGGTGGGAAGGTTAACTTCTTCTTTCATGTCCTTGACTTGTAATTTTTCTTCATATAGGCTGTGTTGGAACTAAAATTTGAGGTCAAATTTCTTCCAAGAAGGAGGGGATGATGAAGACCTGAAGTGCAAGGATGAAGAATCATTACATGGCATAAGTGAATCTATAATAAGGCGTGACAAGAAAACAAAGTAGGGCTGTACACTATTTGGCCCAAACTTATCTAGCTTATTTTTGTTTTAAATAAAGTCGTAATAAGCTCATGGGCTGCATGTTGCATTTTGCACTAAAGGCCCAAAGACATTTGTTTGAATTTTTGGATTTTAGTTGTTTGGTTTGAGTGTTTGTTTGCTATAATCTTTTTGGATAAGAGTAGTAAACAAATCAGCAGTATTTTTGTGTGTGAATAAATAGCACAACATTAAGGGTTCTTGGTGGTTACAAAAGCTAAGGAAGAAAGGCATTGAATTGGAAGACATGTGGGACCAAACTCTTCATTGTTGGCTAAGGAATCTTCCTAACAGCTATATTGAGAGCTTAATTGGCTAATATAGTGTGGAGAAGGTGTTGGACAGCTCCCTAAAGACAAATGAATGCACCAGACAAAGAAACAAATGCATTGAGTGCATTGTCTAGCTTTTATTGCTTGTCAGTTACAAATTGAAGAAGACAATGAAGCTAGCATTTAAAAAGTTGTCTAATGAATAATATAGCTGCTGCAATAATGCTCCAATTATTGTACACTTGAAGGCTAGTTGGTTACACATTGAATTAGGCATTAAACTAGCAATTAGTAAGCTTTTTAGGAATAGAAAGCTGATACCTTTACCTTGTAATCTCTATATAATGGCAAGTTTCTAATGAGAAGGATCAGAATTTTGGATGAAAAAGCTTGTGTTTATCACAATTGAGAGACTTATGTTCTCTTGGGTTCTGGATTGAGCCATTTTTGAACTTATCAAGAAGCAAACCTTCTTGTGGCGTTCTTCACTCTGCTTATCAATTCCTTAGGGAATTGTGGCGCATCCATCCCTCATCTTTATCCATTTCTTTTTATTTTATTTGATAACAATTCTGTTTTAGAACAGCTTGTGCTATAATTTAGTTCGTCCATTTTCGCTTATTTAACTTCTGAATTTGCGAAAATGTTAAACTACAAAGTTGTTCATGACATCTTGAACTTCAATTTTGAGTCAAGAATCAATTAATTTGAATGCGAATTGAGTGAGAAATCGATGTTTGTATCTGACTGAATTTCTGGGCCTGAAACAACACATTAAATCTATTTGATTACCTTGTTTATTCTTGTCATGGCAATAAAAATGCATTGATAACTGAGTTTGGATTTCAACCAAAGATCGAATTTAACAAAATGACTACCCACATCAAAGTGGTTGTCATCATTTGGCATCAAAGCTATGGTTGAGGTTGAAATTCTACTTGCATTCATTTATTTATTTCAATTTCTGTTCACTTCTTCTTCTTCTTTCAATTCTGTCCAGTTTGGCATTTCTTTGAATTCGTGAGTTTGTCTAACTTATTTCTTCTTTTCTTGTCCAGAAAATACAACAAAAGGTTTCATTTTTGAAGGCTGCACAAGAAAGGAATTAAAAAAAGGAATCAATTCTTGTCTAGTTTTGCAAAAAAAAAAAGATAGCCAATTTTTTCCCCTTATAAAAAAAATTCAAAAAAAAGGAGAAAGTGCAGACCCTTTCTTATTTTCTTGGACAAGTCCATTATGTGCTTCTCTTATCTTCATAGACAAACTCATATTTCTTCAATTCTGTTCTTATTTGCTTTTCTGCTTGCGGGATTGATTGTTTTCTTGTGTTGTTTATTTTTTACTCTCTAAAGAACTCAAAGAGAGCATATTAGTGGTAAAAGGCAAGAGGGTAACACTAGAGAAAAAGCCAACAATTGAGCAAAACACGAGTGTACACATAATTGAGTGATACAGTGAGAAGAGCGGTGAGGGCCTTTTCATTACTTGTTAGTTTTGTAAAATTGTTTTGGATTAAGCATGGCAGATAAATTAGAACTCCAATTGCAAAACTTTGCAAGACACATGGAGAAACTCTTCCAAGAACGTAGTAATATGTATCATGGGTATCTTGACAAGCTTGAGATGAGAAGTATGAAGAGACATAAGGATTCTGAAAAAGAAAGAAAGCATAAGGAGAGTGAACGAGAAAGAAAGTGTAGAGAATTTATGGAGGGTCCTGTGTATGAGAAGTATTTGATTAGAGAATTTTTGGAGGATCCGGAGTATGTTAAGTATCATGAAGAAAAGAGGATGAGAAAAGAGGCCAGAAAACAAAAGAGGGCCTTGAAGAAAAATGAGACATCGAGAGAAAGAGAGTGAAAAGAAAATTGAGGGCAGAAATAAAAAGAATAAGAATTATGAGGAAAAGAGTCAAGAACTAGAGAGAAAAGAGAATGCTCAAGAGAGAAAAGAATGGAAAAACAAAGAAAAAAATTGAGATCATTCTCCCAACACACAGTGTACAAACTCTCTCATAATTTCTAACTCTAACCCTTTGTTTATCTTTGATGATTCTCTTGTGCAAGAACTTGAAGAAGGGTCTCCAAAGGAAGAATGGCAGCAAACTATTCAAGTGGAGGAAGAACAGAAAACTGAGTGCCCAATTGAAAGTGTCTTGAAACAAGAGAGGAACGTTAATGAATCAAAGGTGGTGCCTGAGGGTGATTGGCGAAGGTTCCTCAAAGGATGCTTGCAAGGAAACTATCGGTTTGAACCCTTGCATTTTTGTCTTCTACTACGTTCATTGATATATCTCTTGTTAAATTGTTTAAGAAGTCTCTTCCTCCTATGTTTGCTAGGTTTGCAAATTTACATGTTGAAATGCCTAACTTTTTCTATTCCCTTAAGCCTAGCTTGAGTGTTGAAACCATGAGGCATGAAGTGTTTAATCCATCCTATTCTTCTAAACTTGATTTGAGAATTATGAGCCAAGACTTGAAAGAATTCTTTGATAAATGTGTTGTTGTGCTTTCTAATGCTAACTTGGTTCATGACAACAATCTTGAAGAATGTGTTGGATTTCTTAAGAAACGTTTGTTTGCCAAGTTGGACACTTACTCTTTTGTTAAAAATAAGGTTAGCATTTTAAGGTTTCTTATGGGCACTAATTGTTTGCATGTGGAATTAATTGATGGTTACACTACCACATCTCTCCTCACTCTACCAAATTTTCCCAAACCTTTTATGCTTCCATATGATGCTCCTAAAGTGTTTGAAAGGGTTGTTTTGTCTCAAAAAGAATCATCCTTAGTTTTTGATAAGAAGAATATCCGTAAGGCCCAACTTGCTTTGGAGCCTTTGCAAAGACAAAGTATTTTCTCTCTTGTCACCATGTCCAATCCAAGAAAGGTAAATTTGGTCCTTAATCTCAATTTCAAGAGGTACAACTTTCTCATTACTTCTAAAATTCCTTTTCTTGAAAATGAACATGTTGGGTTGCTAAATGCAAAGAGTGGAATTGTGTTTAAGCCTACAGGGTACATTTGGTGATTTCTCACAATTTCCATTTGACCGGGTGGGAAGGTTAACTTCTTCTCTCATGTCCTTGACTTGTAATTTTTTCTTCATATAGGCTGTGTTGGAACTAAAATTTGAGGTCAAATTTCTTCCAAGAAGGAGGGATGATGAAGACCTGAAGTGCAAGGATGAAGAATCATTACATGGCATAAGTGAATCTATAATAAGGCGTGACAAGAAAACAAAGTAGGGCTGTACACTATTTGGCCCAAACTTATCTAGCTTATTTTTGTTTTAAATAAAGTCGTAATAAGCTCATGGGCTGCATGTTGCATTTTGCACTAAAGGCCCAAAGACATTTGTTTGAATTTTTGGATTTTAGTTGTTTGGTTTGAGTGTTTGTTTGCTATAATCTTTTTTGGATAAGAGTAGTAAACAAATCAGCGATATTTTGTGTGTGAATAAATAGCACAACATTAAGGGTTCTTGGTGGTTACAAAAGCTAAGGAAGAAAGGCATTGAATTGGAAGACATGTGGGACCAAACTCTTCATTGTTGGCTAAGGAATCTTCCTAACAGCTATATTGAGAGCTTAATTGGCTAATATAGTGTGGAGAAGGTGTTGGACAGCTCGCTAAAGACAAATGAATGCCCCAGACAAAGAAACAAATGCATTGAGTGCATTGTCTAGCTTTTATTGCTTGTCAGTTACAAATTGAAGAAGACAATGAAGCTAGCATTTAAAAAGTTGTCTAATGAATAATATAGCTGCTGCAATAATGCTCCAATTATTGTACACTTGAAGGCTAGTTGGTTACACATTGAATTAGGCATTAAACTAGCAATTAGTAAGCTTTTTAGGAATAGAGAAAGCTGATACCTTTACCTTGTAATCTCTATATAATGGCAAGTTTCTAATGAGAAGGATCAGAATTTTGGATGAAAAAGCTTGTGTTTATCACAATTGAGAGACTTATGTTCTCTTGGGTTCTGGATTGAGCCATTTTTGAACTTATCAAGAAGCAAACCTTCTTGTGGCGTTCTTCCTACTACTTATCTATTCCTTAGGGAATTGTGGCGCATCCATCCCTCATCTTTATCCATTTCTTTTTATTTTATTTGATAACAATTCTGTTTTAGAACAGCTTGTGCTATAATTTAGTTCGTCCATTTTCGCTTATTTAACTTCTGAATTTGCGAAAATGTTAAACTACAAAGTTGTTCATGACATCTTGAACTTCAATTTTGAGTCAAGAATCAATTAATTTGAATGCGAATTGAGTGAGAAATCGATGTTTGTATCTGACTGAATTTCTGGGCCTGAAACAACACATTAAATCTATTTGATTCTGCTTGTTTATTCTTGTCATGGCAATAAAAATGCATTGATAACTGAGTTTGGATTTCAACCAAAGATCGAATTTAACAAAATGACTACCCACATCAAAGTGGTTGTCATCATTTGGCATCAAAGCTATGGTTGAGGTTGAAATTCTACTTGCATTCATTTATTTATTTCAATTTACATTCACTTCTTCTCCTTCTTTCAATTTTGTCCAGTTTGGCACTTCTTTGACTTCGTGAGTTTGTCTAACTTATTTCTTCTTTTCTTGTCCAGAAAATACAACAAAAGGTTTCATTTTTGAAGGCTGCACAAGAAAGGAATTAAAAAAAAAAGGAATCAATTACTGTCTAGTTTTGCAAAAAAAAAAGATAGCCAATTTTTTCCCCTTATAAAAAAAATTCAAAAAAAAAGAGAAACTGCAAACCCGTTCCTAATTTCTTGGAAAACTCCAATTTTTGCTTCTCTTATCTTCATAGACAAACTCATATTTCTTCAATTACATTTCTTATTTGCTTTTACCTTGCGGGATTGATTGTTTTCTTGTGTTGTTTATTTTTTACTCTCTAAAGAACTCAAAGAGAGCATATTAGTGGTAAAAGGCAAGAGGGTAACACTAGAGAAAAAGCCAACAATTGAGCGAAACACGAGTGTACACATAATTGAGTGATACAGTGAGAAGAGCGGTGAGGGCCTTTTCATTACTTGTTAGTTTTGTAAAATTGTTTTGGATTAAGCATGGCAGATAAATTAGAACTCCAATTGCAAAACTTTGCAAGACACATGGAGAAACTCTTCCAAGAACGTAGTAATATGTATCATGGGTATCTTGACAAGCTTGAGATGAGAAGTATGAAGAGACATAAGGATTCTGAAAAAGAAAGAAAGCATAAGGAGAGTGAACGAGAAAGAAAGTGTAGAGAATTTATGGAGGGTCCTGTGTATGAGAAGTATTTGATTAGAGAATTTTTGGAGGACGAGGAGTATGTAAAGTATCATGAAGAAAAGAGGATGAGAAAAGAGGCCAGAAAACAAAAGAGGGCCTTGAAGAAAAATGAGACATCGAGAGAAAGAGAGTGAAAAGAAAATTGAGGGCAGAAATAAAAAGAATAAGAATTATGAGGAAAAGAGTCAAGAACTAGAGAGAAAAGAGAATGCTCAAGAGAGAAAAGAATGGAAAAACAAAGAGAAAAAATTGAGATCATTCTCCCAACACACGATGTACAAACTCTCTCATAATTTCTAACTCTAACCCTTTGTTTATCTTTGATGATTCTCTTGTGCAAGAACTTGAAGAAGTGGCTCCAAAGGAAGAATGGCAGGAAACTATTCAAGTGGAGGAAAGAGAAAATTGAGTGCCCAATTGAAAGTCTCTTGAAACAAGAGAGGAAGGTTAATGAATCAAAGGTGGTGCCTGAGGGTGATTGGCCGAAGGTTCCTCAAAAGGATGCTTGCAAGGAAACTATCGGTTTGAACCCTTGCATTTTTTTGTCTTCTACTACGTTCATTGATATATCTCTTGTTAAATTGTTTAAGAAGTCTCTTCCTCCTATGTTTGCTAGGTTTGCAAATTTACATGTTGAAATGCCTAACTTTTTCTATTCCCTTAAGCCTAGCTTGAGTGTTGAAACCATGAGGCATGAAGTGTTTAATCCATCCTATTCTTCTAAACTTGATTTGAGAATTATGAGCCAAGACTTGAAAGAATTCTTTGATAAATGTGTTGTTGTGCTTTCTAATGCTAACTTGGTTCATGACAACAATCTTGAAGAATGTGTTGGATTTCTTAAGAAACGTTTGTTTGCCAAGTTGGACACTTACTCTTTTGTTAAAAATAAGGTTAGCATTTTAAGGTTTCTTATGGGCACTAATTGTTTGCATGTGGAATTAATTGATGGTTACACTACCACATCTCTCCTCACTCTACCAAATTTTCCCAAACCTTTTATGATTCCATATGATGCTCCTAAAGTGTTTGAAAGGGTTGTTTTGTCTCAAAAAGAATCATCCTTAGTTTTTGATAAGAAGAATATCCGTAAGGCCCAACTTGCTTCGGAGCCTTTGCAAAGACAAAGTATTTTCTCTCTTGTCACCATGTCCAATCCAAGAAAGGTAAATTTGGTCCTTAATCTCAATTTCAAGAGGTACAACTTTCTCATTACTTCTAAAATTCCTTTTCTTGAAAATGAACATGTTGGGTTGCTAAATGCAAAGAGTGGAATTGTGTTTCGCCTCCTGTTTCGCCTACGGGGTACATTTGGTGATTTCTCACAATTTCCATTTGACCCGGGTGGGAAGGTTAACTTCTTCTTTCATGTCCTTGACTTGTAATTTTTTCTTCATATAGGCTGTGTTGGAACTAAAATTTGAGGTCAAATTTCTTCCAAGAAGGAGGGGATGATGAAGACCTGAAGTGCAAGGATGAAGAATCATTACATGGCATAAGTGAATCTATAATAAGAGGCGTGACAAGAAAACAAAGTAGGGCTGTACACTATTTGGCCCAAACTTATCTAGCTTATTTTTGTTTTAAATAAAGTCGTAATAAGCTCATGGGCTGCATGTTGCATTTTGCACTAAAGGCCCAAAGACACTTGTTTGAATTTTTGGATTTTAGTTGTTTGGTTTGAGTGTTTGTTTGCTATAATCTTTTTTGGATAAGAGTAGTAAACAAATCAGCGATATTTTTGTGTGTGAATAAATAGCACAACATTAAGGGTTCTTGGTGGTTACAAAAGCTAAGGAAGAAAGGCATTGAATTGGAAGACATGTGGGACCAAACTCTTCATTGTTGGCTTCAATGCATCAAGCCTTGTGAAGGAATCTTCCTAACAGCTATATTGAGAGCTTAATTGGCTAATATAGTGTGGAGAAGGTGTTGGACAGCTCCCTAAAGACAAATGAATGCACCAGACAAAGAAACAAATGCATTGAGTGCATTGTCTAGCTTTTATTGGTTGTCGATTACAAATTGAAGAAGACAATGAAGCTAGCATTTAAAAAGTTGTCTAATGAATAATATAGCTGCTGCAATAATGCTCCAATTATTGTACACTTGAAGGCTAGTTGGTTACACATTGAATTAGGCATTAAACTAGCAATTAGTAAGCTTTTTAGGAATAGAGAAAGCTGATACCTTTACCTTGTAATCTCTATATAATGGCAAGTTTCTAATGAGAAGGATCAGAATTTTGGATGAAAAAGCTTGTGTTTATCACAATTGAGAGACTTATGTTCTCTTGGGTTCTGGATTGAGCCATTTTTGAACTTATCAAGAAGCAAACCTTCTTGTGGCGTTCTTCACTCTGCTTATCAATTCCTTAGGGAATTGTGGCGCATCCATCCCTCATCTTTATCCATTTCTTTTTATTTTATTTGATAACAATTCTGTTTTAGAACAGCTTGTGCTATAATTTAGTTCGTCCATTTTCGCTTATTTAACTTCTGAATTTGCGAAAATGTTAAACTACAAAGTTGTTCATGACATCTTGAACTTCAATTTTGAGTCAAGAATCAATTAATTTGAATGCGAATTGAGTGAGAAATCGATGTTTGTATCTGACTGAATTTCTGGGCCTGAAACAACACATTAAATCTATTTGATTCTGCTTGTTTATTCTTGTCATGGCAATAAAAACGCAATGATAACTGAGTTTGGATTTCAACCAAAGATCGAATTTAACAAAATGACTACCCACATCAAAGTGGTTGTCATCAAAAGGGTGAGATTATAAATCTCAGTGAGCTCTTCACGGACTCCTCACCATTCTCTCCTCGGAACATTCTAGGCTGAGAAGACTAACTTAGGCATTTCAAACCTAGACATACTCTCCCTATGTACCATAAGGACTTGACTTGCAACTTCTCGATATCCCTAAGCTAAGACGCTTTAGAAGGCGCTAGCTTGAGTTAAAAACTTAGCATATAATCAAATAGGGTAATCCTAGGGCCAATATGCCACTTATCAACTTGTGATTAAACTAGACACATAAATGTATAGCAACCCACATCAATCCTACAAATGTCCATTCTTTAACCTTTGTTTAGCTCGACTAACCTTAATATAATATAAATTGCAACCTTATTAACTAAGAACGTATTGTTCTTACTTACTCACTTTGTGCTTAACACATCTTTGCTTTTTCTTATGCTATTGGACTTTGCCTTATGCTCTATACCACAAATCCCAATCAACCTAGCTTGCTTATCCTTTAAGTGATCTAATCACAATGCTCATTACTATATAATAATTAAGTGACTAGGGGTGTGCTATCCAAGATTTCATACAACTAACTAAGCTAATTCCGAATACGTATATATAAATACATACAAGGAATTCATTAACATTCATAAACTTAACATCACTTCACATATTATACCATTCATAGGAGATATATAATATGATGCTTTGCATGTAATGCACTTTGTGTTATTGGGTAGTGTCGTAGGCTTCAGTCCCTAGACCCCAATTACACACTTTCGGAATGGTGGTTAGACGTCATAACCCTCCAAGGGCGTCCCACTTGGCTAACCAAACCGATCTACTCCTATAAATAGAGGAGTCTTGCCATGGACTTTTGCTTATGCATATGCTTATGCTTATGATTGTATGCATGTTCATAGAAATACAGTCATTCTCATTACTTAACTATTCAAGGAAACTACAATCATTTCAATGAATCAAGCTTTATTAATAGTACCCCTTTTCATCTAATTAATCCAAATCATGGACACTAATTCACACATTCATCCTATCACATCCTTTTCCTAGGGTCCTTTCTTGACCTCTATGACTTAAGCTTATGGCTCTTAGACAAGCCTCACAATTCACCAAATTAATGGACAACACATACATTAGCTAATCCCTTGAAACTCTATGGAGTTCTCAAGAGAGAAAACATCAAGCATACATTCAACTGTGGGGGGTTGGGGGCAGTCGCCAACCACTTTTAAACAAGCCCACTACACAATCATAACAATCAAAACAATCATAACAATCATGACAGTAACAACTTAATCTCTTATAGGTATTTAAAACCTAACTTGAACCTAAGGTTCATATGTTACTAAAGGAAGAGAAATTCCTATATGTGGGACTTATGGGTGCCCATCACCTAGGGGTTGAAGAACTCACCTCTATTCTTCAAGACATTGAGCTAGGAAGGTTGAACTTTGGACTCTTTGCTCCTCTTCAAGCTTTTCCCTCTTTGCTCAACTTGGGGCTCCTCCAAATACTTCCCAAATCTTGATCTTCAACCTTCAATCTTCCTTCTCCATCCAAGAACTTGAACCATCCTTGCTGGAGCTTGGTCTTCTCCCCCTTATTCTTCTCCAAATCGTGCTTCTTCTTCTCCTCTCTAGGGTTCAAACCCAAATCTTCAAAATACCCACATCTCAACTCTCAAACTCTCCATTTAGGCAAGTGATTGAAGAAATCCAACATGAATCTCTTCAATCCTTCTCAAAGGGTGAAACCCTAGCTCTCCTCTCTCTTTCTCCTTTCCCTTTCTCTTCTTTTCCTTCCCTCTTTCTCTATTTCTGCATTCTGCTCGCTGAAACAGCGTTTTTAAACACTTTTGCAGCTGTGAATCGATTCACAGCATAGTGTGAATCGATTCCCACAGTGCAAAAAGTGCCTGAATCGCAGTCTTAATGAGTGAATCGATTTCTGCATGCGAGTCCCAGTGGCCTGTCTTATGTGAATTGATTCCTGGCTTCTGTGAATCGATTCCCACTGCTAGAATTTGATGCATAAGGATTTTTAATGCTGTGAATCGATTCCTGGAGAATATGAATCGATTCACACTGCAGAAAAACCAAGAAAACTTAGTTCTAACACCAAACCTTGAGACTTTCTTCTCAAATTAACTTCCATAACTACAAATCAACACCTTTAACCATCTTAGGATTAAATCCACACTTATTCCTCAACTCAAACCCATTAACTTTCTTATCAAAACTTTGTGTAATTATATCCACTCACCTTGAAATCAAATTAAGCTTGGATACAATCACACAATTCTCCTCATAACTTATTCTCAACTTAGCTTAGAAATTTGGGGTGTTACACTACTACCCACCTTTTAAAAAATTTCGTCCTCGAAAATTACTGCATCCTTCATTGGAACTTCAACTACAACTTCCTTTCATAGCCCATTCCGTCCATTGGAAAACCTAGAAACGATTAACTCTCACAAAGCATTAGTCGATAGAATACTTGCAATCGCGAATGACTCTAGGTATCATCCGATTTGGTGGTAACTCACATCCTTACTAACTTCAAATCCTTCCCCCGTGAGATAGGTTCTCACTTCCAGATTTCCTATGTGGGGGCTAAGTGTGTAGGAACTTCTTAGCGTTGGCAATATGGGATGCGGACAGAGATTTACCTCCATGGAATCTCGTCCCCAAACCACGCCTTTCTTTCTTACCTCATCCTTCTGTATAATCAATTGGCTTTTGGTGTCAAGCGAGTGAATCTTTGCTCCTTCTATCTCTTTAGGCTCCTTGGAAGATACTCTCCTTCGAATACTCCCTGGAAGTTCACCCCAAAACAGCATCCAATACTATCGTTGGTGGTTTCGTAACCCTTCATTGGGCAACTATCTTATCAAAATAGAATTGTCACCTAGAGGTGACTGATACATACCTTGAACAAACTTTTCCCATTCGTAACTAATACATTACCAATGGAAATCCTTTCTTAGAGACCTCTTCCGCAACTACGGAGTTGCTACTCATATTTTGCTCACTGTACTTGGTCTTGCAACCGACTTGGCCTAGAAAACTTGAAACTCTAGGGTTGCTGATGTGATCCTGGCAGCCCTCAAGAAATTACAACAATAATAAAAGGATTCTTCTTTAAGTTATGTTTATTTGCTTTGAATAAAGATTGTAATAAGTCTATTGGGCTGCATTACTTGGGTTTTCCATATTGGCCCAATTGAACTTCTTATTTTCGTTTTTATTTGTAGTTTATTTTAAGTTAGCTGAATTAGTTTTATTTAAATTAATTAAAAAAAAGGACAGCAGCTGATGGCTATTGAAATGCTCCATTTAGGAGTTGTTAGGAAGTGTAACTGACACTTTAATACACTAGTTAATGGACAATTGAAGTGCAGCCATTAATATGATGATGTAGGCATTCAATTGACATTACTAATGTGTCTAGGAAGAAAGAGAGAAGCTGATTTTGCTATCCTATATATGTAATACGAATTTTATGAATGAAGGCAGAGTTTTGCTTTGAGAAAAACTTGTGTTTATCACATTTTGAGAGTCATGCACTCTTGGGTTCAGGATTGAGCAAAAAATTGAACTTATCAAGAAGTAACCTTCTTGTGGCGTTCTTCGATTTGCTTATCAATTCCTTAGGGAATTGTGGTGCTTCCATCCCTCATCTTTATCCATTTCTTTTTATTTTATTTAAAAACAATTCATTGCTCAATATAATTTCAACCGAAGATCGAATTTATCAAAAAGACTACCCATATCAAAGTGGTTGTCATCAAGTGGTACCAAAGCTCAGGTTGAGGTTGAAATTTCTATTTGTTTTTCCTTTCATCTTTTCAGTTTCTATTCACTTCTTCTTCTTCATTCTGTTTCAATTTTTCCCTTTTTTTAAAAAAAATCGAAATTAAAAAAAAAAAGAAAAAAAGTGCAGACCCTTTCTTGTTTTTTGGACAATTCTCTTTTGTGCGTTCCTTTATTTCTTTGACAAACTCACTTCTCAAATTCTGTTTTTGTCACAAGTTTGTTGCTTGCTTGTTTTGTTTGTATTTGACCCTCTAAAGAACTCAAAGAGAGCATTTTGCGAGAGAGAGTGAAACATTTGGCAAGTAGAGAAGTCTTTTCTTATTTATCCTTATTATTTACTCTAACTTGATTCTTTGCAACATGTTGAGATCTTCTATAAATGAATTTGTTGTGGAAGGATATCAGGTTGGTATGTGGATGAAAAGAAATTGTGAGAGGTTAGACAGAGAAAAGGAGGCAGCAAGAAGAGAAAAAGAGAGGTTAGATAGAGAGAAAGAGGCAAGCAAAGAAAAAGAAAGAAGGCGTAGAGAAAAGGAGAGGGAGGATAAGAAACGACGTAGAAAAAAAGAGCACGAAAAGATCAATAGTGCCTTTGAGAAAATTTGTGAAGAGTTTAATAAGGAGTTGAAAAACATACAAAGAGAATATTTGAGAGAAGATAGTGGAAGAGAAAGAAAAACAACAAAGTGAAATCAATGTTGAGAAAAGAAAAGAGGGTGAGAGAGAAGAAAGAGTTGCAGAGGAAGTCATCTTGGAAACTTGTTTTTATCCTAACCTTTTGCCAAGTTCTATTGATTCTATTATGCAAGAGGTTGAAGATGAAATTCCAAAGAAACAATGTAGTGCATCAAATGAAGTTAAATTGCAAGAGGAATTTAGGGATGTGTCTCCAAAGGAAGTACGTTGCAACTTTTTGCCAAACATGAGAATGAGGCATCAAGTAGACATCATTCCAAGTGCACCACTACTCACTAGGCCAGCTTTTCAAATTCATGAAGAAGTACCTCCAAAGGAAATTGAAGATACGAAAATATTTTTTGATGTTGAAAACAAAGGGGAAGCAAGTGAGGAAAATGTTCAAATTGAGAGTGTCCTTATCATAGAAATTAAGGTGGAGAGAGCATCATTGGCAGAGAAACTTAAGTATATCTTTTTATCTAAAGATGCTTGCTTTACTACTAACGCTAATTTTTTGCATGGTGGTACTGATTCCCTTTTCAAGGCATATATCTTCATAGTTCCAAGAGAAGAACCCCGTGGATTCAAAAGAATTATGTTTGATCCCGGAGGATGAAGAGGATTTCTTAAGTCAATAAATTCGAGGACGAATTCCCTCGAAGAAGGAGGGTATGATGTGATCCTGGCAGCCCTCAAGAAATTACAACAATAATAAAAGGATTCTTCTTTAAGTTATGTTTATTTGCTTTGAATAAAGATTGTAATAAGTCTATTGGGCTGCATTACTTGGGTTTTCCATATTGGCCCAATTGAACTTCTTATTTTCGTTTTTATTTGTAGTTTATTTTAAGTTAGCTGAATTAGTTTTATTTAAATTAATTAAAAAAAAGGACAGCAGCTGATGGCTATTGAAATGCTCCATTTAGGAGTTGTTAGGAAGTGTAACTGACACTTTAATACACTAGTTAATGGACAATTGAAGTGCAGCCATTAATATGATGATGTAGGCATTCAATTGACATTACTAATGTGTCTAGGAAGAAAGAGAGAAGCTGATTTTGCTATCCTATATATGTAATACGAATTTTATGAATGAAGGCAGAGTTTTGCTTTGAGAAAAACTTGTGTTTATCACATTTTGAGAGTCATGCACTCTTGGGTTCAGGATTGAGCCAAAAATTGAACTTATCAAGAAGTAACCTTCTTGTGGCGTTCTTCGATTTGCTTATCAATTCCTTAGGGAATTGTGGTGCTTCCATCCCTCATCTTTATCCATTTCTTTTTATTTTATTTAAAAACAATTCTGTTCTGAATATAATTTCAACCGAAGATCGAATTTATCAAAAAGACTACCCATATCAAAGTGGTTGTCATCAAGTGGTACCAAAGCTCAGGTTGAGGTTGAAATTTCTATTTGTTTTTCCTTTCATCTTTTCAGTTTCTATTCACTTCTTCTTCTTCATTCTATTTCAGTTTTTCCCTTTTTTAAAAAAAAAATCGAAATTAAAAAAAAAAAAGAAAAAAAGTGCAGACCCTTTCTTGTTTTTTGGACAATTCTCTTTTGTGCGTTCCTTTATTTCTTTGACAAACTCACTTCTCAAATTCTGTTTTTGTCACAAGTTTGTTGCTTGCTTGTTTTGTTTGTATTTGACCCTCTAAAGAACTCAAAGAGAGCATTTGCGAGAGAGAGTGAAACATTTGGCAAGTAGAGAAGTCTTTTCTTATTTATCCTTATTATTTACTCTAACTTGATTCTTTGCAACATGTTGAGATCTTCTATAAATGAATTTGTTGTGGAAGGATATCAGGTTGGTATGTGGATGAAAAGAAATTGTGAGAGGTTAGACAGAGAAAAGGAGGCAGCAAGAAGAGAAAAAGAGAGGTTAGATAGAGAGAAAGAGGCAAGCAAAGAAAAAGAAAGAAGGCGTAGAGAAAAGGAGAGGGAGGATAAGAAACGACGTAGAAAAAAAGAGCACGAAAAGATCAATAGTGCCTTTGAGAAAATTTGTGAAGAGTTTAATAAGGAGTTGAAAAACATACAAAGAGAATATTTGAGAGAAAAGAAGATAGTGGAAGAGAAAGAAAAACAACAAAGTGAAATCAATGTTGAGAAAAGAAAAGAGGGTGAGAGAGAAGAAAGAGTTGCAGAGGAAGTCATCTTGGAAACTTGTTTTTATCCTAACCTTTTGCCAAGTTCTATTGATTCTATTATGCAAGAGGTTGAAGATGAAATTCCAAAGAAACAATGTAGTGCATCAAATGAAGTTAAATTGCAAGAGGAATTTTGGGATGTGTCTCCAAAGGAAGTACGTTGCAACTTTTTGCCAAACATGAGAATGAGGCATCAAGTAGACATCATTCCAAGTGCACCACTACTCACTAGGCCAGCTTTTCAAATTCATGAAGAAGTACCTCCAAAGGAAATTGAAGATACGAAAATATTTTTGATGTTGAAAACAAAGGGAAGCAAGTGAGGAAAATGTTCAAATTGAGTGTCCTTATCATAGAAATTAAGGTGGAGAGAGCATCATTGGCAGAGAAACTTAAGTATATCTTTTTATCTAAAGATGCTTGCTTTACTACTAACGCTAATTTTTGCATGGTGGTACTGATTCCCTTTTCAAGGCATATATCTTCATAGTTCCAAGAGAAGAACCCCGTGGATTCAAAAGAATTATGTTTGATCCCTGAGGATGAAGAGGATTTCTTAAGTCAATAAATTGAGGGCGAATTCCCTCAAGAAGGAGGGTATGATGTGATCCTGGCAAATTTCTCAACAAATTACAACAATAATAAAAGGATTCTTCTTTAAGTTATGTTTATTTGCTTTGAATAAAGATTGTAATAAGTCTATTGGGCTGCATTACTTGGGTTTTCCATATTGGCCCAATTGAACTTCTTATTTTCGTTTTTATTTGTAGTTTATTTTAAGTTAGCTGAATTAGTTTTATTTAAATTAATTAAAAAAGGACAGCAGCTGATGGCTATTGAAATGCTCCATTTAGGAGTTGTTAGGAAGTGTAACTGACACTTTAATACACTAGTTAATGGACAATTGAAGTGCAGCCATTAATATGATGATGTAGGCATTCAATTGACATTACTAATGTGTCTAGGAAGAAAGAGAGAAGCTGATTTTGCTATCCTATATATGTAATACGAATTTTATGAATGAAGGCAGAGTTTTGCTTTGAGAAAAACTTGTGTTTATCACATTTTGAGAGTCATGCACTCTTGGGTTCAGGATTGAGCCAAAAAATTGAACTTATCAAGAAGTAACCTTCTTGTGGCGTTCTTCGATTTGCTTATCAATTCCTTAGGGAATTGTGGTGCTTCCATCCCTCATCTTTATCCATTTCTTTTTATTTTATTTAAAAACAATTCTGTTCTGAATATAATTTCAACCGAAGATCGAATTTATCAAAAAGACTACCCATATCAAAGTGGTTGTCATCAGTTGCTCAACTCTTGGGAGGTATCCGTTGGTTAAACTGACTTGATTTTCATTAGTTGATTGCAAACTTTGTCTCACACGAGGTCTAAGCCTCACTTGGTTGGAGACTTAGCTTGCAAGTGGCTAATTAGAATCACATCAGACCTAACCTAACGACTTGACTCACAGTAACTTATAGTCTCAGATGTCCACCATCTTTACTCTTAAATAAACTTTACTACTGCTCTCCTTCGCTTGATGGTGTAACTTCCTTTCTTGATGCTACTGGAATTAAACCAGAACCCACACTTCTCTATCTGACAGCGGTGTAGATCGATGCATTTAATGACCATTGGACCAACAAGTATCCAGAAAATAAATCCTTGATATTCTTGGGAACAATCTACCTTATTGATCCGGTCTTATCATCCTTACCCAATCTGAATCATTAGAAACCCTGGAAGGGATTAATCTCTATAGAGGAACTAATTGCTCAGGAAATTAAGTGATCTCATTACCCAATTACAGACTAAGTCTTATTCTAACTAATATTCTTACTTAGTTAAGGCAAAGTCTATAATTGGTCAATTGAATTCACTTGACGCACTGAACAGTTAGATCGAACATAGATACCAATAACTTTAGGTTTCTGTTGACTCGGCTTTTCTTGAAACTTCTATAGTTTGAAGACTACATCTCATCTGATCCTCTGAAGTTGGTTGTTCCACTAAGGACACCGTTCCTTGAAGACTTAGAGTTTTCTTTCTGCTTCACTAGGGCATGATCATCCTCGAGGACCCATACTACCATTCGGGCATTGTAGCATATAGCCTAACTCCATCTTGTTCCTTACCCTTACCGTTACCATTCGAAACGCTAAGGTTCTCTCAGGGATTAGCATAGGATTTCGATCGACCTAGGATCCACCTATAATCGGCTAGGTTAACCAATCCTGCTGAAACAACAAGTGTTGAAACCCTAACTGATTACAAATGCCCATCCTAAGTGGATTTGAAACCTCACAATTAAGACCCCTTACTTGCTCATCATTTCCAGTCACTTCCAGAGCGCCTCGGTTGACGGTACATGAACTACACGCTTTGTCTAGCCGAACCCTCACCGCCATGGTTCCGACCATTCTTAAAACATTCCTTAACTCTTGGTTCTAAAAAAGGTGGGAACTTGTTTCCCTTTTTCCGTATTCCGAAGGTTCTCACTTAATGAGAGCTCTTGCATCCGCTCCTTCCTTGTCTGCATCATTCTTATCCATCAAACTTCCTCAAAGTTCACGCTCCTATTCGGTCTCCTCCCTCATCCGCCAGCTCCATCTACTACATTCTTCATACAGGGTATGGAGTATTAAGTTGATCAGGCTTAATATTCCATACTAAGCATAAGAATATGTAGAGAAGTTCTCGGACAAGGGAAAATTCCTGCTAACTGCTTACAGTCCAACAAGGACTAAACTGACACTTCCTAAACTGAGTCATTACTAAACTAGTGACTCAAAGTCCGATAAGATCGAACTGCTCTGATACCATAATGTAACACCTGCACCTCAACATAATTGAAAGTACGACAAATTACATTAAGGCACATGAGTTACTAATAACTTACAGAGTTTATTACAGTAATCCAAGTCATAAATTAAACTCAATTCATAAATCTAATAAATAGATTACATATTATACATAACTTGGAATATAATTTTCCACTTCAATATAAAACTAGCCTATGAGTCCCAAGCTTGGAGCTTCGCCTCATCGTCTTCGGTACCTGCTTATCTGAAAAACAACAAAAGGAAAAAGGGTGAGATTATAAATCTCAGTGAGCTCTTCACGGACTCCTCACCATTCTCTCCTCGGAACATTCTAGGCTGAGAAGACTAACTTAGGCATTTCAAACCTAGACATACTCTCCCTATGTACCATAAGGACTTGACTTGCAACTTCTCGATATCCCTAAGCTAAGACGCTTTAGAAGGCGCTAGCTTGAGTTAAAAACTTAGCATATAATCAAATAGGGTAATCCTAGGGCCAATATGCCACTTATCAACTTGTGATTAAACTAGACACATAAATGTATAGCAACCCACATCAATCCTACAAATGTCCATTCTTTAACCTTTGTTTAGCTCGACTAACCTTAATATAATATAAATTGCAACCTTATTAACTAAGAACGTATCGTTCTTACTTACTCACTTTGTGCTTAACACATCTTTGCTTTTTCTTATGCTATTGGACTTTGCCTTATGCTCTATACCACAAATCCCAATCAACCTAGCTTGCTTATCCTTTAAGTGATCTAATCACAATGCTCATTACTATATAATAATTAAGCGACTAGGGGTGTGCTATCCAAGATTTCATACAACTAACTAAGCTAATTCCGAATACGTATATATAAATACATACAAGGAATTCATTAACATTGATAAACTTAACATCACTTCACATATTATACCATTCATAGGAGATATATAATATGATGCTTTGCATGTAATGCACTTTGTGTTATTGGGTAGTGTCGTAGGCTTCAGTCCCTAGACCCCAATTACACACTTTCGGAATGGTGGTTAGACGTCATAACCCTCCAAGGGCGTCCCACTTGGCTAACCAAACCGATCTACTCCTATAAATAAAGGAGTCTTGCCATGGACTTTTGCTTATGCATATGCTTATGCTTATGATTGTATGCATGTTCATAGAAATACAGTCATTCTCATTACTTAACTATTCAAGGAAACTACAATCATTTCAATGAATCAAGCTTACACTAATAGTACCCCTTTTCATTTAATTAATCCAAATCATGGACACTAATTCACACATTCATCCTATCACATCCTTTTCCTAGGGTCCTTTCTTGACCTCTATGACTTAAGCTTATGGCTCTTAGACAAGCCTCACAATTCACCAAATTAATGGACAACACATACATTAGCTAATCCCTTGAAACTCTATGGAGTTCTCAAGAGAGAAAACATCAAGCATACATTCAACTGTGGGGGGTTGGGGGCAGTCGCCAACCACTTTTAAACAAGCCCACTACACAATCATAACAATCAAAACAATCATAACAATCATGACAGTAACAACTTAATCTCTTATAGGTATTTAAAACCTAACTTGAACCTAAGGTTCATATGTTACTAAAGGAAGAGAAATTCCTATATGTGGGACTTATGGGTGCCCATCACCTAGGGGTTGAAGAACTCACCTCTATTCTTCAAGACATTGAGCTAGGAAGGTTGAACTTTGGACTCTTTGCTCCTCTTCAAGCTTTTCCCTCTTTGCTCAACTTGGGGCTCCTCCAAATACTTCCCAAATCTTGATCTTCAACCTTCAATCTTCCTTCTCCATCCAAGAACTTGAACCATCCTTGCTGGAGCTTGGTCTTCTCCCCCTTATTCTTCTCCAAATCGTGCTTCTTCTTCTCCTCTCTAGGGTTCAAACCCAAATCTTCAAAATACCCACATCTCAACTCTCAAACTCTCCATTTAGGCAAGTGATTGAAGAAATCCAACATGAATCTCTTCAATCCTTCTCAAAGGGTGAAACCCTAGCTCTCCTCTCCTCTTTCTCCTTTCCTTTTCTCTTCTTTTCCTTCCCTCTTTCTCTATTTCTGCATTCTGCTCGCTGAAACAGCGTTTTTAAACACTTTTGCAGCTGTGAATCGATTCACAGCATAGTGTGAATCGATTCCCACAGTGCAAAAAGTGCCTGAATCGCAGTCTTAATGAGTGAATCGATTTACGCATCACGAGTCGAGTGGCTTTGTCTTATGTGAATCGATTCCTGGCTTCTGTGAATCGATTCCCACTGCTAGAATTTGATGCATATGGATTTTTAATGCTGTGAATCGATTCCTGGGCTATATGAATCGATTCACACTGCAGAAAAACCAAGAAAACTTAGTTCTAACACCAAACCTTGAGACTTTCTTCTCAAATTAACTTCCATAACTACAAATCAACACCTTTAACCATCTTAGGATTAAATCCACACTTATTCCTCAACTCAAACCCATTAACTTTCTTATCAAATCTTTGTGTAATTATATCCACTCACCTTGAAATCAAATTAAGCTTGGATACAATCACACAATTCTCCTCATAACTTATTCTCAACTTAGCTTAGAAATTTGGGGTGTTACAGGAGTTATGAGCGGACCGGGATTTACAAGAGAGATTATTCGTAGGAGATGCTATAATTATCGTATTATATGTATTATGATGTGTGCATGGTTCTAAGTATAGACCACATAAGTGTCTTGACTTTGTAACGTATTTTATTATTATATTAGATTCCAAAATCCAAATTTTTAATATACTTTTGGTATTACGATAGATGTTATTATGATTGTGTCTAATTATTTGTGAGTGATGTTGTTGATCTTGTGGTTAACAATTTTTAGAATTTTCATTTCCTTTTGATGTCATAAAATCGCGGGTTTTTGAAGATTTGTGGGTGAGTATTTCAAATTACTTAAGTTTTGATTTTGTGTTGTTTTAAATTATTTTGTTGGTGGCTTTGGAAAATTTTTCTTTTCTTTTGGCATATGAAAACCGTGAGTTATTTCATGATTTTTCTAGTTGAATTGTTGTGGATTTTGTTATTGTTGTGGTTTAGGAGTTGTAGAGGAGATTTTGTGTTGATCTTTTGTTAACAAGCTTTTGGGTGTGAGTAGAATGATTTTGAGAAATGGATTTGAGTATATGTGTTCAAGCCGTGAGGCTTTTTGAGAAAACTAAAATTATTTCATGTTTTAATACATGGTTGTTAGTGATTTTGTTGTTGTTGGTGTTTGATGCAAGTTTTAGTTTTTGATTAAATGTGTCTTGATGATTTTAAGACAATGACAAACCTAATCTCAAAAGAATCATAGTATTCTTGAGAGGGTTGAGTCTTGAAGAGATCAAGTGGGTTTCAAGAAAAGTAGTTGTTGCTTTGTGTTATCTTTAAAACTTAGAAGTTTTACAAAAAAAAGATATTTGATTTTGGGTTTTGTGATTAAAACATTGTTGTGTAGGTATGTTTGTTAGTGAAGTTTCGTTGGCGTTATCATGTAACCGTAACTCAGTAGCCGTCTTGAACGTGTTCGTGATCGTGATGAAGTAGAGATCGTAGTTGGAATAAGGCGTCGTTTGCAAGGACTTCTTCGACATGGACGCGTAGTACTGTGTTTTGTAAACGTTTTAGTTGATGATGTAGTGTCTTTCTTTATTAAAAATATATGAATAAATTGTATGCTATGGTACTTGACTGTTTGAGTGTAATAATTACCATGTTGTAATAATCTTCAAAGTCCAAAATTTATGATACGTTTTAGTATTAAGTTATGGTTTTTCATATTTCTAATTTTGTTTTGGTTTATAAGTGAATTTTCGGGGACAAATTTTTTTTAAGGAGAGTCGTAATGTAACATCCCAATTTTTAAGAAAATTATTTTATAGTTTCCGACTACTTAAAAATAAATCATAGAGATTGATCACCTCAATAGTTTGTTAAAAGTACGAAGAACTACAAATATTTATTGTAAATAATTTACTGCTTTTGTAATTAATTCATATTAAGAGACAGTGTAAACGTATACTGTTTTTAATATGAATTAATCTTGAAAAATGTGAAAAATTGTTGTTTGATCAAAGAAAATTATTTTATTGAATGAGAAATAATTTTAGGACTTAATAGATATTTTTAAGTTTGGATTTTCGATGTTTAGGTACTTGTTAAATTGTCTGTTTTATGTCATATTTAATATGACTTTTATTTTTAATGATTTTGTCTTGATAATTTTATTGTTTGAATAATATTTAGATGACAAGAGAAATTGAAATTAATGATCCTCAATAATTTACAGTTTTTATTGCGCTGCGAGAATTCTATTGAATTCTGCCTTAATTAGGCTATTGGGTGAGTTTCTAACTGAAACATGCCCAAACTTGATCCAAATTTTATAAAATTTGAGATCTTAGCATTTTCCAATATTTAGGATTTATTGGAATGTTTCTGGAAATTTTGGGCATCAGAAAAATATAGGGTGTTTTCTACGCCTAGAACTACATTACGGTAGCGTTTTAGCATGTAAATCGAGAAAGCGACATTTATAAAAATAATTCTAATATTTTTACGGACATTTTGGTTGATTAATAATTTTTTATTATAGAATAATTTATTAGATTTATTTTTGGAGTTTTTGGTAGAAAAACCCTAATATATGCGTAACGCCGCGCACCCGATTGAGCGAGAACGCGACGAAACGAAATATCTTGATATTTTGGGCTAGGGGCGTGAATCTAGAACTAGGGGAGATGAATCTCATCCTTAGAACCTTTCTTGACAAGTGTAGGCATAGGATTGGTTGTTTTGTAATTGTAGTTAGTTAATGTAGTTAGTTTATAACCAGTTTGGTTAATTCCTAACTAAATGAACATTTCTTTCCATCCTTGTCCCAAAATTTTCGTGGCTGCCTCTCTTTAATGGCATTCATCATTCTCATTTCCTCCATTGTTGCAAGCTTGAGAAAAAAAATTCCTTGAGAGAGAAAGTTGTTTTAGGTGATGAACTTAGTGATTTTGCCTTCAATCTTCCTTCCTTTCTCCTTCCTTCTTGTTCAATCATCTACATCATTGTGGTAAGCTTACTTTCCTTTTCTTCAAGGCTGCCATGGTTTGGTTTTCATGGTATTAGTGTTGTTCCTCATGAATTTAGTGTTGATTCTTGAAGGAAATTGGTGTTTAAGCTTGCAACCTTCAATCCTTGTTCTTAATCCTTGGTCAACCATCATTAATCTTGTTAGTATGTGTTCTAACTCATTTTCCTCTTCTCATGGCTGCCATGGATGAGACCTCCATGTTGTTTTCTTTAGAAAGTGTTAAATCTTTATGTTTTAGCTTGTATATTTCATAGATCCATCATTTTCTTCCTAGATTAAGCATGTTTAGAGTTTTTAAAATTTGGGAAACCCTACCCTTGACCCTGGCCGAATTCATGGACTATTGTGGGGGCTTGATCTTGGCTTGATTTTGGTGGTTTTGGAGTTAGATATTTGGGGGTTTTGGTTTAGTATGCTTACAACTAGTCATATATGCATGTTTAACAAGTTTTGAGAATTTGAATGGTTTGATTTTTAAGGGCTGGAAACCGTGGCTTAGAGGGATGATTCTGTGCATGTTCTAATTTGTCTCAAATGTGTTAAAGTGTGTAAAAAAGTTAATTTTTGGTTAGGACTTTAAATCATAAGGGTTTGTAATTTTAAAGCTTTGAAAAATGGGTTGAAACAAAATAAATTTGGGGCTATTTTGAGATTACAAAATCAGTGGCTTATGAACATTATTTGGGTGAGTTTTAACTTAGTTTTAATTGTATTAAAGTGGCAAAGAAGTTTATGATAAGAGTTTTGATCAAGCAAAGTTTGTAAGATTTTGATGTTTAAATATTTGAAAACATGGAGTTGTTTTGGAAGCTTGAAACCGTGGGCCTTATGGTGTTTTGGAACGTCATATTAAATTTGATTTAGGCCTAAAATAGTTGTAAAAGTTGCTAATGATTTGATTTAGCAAAGCTTTTCAAAGAAACTTTATTTTGGGAAAAGATTTGGTTTATGTTTCAAGAATTGTTTATAACTTGTAATGAAATTGCTTCTAAAAATTTGTGACATGTTTTAGTGATTTAAAAAGTGGTTCAAAGTTGGGAAAAACACTATTCAAAGTGGTTGGTTTAGGTATTTTTCTAAGTGTGTAGCTTTTGTAAAAGTTTGAAAACTTGCATGATTTGAATATGTGTCATGGCATATGGCTAGATAGAACCTATTAGGGATTAAGTTGAGTTTGGGGTTTAGGGAACCCTAAACCCGTGGCTGCCCTAGGGGCATTAGATTGAGTTTTTAGTTCTAATTGATTGAAACTTGCGTTGTTAAGGTTCGTGCGAGGAACGACTTGATGATAGTTTGGAATTACCTTGCTTGGATTGTTAAAACGCCCAAGGTAAGGGAAATTCTTATATAATGAGTTTGGACATTTCGCCTTGCATGTTGTTTGATTGTTTGATTAACTGTGTGGTAGTACTTGTAGTATGACTATGTGTTGTTTGGAATGCTGTAGCATGTTTTTGGCCCTGCGTGGCAAGACTGAATTGTATTGTGTGACTTAAATCATGTTTGATTGATTTGATTGGACTTGAAATTGATGAATGTATGTAGCAGGTTGTAGCGTACTGAATTATTATGTGCTGTATGAAATGTTGTAGCATGTAACACCCCAAATTTCCTCAAGCTTGGTTTGTTGTGTGTGCATAAGCTTAGTATGGCTTAAAGATGAACCCTAAGTGATATTTTCATTGATTGTCATAGTTGAATATGTGAAAAATTGTGTTTGGATGATTTTGCCCAGTGTGAATCGATTCCCAGGCCCCTGTGAATCGATTCAGGGATGTGAGTTTGCTGGGACTCGATTAGGTTTGCAGTGAATTGCAGAGTGAATCGATTCACAAAGGTTGATCCTCTGTGAATCGCAGCGTGAATCGATTCACAAAAGACAGTTCTCTGTAAATCGAATGCAGGAACTGCGAGAATCGATTCTCTGCACTTAAAGCTGCGATTCTTGTCATTTTTACACCGAGTGAATTGATTCACCTATCTTTGTGAATCGATTCACAAATGCAGATATATCGTAAAAACTTCGTGAGAAAAAGAACGAGCATAATTGTTAGAGAGAGGATTAGAGAGAGAGGGTGCGACAGAGAGAAGAAGGAGAAGGGGTTAAAACACCTAGGGTTCACAAATTAGAGGGGAAAAACAAGGATTCATGCTAGATTCATCCACAATCTTAGCTTGAATCCAAGTTGGGGAGTGTTTATGCTTGGATTGGAAAGTTGAAAGGAAATCCCTAGAAGGCCAGCTTGAAGGAGAAGAGGAAGAACGTGAAGAAGGAAGAAGAAGAAGCTAAGCATCAACTTTGAACTTGAATCTTGGAAGTTGTGGTGAGTTCTTCCTTCTCTTAGGTGATGGGCACCCATAAGTCCCACATTAGGGTCCCCTTGAAGAAAATCCATGAACCCTAAGTTAGGAAGTTCCCCAAATCCCTATTTGATGTATAGTTTTTAGTGTTAATTGCTATGCATGTATTATTGGGACTGTTTATAGGGGTTAATGTTGTACCCAAAACCCCCATAAACTGTGAGATGGATGTTTGACCATTGGGAGCTCCATGGAGCCCTAATGGAAATGTGTTTTGTCTTGAAGTATTTTTCCTTGACTGAGCATGTTACATGTTTTCATTTGAATGTGAAATGTATCTTTTTACACGAATATGTTTAGTTCCATATGAAGCTAGAGTAGCACCTAATTGTATTCTTAATCTTGATTAAAGCATGCATTTAAGGATATAGTGGTGAATTAAATTCCCTAAAAGACACTAAGATACCTCTAAAGGGGGTGATCGATATGGTTAGCCGTGTGGGACGCCCTCGGACGGTTAAGACGTGTAACCACCATATCGAAAGTGTGTTTATGGGGTTGTATGGACGTAAGCATACAACACTACCCATGAATACGAGCCAAAGATGAATTAGAAATTCATAGTAAGAATATGCCTAGCATTGCATAAACGTGTCATATAAATTCTTGACTGATGATAAATTGTATGAGTTGATGGTGATGAGTCGGAGGGAGGATTCACTGAGATTATTATCTCACCCCACTCCTTTATTTAATTATTTTTACAGATGCACAGGTTTCAAAGGAGAACTGACAGCTGGTAGCTCTGGAGAGCTTGTTTACTCTGTAGTAGTTTTAGAGTAATACCCTGAATGTGTAATTCTGGAATTATGTATGGATGTTGCACCGACATGAATTTATGTATTTAAGTTTAGTTTCATGACATTTGAACTTAATGTTGGACTTTAAGTTTAAATTTGGGATTACTGTACCTAATGTTAATTATCCTATTTTCAAGCAAATGAAAGTAAGGTGTTACATAGCACGCTCTTGGCCCTGTGTGGCATTATGATTTGTATTGCTTGCCTTAAATCATGTTTGATTTTTATTTGGAATTGATTGGAATTTGGAAAATATTGTTGATAATAATAGATTAATTAATAATGCATTTATCGATTGTTATTGGTTTGATGATTTACTACGGTAAATCCGATGCGATTTCACAAACCGAATTTTGATTTCGTAAACAAGTTGTTAAGGGCATTTTGACTTAAAAGTAAGCGTGAGGGTTTTAGTATAACTAGCCAAAGCTTGCAAAGAATTTTCAAGGAATCAATAGTAGGAAAAAGAACTTGAGTAAACAATGTGATTTGTGAAAACGGTTGAGTTAAATGATGCATCTGGAAAATTCTGGCTAGGAAAGACCTAGTTATTAAGAGTGTTCGCACCGCCTCTCTTTCCTGAGAATTTTTCCAAATGCATTATTTAGCACAACTAGGGTTTCAATGACCTAAAGCCAAAAAGTATTTTCAGATACATAGGAGTGATACAAGGACAGAGAAAGTGATTTAAAAGATCGAGATTTCGAAGGAATAAAATATAGGGAACCTAGTCCCATGTGTCCTGTGCTGGGACTTAATGTCCTACTTGCGTGCGTATTTTCTTGATTAAGGATTGGACCTAGTGTTCCGTATGGCGTGCCTAGTATCTCAACCTAAAAATTAAGCCTAATGTTCCGCATTACGTACCTAAGTTTTGATCTAAGATTGAGATTAGCGTTCCACAGTTGAACACCTGGACCTAGTGACCTGTGTTTGAACTCTAAGGGGCATTTCTCATCATCTCAGTTCACTGCGTGATGAAGAATACCTGAGCATTATTTGAGTAGTATGGGATGCCCATTATAGTGCTTAAACTTTGAGTTCCCTCCACCTTTTCAAAAGTGAACGTAGTTGAGGTTTGTCGATCCGTATTGATTAATTAAAACATTACTCGGGCGCTCCCTACAGTGAGCATGCCATATTGAAGAATTTGTTTGGATGCATACCGACCATTGAGCATCGACAATCGGAGTATTTGATTGTCTTAAGGACTTCAAAAGGACGAGTTGTCACTTCATGCCCGTGTGACAGCAATGCGTAATGCGTGGCAAGCCTAATGTGTGGCTATACCCTTGGTAGGGGAATTTGATTCTGACGTTGGGAAATAAATTTTCTCGTCACTGCTGACCTTGTTTAAGGCTGCAGGTGTATACACAAACTTGTTCATAATGCATTGGCATGCATAGCTAACCACATTTATGATATGTGATGATTTGTTTGATGAAATTGATATTGTGATGACTTGATCGTTAATTTGTTGATAGAATTGTTGTTCACATGCAATTGTTTGATATTGTGGTGACTTGATTGTTGATCTATCGATAGAACTGTCTGCTCACATGCAATTGTTTGATATTGTTGTGCCTTGATTGTTAATCTGTTCACATGCAAATGCTTGATATACCATGATGATGCATGCAGTCTATTAAGTATGTATATGTATATAAAAGCATGTCGTTGTATTATATATGTATATATTGTTTGCATGCGACATAGCCTATGATAAACTCGTGGACAAAGGATTTACCCTTGCACTGTTGTTGGATTGGATATCCTTATGGATATCACTTCCAGATGGAGCTCCATAGCTACTGCAGTTTCGTCTTTCCAAGAGCGTTGGAGATTGAGCCAATGGAGGAAGATTCCTCTGAATGTTTGTGTTTTGATCTTACTGAACTGTTTCTCAGTAAGAGTTATAGTTGTTGGCCAGCTTAGCTTAGGGTTTTGTCGTTGTTATTTGCGTGATTACCCATTGTTTTGTAATTACTATTTTCATAAGACCTCACCTCAGTGCGAAACGATTGTGTTATGTTTTATGTTATGTGAAGTATTATTTTGTGATGCATTATACTCTGATATTTGTAAAAGACTGATTTTGCATTATTTAGAAAATTGTAGTACTCTTTATGTCTGATATTTGAAAAGGGTTTCAAAGAGAAGAAAAAGAAAAATAAATACTCCTATTTTCCATTGCGAAATACATAAGAGTACTTTTTAACTGAAAGCATATAAGCACCAAATATTTTTAGTATTAGATTGGGTTGCACAGTAGCGCTCCGAAAACGGGGTGTTGTAGTCATTTCTTTTGATCTTGCTTTCATTCCTGACAAATCAAGTGTGACAACACATGAGAATAATATAGAACTTAAATTTACAACCAATCACTAGAGTGTAAAGAATTTCACATGTTAACCTCAATATTTATTCAACTCTCTCAATTTATCATGCATTTAATTCAATTAAGCACTCTAAATTCACATATGATGAAGATTTATCACAACCACAAACTTAGCAATTTGCTTGTCCTCAAGCAAAAATCAATTAAAAACAAGGGTTAAAGTGAAACTAATGGATGCATTTCCAATCTCCACCATCAACACATACTCAATCAACTTTCTTTTCAATCACACTTGTCAAAAGTGACAATTCATGCCTTCTTAAATCACCTGCTTTCTCAATTCAAAACCCCCCCAATTAAGCACATCAAGCAACATAACATACAATCATCAATTCTGCTCAACTTATTACATTTTCCTCAACAAAGTATATTTCACTCTCACTCAAGTGTTTGTCAAGTCATTCTCTCGATCACATCACATGCAACACCCTACCATAGGCTTGACAAAACTCTAAAGAAGTAAATACAATGCAGTGCAACACACATTCAAGAGGTCTTTAAGGTTGTAATGGGGCTTAGGTAAGGGTAGAAATTATTTTGCATAGTAGGCTCACAAAGTTGGAGTTAGAAATACGCCACTTCACGACATTGACATCTAACCCTTGTATTCATTCTTAACAAATCTCCCCGAACACAATTGATCAAGAAGCAATAAGTAATATTTACACAAGAATAAGCAATTTTTTTTTCATTTTTTTTTCATGTATGGCAAACATGTTGCCTCCCAAAAAAGAGTGCTTCTGTAACATCACAAGCTTGACACCTGATAGTTTCATGGATCTTGCAGGAGAAGGGCCACTCTTGCCCTAGAGACTTCCCCCCTCCAAGGAATGGCTTCAACCTTTGCCCATTAACCTTGAAAATTCTTGTGGAGCCGGTGTCTTCCAATTCCACTGCCCCATGTGGAAAAACTTCTCTGATCACAAATGGACCTGACCACTTACACTTCAACTTTCCTGGGAAAAGTTCCAGTCTTGATTTGAAGAGTAGAACTTGTTGGCCAGGTTGGAAGTCTTTTCTCACCAAATGCTTGTCATGGTAGGCCTTGGTTCTTTGCTTGTAGATGGTTGCATTCTCATATGCCATCAACCTCATTTTTCCAGCTCATTCAATTTCAGCAACCGCTTTTGTCCAGCTAAATTGGAATCAAAATTCAGAAATTTTATGGCCCAAAATGCCTTGTGTTCCAATTCCACTGGTAAGTGGCATGATTTCCCATAAAGTAGATGATAAGGAGAGAGCCCCAATGGAGTTTTGAATGCAGTCCGGTAAGCCCACAAAGCATCATCTAGCTTCTTTGACCAATCCTTCCTTGAAGCACCAACTATTTTCTCCAAAATCCTCTTTATCTCCCTATTGGAAACCTCAACTTGACCAGTAGTTTGTGGGTGATAAGGAGTTGGTCAGTAATGTCTCCAAGTACTTGTTGTAAAAGTGTTTGCCCCCATATAAGCACTCTGGGCACTCCAAATCTGGAAAATATATTTTTCTTCAAGAATTTCACCACAGTTTGGGAATCATTGGCCACAGCTGCACGTGCTTCCACCCATTTTGTGACATAGTCAACACACACCAAAATGTATAGATTGGAATATGATGAAGGAAATGGGCCCATAAAATCAATACCCCAACAATTAAAGGGTTCAATCTCCAAAATGCTATTGAGGGGCATCTCATTTTTTTTGAAATGCTTCCTGTGCGCTAGCACTTGTCACATCGCTTGACATATTCATGACAGTCTTTGAAGAGCGTTGGCTAAAAGAAACCACTTTGTAATACCTTGGCTGCAGTCCTTCCTCCACTATAATGGCCCCCATAAGGTGAATCATGACAGTGCTTCATGATAATTTGTGCCTCCTCGGATGTGACACACCTTCTCAGTAACCCATCAAGGCCCAGCTTGAACAAGAATGGATCATCCCAGATGTAAAAATTTGCATCCTTGAAGAATTTCTTCTTTTGTTGCCAAGTGAAATCTTCTGGTACCATACTTGTTGCCTTAAAGTTGGCCATATCAGCAAACCACAGCCTCTCAGCTACCATCAACAAGTGTTCATCAGGAAATTCTTCATTAATCTCACTCTCCTTGACTGCAACTTCAGCATTCTCCAGCCTTGATAAGTGATCAGCCACCACATTCTCACTCCCTTTCTTGTCTTTTATTTCTAAATCAAATTCCTGCAGCAGTAATATCCATCTGAGCAGACGAGGCTTAGAATCAACTTTAGTGAGAAGGTATTTGATGGCAGAATGATCTGTAAAGACAATAACTTTGGACCCAATCAAGTAAGATCAAAATTTCTCCAAATCAAACACTATAACTAGTAATTCTTTTTCGGTGGTGGCATAATTCACCTGATTTTCATTCAAAACTTTGCTAGCGTAATAGATTGCATGAAAGAATTTTTCTGTTCGTTGTCCCAAAACAGCCCCAATTGCAAAATCACTGGCATCGCACATGAGTTCAAATGGTAAACTCCAGTCGGGAGCCACTATAATAGGAGAAGAAACCAGTTTTTCTTTCTGCACATTAAAAGCAGCTAAACAATCTTGGTCAAACTTGAAATCAGAGTCCTTAACAAGGAGATTGCACATTGGCTTTGCAATCTTTGAGAAGTCCTTGATAAATCTTCGATAAAAACCCGCATGACCCAAGAAACTTCTCATTCCTTTGACATTCACAGGAGGCGGTAACTTCTCAATTACTTCAATCTTTGTTTGGTCCACTTCCATTCCTCTTGCTGAAACTTTATGTCCTAACACAATCCCCTCCTTAACCATGAAGTGGCATTTCTCCCAATTTAATACTAAATTGGTGTCCATGCACCTCTTAAGAACATAAGCTAGATTGGATAGACACAAATCATAACATGAGCCAAAAACATAGAAATCATCCATGAACACTTCAATTGAGCTCTCAATCATGTCAAAAAATATGGAGAGCATGCACCTATGAAAAGTTATAGGAGCATTGCATAATCCAAATGGCATCCGTCGATAGGCAAACACACCAAAGGGACAAGTAAAAGCTATCTTTTCTTGGTCCTCTGGATTGAATGCAATTTGACTGTATCCGGAATAGCCATCAAGAAAACAATAAAAGGCCTGGCCTGCTATCCTTTCTAACATTTGATCCATGAAAGGCAATGGAAAGTGGTCCTTCCTCGTGGCATGATTAAGTTTGCGGTAGTCTATGCACATTCTCCATCCCGTGACTGTTTCTAGTAGGGATGAGCTCATTTTTTTCATTTTTGACTACTGTTATCCCTCCTTTCTTGGGAACAACTTGCACTGGGCTTACCCATGCACTATCAGAAATGGGATATATCATACCCGCTTCAAGTAGCTTTAGGACCTCTTTTCTGACCACATCTTTCATTGTAGGATTTAATCTCCGTACCACCGGTTTATACTCTTTTTCCAGCAGAATTTTATGCATACAAAATGCTGGGCTAATACCTCTCAAGTCGGAAATAGACCACCCTATTGTTGTCTTGTACTCCCTCAGCACTCTCATCAATTTTTCTTCCTCCAAGTTAGATAATGAGCTGCTCACAATAACTGGACTTCCTTCATCATCATCAAGGAATCTGTACTTCAAGTGGGAGGGTAGTAGTGGTTTCAGTTCAATTTTCTGCTTCTCTAGCTGGCCTTCCTCTTTCTTTAATTCTTCTCTTTTCAAATTCACAGCTTGCTCTGTACTTAGTGCTGCCAAATGCCTCACACACTCTACTATCTCTTCTTCATCCTCCTCACAAAGATTTTCAACAGCTTGCATTAGCACTTTCTCAAGAGGAGTTGAGGGATATTGTTAAGAAAGGTTTCATCCACCAAATAATTGACAGTATCTACACGGCAACATGTATCTCTATCTGTTGGATGTTGCATTGCCTCAAACAAATTAAAGGTCACCTTCTCATCATGTACTCTGAGCATGAGTTGGCCTTGTTGCATGTCTACAAGGCTCTATCTATTGCAAGAAATGGTCTTCCCAAGAGAGGAGGAACTTCTGCATCTTCCTTCATGTCCAGAATAACAAAGTCATCTGGAAAAATGAACTTATCCACCTTCACCAAGACATCCTCCATAATACCATAAGGATATTTGATGGATCGGTCTGCTAGTGAAGTGACATCCTTGTGGGCTTAACATCATCTGTCCCCAACTTCTTCAACATAATAGTGGCATGAGATAAATACTTGCCCCCAAGTCACATAGTGCCTTCCCAATAGTTATATTCCCTATAGTGCAAGGAATTGTGAAACTACCGGGATCTTTGAGTTTTGGAGGAAGCTTTCTTTGAATTATTGCACTGCACTCTTCAGTCAAGGTGATTGTTTCATCTCTCAACTTCTTTTTCTTCGTGAGAATCTCTTTCATAAACTTGGCATATGTAGGCATCTGCTCAAGAGCCTCAGGAAAGGGTATATTAATTTGTAGCCTCTTGAAAATGTCAAGGAATCTTGTATATTGCTCCTCCTTTTCTTTATTCTTGTTATCCCTTTGAGGATAAGGAAGCTTCAATAACTTGAGGCTTGTTTCCATCTTTGAAAATCTCAGCTTTTGTTCTTCTCAGGATGGATCCTTCATCCACCAATCTAGAACTCTTTTTGTCATCATTTTTCTTTTCTTCGCTATCTTTCTCAACTTCTTCTACATCAACACCTCACTCCCTTTCTTTAACTCCTCATCCAATACCTTCTTGTCATTTGCTTTATCACATTCAGGGTCTAATGGTTCCACCAAAGATGGTGTTGCAACTTTTCCACTTCTTAGAGTTATGGCATTACAAGACTCATTTTTGGATTATCTACAGTGTTTGCAAAAAATTTACCCTTAGATTGCTCCGCAAGTTACTTGGAAAGTTGCCCAATTTGATTTTCAAGATTCTTGATGGATCCATCTTGATTCTTGAAGTGAGCTTCATGACTTTGAAGGTTTGTTTGAGTCATCTTCATAAACTGAGTGGGAGCATTTTCTAATTCGGATGTATTTTCTTTTGATTCCTTTGGTTGCGGAGGTTTGCTTGATTGAGGAGCATCATTTTGCTTCCAAGAAAAGTTGGGATGATTCCTTCACCCTGGATTATAGGTGTTGGAATATGGATTCCCTCACTACACTCACTAAAGTCAATGCAATAGTGATCAAATATTGAAAAGCATGAAGCATAGAGATTGGAAACTCGAATTACATGAAATATACTTGTATTAATATAAGAGAACTAACTACATAAGAGTTTCAACAAGATTCATCTCATCCTAATCTAAAAGATTTAGCTACTCATAATAGTAAAAGAGAAAAAACAAACATAAGGAAGAAGAAAACTCCATTGATGATCCAAAACCTTGTTCCCAAGATTTAATCCTCCTTGAAGATGAAGAAAAATGGACATAGCATTTAGGGTTTCTGAAAAAGTCCTAGCTCCCTCAAAAAGTGAACAACACGCTATTTATATGAATTCTGCAGAACAGGGTGCTCCCAGCGCCTCTCAGGTGCACGCCATGCACACAGAGTCGGTGGTAGAAAAGTGACTATACGTGTGACGCGCATGTTACATGGTCACAAGTGAGCGTCACGCGCACAGAAACAGAAAGCAAAAATCTGAAATGCACGTGGCGTGCAATCCAATGCCTTCAGCAGCGCGCCACGCGCTTCAGCTCAAATACTTGGCTTTTTTCGTGTATTCGGATGCATTTGGATCATAGGCTCTCGAGAATTCTCTTCTTTGCCTTCCATTGAATTCTTGAGAGTCATTTCTTTTGATCTTGCTTTCATTCCTGACAAATCAAGCATGACAACACATGAGAATAATATAGAACTTAAATTTACAATCAATCACTAGAGTGTAAAGAATTTCACATGTTAAGCTCAATATTTATTCAACTCTCTCAATTTATCATGCATTTAATTCATTTAAGCACTCTAAATTCACATATGATGAAGATTTATCAGAGTCAACCCCCTTTTTTAACCACTAATAATACAAGTATTTTATCTCTTATATTTAAACATTAGATGTATGTCATTTTAAGTGATTTAAACATTTGCTCTGTCAATAGAAAGATAAAAAAATTGTTGGTGGTAAGGCTAACTATTAAAAGACTAAAGGCTATTTAGCTATATTAAATCGACCCCTACATATTTCTCTTGAGTTTACCGATGTTCATGTATAAAAGAAGGGGCATTGAAGTTACATTTATATAGTGACAATCATATTTCATATATTTTCTCTTTAAAGGGTGGTTGTGCTCATCTTCAGTTTTCTTTTCTTTTCCTTATATGCTACATTATTCTCTTTGCCGTTTTTCTTATAAAAAGTTATTATTAAGCATAATATGTTAGATCTTTATATGTTGATATATAATCTTAGAACTCTATATGCTTCATTCAATTTTGACAGATCCTTTATGTTTGTGCATTTTTTGGAATTCTCTTGGGTAAAAAAAGTGAGGATTGATAGTGATCTAGAATTTGAGGAAAGGGGGCAACAGTTAGTGACATTGAATTAAGGTAGAAGTATATCTTGAAAGATGATTCTTGCACTCTTTATTTTCAATCTTTCTATTCCAGAGTGGTATTGTTAGCAAGTGTTCCTTTTCTTTTTGAAGCAGTTATACTACTATTAACCCTGCAATATAAGTTTGGCTCAAGGATGAAGGTAACTATGAATGTTAAGATAGCAAAAAAAATTAAACAACTATTATAGAGGCCAGTTTCAACAAACTAAATGAAGTCAATATACAAGTCAATTGGAAGACTTTTTGTGAACAAGCTATATATTTGAATCCTTGAAGTAGTACTATAATCATTGGTGCTAAGCAGTGCTACTCATGCATGATTCTTTACGATATATTGATTGTTTCTCCTCTATGATGATTTTGTTGTTTCATAATTTAACTCATACACCAGCATCGATGCATATAGTAAACTGGATTTGGAGTGATGAATGCACAATGCGGAGGAGATCTTGAATTTGAGGGTTACATACATCTGTTATTGCTAAAATGGGTAAATGTGATGAGGGTACAACTCACATCTTCTTCTAGTTGAGTCCATCTACTATCAATATTAGAGAATCATAGGCTGGAGAAACCACAAAAATACCCTGAATATCTTGACACCTGTCCAAAATAAGGATATTTTTATCACTCTAATTTTAGCCTCCTCCACCCATTTTTCCCTCTCTCCAAACCCTATTTTCTTCCTGCACAAATTCAAAAAAAATTGAATCAGTCTCTACTCACTCTCACGGTTCCTTCCCCCTCATCCTCCTCCTTCTTCTTATTCTTCTTCTTCTTCTTCTTCTTCTTTAAGCTCTCTGCCGATGTGCCATTGATGAACACCGCACATATTCTAGCTTTCTACTTAAGTCTGTGTTTCTTCCCCTTTTTGTCACTTTTTCTTTCTCATCCTCCTTCCTTCTTTTTCTGTTCTCCATTTCTCTCTATTTTTCGTTTTCCCTCTTCATATCCTTCTCGCTCAGGTTTTTTTTTTTTTCGTTTTCCCTCTTCATCTTTCAAAGAATCGGTGTTCTCGACGGCACACTCTCACTAATACATTTGAAAATCGGCAGCAACAATGGACAAGGATCAACATATTTGTGGGAGTTCATGGGAAGAGGTTTAGTTATGAACATATCTTCAAATCTGCTTCTCAGTTGCAGCAGTATTCTGTCCAGAAATTCAAAGGTATTTCTCTTTTTTTTATTATTTGAATTTTCATTAAGTGAAGGTGGATTTTGATGCTTATATGTCCCTGCTGCTTATTTATTTTATCTTTTATCATGTTTGAGTTAAGTTGTGGTCTTGAATCCCTTTTGAGCTTAGGTGTACGGTTATTATTTTTATTCATTGCTCAAATCTTCTAAGGAAAACAATATGAATTTGTAAAGTTGAGAACTAAAACATTTTTTTCTTGATCATGTACCTTATTTTTTAAATTTTTATATGACATTATCATTATAAAGATGACTATGAAAGAACTAAAAGAATTTCATTCATACTGGAGAAAGAAATACTATTGGTTTAGTAATCATATGGTCACTTTTGTCACGAAGTTTGTGCTTTCATGATGGTGAAGCTTTTGCCTCAATACAATGCAGAGTAAGTAAAAGAGAAGTGAGATGGCTTCCTCTATTGAGCACTTTGTGATTGGATACTGGGATTTGACAAGGTATGAAAATGGTATTGGCCAACCTTTGGAGACTGGATTTGATAAAGTTTTGATTTTAAGATGAATTTTTGAGGTATTAAGTTGGGATTTGTTTGCAGGCTAATAAGTTCTAGGAAGAGCTTGGTCATACTCAGGTGCTTTAGAAATTTGTGATGTGGCAACATTTGTGTGATTATTGAAAATGATGAAAATGATTGTTTTCAATATCCAAAGATTCATTCCAAAGGTGAGACAAATTAAATAATGGATCTATTAAATTATTTGAAAAAGAACTTATTTTTCTTCAAATTAAACTATCCATTTGAAACTTTGTGCTGTCATAACTTTGTGGTTTAGGTATTAAAGAGGAAGTCTTTAGAGTTTAAAGGAAATTGATTTATTTTATTGTTCTGTGGAACCCGTATTTTGTTTTCATTGTTTATTTGTTACAACGAGTATTCAGAGGAATTTTAATTTTAAGAGTCAACCCCTTTTTTGACCTCTAATAATACAAGCATTTTATCTCTTATATTTAAACATTAGATGTATGTCATTTTAAGTGATTTAAACATTAGCTACGTCAATCGAAAGATAAAAAAATTGTTGGTGGTAAGGCTAATTATTAAAAGACTAAAGGCTATTTAGCTATAATAAATCGACCCCTACGTATTTCTCTTGAGTTTACTGATGTTCTTGTATAAAAGAAGGGGCATTTAAGTTACATTTATATAGTGACATTCATATTTCATATATTTTCTCTTTAAAGGGTGACTGTGCTCTTCTTCAGTTTTCTTTTCTTTTCCTTATATTTTACATTATTTCTCTTTGTCGTTTTTCTTATAAAAAGTTATTGTCAAGCATAAAGTGTTAGATCTTTATATGCACATATATAATCTTAAAACTATATATACTTCATTCAATTTTGGCAGATCATTTATGTTTGTGCACTTTTTTGACATTCTCTAGGGCATACAAAGTGATGATTGATAGTGATCTAGAATTTGAGGAAAGGGGGCAACAGTTAGTGATATTGAATTTAAGGTATATCTTGAAAGATGATGCTTGCACTCTTCATTTTCAATCTTTCTATTCCAGAGTGGTATTGTTAGCAAGTGTTCCTTTTGTTTTTGAAGCAGTTATACTACTTTTAACCCTGTAATATAAGTTTGGCTCAAGGATGAAGGTAACTGATGACGACCTGAAGTGCAAGGATGAAGAATCATTACATGGCATAAGTGAATCTATGATAAGGGCGTGACAAGAAAACAAAGGAGGGGTTGTACACTAATTTGGCCCAAACTTATCTAGCTTATTTTTGTTTTAAATAAAGTCGTAACAAGCTCATGGGCTGCATGTTGCATTTTGCACTAAAGGCCCAAAGACACTTGTTTGAATTTTTGGATTTTTGTTGTTTGATTTGAGTGTTTGTTTGCTATAATCTTTTTTTGGATAAGAGTAGTAAACAAATCAGCAGTATTTTTTTTGTGAATAAATAGCACAACATTAAGGGTTCTTGGTGGTTACAAAAGCTAAGGAAGAAAGGCATTGAATTGGAAGACATGTGGGACCAAACTCTTCATTGTTGGCTTCAATGCATCAAGCCTTGTGAAGGAATCTTTCTAACAGCTATATTGAGAGCTTAATTGGCGCTAATATAGTGTGGTGAAGGTGCTGGACAACTCCCTAAAGACAAATGAATGCACTAGACAAAGAAACAAATGCATTGAGTGCATTGTCTAGCTTTTATTGCTTGTCAATTACAAATTGAAGAAGACAATGAAGCTAGCATTTAAAAAGTTGTCTAAGAAATAATATAGCTACTGCCATAATGCTCCAATTATTGTACAGTTGAAGGCTAGTTGGTTACACATTGAATTAGGCATTAAACTAGCAATTAGTGAGCTTTTTAGGAATAGAGAAAGCTGATGCTTTTACCTTGTAATCTCTATATAATGGCAAGTTTCTAATGAGAAGGATCAGAATTTTGGATGAAAAAGCTTGTGTTTATCACAATTGAGAGGCTTATGTTCTCTTAGGTTCTGGATTGAGCCATTTTAGAACTTATCAAGAAGCAAACCTTCTTGTGGCGTTCTTCACTCTGCTTATCAATTCCTTAGGACTTGATGACTACCAACCTCCATAGTAGCCTTTGAAGCGATCTTAGGTTGAATTTTTATGGAACTGAATTTTAGAACAAGTAAATAGAAAAGAAATGGAATAGAGATAAGAGATGGACGCACCACAATTCCCTAAGGAATTGATAAGCAAAATGAAGACGCCACAAGAAGAGTTAACTTCTTGATAAGTCAGTTTTGGCTGAATCCAGAACCCAAGAGAAACAAGTCTCTCATAATGTGTAAAACGCAATTTTTAACATCCAAATTCTATATTTCATTCATGAATTTCGTGCATACATATAGGAGGATGGAAATACATTCAGAAACAGCCCAATAATGGATAGTAATGAGCTTAATTGATAGTGTAACTCCTATACTAATGACTCGACCTTAATTGCACACTAACTAGTGCTTTTAAAGTGGCAGTTACATATCTCCAACAACTCCTAAATGGGTTATTTCAAAAGGCATGCAGCTGCTACAATTATTTGCTTAATTTAAATAAAAAGCTAATGCAACTCACTTAAAATAAATAACACAAAATTAAGTAAAATATTTTAGTCCAGATTTTCGTCTCCAACTTCCCATCCATTTTCCACCGTGATAGAAGTCGGATCTGATTAAACTGCGTGAAATACAACTTTTAGAACTTTTTGTAATCTTTTGAACGCATTAAGAACCATATCAATCGGACTTCTATAGCTCCTTATTCAGTCAAAACAAGACAGACGGGTCATTTCCAATGAATTTCATTAAAGCCCAATTTTGTTCTTCTTTTGTCAGGGGTGGTCATCTTATTTTCACATCATTCCCTCCCTCTTCAAAGGAATTCGACCTCGAATTTCTATATTCAATCCCTCCGGGGTCAAAAATAAGCCTAATGAACTCACCACATGTAACTTCCACATTAAGGTAATTTGCAAGTTCATTGGAATGATTAGCTTGCTCCTCTTTCCCTTCGGATTCCAAAACATAATAATCTTGCCTCTGTTTTTCTTGAAAATAAGCAATTTATTGAGGAAATTCTTCTCCATTCACTTTCTTCTCTTTATGTTCAAGGGAAGAATTATTAGACCAAAGAAACAACTTATAAGAATTCAAAGAGTTGAAACCATAAAACCACTGAGGAGAAGGAATTAGAATCATAGCATATAATGACTTCCCAAGTGTATTTGAGCACTCATTCTCAGATTTAAGGGTTGGCCATTCGCTCTTCACTCCCTTATTTTCCACTTGTAATTCACCTTTATTTGATGCATTGCATTCTTCCCCTGGAAGCAATTTACCAAATACATTGGTCGTCTCGTAGGCTTCCTTTGTGATATGGTCTACGACCTGCTCCTCAATAGAATTGACACAATTTGGTAAATGGTTAGAATCAAAACAAGTATCCATGATTATTTCCTTCACCACACTTTCTTTTGCCTCTCCCACTTTTGCATTACTCTCATTTTTATTCACCTCTACTTCTTCCTCTAAGCTCTCATTTTTTTCCACACTCTTTTTTTCTCCTAAATATTTTCTTTGTAGAATTTTCAACTCCTTACTAAACTCTTCAAAATTTTCCTCAAAGCGATTTTGACGTCTTTTTTTCGCTTCCAATTGTTTTCTTCTTATCTCACTATCCTTCCTCTCATTTTCTTCTCTACACCTTCTTTCTTTTTCTCTCACTTTTTCCTCTTGCTCTTTCTTTTTTCTATCTAACCTCTCAGTAGTTCTTTTCATCCACATACTAACCTGATATCCCTCAACAACAAAATCATTTCTAGAATATCTCAACATGTTGCAAACAGAATTTTTTTTCATTTTTTTTTTGTACAAAATTCTGGACAGAATTGAGATGGAGATGAGATGAACAGAATAAAATAACTTAAGAAAATAAATTCAACCCCAACCTTTGCTTTGATACCACTTGATGACTACCAACCTCCATAGTAGCCTTTGAAGCGATCTTAGGTTGCATTTTGCACTAAAGGCCCAAAGACACTTGTTTGAATTTTTGGATTTTTGTTGTTTGATTTGAGTGTTTGTTTGCTATAATCTTTTTTTGGATAAGAGTAGTAAACAAATCAGCAGTATTTTTTTTGTGAATAAATAGCACAACATTAAGGGTTCTTGGTGGTTACAAAAGCTAAGGAAGAAAGGCATTGAATTGGAAGACATGTGGGACCAAACTCTTCATTGTTGGCTTCAATGCATTAAGCCTTGTGAAGGAATCTTTCTAACAGCTATATTGAGAGCTTAATTGGCGCTAATATAGTGTGGAGAAGGTGCTGGACAACTCCCTAAAGACAAATGAATGCACTAGACAAAGTGATGTGATCCTGAATTCATTGAGTATGTGGAAGGAAACCTATAAAGATTTTATAGGTTGCATGAAGACCAGCAGCTTGTTACGTTGTACATTGCGTTGTTTAATTTCAAGATACCTATCTAGCATATGGAAAGTCCAAGGAGTAAGAGTGTTCAGATTTGAAGATATTGCAGGTAAGGAATTAAATTGGCTCCATCAATCAGATCAGAATTGCTTTAATTATAATTGGCCAATTAATTCCTTGCCTCCAAATAATTCACGTCATTTATATCCATCAACGTGGGAGCAATTTCATTGTCTTAAAGAAAGTGGCGCAGACAAGAGGTTAAAAGGAGGAGTCAATGCATTGTCTAGCTATTATTGTATTGGTTCAAATAATAGCTCCTGCACAAAGGAGGAATCCAAGTCAGTTGAACCATATTATTATTATCATTAGAATGCGCATGTCAAGGGTGCTATGCACATTATCAGGAAGTTAAATTAGACCCACTAAGAAAATAGAATCATTTGTTTTATGTTTAGTGCTTAAAGGTGTGAGCTGCACTAGTTTTATTATTCAAATAAAATAAGCAAGAAGCAGCTGCTGCATAACTCACGAGTTGGATGCTTCAAGTCTGGGTAGGAAGTGTAACAGCTAGCTTAAATGCACTACTAATGTGTAATGATGGCCAATTATTAGTTGTGTCTCTTAGGAGTTATATTATTATTACTTGTAAAAGCCTTTTGGCATGGGCAACTTGCTATATGTATGCGCATGAATCAATGAAAAGGGGGAATGGAATGTTTAGAAAAATACTTGTGTTTTCAACACTTGGTGAGAGTTTACACTCTTAGGTTTTGGATTGAACCATATTCTGACTTATCAAGAAGCAACCCTTCTTGTGGCGTCTATCTCTTTGATCTTATCAAGAATCCTTTCTTGTGGCGATCACTCGACTGGAATTGTGGTGCCTTCCACCCCTTTATCTTGTCCATTTTCGTTTTTATTCTTCACCTAGCTTAAACTCATTGTTTGAGACTGAATTGTGTCTGAAGGTTCAACCTAAGATCGTTTCAAAGGCTACCATGCAAATTGGTAGTCATCAAGTGGTATCAAAGCAGAGGTTGGGGTTGAATTGATCATTTGTTCTTACATTTTTTTTTTATTTTACATTTTGATCACAAAAAAAAATGCAGAAAAAAAAAACGAAAATTCAAAAAAAAAGAATAAGAAAGAGATTCTGACAGAAAAAAAGGTGTGAAAAAAAAACTGAGAGAAAAAAAAAATCAGATTGAGGAATTTTAGATTTTATTCATTCTCTCCAGCATGGAAGTCGAGAAAAAGAAGCATATTTTCTCCACAAAATGTTATGTGAATGACGAGATATGCAACTTGACCATTGATAGGAAAAGTTACATCAACATGGTCAGCACAACCTTGGTGGAGAAGTTGTCACTTCATGTTTTGAAGCATCGGCAACCATATTCACTCTATAGTCTCGATGATCCAGAATTTAGTGATATGGGCAGCATGATGGTTGATAAACAAGTACTAGTATCATTCAAGGTTAATGGATATGAAGATAAGGTGCTTTGTGATGTGGTGCCTACAAAAACGAGACACTTGTCACTTGGGTGGCCATGGAAGCTTCAACGGAAAGCAAAACATGACTGCAGCATCAACAAGTACTCTTTTTTATTTAAAAATACCAAAATCACTCTTGTGCCATTTGAGTAAAAAGAAGGGTATAAAGATCCTATGTATATGGAAAGAGAAAGTGAGGAAAATAGAGAGATAAAAGAAAGTGAAGAGAAAGAAGAGAGATTGATTCATGAAGAAAAGAAAGAGGGAGCTGTAGGAAAAAGGGAGAGCCATGACACAAAGTTAGAAGATAAAAAAGAGAGCTTAGAAGAAGAGGAGATTGAGAAAGATGAAAGTTTTCTGGAGGAGGAAAGCTTCAAATCTGAAAAAGAAAGTGGAGAACAAAAAGGAGAAATATTTTTACATAACCCACAATCTTTTGATTTGAGGTCAAATCACTTTCAAGAGAATGGGAATGATGATAACATGGATGGAATCAACACATCGATGGCAGATTTTGTTCCAATTCACATTGCTCTAGTCCCAAGACCTCATCTGAAATATTTTTGTGATCCTAATGTTGGTAAATTATTTATTGATTCTGATCTTAAGTTTTATGATGAGGTGAAGGACAATCAAGTTGAGGAAGCAAGACTTGTCTTTGACCCAGGAAATTGGATATGGTCTCATTCAAACAAAAAGAGGTATCCAAAGTCCAAGTTTTTGTTTAAAGAGTGCTATGAGGATTTGAGGATAAATCCTTTCGAAGAAGGGGAGCATGATGTGATCCTGAATTCATTGAGTATGTGGAAGGAAACCTATAAAGATTTTATAGGTTGCATGAAGACCAGCAGCTTGTTACGTTGCACATTGCGTTGTTTAATTTCAAGATACCTATCTAGCATATGGAAAGTCCAAGGAATAAGAGTGTTCAGATTTGAAGAGATTGCAGGTAAGGAATTAAATTGGCTCCATCAATCAGATCAGAATTGCTTTAATTATAATTGGCCAATTAATTCCTTGCCTCCAAATAATTCACGTCATTTATATCCATCAACGTGGGAGCAATTTCATTGTCTTAAAGAAAGTGGCGCAGACAAGAGGTTAAAAGGAGGAGTCAATGCATTGTCTAGCTATTATTGTATTGGTTCAAATAATAGCTCCTGCACAAAGGAGGAATCCAAGTCAGTTGAACCATATTATTATTATCATTAGAATGCGCATGTCAAGGGTGCTATGCACATTATCAGGAAGTTAAATTAGACCCACTAAGAAAATAGAATCATTTGTTTTATGTTTCGTGCTTAAAGGTGTGAGCTGCACTAGTTTTATTATTCAAATAAAATAAGCAAGAAGCAGCTGCTGCATAACTCACGAGTTGGATGCTTTAAGTCTGGTTAGGAAGTGTAATAGCTAGCTTAAATGCACTACTAATGGGTAATGATGGCCAATTATTAGTTGTGTCTCTTAGGAGTTATATTATTATTACTTGTAAAAGCCATTTGGCATGGGCAGCTTGCTATATGTATGCGCAAGAATCAATGAAAAGGGGGAATGGAATGTTTAGAAAAATACTTGTGTTTTCAACACTTGGTGAGAGTTTACACTCTTAGGTTCTGGATTGAACCATATTCTGACTTATCAAGAAGCAACCCTTCTTGTGGCGTCTATCTCTTTGATCTTATCAAGAATCCTTTCTTGTGGCGATCACTCGAATTGGCTTATCAATTCCTCTAGAATTTTGGTGCCTTCCACCCCTTTATCTTGTCCATTTTCATTTTTATTCTTCACCTAGCTTAAACTCATTGTTTGAGACTGAATTGTGTCTGAAGGTTTAACCTAAGATCGTTTCAAAGGCTACCATGCAAATTGGTAGTCATCACAAAGAAACAAATGCATTGAGTGCATTGTCTAGCTTTTATTGCTTGTCAGTTACAAATTGAAGAAGACAATGAAGCTAGCATTTAAAAAGTTGTCTAAGGAATAATATAGCTACTGCCATAATGCTCCAATTATTGTACAGTTGAAGGCTAGTTGGTTACACATTGAATTAGGCATTAAACTAGCAATTAGTGAGCTTTTTAGGAATAGAGAAAGCTGATGCTTTTACCTTGTAATCTCTATATAATGGCAAGTTTCTAATGAGAAGGATCAGAATTTTGGATGAAAAATGTAACACCCTGGGTTTTAATTCCCAAGCGTGCCACTCATAGGACTTCATTCCCCCCACTAGGAATGTTTTTGCCTTATGCAAGACTCGAACCGCGTCCCTTTTTGTGGGCTTAAGGGGACGGGAAGCACCTTGCTGCTACCAACTGAGCTAATGTAACACCTTACTTTCATTAGCTTGAAAATAGGATAACTAACATTAGGTACAGTAATCCCAACTATAAACTTAAAGTCCAACATTAAGTTTACATGTCATAAAACTAAACTTAAATACATAAATCCATGTCAGTACAACACCAATACATAATTTTAGAGGTTACATCTTAAAGGTGCTACTTAAACTACTACAAGAAACAAGGTTCCTAGAGCAAGCAGCTGTCAGCCTTCCTTTGGTACCTGTGCATCTGTAAAACAATTAAATAAGGAGTGGGGTGAGATAATAATATCAGTGAATCCTCCCTCCGACTCCTCACCATCAACTCATACAATTTATCATCAGTCAAGAATTTATAAGACACATTTATACAATGCATATTCTTACTATGAATTTCTAATTCATCTTTGGCTCGTATTCATGGGTAGTGTTGTATGCTTACGTCCATACAACCCTATAAACACGCTTTCGACATGGTGGTTAGACGTCTTAACCGTCCGAGGGCATCCCACACGGCTTACCATATCGATCACCTCCTTTATTGAGGCATCTTAGTATCTTTTAGAGAATTTAGTTACCAACTATATCCTTAGATGCATGCTTTAATCAAGATTAAGAATACAATTAGGTGCTACTCTAGCTTCATATGGAATTAAACATATTCATGTAAAAGATACATTTCATATTCAAATGAAAACATGTAACATGCTCAGTCAAGGAAAAATACATCAAGACAAAACACATTTCCATTAGGGCTCCATGGAGCTCCCAAAGGTCAAACATCCATCTCAAAGTTTATGGGGGTTTTGGGTACAACATTAACCCCTATAAACAGTCCCAATAATACATGCATAGCAATTAACACTAAAAACTGTACATAAAAGAGGGATTTGGGGAACTTCCTAACATAGGGTTCATGGGTTTTCCTCAAGGGGACCCTAATGTGGGACTTATGGGTGCCCAACACCTAAGAGAAGGAAGAACTCACAACAACTTCCAAGATTCAAGTTCAAAGTTGATGCTTAGCTTCTTCTTCTTCCTTCTTCACGTTCTTCCTCTTCTCCTTCAAGCTGGCCTTCTTGGGATTTCCTTCAACTTTCCAATCCAAGCATAAACGCTCCCCAACTTGGATTCAAGCTAAGATCGAGGATGAATCTAGCATGAATCCTTGTTTTTCCCCTCTAATTTGTGAACCCTAGGTGTTTTAACCCCTTTTCCTTCTTCTCTCTGTCGCACCCTCTCTCTCTAACCCTCTCTAACAATCGCTCGTTACTTTTTTCTCGAAGTTTTTCTGATATACTACGGTGTGAATCGATTCACAAAGATAGGTGAATCGATTCACTCAAAGGTAAAAATGACAGAATCGCAGCTTTTAAGTGCAGAATCGATTCTGCAGCTCCAGATTCGATTCACAGAGAACTGTCTTTTGTGAATCGATTCACGCTGCGATTCACAGAGGATCAACCTTTGTGAATCGATTCACTCTGCGATTCACTGCAAACCTAATCGAGTCCCAGCAAACTCACATCCCTGAATCGATTCACAGGGGCCTGGGAATCGATTCACACTGGGCAAAAATCATCCAAACACAAAATTCACACATTCAATTTGACAATCAATGAGAAAATCACTTAAAATTCATCATTAAGCCATACTAAGCATATGTACACACGTTAAATCAAGCTTGAGGAAATTTGGGGTGTTACACTACTACCCACCTTTCAAAAAATTTGTCCTCAAAATTGGATAACTTACATACCTATTGGAAAAGTTGCGGGTATTGACTTCGCATCTCATCTTCGAGTTCCTAGGTAGCTTCTTCGGGAGTGGATCTGTCCCAGATCACCTTGACCAAAGGGATAGTCTTATTCCTGAGTGCCTTGGAAGCTCGGTCCACTATTTGGGCCGGTTCGGGCTGATACATACAATCTGATCTAAGTTGTATAGACTCATGATCTATGGAGTGGAATGGATCCGGAATGTATTTCTTAAGCTGAGACACATGAAAAACATTGTGGAGATTTGACAAAGAAGGAGGTAAGGCAATTTGGTAAGCGACAGGACCAATTCGACTGAGGATTTGGAAGGGACCCACATACCGAGGGGTCAACTTTTTGGCCCTAAGAGCTCTCTACCAACACCTATAGTGGGAGTGACTTTCAAGAATACATGTTCTCCTTCATCAAATTCAAGGGGTTTAAGCCTACGATCTGCATAACTTTTCTGCCTACTCTGAGCAGTCTTTATCTTCTCCCTAATCATACGAATCTTATCAGTGGTTTCTTGAACAAGGTCTGGGCCTAACAATTGTTTCTCTCCCACTTCAAACCAACATAGAGGAGTCCTACACTTGCGACCGTAGAGAGCCTCGTACGGTGCCATTCCTATGCTAGAGTGATAGCTGTTGTTGTATGAAAACTCAATTAATGACAAGTACTTGCTCCAACTACCGCCATCCTCTAAAACACAGGCTCTGAGCATATCCTCTAAAGTTTGAATGGTTCTCTCAGATTGACCATCTGTCTGGGGATGGTAGGCTGTGCTAAGACTTAACCTCGTCCCTAAGGCTTGATGAAGTGCCTTCCAAAACCGAGAGGTGAACTTTGGATCCCTATCAGAGACAATGTTAGCTGGAACTCCGTGGAGTCTAACAATTTCTCTGATATAGATCTCAGCTAACCGGGCGGTTTTGTAAGTGGACTTTATGGGAAGAAAATGAGCAGATTTGGTTAATCTGTCCACTATGACCCATATAGAGTCATATCCTAACTGAGTGTAGGGTAACCCTCCCACGAAGTCCATTGCTATACTATCTCACTTCCACTCGGGAATTTCTAAGGGTTGGAGAAAACCTGAAGGCCTTTGGTGTTCTATCTTGGTTTTCTGACAAACCAAGCATTGTGCTACAAATTCTGCCACATCATTCCTCATGCTTGGCCACCAATACCTCTGTCTAAGGTCCTGGTACATCTTGGTGGAGCCAGGGTGTACCAAAAATCCACTCTTGTGGGCTTCTCCTAGAACCTACTACTTGATGGAATTATCCTTTGGTATGCAGATTCTCTGATGGAACATTAAAGTGCCATCCTCAGCTTCAGAGAAACCGGGGCGGTGCTTGCTAGTCTGCAACTCTACATCTAAGCTCTGAGCAGACCTAATTTGTTCCCTAAAATTGCAGGAAATTTCTAAATGGTAAAGCATGAGACTGTTCACTGATGGGAAAATTCCAAGGTTAAGGTCCCTAAAGGACTCCAGCAACTCCATTTCTTTAATCATCAGTGAAGACACATGCAAGGACTTCCTACTCAAGGCATCAGCGACCACATTCGCTTTGCCCGGATGGTACTTCAACTCAAAGTTATAATCTTTTAGGAACTCAACCCATCTTCTCTGCCTCATGTTAAGTTCCTTCTGATCAAAAAGGTATTTCAAGCTCTTATGATCACTAAACACTTCAAACTGAGCACCATACAGATAGTGTCGCCAAATCTTTAGAGCAAAGACAATGGCTGCGAGCTCTAAGTCATGAGTAGGGTAGTTCTCCTCATGGGGCCTTAACTGCCTAGATGCATAGGCTACAACTTGTCGATTCTGCATAAGAACACATCCTAACCCTTTCTTAGAGGCATCACTATAAACTTCAAATCCCAATGCTGGGTCAGGGATAATCAAGACCGGGGTGGAAGTCAACCTGATCTTAAGCTCTAAGAAACTACTCTCACAGCTCTTAGTCCATACAAATGGCTCCCCCTTTCGGGTTAACCTTGTTAGGGGAAGTACCATCTGTGAAAATCCCTTAATGAACCTTCGGTAGTAACCGGCTAATCCTAGAAAGCTCCTAACTTCTGTGACTGTAGTTGGTCTTTCCCAACTAAGGACTGCTTCTACTTTACTAGGATCAACCGATACTCCCTCTTTAGAAATCACATGACCCAGAAACTTAACTTCACTGAGCCAAAACTCACATTTCTCAGGCTTAGCAAAAAGGCTCTTTCCCCTAAGGGTATTTAGAACAATCCTAAGGTGTTCCTCATGCTCTCGAGGATCCTTAGAATACACCAGAATATCATCTATGAAGACCACTACAAACTTGTCAAGAAAAGGCCTAAAAATTCGGTTCATATAGTCCATAAATACGGCTGGAGCATTGGTCAGACCAAAAGGCATAACCAAATACTCATAGTGCCCGTATCTAGTCCTAAATGCCGTCTTTGGGACATCCTCTACCTTAACTCTAATCTGGTGATAACCAGATCTCAGGTCAATCTTAGAGAAAACCGAAGCTCCCCTAAATTGATCTAACAAGTCATCTATCCTAGGTAAGGGGTACTTATTCTTCACTGTGACTTTATTGATTTTTCGGTAATCAATACATAACATCATACTCCCATCTTTCTTCTTTACCAAAAGGACAGGTGCGCCCCAAGGCGACACACTAGGTCTAATAAACTGCTTAGCAATCAAATCTTCCAACTGTGCTTTCAGTTCCCTCAACTCCAAGGGTGACATCCTATAAGGTGCTATGGAGATTGGTCCCGATCCGGGAACCAGTTCTATTGAGAACTCCACCTCTCTCTCAGGGGGTAAGGTCGCTACCTCGTTAGGAAACACATCTAAGAATTCGTTCACTATAGGGATAGTGGTCAGATCCAGGCTAACCTCTACAGTTGAAGAAAGTAAGATCATGTATCCTGCAAGACCTTCTACTAGACAGCGACTCAATAAAAGATCATTACTCTGTGCAACATAACTGGACCCTACCATAGTAGAATGCACACTTGGAAACTCAATCGTTTTACAGAAACAGTTCAAAACAACTTGATTGGCGGAAAGCCAATCCATACCCAGGATAATGTCCATTCCCTTAAGAGGTAGACACACAAGGCTTACTAAAAACATTCTTCCTTGAATTAGGAGAGGGCAATTCTCACATATCAAGGAAGTAGAAATACTATCTTCGGTGGGTGTATACACATGCAACGGGGATTGTAAAGAGGTAAGACACAACCCTAGCCTTTGAACACATGTACAAGAGATAAAGAAATGTGTTGCTCCTGAATCAAATAAAACAACTAGAGGCTCATCCTGAAAGAAACAAGTACCTTTCATCAGATTTTCCGCTCCCTTTGCTTTCTGGGCATCAAGAGTAAAGACTCTCCCTTGGTTAGGATCACCAGACTTGGCTCCTTTTCCCTTAGTGTATTGGGGGCACTCCTTAGCCATATGCCCTGGTTGGTGACAAACAAAGAAAATATTTTTGCCCTTCATGCACTCTCCCTGATGCACCTTCCCACAGTTCGAGCATGCATGATAAGCAGACTCGGAGGTTTGAGCCTGCTTTCCTTTGAATAGGTTTCCTTTCGGTTTCACGCGTTGAGCGCTCTTATCCTCCTCCTTCTTTTTGTTCTTATCTTGCCACCTCGTTTGCCTATCTTCATACATCCTCTTCAAGCTTGCTTCAGCCACATAGCTCTGATGGACCACCTTGGCGAATTCGGTGAATTCAGTTTGTGAAATGTTGTTCTGGATGTCTGGCCTTAGTCCCCACCTGAACTGCTTGATTTTCCAATTATCGTCCGGAGCAAATTGAGCAACAGATGAGTACCTTACTAACTCCTCAAACTTGTTCACATATTCTGAAACCGTAGATTTCCCTTGCTGAAGCTGGACTAATTCTCTATCCATCATATCTTTCACAGTCTGTGGAAAGTACTTCTCCAAGAAGACCCTCTGAAAGTTCACCCAAGTTAGTGGTGTCCCTTGAGCCACCATATAAGCTCGGGTCCCTTTCCACCAATTTTCGGCATCCTCTATGAGCACATGGGTGGCTAGCTCGACCTTTTGTTCCTCGGTACAATGGACAACCTTAAAACTCTTCTCCACGGCTTCTAGCCAGTGTTGGGATGCCATGGCTTCTACCTTTCCATTGAAGGTTGGTGGCTTCGTCTTGAGGAACTTAAGAAATTTCCGGTCCAATTCCTCCTCTTGAGGGGGAGGTTGGGCTTGGTACTGCTGTTGTTGGGCTAACTGGGCCGCAAGATTATTGGTTGCTATACTCTGATTCTGAATAGCCTGCAATATCCCTTGTAGCCAAGCATTCTCTTGTCCTGGCGGGTTCGGTGGTACCGCAGCATTCCTTCTGGGCCTCCCGTGCCTCCCAGAACCTGAAGCCATAAATCTGCATAGAATGCACCAAGCATTGAGTTGATCAAGCTCAATATCTCTTAGCATAATAAGTATAGAACAGCAGCAGACTCAAGAAATTCACGATACTATCCCTAGTAACCCCTACAGTCCGATTAGAATCGAACTGCTCTGATACCATAATGTAACACCTTACTTTCATTAGCTTGAAAATAAGATAACTAACATTAGGTACAGTAATCCCAACTATAAACTTAAAGTCCAACATTAAGTTTACATGTCATAAAACTAAACTTAAATACATAAATCCATGTCAGTACAACACCAATACATAATTTTAGAGGTTACATCATAAAGGTGCTACTTAAACTACTACAAGAAACAAGGTTCCTAGAGCAAGCAGCTGTCAGTCTTCCTTTGGTACCTGTGCATCTGTAAAACAATTAAATAAGGAGTGGGGTGAGATAATAATCTCAGTGAATCCTCCCTCCGACTCCTCACCATCAACTCATACAATTTATCATCAGTCAAGAATTTATAAGACACATTTATGCAATGCATATTCTTACTATGAATTTCTAATTCATCTTTGGCTCGTATTCATGGGTAGTGTTGTATGCTTACGTCCATACAACCCCATAAACACGCTTTCGACATGGTGGTTAGACGTCTTAACCGTCCGAGGGCATCCCACATGACTTACCATATCGATCACCTCCTTTATTGAGGCATCTTAGTATCTTTTAGAGAATTTAGTTACCAACTATATCCTTAGATGCATGCTTTAATTAAGATTAAGAATACAATTAGGTGCTACTCTAGCTTCATATGGAATTAAACATATTCATGTAAAAGATACATTTCATATTCAAATGAAAACATGTAACATGCTCAGTCAAGGAAAAATACATCAAGACAAAACACATTTCCATTAGGGCTCCATGGAGTTCCCAAAGGTCAAACATCCATCTCACAGTTTATGGGGGTTTTGGGTACAACATTAACCCCTATAAACAGTCCCAATAATACATGCATAGCAATTAACACTAAAAACTGTACATCAAATAGGGATTTGGGGAACTTCCTAACATAGGGTTCATGGGTTTTCTTCAAGGGGACCCTAATGTGGGACTTATGGGTGCCCAACACCTAAGAGAAGGAAGAACTCACAACAACTTTCAAGATTCAAGTTCAAAGTTGATGCTTAGCTTCTTCTTCTTCCTTCTTCACGTTCTTCCTCTTCTCCTTCAAGCTGGCCTTCTAGGGATTTCCTTCAACTTTCCAATCCAAGCATAAACGCTCCCCAACTTGGATTCAAGCTAAGATCGAGGATGAATCTAGCATGAATCCTTGTTTTTCCCCTCTAATTTGTGAACCCTAGGTGTTTTAACCCCTTTTCCTTCTTCTCTCTGTCGCACCCTCTCTCTCTAACCCTCTCTCTAACAATTATGCTCGTTTCTTTCTCACGAAGTTTTTACGATATATCAGAATTGTGAATCGATTCACAACATAGGTGAATCGATTCACTCAAAGGTAAAAATATCAGAATCGCAGCTTTAAGTGCGTGAATCGATTCTGTAGTTCCTAGATTCGATTCACAGAGAACTGTCTTTTGTGAATCGATTCACGCTGCGATTCACAGAGGATCAACCTTTGTGAATCGATTCACTCTGCGATTCACTGCAAACCTAATCGAGTCCCAGCAAACTCACATCCCTGAATCGATTCACAGGGGCCTGGGAATCGATTCACACTGGGCAAAAATCATCCAAACACAAAATTCACACATTCAATTTGACAATCAATGAGAAAATCACTTAAAATTCATCATTAAGCCATACTAAGCGTATGTACACACGTTAAATCAAGCTTGAGGAAATTTGGGGTGTTACAAAAAAGCTTGTGTTTATCACAATTGAGAGGCTTATGTTCTCTTGGGTTCTGGATTGAGCCATTTTTGAACTTATCAAGAAGCAAACCTTCTTGTGGCGTTCTTCACTCTGCTTATCAATTCCTTAGGGAATTGTGGCGCATCCATCCCATATCTTTAACCTTTTCTTTTTATTTTATTTGATAACAATTCTGTTTTAGAACACCTTGTGCTATAATTTAGTTCGTCCATTTTCGCTTATTTGACTTCTGAATTTGCGAAAATGTTAAACTACAAAGTTGTTCATGACATCTTGAACTTCAATTTTGAGTCAAGAATCAATTAATTTAAATGCGAATTGAGTGAGATATCGATGTTTGTATCTGACTGAATTTCTGGGCCTGAAACAACATATTAAATCTATTTGATTCTGCTTGTTTATTCTTGTCATGACAATAAAAATGCATTGATAACAGAGTTTGGATTTCAATCAAAGATCTAATTTAACAAAATGACTACCCACATCAAAGTGGTTGTCATCATTTGGCATCAAAGCTATGGTTGAGGTTGAAATTCTGCTTGCATTCATTTATTCATTTCAATTTCTGTTCACTTCTTCTTCTTCTTTCAATTCTGTCCAGTAGGCATTTCTTTGAATTCGTGAGTTTGTCTGACTGATTTCTTCTTTTCTTGTCCAGAAAATACAACAAAAGGTTTCATCTTTGAAGGCTGCACAAGAAAAGAATTAAAAAAAAAGGAATCAATTGCTGTCTAGTTTTGCAAAAAAAAAAAAAAAAAAAAAAAAAAAAAGATAGCCAATTTTTTTTCCCTTTATAAAAAAATTCAAAAAAAAGGAGAAAATGCAGAGACCCTTTCTTATTTTCTTGGACAAGTCCGTTATGTGCTTCTCTTTTCTTCATAGACAAACTCATATTTCTTTCAATTCTGTTCTTATTTGCTTTTCTGCTTGCGAGATTGTTTGTTTTCTTGTGTTGTTTATTTTTGACTCTCTAAAGAACTCAAAGAGAGCTTATTAGTGGTAAAAAGCAAGAGAGTAACACTAGAGAAAAAGCCAACAATTGAGCGAAACACGAGTGTACACATAATTGAGTGATACACGTGAGAAGAGCGGTGAGGGCCTTTTCATTACTTGTTAGTTTTGTAAAATTGTTTTGGATTAAGCATGGCAGATAAATTAGAACTCCAATTGCAAAACTTTGCAAGACCCATGGAGAAACTCTTCCAAGAACGTAGTAATATGTATCATGGGTATCTTGACAAGCTTGAGATGAGAAGTATGAAGAGACATAAGGATTCTGAAAAAGAAAGAAAGCATAAGGAGTATGAACGAGAAAGAAAGGGTAGAGAATTTATAGAGGGTCATGAGTAAAAGAAGTATTTGATTAGAGAATTTTGGGAGGATCCGGAGTATGTTAAGTATCATGAAGAAAGGAGGATGAGAAAAGAGGCCAAAGAAACAAAAGAGGGCCTTGAAGAAAAATGAGACATCGGAGAAAGCGGGTGAAAAGAAAATTGAGGGCAGAAATAAAAAGAATAAGAATTATGAGGAAAAGAGTCAAGAACTAGAGAGAAAAGAGAATGCTCCAGAGAGAAAAGAATGGAAAAACAAAGAGAAAAAAATTGAGATCATTCTCCCAACACAGTGTACAAACTCTCTCATAATTTCTAACTCTAACCCTTTGTTTATCTTTGATGATTCTTTTGTGCAAGAACTTGAAGAAGTGTCTCCAGAGGAAGAATGGCAGCAAACTATTCAAGTGGAGAAAAAAGAGAAAATTGAGTGCCCAATTGAAAGTCTCTTGAAACAAGAGAGGAAGGTTAATGAATCAAAGTTGGTGCTTGAGGGTGATTGGCCAAAGGTTCCTCAAAAGGATGCTTGCAACGAAATTATCGGTTTGAACCCTTGCATCTTTGTGTCTTCTACTACGTTCATTGATATATCTCTTGTTAAATTATTTGAGAAGTCTCTTCCTCCTATGCTTGCTAGGTTTGCAAATTTGCATGTTGAAATGCCTAACTTTTGCTATTCCCTTAACCCTAGCTTGAGTGTTGAAACCATGAGGCATGAAGTGTTTAATCCATCCTATTCTTCTAAACTTGATTTGAGAATTATGAGCCAAGACTTGAAAGAATTCCTTGATAAATGTGTTGTTGTGCTTTCTAATGCTAACTTGGTTCATGACAACAATCTTGAAGAATGTGTTGGATTTCTTAAGAAACGTTTGTTTGCCAAGTTGGACACTTACTCTTTTGTTAAAAATAAAGTTAGCATCTTAAGGTTTCTTATGGGCACTAATTGTTTGCATGTGGAATTAATTGATGGTTACACTACCACATCTCTCCTCACTCTAACAAATTTTTCCAAACCTTTTATGCTTCCATATGATACTCCTAAAGTGTTTGAAAGGGTTGTTTTGTCTCAAAAAGAATCATCCTTAGTTTGTGATAAGGAGAATATCCGCAAGGCCCAAGTTGCTTTGGAGCCTCTGCAAAGACAAAGTATTTTCTCTTATGTCACCATGTCCAATCCAAGAAAGGTAAATTTGGTCCTTAATCTCAATTTCAAGAGGTACAACTTTCTCATTACTCCTAAAATTCCTTTTCTTGAAAATGAACATGTTGGGTTGCTAAATGCAAAAAGTGGAATTGTGTTTTGCCTACGGGGTACATTTGGTGATTTCTCACAATTTCCATTTGACCCGGGTGGGAAGGTTAACTTCTTCTTTCATGTCCTTAACTTGTAATTTTTTCTTCATATAGGCAGTGTTGGAACTAAAATTTGAGATCAAATTTCTTTCAAGAAGGAAGGGATGATGACGACCTGAAGTGCAAGGATGAAGAATCATTACATGGCATAAGTGAATCTATGATAAGGGCGTGACAAGAAAACAAAGGAGGGGTTGTCCACTAATTTGGCCCAAACTTATCTAGCTTATTTTTGTTTTAAATAAAGTCGTAACAAGCTCATGGGCTGCATGTTACATTTTGCACTAAAGGCCCAAAGACACTTGTTTGAATTTTTGGATTTTTGTTGTTTGATTTGAGTGTTTGTTTGCTATAATCTTTTTTTGGATAAGAGTAGTAAACAAATCAGCAGTATTTTTTTTGTGAATAAATAGCACAACATTAAGGGTTCTTGGTGGTTACAAAAGCTAAGGAAGAAAGGCATTGAATTGGAAGACATGTGGGACCAAACTCTTCATTGTTGGCTTCAATGCATCAAGCCTTGTGAAGGAATCTTTCTAACAGCTATATTGAGAGCTTAATTGGCGCTAATATAGTGTGGAGAAGGTGTTGGACAACCCCTAAAGACAAATGAATGCACTAGACAAAGAAACAAATGCATTGAGTGCATTGTCTAGCTTTTATTGCTTGTCAGTTACAAATTGAAGAAGACAATGAAGCTAGCATTTAAAAAGTTGTCTAAGGAATAATATAGCTACTGCCATAATGCTCCAATTATTGTACAGTTGAAGGCTAGTTGATTACACATTGAATTAGGCATTAAACTAGCAATTAGTGAGCTTTTTAGGAATAGAGAAAGATGATGCTTTTACCTTGTAATCTCTATATAATGGCAAGTTTCTAATGAGAAGGATCAGAATTTTGGATGAAAAAGCTTGTGTTTATCACAATTGAGAGGCTTATGTTCTCTTGGGTCCTGGATTGAGCCATTTTTGAACTTATCAAGAAGCAAACCTTCTTGTGGCGTTCTTCACTCTGCTTATCAATTCCTTAGGACTTGATGACTACCAACCTCCATAGTAGCCTTTGAAGCGATCTTAGGTTGAATTTTTATGGAACTGAATTTTAGAACAAGTAAATAGAAAAGAAATGGAATAGAGATAAGAGATGGACGCACCACAATTCCCTAAGGAATTGATAAGCAAGATGAAGACGCCACAAGAAGAGTTAACTTCTTGATAAGTCAGTTTTGGCTCAATCCAGAACCCAAGAGAAACAAGTCTCTCATAATGTGTAAAACACAATTTTTAATATCCAAATTCTATATTTCATTCATGAATTTCGTGCATACATATAGGAGGATGGAAATACATTCACAAACAGCCCAATAATGGATAGTAATGAGCTTAATTGATAGTGTAACTCCTATACTAATGACTCGACCTTAATTGCACACTAACTAGTGCTTTTAAAGTGGCAGTTACATATCTCCAACAACTCCTAAATGGGTTATTTCAAAAGGCATGCAGCTGCTACAATTATTTGCTTAATTTAAATAAAAAGCTAATGCAACTCACTTAAAATAAATAACACAAAATTAAGTAAAATATTTTAGTCCAGATTTTCGTCTCCAACTTCCCATCCATTTTCCACCGTGATAGAAGCCGAATCTGATTAAACTGCGTGAAATACAACTTGTAGAACTTTTTGTAATCTTTCGAACGCATTAAGAACCATATTAATCGGACTTCTATAGCTCCTGATTCAGTCAAAACAAGACAGACGGGTCATTTCCAATGAATTTCATTAAAGCCCAATTTTGTTTTTCTTTTGTCAGGGGTGGTCATCTTATTTTCACATCATTCTCTCCCTCTTCAAAGGAATTCGACCTCGAATTTCTATATCCAATCCCTCCGGGGTCAAAAATAAGCCTAATGAACTCGCCACATGTAACTTCCACATTAGGGTAATTTGCAAGTTCATTGGAATGATTAGCTTGCTCCTCTTTCCCTTCGGATTCCAAAACATAATAATCTTGCCTCTGTTTTTCTTGAAAATAAGCCATTTCTTGAGGAAATTCTTCATTCACTTTCTTCTCTTTATGTTCAAGGGAAAAATTGTTAGACCAAAGAAACAACTTATAAGAATTCAAAGAGTTGAAACAATAAAACCACTAAGGAGATGAAATAAGAATCATAGCATATAATGACTTCCCAAGTGTATTTGAGCACTCATTCTCATATTTAAGGGTTGGCCATTCGCTCTTCACTCCCTTATTTTCCACTTGCAATTCACCTTTATTTGATGCATTGCATTCTTCCCCTGGAAGCAATTTACCAAATACATTGGTCGTCTCGTAGGCTTCCTTTGTGATATGGTCTACAACCTGCTCCTCAATAGAATTGACACAATTTGGTAAATGGTTAGAATCAAAACAAGTATCCATGATTATTTCCTTCACCACACTTTCTTTTGCCTCTCCCACTTTTGCATTACTCTCATTTTCATTCACCTCTACTTCTTCCTCTAAGCTCTCATTTTTTTCTACACTCTTTTTTCCTCCTAAATATTTTCTTTGTAGAATTTTCAACTCCTTACTAAACTCTTCAAAATTTTTCTCAAAGCGATTTTGACGTCTTTTTTTCGCTTCCAATTGTTTTCTTCTTATCTCACTATCCTTCCTCTCATTTTCTTCTCTACACCTTTCTTTTTCCCTCACTTTTTCCTCTTGCTCTTTCTTTTTTCTATCTAACCTCTTAGTAGTACTTTTCATCCACATACTAACCTGATATCCCTCAACAACAAAATCATGTCTAGAATATCTCAACATGTTGCAAACAGAATTTTTTTTCATTTTTTTTGTACAAAATTCTGGACAGAATTGAGATGGAGATGAGATGAATAGAATAAAATAACTTAAGAAAATAAATTCAACCCCAACCTTTGCTTTGATACCACTTGATGACTACCAACCTCCATAGTAGCCTTTGAAGCGATCTTAGGTTGAATTTTTATGGAACTGAATTTTAGAACAAGTAAATCGAAAAGAAATGGAATAGAGATAAGAGATGGACACACCACAATTCCCTAAGGAATTGATAAGCAAGATGAAGACGCCACAAGAAGAGTTAACTTCTTGATAAGTCAGTTTTGGCTCAATCCAGAACCCAAAAGAAACAAGTCTCTCATAATGTGTAAAACACAATTTTTAACATCCAAATTCTATATTTCATTCATGAATTTCGTGCATACATATAGGAGGATGGAAATACATTCAGAAATAGCCTAATAATGGATAGTAATGAGCTTAATTGATAGTGTAACTCCTATACTAATGACTCGACCTTAATTGCACACTAACTAGTGCTTTTAAAGTGGCAGTTACATATCTCCAACAACTCCTAAATGGGTTATTTCAAAAGGCATGCAGCTACTACAATTATTTACTTAATTTAAATAAAAAGCTAATGCAACTCACTTAAAATAAATAACACAAAATTAAGTAAAATATTTTAGTCCAGATTTTCGTCTCCAACTTCCCATCCATTTTCCACCGTGATAGAAGCCGAATCTGATTAAACTGCGTGAAATACAACTTGTAGAACTTTTTGTAATCTTTCGAACGCATTAAGAACCATATCAATCGGACTTCTATAGCTCCTTATTCAGTCAAAACAAGACAGACGGGTCATTTCCAATGAATTTCATTAAAGCCCAATTTTGTTCTTCTTTTGTCAGGGGTGGTCATCTTATTTTCACATCATTCCCTCCCTCTTCAAAGGAATTCGACCTCGAATTTCTATATCCAATCCCTCCGGGGTCAAAAATAAGCCTAATGAACTCACCACATGTAACTTCCACATTAGGGTAATTTGCAAGTTCATTGGAATGATTAGCTTGCTCCTCTTTCCCTTCGGATTCCAAAACATAATTATCTTGCCTCTGTTTTTCTTGAAAATAAGCCATTTCTTGAGGAAATTCTTCTCCATTCACTTTCTTCTCTTTATGTTCAAGGGAAGAATTGTTAGACCAAAGAAACAACTTATAAGAATTCAAAGAGTTGAAACCATAAAACCACTGAGGAGAAGGAATTAGAATCATAGCATATAATGACTTCCCAAGTGTATTTGAGCACTCATTCTCAGATTTAAGGGTTGGCCATTCGCTCTTCACTCCCTTATTTTCCAATTCACCTTTATTTGATGCATTGCATTCTTCCCCTGGAAGCAATTTACCAAATACATTGGTCGTCTCGTAGGCTTCCTTTGTGATATGGTCTACAACCTGCTCCTCAATAGAATTGACACAATTTGGTAAATGGTTAGAATCAAAACAAGTATCCATAATTATTTCCTTCACCACACTTTCTTTTGCCTCTCCCACTTTTGCATTACTCTCATTTTCATTCACCTCTACTTCTTCCTCTAAGCTCTCATTTTTTTCCACACTCTTTTTTTCTCCTAAATATTTTCTTTGTAGAATTTTCAATTCCTTACTAAACTCTTCAAAATTTTTCTCAAAGCGATCTCGACGTCTTTTTTTCGCTTCCAATTGTTTTCTTCTTATCTCACTATCCTTCCTCTCATTTTCTTCTCTACATCTTCTTTCTTTTTCTCTCTCTTTTTCCTCTTGCTCTTTCTTTTTTCTATCTAACCTCTCAGTAGTTCTTTTCATCCACATACTAACCTGATATCCCTCAACAACAAAATCATTTCTAGAATATCTCAACATGTTGCAAACAGAATTTTTTTTCATTTTTTTTGTACTCAATTCTGGACAGAATTGAGATGGAGATGAGATGAACAGAATAAAATAGCTTAAGAAAATAAATTCAACCCCAACCTTTGCTTTGATACCACTTGATGACTACCAACCTCCATAGTAGCCTTTGAAGCGATCTTAGGTTGAATTTTTATGGAACTGAATTTTAGAACAAGTAAATCGAAAAGAAATGGAATAGAGATAAGAGATGGACGCACCACAATTCCCTAAGGAATTGATAAGCAAGATGAAGACGCCACAAGAAGAGTTAACTTCTTGATAAGTCAGTTTTGGCTGAATCCAGAACCCAAGAGAAACAAGTCTCTCATAATGTGTAAAATGCAATTTTTAACATCCAAATTCTATATTTCATTCATGAATTTCGTGGATACATATAGGAGGATGGAAATACATTCAGAAACAGCCCAATAATGGATAGTAATGAGCTTAATTGATAGTGTAACTCCTATACTAATGACTCGACCTTAATTGCACACTAACTAGTGCTTTTAAAGTGGCAGTTACATATCTCCAACAACTCCTAAATGGGTTATTTCAAAAGGCATGCAGCTGCTACAATTATTTGCTTAATTTAAATAAAAAGCTAATGCAACTCACTTAAAATAAATAACACAAAATTAAGTAAAATATTTTAGTCCAGATTTTCGTCTCCAACTTCCCATCCATTTTCCACCGTGATAGAAGCCGAATCTGATTAAACTGCGTGAAATACAACTTGTAGAACTTTTTGTAATCTTTCGAACGCATTAAGAACCATATCAAACGGACTTCTATAGCTTCTTATCCAGTCAAAACAAGACAAACGGGTTATTTTCAATGAATTTCATTAAAGCTCAATTTTGTTCTTCTTTTGTCAGGGGTGGTCATCTTATTTTTACATCAGTAACTATGAATGTTAAGATAGAAAAAAAATTAAACAACTATTATAGAGGCCAGTTTCAGCAAACTTTAACGAAGTCAATATACAAGTCAATTTGAAGACTTTTTGTGAACAAGCTATATTTGAATCTTTGAAGTAGTACTATAATCGTTGGTGCTAAGTAGTGCTACTCATGCATGATTCTTTATGATATATTGATTGTTTCTCCTCTGTAATGATTTTGTTGTTTCATAATTTAACTCATACCCTAGCATTGATGCATATAGTAAACTGTATTTGGAGTGATTAATGCAAAATGAGGAGGAGATCTTGAATTGGAGGGTTACATACAGCTGCTGCTGCTAAAATGGGTAAATGTGATGAGGGTACAACTTATATCTTTTTCTAATTGAGTCCATAATTAAAATGATTCAGCGCAATGAGGTTTTTTTTTTTATTATGTAATTTATATCTTATTGAGGGAGGCATCAGCTGCTAGCTGCTGCAACTTAGGCAACAAGTGATGTCTGCTAATCTGCAAGCTATATCAAGTAGTGTTGCTGAATAAACATATGTGTTAGATGGTCATTTATTGTCATATAATTGTGTAACCATTTTACTATTATATTGCTACACTTGATAGTCACTTATTGTCACTGTGTTTTTGTCAGATAATTTCAACTTTAATTATCTAGCACAAATAATTCTTTTCGTTGCTATTCACTGTTTTGTTGGTTCAGAATCTTTATGCTATATTACATAATAATATTTTAAACTTCGCTATTGAATAGAAAAGTTATTAAGAAAAATTCAAACCTTTGCTATGGACATTGGACATGGTTTCTAGGGCTATGTTCGAAAACTTGCTGGTATTTAGAATATTTTAACCACCATTATTTCATCCACCTCTTTGTGATCAATTCTCCTTATCTTCATTGAGTAGTAGTAGCACTACTTTGAAAATATAATTATTGGCCTATAGTAGTTGAAGCTGATTATTAGAATTAGTTGTTTACAAAGATTACTTCTTCAATTGTTAAGCAGCTACCTCAGCTTGCAACATCAGCAAAGCGTCCAAAATCCACATGTTGCACCATTTCAAGTAAGACCTTTTCTTAAAGAACGAACTGCAGTACCTTCTTTCCTTAATGATTTTGTGTTTTACCTCATTTTAGTTATGTTACCTTATTTTTATCTTTTCTTTTGTATTGGGAGCTTTCAAAGTATAATACAAGTGTCTTCTTAAAGTATAATACAAGCTTATATTCACCATTTTTTCGCTTTTGGTTTACTTTTTTACTTGTGCTCTTTTTTGGTGACCATGAGAGCTCTATATTAAGGAATAAGTACATCCTAAACGGCATACAGGCTTTTTCACCCTACAACCTGTCTTAATCAATGACTAATTAGAACTTAAACAATGCATTTTTCTATTATATTGAAATGAGAAGGGAGTGTTCATGAAGCCATCCAAAGATGTATAGCAATGATATCTAATGATTTCAAAAAAGAAAATATTTTTTCATCATGTTATTTGTTATGTATCTGAAATCATGTTGTATTTTGATTTGATGGCATAATAAAGGGGATAGGCTTCGTATATTGGAACAAAGACTGGTGCAAATGAGAGGAAGATGTTTGCACCATCAGAGGATGCTATTCATGTCATAAAATGAATGGATTCACAGGACTTCATACTTTTTGAATCCACTTTAGTTCTGTTCCCCTTACTCTAGCTATAATTTGATATTGGTTTTGATTGATTAATTAATATTTACTATTTATAATTGCTTTTTCCTTGATGTAAAAGAAATGAGAAGAAAATATTTTGGGTTCAGATATAGATTTTGAATCTCCAAGGTAGTACTTATCGTATATGACTCCGTATCCTAATTTTGTTTTCTGCTCTCTCATTTCTTTTTTTTAATGAACTCTTCCAGAAAATGTTGGTTCTCCTATTTTTTTCTCTCATGTAAATAGGTAATCTAATATAATGCTTCAGCAAGTTGTAGGTCAAATGACAAACATATACCAGTTCATCAGTTTTTGCAACGCAGGGAGGTACTCACTCCGGTCTCGATTATAAGCAAAAAAGTACCTTTCAACATTCGTTAAAAAATGTATGTATCTGGTCTAAATTTTGGACCAGATACATATATTTTTTAACGAATATTGAAAGGTACTTTTTTGCTTATAATCGAGACCAGAGTAGTAATTCTTTTCTAGACAATATTTGAATATTTACACCAGTCAACCTCCTTATTTCTGATAATGTTGTATCTTTTTCATCTAAGCATTTAATATCGCTGGAAGGGACAAGCCTGGTGTTAATAATATTGTCTTATTATCTAAAAGGCTGGTGTTACTAATATTGTCCTTGTCAATGCGAGTCTGTGATGGCCTCCTTGTTGTAGTAATTGGCCATTTACTTGATTTTCAATATAGAATCTGGTTGTGACTTATGTTTTTGTATTTTTTTGAGTAAGTGAAGAAGATGGATGAATGGGAGGCAGGGGCGCCACCTTAGTCTAATCCAAGACAATGATAAGCCTATGAGTGTGAGGATCACCACAAGAAGAGAGTTTCTTGATAAGATCAATTAAGCTGGTCCAATCCAGAACCAAAGAGTATGAACTCAATTACACAAGTGTAACTTTTTTGCTAAAATCTTTGTTGAACTTTTATTGAGACTTGCGCCCCCTATATGTAATGAGGGAGGCTCTTGTTGTTACAAAAAGTGAAGAGACAAAGTCTTTGCCATTCTAGGGTTATAAGGAATCCTAGGCTAACATAACTAGTGTAATAAAAGGAAATTACAAACAAAATATTTGTTGTTGTCTCATAGTCTAAGTGGCGCAGATGAAAGGTAAGGAGGCAGCTTCACATTTTGTTGATTGCTCTTCATGACTAGGAATGTTTCACAACCACACATTGAATGCAATTAAATAGGTGGCTGTTGTGCTAGTGCTGTTGGAGCATTTATCTCTTTGTCTTGTGTAACTCCTTTTTGCCTTGATTGCTTTGAATTTCTTTGTCTTTCTTTGGCAGCAAGATTATTGACTCATTAAAACTACACAAAGAGTTGTTGAGAGGTGTGGGACCCCCTACTCTTTGCGCCACACAGCCACTTGAAGTGGATTCAACACACAAAAAGAAATTAAATAACATAGTGTCTTGGTCCCAAATAAATCAATTGTTCACTTGCACTTTTATTCAATTAAAATAAAATAACTTGGCTGCCTTTATTATGCAAGTTGCGCCTCCTCCATGGCTTGTATGACAAGCATGATTTTTGGTGCAATTACATCTTTGCCTTTGTTTGCCATTGTCTTAGTCATGAATTGGACTAAGCTTTCTTGGACCCTCCTTGACATTGCCCTAGTCATTGGTCCTCCTAAGCTTTGAATGGCCTCTTGGTGCTCCATATCCTCATCAGTCTGTATATGTAACAACTTCCTGAGCTGTATACTAATCTGGACTGGACTAATAGTCATGGTGCTATTGAGAGTAAGCGCTTATAGTCATGTCAAAAAGTCAAGCATATAAACCTACTGGGAACAAGACTAATCAGTTATCTATAATTGAAAAGGGAAATGGCCATATTTGTATAATAACAAAAGTCCTTTATTCAACAATATAGACATTAACTTATAATAGGTAACAATATAGGTAACCTTGATTAGGTAAGATCTAATGGAACTACTAGCTATACATTACAAATGAGGCGGAACTCTTCAAGACATATTTCACCTACCAAGTTTTAGACATGATTTTATTTATTCTTATACCAAAATCCATTTCTATTATTTTTTTAATAAAAATTTTAATCTTTTAAAATTTTAAAATTTTAATAATTTATATATAACTTGCCTAAGTTCTGTCAACATTAGGATGAGAGTATGAGCTATGCTTAATATTCATATATATTTACCCTCAGTTATGCATATTCTGATTAAATATATTTGAATATTATTTGAATATGTGCTAGAATTTTCGTTCATATTAATGTAAAAATATTACACCTCACAGACAATTCACCCGTGCTTCGTATAGGGAACATTAAAGAAATTGAATAATTGTTGAATATGTGAAGAGATATTAATTTTTTCTATTTATGCTTCGCTTTTAATAAAAATATTTAATTCTTAGTCTTTTTATTATTTTCAAGTTTTAAATATAAATTATTTTTCAACAGTAAAATATGTAAGACTTGGATTGACTTGAGTGCCGACGGGGAAATATCTAATGGTTTAGATTGAATTTTTCAGGATAGTTACGTTACTTTTAAGCATATATCAATTTTTTGGGGGGCACATATCAATTATAAAAGATTTTTTTTTGACTACTATTGGGAAAACATGTAATGGTTTTATTGAGTTTGTCGGTATAGTTTCATTTTCTCTAAGCATACATCAAATTTATTGGTGTATTTATTATTTACATATATCTATTGACAATCATGAGTCTCGGTAGAGAAACATCTAATAATGACTTAGTATAAACAAACTTATTTGTATATAACAGAGAGAATATGGGGTCAATGTATTTTGAGTCCTGTTATTATATACAACTAATATCAGTATAATGATCATCATATTGAAATATTTGCTAGGTTAAAAAATATAGAAATTAATATTCAATTTTACTTTTAGAAACATTTGTAATAACCAACACAACGCACCCCGTGCGTATGCACGGGGTATATCTCTAGTTATATGGAAAACTGGTGTAAAAGGTATGTTTTTAACACCGGTTAATAATACATCCAGCGTAAAATGCCTTCACTATTTTAAAAAACAAACTTTTTACACCGGTTGTATACATAGCCAGTGTAAAAAGTGACGCGAAAATTTTAAAATTACCACCGCGTCACCTGTTCCACCGGTTATATGTAGAGCCGGTGTAAAAGGCCCAATTATATTTCGTTTCGTGTACTAGTGAAATTTTGTTACTATTTAATTGTCGTTCTCAAAGTTAAACGTTACATTAATTACTTTTTTGTCAATTATACACTTAATTATTTATTGTGTAGAGAGAAATAAGTGTAAAGGGGTAATAAACAGTCAAAAGTATCACTAGAAAAAGACCAATAATTTTGTCAAGAACAACAAAATTTATTGGTGTCTTTGATTTGTGTAAAACCACCTTAAACGACGTCTAAAAAAAAAGAACAGAGGTAGTTGAAAGTTAAGTTAAAGTGTTACTGTTGCCATCATTTTAGTAATAAGCTCAAATATATTTAAAAGGTCTCGTTCTATTCAAGTTAATACTGGACTAACAGGAAAATCCATTCGGTGCCGTCCCTTAAAAGATAGTAAATTATCCCATATGTAGTTGGGAGTGTCACTTGAAAATAGTCTAGGGATAGCCCCCATTGCAGCAGAGTAAAGACCAAACAAAAAGCTCATATCCCAAGTCTCTCGAGATGGCCAAGCATTGAATAGGACACAACCACCACCAAACTCAACGCTCTTCAGAATCAGTACTATATAAAGACCTCGAACTCACACACCTAGTAACAAATTCAATCCAATTCAATTCAATCCCCATACAGAGAAGAGCATTTACTCTTGAGAATGGCTAACCTCAAATTGGCATGCGTGGTTCTGATGTGCTTGGTAGTGGTGTGTGCACACACACACATTGCTAGTGCCATCACATGTGGACAGGTCTCAAGCAGCCTAGTGCCATGCTTAAATTATCTTCAGAATGGTGGTGCTGTTCCTCCACGTTGCTGCAACGGCATCAAGAGCATCCTGGCTGCGGCCAGAACCACTGCTGACCGCCGTACCACTTGTAACTGCTTGAAGACGGCTGCTGCTACAGTCCGGAGACTCAATCAAGCCAACGCTCAATCTCTCCCTGCCAAATGTGGTGTCAACATCCCCTACAAGATCAGCACTTCCACCAACTGTGCTAGGTACATATTGAAACTTCGATTAATACTCACTTGATTTGCTTGGCATATGCTCAAATAACTGAACTTGTTCACATTATCTGGTTCTCTAGGCTATAGGTATGAGATATAATAGCGATTTCTTTTTTTTTTTTTTTTTTTTTGTCTTGCAGCGTCAAGTGAAATAATGAAAAAGGTTTTGAACAGTTAACCGGTCTCGAGAAACTATATATGGCACTAGCTACTGGGTAGGAGAATAAAGGGAGGGGCGAGGTCTCAGCTTATGCGAGATAGTCTTCTCTTGTGTTTTAGACTGTCACCAAGTTTAAGCATTTCTATGTGCTTTTATGTGATGTTTTTAACTTGAATAAGATCAGTGGTTGGTGTTTAAATTATTTGCTTTCTACACTGGTTTGTTTACCCTTTTTTTTGTTAAGGTTAATTTATTAATTATTTGCTTTTCTCCATTAGGGTTAATGATGTTAAATGGGTCAATCCAACTAAGATTTGGTAATAATTGTTTGTTGTCTTTTCTTTATAATTATATCTGCATTCTTGGGAAAGGAAATACCTTTAAACTTAAAATTATATCCAATTCCATGATTGTAACTTGATTTCCTCAACTATATCAGCTACCTCCATTCTTTTTGACTGGAACACAATCTTATTAATTTCGTGCTTTCCATATTAACCAAATGCTTGAGAACCATATTGTCAAGAACCTTTCTCTATACGCCCTACCACCCTGAATCAATCCATCAAACAGAGCCCTATGCATTCTTCACTCAACATGAATAGTTGTATCGAACCCCACCCATCTAAAGATTTCCATCCAAAACTTATAGAAAAAACATCATTCAAAGAATAGGTGGGAAACACTCTCAATTAAAAATTAGGAGAAGAAAATGTTGAATAGTGTTAGGAATAAAAGGAGAAGAAGGATGTTATAGTTGTGACGTGGCAAAAACTACTGCCCTGAAAGCAAATTTCGGTGGACCTCCGGTGCAACTCGATTTCTGTTTTGCTACCCAGGGTTTTCACACCACCATGTCTGAACCCGTTGGAGCCTCACAAACAATACCCAAAACAATAAAATGACTGAAGGAGAAGAGAGTTTTTTTTTTTTCCTTTCTAAAAACCATTCATAAAACTCATATCTGCATAATCCTTTTATAATCCATTGTTTTTTATTCGTTGGCTAACATCTTCATGAAATTAATTGTCATAAAAATGAAGACCAAGTCGTTATGTCAATAAAACCAACCAGTTACATAATTTTTAATAATAGAATAAAATACATACTTATTAGTTATTTGGTATTCAAAATAGCAAGAGCTAACGGCAATATTGTAACAAGTAATAATAGTTATAAAATTGAATGAATTAAAAGATATAACTGATACTTGATTTGCCATTATAGCAAAAATTCCCCACTAATGGTAAGCAAGTGAAAAGCAAATTTTGGGTAAGGAAAGGTTTTGTGCTTAAGTGTTAATATCTAAAGGATTGAATTAACACGTAGTGAGGTGAGGTAACACCTTATGAAAACAGCAATTGGGTAGATGACGCAACACCTTGTGAAAGTACCAGAGATTCCTAGAGGCATACCATCTGTAAAGATTCCTTTACCAATTGGGTAGATCAAGAAAACAGCAGTAGTAGCTACAACAAGAGCTGAATATGCAACAACAATCCAAGAGCGCATACCCAGACGAAAACTAAGTTCCCACTCACGACCCATGTAATAAGCTACACCAAGTAAGAAGTGTAGAACAATAGTTCATAAGGACCGCCATTGTATAATCATTCATCAACGGATGCAGCTTCCCATATTGGGTAAAAGTGCAAACCTATTGCTGTAGAAGTAAGAATAATGGCACCAGAAATAATATTGTTTCCGTAAAATAGAGATCCAGAAGCAGGCTCACGAATACTATCAATATGTACTGGAGGGGCAGCAATGAAAGCGATAATAAATACAGAAGTTGATAAGTGAATTAGTCTTGAACTTAATAGACTTAAGACGAGACCCTCATAACACACACTTTTACCTTTAAAATTGTGATAGCTCCGCGATAAAATATTTTCACAATAACTTAGGCTTTTATATACCTTGGGTTGCTCATGAGTGTTTTAGAAAAATTGCCTAAGTCTTTCATAGAAGGTTGTCTATGCCTTTACACTCACATAGGTAGATGCATCAAGTGCGTCTCTATAGCACCACTCACATTAAGGATTATGTATCTATTAAGAGCTCATGGCTCAACCTCACAACAAGCACTACCGCACGCCATAGGGATGAGAAGTGTAGTGCATAGGAGTATTCATATGGCTTTGTTTTTTGTGTCCACAATACTTTCCTCCACTTAAAGCTTTAAGCTCATCCTCCTCGACGTATACATGATAACTTTCTTGGAAGATCCTTTTGTAAAAGGACATGTAAGATTTTTCTCACTTTTCATATACTCAAGTGAGATAACACAATTTTTAATTAGATGTCTCACAACACTGTGTTTTATATGTATATGGCTTCTCTTATCAGAATAAATATTATTCTTAGTCACACCAATTGTAAATTTAAAATAATAAACTCACACTTCATAATAAAATTTTATAGGTCTGCTTAGATTAGTACTAAGCGATAACATTTCCATTAGGATAAAAAATTAACAATAGATTTATTCTCATTTGAATCAAATTCAATTACCATAACTGTATCCTTATAATACAATGGATACTTCACTATATGTAATACCATATTTATACGCAAAATTCACTACTAGACGACATCACCCCTACTTGGGATAAAAATAAATCTACTTTAAGATTCATTCTAATATGGATCAAATCTAACTAATACCATTGTATTATTCAAACAAAGTGGAAAACCTACCATATAAAATATCATAGCTCACATTGGTACCTCAAATATTTCAGGAGTCCACAAAATAATTGTTGCAATAAACTCGTCAAATTTATTAAATATAATAAACTTTAAATAATTTATAAATACTCAGTGCTAAAAATAAAGCATACTCAATGATATTTAACTCCAAAGTGGTCAAAATTATTAAGAAGTTTCTCAAAATATCATTCTTGTAATAATACTGCCACCCTTTTATATGATTTAACACCTAAATATCATGTATTTTCATAAATTCCACAATAATATCTCAAGAGTAAAATAAAGTATAACATTTCATAGTGAAACTCCTCAAATTATGGTTCACATACAAATATGTCAATAGAAAATCTCAAAATTTAAATTGAACACCACAATATAAAGGCAGTGCACAAGCTAAATGACAATACAGCCATTTGACATAAAATGTTTAACGTAATATTTTTTTTCCATATAATAAAAACGCTACAACAAGTGAAATTATAGCCAACATAGAGATCAATTATCTATTCTGAGTGATCACCTCCTCTGCCGAGTTAAACCTCAAATCCCTCACAACTCAAACCATGTCTCCAGGTCCATTTGTTGATGCCGCCACTGATCCCGAAACCGAGCAACAAGTTACCTCTTCTAATGACGCAACTCACAAGAAGAAACCCCAACCGCAGGAGGACGATGCTCCAGTTGTTGAGGACGTGAAGGATGATGACAAAGATGAAGACGATGATGAAGACGATGACGAGGACGAAGAAGACAATGACAAGGATGACGGCGCTCAAGGTGGTGCTGAGGGTTCAAAGCAAAGCATAAGTGAGAAGAAGAGTCGAAAAGCAATGCTGAAGCTTGGACTGAAAGCTATCACTGGCGTTAGTAGGGTCACAATCAAGAGAACCAAAAATATTCTTTTGTTCATCTCAAAACCTGATGTCTTCAAGAGTCCAAATTCTAAGATCTACGTCATATTTGGGGAGGCAAAAATAGAGGACCTGAGCTCTCAGTTGCAGACGCAAGCTGCTCAGTAGTTCAGAATGCAAGATATGGGATCTGTAATGGCGAAACAAGATCAAGGTGCGGCAGCTGCCGGAGCACAGCCTGAGGAGGAAGATGAGGAGGTTGATGAAAATGGTGTGGAGCCCCACGACATTGATTTGGTCATGATACAAGCAGGAGTGTCTAGGAGCAAGGCTGTCAAGGCTCTCATGACTCACAATAGGGACATTGTTGGTGCCATCATGGAGCTCACTACTTAATTGTGTTTTGTGTTCTATTTGTATCTTTTGTTGTGGAATAATTTTGGAACTAGTATCCTTAAGTTACTGTAGCCAGGCCAAGTGAAGACTCGTGAGGAAGATGGTGACAAAAGCAAGGATGAGAGTGAAACACATGAGGTTGTAATGGGTGAGTCTGAGAAAATTGTTGGTCCAGCTAGTTTTCATTAGGTTCTCTTGAATGTGAGAGGGCTTTCCAGTGATGATATTCTAAGTAATGAAGATTTAGATGATGAAGATATGCTGAAAACAAATGGTATCGAGAAGAGGAGGTTCCAAAAGATAAAGTGAAATTTCGTGAAGGCTGTATTCCGGTGGTTGAAGTGTCGGACGATGAGCTATGTGACTAGAGTAAACCATGGAAGAATATGCTAGTGGTGAATATTCTTGGAAAAACTCTTAACTAAAGAGTTCTGGAGAATAAAATTAATAGAGATTGAGCAAAGAAAGGTAATGTTAAGATTATTGACATGCCACGAGGATTCTACACGGCTCAATTTGACTCCGTAGTAGATTATCAACATGTGCTCTTTGATGGTCCATGGATGGTGGCAGGACACTATTTATTAGTTCAGAGATGGAGGAGAAACTTTTTGAGAATGGCGAAGAAGGAAAATAAGGTCGCAGTTTGGGTGAGGATTCCAGAACTCTCATTTGAACTTTATAATGAATGGTTCTTATCAAGGTTTGCTTCTGCTTTAGGTACCTTCCTAAAAATGGATAAACTTACGTCTATTTATTCTCAGGGTCAATTTACAAGTATTTGTGTCGAAGTAGATCTTGCTAAACCATTGGTACCACAAGTGGAAGTAAGAGGTAATGTCTATAATGTGGAGTATGAGTGTATACATCTAGTGTGTTTTGGGTTTGGAGTTTATGGCCAAGGTTAGAGACATGTCCAATGATCAATATGCAATAAAGGGTACTGATTCTTGATAGTAACCTTGTTGGGTTGCCTTTAATCCACACAAAGTCTTGAACTTTCGTCCTTTTTCTTTACTAGCAGCACTGGAGCTCCCCACAGCGAAACATTTAGTCTGATGAACTGCTTCGACAACAGGTCACGGCGAAACATTTAGTCTAATGAACTGCTTCGACAACAGGTCTTGTAGTTGCTCTTTCAACTCAGCCAATTCGGAAAGAGACATCTGATAGGGTGCTATCGAGATTAGGCCTATTCCAGGAAGTAAACAGATAGAGAACTCGATATCCCTCACTGGCGGCAAACCCGGCACGTCGTCAGGAAACACGTCAGGAATGTCTCTTAATACAGGCATATCCTTCAACTCGACATCTTGCGTAACTTCCAGACTAGCCAGTGATATTAAACCTATATCATATTATGGTTCCTATATTAGTTGATAGGTCCACGATACTTGTCCTCAGATATCATAAACCGTAACCCTTATCCTTAGGTGTTATTGACGTCAACCTCTAGTAGGGCTTAGGTATCCTACGCATACAATGTATATTATTCTACACTAGCAATCCCAGTAAAAATGTATTCTTTCTCCCACCTGGATTCCAAAGCTATTACTATGTGCCCCACGTACTCTAACAGCCCTGACCAGAACAAAAAAGCAACTTATTCCTCCCCTCTCTCTAAGTCCAGGTTCTGCCCATGATGATTAAAATACCAAAGATCATCCAAAAATTCCACCGAGCACATCGGTATGGTCCATATTTCACCGGAAACCCAAAAACGTACTCAAATTAGAATTAGGCCAAACTATGGAATTGCAAAATTATGAGGAAGGTCACGTCCAGCCCCTGTTCTAAGTATTCAAGGGATTTAACTTACTCAACTCCAACTTCTGGAAAAGTTTCATGGGCGTTAGGTACCCACACTTGCACCAAAACCCTAAAATATGAAGAACAGTTAATTAAGGACTGTAAACACTAACCAAACATCACAAGTTCTCAATCACATATACTGAGAACAGGGGTTCTCTCCTCTGTCTCGTGGTATATGGAACCCTCTCCAGGAGTTTCGGCAAAACCCTAGCTCGGTGTCCAAAACACTGTCTTGGAAAAACCTCGCTCAGAGATAAATCCTAGAAAGCACGAACGGTAACAGACGAATCGGTAGGATCGAACGAACGAACCGGTACTTCGAATGGCTTGGGAATGGATCAACAAACCTTGGAATGCTCAAAAATTGAGGATTTCTGGTCTGAGAGTGGATTATGGTAGTGGAGGAGGAAGAAGAATGTAAAAAACTTAGAAAAAATCGGCCTTAAATAGGCTTAAGACCCGGATGGGGCGCGCGCTACGTGTGCCTCGGACTTCACTGTGTGCGCCACGCGCTTTGAACACCATTTCTTCATGGTTAAGATTTCTCTCCCAAATGTGGTCCACTCAGAGCTGGCCACGCGTCATTCCCTCATTGAACCAAATGTTGGTCCAATCACAAAGTTCCACGAGTCACGTACGGTTAACAATCTGATCGTCCACCCTGGTCCACGCACGTCACGCGCGTCCCAAGGCTAGCCATGCACGTGTCAAGCGTGCCTATGCGGTGTTATCCATTTTCCAGCGATTTCTTTGATTCCGACGCTCATACAACCCAGAACTTGATACCCTAACACTGAAACACCATTCTAAACATATAGAACATCTAATTGACCTTTGAATTAAGACATTAGAGTCCCAAATACTCGCTCGAAAGCCCGCACTCACTCTAGGTCACGAGTACACAAAACCCGAAGTCTAACTCCGATTGTTCTCAAATTTTACGACGTTTCTAAGGCTTATACTAAAACCCTAACAAACATCTTTCTTCTTCTTCTTAACCTTCAAAACCTCACAAATCTCATACTGGCACCTACATAATGGCACAGAAAGCAAATACACAACTGAACACTCCAATCCACCGCCAAACTCTACAGAATACACCTAGGCAAACAAAATTACACTTATCCACACACAGTCACACATTAAGCAAGGTTAGAAAATTGAGGATGTTACAACTACCAATTACACCAAGACCAATCACAAGCTTCCACAAGTAAATGGTGGGCCCCAAGCACATGGCTTGGCCCTCATTGGTCCAAGTGTGGCCACCTCTTGCTCAAAATGTCCAAGGGTTTCGCTTCTGCGCGTAATCGATCAATCGGGTGCATAGTATTTCACGTATATTAGGGTTTTTCACCCGTACCTCTAAATTTTTTTCTATTTCATCAGCCCACATGTAAAAATTATTATTCAATTAAAATGTTCCTTATGACATGAGAAATGCTCCCCTGTATCTCGTTTTCTCAAATTATGAGCCAAAACGTTGCAATTACGCAGTTTCTACGCAAAGAAAATCCACTAAATATTTTCTATCGCCCGAAAATTCCAAAACAATTCTAATAAATCATAAATATTGGAAAAAGCTTATATCTCAAATTTGGTAAAATTTGGACCACGTTTCGGCATGTTTCAGTTAAAAACTCACCCGATACCCTAATTACAGCAGTTTTTAACAGAATTCCTACGTCGTAGTAAAAACTATAAATTAGTAATAATTACTAATTCTCATTTTTCTTATCATCTAGAATAAATTCTGTAACACCCCGTTTCCGGAGCGCTACTGTGCAACCCAATCTACTGCGGAAACATTTGATGCTTGTATGCTTTCAGTTAAAAAGTACTCTTATGTATTTCGCAATGAAAAATAGGAGTGAATTTTTTTTTCTTTTTCTTCCCTTTGAAATCCTTTTAAAAAATAAGACATAAAGAGTACTATAATTTTCTAAATCATGTAAAATCAGTCTTTTGCAAATATCAGAGTATAACACATCACAATCAATACTTCACATAACATAAAACATAACATAATCGTTTCACACTGAGGCGAGGTTTTCTGAATAGAGTAATTACAAAACACAAAGACAAAACCCTAAGCTAAGCTGGCCAACAACTATAACACTTACTGAGAAACAGTTCAGCAAGATCAACACACGTAACACTCAGAGGAATCTTCCTCCACTGGCTCAATCTTCAACGCTCCTGGAAAGACGAAACTGCAGCAGCTATGGAACTCCACCTGGAAGTGACATCCATAAGGATGTCCAATCCAACAACAGTGCAAGGGTAAATTCTTTGTCCACGAGTTTATCATAGGTTATGCCGCATGCAAACAATATACATATATAATACAACAACATGTCTTTATATACATATGCACACTTAATAGACCGCACGCATCATCATGGTATATCAAGTGTTGCATGTGAGCAAACAAATCAACTAACAGATTAAAAATCAAGTCACCACAATATCAAACAACTGCATGTGAGCAGACAATTCTATCAATAGAAAAATGATCAAGTCATAACATAGCAAATTCATCAACAATTCATCACATGTCAATATGTGGTTAGCAATGCATGCCAATGCATTATGAGCAAGTTTGTGTGTATACCTACAGCCTTAATAGGTCAGCAGTAGACGATGAATTTTCCCAACATCGGAATAATATAGCCACGCATTAGGTAGTTTGTCGTCCCCCTTTCCCGATAGGGACTCCCGCCTCCCTTTCCTGATAGAGACGGTCGACACTAGCCTAGTCCACGAGGTATTCCCCTTTTCCGATAGGAATCCTCCTCCCTCTTTTCCGATAGGGACGTCCGTTTCCCCCTTTCCCGATAGGGAACGGAGTGGATCTAACCTGCTGGATGAGGTATCCCTCATTCCCGATAGGGATCCTCTCCACATCGCATTCCCGTTAAGAATGGAGTGGTTTCTAATGCAATATCATGCTCATGCATCCAAACAAATTCTTCAATATGGCATGCTCACCATAAGGAGTGCCCAAGTAATGTTTAATTAATCAATGCGGATCGACGAACCCTCACTCAGTCAACTTAGTGGATTTCCAATTTCAATTTTTGTGTCACTCCTAAGTGGTGTTGTACTAGAAATAACTCTTTAGCACTAGGTCGTTGGAACCCTAGTTGTGCTAAATAATATGCTAGGATAATTCCTAAACACATTACTTAACTCAACCGTTTTCAAAATTTATGATGTTTTCCTTTCAAAAGAACCTCTTAAACAACTTCTAACCCTCTGATCCATAAAGCGTGTTTGTATGCCGACTTATTTTACAAAGATACATTTAGTTTACCATGAAAACATTTCTCGGCTCATGGAATCGCATCAGACTTACCATTGTAAGTCGTCAAACCAATAACAGTCGATCAACGTATTATTAATTAATCCATTATTATCAACAATATCTTGCATATTCCAATCAATATCAAGTTCCAAATAAATGCAACATGATTCAAGGAAAAACAACACAAATCATAATGCCACGCAGGGCCAAGAACATGCTAAAGCATTTCAGACAGCATATAACAATTCAGTACGCTACAACATGCTACAGCATTTCAAACAGCATATAATAATACTACAAGTACTACCACACAATCAATCAATCAAACCAAACAACACACAAGGCGAAAAGCCCAAACTCATTATGTAAGAATTTCCCTTACCTTGGGCGCTTTAACAATCCAAGCAAGGTAATTCCAAACTATCGTCAAGTTGTTCCGCGCATGAACCTTAACAATGCAAATGCAATCAATTAGAACTAAAAGTTCAAGTTCTAAGCCCCTAGGGCAGCCACGGATTTAGGGTTCCCTAAACCTAGGAATTACGCAACTTAATCCTTAATAGGTTCTACCTAGCCATGTGCCATGACACATATTCAAATCATGCAAGTTTTCAAACTTTTACAAAAGCTACACACTTAGAAAAATACCTAACCCAAAATTTACCAATTGAAATAGTGTTTTACCACTTTGAATAGTGTTTTTCCAACTTTGAACCACTTTTCAAAGCACTAAAACATGTCACAAAAATTTGGAAACAATTTCATTATAAGTTCAAAACATTTCTTGAAACATAAACCAAATATTTTCCCAAAATCGAGTTTCTTTGTAAAGCTTTGCTAAATCAAATCATCAACCACTTTTTACAACTATTTTAGGCCTAAAACAAATTTAATATCATGTTCCAAAACACCATAAGGCCCACGGTTTCAAGCTTCCAAAAACAACTCCAAGTTTTCAAATATTTAAACATCAAAATCTTACAAACTTTGCTTGATCAAAACTTCTTATCATAAGACTACTTCTTTGCCACTTTAATACAATTAAAACTAAGTTAAAACTCACCCAAATAATGTTCATAAGCCACAGTTTTTGCAACCCCAAAATAGCCCCAAATTTATTTTGTTTCAACCCATTTTTCAAAGCTTTAAAGTTACAAATCCTTATAGATTTAAAGTCCTAACTAAAAACCAACTTCTTAAAAACTTAACACACTTTAAAAACAAATTAAAACATCATCAAAACCATACTAATATGAGCCACGGTTTCCAGCCCCAAATTTAATCAAATTAATTTCATAAAACTTTGTTCAACATGCATATATGACTAGTTGTAAGCATACTAAACCAAAACCCCCAAATATCTAACTCCAAAACCACAAAAATCAAGCCAAGATTAAGCCCCCACAATAGCCCATGAATTCGGCCATGGTCAAGGGTTAGAGTTTCCCAAATTTTAAAAACTCTAATCATTCTTAATCATGGAAGGAATTAAAGGATCAAAGGACTAATCTCACTAATCTAGCAAAATCCAACAATGATTAAGAACAAGGATTGTAGGTTGCAAGCTTAAACACCAATTTCCTTCAAGAATTAACACTAAAATCATGAGGAACAACACTAATACCATGAAAACCCAACCATGGCAGCCTTGAAGAAAAGGAAAATAAGCTTACCATAATGATGGAGATGATTGAACAAGAAGGAAGGAGAAAGGATTAAGGTTTAGCTTCCAAAATCTCAAGATTAAGCACCTAAATCAACTTTCTCTTTCTAGAATTTTTTTTCAAGCTTTCCAACAATGGAAGAAATGAGAATGATGAATGCCAATATGGAGAGGCAGCCACGAAAATTTGGGGACAAGGAAGGAACAAAAATTGTTCATTTAGTTAGGAATTAACCAAACTAGTTACAACCTAACTACACTAACAAACTACAATTACATAACCACCAATCCTATGCCTACACCTGTCATGGAACCTTCTAAGGATGAGATTCAGCTCCCCTAGTTGCTGGATCCAACGCCCCTCAGCCAAAATATCAAGATATTTTGTTTCGCCGCGTTCTCGCTCAATCGGATGCGCAACATTACGCGTATATTAGGGTTTTTCATCCAAAAACTCTAAAAATCAATCAAATAAATTATTCTATAATCAAAAATTATTAATCAACCAAAATGTCCCTAAACATATTAGGAGTATTTCTATGAATGTCGCTTTCTCGATTTACGAGCTAAAACGCTACCGTAATGCAGTTTTGGGCGTAGACAATACACTAAATATTTTTTGATGCCTAAAATTCCCAAAAAATTTCCAATAAATTCTAAATATTGGAAAATGTTAAGATCTCAAATTTTATAAAATTTGGATCACGTTTGGGTAGGTTTCAGTTAGAAACTCACCTAGTAGCCTAGTTACGACAGAATTCAATAGAATTCTCGCAGCATAATAAAAACTGTAAATTAGTGAGGATCACTAATTTCAATTTCTCTTATCATCTAGATATTATTCAAACAATAAAATTATCAAGAAAAAATCTTTAAAATAAAAGTCATATTAAATATGACATAAAACAGATAATTTAACAAATAACTAAACATCGAAAATCCAAACTGTGACTTAAAAAAATTTATTAAATCCTAAAATTATTTCTCTTTCAATAAAATAATTTTCTTTAATCAAACAACAATTTTTCGTATTTTTCAAGATTAATTCATATTAAAAACAGTATACGTCTACACTGTCTCTTAATCTGAATTAATTACTAAAACAGTAAATTGTTTACAATAAATCTTTGTAGTTCTTCGTACTTTTAACAAATCATTGAGGTGATCAATCTCCATGATTTATTTTCAAGTAGTCGAAAACTATAAAATAATTTTCATAAAAATTTGGATGTTACATTACCACACTCCTTAAAAAAATTTCGTCCCCGAAAATTAACTTATAAAACAAAACAAAACCAGAAATCTGAAAAATCATAACTTAACACTAAAAGCATCATAAATTTGGACTTTGAAATTCGATACAACATAATAATTATTACACTCAAGCAGTCAAACACCAAAGTATACATTTTATTCATATATTTTTAATAAAGTAAGACACTACATCAACAACTAAAACGTTTACAAAACACAATACTACGCGTCCATGTCGAAGAAGTCCTTGCAAACGACGCCTTATTCCAACTACGATCTCTACTTCATCACGATCACGAACACGGTCAAGACGGCTACTGAGTTACGGTTACATGATAACGCCAACGAAACTTCACTAACAAACATACCTACACAACAATGTTTTAATCACAAAACCCAAAATCAAATATCTTTTTTTTGTAAAACTTCTAAGTTCTAATGATAACACAAAGCAACAAATACTTTTCTTAAAACCCACTTGATCTCTTCAAGACTCGACCCTCTCAAGAACACTATGATTCTTTTGAGATTAGGTTTGTCATTGTCTTAAAATCATCAAGATACATTTAATCAAAAACTAAAACTTGCATCAAACACCAACAACAACAACAAAATCACTAACAACCATGTATTAAAACATGAAATAATTTTAGTTTTCTCAAAGAGCCTCACGGCTTGAACACATATACTCAAATCCATTTCTCAAAATCATTCTACTCACACCCAAAAGCTTGTTAACAAAAGATCAACACAAAATCTCCTCTACAACTCCTAAACCACAACAATAACAAAATCCACAAAAATTCACCTAGAAAAATCATGAAACAACTCACGGTTTTCATATGCCAAAAGAAAAGAAAAATTTTCCAAAGCCACCAACAAAATAATTTAAAACAACACAAAATCAAAACTTAAGTAATTTGAAATACACACCCACTAATCTTCAAAAACCCACGATTTTATGACATCAGAAGGAAAAGAAAATTCTAAAAATTATTAACCACAAGATCAACAACAGCATCACTCATAAATGATTATACAACAATCACAAGAACATCTATCGTAATACCAAAATTATATTAAAAAATTTGGATTTTGGAATCTAATATAATAATAAAATAGTTACAGAGTCAAGACACTTATGTGGTCTATACTTAGAACCACGCACACATCATAATACATATAATACGATAATTATAGCGTCTCCTATGGATAATCTTTCTTGTAAAACTCTGCCCACTCGACTCCATTGTGTCGCGTTTTCGGGAATGAAGTCTTCAGATGATGAGTTCTTCGCTTTGCTTAGTGTGTAAACACGTCCCTTAATGGTTGTTCTTACAGCTCCAACATTATTGACAGTAGACTTAGCTCATGGTACTACGCAGTCTCTGGACAGATGTCCCAGTTCCTTGCAGTTAAAACACAACCTTTCCTTGGTTAGATACTGGTTAACGTTGTGCTCTTCATCTTCACTGTTGAAGCAGTGTGTCTTCGACTATCGGTGCTTGTGACTCCCACTTCCACCTATATGCAAGTATGTCTTCCAGCAGCTGGGTGTGCAAACTTCGTAGCGTTTTCGGCTGATCCCTCCTTTGGCAACAGACAATCCTTCTTCCTGGATTCTTGCAGTTGAAGCACAGTCAGAGCAACACCTCGTAGTCCTATTCATGCTTTATTCTAATAATTAGCCTAACTCGCATAATTAACGGGTATAAAAATACGAAGGAATTAAAATCGCAACACGTATAAGACTACGACGCTCTACGGTGAAATAATGCTAAGTGTGTCACATGCAGATACATAGATAAGTACATACTATCAGAGTGCAAAGTGCGTAGTGTAGATAGTAATGATACAGTCATCCCAAAAGAAGTAAACCTTTGAGGCTAACCTGCTGCCTCAACTAAACAAAATAGCAAAACATAAAATTAACATAAGCATCAAGACTCCTGGCCAACATATAACCAAACGTCTCAGCGAGGGGGAAACTGAGAGCTCCCACTCTGAGATCCCAAATGCCTCGGAAACAATCGTCTATAATCGTGAGTTGTCATGTGGTCAGAGGGACCAGATGTCGCTCCTTTCCCACGTCTCTGTCGTCCACGGTGGCTAGACTCGCTATGATGGCTAACAGGTCACATCAGCATCGGCTGAGGAGGCATCAGTGGATAACCTCCGTAACCAAAACCTGGTGGAAACCCTAACACCTGCCACATCTTCTTAAAAGGTAGTCTCTGACATATCCTAAAGTCTCCGGAGAAGCTACCTATAGGAAGGCCTGGAACCCTGAAATAGATGGAGATGGTACCCGTATAGATCACTGCCTGACGCACATGGTTAATCTCCCACCCCATGCCGTCGAAATCATGGTACTGAATCTCAAAGTCACCCCATACGGGGATCCGAGGGGGAAGGAGCATCGACGGGTGCATCAGGATAAACTGCTCCATCGAGTGCTGCTGCGGCTGCATCTTCCTCCTCGACAAAGTCTAACACAACAATAATACATATACACACAAGCATACAAACAAAAGGAGGTAAGAATAACACAATCATCAAAAAGCGGGAAATGAATAAGTAGAATGAATAATTGGCAATCCATACAAACACACACATATAAACAAATATGATCTAGCTACCCTCTTCCACATATCCCATGTCTCTCAATGAATTAATGAGTTGTGCGCTTCGACATCTTTTCTTTCTATTGTCACTGTACTCCCCATTTCTGTTAGGAATACATACTGGCGAACCCCCTTTCGGTTAGGTTGCCGTGCCCTTTTTCCGTTAGGAACTCCTGTCTCCCTTTTTCGATAGAGCACGGGGCGACACTAGCCTAGTCCACAAGGTATTCCCCTTTTCCGTTAGGAATCCTCCTCCTTCTTTTCCGATAGGGGCGTATGTTTCCCCCTTTTCCGATAGGGAACAGAGTGGATTAAACCTATTAGGTGAGATATCCCCCATTTTCGTTAGGGATTCTCTCCACATTACATTCTCATCAAGAACGGAGTGGTTACTAATGCAATATAATATGCATGCATCCAACACCTCATAATCATATGGCTCACATCATGATATGATCCAAACTGGATGCATATAGTTTTTAACGGATCGTCCTCGAATTGACCCTTGTTATAAGGATTAAGACGGAATAAAAATGAGAACTTTAAGAATTAGAGTCCTTAATCCTCAAAACTGGCGCCCACTTCTATTGAAGAAGGAAGAACAAATACAAGCTTTGCTCTTAAATTAATAATGGCGCATACAAACAGGTAAACAAGAAGAATGAAATGCTAAAGGTGCAAGCTTTAAGAATGATGGCGCATAAGCAAAAGAATGCAAAGAAATGTAACAAAATAAAAAGATGGAATATAAGAAAGAAAATGGAAGAAGACGCCACACTCTCAAGAGAGTGATAAGTCTAGTGAAGATTTGCCACAAGAGGTATCCTCATAGGAACGGAGTGGATCTAACCTGCTGGATGAGGTATCCCTCATTCCCGATAGGGACGTCCGTTTCCCCCTTTCCCGATAGGGAACGGAGTGGATCTAACCTGCTGGATGAGGTATCCCTCATTCCCGATAGGGATCCTCTCCACATCGCATTCCCGTTAAGAATGGAGTGGTTTCTAATGCAATATCATGCTCATGCATCCAAACAAATTCTTCAATATGGCATGCTCACCATAAGGAGTGCCCAAGTAATGTTTAATTAATCAATGCGGATCGACGAACCCTCACTCAGTCAACTTAGTGGATTTCCAATTTCAATTTTTGTGTCACTCGTAAGTGGTGTTGTACTAGAAATAACTCTTTAGCACTAGGTCGTTGGAACCCTAGTTGTGCTAAATAATATGCTAGGATAATTCCTAAACACATTACTTAACTCAACCGTTTTCAAAATTTATGATGTTTTCCTTTCAAAAGAACCTCTTAAACAACTTCTAACCCTCTGATCCATAAAGCGTGTTTGTATGCCGACTTATTTTACAAAGATACATTTAGTTTACCATGAAAACATTTCTCGGCTCATGGAATCGCATCAGACTTACCATTGTAAGTCGTCAAACCAATAACAGTCGATCAACGTATTATTAATTAATCCATTATTATCAACAATATCTTGCATATTCCAATCAATATCAAGTTCCAAATAAATCCAACATGATTCAAGGAAAAACAACACAAATCATAATGCCACGCAGGGCCAAGAACATGCTAAAGCATTTCAGACAGCATATAACGGCGCCCACTTCTATTGAAGAAGGAAGAACAAATACAAGCTTTGCTCTTAAATTAATAATGGCGCATACAAACAGGTAAACAAGAAGAATGAAATGCTAAAGGTGCAAGCTTTAAGAATGATGGCGCATAAGCAAAAGAATGCAGCAAACAGAACAAAATAAAAAGATGGAATATAAGAAAGAAAATGGAAGAAGACGCCACACTCTCAAGAGAGTGATAAGTCTAGTGAAGATTTGCCACAAGAGGTATCCCTCATAGGGAACGGAGTGGATCTAACCTGCTGGATGAGGTATCCCTCATTCCCGATAGGGACGTCCGTTTCCCCCTTTCCCGATAGGGAACGGAGTGGATCTAACCTGCTGTATGAGGTATCCCTCATTCCCGATAGGGATCCTCTCCACATCGCATTCCCGTTAAGAATGGAGTGGTTTCTAATGCAATATCATGCTCATGCATCCAAACAAATTCTTCAATATGGCATGCTCACCATAAGGAGTGCCCAAGTAATGTTTAATTAATCAATGCGGATCGATTTAACCTCACTCACCAACTTAGTGGATTTCCAATTTCAATTTTTGTGTCACTCCTAAGTGGTGTTGTACTAGAAATAACTCTTTAGCACTAGGTCGTTGGAACCCTAGTTGTGCTAAATAATATGCTAGGATAATTCCTAAACACATTACTTAACTCAACCGTTTTCAAAATTTATGATGTTTTCCTTTCAAAAGAACCTCTTAAACAACTTCTAACCCTCTGATCCATAAAGCGTGTTTGTATGCCGACTTATTTTACAAAGATACATTTAGTTTACCATGAAAACATTTCTCGGCTCATGGAATCGCATCAGACTTACCATTGTAAGTCGTCAAACCAATAACAGTCGATCAACGTATTATTAATTAATCCATTATTATCAACAATATCTTGCATATTCCAATCAATATCAAGTTCCAAATAAATCCAACATGATTCAAGGAAAAACAACACAAATCATAATGCCACGCAGGGCCAAGAACATGCTAAAGCATTTCAGACAGCATATAACAATTCAGTACGCTACAACATGCTACAGCATTTCAAACAGCATATAATAATACTACAAGTACTACCACACAATCAATCAATCAAACCAAACAACACACAAGGCGAAAAGCCCAAACTCATTATGTAAGAATTTCCCTTACCTTGGGCGCTTTAACAATCCAAGCAAGGTAATTCCAAACTATCGTCAAGTTGTTCCGCGCATGAACCTTAACAATGCAAATGCAATCAATTAGAACTAAAAACTCAAGTTCTAAGCCCCTAGGGCAGCCACGGATTTAGGGTTCCCTAAACCTAGGAATTACGCAACTTAATCCTTAATAGGTTCTACCTAGCCATGTGCCATGACACATATTCAAATCATGCAAGTTTTCAAACTTTTACAAAAGCTACACACTTAGAAAAATACCTAACCCAAAATTTACCAATTGAAATAGTGTTTTACCACTTTGAATAGTGTTTTTCCAACTTTGAACCACTTTTCAAAGCACTAAAACATGTCACAAAAATTTGGAAACAATTTCATTATAAGTTCAAAACATTTCTTGAAACATAAACCAAATCTTTTCCCAAAATCGAGTTTCTTTGTAAAGCTTTGCTAAATCAAATCATCAACCACTTTTTACAACTATTTTAGGCCTAAAACAAATTTAATATCATGTTCCAAAACACCATAAGGCCCACGGTTTCAAGCTTCCAAAAACAACTCCAAGTTTTCAAATATTTAAACATCAAAATCTTACAAACTTTGCTTGATCAAAACTTCTTATCATAAGACTACTTCTTTGCCACTTTAATACAATTAAAACTAAGTTAAAACTCACCCAAATAATGTTCATAAGCCACAGTTTTTGCAACCCCAAAACAGCCCCAAATTTATTTTGTTTCAACCCATTTTTCAATGCTTTAAACTTACAAATCCTTATAGATTTAAAGTCCTAACCAAAAACCAACTTATTAAACACTTAACACACTTTAAAAACAAATTAAAACATCATCAAAACCATACTAATGAGCCACGGTTTCCAGCCCCAAATTTAATCAAATTAATTTCACAAAACTTTGTTCAACATGCACATATGACTAGTTGTAAGCATACAAAACCAAAACCCCCAAATATCTAACTCCAAAACCACCAAAATCAAGCCAAGATCAAGCCCCCACAACAGCCCATGAATTCGGCCAGGTTCAAGGGTTAGGGTTTCCCAAATTTTAAAAACTCTAATCATGCTTAATCATGGAAGGAATTAAAGGATCAAAGGATTAATCTCACTAATCTAGCAAAATCCAACACTTTCTAAGCAAAATAACTCTAAAATCACTAAGATCTCATCCATGGCAACCATAAGAAGAGGAAAGTGAGTTAGAACAATTACTAACAAGATTGATGGTGGTTGATCAAGGATTAAGAACAAGGATTGAAGGTTGCAAGCTTAAACACTAATTTCCTTCAAGAATCAAAACTAAAATCATGAGGAACAACACTAATACCATGAAAACCCAACCATGCAACACTAATAACCATACAACCTAACTACACTAACTAACTACAATTACATAACCACCAATCTTATGCCTACACTTGTCATGGAACCTTCTAAGGATGAGATTCAGCTCCCCTAGTTTCTGGACCCATTGCCTCTCAGCCAAAATATCAAGATATTTTGTTTCGTCACGTTCTCGCTCAATCAGGTGAGTGACGTTACGCCTATATTAAGGTTTTTGATCCAAAAACTCTAAAAATCAATCAAATAAATTATTCTATAATCAAAAATTATTAATCAACCAAAATGTCCCTAAAAATATTAGGAGTATTTCTATGGATGTTGCTTTCTCGATTTACGAGCTAAAACGCTACCGTAATGCAGTTCTGGGCGCAGAATACACTAAATATTTTCTGATACCCAAAAATCCCGAAAAGATTCCAATAAATTCTAAATATTGGAAAATGCTAAGATCTCAAGTTTTATAAAATTTGGATCATGTATGGGCAGTTTTCTATTAGAAACTCACCCAGTAGCCTAGTTACGGCAGAATTCAATAGAATTCTCACAGCGCAATAAAAACTGTAAATTAGCGAGGATCACTAATTTCAATTTCTCTTATCATCTAGATATTATTCAAACAATAAAATTATCAAGGAAAAATCTTTAAAATAAAAGTCATATTAAATATGACATAAAACAGACAATTTAACAAATAACTAAACATCGAAAATCCAAACCGTGACTTAAAAAAATTTATTAAATCCTGAAAATTATTTATCTTTCAATTAAATAATTTTCTCTAATCAAACAACAATTTTTCACATTTTTCATGATTAATTCGTATTAAAAACAGTATACATCTACACTATCTCTTAATCTGAATTAATTACTAAAACAGTAAATTGTTTACAATAAATCTTTGTAGTTCTTCGTACTTTTAACAAACCATTGAGGTGATCAATCTCCATGATTTATTTTCAATTAGTCGGAAACTATAAAATTATTTTCATAAAAATTGGGATGTTACAAATACAAACAATAACATTATCAACAGAAAATCATTAACATAAAAGTTGTATTAAGTACGATAGAAAACAGACAATTAACAATTAAATAAACGTCAAAAATTAGACTATGACCTAAAAATCTTTTCTCCTTCAATAAAATAAATACTTATATTTAAACAACAAAGTTACGCTTTTTCAAGATTAATTCATATTAAAAACAGTATGTCTGCATTGTCTGTTAATCTGAATTAATACTAACACTTTGAATTGTTTAGAACAAATCATTGTAGTTCTTCATACTCTTTACAAATCATTGAGGTGATCAGTCCCTATGATTTATTTCCAAGTAGTCAGAAACTGTAAATTAGCTTTTCATAAAAATTGGGATGTTATAGTCTTGATGATCATAGTGTAACATCCTAATTTTCAGCGTCTAATTATTTAGTAATTATCTGTTTTCTATTGTATCTAATACGACTTTTATATTAATAACATCTTGTGACAATCCTAAAAGTTTGGATTTATTCTAGTTGATAGGAAAAATTGGGATTAGTAATTATTACAAATTTACGGTTTTTCTTTCGACGTTAAAATTCTTCCATAAAATCCTATATTTGAACTATAGGGCGAGGTTTTGATTGAAACCTGCCCAAACGTGATCCAAATTTTATAAAATTTGAGATCTTAGAATTTTTCAATATTTATGATTTATTGAAATATTTTGGGAATTTTTGGGCATAAAAAAATATATAGGGTATTTTCCTATGCCTAGAAACTACCTGACGGTAACTTTTTTGCTCGTAAATCGAGAAAGTGATATTCATAGGAATAATTCTATTGTCTTAAGGGACATTTTGATTGATTAATAATTTTTGATTATGGAGTAATTTTTTAGATTTATTTTTGGAGTTTTTAGTACAAAAACCCTAATAAACACTAAACGCCATGCACCCGATTGATCGATAACGCATCGAAGCGAAACCTTTTGATATTTTGGAGGGGAGGTCGACCAAATTGGACCAATGGGAGCCAAGACACATGTTTGGGACCCACCTTGGACAAATGGAATGTTTTGATTGGCTAGGTGTAAATGGTAGGTAGTTAGCTTGGTTGGATGTTAACTAAATTGTTAAGATCCAACTAAATGAACAATTTTTCTTCTCTTCCTTGTCCCTTGTGACCTCTATAAATAGGAGATCAGCCCCTTCATATTTTTCCATTGATGCTTTGGTGGAGAGAAATTCTAGTGAGAGAAAGTTGGTGTTCTTGAAGAAACTTAGGGATTAAGCTTGTAATCTCCATTCCTTTCTTCTTAATCCTTGATCAATCATCATCAAACTTCTTGGTAAGCTTCCTAACCCATCTTATTTTCCTCTTGGCTGCCATGGACGAGTTCTTCATGGTTTTAGTGTTGTTTTGCTTAGAAATTGCTTAGATCTTGATTTTTAAACTTAATACCTCCTAGATCTACCATTTCCTTCATGTTTTAATGAGTTTTGTGTATTTAAAAATTGTGGAACCTCTAGATCTTGGTGAGGCCTAACCTAGGGGCTGTTCAAGGGTTTATTTTTGACTTGATTTAGTTGTTTTGAAGTGGAATCTTGTAGGGTTTTAGCTTAAGATGTTTAAATCTAGTCATATACATGTTTAAGCATTGATTTGTGAAATTTTGTTTTTGGTTCTTTAAAATCGTGACTTATGAGCAAGTTTTTAATGATGTTTTAACTTGTTTTTAAGTGTATCAAAGTGATAAAGAAGTTGGCTTATGGTAAGGAGTTTTGGATCTAACAAAGTTATCATGATTTAGAAGTTAAAGGTTTGAAACTTCGAAGTCGTTTTTTTAGAAAGTGTTCTTAACTTGTTTTATGCCTAAAATAGATGTAAAAAGTGGTTAAATATTTGATTTAACAAAAGCTTTCAAAGAGATTTGATTCTGGAAAAAAGTTTTAGTATATGTCTTAAGATTTGTTTTAAACTTATAAGGAAAGTGTTTCCAAAGTTTATTGACATGTTTAAGTGCTTTAAAAAGTCGTTCAAAGTTGGGAAAATACTATTCAAAGTGGTAAAAAACTATTCCAATTGGTAAAACACTATTTAAAGTGGTAAGTTTTGGTTTGATTATTTTCTAAGTGTGATAGTTTTGTAAAAACTTCAAAACTTGCATGATTTGAACTTGCTTCATGACATATGACTAGATGTGATCAAATAGGGATTAAGTTAAGTGATTCCTAGGCTTTTGAGTACCCAAAAACGTGGCTGCCCTAGGAGTACACACCACATGAGTTTTTAGTTCTAATTGATTGAACTTATGTTATTAAGGTTCGTGCGACGTACGACTCGACGACACTTTGGATTTACCCTATTTGGAATGCATTCCAGGTAAGGGAAATTCTTACATAATGGGTTTGGGCTTTTTGCCTTGTTTGTTGTGTGGTTTGATTGGTTGTTAATGGTGTGGTAGTACTTGTAGTATTACTTTGTGTTGTAGAGATGCTGTAGCATTTTTTTGGCCCTGTGTGTGACAACAATGATTTGGATTGTGTGTATTAAATCAAATATGAATGTTTTGATTTGAACTTGAAATTGATTGAAGTGTGCATAATAATATTAATGATGATGGAATAATTAATAATGCGACGATCGACTATTATTGGTTAGGCAATTTACAACGGTAAATCAGATGCGATTTCACAAGCCGAGAAAAGATTTCATAAATGAAATATTAAGGGCATTTTGACTTAAAAGTAAGCGTGAGGATTTTAGTACAACTAGCCAAAGCTTGCAAAGAATTTTCTTAATGGAACCATATTAGGAAAAGAACTTGAGTAAAAAGTGAAATTTGCGAAAACAGTTGAGTTAAATGATGCATCAGGAAAAATTCTGGCTAGGAAAGACTTGGTAATTAAGAGTGTTCGCACCGCCTCTCGTTCTTGGGAATTCTCCTAATGTATTATTTAGCACAACTAGGGTTCCAACGACCTAAAGCTATTTCTGGTACAATATCACTTAGGTGTGACACCAAAACTAAGATTTGAAATTCACTAAGTTGACATAGTTGAGGATTCATTGATCCACATTAGTTAATTAAAAAGATATCTCGGACACTCCATATGGTGGGTGGGCCATACTAAAGAATTGTATTGATGCATACTAATCATGAAGCATTCAAATCTGGAGGCCGTTCCCGGTGTCCTGGACTTTCTGACCTGGAGGCGGTTCCCAGTGTCCTAGGACTTTTGGGCCTAGAGGCTGTTCCTAGTGCCCGGCCTGGAGGCTATTCCCAATTCCATTTTACCCTTGGTAGGGGAATTGGTCTGGACTTGGAAAAGGCTTTCCTTGTTCCTATTGCTGTCCTTGTTTAAGGCTGTCAGTGTATACACAAACTTGTTCATAATGCATTGGCATGCATAATTAACCACATTGTAACATGTGATGACTGGATTGTCGATTTGCTGATTGAATTGTTTGTTCACATGCAAATTGCTTGATATACCATGATGATGCATGCGGTCTATTAAGTATGTATATGTATATAAAGGCATGTTGTTGTATTATATATATATATATATCTTGTTTGCACGTGACATAGCCTATGATAAACTCGTGGACAAAGAATTTACCCTTGCACTGTTGTTAGATTGGACATTCTCATGGATGTTACCAGATTGAGTTCACATTGCTGTTGCAGTTCCGTCCTTCCCAGGAGCTTGAAGAATAAGCCAGTGGAGGAAGATTCCTCTGAGAGCTCTTTGTCCAGATCTTGCTGAACGGTTTCTCAGTAAGAGTCATAGCTGTTGGCCAGCTTAGCTTAGGGTATTGTCGGGTAAATGATCATGGTATGTTTTATTGTATGTGATGCATTCAATATAAAGTATTATACTCTAATATTTGATAAAAAGGTTGATTTCTCATCATTTGAAATTGTAGTATATATATCTATGTTTGGAAAAATTTGGAAAAGGTTTCTAATATTCAATGTTTTTACTTTAGATAGAAAAAAAAGAGGGAATTCAGATAGATAAGACATATGGCTAATTAAAGAATAATTCGTTTTCATTTACAGAAGAAATGTCTTTCACATCGAACTATAGAAATGAAAAAACTATCCTAGTTGGAACTCTTCATGTCTCATTTTTGAAAAGGGTTTACAAAGAAAAGAAAAAAATTACTCCTATTTTCCATTTTGAATAACAGAAGAGTACTTTTTACTGAAAGCATACAAGCATCAAATGTTTTCAGCATTAGATTAGGTTACACCGTAGCGCTTCGAAAATGGGGTGTTACATATAGCTTGAAGAAAAATGAAATTTTCCTCCTCTATTTTAGCCCTTTGGGCCATGACTTTAAAAGAAAGAAGAGGAAGATCTTATTTACTTCAAAGCCTTGGTTTTGTTGTTGTTGTTGCGAAGATGAGGAAGGAAAATGATTTTGATTTATGGTTCTTAAGAGAAATTTTAGAAGTAAAACCCCTAAAAATTTTGGTTAGGCCATGGGCCTATTAGGGCTTTAGAGGCTTAGATTTAGTTCTAAATGTATTGTGTTTACATGATTAAGGTTCGGGCTATGTTCGAGACTTTGATCGCGATCGTGTTGGAGTGAAGTTCGGAGCTTTGGAGCAAAGCGTCAATCGTAAGGGCTCTTCAGCTTCATATCTTTATATGTGTTATTGTTGTTGTTGGCTTGAGTTCGTGGATTTATATGTGCATGAGAATGTAAATATAACATCCCAATTTTTTTAGAAAATTGTTTTAATGATAAAATTCCAAATACTTGAAGGTAAGACTGGTCTCCTTAATGACTTATTGAGAGTACGAGGAATTGTGTTAATTTACTTTCAATAATTGTTTATGGTGTCAATTCAGATTAATAGACAGCGTAGACATATGCTGCTTTTAATGTGAATTCATCAACAAAATTTTTCTGTACATTTCCTGTTTGACGCGGTGACACGTATTTTTGTTGATTAAGAAAGTGATTAAATTAAATCATGATAAAATTAAATTTGAGAATTAATATTTAATATTAATTCAAGGTTTGAAACTCGTCGAATAATTCTAACGAAGTTTCGTAGTATTTTGAATCGTCAGGTAATTTTTAGTCGCAATAAAATTTGTAACGAATTCTGATTTCGACAAAAATTGAATCGTAACTTCATGTGATTGTGTTTGACTGTTTTAAATTAGATTTATGATTTATAGACAAAGAAATTATTCAAGAAATATTTCTTAGTGATGACTATCCAATTTGCATGGTTTGTCAATCCTTGTGCAATTCAGTTGCAATTCACAATAATATAATGGAAATGATAAATTTGACAATGAATTGTAAATTGTAAGAATTTAAATGACAAGGAAATGTAAAGGCTGAATAGTAAAGAACCAGAATAAGGAAATTAGAACAAAGAAGAAATGAAAAAGATGGAATAAAAATAGGGGAGGCGCCACACTCTTGCTTCTATAGAGAAGAAGAAGAAATGATAAGCCTTGGGGAATGATCGCCACAAGGAAACTTGGTTTCTTGATAAGATCAAAAGGGAAGGTTCAATGAAGAACCCAAGAGAGACATACTCTCAACAATACACTAGGTATCAATTATCTGAAAATTCCAAGCTAACCTTTTATTGATTTGGGCACAACATATATATAGAGGGAGGGATCCTCTTTGCTGAATTTACAATGAAGGAGACAAGGCACTTAACTAGCATTATTCTTGGTGGTAATTTGTAACCTCCCTATTTATGACTTTGTCTACTCTTAATGGAATGGTGGTTACAAAACTCTCAAAACTGATTCTTTAGCAAGGTATCTAAAAAGGCATCCGAGAATTGCTTCTTCTAACACCAAATAAGTGCTCTTGCACCCCCCTTTGTAGCTCCATGGCGCCCTTCCTTATGCTTCAGCCCAATCATCATTCAAACCAACAAAAACAACAAAAATAACTCAACATTTGGGCTTAGGCAGTGCATAACACATGTAGCAACCCTTGCTCCATTTGAAATAAACACACATGCAAAATAAACTTAAGTGTTGCGGCCTAATTAATTAAATGTTCTACACCCACACATTTTATTACAACTTATTAAAAATAAACAAGTAAAAAATGGGCAGCATGTCATGCGCCCAGCCCTCCTTCATGTGGACTCAAGTAGTTGACCAATTTGGGCTCTATTCCTTCTAGTTTAGGCCTTGCTTCCATTATAGTTGTCACCATTTGATTTAAGGCCTCCTTAGCTTTCTTGGCACGTGCCCTTGTCATTGGTCCTCCTAGTCCTTGAAGTGCTTCACTAGTGTCCTTGCTTACTATGTCCTTATCACTTAGTCACGCGTTGAATTAATTTCTCGTTAAATTAATTTACGCGATTAAATGGTAAGCGAATTATCGGTAACACAATTACTCGACGCCGTGATTTTTGTGACGCCGAAACTTATTTGACCAATGAGTCATAACTCTTGACTATAGTGGTTGTGAGAGAGGTATGGTTTAAAGGCTAGGTGTCACAAAATTAGTGGGTTTAACCTTAAAATCTTACCAAATATATGTCTTTAGGTGTGGTTTTCTCCTAGAATTATCTTCTCCTCCCTCTTCTCTTGACCGCCAGCCTTTCGTTTTCTTAAGGGTCCATTTTCATTTTTTATACCATTTTGGAAGAGTTATGTGTGTGTGTGTGGTGTTTAGAAGAGAAAAAGCCAAGCTCATTTTCCTTCTATTTTTCCTCTCAGCTGTGAGTTCTTTCCAAAAGAACACCATCCTTTTCTTCAATTTCCTTCTCCAAATTAGTGTCAACATCTTGCTCTTGAGTGTGAGGTCGAGAATCAAAAGTTTTTCCCTTTTTTTTGAGCTTAAAAACCGTGAGGGTTTGTGAAGAAATTGGGGTGAGAAATTTGTTCTTTTGTTCTTAGTTTTCTTGATGCTTGTTGATGATGGTTTTTTAGGTGATCAAGGTTTTAAATTTTTCCGTCCCTTTGAGCCTTGTTAGGCCGTGACATGAAGAGGATTTTTGGGAAAAATTTTCCTTGAATCACTTGTTATTTTGTTGTTATTTTTGTTGTTGCTCTGATGTTGATTTTTGGGAAAAATTTTCCTTGAATCACTTGTTCTGATTTGGTTAATAAAAATTGAAGTTTTTCTTCTCCTATTGGTAGCATGAAAGCCGTGACCATATAAGAAATCCTTGTATTTTCTTAGGGGTTTTGTGGTTGGTGTTGTTTAAAAAGCTTTTGAGAAAGTTTGTTTTAGTTTAAAGTGTTGATCCAAGTGTTGTCTTATGATTAACACTTTGAAACACTTAACTTTAAAGAAATCCTTGTATTTCTCTTAAAGATGGTGGAGTCTTAGAAATTTTAGTGATAAAATCTTTGGTTTTGATGTTAATTTAGTGGTTGGAAAAGATTTGAGAGTAAGAAAAATTGTGGGTTGAAGTTTAAGGGTAAAACTGTGGGGTTATATCAAGGTTTTGACGTTGTTTTTAAAGTTTTACTTGATTAAAATGTTAGTAGTTGATAATTAGGTATTTTAGAAGTTTGATCTTTGTTTTGGTTGAAAAGAAAATGATTTTAGGTGATTTTGAAGTTAAAAAGTTTTGTTGAAAAAGTTTTGAGAAAGTTATGAAAAGAATTTTGCGTAAGTTATATAGTTTTAAAACATTGTTTTTAACCTTGTTTTAGTTGTTTTAAGTGTGAGCTTTAAGTTAGAAGAAATTTTAGAGCGTGTACCCTAATGCATTCGGCCAGAACAAGATCTAGGGATTTCCGAATTTTTAATTCATCAAACAAGCTTAATCTTGAAGGAAAATGGTGGATCTAAAGGTTAATCAAATAATCTAACAAGTTCTAACAATTTCTAAGCAAAAACAACTCTAAATCCAAGCAAATCCTTCCATGGCAGCAAAGAGGAAAAAGTATGGGTTATGAAGCTTACCAATCAAGGATGATGATGACTGAACAAGAATTGAGAAGGAAGGAACCAAAGATGCAAGCATAAACACTTAATCCCTCAAAAACCCACACTTTCTCTTTCTAAAATTTTTCTCAAGCTTTTCTCTAATGGAAGGAGTGAGCAACCTGGTCCCCTAATGAAGAAGAAGCCACGAAATCAGTTGGGACAAGGAGGGAACAAATTTGTTCATTTAGTTGGGATCTAACTAATTAATTGCAAACTAACCAACAAAACTAACTACCCATTACTCCCTTAACCAATCAAAAGGCTCCATTCCAAATTGTAGGCTACCAGCACATGTCTGGCCTCCCATTGGTGTATTTGGGTCGGCATTCATCCCCCCTGGTCATATGGTTTCGTTTCGTCACTTATCGATCAACCGGGTGCACGACGTTACGCGTATATTAAGGTTTTTGCCCCAAAAACTCTAAAAATAAATCTAATAAATTATTCTATAATCAAAAATTATTAATCAAGCAAAATGTCCCTAAAAATATAGAAGTATTTCTATGAATGTCGCTTTCTCGATTTACGAGCTAAAACGCTACCGTAATGCAGTTCTGGGCATAGACAATACACTAAATATTTTCTGATGTCCAAAAATCCCAAAAAAATCCAATAAATAATAAATATTGAAAAATGCTAATATCTCAAATTTTATAAAATTTGGATCATGTTTTGGTAGGTTTCATTTAGAAACTCACTCAATAGCCTAGTTACGGCAGAACTCAATAGAATTCTCGCAGCGCAATAAAAACTGTAAATTAGTGAGAATCACCAATTTCAATTTCTCTTGTCATCTAGATACTATTCAAACAATAAAATTATCAAGGAAAAATCTTTAAAATAAAAGTCATATTAAATATGACATAAAACAGACAATTCAACAAATAACTAAACATTGAAAATCCAAACTGTGACTTAAAAATATTTATTAAATCCTGGAAATTATTTCTCTTTCAATAAAATAATTTTCTTTAATCAAACAACAATTTTTCACAATTTTTAAGATTAATTCATATTAAAAACAGTATACCTCTACACCGTCTCTTAATCTGAATTAATTACTAAAACAACAAATTGTTTACAATAAATATTTGTAGTTCTTCATACTTTTAACAAACCATTGAGGTGATCAATCTCTATGATTTATTTTCAAGTAGTTGGAAACTATAAAATGGTTTCATAAAAATTGGGATGTTACAGCAACCAAGTCGAGTTAAGTAACACTAGTCCGTAACCCTAACCATGTGTCCAACCAAGTCATAGACTAGTCCCTAACCCCAGCCCTAACCATGTTTCCAAACAAGTCAACCTATGTTATACTAGTCTCTAACCCTATCCATGTGGTCAACAAAGTCAAGCTAAGTGATATAAGTCTGAAACCCTAACCCTTACCATGTCACTAGCCAAGTCAAGCTACGTGATACTAGTCCATAACCCTAACCCTAATCATGTGGCCATCCAAGTCAATCTTAGTGACACTAGTCTTTAGCCTCAATCCTTACCATGTGGCTAACCAAGTCAAGCTAAGTGATACTGGTTACTAACCCTAACCCTAATAATGTGGCCATCCAAGTCAAGCTAAGTTATACTAGTCCCTAAGCCTAATCATTTGGTCAACCAAGTCAAGTTAAGTGATACAAGTCCCTAACCCTAACCCTAATCACGTCACTACAGCATTTTTGACTTTAGCCCACGCTGAACTTGCCCACGGCTAAAAAACTGCGGTCTAAAATGGAATAGACAACGGTTTTCTAACCGTTGGTGAGAATCTACAAATTTCATTCATATTTTTCAATTTGTTGCTAATAACCGTTGCCTCTTCTTATCCAGCAACATTTAAAAAAACGTGAGCATGTATAGGCCACGGTTACAAAAATGTTGTCGTGTTAGGCCACACGTATGCAACCGTGGCCTATAAGGTATTACATATAACCGTGGGATAAAAGCTCTTACATATCAAAACTCAAAAGACCGAGCGCAGACTTTCAAGCGGGACTTGAAAACATTGAAACCCCTCTTCTTCCACGAAAGACTCCCCTACCATTTGACATATCTTCACTAGGGTTTCATGGCTGTTCTCCACTACCACCGCCTTCAATGCAATCTCCTTCTCCAGAAAGGGGATAGAAATTAAATTTGAAACCCTAGCTGCACCTCAACCTCTCTCTTTCACACCTTCGCCGTCGTCCTCTGCTAATCTCAGTCTCATCATGCTCCACCAGTGAAAACGACGCCACGGTGAGGGAATTATTCGAAGCCTTTCAACACCGACGTAGCAGCGGTGCCAGTCGGTGGTGGCGCTGTACGCTACCTTCCATCCAACATCATCTTCCAAATCGATGTCGCATCCACCACCCCTTCCTCTTCCTCACAGTCACGGTCGTAGCTTCATAAAAAAGGCAATTCCCTCTCTGATCGATTCCTCTTCTACTCTTGTTCCAATTATTTACTATTATCAACAAAATTCTTCTTATGAATCGTAATATGCTTGTTCTTCTTTTGTTACTATTTTAAGAGAATTACCTTTTTTGGTCTGATTTTGAAATTTCTCACTGTTATCAGTATTTTTATTTTTACTTTGAGAATTTTGAATTTAATGTCTGATATTCATGTTGATTTTTCTGTTTGGTTTGGGGTTCAATTGGTATGGAGCACTTGAACATGTTAATTTTGAATTCTCCCTTTGCGATCATGAGCTTTAAGCGTTCATCGCCTCTTCTTGTCTGAGCTGAGTTTGTATCCCTCCATGATTTTTTACCAATGTTGTGCTCCATGTCTTGCATTTTCTGTTTGGTTTTTGGGAACTTAAAGTATCTGGTTATGTGATCTTAGTACTGCTCCATGCTAGCTAGTATAATAACAAATGTATTTGACATTCATGTTGATTATTTCTTATGCATATAAAGTATAATAACAAAGTTTAAAAACAGAGAATGAATCCTTGAGATAGACATTAGTTCTTGCTGTCTACTTTTAACAGTGTTGGACTTTGTTTTATTTTGAGGCTCTTGTGCCCAAGAGTTATGTGATCTTATTACTGCTCTATGCTAGCTAGTAGCTAGTAGAAGAAACTATATGGCTATGAATAATGGTAAATGTAGTATGCATCTCTGATCTGTAAATGTGGCAAATGTATGCATGAATAATTAATTGACTTTTATGAGGAACACCGTTTGTTGTTTGGAATTCCATCAGAAGAGAAGATGTATGAATTACCATGTCTATGATTACTGGAAGACCTCTCTATGTACAAGAGAATCCACATAAATAATGGATATTTCTCAGCTAAAAGCAGTGAATACAAGTGGAAGAAAATGATAAGAAGTATAAGAAAACATCCTCATTTCCCAGGACTGAGAGCCCAAGCCACTCTGGCTGAATGATTCCCAAAATTCTATTCTATCCCCCCTTTTCTCTTCCCATCTATCTATAACTAACTTTGCAGACTCATCACCCTTCTGTCTCTTTCCTTCCCGTGACAGCTTCCCTCATTCCCTTTTACGCGTTCCTTTCCTCTTTCTAGTGTAAACATCCAAGTTATAGACCCATTATGAACTTGATTTATCAATTGGCCCATAACCTCTTCACTACGAGGAAGGTGCCTGTCACCTTCATTTGCCAAACCAGGGGAACTTGGTTTGAATATCAATCTATATTTTGTAACTGGAATTACGCAATGAAAAGTAGATATTTTCATTGTCTAACTTAAAACAGCCTACTTATTTTAGGATTAAGCGATTTCATCTTGTTTTTGGCTCATCAACTGACAGAAAAACACATTTTTCTAGTATAAGATTGACTGAATGTTGATAAACTCAAGATTTTAATTGCAACAGTGCTAGGTAGAGAGATGATGAGTACTCTTGCCAAACTGAAGCCTCTGATTTAAATGGTTTATGTTTAAAGGATTTTGATTTAACATGAAGCTGACTAGTTGAAAATTTATGAAAACAATCAGATATGAATAGAAGTAAACTTCAAGAACCATATCTGCATTGCTTTTCTAAATCAGAAATCTGGAAATTAGTGAGTTGCACCTGTAGCCTAAAACGAAAACTCAGTGCTTTTCAATTTACGGGTTCTTAGTGTTGATGGGTATAAGTGGTACCTAATATAATTGATGTGATGATCATTGCAAATTTGCTCTTGTGCACTAATATATTTTCTAGATTTCTGTATGCCTGTTTGGATACGTTTAGTTATTTCTGGATGGAAAACATTTTGCTGCAGCAAGTTCGAAATGATTGGATTCAAGTCATCAAATGCCGTACTGTGAGATGTTTACAACCATGAATATTTTTTCTTGATAAAAGAAACGTATTGTTGAAATGAACAAGTTTAAGGTAAGTTTAATTTGGACATCTGGCTTCAATTATCATAAGATGTTGATTTTAAAACAATTCATCATATTGGAGATATTTATGCTTCTTCCTCCATAGTGACAATTAAGAATTATATAAATATTCGAGTCTCATCTCTCGTTGAATACAACTTCAATACCTTTTGTGTGGTAATCATGGTTTCAAATGTGCTTGATACTGTCTTGGACCATGTACAAATTCAAAATTTCAAGCCATATATCAAATTGTTTAATAAATACTTGATCTGGGAGTTGTCTTTTCCCAGTGGAATTGTTTTTAATGTCATTGTGGACCTGTGGTGTGCGTGTATACTGTTTCATACATAACTGATTCTTTGCTTGTAGGTGCTTTATAAAATTTACATTCATTATGCTCTTTGAAACCATTGGAAATTATACATTTTGTGGTCATGGTATTGATATTTTATCCCTTATTCTAGGGGATTGGGGGGGAAGGGACATGCACTGTTGCTTATCTTGCAAAATGTGTTTGCTTTACCCCCACATTTAGCTAGTCAGTTGTGATGAATATTGATATTAGCATTTTTAGGGGTTAATGCTATGGCATTATGTAACAAGCTGATAGTTAAGAGGGTCTATGTTAGGAAGAAAAGAGGGAACGACTAACTGAATGTAACTGAAAGAGTTAAGTTAGTAGTTAGTTGGGCCGTAACATATAAGGACTAGCTGTGATGGCCTCCTTGTTGTAGAAATTGGCCATTTGCTTGATTTTCAACATAGAATCTGGTTGTGACTTATGTTTTTGTATTTTTGCTATAAAAATGAATGAAAAATGGATAGAGAATGAATGGAATTTCGTGGCTTTGGAGGTAGAGAATTAAGGGGACAGATTGTGAAAACACAAAATAAAAACAAGAAGCAAACAAGGTCTCAAGGATCTGTTTATGAGTAAGTGAAGAAGATGGATGATTGGGAGGCAGGGGCGCCACCTTAGTCTAATCCAAGACAAGGATAAGCCTATGAAGGTGAGGATCACCACAAGAAGAGAGTTTCTTGATAAGATCAATAAACTGGTCCAATCCAGAACCAAAGAGTATGAACTCAATATTTTTGCTAAATCTTTGTTACCTCTTATTGAAATTTCGCCCCCTATATATAATAAGGGTCTTGTTGTTACAAAGAGTCAAAGAGACAAAAATCCTTACAAGGAATCCTAGGCTAACATAACTAGCATAACTAAAGGCAATTACAAACAACATAATTGTGGCTGTTCCATAGCCTAAGTGGCTAATCGAAATGAAAGAGACAGCTTCACATTCTGTTTGATTGCTCTTCATGACCAGGGAAGGTTTCACAACCACACATTAATTACAATTAAATGGGTGGCTGCGCTTTAATGTGCTATTGGAGCCTTCATTTTTTTGTCTTGTGTAACTCCTTTTGCCTTGATTGCTTTGAATTCCTTTGTCTTTCTTTGGTAGCAACATTATAGACTCATAAAACTACACAAAGAGCTGTTGAGAGGTGTGGGACCCCTTGCTCCTTGCGCCACACAGCCACTTGAAGTGGATTAAACACACCAAAAAAATTAAATAACTTAGTGCCTTGGTCCCAAATAAATCAATTGGTCACTTGCACTTTTATTCAATTAAAAGAAATTAACTTGGCTGCCTTCTTTTATGCAAGTTGCGCCTCCTCCATGGCTTGTATGACAAGCATGGTTTTTGGTGCAATTACATCTTTGCCTCTATTTGCAATTGTCTTAGTCATGAATTGGACTAAGCTTTCTTGGACCCTCCTTGACATTGCCCTAGTCGTTGGTCCTCCTAAGCTTTGAATGGCCTCTTGGTGCTCCATGTCCTCATCATTCCCTCCTTCTTGAGGAGAATTCGACCTCGAATTGAAGTCCTCATCACCTACATCAAAAGGAGACAAGTCAGCAACGTTGAAAGTGGCACTAACACCATACTCACCTGGAAGGTCAACTTTATAAGCATTATCATTGACTTTGGCAATCACTTGAAAAGGGCCATCGCCCCTAGGCATTAACTTAGATTTCCTTTGTGACGGAAACCTTTCTTTCCTCATATGGACCCAGACCCAATCTCCGGGTTCAAAAGTAAACCGCTTGCACCCTTTATTGGCACTTTTGGCATAACTTTCATTTTTCTTTTCAATTTGCAGTTTAATTTTCTCATGCAAACTTTTCACAAATTCAGCTTTCGCTTTGCCATCTTTATGCTTCAACAGAGATGTGTTAGGTAAAGGTAATAGATCAAGAGAAGTTAAAGGATTATAACCATACACAATCTCAAATGGGGAATGATTTGTGGTACTATGGACAGCCCTATTATAAGCAAATTCAACATGTGGCAGCCACGTTTCCCACATTTTCAAATTCCTTGAAAGTACAGCCCTTAGAAGAGTAGAGAGGGTTCTGTTTACTACCTCGCTTGCCCATCAGTTTGGGGATGACAAGTTGTAGAGAATAGTAACTTAGTTCCCACCTTACCCCACAAAGTTCTCCGTAAGTGGCTTAGAAATTTAGTGTCACGATCAGACACTATACTTTTTGGTAGACCATGTAGGCGCACCACTTCTTTGAAAAACAAATCAGCAATGTGGCAAGCATCATCCACCTTTTTGCATGGAATTAAATGTGCCATCTTTGAGAACCTGTCCACAACAACAAAAATAGAATCTTTCCCGTTCTTTGTTCTAGGTAATCCTAAGACAAAGTCCATGGAAAGGTCAATCCAGGGATATTCAGAATGTGCAATGGAGTATATAAACCATGGGGCATAACTTTGGATTTGGCCTTTTGCAAACAATGCATCTTTCACAATATTTTTGCACATCAATTTTCATGTGAGGCCAATAGAAATGTTCTTGCAAAAATTCCAAAGTTTTAGGAACACCAAAATGTCCCATTAAGCCCCCCTCATGCGCCTCTTTGACTAAGAGTTCTCTAATGGATCCTTTTGGCACACACAACCTTTTTTCTTTAAATAAATAATCATTGTGCCTAAAAAATCCATTATGGGCAGCATGCACACATTCAGCATATTTACCAGAAAAATCAAGATCATGCTCATACAATTCCTTAATGTGCTCAAGACCAAAAATTTTAGTTTCAAGGGTAGAGAGTAATGCGTACCTTCTTGATAATGCATCAGCCACAACATTGGTTTTACTCTTTTTATGCTTAATCACATAAGGAAATTGCTCCAAAAATTCAACCCATTTAGCATGCCTCTTATTCAACTTACCTTGTCCTTTTAAATACTTCAAGGACTCATGATCACTATGAATGACAAATTCTTTTGGCAGCAAGTAATGTTGCCACGTTTGCAATGCCCTTACTAAGGCATACAATTCCTTATCATAAGTGGAGTAATTTAGGGCAGCCCCTTTTAATTTCTCACTAAAATAAGCAATTGGATGACCTTCTTGCATCAAAACAGCCCCAATTCCAACATTGGAAGCATCACACTCAATTTCAAAAGATTTTGAAAAATTAGGCAATGCTAGAATTGGTGCTTGGGTGAGCTTTTCTTTAAGAATTGAAAAAGCTTGTTCTTGTTTCTCACCCCATTTAAAACCAATTTCCTTTTTAACAATTTCATTAAGAGGTGCAGCAATAGTACTAAAATCCTTAACAAACCTCCTATAGAAACTTGCTAAACCATGGAAACTTCTTACCTCTGTCACACTTTTAGGTGCTGGCCATTCTTGGATTGCCTTCACCTTTGCTTCATCCACATGTACTCCTTGAGAGCTTATGACAAAGCCCAGAAAAACGACTTGATCCGTGCAAAACACACATTTTTCCAAGTTTGCATACAAGTTTTCTTTTCTTAGCACATTTAAAACAGCCCTTAGATGAATGCAATGGTCCTCTAAATTTTTGCTATATATCAAGATATCATCAAAATATACGACAACAAATTTACCCAAAAATTCCCTCAAAACATGGTTCATTAATCTCATGAAAGTGCTAGGTGCATTAGTTAATCCAAAAGGCATAACTAACCACTCATATAAACCATATTTTGTTTTGAAAGCAGTTTTCCATTCATCCCCTTCCCTTATCCTAATTTGATGGTATCCACTTTTCAAATCAATTTTGGAAAACAAGCATGCACCAAACAGTTCATCAAGCAAGTCATCTAACCTAGGTATTGGATGCCTATACTTAACGGAGATATTATTAACAGCCCTACAATCAGTGCACATTCTCCAACTACCATCTTTCTTAGGGACTAAAATAACAGGGACAGCACATGGACTTAAACTTTCTCTTACCCAACCTTTACTTACCAATTCAGCCACTTGCTTTTGTATCTCTTGCGTTTGTTGTGGGTTGCTCCGGTAGGCTGGCCTATTAGGCAAAGTGGCGCTGGGATGAGATCAATGTGGTGCTCAATCCCTCTCAAGGGTGGCAGCCCACTTGGTACCTCCTTAGGAAACAAATCCTCAAATTCCTGCAAAGAGAATTTATGCAATTTGGCAATTCTTGAGTGTTAGGTAAATTTTCCAAAGCAAGGCCACCTCTTTGCTAAAAAGCAAATATAGGGGCTGATTGGAGAAAATAGCTTTTTAACCTCCCCTTTGTCGCCATCAAATTTTCTTTCTTTTTTCATCAATCTTTTTTGTCACTCTTTTTCTCTCTTTTTCTTTGGCGATCTTTTTTTCTTCTTTTTCTTCTTTTTCTTTTTCACATTTTTCTCTCAATTTTTTTTGATCATCTCTCACCTCACTTGGGCTCAAAGGAGCCAATACAATTCTTTTTCCATGATGAACAAAAAAGTACTTGTTGGTATACCCTTCATGGCTTGCCTTTTTGTCAAATTGCCAAGGCCTTCCCAACAAGACATGGCTGGCCTCCATAGGAACTACATCACAAACAGCCACATCTTCATATTTTCCAATTGAAAAAGAAATTTCTACTTGTTCATCAACAATCTTCTCAACATCATTAACAAGCCATTGAAGCTTATATGGCTTGGGATGTGGTTTAGTTTCTAGTTGGAGTTTGGAAACTAACCTTGTGCTAGAAACATTTGTGCAACTCCCACCATCAATAATCAGGGAACATACCTTGCCTTGTATGAGGCACCTTGAGTGAAATATGTTCTCCCTTTGAGTCGCATCTTCCTCCTTTACCACGGCTTCCAACAACCTTTTTATCATAAGTAGCTCTCCACTAGGTATTTGGGCCTCCTCCTCAACACAATCCTCATCATACTCTTCAACCCCTTCATCTTCCTGCTCAACCTCCTCTACAATCATAATTCTCTTGGTAGGACATTGAGATGCAATGTGTCCTAAGCCTTGGCATTTGAAACACTTAACAGTCCGGTTAGTTGAAACAACTTGAGAAGGACTAGTTGTAGTGTTTTTACCTTTTGTGTCAGCCGCGACTTCTTTGGATGATGAAGTACCTTCACTCTTAATATTGCTCTTCCAATTTTGAGGATTGGAAGTGGTAGTGCTTCTTCTTATCTGACCCTTCCTCTTAAGTTGTTGTTCTACCTTTATGGCTTGATGTACCAAATCGTCTAATTGAACATAGTGTTGCAGTTCCACTATGTCACTTATATCACGATTTAGGCCATGCAAGAATCTGGCCATGGTTGCTTCATCATCTTCCTCCACATTTGCTCTAATTTTTGCCACCTCCATCTCCTTGTAGTACTCATCAACACTTTTGTTGCCTTGGGTGAGTCAGCCTGTATTTTGTTGTGCAACTCTCTGTTGTAGTAAGATGGGATGAATCTCCTTCTCATGAGCCTTTTCATCTCCTCCCATGTGGCAATGACTGGCTCATTGTGGCTTCTCCTCTCCTTTCCCAATTGGTCCCACCACACCAAGGCGTAATCAGTAAATTCAATAGAAGCAACTCGCACCTTTTGAAGATCAGTGTAATTGTTACAGAAAAAATTTGTTCAATTTTAGTTTCCCATTCCAAATACGCCTCCTGGTCATTTTTCCCAACAAATTGTGGTACTTTTATTTTTATACCACCCAACCTATCTTCTCTAGGTTCATCACGTCTCCTTCTCCTCCGTTCCTCCTCATCACTGCTATTTTGTCTGTTTTCTAATTGGTCAATTCTTTCATTTATGCCTTCCATTTCCTCTTTCAAAAGTTCTCTCATTTTTGCCGTGAGGGCATCTAGTAGTAATCGATTTTGAGGATCCATAACTCTTGTCAGTTCTTTAGAGAAACCAGCAAATGATCAATACAAGAACCAATTCAAATAATAATCCACACACACAACAGCTTGGAAAGAAAAGGTAAGAAACAAAATTTGAACACAAAGTTTGTGAGACTAGAACAAGAAAGAACTCACTCAAAAGAAAGAAATAAAATAAAAATTTCAGAGTGTAGTAGCAACGAAGAAACACAACCAGAATTCAAGATTTTTTTTTTTATGAATTTTCGGAATTTTTTTTATTTTATTTTAAAGAATTCAGAACTCAAAGATAAGAATAGAGAAACCTGGGATTCTTTTGAACAAAGTCGAAACCTTGCTCTGATTACCAAATGATGGCCTCCTTGTTGTAGAAATTTGCCATTTGCTTGATTTTCAACATAGAATCTGGTTGTGACTTATGTTTTTGTATTTTTGCTATAAAAATGAATGAAAAATGGATAGAGAATGAATGGAATTTCGTGGCTTTGGAGGTAGAGAATTAAGGGGACAGATTGTGAAAACACAAAATAAAAACAAGAAGCAAACAAGGTCTCAAGGATCTGTTTATGAGTAAGTGAAGAAGATGGATGATTGGGAGGCAGGGGCGCCACCTTAGTCTAATCCAAGACAAGGATAAGCCTATGAAGGTGAGGATCACCACAAGAAGAGAGTTTCTTGATAAGATCGATAAACTGGTCCAATCCAGAACCAAAGAGTATGAACTCAATATTTTTGCTAAATCTTTGTTACCTCTTATTGAAATTTCGCCCCCTATATATAATAAGGGTCTTGTTGTTACAAAGAGTCAAAGAGACAAAAATCCTTATAAGGAATCCTAGGCTAACATAACTAGCATAACTAAAGGCAATTACAAACAACATAATTGTGGCTGTTCCATAGCCTAAGTGGCGCAATCAAAATGAAAGAGACAGCTTCACATTCTGTTTGATTGCTCTTCATGACCAGGGAAGGTTTCACAACCACACATTAATTACAATTAAATGGGTGGCTGCGCTTTAATGTGCCGTTGGAGCCTTCATTTCTTTGTCTTGTGTAACTCCTTTTGCCTTGATTGCTTTGAATTCCTTTGTCTTTCTTTGGTAGCAACATTATAGACTCATAAAACTACACAAAGAGTCATGAGAGGTGTGGGACCCCTTGCTCCTTGCGCCACACAGCCACTTGAAGTGGATTAAACACACCAAAAAAATTAAATAACTTAGTGCCTTGGTCCCAAATAAATCAATTGGTCACTTGCACTTTTATTCAATTAAAAGAAATTAACTTGGCTGCCTTCTTTTATGCAAGTTGCGCCTCCTCCATGGCTTGTATGACAAGCATGGTTTTTCGTGCAATTACATCTTTGCCTCTATTTGCAATTGTCTTAGTCATGAATTGGACTAAGCTTTCTTGGACCCTCCTTGACATTGCCCTAGTCATTGGTCCTCCTAAGCTTTGAATGGCCTCTTGGTGCTCCATGTCCTCATCAAGCTGGCTGAGAGAGAGTGGTTTTTGGAATGTGGAAGTAAGGAGAGGAGAGGTCAGGGGTTCTTGAATTCCCTAGAAGCCGTTGTATTCTTCCTGTTCCTGTCACCTAGGGATTGGTAGCCCAAATAAAATCATGTTTTTCCTATTCTGCTTCTGTTATTTTTTCCATCAATTCGCCGAACAAGTTCTATCACATTACTGTAAATGTAGTTGCATATTATCATGCATGCTGAAGTTTCTTCTTCTGCTTACCATGTGACAAGGTTCAAACTGTTGAAGAACAAGTTAGAGCTTCAGCTGAGCACAAACTTGGTGTTGCTAATCAGAGCATTACTGCTGGATTTTTTGACAACAATACAAGGTTGGAAATACCTTGATGTGTTCCACCTTTAATTTATTACAAAGATTTTGAGTCAGTTCTTAATTTTGTTTTGTCTATGTTTATTGCAGCGCTGAAGATCGAAGAGAATACCTGGAATCCCTTCTGCATGAGTGTAAGAAAGAAGAGGCTGCACCTGTTTTGGATGATGATGCTCTAAATGATCTCTTAGCCTGCAGGTACATAACTTTTTTTGCTTTTACCATCTGCTTCAATCCATGTTTCAATGTTTACTTATTTTCTAATGCTGGATTTTCTTTCTCTAATTCCTTAGATATTTGAATTTATACCAATTTTTGACAATGACAACTTGGTAGGTATATTAGGAATCGATGGTAATTGTGGAAAGTTGTGTGTGTTACTTTTAACTACTTTCATTTTAATTAAGTTGTGACTTTCCATTTTAATTAAGTATAGGAAAGGATTCCTGATGTATTATTGTCATTTAAGCATTCTACCCTGTCCATTGCTGATTTTAAGTCACAGATTATCATGTTACTTTCTATGCAAGCATGGTATCCCTTTAACTGCATGGTCTATTGTACTGGTTGTGACTGTTCATAGGATCTTCTAGTATCACAAGTTTTTGTCTTTCACTTCTGTAATTGTATTCACTCCTTACTAAAGCTTATTTGAGTTTTCTGCTGCTTTTGTGATAATGAACAGAGGAGACAGCCATTGACCCAATGGTTCAACAACTTGATGGAACTGTTAACGAATGGGGTTGGTGCAAGCAAAAGGTGTTTAGAATCTATCATTTTTAACTTATGTAATTAAATTATTATTAAAGAAAATGAATGATTCAATAGGACTGACCTTTGCCTTATGTTTTTTTAATATGGATCATTGGACAAAGAAATATCATTGGAAACTTAGTTGTAGGAATCACTAATATTAAAAATAAGAAATGTCTTTGAAATCTTTGTCATCTATGTGATGTAGTGGACATATATTCAACGCCATCTATCCAAAAGATAGCTTGAGCCCCTACTGTGCTTGTGATTATAAAATGTGCTTTTTGATTATTGTCAGATGTCTAGACTCCTTGTTCCATGCTCACATCAAGTAGGTAAATCATACATCAGGCAAGGCTGTTACTGCAGAGTACCAGTCATATATTAAGTTTATATTTTGGAATTTACTGTTCCCTTTGATAATTAATAGGATTGTTAAAAGTGAACAACACTGAATTTGTATTGTAAAGGGGAATGTCCTTTTTCTGTGTGAAGGCTTGCTGCAATGATGGTATGGTAATATATATGAATGCCTCAACCTTGGTGTAGTTTCTAGTAAGATTCGGTTTATAGTACTTAGTAATCAGTAAACTAGTTAATAATTTAACTGTTTCTTTGTTGTGGTTTTGAATCTAAGCAAATTAGTAGCTTATGGTTTAGCTTGGATTTTGGAAATGCAATTACTAATTAAGTAGCCTATCTGCATATATTTGCACTCCATCTATACATGTTGAGCCTCTCTATTTGCTAGTGAAAGCTGCTGATCTGACTTTTTGAGTGATCCATTCATATTAACTTGTTTTTATATGTGCAGTCTATACACGAAGATCATCCTGAAGATGAATGAAGTTAATTCGTGGAAGATTTAGATGTTTTTAGACTTATGATAACAAGATGTAATTATGTACTGGTGTTTTATGGTTGCGTAGTAGTGTTATAATATTTTGATATACTTAGACAAAGTTTTTAACCTTTGCTACTTGTATTAAGACTTGGTTATATTAAACTCTTGTTTATTATTAAATAGCTATAAAAAATTTAATGGTTTAGTTGTTTTAAATGATAGTAATTAATTATCTATATGGTTTATTCACATTTATAATTTACCGTATTTATTTAATTATGCGTTGAAATTATTTTATTGAAAATGAGTCGTGGCTAAAAAAGTATAACCGTGGCTTAAAATATAGGCAATGCTAGTATAATCGTGGCTTAAAATATAGGCAACGTTTATGTCACCGTGGTCTAAAACAAGACTAGAAAACCGCGGCCTAAAACAGGTCTAGAAAACTGTGGCCTGTTCTTGAAGTTGGCAACGTTTGCATATGTGTGGCCTAAAGGTATAGGCCACGGTTAAAATTTTGTTGCCCAAAAGACGAGACAACGCTAGTATAACTGTGGCTTAAAGTATAGGCAACGCTTGTGTCACTGTGGTCTAAAACAAGACCAGAAAACCGTGGCCTGAAACCGGTACAGAAAACCGTGGCCTGTTCTTGTGTTATAGGCAACGGTTATCTTTGTAGTGTGGGCGAAAACAAAAAACCGTGGCGTAAAGGAATAGGCAACGGCAGCATACTCCACGCCTACAAAACCGTGGCCAAACTGTTGCCTAAAGTTTAGGCCACGGTTTTTTCATTTCTGGCCACGGTTTTTTGTTGTTGCCTAAACTGATTTTTGCTGTAGTGCGTGGCCATCCATGTCAAGCTAAGTGATACTAGTCCCTAACCCTAACCCTAATCACGTGGCCATCCATGTCAAGCTAAGTGATATTAGACCTTAACCCTAACCCTAACTGATGTGATCCTGAATTCATTAAGCATGTGGAAGGAAAACTACTGGGATTTTATTATTTTAATTACAAAAATGGCAACGTAAGGTGTGGGATCAGACTTGTCTTTTGATCAGATTTTTGGGTGCTAAAATTTGTGTTTATCACATTGAGAGAGTTTTGCTTCTCTTGGGTTCTTCTTAGGGCCAAAATTCTGAACTTATCAAGAACATACCATTCTTGTGGCGTTCCTCATTAGCTTATCAATTCCTTAGGGAATTGTGGTGCATCCATCTCTATTATAATCCATTTCTTGTTTCTACAAATTTATCTTCTTGTTCAGGCCCATACGTGTTCTTCAAAGAAAATAGCACGAAAACTTCAACAAATGATCATGACAAAAGGCGACTATTTTGGTTGGTAATCATCAAGTGATATCAAAGCAGAGGTTGGGGTCTAATTGATCATTTGTTCTTACATTTTTTTTATTTTACATTTTGATCACCAAAAAAAATTGCAGAAAAAAACGAAAATTCAAAAAAAAAAAAGAGATTCTGCCAGAAAAAAAAGAGGTGTGAAAAAAAAATTGAGAGGAAAAAAATTCAGATTGAGGAATTTTAGATTTTATTCATTCTCTCCAGCATGGAAGTCGAGAAAAAGAAGCATCTTTTCTCCACAAAATGTTATGTGAATGACGAGATATGTAGGTTGACCATTGATAGGAAAAGTTACATCAGCATGGTCAATACAACCTTGGTGGAGAAGTTGTCACTTCATGTTCTAAAGCATCGGCAACCATATTCACTCAATAGTCTCGATGATCCAGAATTTAGTGATATGGGAAGCATGATGGTGGATAAACAAGTACTAGTATCATTCAAGGTTGATGGATATGAAGATGAGGTGCTTTGTGATGTGGTGCCTACAAAAATGAGACACTTGTCACTTGGGTGGCCATGGAAGCTTCAACGGAAAGCAAAGCATGACTGCAGCACCAACAAGTACTCTTTTTTATTTAAAAATACCAAAATCACTCTTGTACCATTTGAGTAAAAAGAAGGGTATAAAGATCCTATGTATATGGAAAGAGACAGTGAGGAAAATAGAGAGATAAAAGAAAGTGATGAGAAAGAAGAGAGATTGATTCATGAAGAAAAGAAAGAGGGTGTTGTAGAAAAAAAGGAGAGCCATGACAGAAAGTTAGAAGATAAACATGAGAGCTTAGAAAAAGAGAAGATTGAGAAAGATGAAAATTTTCTGGAGGAGGAAATATTCAGTTCTGATGAAAAAGAAAGTGGTGAACAAAAAGGAGAAATATTTTTACATAACCCACAATCTTTTGATGCAGGTTCAGATTTGAGGTCAAATTCCTTTCAAGAGGAGGGGAGTGATGCAAAAATGGATGGTTTGATCACATGGAAGACAGATTCTGTTAGAACTTCCATGGCTTTAGTCCCGAGTCCTCACTTGAAACATTTTTGTGATCCCAAAGTTGGTAAATTATTTATTCATTCTGATCTTAAATTTTATGATGAGGTGAAGGACAATCAAGTTGAGGAAGCAAGACTTGTCTTTGATCCAGGAAAGTGGATATGGATTCATTCACACAAAAGGAGGGGTCCAAATTCCAGGTTTTTGTTTAAAGAGTGCTATGGGGATTTGAGGATAAATCCTTTTGAAGAAGGGGAGCATGATGTGATCCTGAATTCATTAAGCATGTGGAAGGAAAACTATAAGGATTTTATTATTTTAATTACAAAAATGGCAACGTAAGGTGTGGGATCAGACTTGTCTTTTGATCAGATTTTTGAATGCTAAAATTTGTGTTAATCACATTGAGATAATTTTGCTTCTCTTGGGTTCTTCTTAGGGCCAAAATTCTGAACTTATCAAGAACTACCATTCATGCGGCGTTCTTCACTAGCTTATCAATTCCTTCAGGAATTGTGGTGCATCCATCTCTATTCTAATCCATTTCTTATTTCTACAAATTTATCTTCTTGTTCAGGCCCATACGTGTTATTCAAAGAAAATAGCACGAAAACGAAAAGTGTTCAACAAATTCAACCTAAGATCATGACAAAAGGCTACTATTTTGGTTGGTAGTCATCAAGTGGTGAGAGTTTGGGACTTGTATCATCATGTGGCCATCCATGTCAAGCTAAGTGATATTAGACCTTAGCCCTAACCCTAACCATGTGGTCAACCAATTCAAACTAGGTAATACAAGTCAGAAATCCTAACCCTTAACATGTGGCAACAAAGTCAAACTAAGTGATACTAGTTGATGGCCTCCTTGTTGTAGAAATTGGCCATTTGCTTGATTTTCAACATAGAATCTGGTTGTGACTTTTGTTTTTGTATTTTTGATATAAAATGAATGAAAATTGGATAGAGAATGAATGGAATTTCGTGGCTTTGGTGGTAGAGAATTAAGGGGACAGATTGTGAAAACACAAAATAAAACAAGAAGCAAACAAGGTCTCAAGGATCTGTTTATGAGTAAGTGAAGAAGATGGATGATTAGGAGGCAGGGGCGCCACCTTAGTCTAATCCAAGACAAGGATAAGCCTATGAATGTGAGGATCACCACAAGAAGAGAGTTTCTTGATAAGATCGATAAACTGTTCCAATCCAGAACCAAAGAGTATGAACTCAATATTTTGCTAAAATCTTTGTTAACCTCTATTGAAACTTGCGCTCTATATATAATGAGGAGGTTCTTGCTGTTACAAAGAGTAAAGAGACAAAGTCCTTCCTTTCTAGGGTTACAAGCAAAATGATTAAAGGAAATTACAAACAAAAATAATGGTTGCTGCCTCATGGCCTAAGTGGCAAATTGAAGTAAAGGTCTACGCTTCATATTCTGTTTTGATTGCTCTTCATGACCAGGTGAAGATTTCACAACCACTCATTAACTGTAATTAAGTGGATGGATGCGCTTTTATTGTGCTGTTGGAGCATTCATCACCTTGTCTTGTGTAACTCCTCTTTGCCTTTATTGCTTTGAATGTCTTTGTCTTAGCATTCATCACCTTGTCTTGTGTAACTCCTCTTTGCCTTGATTGCTTTGAATGTCTTTGTCTTTCCTTGGTAGCAAAATTATTCACCCATTAAAACTCCACAAAGAGTGGCTGAGAGGTGTGGGCCCCTTTGCTCCTTGCCACACTCAGCCACTTGAAGTGGATTAAACACACCAACAAAAATTAAATACCTTAGTGCCTTGGTCCCAAATAACTCAATTGGTCCCTTGCAGTTTTATTCAATTAAAAGAAATTAACTTGGCTGCCTTCTTTTATGCAAGTTGCCTCCTCCATGGCTTGTATGACAAGCATGGTTTTTGGTGCAATTACATCTTTGCCTCTGTTTGCAATTGTCTTAGTCATGAATTGGACTAAGCTTTCTTGGACCCTCCTTGACATTGCCCTAGTCATTGGTCCTCCTAAGCTTTGAATGGCCTCTTGGTGCTCCATGTCCTCATCATTCCCTCCTTCTTGAGGAGAATTCGACCTCGAATTGAAGTCCTCATCACCTACATCAAAAAGAGACAAGTCAACAACGTTGAAAGTGGCACTAACACCATACTCACCTGGAAGGTCAACTTTATAAGCATTATCATTGACTTTGGCAATCACTTGAAAAGGGCCATCGCCCCTAGGCATTAACTTAGATTTCCTTTGTGACGGAAACCTTTCTTTCCTCATATGGACCCAGACCCAATCTCCGGTTCAAAAGTAACCGCTTACGCCCTTTATTGGCACTTTTGGCATAGCTTTCATTTTTCTTTTCAATTTGCGCTTAATTTTCTCATGCAAACTTTTCACAAATTCAGCTTTCGCTTTGCCATCTTTATGCTTCAACAGAGATGTGTTAGGTAAAGGTAATAGATCAAGAGGAGTTAAAGGATTATAACCATACACAATCTCAAATGGGGAATGATTTGTGGTACTATGGACAGCCCTATTATAAGCAAATTCAACATGTGGCAGCCACGTTTCCGACATTTTCAAATTCCTTGAAAGTATAGCCCTTAAAAGAGTAGAGAGGGTTCTGTTTACTACCTCAGTTTGCCCATCAGTTTGGGGATGACAAGTTGTAGAGAATAGTAACTTAGTTCCCACCTTACCCCACAAAGTTCTCCAGAAGTGGCTTAGAAATTTAGTGTCACGGCCAGACACTATACTTTTTGGTAGACCATGTAGGCGCACCACTTCTTTGAAAAACAAATCAGCAATGTGGTAAGCATCATCCACCTTTTTGCATGGAATGAAATGTGCCATCTTTGAGAACCTGTCCACAACAACAAAAATAGAATCTTTCCCGTTCTTTGTTCTAGGTAACCCTAAGACAAAGTCCATGGAAAGGTCAATCCAGGGATATTCAGGAACAGGCAATGGAGTATATAAACCATGGGGCATCACTTTGGATTTGGCCTTTTTGCAAACAATGCATCTTTCACAATATTTTTGCACATCAATTTTCATGTGAGGCCAATAGAAATGTTCTTGCAAAAATTCCAAAGTTTTAGGAACACCAAAATGTCCCATTAAGCCCCCCTCATGCGCCTCTTTGACTAAGAGTTCTCTAATGGATCCTTTTGGCACACACAACCTTTTTTCTTTAAATAAATAATCATTGTGCCTAAAAAATCCATTATGGGCAGCATGCACACATTCAGCATATTTACCAGAAAAATCAAGATCATGCTCATACAATTCCTTAATGTGCTCAAGACCAAAAATTTTAGTTTCAAGGGTAGAGAGTAATGCGTACCTTCTTGATAATGCATCAGCCACAACATTGGCTTTACCCTTCTTATGCTTAATCACATAAGGAAATTGCTCCAAAAATTCAACCCATTTAGCATGCCTTTTATTCAACTTACCTTGTCCTTTTAAATACTTCAAGGACTCATGATCACTATGAATGACAAATTCTTTTGGCAGCAAGTAATGTTGCCACGTTTGCAATGCCCTTACTAAGGCATACAATTCCTTATCATAAGTGGAGTAATTTAGGGCAGCCCCTTTTAATTTCTCACTAAAATAAGCAATTGGATGACCTTCTTGCATCAATACAGCCCCAATTCCAACATTGGAAGCATCACACTCAATTTCAAAAGATTTTGAAAAATTAGGCAATGCTAGAATTGGTGCTTGGGTGAGCTTTTCTTTAAGAATTGAAAAAGCTTGTTCTTGTTTCTCACCCCATTTAAAACCAATTTCCTTTTTAACAATTTCATTAAGAGGTGCAGCAATAGTACTAAAATCCTTAACAAACCTCCTATAGAAACTTGCTAAACCATGGAAACTTCTTACCTCTGTCACACTTTTAGGTGCTGGCCATTCTTGGATTGCCTTCACCTTTGCTTCATCCACATGTACTCCTTGAAAGCTTATGACAAAGCCTAGAAAAACGACTTGATCCGTGCAAAACACACATTTTTCCAAGTTTGCATACAAGTTTTCTTTTCTTAGGACATTTAAAACAGCCCTTAGATGAATGCAATGGTCCTCTAAATTTTTGCTATATATCAAGATATCATCAAAATATACAACAACAAATTTTCCCAAAAATTCCCTCAAAACATGGTTCATTAATCTCATGAAAGTGCTAGGTGCATTAGTTAATCCAAAAGGCATAACTAACCACTCATATAAACCATATTTAGTTTTGAAAGCAGTTTTCCATTCATCCCCTTCCCTTATTCTAATTTGATGGTATCCACTTTTCAAATCAATTTTGGAAAACAAGCATGCACCAAACAGTTCATCAAGCAAGTCATCTAACCGAGGTATTGGATGCCTATACTTAACAGTAATATTATTAATAGCCCTACAATCAGTGCACATTCTCCAACTACCATCTTTCTTAGGGACTAAAATAACAGGGACAGCACATGGACTTAAACTTTCCCTTACCCAACCTTTACTTACCAATTCAACCACTTGCTTTTGTATCTCTTGCGTTTGTTGTGGGTTGCTCCGGTAGGCTGGCCTATTAGGCAAAGTGGCGCCTGGGATGAGATCAATGTGGTGCTCAATCCCTCTCAAGGGTGGCAGCCCACTTGGTACCTCCTTAGGAAACAGATCCTCAAATTCCTGCAAAAGAGAATTTATGCAATTTGGCAATTCTTGAGTGTTAGGTAAATTTTCCAGCAAGGCCACCTCTTTGCTAAAAAGCAAATATAGGGGCTGATTAGAGAAAATAGCTTTTTTAACCTCCCCTTTGTCGCCATCAAATTTTCTTTCTTTTTTCATCAATCTTTTTGTCACTCTTTTTCTCTCTTTTCTTTGGCGATCTTTTCTTTTTCTTCTTTTTCTTCTTTTTCTTTTTCACATTTTTCTCTCAATTTTTTTGATCATCTCTCACCTCACTTGGGCTCAAAGGAGCCAATACAATTCTTTTTCCATGATGAACAAAAAGTACTTGTTGGTATGCCCTTCATGGCTTGCCTTTTTGTCAAATTGCCAAGGCCTTCCCAACAAGACATGGCTGGCCTCCATAGGAACTACATCACAAACAGCCACATCTTCATATTTTCCAATTGAAAAGAAATTTCTACTTGTTCATCAACAATCATCTCAACATCATTAACAAGCCATTGAAGCTTATATGGCTTGGGATGTGGTTTAGTTTCTAGTTGGAGTTTGGAAACTAACCTTGTGCTAGCAACATTTGTGCAACTCCCACCATCAATAATCAGGGAACATACCTTGCCTTGTATGAGGCACCTTGAGTGAAATATGTTCTCCCTTTGAGTCGCATCTTCCTCCTTTACCACGGCTTCCAACAACCTTTTCATCATAAGTAGCTCTCCACTAGGTATTTGGGCCTCCTCCTCAACACAATCCTCATCATACTCTTCAGCCCCTTCATCTTCCTCCTCAACCTCCTCTACAATCATAATTCTCTTGGTAGGACATTGAGATGCAATGTGTCCTAAGCCTTGGCACTTGAAACACTTAACAGCCTGGTTAGTTGAAACAACTTGAGAAGGACTAGTTGTAGCTTTTTACCTTTTGTGTCACCGGCTTCTTTGGATGATGAAGTACCTTCACTCTTAATATTGCTCTTCCAATTTTGAGGATTGGAAGTGGTAGTGCTTCTTCTTATCTGACCCTTCCTCTTAAGTTGTTGTTCTACCTTTATGGCTTGATGTACCAAATCGTCTAATTGAACATAGTGTTGCAGTTCCACTATGTCACTTATATCACGATTTAGGCCATGCAAGAATCTGGCCATGGTTGCTTCATCATCTTCCTCCACATTTGCTCTAATTTTTTACACCTCCATCTCCTTGTAGTACTCATCAACACTTTTGTTGCCTTGGGTGAGTCACTGTAATTTGTTGTGCAACTCTCTGTTGTAGTAAGATGGGATGAATCTCCTTCTCATGAGCCTCTTCATTTCCTCCCATGTGGCAATGGCTGGCTCATTGTGCCTTCTCCTCTCCTTTGTCAATTGGTCCCACCACGCCAAGGCGTAATCTGTAAATTCAATAGAAGCAACCTGCACCTTTTGAAGATCAGTATAATTGTTCTGAGAAAAAATTTGTTCAATTTTAGTTTCCCATTCCAAATACGCCTCCGGTCATTTTTCCCAACAAATTGTGGTACTTTTATTTTTATACCACCCAACCTATCTTCTCTAGGTTCATCACGTCTCCTTCTCCTCCGTTCCTCCTCATCACTGCTATTTTGTCTGTTTTCTAATTGGTCAATTCTTTCATTTATGCCTTCCACTTCCTCTTTCAAAAGTTCTCTCATTTTTGCCGTGAGGGCATCTAGTAGTAATCGATTTTGAGGATCCATAACTCTTGTCAGTTCTTTAGAGAAACCAGCAAATGATCAATACAAGAAACCAATTCAAATAATAATCCACACACACAACAGCTTGGAAAGGAAAGGTAAGAAACAAAAATTGAACACAAAGTTTGTGAGACTAGAACAAGAAAGAACTCACTCAAAAGAAAGAAATAAAATAAAAATTTCAGAGTGTAGCAGCAACAAAGAAACACAACCAGAATTCAAGATTTTTTTTTTTTTATGAATTTTTGCAATTTTTTTTTTATTTTTATTTTTTAAAGAATTCAGAACTCAAAGATAAGAATAGAGAAACCTGGGATTCTTTTGAACAAAGTCGAAACCTTGCTCTGATTACCAAATGATGGCCTCCTTGTTGTAGAAATTGGCCATTTGCTTGATTTTCAACATAGAATCTGGTTGTGACTTTTGTTTTTGTATTTTTGATATAAAATGAATGAAAATTGGATAGAGAATGAATGGAATTTCGTGGCTTTGGTGGTAGAGAATTAAGGGGACAGATTGTGAAAACACAAAATAAAACAAGAAGCAAACAAGGTCTCAAGGATCTGGTTATGAGGAAGGGAAGAAGATGAACGAATGGGAGCCAGGAGAGCCACCTTAGTCTAATCCAAGACAAGGATAAGCCTATGAATGTGAGGATCACCACAAGAAGAGAGTTTCTTGATAAGATCGATAAACTGGTCCAATCCAGAACCAAAGAGTATGAACTCAATATTTTGCTAAAATCTTTGTTAACCTCTATTGAAACTTGCGCCCCCTATATATAATGAGGGAGGTTCTTGCTGTTACAAAGAGTAAAGAGACAAAGTCCTTCCTTTCTAGGGTTACAAGCAAAATGATTAAAGGAAATTACAAACAAAAATAATGGTTGCTGCCTCATGGCCTAAGTGGCGCAGCTGAAGTAAAGGTCTACGCTTCATATTCTGTTTTGATTGCTCTTCATGACCAGGTGAAGGTTTCACAACCACTCATTAACTGTAATTAAGTGGATGGATGCGCTTTTATTGTGTTGTTGGAGCATTCATCACCTTGTCTTGTGTAACTCCTCTTTGCCTTTATTGCTTTGAATGTCTTTGTCTTAGCATTCATCACCTTGTCTTGTGTAACTCCTCTTGCCTTGATTGCTTTGAATGTCTTTGTCTTTCCTTGGTAGCAAGATTATTCACCCATTAAAACTACACAAAGAGTGGTTGAGAGGTGTGGGACCCCTTGCTCCTTGCGCCACACAGCCACTTGAAGTGGATTAAACACACCAAAAAAAAATTAAATAACTTAGTGCCTTGGTCCCAAATAAATCAATTGGTCACTTGCACTTTTATTCAATTAAAAGAAATTAACTTGGCTGCCTTCTTTTATGCAAGTTACGCCTCCTCCATGGCTTGTATGACAAGCATGGTTTTTGGTGCAATTACATCTTTGCCTCTGTTTGCAATTGTCTTAGTCATGAATTGGACTAAGCTTTCTTGGACCCTCCTTGACATTGCCCTAGTCATTGGTCCTCCTAAGCTTTGAATGGCCTCTTGGTGCTCCATGTCCTCATCACTAGTCCCTAAACCTAATCATTTGGTCAACCAAGTCAAGCTAAGTGATACAACACCCAAACTCTGATTCGTACAATGTGCGAAACCAATTCAAGCTAAGTGATACTAGTCCCTAACCCTATCCCTAATCACGTAGCCATCCATGTCAAGCTAAGTGATACTAGACCCTAACCCTAACCCTAACCATGTGGTAAACCAATTCAGTCTAAGTAATATAAGTCAGAAACCCTAACCCATACCATGTAGCCAACCAAGTCAAGCTAAGTGATTCTAGTCCCTAACCCCAACCCTAATCATATGGCCATCCAAGTTAAGCTAAGTTATATTAGTCCCTAAGTCTAACCATGTGGCAACCAAGTCAAGTTAAGTAATACTAGTCCCTAACCCTAACCCTAATTGTAACACCCGAAATTCTCTAAGTTAAGTTGGGAATAAGTTATGAGGAGTTGTGTGATTGTATTCAAGCTTAATTTGGTGTCAAATTGAGTGAATATGATTATACAAAGTTTTAAGGTGTGAGTTGTTGAATTGGAATTAAGAAATGAGTTGGATTTAATCCTAAGATGATTGGAAGTGTTAATTTGGAGTTATAATTGAGTTTCTTTGATTTTTATGCAGTGGGAATCAATTCCCACACCTCCTGAATCAATTCAGGCACTTAAATCCTACTAAGAATCGAATTTGAACAGTTGTGAATCGATTCACACACCCTGTGAATCGATTGACACAAACACAAGCTGCTGGGAATCGAATTGGGAGCTACAGGGAATCGTTTCACTCACTTAAACTCGAGCAGGCACATTTTCTAACTGTGTGAATCGATTCACATAGTGTTCACACATCACTGTGAATCGATTCACAGCTGTAAAATTTGCTTAAAAACAGCAGAATCACGAATAGAACAAAAAGGACGGAAAAAGGGAAAGGAAGAGCAATTTGGAGAGAAGAGAATGGAGGGAAAACACCTAGGGTTTCACCATTTCAAAGGGAAATCATGGATTCATGCTAGATTCTCCTCAAATCTTAGCTTGAATCCAAGTTGGGGAGTGAATCTCCTTGGTTGTGAGAGTTTGGAAAATCCCTAGAGAAGAAGGAGAAGAAGAACTCGAAGGAAGAGAAGAAGAAGGGGAAGAATACCAAGCCCCATCAAGGATGGCTCAAGTTCTTGGATTGAGAAAGAAGATTAAAGGTTGTAGCTCAAGATTGGGAAGATTTGAAGAAGCCCTAAGTTGAGCGAATAGGGAAAATTTGAAAAAGAGCAAGGAAACCAAAGTTCAACCATTCAAGCTCAAGGCCATGAAGAATCAAGGTGAGTTCTTCCACCCTTAGGTGATGGGTATCCATAAGTCCCACACATAGGAATTTATTTTCCTAGAGTATTATGTGAACCCTAGATTCAAGTTAGGGATTTTGAATATCCATGTGAAGTATAGTTTGAATTTATTATTGTTATGATTTGATAATGGGTTTGTCTGCAAGTGATTGGATGGCTGCCCTCAACCCCCCACACTTGAATGTATGTTTGATGTCTGTTCTCTTGTAAACTCCATAGAGTTTCAAGGGATATATTTAATGTATGTTTCGTCCATTAGTTTGGTCAGTCCTGAGGCTTGTTATTGAGCCCTAAGTCCATGGTGATAATGCCAAGCAAAGGTTCCAAGGAAACTTTGTGATAAGAAGAATGTTTGAATAGTTGTTCATGATTTGGTGTAATTCATATTATGAATAAAGTATGTCTCAAATTTTTAAGTAAGTAGTTAATTAATACTATATGATGTTATTAATTAAGTTAGATTCATTGGAATGATTGTAATTTCTTTGAATAGTTAAGTAATGAGGATGATGTTAATAAATCCTAGTTAGCTAAGTTGCATTTCTATAAACATGCATAAAAGCATAAGCACAAGCTAAAGTCCATGGCAAGACTCCTCTATTTAAAGGAGAAGCACGATATAGTAAGCCTCATGGGATGCCACTTGGAAGGTTGAGACGTCTGACCACCATATCGTAGACGTTACTCGGGGTCTCGGGACCAAAGCCTTGACAAAACCCGGTAACAAAGATTCCTTGTTGAATATCGATTCAACCGGTGGGAATAGCTGGAATGCGCTTAGTAGCAAAGCAAAGCAGACTATGAACTTAACAATGTTCAAGTCTAAGAATGTTAATGAATTCCTTGTATATGTGTGTGTGTGTATATATATATATATATATTTGGGATTAGCATAGCTAAGTAAAGGATATTATGGTTTGTAATTCCTTACTTGCTAGATTACTAAATGGTAAGAATGCACATAAGAATAGTAAGATGTGCGTAGCACAAAGTAAAGAAGAACTAAATGTTCTTAGTAAAGAAAGTTTGCATTTACGTAGCACTGTGTTTAGTTGTGCAAAACATAGTTAAAGAAGTAATGTTTAAATGATTTATGAGTATTGCTATTCACTTATAAGTTTAGTTGAATCACAAGTTGATAAGTGGTATAGTGGACCTAGGATTATCCTACTCCGTATGATGCCAAGTTTTAAGTTCATGTTAGCTCATTCTACGGAGTACTCGCTTAGAGTGTGTAAGGAGTTTTTTTTTTTTAAGTCCCTTGTGATTAATAGGGAGAGTAATGTTTGAGTTAGTCTTTTCAGGCTAGTATAATTCGGTGAGTGAATGGTGAGGAGTCCGTGAAGGGCTCACTGAGATTTTTTATCTCACCCTATTCCTTTACTATTTTTCAGATAAACAGGTACCGCAGACTGATGAGGCGAAGCTCCAGGCTTGGAACTCATAGTTTAAGCTTTTGTATTGGAGTTGAGCTTTGGATATTCCAATAAGTATTCAAGTTGTAATCTATTTAATAGAATTATGACTTAGGTTTTTAATTGATGACTTGGATTACTGCAATCAAGTTTGTAAATTATTAGTAATTCCTGTGCTTTAATGTAATTTGTCGTACCATGTGTCCAACCAAGTCATGCTAAGTGATACTAGTCGCTAACCCCAGCGCGAACCATGTGGCCAAACAAGTCAAGCTATGTTAGACTAGTCTCTAACCCTAACCATGTGGTAAATAAAGTCAAGCTAAGTGATACAAGTTCGAAACCCTAACCCTTACCATGTCGCCAACCAAGTCAAGCAAAGTGATACTAGTCCATAACCCTAACCCTAATCATGTGGTCATCCAAGTCAATCTTAGTGACACTAGTCTTTAGCCTCAACCCTTACCATGTGGCTAACCAAGTCAAGCAAAGTGATATTAGTTACTAACCCTAACCCTAATGATATGAACCTAGGATTGTCTCCCTTGACAAAAAAAGAGCAAAATTGGGAATTATGGAAATTCATTGGAAATGACCTGTCTGGATTGTTTTGGCAATATCTTGAGCTCTAGATAACTGAATAATGTGTTGTTTAATGCGTTGAAAAGATAAGACAATTATCTACAAATCGTATTTCATGCTATTTGACCAGATTCGGCTTCTATCATGGTGGAAAATGGGCTGGAAGTTGAAGATGAATTCCTGGACGAAAATACTTTGGTTTTTTATGTTGTGTGGGCTGCACTATTTTGGTGTTTGGGCCAGGTCCAACTAGATTAAGGGGCTGCACATTTTTTAGGCTGAAAAGGAGGGCAACCTTTGGCTTGCATGCCTAGGTGACTCTTTAGTAGCTTGGGTGCTCTTTGAATGATCCACTTAGTAGAGAATTAAGTCTAGCACTAGTAGGTAGTTAAGTCTAGCACTAGGAATTAAGTCACTTAATGGTGACCTTTTATTTGTATCTGTCCAGCAGCCCAAGAGCTATATATACCCTTTTTCTATGAATGAAATTGAATAACTTGGATGTTCAATTGTGGTGTTTATACACTTTGAGAATATTGCTTCTCTTTGGTTCTGGATTGAACCACCCTTTTGATCTTATCAAGAATCAGTTCTTGTGGCGATCCTCATTCTTGGCTTATCAATATCTTAGGAATTGTGGCGCCTTCATTTCTTACTCATCCACCTTTTTATTTTATTTCTCCTAATTTTCTTGATCATAAAATCTGAAAACTGAATTGTTATCTAGAAATTCAACCTAAGATCGTTTTCAAAGGCTACTATGGAGGATGGTAGTCATCACCTAATAATGTGGCCAACCAAGTCAAGCTAGGTTATACTAGTCCCTAAGCCTAATTATTTGGTCAACCAAGTCAAGTTAACTGATACAAGTCCCAAACTCTCACCCGTACCAAGCGGGAAACCAAGTCAATCTATCCCAATCACGTGGCCATCCATGTCAAGCTAAGTGATATTAGACCCTAACTAATCCCAACCCTAACCATGTGGTCAACCAATTCAAACTAAGTAATACAAGTCAGAAACCCTAACCCTTACCATGTGGCCAACATAGTCAAACTAAGTGATACTAGTTCCTAAACCTAATCATTTGGTCAACCAAGTCAACCTAAATGATACAACTCCAAAACTTTGACCCACACCTGTGCGAAACCATGTCAAGCTAAGTGATACTAGTCCTTAACCCTATCCCTAACTAAGTGGTCAACCAATTCAACAAAAGTAATATAAGTCAGAAACCCTAACCCATACCATGTGGCCAACCAAGTCAAGTTAAGTGATACTAGTCCCTAATCCTAACCCTAAACATGAGTCCATCCAAGTTAAGCTAAGTTATACTAGTCCCTAAGTCTAACCATGTGGGAACCAAGTAAAGTTAAGTAACACTTGTCCATAACCCTAACCCTAGTCACGTGGCAATCCAAGTCAATCTTTGTGACACTAATCTTTAGCCTCAACCCTTACCATGTTGAAAATCAAGTCAAGTTAAGTGATACTAGTTACTAACCCTTACCATAATAACGTGGCCATCAAAGTCAAGCTAAGTTATACTTGTCCCAAAGCCTAATCATTTGGTCAACCATGTCAAGCTAAGCAATACAACTCCCAAACTCTGACCCATAGCATGTGTGAAACCAAGTCAAGCTAAGTGATACTAGTCCCTAACCCTAACCCTAATCACATGGCTTTCCATGTCAAGCTAAGTGATACTAGACCCTAACTGATGAGGACAAGGAGCACCAAGAAGCCATTCAAAGCTTAGGAGGACCAATGACTGGGGCACTGTCAAGGAGGGTCCAAGAAAGCTTAGTCCAATTCATGACTAAGATGTAATTGCACCAAAAACCATGCTTGTCATACAAGCCATGGAGGAGGCGTAACTTGCATAACAAAGGCAGCCAAGTCATTTTATTTTAATTAAATAAAAGTGCAAGTGACCAATTGATTTATTTGGGGCCAAGGCACTAAGTTATTTAATTTCTTTTTGTGTGTTTAATCCACTTCAAGTGGCTGTGTGGCGCAAAGAGTAGGGGGTCCCACACCTCTCAACAACTCTTTGTGTAGTTTGAATAAGTCAATAATCTTGCTGCTAAAGAAAGACAAAGAAATTCAAAGCAATCAAGGCAAAAAGGAGTTACACAAGACAAAGAGATAATGCTCCAACAGCACAATAAAAGCGTAACAACCACCCATTTAATTGCATTCAGTGTGTGGTTGTGAAACCTTCCTAGTCATGAAGAGCAATCAACAAATGTGAAGTTGTCTCCTTACCTTTCATTGGCGCCACTTAGACTATGAGACAGCAACAAATACTTAGTTTGTAATTTCCTTTTATTACACTAGTTATGTTAGCCTAGGATTCCTTGTAAAAGACTTTGTCTCTTCTTTTTTTGTAACTGCAAGAGCATCCCTCATTACATATAGGGAGCGCAAGTCTCATTAGTTTTTCAACAAAGATTTCAGCAAAAAAAGTTACATTTGTGTAATTGAGTTCATACTCTTTGGTTCTGGATTGGACCAGCTTATTCGATCTTATCAAGAAACTCTCTTCTTGTGGTGATCCTCACACTCATAGGCTTATCCTTGTCTTGGATTAGACTAAGGTGGCGCCCCTGCCCCCATTCATCCATCTTCTTCACTTACTCAAAAAGTACAAAAACATAAGTCACAACCAGATTCTATATTGAAAATCAAGTAAATGGCCAATTTCTACAACAAGGAGTCCATCATTTGGTAATCAGAGCAAGGTTTCGACCTTGATTCAAAAGAATCCCAGGTTTCTCTTATCTTATCTTTAAGTTCTGATTTCTTAAAAAAAAAAATTGCGAAAATTCAAAAAAAAAAAAATTCTGGTTGTGTTTCTTCCTTGCTGCTATACTCTGAATTTTATTTCTTTCTTTTGAATGAGTTCTTTCTTGTTCTAGTCTCACAAAATTTGTGTTCAATTCCAAGCTGTTGTGTGTGTGGATTATTATTTGAATTGGTTTCTTGTATTGATCATTTGCTGGTTTCTCTAAAGAACTGACAGAGTTATGGATCCTCAAAATCGATTACTACTAGATGCCCTCACGGCAAAAATGGGAGAACTTTTGAAAGAGAAAGTGGAAGGCATAAATGAAAGAATTGACCAATTAGAAAACAGACAAAATAGCAGTGATGAGGAGGGTCGGAGGAGAAGGAGACATAATGAACCTAGAGAAGATAGGTTGGGTGGTATACAAATAAAAGTACCACAATTTGTTGGGAAAAATGACCCGGAGACGTATTTGGAATGAGAAACTAAAATTGAACAAATTTTTTCCTGTAACAATTATACTGATCTTCAAAAGGTGCAGGTTGCTTCTATTGAATTTACAGATTACGCCTTGGTGTGGTGGGACCAATTGACAAACGAGAGGAGAAGGTACAATGAGCCAGTCATTGCCACATGGGAGGAGATGAAAAGGCTCATGAGAAGGAGATTCATCCCATCTTACTACAACAGAGATTTGCACAACAAATTACAGCGACTCACCCAAGGCAACAAAAGTGTTGATGAGTACTACAAGGAGATGGAGGTGGCAAAAATTAGAGCAAATGTGGAGGAAGATGATGAAGCAACCATGGCCAGATTCTTGCATGGCCTAAATCGTGATATAAGTGACATAGTGGAACTGCAACACTATGTTCAATTAGACGATTTGGTACATCAAGCCATAAAGGTAGAACAACAACTCAAGAGGAAGGGCCAAATAAGAAGAAGCACTACCACTTCCAATCCTCAAAATTGGAAGAGCAATATAAAGAACGAAGGTACTTCATCATCCAAAGAAGCCGCGGCTAACACAAAAGGTAAAAACACTACAACTAGTCCTTCTCAAGTTGTTTCAACTAACCGGGCTGTTAAGTGTTTCAAGTGCCACGGCTTAGGACACATTGCATCTCAATGTCCTACCAAGAGAATTATGATTGTACAGGAGGTTGAGGAGGAAGATGAAGGGGCTGAAGAGTATGAAGAGGATTGTGATGAGGAGGAGGCCCAAATACCTAGCGGAGAATTACTTATGATGAAAAGGTTGTTGGAAGCCGTGGTAAAGGAGGAAGATGCGACTCAAAGGGAGAACATATTTCACTCAAGGTGCCTCATACATGGCAAGGTATGTTCCCATATTTCACTCAAGGTGCCTCAACCACATCCCAAGACATATATGCTTCAATGGCTTGTTAATGATGTTGAGATGATTGTTGATGAACAAGTAGAAATTTCTTTTTCAATTGGAAAATATGAAGATGTGGCTGTTTGTGATGTAGTTCCTATGGAGGCCAGCCATGTCATGTTGGGAAGGCCTTGGCAATTTGACAAAAAGGCAAGCCATGAAGGGCATACCAACAAGTATTTTTTTGTTCATCATGGAAAACGAAATTGTATTGGCTCCTTTGAGCCCAAGTGAGGTGAGAGATTATCAAAAAAAATTGAGAGAAAAATGTGAAAAAGAAAAAGAAAAAGAAGAAAAAGAAAAAGAAAAGATCGCCAAAGAAAAAGAGAGAAAAAAGAGTGACAAAAAAAATATTGATGAAAAAAAGAAAGAAAATTTGATGGCGACAAAAAGGGAGGTTAAAAAAGCTATTTTTTCAAATCAGCCCCTATATTTGCTCTTTAGCAAAGAGGTGGCCTTGCTGGAAAATTTACCTAACACTCAAGAATTTCCAAATTGCATAAATTTTCTTTTGCAGGAGTTTGAGGATTTGTTTCCTAAGGAGGTACCAAGTGGGCTGCCACCTTTGAGAGGGATTGAGACCTCATCCCAGGCGCCACTTTGCCTAATAGGCCAGCCTACCGGAGCAACCCACAACAAACGCAAGAGATACAAAAGCAAGTGGCTGAATTGGTAAGTAAAGGTTGGGTAAGAGAAAGTTTAAGTCCATGTGCTGTCCCTGTTATTTTAGTCCCTAAGAAAGATGGTAGTTGGAGAATGTGCACTGATTATAGGGCTGTTAATAATATTACTGTTAAGTATAGGCATCCAATACCGAGGTTAGATGACTTGCTTGATGAACTGTTTGGTGCATGCTTGTTTTCCAAAATTGATTTGAAAAGTGGATACCATCAAATTAGAATAAGGGAAGGGGATGAATGAAAAACTGCTTTCAAAACTAAATATGGTTTATATGAGTGGTTAGTTATGCCTTTTGGGTTAATTAATGCACCTAGCACTTTCATGAGATTAATGAACCATGTTTTGAGGGAATTTTTGGGTAAATTTTTTGTTGTATATTTTGATGATATCTTGATATATAGCAAAAATTTAGAGGACCATTGCATTCATCTAAGGGCAGTTTTAAATGTGTTAAGAAAAGAAAACTTGTATGCAAACTTGGAAAAATGTGTATTCTGCACGGATCAAGTTATTTTTCTAGGTTTTGTCATAAGCTCTCAAGGATTACATGTGAATGAAGCAAAGGTGAAGGCAATCCAAGAGTGGCCAGCACCTAAAAAAGTGACTGAGGTAAGAAGTTTTCATGGTTTAGCAAGTTTCTATAGGAGGTTTGTTAAGGATTTTAGTACTATAGCTGCACCTCTTAATGAAATTGTTAAAAAAGAAATTGGTTTTAAATGGGGTGAGAAACAAGAACAAGCTTTTTCTATTCTTAAAGAAAAGCTCACCCAAGCACCAATTCTAGCATTGCCTAATTTTTCAAAATCTTTTGAAATTGAGTGTGATGCTTCCAATGTTGGAATTGGGGCTGTTTTGATGCAAGAAAGTCATCCAATTGCTTATTTTAGTGAGAAATTAAAAGGGGCTGCCCTAAATTACTCAACTTATGATAAGGAATTGTATGCCTTAGTAAGGGCATTGCAAACGTGACAACATTACTTGCTGCCAAAAGAATTTGTCATTCATAGTGATCATGAGTCCTTGAAGTATTTAAAATGACAAGGTAAGTTGAACAAGAGGCATGCTAAATGGGTTGAATTTTTGGAGCAATTTCCTTATGTGATTAAGCATAAGAAGGGTAAAGCCAATGTTGTGGCTGATGCATTATCAAGAAGGTACGCATTACTCACCCTTGAAACTAAAATTTTTGGTCTTGAGCACATTAAGGATTTGTATGAGCATGATCTTGATTTTTCTGTTAAATATGCTGAATGTGTGCATGCTGCCCATAATGGATTTTTTAGGCATAATGATTTTTTATTTAAGGAAAAAAGGTTGTGTGTGCCAAAAGGATCCATTAGAGAATTCTTAGTCAAAGAGGCGCATGAGGGGAGCTTAATGGGACATTTTGGTGTTCCTAAAACTTTGGAATTTTTGCAAGAACATTTCTATTGGCCTCACATGAAAATTGATGTGCAAAAATATTGTGGAAGATGTATTATTTGCAAAAAGGCCAAATCCAAAGTTATGCCCCATGGTTTATATACTCCATTGCCTGTTCCTGAATATCCCTGGATTGACCTTTCCATGGACTTTGTCTTAGGGTTACCTAGAACAAAGAATGGGAAAGATTCTATTTTTGTTATTGTGGACAGGTTCTCAAAGATGGCACATTTCATTCCATGCAAAAAGGTGGACGATGCTTGCCACATCGCTAATTTGTTTTTCAAAGAAGTGGTACGCCTACATGGCCTGCCAAAAAGTATAGTGTCTGATCGTGACACTAAATTTCTAAGCCACTTCTGGAGAACTTTGTGGGGTAAGGTGGGTACTAAGTTACTATTCTCTACAACTTGTCATCCCCAAACTGATGGGCAAACTGAGGTAGTAAACAGAACTCTCTCTACTCTTCTAAGGGCTGTGCTCTCAAGGAATTTGAAAATGTGGGAAACATGGCTGCCACATGTTGAATTTGCTTATAATAGGGTTGTCCATAGTACCACAAATCATTCCCCATTTGAGATTGTGTATGGTTATAATCCTTTAACACCTCTTGATCTATTACCATTACCTAACACATCTCTGTTGAAGCATAAAGATGGCAAAGCAAAAGCTGAATTTGTGAAAAGTTTGCATGAGAAAATTAAATTGCAAATTGAAAAGAAAAATGAAAGCTATGCCAAAGGTGCCAATAAAGGGCGCAAACAGGTTACTTTTGAACCCAGAGAATGGGTTTGGATCCATATGAGGAAAGAAAGGTTTCCTTCACAAAGGAAATCTAAGTTAATGCCTAGGGGCGATGGCCCTTTTCAAGTGATTGCTCAAGTTGACCTTCCAGGTGAGTATGGTGTTAGTGCCACTTTCAACGTTGCTGACTTGTCTCCTTTTGATGTAGGTGATGAAGACTTCAATTCGAGGTCGAATTCTCCTCAAGAGGGAGGGAATGATGAGGACAAGGAGCACCAAGAAGCCATTCAAAGCTTAGGAGGAACAATGACTAGGGCAATGTCAAGGAGGGTCCAAGAAAGCTTAGTCCAATTCATGACTAAGACAATGACAAACAAAGGCAAAGATGTAATTGCACCAAAAACCATACTTGTCATACAAGCCATGGAGGAGGCGCAACTTGCATAACAAAGGCAGCCAAGTCATTTTATTTTAATTAAATAAAAGTGCAAGTGACCAATTGATTTATTTGGGGCCAAGGCACTAAGTTATTTTATTTCTTTTTGTGTGTTTAATCCACTTTAAGTGGCTGTGTGGCGCAAAGAGTAGGGGGTCCCACACCTCTCAACAACTCTTTGTGTGGTTTGAATGAGTCAATAATCTTGCTGCTAAAGAAAGACAAAGAAATTCAAAGCAATCAAGGCAAAAAGGAGTTACACAAGACAAAGAGATAAAGAGATAATGCTCCAACAGCACAATAAAAGCGTAACAACCACCCATTTAATTGCATTCAATGTGTGGTTGTGAAACCTTCCTAGTCATGAAGAGCAATCAACAAATGTGAAGCTGTCTCCTTACCTTTCATTGGCGCCACTTAGACTATGAGACAGCAACAAATACTTTGTTTGTAATTTCCTTTTATTACACTAGTTATGTTAGCCTAGGATTCCATGTAAAAGACTTTGTCTCTTCTTTTTTTGTAACTGCAAGAGCATCCCTCATTACATATAGGGAGCGCAAGTCTCATTAGTTTTTCAACAAACATTTTAGCAAAAAAAGTTACACTTGTGTAATTGAGTTCATACTTTTTGGTTCTGGATTGGACCAGCTTATTCAATCTTATCAAGAAACTCTCTTCTTGTGGTGATCCTCACACTCATAGGCTATCCTTGTCTTGGATTAGACTAAGGTGGCGCCCCTGCCCCCATTCATCCATCTTCTTCACTTACTCAAAAAGTACAAAAACATAAGTCACAACTAGATTCTATATTGAAAATCAAGTAAATGGCCAATTTCTACAACAAGGAGGGCATCACTAACCCTAACCCTACCCATGTGGTCAACAAATTCAAGCTAAGTAATATATGTCAGAAACCCTAACCCATACCATGTGGCCAACCAAGTCAAGCTAAGGGATGCTAGTCCCTAACCCTAACCCTAATCATGATGCCAACCATGTTAAGCTAAGTTATACTAGTCCCTAAGTCTAACCATGTGGCAACCAAGTCAAATTAAGTAATACTAGTCCCTAACCCTAACCCTAACCATGTGTCCAACCAAGTCATGCTAAGTGATACTAGTCCCTAACCCCAGCCCTAACCATGTGGCCAAACAAGTCAAGCTATGTTGACTAGTCTCTAACCCTAACCATGTGGTCAACAAAGTCAAGCTAAGTGATACAAGTTCGAAACCCTAACCCTTACCATGTCACCAACCAAGTCAAGCTAAGTGATACTAGTCCATAACCGTAACCCTAATCATGTGGTCATCCAAGTCAATCTGAGTGACACTAGTCTTTAGCCTCAACCCTTACCATGTGGCTAACCAAGTCAAGAAATGTGATATTAGTTATTAATCCTAACCCTAATAATGTGGCCATCCAAGTCAAGCTAGGTTATATTAGCCCCTAAGCCTAATCACTTGGTCAACCAAGTCAAGCTAAGTGATACAAGTCCCAAACTCTCACCCGTACCATGCGGTAAACCAAGTCAAGCTAAGTGATACTTGTCCCTAACCCTAACCCTAATCACGTGGCCATCCATGTCAAGTTAAGTGATATTAGACCCTAACACTAACCCTAACCATGTGGTCAACCAATTCAAACTAAGTAATACAAGTCAGAAACCCTAACCCTTACCATGTGGCCAACAAAGTCAAGCTAAGTGATTCTAGTCCCTAAACCTAATCATTTGGTTAACCAAGTCAAGCTAAGTGATACAACTACTAAACTCTGACCCGTACCATGTGCGAAACCAAGTCAAGCTAAGTGATAAGAGTCCCTCACCCTATCCCTAATCATTTGGCCATCCATGTCAAGCTAAGTGATACTAGACCCTAACCCTAACCCGAACCATGTGGTCAACAAAGTCAAGCTAAGTGATACAAGTCCGAAACCCTAACCCTTACCATGTTGCCAACCAAGTCAAGCTAAGTGATACTAGTCCATAACCCTAACCCTAATCATGTGGCCATCCAAGTCAATCTTAGTGACACTAGTCGCCTTAACCCTTATCATTGAACGTGGCAAAAACACAAGAAATAGGGGATTTGAATTGGGTTTTAGAAATCTTTTCGTAAAATTGTGTATTTTCGAAAACCTTTTCAAAAACAACTCTTTAACAAAATAGTAATGAAAACTAGTAAAAAGAAGAGAAGAGAATGACACAGTGATTTATACTAGTTCACTATCACCGGATAGCTACGTCAAGTCCCTCCACACACTTGAAGGATTTCTCCACTATAATCAACCTGATTACACTTGAGAGTATACTACTGCCAAACTGGCTATACTCATAACTTCTTAGAACGACTTAGTACAGTCAAGCCTCTAAGGAATGCAGCCGCTACTGAGCTAAATATAGTGTTCAAAATAGTTTGAAACAATATCAAATAACTCTCAGCAGAGAGGATATACAATGAAAAACTCTAGCACAAAAAATAACATTAAAACTGAAAGAATAAAACGTTTAAGTGCTTGATCAATGTGATCTCAGAGACTTGGAATGAATCTTGGTTGCTCACTGTGTTTCACTGTGTTCTCAATCATTTTTCTTTTTTTAACCTACTTCAGTGAGAGAAGTAAGGTATATATAGATAGGGTTGTAAATAGAGCCGTTGTGACCTAACAGCTCTTTTCACCAATGGACAAAACTTCGGATCCCTTTTGTGTGGCTTTTAGCAAGTCACGTCGCTTTCCACTTTGCTCTTGCATGCTGACACAACAGACTTTTGCAGGATCTTGTCCCTTATGATCTTTTTGAAAATAAGACACTTCTTGAGCAAGTTTTTTGATGATTATATCCGTTGACATTCCCTTTAGCTTTTGATTCCTCGTACATTAAAATACTCATTAGTGAGGTCTCTTTAATACATGAAGTAGCCTTTAATGAACACTCAGTCTGATTTCCAATCAGAGCATCTGTCAAACAGACGATGCTTGTTACTGAGATACTCTGTTCATCGGAGTGAGCTCGAAACAGAGGCAAGTTCTTCAGTACAGAATTTGTTGGCTTTTCAAATAACAGAGTCTTGTAGAAACAGACAAAGGCTTCCACTGAGTAGTTTATTCATAGTTTGTTGAGCGTTGACCAAAAACAGAGCGTTGACTGAGACAGAGCATGGTCTCACCAGAGCATGGTTTATTAGAGCGTTGACTGACAACAGAGTGTTGACCAAGACAGAGTGAGGCTATCAGACCATGAAGTCAGCAATTTTCAGAGGATTAATGTTAGACTCAGATTTATGAAACTAAGAGTCAAATACACATTTTCACTTACTCTTCTAAGACAATTCCTTCTAATGAATAGTGACTTCTGCACACTAACAAAACACATCAGAGGATAAATTATTTTATTAACTATTTGTTATCATCAAAACAATTAAGAGTCATTGTTTCTGAATCCACTTGATTCCAACAATCTCCCCCTTTTTGATGATGACAGATACATAGATTGAAGAACAATTTTTCATTAGAAAAATATTTACTTAAAAGAATTTCAGTGGCTCCCCCTAAATTAAGCACATATAAATATTTTCTAAGTGTAAAGTCATATCAGATGAATGTATCACATCAGAGCATTCCAAATAAAGTATCATAGCTTTCATAAACAGAGAGATCTATCAAAGCATGTGTATATATATATATATATACACATCATCAGATTATACAATCCAAGTTAATGTATTAGAGTAAATAATGCAAAAATGCAATGCATGATGACACTCAGGTGCATCAATTACTCTATATTTCTATATTTTCTTCTCCCCCTTTTGTCATCAAACAAAAAGGTTAAGGATAAATAAAGAACATGAACATCATAGTCAAAATAGAGTTTGAGAAAGATAAAGTTAAAACAGAATAAGTACCAAAAATGATTTCATTAATCAGATAGAAATACCATAGTACAAAATTGTTTTCAACTAAAAGATGAAAACAAGTACAAGGCGAAAAACAAAAGGGTGAACAAAAACCTAAGGGCTGTCTAAGGTTTCTTCAACTGATCCACTATAAACTGCAGCATAGAAGTTACATCCTTATGTCTCTTGTTCGAAACTTCCATGAATTCCTTGAAGCTTTTGTTGCCTTCAATAAGTTGTCCAAGACATCTTTAGGAACAACAACTGAGTGACTGGTGGATGCAAAAGCAGACCCAGAAGCAAAAATAATAGAAACATGAGGAGGAGTTACTAGTTCTGGTGCAGGTTGAGGAACAGGGGCAGGTGGAGGTATGGGAGCAGGTTCTGGTTCCTAAACAGCAGGGGTTACAACCCTTTGAGGTACCCTCCAAGCAGAAGTGGTTAGGAGTCTTCTGTTTCTCTCAAGTTGATCCCTTTTGTGTTTCTCAAACCAAAAGTTCACAAAGTACCAGTTATCCATGAAGTCTTCCAGAGCCAAAGCAGATCCAACACCATCCAATATGTCTTCTTCACTGTATTTCTCTATATCCAGCTCAAAAGTCCTCTTAGCCTTAAATACCTCATATCTAGCAAAGAGGCATGGATTAGGAGGCACAACTACTGCTTCACGATGGTTGGGTGGATGTTCACACCCAATTTGAACAACTGGAGCAGGAGGAGCAGGAAGGTCTACGGTTGGTGGATCAATGATGGTTACATCATTATTTTCCAGTTCAAGTTCTTGAACTACTTCAGCAGTAATTGTAGTAGCAATGACCAGGTCAACATCTACAATTGGTTCTGTAGTAGATTCAGGCTCAGGCAGAATTGTGAATGAGGGGGAAAAGGGATTTGTGGTGGTGAAGGTAGTAGTATAGCAAGGGGCTGTAAGGTAGTGAGGGGTTGAACATCACAGATCGTATTAGAGCCAGGTGTAGGGGATTGTGGTTCCTGGATAATAGGCTCAGGTTCTGTTTCAGGATGTGATGTTAGGTTTAGGTCAGGTTGAACTAATGGAGGTGATTTAGGACTAGGTGAAAGAATGGTAGGTCTAGGTTGTGGTGATGGAGTCTTAGTGGGTTCTGGTCGTGGTGGTGTTGTGGTAGTCGTTTGTGGTTGAGGTGAAGGAATTGGTGTGGGTTGTGGTGAAGATATAGGTGCAGTAGTGGTTGTTGTTGGGTGGGCAACAGAGAGAGGCTTAATGTAAGGAATTGAGACTTTGGGTATAAGTCTCTGTCTCTGTCTTAATGGGTAATACCACGTTCCTGGAGCGCTACTAAACTAATATTTCTAACAAAGGTTAACATATTTCTGAAAAACAAAATACTCTCTGCTTGCATGGTTTTCGAAAATATGGTTCTATTTTTTTAAAAAAAAAATTCTTCTTTTAAAAGAGCAGTCAGAGTATTACAATGATTTTAGAAACATGACGGTGAATAAATAAAGACACCAAAATAAAACCACAATAACCATCCTAATAAATTTATTCAGTCATTGCACACATTGTAACTCATGTCTTGAAAGCATCATACATTTATTACAACATTGTAATTAGTACAGCTCACATCCTATAGCTGGTCGACACGCTACAACAGTTACTAGACCTCTAGTAAGTTGCAAACAAATACACAAGGCAAATAGCCAAATAGGACTATCCTCAGCTACGCTTGTCAGTACCCTCGAACTCTCTGCGGTCTTCATGATTTGGGTTAGAATCATTGATTGAAAGAACCACAGGCAAGGTCAACTTTTATAACAAAGACAGATAACACAGTACAACATAATATACAATTCAATAAGAATGCATAAATGCTCTGCAAGTGCGACTACATGGCACTATTTATGATTCTGGAATACCAACGATACTTAATCTTCTTCTGGCATTATTCAAATCTAGGACTGTCCTGACGACACTGAATCCCCTTTTCAGCACAATTCAGGTCTAAGATCACCCTAACGACACTAAATCTCCTTCCGACACTATTCAGGTCTGGGATTGTCCCACTACAGGCTAACGACGATACTGAATCTCCTTCCGGCACTATCCAGATCGAAGTTACCATTATGCATGTCAATACATTTCACAAACTCCAATAAACATATCAATACATATGATATTCCAACGTGGCATAATTAAATAAACATTTAATTATCCAACACTAACCCAACAACATACATATCCACATGATTGAAGCATACATGCAACATATCATATAATCAATTCAGAATCACAATAATTCAGCAATCCAACCAATTTGCATCCACATAACAATTTTCAGTAAACATAATCAAATAACACAGCCCACATTCAACATATAAATATTAGAACTCTAGGTATATCTAGAAGTAGCCCTTACGAACTACACAAAACATAAACACATATAATGTGAAGCGCCCTTACCGAAATCCACAATCCACGTGTCAAAAGCACGTCACAGTCTTACTCAGCACGTACTCAAGTCTTCAAATCCTAAACATCACACTAAAGCTTAGAACACTTCTAATTCACCCAAAGTAATCCCCTAGGTTATGGTTTAATCCTAAACCCCTTGGTTACTTACCCAAAATTCTTTTTAGTAAAACACACATACCAGAAATAATAAGCAAAGTTGAAAATAAATATTTTACAGACTAAAAATTCATTTTCTTTTAAATCTTAAAATCATAAAGTAAATACTTTGATTCTAACATTATCAAGGCTCCACTTTGGTTAAAGAAACACAAAACTTTCTCTAACATAAGTGTTTCATAGTCATAACATACCAATTCAATTCCTAATACTACTAAAACTCAAATTAGACTTTTCCATAAATTTCAATACTTCAACAACCACTAAATTATGCATGAATCAAGCTTTGAAAACACAAAAATTTTATTTTCAACCCTCCTAGGCTCACGTTTTAGCATCAAGTTTAGGGAAAAATTTTAAAACTTCCTAATCAAGTAAACTTCAACATAAGACACCTAAATTCTTTTCCAAAACCTTCAAAATTTTAAACCAAACTACTAATCCAAAAACTTTACTCCTATCATGGCTTGTTCAAGCATCAAGGAGTCTAAAACTTAACTTTTCTTTGATTAAACACAAATCAACAACAACAACAACAAAATTCAAGTGCTAAACATCAATAACCCCAACAAAATTTAGGATTCTCATGAAGTGATCCCACCCCTCTTTCCCTTGATGGCTCACGGCCTAGGGTTCCAAGAACAAGGGGAATAAGTTTTCATTTCACTTCATGATCATCATCCAAGCAAAATTAAAGACTTAAACAAGGAAAGGTACTTTCTAATTAACCAAGGTAAGCTTGACACATAGGCACCTAGGAGAAGATATTTCTAATCTAATTACGAAGTATAAACATCTAATCTCTCTTCTCAAGATTACCCACTAATCCTAAAGTTTTGGTGTCCTAAAATTACGACGTCGAATAATCGCGTTAATTGTAATATCCCAAATTTCTTTTAAATTGGTGCTTTAGAATAAATTTGGATCTTAAGGGTAAATAGTAAATCTACCAAAGGATTAAGGAAATGAAGGACTAATTATTTATGTGTAGTTTCATTTATTAATTTACCTAAGGTTCCTATGAGGACCAAAGGATAAATTAATAAGATTAATTATGGGCTAGTTAGTCAGTTTGAGTCAAACCTTGTCTTTCTCCCCACCATGCACCACAATTCCCTCTGTTCCACCATAGCTCACTCTCTTTCTCCTCACTTAATACTCACACACGCAGAACTGAGAAATAGAAGGGGAAAAATCAGAAAAAGAAAGAAGAAAGGGAAAGAAGAGAAAGGGAAGAGGATAAAGGGAACGCGGGGGAGGAGACAGAAGGAGGAGAGTGTGGCGCGGCAGCCCTGGAGGTGCACTGGCACGGTTGCACGCCGGAGGAAGAGAGAGAGCGCGATTGAGAGAGAGATAGAGAGACCGAGAGAGAGACAAAAAATCGAGAGAGGGAGAGGAAGAGAGAGAACTCGAAATAGAGGAGGGAAGAGGAAAAATGGAAGAAGAAGAAGAAGAATCAAGGCCAAGAGATGGAAGATTGAAGAAAAGAGATGGAGATTGAAGCTTAGGAACCAGCTTCCATGGAGGATGGCTAGGGTTCAGGTTCAGAAATTGGGGGTTTTTCACCCTAAAGCTTTTAAGGATCAATAGGTAACATAGATTTTCCCTTTAAAACCTCCGTTAGGATGTACTAGGATTTATTGTTCTAATTCTTGAATTAGATTACTATTGAATAGATTATTATGATTTTATAGTGGGTTTGATTGAAATAGAGTTGGATGGCTGCCCCCAACCCCCCACAAATGTTTGTATGATGATTATTCCATTTTGAGTTCCACGGAACTCCCACTGGGTATGTCTGGTTTTAGTTTGGGCATAAATGATCGCTTATGTGAGTCTTTCTCTTATTTAGGTGATGGGCAACCAATAAGTCCCTCATTAGGATTATTTTCATCTCCTCTTGCATGTTCTCATAGTTACCATGTTTGGGTTTAGGAGAAGCATGAAAGGGTTGTGGGTTATAAGATTCTTGAACTTGAACTTGCATGCGCTAAAAGATACATCTTCATGTTTGAGGTTGTTGTTATTTTGATAATTGCAATGATTTTCCATTTAGATATGTTAAATGTGTTAGATTCATTAATTGATTGAATTTGGAATTGATTTGGAATGGATTGGTGTTTGAAACACAAAGTTTTTACAGAAATCTCTGTCAAATTCGCTTAAGCGAATTCCTGCGATTCCTGCAGAGCTCAAATCGGGCTCAAATTCGCTTAAGCAAAAGAAATTCGCTTAAGCGAATCGCAACAAATCCTGCAGCATTAAGCTTAAATTTTCTTTCTTGATGTTTTCGTGATTAATGGCCTATAAATTGGGTCCTTAAGGGTTCCAACCCTATAATAAGGGCAATACTAAATTATTTGGACTTGTTATAAGAATGAGGTTTTGATGTTTGAAATTGATTATTTATGGAATGTTTGTTGTCTGAAGTGTACTTCGACAACAAACCCGTCGATTGTGAATCGTTGCAACGTTTATCGGCAGGGACTCCCTTGTTTAAGAAATCCTTAATGGGATTATGCTCAAATTGCAATTGAGAGAGGTCAAGGGAGTACATTTGAGGAATATAATGTGAAATTGTGTTTCATTTTGATGTATGATTGATATATGACTTATGATGTTATGAATTGAGTTGTGTTTCAGTATTGATGAATAATTTGATTGATTGAATGTAATGAGTAAGTGTAGATTAACGTATTCTTGAATAATTATGTGTAAACTGGTTTGGGAAGATTTTTCCATACGTAGCACAGGTATGGCTGGAAACAACGATAAAAGTATTTATGATTTTTAAGTCTGTTACTGAGTTTTATAAACTCACATTTTGGGGTGTTGTTTTCAGCTACAAGCTGATCGAAAATGTCCAGAGCATGAGATTGTACTCGGTCTTGCCTGCATGCGAGACCTCGAGTCACCGGATCACGAGTCAGGGTCTTAATTATTAGGTTGTGTCCCTGTAAAATTAGGAAATATGTATAGAGTGTACTTGTTGTATTTTTATTGTTTTTATTGTAAAGGGTTGTAAGTATTTAAGTTAAATTCCGCTTTTTGAAACTCTGATATATGTATGACACTCTCAGTGTATTTGAAAGATTTTAATTAGATAAAGTTAGGTATTTTACAACAAAGGTTCTTAGATTTCTCATTGATTAGGTGAAAATTCTTCCTGCGTTTAAATTTAAATCTTGTCAGATTAGTAAGTAACTCTCCGATTAGAGTCGGGGTGTTATATTATGGTATCAGAGAAGTTTGACCTTCTTGGACTATGAGTCAAGTGTGTCTAGAAGTGATTCGGTTGAGGAAGTGTCAGTTTTGTCTGTGAGTTCGAATTTTCTAAGTTCTTTCTACGAATTATTGAGGCAAGCCACCTCAAGGATTCGTCTAAAAAATTCGGAGAATGACGATGAGCAGAGGTTGGCATGGTTATTTTATCGAGTTACGAGATTTTATAATATATGTATATACTCATACATATACATATATGTAACCATCAGGAGAAGGAAACGGGAGTCATGCCATTCGTTTGAATGGGACTTCCGGGTTTCTTCCCAATTTATAACTAATATGTAGTTAACTTTAATGTGTTATGTGCTAATTAAGCCTAATGATGTTATAATTTTACCATTCTTCTGCTTGGCTTAATTATATGTGTGTATATATATTCACTTACTTGTGAAGTTGGTTAAAAGTAGCAACCTTGATTGATAAGACAGGAAATAGGAAAGTATCACTGAGAATGAATTGCTTTTGTCCCACTGATATAGTAATATTCATTTAGTGTGAAATATGTATGTTCGGTTTATGGATGTGCTTGTAGCAATTTTCTGCTGTTTGCAATAGGTGTGTCACCCAAATAGTACCTCATCAAGTGTAAGAACGTTAAGAAATGTTCAGCTGTTGGATATTGGTCTCTTAACATTCTGCACTATTTTGTTATACATTCATAACATATTTCTTATGAAATTCTGCAAGAACATGATTATATGCAGTCTAACATGCTTAGAAGAATTCTATTTTCTCTGAAATTGAAGTATATGGAAGTTCTGTTGCTAGGATTGATTGTCAATGATTGTGTTAGTTTTAGGATTGTCGAGATATGGTTTTATGCATCATGTACAGCAGTGCGAAATATCTCCATTTTCTGATTTGTCTTGTGGTAGTTCGGTTTAGTTAAAATTCTATGGGCTTCCTGTTCTCATCAAATAAAATTCTAGGTGGTATAGGTTACTGTATTTCTCTTGGAAAAGTTTTCTGGTATGTATCAGATTTGTATGGACATCCCTGTGCTCATCAACTCGAAGATCAAGTATGTATTGTGCTCCTAAACATGTTAAATATGTGTATCTGTATATTTATGTATACCCCTTAGATGGATTGATGATCACATTTGAATATTAAGGCAAGATGTTGGTTAAGGGAAAATTTAGAATGTTTGCTTAAGTATGTATAAATATACATGTAATTAGGTTAAATGTGTTTCTTGAAATTCCTACTGCATAACTTTTGGATTAGGTGCTGCTATATCATTTTATGTAACTGATTGTGGCCTCACCGATATTCCCTAGATGTACTAAGAGTTTTGACCCAGTTTGGAGTTTTGGTGGTAGTCATTAGAAGAACAAATAGTTGGCTTTGAGCCTTAAGGCTAGGTTCTTCATGTCCAACACCCAATTTGTATAATTTTATACCAATGACCCTCCTTACTATTTTAGCAAACCAGAATTTATGCAGGAAAGTTGCTAGGGTTTGCTTGGAATGTGATAAACCTGATAAGAATGTTACTTCTGAAGTAGGAAATGCGAAGGTCACTTTGACCTTGTGCTTTTTGAATTAATGTGGCCTAGCAATCCGTGTCAATTTTCTTGTTGTGACCACTTACTTCAATAGCATTTAGAATTGACAAGCAAGGGTTCTTAGCAGTGCTAGGATGGACATTCATAATTGCTTAGGTTCCCAACCCTTGTTAATTAATCAGGTTTGTTGGACCAAACCATTATAGATGGATCTTAGATTGATTAGGAACCTCAAAGCCTTCTAAAGAACCTATAAGACTTTCGATTCGAAATACCTTAGTGCTTTACGAAATCAAAAGGGGATGGTGATAAGCCAGATTTTTAATGCCTCAGTTGTAAATAAGGAACCGTGAAGGTAGTCAAGCCCTAGTTTGTTAGAAAATCTCTAAGACTTCTAGGTATAGTGACCTTAGTGGAATAACTATCCTAAGGAAGAATATTAGACAATTGTCTTTGGACTATTCTAGATTCATTAGCCGGTGTATGAAGTGGCCTTGTTTGACCAATTACAAAACTATCTTAGTAAGAATCTTATTGGGAATAAGACTTAGTTTGTAACCGGCTAACTGAATCACCAAATTCTCAAAATAATTGACCTATTGTTGCTATTAATTCCTTTTCGAATTTCCAATGATTTAGAGTAATCAAGATAGGGATGCATTACGTTGTTGGATTAATTTTGATGCAAATCATGTTTAGACTCTAGTTATTCATATAACGTTAGTTAGGGTTTAGCACAATATATAGATGCGAGATCCGTGATAGTATAATCTGAGTTTATAAGAATGAGGGAGATAACCTTAGATCAGCCTAAGTCAAGGATAGGAACTTACTCATTTGTAGTAGGGTAAGACTGGAGTTCGCAGCAGAAGCATGGGGAATAAATCCTACATAAGGATTAGGTTAGCAGATAGGTCGAATTTTGGGGACAAAATTCCTAAAAGGAGAGGAGTAATGTAACATCCCAAATTTCTTTTAAATTGGTGCTTTAAAATAAATTTGGATCTTAAGGGTAAAATAGTAAATTTACCCTAGGATTTAGGAAATGAAGGACTAATTATTTATGAGTAGTTTAATTTATTAATTTTTCTAAGGTTCCTATGAGGACCAAAGGATAAATTAATAAGATTAATTAAGGGCTAGTTAGTTAATTTGAGTCAAACCTTGTCTTTCTCCCCACCATGCACCACAATTCCCTTTGTTCCACCACAGCTCACACTCTTTCTCCTCACTTAATACTCACACACGCAGAACTGAGAAAGAGAAGGGGAAAAATGAGAAAAGAAAGAAGAAAGGGAAAGAAGAGAAAGAGAAGAGGAGAAAGGGAACGCGGGGGAGGAGAAGGAAGGAGAAGGGTGTGGCGCAGCGGCGCTGGAGGCGCACCGACACGGTGGCCTAGAGAAATAGAGAGACCTAGAGAAAGACAGAAAAATCGAGAGAGGGAGATGAAGAGAGAACTCGAAATAGAGGAGGGATGAGAAAAAATGGAAGAAGAAGAAGAAGAAGAAGAAGAAGAAGAAGAAGAAGAATCAAGGCTAAGAGATGGAAGATTGAAGAAAAGAGATGCAGATTGAAGCCTAGGATCCAGCTTCCATGGAGGATGGCTAGGGTTCAGGTTCAGAAATTGGGGGTTTTTCATCCTAAAGCTTTTAAGGATCAATAGGTAACATAGATTTTCCCTTTAAAACCTCCCTTAGGGTGTTCTATGATTTATTGTTCTAATCTTGAATTTGATTACTATTGAATAGATTATTATGATTTTATAGTGGGCTTGACTGAAATAGGGTTAGATGGCTCCCCCCACAAATGTCTGTATGATGATTATTCTATTGTGAGTTCCATGGAACTCCCAACGGGTATGTCTGGTTTTAGTTTGGGCATAAATGATCGCTTATATGAGTGTTTCTCTTATTTAGGTGATAGGCAACCAATAAGTTCCTCATTAGGATTATTTTCAACTCCTCTTGCATGTTCTCATAGTTACCATGTTTGGGTTTAGGAGAAGCATGAAAGGGTTGTGGGTTATAAGATTCTTGAACTTGAACTTGCATGCACTGAAAGATACATCTTCATGTTTGAGGTTGTTGTTATTTTGATAAGTGCAATGATTTTCCATTTAGATATGTTAAATGTGTTAGATTCATTAATGGATTGAATTTGGAATTGATTTGCAATGGATTGGTGTTTGAAACACAAAGTTTTTACAAAAATCTCTGTCAATTCGCTTAAGCGAAAGAAATTCGCTTAAGCTAATTCCTGCGATTCTTGCAGAGCTCAAATCGGGCTCAAATTCCTTTAAGCTAAAGAAATTCGCTTAAGTGAATTGCAGCAAATCCTGTAGCATTAAGCTTAAATTTTCTTTCTTGATGTTTTGATGATTAATGGCCTATAAATTGGGTCCTTAATGAAGGGGGTTCCAACCCTATAATGAGGGCAATACTAAATTATTTGGACTTGTTATAAGAATGAGGTTTTGATGTTTGAAATTGATTGTTTACGAAATGTTTGTTGTCTAAAGTGCACTTTGACAACAAACCCATCGATTGTGAATTGTTGCAACGTTTATCGGTGGGGACTCCCTTGTTTAAGGAATCCTTAATGGGATTATGCTCAAATTGCAATTGAGAGAGGTCAAGGGAAGGGAGTGCATTTGAGGAATATAATGTGAAATTGTGTTTCATTTCGATGTATGATTGATATATGACTTATGATGTTATGAATTGAGTTGTGTTTCAGTATTGATGAATAATTTGATTGATTGAATGTAATGAGTAAGTGTAGATTAACGTATTCTTGAATAATTATGTGAAAATTGGTTTGGGAAGATTTTTCCATACGTAGCACACCACGTATGGCTAGAAACAACGGTAAAAGTATTTATAATTTGATATGATCCAGAATTCATTAAGCATGTGGAAAGAATTCTACAAGGATGATGAGGACATGGAGCACCAAGAGGCCATTCAAAGCTTAGGAGGACCAATGACTAGGGCAATGTCAAGGAGGGTCCAAGAAAGCTTAGTCCAATTCATGACTAAGACAATTGCAAGTGAAGGCAAAGATGTAATTGCACCAAAAACCATGCTTGTCATACAAGCCATGGAGGAGGCGCAACTTGCATAACAAAGGCAGCCAAGTTATTTTATTTTAATTGAATAAAAGTGCAAGTGACCAATTGATTTATTTGGGACCAAGGCACTAAGTTATTTAATTTCTTTTGGTGTGTTTAATCCACTTCAAGTGGCTGTGTGGCGCAAAGAGTAGGGGGCCCCACACCTCTCAACAGCTCTTTGTGTAGTTTTAATGGGTGAATAATCTTGCTACCAAAGAAAGACAAAGACATTCAAAGCAATCAAGGCAAAGAGGAGTTACACAAGACAAGGTGATGAATGCTCCAACAGCACAATAAAAGCGCAGCCATCCACTTAATTACATTTAATGAGTGGTTGTGAAACCTTCACCTGGTCATGAAGAGCAATCAAAACAGAATGTGAAGCTTAGACCTTTACTTCAGCTGCGCCACTTAGGCCATGAGGCAGCAACAATTATTTTTGCTTGTAATTTCCTTTAGTCATTTTGCTTGTAACCCTAGAAAGGAAGGACTTTGTCTCTTTACTCTTTGTAACAGCAAGAACCTCCCTCATTATATATAGGGGGCGCAAGTTTCAATAGAGGGCAACAAAAGATTTTAGCAAAATATTGAGTTCATACTCTTTGGTTCTGGATTGGACCAGTTATTGATCTTATCAAGAAATTCTCTTCTTGTGGTGATTCTCATACTCATAGGCTTATCCTTGTCTTGGATTAGACTAAGGTGGCGCCCCTGCCCCCCCCATTCATCCATCTTCTTCACTTATCCCTAAAACAGTTTCCTTGAGACCTTTGTTTGCTTCTTATTTATTTTGTGTTCTTTTTCACAATCTGTCCCCTTAATTCACTACCACCAAAGCCACGAAATTCCTTTCATTCTCTACCCCTTTTTCATTCATTTTATATCAAAAATACAAAAACATAAGTCACAACCAGATTCTATGTTGAAATTCAAGCAAATGGCCAATTTCTACAACAAGGAGGCCATCATTTGGTAATCAGAGCAAGGTTTCGACTTTGTTCAAAAGAATCCCAGGTTTCTCTATTCTTATCTTTGAGTTCTGAATTCTTTAAAAAAAAAAAAATCTTGAATTCTGGTTGTGTTTCTTCCTTGCTGCTACACTCTGAAATTTTTATTTTATTTCTTTCTTTTGAGTGACTTCTTTCTTGTTCTAGTCTCACAAACTTTGTGTTCAATTTTTGTTTCTTACCTCTTTCCTTTCCAAGCTGATTGGGTGTGTGGATTATTATTTGAATTGGTTTCTTGTATTGATCATTTGCTGGTTTCTCTAAAGAACTGACAGAGTTATGGATGCACAAAATCGTTTGCTATTTGATGCCCTCACGGCAAAAATGAGAGAACTTTTGAAAGAGGAAGTGGAAGGTATAAATGAGAGAATTGACGCATTAGAAAACAGACAAAAAAAAAGTGAGGAGGAGGGACGGAGGAGAAGGAGGCGTGATGACCCTAGAGAAGATAGGTTGGGTGGTATAAAAATAAAAGTACCAAAATTTGTCGGGAAAAATGACCCGGAGACGTATTTGGAATGGGAAACTAAAATTGAACAAACTTTTTCCTGTTACAATTACACTGATCTTCAAAAGGTGCAGGTTGCTTCTATTGAATTTACAGATTATGCCTTAGTGTGGTAGGACCAATTGACAAAGGAGAGGAGAAGGCACAATGAGCCAGCCATTGCCACATGGGAGGAGATGAAGAGGCTCATGAGAAGGAGATTCATCCCATCTTACTACAACAGAGAGTTGCACAACAAATTACAGCGACTCACCCAAGGCAACAAAAGTGTTGATGAGTACTACAAGGAGATGGAGGTGGCGAAAGTTAGAGCAAATGTGGAGGAAGATGATGAAGCAACTATGGCCAGGTTCTTGCATGGCCTAAATCGTGATATAAGTGACATAGTGGAACTACAACACTATGTTCAATTAGACGATTTGGTACATCAAGCCACAAGGGTAGAACAACAACTCAAGAGGAAGGGTCAGATAAGAAGAAGCACTACCACTTCCAATCCTCAAAATTGGAAGAGCAATATTAAGAGTGAAGGTACTTCCTCATCCAAAGAAGCCGCGGCTGACACAAAAGGTAAAAACACTACAACTAGTCCTCCTCAAGTTGTTTCAACTAACCGGGCTGTTAAGTGTTTCAAGTGCCAAGGCTTAGGACACATTGCATCTCAATGTCCTACCAAGAGAATTATGATTGTAGAGGAGGTTGAGGAGGAAGATGAAGGGGCTGAAGAGTATGATGAGGATTGTGTTGAGGAGGAGGCCCAAATACCCAGTGGAGAGCTACTTATGATAAAAAGGTTGTTGGAAGCCGTGGTAAAGGAGGAAGATGCGACTCAAAGGGAGAACATATTTCACTCAAGATGCCTCATACAAGGCAAGGTATGTTCCCTAATTATTGATGGTGGGAGTTGCACAAATGTTGCTAGCACAAGGTTAGTTTCCAAACTCCAACTAGAAACTAAACCACATCCCAAGCCATACAAGCTTCAATGGCTAGTTAATGATGTTGAGATGATTGTTGATGAACAAGTAGAAATTTCTTTTTCAATTGGAAATTATGAAGATGTGGCTGTTTGTGATGTAGTTTCTATGGAGGCCAGCCATATCTTGTTGGGAAGGCCTTGGCAATTTGACAAAAAGGCAAGCCATGAAGGGCATACCAACAAGTACTTTTTTGTTCATCATGGAAAACGAATTGTATTGGCTCCTTTGAGCCCAAGTGAGGTGAGAGATGATCAAAAAAAAATGACAGAAAAATGTGAAAAAGAAAAAGAAGAAGAAAAAGAAAAGATCGCCAAAGAAAAAGAGAGAAAAAAGAGTGACAAAAAAAAGATTGATGAAAAAGAGAAAGAAAATTTGATGGCGACAAAAGGGGAGGTGAAAAAAGCTATCTTCTCCAATCAGCCCCTATATTTGCTTTTTAGCAAAGAGGTTGCTGGAAAATTTACCTAACACTCAAGAATTGCCAAATTGCATAAATTCCCTTTTGCAGGAATTTGAGGATTTGTTTCCTAAGGAGGTACCAAGTGGGCTGCCACCCTTAAGAGGGATTGAGCACCACATTGATCTCATTCCAGGCGCCACTTTGCCTAATAGGCCAGCCTACCGGAGCAACCCACAACAAACGCAAGAGATACAAAAGCAAGTGGCTGAATTGGTAAGTAAAGGTTGGGTAAGAGAAAGTTTAAGTCCATGTGCTGTCCCTGTTATTTTAGTCCCTAAGAAAGATGGTAGCTGGAGAATGTGCACTGATTGTAGGGCTGTTAATAATATCACCGTTAAGTATAGGCACCCAATACCTAGGTTAGATGACTTGCTTGATGAACTGTTTGGTGCATGCTTGTTTTCCAAAATTGATTTGAAAAGTGGATACCATCAAATTAGGATAAGGGAAGGGGATGAATGGAAAACTGCTTTCAAAACAAAATATGGTTTATATGAGTGGTTAGTTATGCCTTTTGGATTAACTAATGCACCTAGCACTTTCATGAGATTAATGAACCATGTTTTGAGGGAATTTTTGGGTAAATTTGTTGTTGTATATTTTGATGATATCTTGATATATAGCAAAAATTTAGAGGACCATTGCATTCATCTAAGGGCTGTTTTAAAAGTGCTAAGGAAAGAAAACTTGTACGCAAACTTGGAAAAATGTGTGTTTTGCGAGATCAAGTTATGTTTCTAGGTTTTGTCAAAAGTTCTCAAGGAGTACATGTGGATGAAGCAAAGGTGAAGGCAATCCAAGAGTGGCCAGCACCTAAAAACGTGTCTGAGGTAAGAAGTTTTCATGGTTTAGCCAGTTTCTATAGGAGGTTTGTTAAGGATTTTAGTACTATTGCTGCACCTCTTAATGAAATTGTTAAAAAGGAAATTGGTTTTAAATGGGGTGAGAAACAAGAGTAAGCTTTTTCTATTCTTAAAGTTGCTCACCCAAGCACCAATTCTAGCATTGCCTAATTTTTCAAAATCTTTTGAAATTGAGTGTGATGCTTCCAATGTTAGAATTGGGGCTGTTTTGATGCAAGAAGGTCATCCAATTGCTTATTTTAGTGAGAAATTAAAGGGGGCTGCCTTAAATTACTCAACTTATGATAAGGAATTGTACGCCTTGGTAAGGGCATTGCAAACATGGCAACATTACTTGCTGCCAAAGGAATTTGTCATTCACAGTGATCATGAGTCCTTGAAGTATCTAAAGGGACAAGGTAAGTTGAACAAGAGGCATGCTAAATGGGTTGAATTTCTGGAGCAATTTCCTTATGTGGTTAAGCATAAGAAGGGTAAAGCCAATGTTGTGGCTGATGCATTATCGAGAAGGTACGCATTACTCTCCACCCTTGAAACTAAAATTTTTGGTCTTGAGCACATTAAGGATTTATATGAGCATGATTTTGATTTTTCTGTTAAATATGCTGAATGTGTGCATGCTGCCCATAATGGATTTTAGGCACAATGAATATTTGTTTAAAGAAAAAGGTTGTGTGTGCCAAAAGGATCCATTAGAGAACTGTTAGTCAAAGAGGCATGAGGGGGTATAATGTGAAATTGTGTTTCATTTCGATGTATGATTGATATATGACTTATGATGTTATGAATTGAGTTGTGTTTCAGTATTGATGAATAATTTGATTGATTGAATGTAATGAGTAAGTGTAGATTAACGTATTCTTGAATAATTATGTGAAAATTGGTTTGGGAAGATTTTTCCATACGTAGCACACCACGTATGGCTAGAAACAACGGTAAAAGTATTTATAATTTGATATGATCCAGAATTCATTAAGCATGTGGAAAGAATTCTACAAGGATGATGAGGACATGGAGCACCAAGAGGCCATTCAAAGCTTAGGAGGTGATATAATCCTCCTTGACATGATTCAATTCAGGACCTTCTAGGTTGGAAACTCAAAATCTGGAACCAAAACGTGTCTTGCTAAAACTCGATGTATCTGACGCTACGGAACTCGGAATTGTGTGATTCCAAAACGAGGAGAACGAACGCTTTCTGAAACACGATTTAGGCTCAAGAATCACTGAAAAAGACCGTGTATAACAGAAGATATGACTGAAGATAGCTAAAACGAAAATCAGGGAATTTGGGGGTTAGGGTTTGATGCAATGGAAACTGAAAACAAAATTAAACACCAAAACAAGAACTGGAAGGCGCCACAATCCAAGGATTGATAAGCCCTAAGGAACGCCACAAGGATCAACACCCTTGATAAGTTCAAAATGAATTCTCTCAAGAACTCTAGAGAACAAACTCTCACAAGCAATATGCTCAATGTCCAAAATCTCATTTCCAGCAACTTGAAAGAGCCTTTTATAGTGGCACTCCTTACAAGCTTGCTTAACCCTAGCCCAACTCAAGTCTCTAACAAATGGGCCCAACAGTTTGCTAATTTAGCCCAAATACAAATTTAAACTTAAAGAAAGAAAACAAATAACATAAACACGATATAGATGCAGATTGGTCCCAACACCAATGCCTTCATGCCTTTATTCCCTCAATCTGGATTAAGCAATTCACCATCTTGGGCTTCAGTTCTTTTGGATTAGGACCCGCTTCAAATAAACTGGATACAAGACTATTTAGAGCTTCTTTAACCTTCTTGGATCTTGCCCTTGTCATTGGAGCTCCAAGGCTTTGTAAGTTCTCTATGCTGCCTTCCTTGGTTATGCCTCTTCCTATGTCCTCATCATTCCCTCCTTCTTGAACTGAATTTGTCCTCAAATTGGAATCTTCTTCACCTGCATCATAAGGGGACAAATCAGCCACATTAAAAGTAGCACTTACACCATACTCACCGGGAAGTTCTATCTTGTAGGCATTATCATTAATCCTGGACAGCACTTGAAAAGGCCCATCTCCCCTAGGTTGAAGCTTAGATTTCCGTTGGGAAGGAAACCTTTCCTTCCTTAAGTGAATCCAAACCCAATCACCCGGTTCAAACACAACCTTTCTCCTTCCTTTATTAGCTTGCCTCGCATAGCCCTCCACCTTTTTCTCAATTTGTGCCTTTACTTTCTCATGTAATTTCCGAACATATTCAGCTTTAGTTTTTCCATCCTTATGTGTCGAGCAGAATCAAGTAGGCAAGGACATTAAATCAAGGGGAGTGAGAGGGTTAAAGCCATAGACAATTTCAAAGGGAGAATAACTAGTAGTACTATGAACTGCCCTATTGTATGCAAACTCAACGTGGGGCAAACATTCTTCCCATGACTTAATATTCTTTTTTATTACAGCCCTTAAAAGAGAAGAAAGAGTTCTATTCACTACCTCTGTTTGGCCATCAGTTTGAGGGTGGCAAGTTGTGGAAAAGAGAAGTTTGGTTCCAAGCTTACCCCAAAGTGTCCTCCAAAAGTGACTTAGGAACTTAGAGTCCCGATCACTCACAATGCTTCTAGGTAAACCATGAAGTCTTACAACCTCTTTAAAGAACAAATCTGCCACGTGACAAGCATCATCCACTTTCTTGCATGGTATGAAGTGAGCCATCTTGGAGAACCTGTCCACCACCACAAAAATTGAATCCTTGCCACTTTTAGATCGAGGAAGACCTACAACAAAATCCATAGAAATATCAATCCAAGGAAAGTCAGGAATTGGCAAAGGAGTATACAATCCATGAGGCATTGCTTTAGATTTAGACTTCTTACACACAATGCATCTTTCACACAACCTATGTACATCACGTTTCATGTGTGGCCAATAAAAATGTTCATGCAGCATGTCTAAAGTCTTTTGGATTCCAAAATGTCCCATTAATCCCCCCTCATGTGCTTCCTTCACAAGTAACTCTCTAATGGAACTTTTAGGCACACACAATCTGTTTGCTTTAAACAAATAGTCATTAAGCCTAAAGTACCCATTTTGAGAGGCATGCAAACAAGCTTCATATATTTGAGAAAATTCTGGATCATGTTCATACAATTCCTTAATTTGCTCGAAACCAATGAACTTAGTTTCAAGAGTAGAAAACAAGGCATACCTTCGTGGAAGTGCATCAAGACCACATTAGACTTACCTTTCTTATGCTTGATTACATAGGGAAACTGCTCAAGGAACTCAACCCACTTGGCATGTCTCTTGTTAAGCTTAACTTGTCCCTTTAAATACTTCAGAGATTCATGATCACTATGTATCACAAATTCCTTTGGCAAAAGGTAGTGCTGCCATGTTTGTAATGCTCTCACCAATGCATACAGCTCTTTATCATATGTAGGGTAATTAAGAACAGCCCCATTCAATTTCTCACTAAAATAAGCAATGGGATGCCTCTCTTGCATCAAAACAGCCCCTATCCCCACATTGGATGCATCACATTCAATTTCAAAAGATTTAGCAAAATTAGGCAATGCAAGAATAGGTGCATGAGTTAATTTCTCTTTGAGGATAGAAAAGGCTTGCTCTGTTTCACCCCATTTAAATCCCACATGTCTTTTAACCACTTCATTCAAAGGTGCAGCCAATGTACTAAAATCTTTGACAAACCTCCTATAGAAACTAGCTAAGCCATGAAAGCTTCTTACCTCGCTTACGTTCTTAGGAGTTGGCCACTCTTGAATGGCTTTCACCTTCTCTTGATCGACCTGCACTCCTTGTGAGCTAACAACAAAACCAAGGAAAACTACATGATCTGTACAAAAGACACATTTTTCCATGTTGGCATACAATTTTTCACGCCTAAGAGCTTCCAAAACACTTCCCAAGTGCACAAGATGATCATCATGGGATTTGCTATAAATCAAAATGTCATCAAAATAAACCACAACACATTTCCCTAGAAACTCCCTTAACACATGGTTCATTAACCTCATGAAAGTGCTAGGAGCATTTGTTAAGCCAAATGGCATGACCAACCACTCATACAAGCCATATTTTGTTTTAAAGGCTGTTTTCCATTCATCTCCTTCTCTAATCCTAATTTGATGATATCCACTTTTAAGATCAATTTTGGAAAACACACAAGCCCCATGCAATTCATCCAACAAATCATCTAATCTAGGAATGGGATGCCTATACTTTACCGTGATATTATTGATGGCTCGACAACAAGACACATTCTCCAAGTTCCATCTTTCTTAGGCACAAGAATGACTGGGACGGCACATGGACTTAGGCTCTCTTGCACCCATCCTTTGCATCAAGTCTTCAACTTGCTTCTGGATTTCTTTGGTCTCTTGGGGTTTGCTCCTATGTGCTGGCCTGTTGGGTAGTGAAACTCCTGGAATGAGGTCAATTTGGTGTTCTATACCTCTTATAGGTGGTAGGCCATGAGGTACCTCCTTGGGAAAGACATCTTCAAATTCCTGCAACAAAGAGGAAACTTCACTAGGAAGAGGGTGATTAGGACATACATCCTTTAAATTACTTTCCTTACCCAAGAACAAGAGTATTGGCTTCTTTGAATGCATAGCCTTTTTCACCTCTTTTTCTTTTTAAAAACAGATTTTGTGATTTTCTCTCTTTTTTTACCCTCATTTTCTTTTCTCTCTTTCTTTTCACTTTCCCTTTCTTTTCTCTCTTGCTTTCTTTTCTCTCATTTTTGATTGATCCTCACCAACCTCTCTTGGAGACAAAGGAGCAAGCGTAATTTTGCGCTCTTTATGGACAAAAGAGAACTTGTTTGTATATCCCTCATGGATGACTCTCTTATCATACTGCCACGGTCTCCCAAGAAGTAAATGACAAGCCTCCATTGGCACCACGTCACATAGAACTGTATCTTCATACTTCCCAATAGAGAAATCTACCTCCACTTGCTGATTCACTATCAACTCACCTTCCTCACTAAGCCATTGAAGCTTGTATGGTTGTGGATGGAGTTTAGTCACCAAGTTCATTTTTGAGACCATCCTTGCACTAGCAGCATTAGTGCAACTTCCTCCATCTATAATTAAAGAACAGACCTTACCTTGGATGAGGCATCGAGTATGGAAAATGTTCTCCCTTTGACTTTCATCCAAGTCTCTTGATTGGCTTCCTAACATTCTTCTAACCATGAACAAGTCTCCTTCAGGGACTTCCTCCTCATTATCTTCATCACTAGGTGGGGCAGAATCTGAAGATGAACCACTAGTAATCTCCCCATTCTCCTTAAGTAGCATGGTCTTCTTGGTTGGGCATTCAGAGGCTATGTGACCTCTCCCCAAACATTTGAAACATTTAATCTCGCTACTTCTCGTTTTCTTAGGAGCCTCATTAGACTTATTTTGGATCTTAGGAGGTGCAGTCATGGATGTGCTTGATGAAGCACTTCCCTCCTTCTTATTTCTATCCTTCCAACTTGGAGAATTAAAGTTGGAAGAACTCTTTTTCATGCTGCCTTTTCTCTTGAGTTGTTGCTCTACCTTGATTGCTTGGTGCACCAAGTCATCCAATTCAACATAATTTTGTAACTCCACAACATCTCTAATGTCACTATTCAGCCCATGTAAAAACCTTGCCAAAGTTGCCTCTCGTTCTTCAGTGATGTTGGCTCTAATCAAGGCCACCTCCATCTCCTTATGATACTCATCTACACCCATGCTTCCTTGTGTAAGTCTTTGGAGCTTGTTGTGCAAATCCCTTTGGTAATGGGATGGAACAAACCTCCTTCTCATCAATCTCTTCATCTCTTCCCAAGTACCTACCATTGGATCTCCATATCTTGCTCTCTCCTTTTGTAATGCGTCCCACCAAATGAGAGCATAATCAGTGAACTCCATGGCTGCCACCTTCAACTTCTTGTCCTCCGTATAGTTATGGCATGCAAATAATTGCTCAATCTTCATTTCCCACTCCAAATAGGCCTCCGGATCACTTTTTCCTTTGAATGAGGAATTTTTATTTTGACTCCCTCAATTCTGTCCTCCCTTGGATCACCTTCAAGGTCTCTTCTTCTCCTTCTATCTTGTCTCCTCCTATCTCCATTTGGATCACCTTCATTATTATTCAATTGATTCTCTAGCTGTTCAATTCTTCCATAGAGTTCTTCATTGTTTTCTCTCATCATCCTTTGCATTTGTGTAGTCATAGCATCAAGTAGCAACCTTTGAGCTCCATCAAGATGAGGAGTACCATCACCACCTGCCTCGCCATAATTCAAACAAGGAACAAAAACGAAAGTGAAAGCAAAAAGGACCTCACCACACTTCTCACGTGTCTACACTTAGTGATGTATCGCTCGTGTTTGTTTCTCTCTAATTAGGCTTTTGTGTAATGTAGCTCTCTTGCCTTTTTCCACTCAATTGCTCTCTTTGAGTTCTTAATTGAATCACAAAAACACACAAGAGTGTTGAACCACAATTGACAACAAGAAAACACAAACAAGACAAAACAAAATAAAAACAGAATGAAATGACTCAAGATGTCTCTTAGGAATTTTGTCAAACAAGTGGTGTACAATGACTTTTGAGGAGAACAGAGCTGATATTCTAAATTTTTTTTTTTTATACTTTTTTTTACAGAATTTCAAGAAGCAACAACCACAATTTGAACAATTTTTTTTTCTTCCTTCTTTGTTTTTTTTTTTTTACTTTTTCTGCATGTGATGCTTCTAATACATAAAACTAACCATCTGAATCAAACTTGGATATTTCAGCAATTGGAAAAAAAAAGAAGCACTAATCAGACCAAAATAACAACTCAACTAAGAAACAAGACCAACAATTCAAACTAATGACAAATAGAATTAGGGATTTAGGTTTACCAATAAATTGTAGCAGTAGAACTCAAACTCAATTCCAACCCTAGAACTGAGCTTTGATACCACCTGATATAATCCTCCTTGACATGATTCAATTCAGGACCTTCTAGGTTGGAAACTCAAAATCTGGAACCAAAACGTGTCTTGCTAAAACTCGATGTATCTGACGCTACGGAACTCGGAATTGTGTGATTCCAAAACGAGGAGAACGAACGCTTTCTGAAACACGATTTAGGCTCAAGAATCACTGAAAAAGACCGTGTATAACAGAAGATATGACTGAAGATAGCTAAAACGAAAATCAGGGAATTTAGGGGTTAGGGTTTGATGCAATGGAAACTGAAAACAAAATTAAACACCAAAACAAGAACTGGAAGGCGCCACAATCCAAGGATTGATAAGCCCTAAGGAACGCCACAAGGATCAACACCCTTGATAAGTTCAAAATGAATTCTCTCAAGAACTCTAGAGAACAAACTCTCACAAGCAATATGCTCAATGTCCAAAATCTCATTTCCAGCAACTTGAAAGAGCCTTTTATAGTGGCACTCCTTACAAGCTTGCTTAACCCTAGCCCAACTCAAGTCTCTAACAAATGGGCCCAACAGTTTGCTAATTTAGCCCAAATACAAATTTAAACTTAAAGAAAGAAAACAAATAACATAAACACGATATAGATGCAGATTGGTCCCAACACCAATGCCTTCATGCCTTTATTCCCTCAATCTGGATTAAGCAATTCACCATCTTGGGCTTCAGTTCTTTTGGATTAGGACCCGCTTCAAATAAACTGGATACAAGACTATTTAGAGCTTCTTTAACCTTCTTGGATCTTACCCTTGTCATTGGAGCTCCAAGGCTTTGTAAGTTCTCTATGCTGCCTTCCTTGGTTATGCCTCTTCCTATGTCCTCATCAGGAGGACCAATGACTAGGGCAATGTCAAGGAGGGTCCAAGAAAGCTTAGTCCAATTCATGACTAAGACAATTGCAAGTGAAGGCAAAGATGTAATTGCACCAAAAACCATGCTTGTCATACAAGCCATGGAGGAGGCGCAACTTGCATAACAAAGGCAGCCAAGTTATTTTATTTTAATTGAATAAAAGTGCAAGTGACCAATTGATTTATTTGGGACCAAGGCACTAAGTTATTTAATTTCTTTTGGTGTGTTTAATCCACTTCAAGTGGCTGTGTGGCGCAAAGAGTAGGGGGCCCCACACCTCTCAACAGCTCTTTGTGTAGTTTTAATGGGTGAATAATCTTGCTACCAAAGAAAGACAAAGACATTCAAAGCAATCAAGGCAAAGAGGAGTTACACAAGACAAGGTGATGAATGCTCCAACAGCACAATAAAAGCGCAGCCATCCACTTAATTACATTTAATGAGTGGTTGTGAAACCTTCACCTGGTCATGAAGAGCAATCAAAACAGAATGTGAAGCTTAGACCTTTACTTCAGCTGCGCCACTTAGGCCATGAGGCAGCAACAATTATTTTTGTTTGTAATTTCCTTTAGTCATTTTGCTTGTAACCCTAGAAAGGAAGGACTTTGTCTCTTTACTCTTTGTAACAGCAAGAACCTCCCTCATTATATATAGGGGGCGCAAGTTTCAATAGAGGGCAACAAAAGATTTTAGCAAAATATTGAGTTCATACTCTTTGGTTCTGGATTGGACCAGTTATTGATCTTATCAAGAAATTCTCTTCTTGTGGTGATTCTCATACTCATAGGCTTATCCTTGTCTTGGATTAGACTAAGGTGGCGCCCCTGCCCCCCCCATTCATCCATCTTCTTCACTTATCCCTAAAACAGTTTCCTTGAGACCTTTGTTTGCTTCTTATTTATTTTGTGTTCTTTTTCACAATCTGTCCCCTTAATTCACTACCACCAAAGCCACGAAATTCCTTTCATTCTCTACCCCTTTTTCATTCATTTTATATCAAAAATACAAAAACATAAGTCACAACCAGATTCTATGTTGAAATTCAAGCAAATGGCCAATTTCTACAACAAGGAGGCCATCATTTGGTAATCAGAGCAAGGTTTCGACTTTGTTCAAAAGAATCCCAGGTTTCTCTATTCTTATCTTTGAGTTCTGAATTCTTTAAAAAAAAAAAATCTTGAATTCTGGTTGTGTTTCTTCCTTGCTGCTACACTCTGAAATTTTTATTTTATTTCTTTCTTTTGAGTGACTTCTTTCTTGTTCTAGTCTCACAAACTTTGTGTTCAATTTTTGTTTCTTACCTCTTTCCTTTCCAAGCTGATTGGGTGTGTGGATTATTATTTGAATTGGTTTCTTGTATTGATCATTTGCTGGTTTCTCTAAAGAACTGACAGAGTTATGGATGCACAAAATCGTTTGCTATTTGATGCCCTCACGGCAAAAATGAGAGAACTTTTGAAAGAGGAAGTGGAAGGTATAAATGAGAGAATTGACGCATTAGAAAACAGACAAAATAATAGTGATGAGGAGGAACGGAGGAGAAGGAGACGTGATGAACCTAGAGAAGATAGGTTGGGTGGTATAAAAATAAAAGTACCAAAATTTGTCGGGAAAAATGACCCGGAGACGTATTTGGAATGGGAAACTAAAATTGAACAAACTTTTTCCTGTTACAATTACACTGATCTTCAAAAGGTGCAGGTTGCTTCTATTGAATTTACAGATTATGCCTTAGTGTGGTGGGACCAATTGACAAAGGAGAGGAGAAGGCACAATGAGCCAGCCATTGCCACATGGGAGGAGATGAAGAGGCTCATGAGAAGGAGATTCATCCCATCTTACTACAGCAGAGAGTTGCACAACAAATTACAGTGACTCACCCAAGGCAACAAAAGTGTTGATGAGTACTACAAGGAGATGGAGGTGGCGAAAGTTAGAGCAAATGTGGAGGAAGATGATGAAGCAACTATGGCCAGGTTCTTGCATGGCCTAAATCGTGATATAAGTGACATAGTGGAACTACAACACTATGTTCAATTAGACGATTTGGTACATCAAGCCACAAGGGTAGAACAACAACTCAAGAGGAAGGGTCAGATAAGAAGAAGCACTACCACTTCCAATCCTCAAAATTGGAAGAGCAATATTAAGAGTGAAGGTACTTCCTCATCCAAAGAAGCCATGGTGACACAAAAAGGTAAAAACACTACAACTAGTCCTCCTCAAGTTGTTTCAACTACTTAGACTGTTAAGTGTTTCAAGTGCCAAGGCTTAGGACACATTGCATCTCAATGTCCTACCAAGAGAATTATGATTGTAGAGGAGGTTGAGGAGGAAGATGAAGGGGCTGAAGAGTATGATGAGGATTGTGTTGAGGAGGAGGCCCAAATACCCAGTGGAGAGCTACTTATGATAAAAAGGTTGTTGGAAGCCGTGGTAAAGGAGGAAGATGCGACTCAAAGGGAGAACATATTTCACTCAAGATGCCTCATACAAGGCAAGGTATGTTCCCTAATTATTGATGGTGGGAGTTGCACAAATGTTGCTAGCACAAGGTTAGTTTCCAAACTCCAACTAGAAACTAAACCACATCCCAAGCCATACAAGCTTCAATGGCTAGTTAATGATGTTGAGATGATTGTTGATGAACAAGTAGAAATTTCTTTTTCAATTGGAAATTATGAAGATGTGGCTGTTTGTGATGTAGTTTCTATGGAGGCCAGCCATATCTTGTTGGGAAGGCCTTGGCAATTTGACAAAAAGGCAAGCCATGAAGGGCATACCAACAAGTACTTTTTTGTTCATAATGGAAAACGAATTGTATTGGCTCCTTTGAGCCCAAGTGAGGTGAGAGATGATAAAAAAAAAATGACAGAAAAATGTGAAAAAGAAAAAGAAGAAGAAAAAGAAAAGATCGCCAAAGAAAAAGAGAGAAAAAAGAGTGACAAAAAAAAGATTGATGAAAAAGAGAAAGAAAATTTGATGGCGACAAAAGGGGAGGTGAAAAAAGCTATCTTCTCCAATCAGCCCCTATATTTGCTTTTTAGCAAAGAGGTTGCTGGAAAATTTACCTAACACTCAAGAATTGCCAAATTGCATAAATTCCCTTTTGCAGGAATTTGAGGATTTGTTTCCTAAGGAGGTACCAAGTGGGCTGCCACCCTTAAGAGGGATTGAGCACCACATTGATCTCATTCCAGGCGCCACTTTGCCTAATAGGCCAGCCTACCGGAGCAACCCACAACAAACGCAAGAGATACAAAAGCAAGTGGCTGAATTGTTACGTAAAGGTTGGGTAAGAGAAAGTTTAAGTCCATGTGCTGTCCCTGTTATTTTAGTCCCTAAGAAAGATGGTAGCTGGAGAATGTGCACTGATTGTAGGGCTGTTAATAATATCACCGTTAAGTATAGGCACCCAATACCTAGGTTAGATGACTTGCTTGATGAACTGTTTGGTGCATGCTTGTTTTCCAAAATTGATTTGAAAAGTGGATACCATCAAATTAGGATAAGGGAAGGGGATGAATGGAAAATCGCTTTCAAAACAAAATATGGTTTATATGAGTGGTTAGTTATGCCTTTTGGATTAACTAATGCACCTAGCACTTTCATGAGATTAATGAACCATGTTTTGAGGGAATTTTGGGTAAATTTGTTGTTGTATATTTTGATGATATCTTGATATATAGCAAAAATTTAGAGGACCATTGCATTCATCTAAGGGCTGTTTTAAAAGTGCTAAGGAAAGAAAACTTGTACGCAAACTTGGAAAAATGTGTGTTTTGCACAGATCAAGTTATCTTTCTAGGTTTTGTCATAAGCTCTCAAGGAGTACATGTGGATGAAGCAAAGGTGAAGGCAATCCAAGAGTGGCCAGCACCTAAAAACGTGTCTGAGGTAAGAAGTTTTCATGGTTTAGCCAGGTTCTATAGGAGGTTTGTTAAGGATTTTAGTACTATTGCTGCACCTCTTAATGAAATTGTTAAAAAGGAAATTGGTTTTAAATGGGGTGAGAAACAAGAGCAAGCTTTTTCTATTCTTAAAGTTGCTCACCCAAGCACCAATTCTAGCATTGCCTAATTTTTCAAAATCTTTTGAAATTGAGTGTGATGCTTCCAATGTTGGAATTGGGGCTGTTTTGATGCAAGAAGGTCATCCAATTGCTTATTTTAGTGAGAAATTAAAGGGGGCTGCCTTAAATTACTCAACTTATGATAAGGAATTGTACGCCTTGGTAAGGGCATTGCAAACATGGCAACATTACTTGCTGCCAAAGGAATTTGTCATTCACAGTGATCATGAGTCCTTGAAGTATCTAAAGGGACAAGGTAAGTTGAACAAGAGGCATGCTAAATGGGTTGAATTTCTGGAGCAATTTCCTTATGTGGTTAAGCATAAGAAGGGTAAAGCCAATGTTGTGGCTGATGCATTATCGAGAAGGTACGCATTACTCTCCACCCTTGAAACTAAAATTTTTGGTCTTGAGCACATTAAGGATTTATATGAGCATGATCTTGATTTTTCTGTTAAATATGCTGAATGTGTGCATGCTGCCCATAATGGATTTTTTAGGCACAATGAATATTTGTTTAAAGAAAAAAGGTTGTGTGTGCCAAAAGGATCCATTAGAGAACTGTTAGTCAAAGAGGCGCATGAGGGGGGTATAATGTGAAATTGTGTTTCATTTCGATGTATGATTGATATATGACTTATGATGTTATGAATTGAGTTGTGTTTCAGTATTGATGAATAATTTGATTGATTGAATGTAATGAGTAAGTGTAGATTAACGTATTCTTGAATAATTATGTGAAAATTGGTTTGGGAAGATTTTTCCATACGTAGCACACCACGTATGGCTAGAAACAACGGTAAAAGTATTTATAATTTGATATGATCCAGAATTCATTAAGCATGTGGAAAGAATTCTACAAGGATGATGAGGACATGGAGCACCAAGAGGCCATTCAAAGCTTAGGAGGACCAATGACTAGGGCAATGTCAAGGAGGGTCCAAGAAAGCTTAGTCCAATTCATGACTAAGACAATTGCAAGTGAAGGCAAAGATGTAATTGCACCATAAACCATGCTTGTCATACAAGCCATGGAGGAGGCGCAACTTGCATAACAAAGGTAGCCAAGTTACTTTATTTTAATTGAATAAAAGTGCAAGTGACCAATTGATTTATTTGGGACCAAGGCACTAAGTTATTTAATTTCTTTTGGTGTGTTTAATCCACTTCAAGTGGCTGTGTGGCGCAAAGAGTAGGGGGCCCCACACCTCTCAACAGCTCTTTGTGTAGTTTTAATGGGCGAATAATCTTGCTACCAAAGAAAGACAAAGACATTCAAAGCAATCAAGGCAAAGAGGAGTTACACAAGACAAGGTGATGAATGCTCCAACAAAGACAATAAAAGCGCAGCCATCCACTTAATTACATTTAATGAGTGGTTGTGAACCCTTCACATGGTCATCAAGAGCAATCAAAACAGAATATGAAGCTTAGACCTTTACTTCAGCCCGCCACTTAGGCCATGAGGCAGCAACAATTATTTTTGCTTGTAATTTCCTTTAGTCATTTTGCTTGTAACCCTAGAAAGGAAGGACTTTGTCTCTTTACTCTTTGTAACAGCAAGAACCTCCCTCATTATATATAGGGGGCGCAAGTTTCAATAGAGGGCAACAAAAGATTTTAGCAAAATATTGAGTTCATACTCTTTGGTTCTGGATTGGACCAGTTATTGATCTTATCAAGAAATTCTCTTCTTGTGGTGATTCTCATACTCATAGGCTTATCCTTGTCTTGGATTAGACTAAGGTGGCGCCCCTGCCCCCCCCATTCATCCATCTTCTTCACTTATCCCTAAAACAGTTTCCTTGAGACCTTTGTTTGCTTCTTATTTATTTTGTGTTCTTTTTCACAATCTGTCCCCTTAATTCACTACCACCAAAGCCGCGAAATTCCTTTCATTCTCTACCCCTTTTTCATTCATTTTATATCAAAAATACAAAAACATAAGTCACAACCAGATTCTATGTTGAAATTCAAGCAAATGGCCAATTTCTACAACAAGGAGGCCATCATTTGGTAATCAGAGCAAGGTTTCGACTTTGTTCAAAAGAATCCCAGGTTTCTCTATTCTTATCTTTGAGTTCTGAATTCTTTAAAAAAAAAAAAATCTTGAATTCTGGTTGTGTTTCTTCCTTGCTGCTACACTCTGAAATTTTTATTTTATTTCTTTCTTTTGAGTGACTTCTTTCTTGTTCTAGTCTCACAAACTTTGTGTTCAATTTTTGTTTCTTACCTCTTTCCTTTCCAAGCTGATTGGGTGTGTGGATTATTATTTGAATTGGTTTCTTGTATTGATCATTTCTTTGGTTTCTCTAAAGAACTGACAGAGTTATGGATGCACAAAATCGTTTGCTATTTGATGCCCTCACGGCAAAAATGAGAGAACTTTTGAAAGAGGAAGTGGAAGGTATAAATGAGAGAATTGACGCATTAGAAAACAGACAAAATAATAGTGATGAGGAGGAACGGAGGAGAAGGAGACGTGATGAACCTAGAGAAGATAGGTTGGGTGGTATAAAAATAAAAGTACCAAAATTTGTCGGGAAAAATGACCCGGAGACGTATTTGGAATGGGAAACTAAAATTGAACAAACTTTTTCCTGTTACAATTACACTGATCTTCAAAAGGTGCAGGTTGCTTCTATTGAATTTACAGATTATGCCTTAGTGTGGTGGGACCAATTGACAAAGGAGAGGAGAAGGCACAATGAGCCAGCCATTGCCACATGGGAGGAGATGAAGAGGCTCATGAGAAGGAGATTCATCCCATCTTACTACAGCAGAGAGTTGCACAACAAATTACAGCGACTCACCCAAGGCAACAAAAGTGTTGATGAGTACTACAAGGAGATGGAGGTGGCGAAAGTTAGAGCAAATGTGGAGGAAGATGATGAAGCAACTATGGCCAGGTTCTTGCATGGCCTAAATCGTGATATAAGTGACATAGTGGAACTACAACACTATGTTCAATTAGACGATTTGGTACATCAAGCCACAAGGGTAGAACAACAACTCAAGAGGAAGGGTCAGATAAGAAGAAGCACTACCACTTCCAATCCTCAAAATTGGAAGAGCAATATTAAGAGTGAAGGTACTTCCTCATCCAAAGAAGCCGCGGCTGACACAAAAGGTAAAAACACTACAACTAGTCCTCCTCAAGTTGTTTCAACTAACCGGGCTGTTAAGTGTTTCAAGTGCCAAGGCTTAGGACACATTGCATCTCAATGTCCTACCAAGAGAATTATGATTGTAGAGGAGGTTGAGGAGGAAGATGAAGGGGCTGAAGAGTATGATGAGGATTGTGTTGAGGAGGAGGCCCAAATACCCGGTGGAGAGCTACTTATGATAAAAAGGTTGTTGGAAGCCGTGGTAAAGGAGGAAGATGCGACTCAAAGGGAGAACATATTTCACTCAAGATGCCTCATACAAGGCAAGGTATGTTCCCTAATTATTGATGGTGGGAGTTGCACAAATGTTGCTAGCACAAGGTTAGTTTCCAAACTCTAACTAGAAACTAAACCACATCCCAAGCCATACAAGCTTCAATGGCTAGTTAATGATGTTGAGATGATTGTTGATGAACAAGTAGAAATTTCTTTTTCAATTGGAAATTATGAAGATGTGGCTGTTTGTGATGTAGTTTCTATGGAGGCCAGCCATATCTTGTTGGGAAGGCCTTGGCAATTTGACAAAAAGGCAAGCCATGAAGGGCATACCAACAAGTACTTTTTTTGTTCATCATGGAAAACGAATTATATTGGCTCCTTTGAGCCCAAGTGAGGTGAGAGATGATAAAAAAAAAATGACAGAAAAATGTGAAAAAGAAAAAGAAGAAGAAAAAGAAAAGATCGCCAAAGAAAAAGAGAGAAAAAAGAGTGACAAAAAAAAGATTGATGAAAAAGAGAAAGAAAATTTGATGGCGACAAAAGGGGAGGTGAAAAAAGCTATCTTCTCCAATCAGCCCCTATATTTGCTTTTTAGCAAAGAGGTTGCTGGAAAATTTACCTAACACTCAAGAATTGCCAAATTGCATAAATTCCCTTTTGCAGGAATTTGAGGATTTGTTTCCTAAGGAGGTACCAAGTGGGCTGCCACCCTTAAGAGGGATTGAGCACCACATTGATCTCATTCCAGCGCCACTTTGCCTAATAGGCCAGCCTACCGAGCAACCCACAACAAACGCAAGAGATACAAAAGCAAGTGGCTGAATTGTTACGTAAAGGTTGGGTAAGAGAAAGTTTAAGTCCATGTGCTGTCCCTGTTATTTTAGTCCCTAAGAAAGATGGTAGGTGGAGAATGTGCACCGATTGTAGGGTCATTAATAATATCACCGATTAAGTATAGGCACCCAATACCTAGGTTAGATGACTTGCTTGATGAACTGTTTGGTGCATGCTTGTTTTCCAAAATTGATTTGAAAAGTGGATACCATCAAATTAGGATAAGGGAAGGGATGAATGGAAAACTGCTTTCAAAACAAAATATGGTTTATATGAGTGGTTAGTTATGCCTTTTGGATTAACTAATGCACCTAGCACTTTCATGAGATTAATGAACCATGTTTTGAGGGAATTTTGGGTAAATTTGTTGTTGTATATTTTGATGATATCTTGATATATAGCAAAAATTTAGAGGACCATTGCATTCATCTAAGGGCTGTTTTAAAAGTGCTAAGGAAAGAAAACTTGTACGCAAACTTGGAAAAATGTGTGTTTTGCACAGATCAAGTTATCTTTCTAGGTTTTGTCATAAGCTCTCAAGGAGTACATGTGGATGAAGCAAAGGTGAAGGCAATCCAAGAGTGGCCAGCACCTAAAAACGTGTCTGAGGTAAGAAGTTTTCATGGTTTAGCCAGTTTCTATAGGAGGTTTGTTAAGGATTTTAGTACTATTGCTGCACCTCTTAATGAAATTGTTAAAAAGGAAATTGGTTTTAAATGGGGTGAGAAACAAGAGCAAGCTTTTTCTATTCTTAAAGTTGCTCACCCAAGCACCAATTCTAGCATTGCCTAATTTTTCAAAATCTTTTGAAATTGAGTGTGATGCTTCCAATGTTGGAATTGGGGCTGTTTTGATGCAAGAAGGTCATCCAATTGCTTATTTTAGTGAGAAATTAAAGGGGGCTGCCTTAAATTACTCAACTTATGATAAGGAATTGTACGCCTTGGTAAGGGCATTGCAAACATGGCAACATTACTTGCTGCCAAAGGAATTTGTCATTCACAGTGATCATGAGTCCTTGAAGTATCTAAAGGGACAAGGTAAGTTGAACAAGAGGCATGCTAAATGGGTTGAATTTCTGGAGCAATTTCCTTATGTGGTTAAGCATAAGAAGGGTAAAGCCAATATTGTGGCTGATGCATTATCGAGAAGGTACGCATTACTCTCCACCCTTGAAACTAAAATTTTTGGTCTTGAGCACATTAAGGATTTATATGAGCATGATCTTGATTTTTCTGTTAAATATGCTGAATGTGTGCATGCTGCCCATAATGGATTTTTAGGCACAATGAATATTTGTTTAAAGAAAAAGGTTGTGTGTGCCAAAAGGATCCATTAGAGAACTGATAGTCAAAGAGGCGCATGAGGGGGGTATAATGTGAAATTGTGTTTCATTTCGATGTATGATTGATATATGACTTATGATGTTATGAATTGAGTTGTGTTTCAGTATTGATGAATAATTTGATTGATTGAATGTAATGAGTAAGTGTAGATTAACGTATTCTTGAATAATTATGTGAAAATTGGTTTGGGAAGATTTTTCCATACGTAGCACACCACGTATGGCTAGAAACAACGGTAAAAGTATTTATAATTTGATATGATCCAGAATTCATTAAGCATGTGGAAAGAATTCTACAAGGATGATGAGGACATGGAGCACCAAGAGGCCATTCAAAGCTTAGGAGGACCAATGACTAGGGCAATGTCAAGGAGGGTCCAAGAAAGCTTAGTCCAATTCATGACTAAGACAATTGCAAGTGAAGGCAAAGATGTAATTGCACCATAAACCATGCTTGTCATACAAGCCATGGAGGAGGCGCAACTTGCATAACAAAGGTAGCCAAGTTACTTTATTTTAATTGAATAAAAGTGCAAGTGACCAATTGATTTATTTGGGACCAAGGCACTAAGTTATTTAATTTCTTTTGGTGTGTTTAATCCACTTCAAGTGGCTGTGTGGCGCAAAGAGTAGGGGGCCCCACACCTCTCAACAGCTCTTTGTGTAGTTTTAATGGGTGAATAATCTTGCTACCAAAGAAAGACAAAGACATTCAAAGCAATCAAGGCAAAGAGGAGTTACACAAGACAAGGTGATGAATGCTCCAACAACACAATAAAAGCGCAACCATCCACTTAATTACATTTAATGAGTGGTTGTGAAACCTTCACCTGGTCATGAAGAGCAATCAAAACAGAATGTGAAGCTTAGACCTTTACTTCAGCTGCGCCACTTAGGCCATGAGGCAAAGAACAATTATTTTTGCTTGTAATTTCCTTTAGTCATTTTGCTTGTAACCCTAGAAAGGAAGGACTTTGTCTCTTTACTCTTTGTAACAGCAAGAACCTCCTCATTATATATAGAGCGCAAGTTTCAATAGAGGGCAACAAAGATTTTAGCAAAATATTGAGTTCATACTCTTTGGTTAGGATTGGACCAGTTATTGATCTTATCAAGAAATTCTCTTCTTGTGGTGATTCTCATACTCATAGGCTTATCCTTGTCTTGGATTAGACTAAGGTGGCGCCCTGCCCCCATTCATCCATCTTCTTCACTTATCCCTAAAACAGTTTCCTTGAGACCTTTGTTTGCTTCTTATTTATTTTGTGTTCTTTTTCACAATCTGTCCCTTAATTCACTACCACCAAAGCCGCTGAAATTCCTTTCATTCTCTACCCCTTTTTCATTCATTTTATATCAAAAATACAAAAACATAAGTCACAACCAGATTCTATGTTGAAATTCAAGCAAAAGGCCAATTTCTACAACAAGGAGGCCATCATTTGGTAATCAGAGGAAGGTTTCGACTTTGTTCAAAAGAATCCCAGGTTTCTCTATTCTTATCTTTGAGTTCTGAATTCTTTAAAAAAAAAAAAAAATCTTGAATTCTGGTTGTGTTTCTTCCTTCTTTGCTACACTCTGAAATTTTTATTTTATTTCTTTCTTTTGAGTGACTTCTTTCTTGTTCTAGTCTCACAAACTTTGTGTTCAATTTTTGTTTCTTACCTCTTTCCTTTCCAAGCTGATTGGGTGTGTGGATTATTATTTGAATTGGTTTCTTGTATTGATCATTTGCTGGTTTCTCTAAAGAACTGACAGAGTTATGGATGCACAAAATCGTTTGCTATTTGATGCCCTCACGGCAAAAATGACAGAACTTTTGAAAGAGGAAGTGGAAGGTATAAATGAGAGAATTGACGCATTAGAAAACAGACAAAATAATAGTGATGAGGAGGAACGGAGGAGAAGGAGACGTGATGAACCTAGAGAAGATAGGTTGGGTGGTATAAAAATAAAAGTACCAAAATTTGTCGGGAAAAATGACCCGGAGACGTATTTGGAATGGGAAACTAAAATTGAACAAATTTTTTCCTGTTACAATTACACTGATCTTCAAAAGGTGCAGGTTGCTTCTATTGAATTTACAGATTATGCCTTAGTGTGGTGGGACCAATTGACAAAGGAGAGGAGAAGGCACAATGAGCCAGCCATTGCCACATGGGAGGAGATGAAGAGGCTCATGAGAAGGAGATTCATCCCATCTTACTACAACAGAGAGTTGCACAACAAATTACAGCGACTCACCCAAGGCAACAAAAGTGTTGATGAGTACTACAAGGAGATGGAGGTGGCGAAAGTTAGAGCAAATGTGGAGGAAGATGATGAAGCAACTATGGCCAGGTTCTTGCATGGCCTAAATCGTGATATAAGTGACATAGTGGAACTACAACACTATGTTCAATTAGACGATTTGGTACATCAAGCCACAAGGGTAGAACAACAACTCAAGAGGAAGGGTCAGATAAGAAGAAGCACTACCACTTCCAATCCTCAAAATTGGAAGAGCAATATTAAGAGTGAAGGTACTTCCTCATCCAAAGAAGCCGCTGACACAAAAGGTAAAAACACTACAACTAGTCCTCCTCAAGTTGTTTCAACTAACCACATTAAGTGTTTCAAGTGCCAAGGCTTAGGACACATTGCATCTCAATGTCCTACCAAGAGAATTATGATTGTAGAGGAGGTTGAGGAGGAAGATGAAGGGGCTGAAGAGTATGATGAGGATTGTGTTGAGGAGGAGGCCCAAATACCCAGTGGAGAGCTACTTATGATAAAAAGGTTGTTGGAAGCCGTGGTAAAGGAGGAAGATGCGACTCAAAGGGAGAACATATTTCACTCAAGATGCCTCATACAAGGCAAGGTATGTTCCCTAATTATTGATGGTGGGAGTTGCACAAATGTTGCTAGCACAAGGTTAGTTTCCAAACTCTAACTAGAAACTAAACCACATCCCAAGCCATACAAGCTTCAATGGCTAGTTAATGATGTTGAGATGATTGTTGATGAACAAGTAGAAATTTCTTTTTCAATTGGAAATTATGAAGATGTGGCTGTTTGTGATGTAGTTTCTATGGAGGCCAGCCATATCTTGTTGGGAAGGCCTTGGCAATTTGACAAAAAGGCAAGCCATGAAGGGCATACCAACAAGTACTTTTTTGTTCATCATGGAAAACGAATTATATTGGCTCCTTTGAGCCCAAGTGAGGTGAGAGATGATAAAAAAAAAATGACAGAAAAATGTGAAAAAGAAAAAGAAGAAGAAAAAGAAAAGATCGCCAAAGAAAAAGAGAGAAAAAAGAGTGACAAAAAAAAGATTGATGAAAAAGAGAAAGAAAATTTGATGGCGACAAAAGGGGAGGTGAAAAAAGCTATCTTCTCCAATCAGCCCCTATATTTGCTTTTTAGCAAAGAGGTTGCTGGAAAATTTACCTAACACTCAAGAATTGCCAAATTGCATAAATTCCCTTTTGCAGGAATTTGAGGATTTGTTTCCTAAGGAGGTACCAAGTGGGCTGCCACCCTTAAGAGGGATTGAGCACCACATTGATCTCATTCCAGGCGCCACTTTGCCTAATAGGCCAGCCTACCGGAGCAACCCACAACAAACGCAAGAGATACAAAAGCAAGTGGCTGAATTGTTACGTAAAGGTTGGGTAAGAGAAAGTTTAAGTCCATGTGCTGTCCCTGTTATTTTAGTCCCTAAGAAAGATGGTAGCTGGAGAATGTGCACTGATTGTAGGGCTGTTAATAATATCACCGTTAAGTATAGGCACCCAATACCTAGGTTAGATGACTTGCTTGATGAACTGTTTGGTGCATGCTTGTTTTCCAAAATTGATTTGAAAAGTGGATACCATCAAATTAGGATAAGGGAAGGGGATGAATGGAAAACTGCTTTCAAAACAAAATATGGTTTATATGAGTGGTTAGTTATGCCTTTTGGATTAACTAATGCACCTAGCACTTTCATGAGATTAATGAACCATGTTTTGAGGGAATTTTTGGGTAAATTTGTTGTTGTATATTTTGATGATATCTTGATATATAGCAAAAATTTAGAGGACCATTGCATTCATCTAAGGGCTGTTTTAAAAGTGCTAAGGAAAGAAAACTTGTACGCAAACTTGGAAAAATGTGTGTTTTGCACAGATCAAGTTATCTTTCTAGGTTTTGTCATAAGCTCTCAAGGAGTACATGTGGATGAAGCAAAGGTGAAGGCAATCCAAGAGTGGCCAGCACGAAATAGGGTGTCTGAGGTAAGAAGTTTTCATGGTTTAGCCAGTTTCTATAGGAGGTTTGTTAAGGATTTTAGTACTATTGCTGCACCTCTTAATGAAATTGTTAAAAAGGAAATTGGTTTTAAATGGGGTGAGAAACAAGAGCAAGCTTTTTCTATTCTTAAAGTTGCTCACCCAAGCACCAATTCTAGCATTGCCTAATTTTTCAAAATCTTTTGAAATTGAGTGTGATGCTTCCAATGTTGGAATTGGGGCTGTTTTGATGCAAGAAGGTCATCCAATTGCTTATTTTAGTGAGAAATTAAAGGGGCTGCCTTAAATTACTCAACTTATGATAAGGAATTGTACGCCTTGGTAAGGGCATTGCAAACATGGCAACATTACTTGCTGCCAAAGGAATTTGTCATTCACAGTGATCATGAGCCCTTGTCGTATCTAAAGTGTCAAGGTAAGTTGTACAAGAGGCATGCTAAATGCGTTGTATTTCTGGAGGAATTTCCTTATGTGGGTAAGGATAAGAAGGTAAAGCCAATATTGTGGCTGATGCATTATCGAGAAGGTACGCATTACTCTCCACCCTTGAAACTAAAATTTTTGGTCTTGAGCACATTAAGGATTTATATGAGCATGATCTTGATTTTTCATTAAATATGCTGAATGTGTGCATCTTTGCCCATAATGGATTTTTAGGCACAATGAATATTTGTTTAAAGAAAAAAGGTTGTGTGTGCCAAAAGGATCCATTAGAGAACTGTTAGTCAAAGAGGCGCATGAGGGGGGTATAATGTGAAATTGTGTTTCATTTCGATGTATGATTGATATATGACTTATGATGTTATGAATTGAGTTGTGTTTCAGTATTGATGAATAATTTGATTGATTGAATGTAATGAGTAAGTGTAGATTAACGTATTCTTGAATAATTATGTGAAAATTGGTTTGGGAAGATTTTTCCATACGTAGCACACCACGTATGGCTAGAAACAACGGTAAAAGTATTTATAATTTGATATGATCCAGAATTCATTAAGCATGTGGAAAGAATTCTACAAGGATGATGAGGACATGGAGCACCAAGAGGCCATTCAAAGCTTAGGAGGACCAATGACTAGGGCAATGTCAAGGAGGGTCCAAGAAAGCTTAGTCCAATTCATGACTAAGACAATTGCAAGTGAAGGCAAAGATGTAATTGCACCATAAACCATGCTTGTCATACAAGCCATGGAGGAGGCGCAACTTGCATAACAAAGGTAGCCAAGTTACTTTATTTTAATTGAATAAAAGTGCAAGTGACCAATTGATTTATTTGGGACCAAGGCACTAAGTTATTTAATTTCTTTTGGTGTGTTTAATCCACTTCAAGTGGCTGTGTGGCGCAAAGAGTAGGGGGCCCCACACCTCTCAACAGCTCTTTGTGTAGTTTTAATGGGCGAATAATCTTGCTACCAAAGAAAGACAAAGACATTCAAAGCAATCAAGGCAAAGAGGAGTTACACAAGACAAGGTGATGAATGCTCCAACAGCACAATAAAAGCGCAGCCATCCACTTAATTACATTTAATGAGTGGTTGTGAAACCTTCACCTGGTCATGAAGAGCAATCAAAACAGAATGTGAAGCTTAGACCTTTACTTCAGCTGCGCCACTTAGGCCATGAGGCAGCAACAATTATTTTTGCTTGTAATTTCCTTTAGTCATTTTGCTTGTAACCCTAGAAAGGAAGGACTTTGTCTCTTTACTCTTTGTAACAGCAAGAACCTCCCTCATTATATATAGGGCAAGTTTCAATAGAGGGCAACAAAAGATTTTCGCAAAATATTGAGTTCATACTCTTTGGTTCTGGATTGGACCAGTTATTGATCTTATCAAGAAATTCTCTTCTTGTGGTGATTCTCATACTCATAGGCTTATCCTTGTCTTGGATTAGACTAAGGTGGCGCCCTGCCCCCATTCATCCATCTTCTTCACTTATCCCTAAAACAGTTTCCTTGAGACCTTTGTTTGCTTCTTATTTATTTTGTGTTCTTTTTCACAATCTGTCCCCTTAATTCACTACCACCAAAGCCACGAAATTCCTTTCATTCTCTACCCTTTTTCATTCATTTTATATCAAAAATACAAAAACATAAGTCACAACCAGATTCTATGTTGAAATTCAAGCAAATGGCCAATTTCTACAACAAGGAGGCCATCATTTGGTAATCAGAGCAAGGTTTCGACTTTGTTCAAAAGAATCCCAGGTTTCTCTATTCTTATCTTTGAGTTCTGAATTCTTTAAAAAAAAAAAATCTTGAATTCTGGTTGTGTTTCTTCCTTGCTGCTACACTCTGAAATTTTTATTTTATTTCTTTCTTTTGAGTGACTTCTTTCTTGTTCTAGTCTCACAAACTTTGTGTTCAATTTTTGTTTCTTACCTCTTTCCTTTCCAAGCTGATTGGGTGTGTGGATTATTATTTGAATTGGTTTCTTGTATTGATCATTTCTTTGGTTTCTCTAAAGAACTGACAGAGTTATGGATGCACAAAATCGTTTGCTATTTGATGCCCTCACGGCAAAAATGAGAGAACTTTTGAAAGAGGAAGGGGAAGGTAGAAATGAGAGAATTGACGCATTAGAAAGCAGACAAAATAATAGTGATGAGGAGGAACGGAGGAGAAGGAGACGTGATGAACCTAGAGAAGATAGGTTGGGTGGTATAAAAATAAAAGTACCAAAATTTGTCGGGAAAAATGACCCGGAGACGTATTTGGAATGGGAAACTAAAATTGAACAAACTTTTTCCTGTTACAATTACACTGATCTTCAAAAGGTGCAGGTTGCTTCTATTGAATTTACAGATTATGCCTTAGTGTGGTGGGACCAATTGACAAAGGAGAGGAGAAGGCACAATGAGCCAGCCATTGCCACAAGGGAGGAGATGAAGAGGCTCATGAGAAGGAGATTCATCCCATCTTACTACAACAGAGAGTTGCACAACAAATTACAGCGACTCACCCAAGGCAACAAAAGTGTTGATGAGTACTACAAGGAGATGGAGGTGGCGAAAGTTAGAGCAAATGTGGAGGAAGATGATGAAGCAACTATGGCCAGGTTCTTGCATGGCCTAAATCGTGATATAAGTGACATAGTGGAACTACAACACTATGTTCAATTAGACGATTTGGTACATCAAGCCACAAGGGTAGAACAACAACTCAAGAGGAAGGGTCAGATAAGAAGAAGCACTACCACTTCCAATCCTCAAAATTGGAAGAGCAATATTAAGAGTGAAGGTACTTCCTCATCCAAAGAAGCCGCTGGTGACACAAAGGTAAAAACACTACAACTAGTCCTCCTCAAGTTGTTTCAACTAGCTGGCATTAAGTGTTTCAAGTGCCAAGGCTTAGGACACATTGCATCTCAATGTCCTACCAAGAGAATTATGATTGTAGAGGAGGTTGAGGAGGAAGATGAAGGGGCTGAAGAGTATGATGAGGATTGTGTTGAGGAGGAGGCCCAAATACCCAGTGGAGAGCTACTTATGATAAAAAGGTTGTTGGAAGCCGTGGTAAAGGAGGAAGATGCGACTCAAAGGGAGAACATATTTCACTCAAGATGCCTCATACAAGGCAAGGTATGTTCCCTAATTATTGATGGTGGGAGTTGCACAAATGTTGCTAGCACAAGGTTAGTTTCCAAACTCCAACTAGAAACTAAACCACATCCCAAGCCATACAAGCTTCAATGGCTTGTTAATGATGTTGAGATGATTGTTGATGAACAAGTAGAAATTTCTTTTCAATTGGAAATTATGAAGATGTGGCTGTTTGTGATGTAGTTTCTATGGAGGCCAGCCATATCTTGTTGGGAAGGCCTTGGCAATTTGACAAAAAGGCAAGCCATGAAGGGCATACCAACAAGTACTTTTTGTTCATCATGGAAAGCGAATTGTATTGGCTCCTTTGAGCCCAAGTGAGGTGAGAGATGATAAAAAAAAAATGACAGAAAAATGTGAAAAAGAAAAAGAAGAAGAAAAAGAAAAGATCGCCAAAGAAAAAGAGAGAAAAAAGAGTGACAAAAAAGATTGATGAAAAGAGAAAGAAAATTTGATGGCGACAAAAGGGGAGGTGAAAAAAGCTATCTTCTCCAATCAGCCCCTATATTTGCTTTTTAGCAAAGAGGTTGCTGGAAAATTTACCTAACACTCAAGAATTGCCAAATTGCATAAATTCCCTTTTGCAGGAATTTGAGGATTTGTTTCCTAAGGAGGTACCAAGTGGGCTGCCACCCTTAAGAGGGATTGAGCACCACATTGATCTCATTCCAGGCGCCACTTTGCCTAATAGGCCAGCCTACCGGAGCAACCCACAACAAACGCAAGAGATACAAAAGCAAGTGGCTGAATTGGTAAGTAAAGGTTGGGTAAGAGAAAGTTTAAGTCCATGTGCTGTCCTCGTTATTTTAGTCCCTAAGAAAGATGGTAGCTGGAGAATGTGCACTTGATTGTAGAGTTAATAATATCACCGATTAAGTATAGGCACCCAATACCTAGGTTAAATGGCTTGCTTGATGAACTGTTTGGGGCATGCTTGTTTTCCAAAATTGATTTGAAAAGTGGATACCATCAAAATAGGATAAGGGAAGGGGATGAATGGAAAAGCGCTTTCAAAACAAAATATGGTTTATATGAGTGGTTAGTTATGCCTTTTGGATTAACTAATGCACCTAGCACTTTCATGAGATTAATGAACCATGTTTTGAGGGAATTTTTGGGTAAATTTGTTGTTGTATATTTTGATGATATCTTGATATATAGCAAAAATTTAGAGGACCATTGCATTCATCTAAGGGCTGTTTTAAAAGTGCTAAGGAAAGAAAACTTGTACGCAAACTTGGAAAAATGTGTGTTTTGCACAGATCAAGTTATCTTTCTAGGTTTTGTCATAAGCTCTCAAGGAGTACATGTGGATGAAGCAAAGGTGAAGGCAATCCAAGAGTGGCCAGCACCTAAAAACGTGTCTGAGGTAAGAAGTTTTCATGGTTTAGCCAGTTTCTATAGGAGGTTTGTTAAGGATTTTAGTACTATTGCTGCACCTCTTAATGAAATTGTTAAAAAGGAAATTGGTTTTAAATGGGGTGAGAAACAAGAGCAAGCTTTTTCTATTCTTAAAGTTGCTCACCCAAGCACCAATTCTAGCATTGCCTAATTTTTCAAAATCTTTTGAAATTGAGTGTGATGCTTCCAATGTTGGAATTGGGGCTGTTTTGATGCAAGAAGGTCATCCAATTGCTTATTTTAGTGAGAAATTAAAGGGGGCTGCCTTAAATTACTCAACTTATGATAAGGAATTGTACGCCTTGGTAAGGGCATTGCAAACATGGCAACATTACTTGCTGCCAAAGGAATTTGTCATTCACAGTGATCATGAGTCCTTGAAGTATCTAAAGGGACAAGGTAAGTTGAACAAGAGGCATGCTAAATGGGTTGAATTTCTATAGCAATTTCCTTATGTGGTTAAGCATAAGAAGGGTAAAGCCAATGTTGTGGCTGATGCATTATCGAGAAGGTACGCATTACTCTCCACCCTTGAAACTAAAATTTTTGGTCTTGAGCACATTAAGGATTTATATGAGCATGATCTTGATTTTTCTGTTAAATATGCTGAATGTGTGCATGCTGCCCATAATGGATTTTTTAGGCACAATGAATATTTGTTTAAAGAAAAAAGGTTGTGTGTGCCAAAAGGATCCATTAGAGAACTGTTAGTCAAAGAGGCGCATGAGGGGGGTTTAATGGGACATTTTGGTGTTCCTAAAACTTTGGAATTTTTGCAAGAATATTTCTATTGGTGATGTAATCCTCCTTGACATGATTCAATTCAGGACCTTCTAGGTTGGAAACTCAAAATCTGGAACCAAAAGTGTCTTGCTAAAACGCGATGTATCTGACGCTACAAAACTCGGAATTGTGTGATTCCAAAACGAGGAGAACGAGCGCTTTCTGAAACGCGATTTAGGCTCAAGAATCACTGAAAAAGACCGTGTATAACAGAAGATATGACTGAAGATAGCTAAAACGAAAATCAGGGAATTTGGGGGTTAGGGTTTGATGCAATGGAAACTGAAAACAAAATTAAACACCAAAACAAGAACTGGAAGGCGCCACAATCCAAGGATTGATAAGCCCTAAGGAACGCCACAAGGATCAACACCCTTGATAAGTTCAAAATGAATTCTCTCAAGAACACTAGAGAACAAACTCTCACAAGCAATATGCTCAATGTCCAAAATCTGATTTCCAGCAACTTGAAAGAGCCTTTTATAGTGGCACTCCTTACAAGCTTGCTTAACCCTAGCCCAACTCAAGTCTCTAACAAATGGGCCCAACAGTTTCCTAATTTAGCCCAAATACAAGTTTAAACTTTAAGAAAGAAAACAAATAACATAAACACAATATAGATGCAGATTGGTCCCAACACCAATGCCTTCATGCCTTTATTCCCTCAATCTGGATTAAGCAATTCACCATCTTGGGCTTCAGTTCTTTTGGATTAGGACCCGCTTCAAATAAACTGGATACAAGACTATTTAGAGCTTCTTTAACCTTCTTGGATCTTGCCCTTGTCATTGGAGCTCCAAGGCTTTGTAAGTTCTCTATGCTGCCTTCCTTAGTTATGCCTCTTCCTATGTCCTCATCAATTGGCCTCACATGAAAATTGATGTGCAAAAATATTGTGAAAGATGCATTGTTTGCAAAAAGGCCAAATCCAAAGTTATGCCCCATGGTTTATATACTCCATTGCCTGTTCCTGAATATCCCTGGATTGACCTTTCCATGGACTTTGTCTTAGGGTTACCTAGAACAAAGAACAGGAAAGATTCTATTTTTGTTGTTGTGGACAGGTTCTCAAAGATGGCACATTTCATTCCATGCAAAAAGGTGGATGATGCTTGCCACATTACTGATTTGTTTTTCAAAGAAGTGGTGCGCCTACATGGTCTACCAAAGAGTATAGTGTTTGACCGTGACACTAAATTTCTAAGCCACTTTTGGAGAACTTTGTGGGGTAAGGTGGGAACTAAGTTACTATTCTCTACAACTTGTCATCCCCAAACTGATGGGCAAACTGAGGTAGTAAACAGAACCCTCTCTACTCTTTTAAGGGCTGTACTTTCAAGGAATTTGAAAATGTGGGAAACGTGGCTGCCACATGTTGAATTTGCTTATAATAGGGCTGTTCATAGTACCACAAATCATTCCCCACTTGAGATTGTGTATGGTTATAATCCTTTAACTCCTCTTGATCTATTACCTTTGCCTAACACATCTCTGTTGAAGCATAAAGATGGCAAAGCGAAAGCTGAATTTGTGAAAAGTTTGCATGAGAAAATTAAACTGCAAATTGAAAAGAAGAATGAAAGCTATGCCAAAAGTGCCAATAAAGGGCGCAAGCGGGTTACTTTTGAACCCGAAGATTGGGTCTGGGTCCATATGAGGAAAGAAAGGTTTCCGTCACAAAGGAAATCTAAGTTAATGCCTAGGGGTGATGGCCCTTTTCATGTGATTGCCAAAGTCAATGATAATGCTTATAAAGTTGACCTTCCAGGTGACTATGGTGTTAGTGCCACTTTCAATGTTGCTGACTTGTCTCCTTTTGATGTAGGTGTTGAGGACTTCAATTCGAGGTCGAATTCTCCTCAAGAGGGAGGGAATGATGAGGACATGGAGCACCAAGAGGCCATTCAAAGCTTAGGAGGACCAATGACTAGGGCAATGTCAAGGAGGGTCCAAGAAAGCTTAGTCCAATTCATGACTAAGACAATTACAAGTGAAGGCAAAGATGTAATTGCACCAAAAACCATGCTTGTCATACAAGCCATGGAGGAGGCGCAACTTGCATAACAAAGGCAGCCAAGTTACTTTATTTTAATTGAATAAAAGTGCAAGTGACCAATTGATTTATTTGGGACCAAGGCACTAAGTTATTTAATTTCTTTTGGTGTGTTTAATCCACTTCAAGTGGCTGTGTGGCGCAAAGAGTAGGGGGCCCCACACCTCTCAACAGCTCTTTGTGTAGTTTTAATGGGTGAATAATCTTGCTACCAAAGAAAGACAAAGACATTCAAAGCAATCAAGGCAAAGAGGAGTTACACAAGACAAGGTGATGAATGCTCCAACAGCACAATAAAAGCGCAGCCATCCACTTAATTACATTTAATGAGTGGTTGTGAAACCTTCACCTGGTCATGAAGAGCAATCAAAACAGAATGTGAAGCTTAGACCTTTACTTCAGCTGCGCCACTTAGGCCATGAGGCAGCAACAATTATTTTTGCTTGTAATTTCCTTTAGTCATTTTACTTGTAACCCTAGAAAGGAAGGACTTTGTCTCTTTACTCTTTGTAACAGCAAGAACCTCCCTCATTATATATAGGGGGCGCAAGTTTCAATAGAGGGCAACAAAGATTTTAGCAAAATATTGAGTTCATACTCTTTGGTTCTGGATTGGACCAGTTATTGATCTTATCAAGAAATTATCTTCTTGTGGTGATCCTCATACTCATAGGCTTATCCTTATCTTGGATTAGACTAAGGTGGCACCCTTGCCCCCCCCCCCAATTCATCCATCTTCTTCACTTATCCCTAAAACAGTTTCCTTGAGACCTTTGTTTGCTTCTTTTTTATTTTGTGTTCTTTTTCACAATCTGTCCCCTTAATTCACTACCACCAAAGCCACGAAATTCCTTTCATTCTCTACCCCTTTTTCATTCATTTTATATCAAAAATACAAAAACATAAGTCACAACCAGATTCTATGTTGAAATTCAAGCAAATGGCCAATTTCTACAACAAGGTGGCCATCAAAGGATATCCTTAAAATTAAGCACATGAAGTTTGTTTTTTCATTGGTCAATTATTCAAAGAAGACCACATTTAGAATTAGTGGGATACGTTGGCAGCTTGCTAAGTGGAAATTACTATCTCAACTATTCCTTGCATTAAGGGAATTCAAACCTGATCCAAGTTTATGGCTTCCACCAAATTATGATGGGCATGGCGTTACAAGTCTTTGAAGACCTATCGATTCTAACAACTGATTACACAGTGGATCATTCGGACCTTTCCATTCATAGATGTGGATCTCGGACCTATGAACGGGGCTACTCCCGAAACTCACAAAGAAAAAAGGAAGTGAGTTAGACAAAAAGAAACAAAGTGACGTAGACAAATCTTTTTTGTCGATAACCTCAGACCAATGAATCGAATATTGATTAATACGTAATCGATCGAACACTACTTGAAATTAAAGACCCCACCAGCACATGAAATTAAAAGGCATTATTCCTTATGTTAAAGTCTGTTGCGCAATTTGAATGGTTACATGGGAATTAATATGGACTTGATTGGCATAAGCAAATAACAAGGAATGCAACATTTGAAAAGTCAAGAAACCTTGCACAAGTGCTAAAACTGATATGTTGGAAATTAAACTTGTTTTATCATGCTTTTAATGTTTTATTTTAAGAATAATTTATGTGGCTTGCATGCCATTACTAGCTACTTTAATTAGGAGGCTGAGGTATTTCTATAAATTGTATCCTATTATTCATGAAATGGAAGTTAGTTTTGGATTGAGTTAAAAATTGGAGAGGAATCTCCATGGTTCTTTGTGAGCCGTGTTTTAGAGCTTATCGGCTTGCCGTGGCGCTCAACCCCAACCGAAACGTCCATAACCGGTTGTGGCGTTATCACTTCCACCTTACGACTCTTGATTTGGGTCCAACGGCTCCGAGAATCATATCATGAATTGTAAGTCTATGTTACTGAGTTTTATAAACTAACATTTTGGAGCGTTGTTTTCAGGTACAAGTTGATCAAAAATGTCCAGAGCATGAGATTGTGCTTAATCTTGCCTGCACGTGTGACCCCGAGTCATCGGATCATGAGTCAGGGTCTTAATTATTAGGTTGTGTCCCTGTAGAATTAGGCAATATGTATAGAGTGTATTTGTTGTATTTTATTGTTTTTATTGTAAAGGGTTGTAAGTATTTAAGTTAAATTCCGCTTTTTGAAACTCTGATATATGTATGACACTCTCGGTGTATATGAAAGATTTTAATTAGATAAATTCAGGTATTTTACAACAAAGGTTCTTAGTATTTCTCATTGATTAGGTGAAAATTCTTCCTGAGTTTAAATTTAAATCTTGTCAGATTAGTAAGTAACTCTCCGATTAGAGTCGGGGTGATACATTAATACTAATTCGTTCGCCGATAAATCACGTAAATTAAATTACTTAGAAATTAATTCACCGCCTAATAATAATTTTTCATAAATAATAAAAACAATTGAAAACACTCAAGCATCATCACAAGAAGTTACGTTTCGATTTTCATTGAAATCAGAGTTCGTTTTAAATTTTTATTGCGGATAAAAAATTACCCGGCTATTCAAAATACGGCGAATATTCATAAGAATTATTCGACGAGTTTTGAACCATGAATTAATATTAAATATTAATTATTAAATTCAATTTAATCTTGACTTAATTCAAACACTTTCTTAGTCAACAAAAAATACGCGTTATCGTGTCAAACAGAAAATTTATATAAATTTTACTTGATGAATTCACCTTAAAGCAGCATATGTCTGCGCTGTCTATTAATTTGAATTGACATCATAAATAATATTTATTTACAATAAATAAATTATTTAAATAAATCAAAATAATTCCTCGTACTCTCAGTAAATCATTGAGGTGATCAGTTTCTATAACTTATCTTCAAGTATTTGGGATTTATTGCTAAAATAATTTTTCTTAAAAATTGGGGTGTTACACTATCACCCCCCTTAAAATAGTTTCGTCCTCGAAACTACGCGGGTATTAAAATACGAAAATTACTTTACTCAAATCCATAAATATAATTTGCAACACAGAGGCATTCACAATATATATTAATATAAGTAGTACTATAATATTTATAGCTACATACATAATATTGCAAGCACATCATAACATGCAACGATAACAATCACACTCAATAACACTAAGTATATATATCACATAGAATTACACACATAGATTAATAGACGAGGAAATCCTTACGATCCACTGACGCTTTATTCACGAGCTACGATCTTTGCTTATTCACGATCGCGAACACGAACAAGAACAGGAACACGAACATGACTACTGCTACATGCTATCACCACAACTTTACTACACAAAACACACCTAGCCACAGTTACACATATCAACATACAAAAACCAGTTAAAACTCTTTTCTCAAATCAAACATTTTTTTTTCCAAAAAAAATACCCAATCTCTTAAGAACATCGCCAAAACAAAGGACTAATAAAACATATTTTTTCTTAAGACTCAACCTTTCTCATGGACACTAAAGTTCCTTTGAGATTAGTTCTCATCGTCTCAAATTCATTGAACATGCTTCAATTCAAAGATTAAAACTAACTCAACAAACTCACTTTTCTTTAAAATGCTTTTAAATCAAAGCTTTTCCAAAATAATTTTATACACCAACAACTAAGTGCTTAAAACTTGAAATCCTTTTTCTCTTCGCAGGGGACTATACAATTTACACACTCACTCAAACATTTATTTCTAAAAATCCTTCTAACCCACACATAAGATTTTCAACAAAAAGTTCAACACTAACATACTTATCAATATCTCCTAAATCAGTATAAACACAACATCATTAATATATATGGTCACGTTAGAAAAATTTGAAATCAAACCTCACACATAAATATATGTGGTCACGGGTTTTTACTTCAATTTAACAACAACTTTCAAAAAATTTCTTCAACAAAATATGATCAAAACCTTGAAATTATCAAATTCTCTTTTTTTTTAATACAAGAAAAAGAATGAAAACCTTTGCCAATAAAGCATCTTCTACAAGATCATTAACAACAATACAAAAATTGAAAGCAAAAGAGTTAAAATGCTCACCTAGAGCTCCTCCTAGAACTCGCGGTCTTAGGAAATTACTAACAGAGAAGAACTCTCACATAAATCAACCACATATAATCACAGCAGTACAAGAATATACTACTGCGAAACACAGATGTTAGTGGCAAATATGTCACACTCTGAAAATCATGAAATAGTTTTGATTTTCAAATCTAGTACATATCAAAATAATTCAAACATCAAACATTGTGGTTTATATCTTGAACCACTAATACTTCAAAGATCACACTGAATAATAATAATAATAATAATAATAATAATAATAATAATAATAATAATAATAATAATAATAATAATAATAATAATAACGTCTCCTATAGACAATTCCTGAATTCTCATCTCTTATATCCCCCATGGAATTAAGAGGTTCATGGTGACGAAAGTCAACCAATCTTTTAGTCCCTGTAGCTTGCTCTTCTCCCTGCTGTCCTAGCAGTTCAATTTGATTCTCCGTAGTAGTCTGTTGAGCAACAGCAACTACTGTCCCTGCCACAGCTTGGCTATCTGTATCCTCTAATCCATTTCTAAATTATTATCTCCAACAGGAAGAATCGCTCATTTCTGAGGTATTGGATTCTCACAAGGTCTCACAACCTTATTAGAACCCCACAATAATTTTTGTTTCGTGTGCTAACACAGATTGTTTCAATGAAGAAACAATCCAAACAGTTTCAAGTAGAGAGTTACTCCACTTGAGGGACAAGCAAAACAAAAAAGCACAATTTGACACCTCACAATCTATTCTCTACAAAACCCGACACTTGACCAGCTATAACTACCCAACTTCACAGTCCAGTTAGAACCGAACCGCTCTGATACCACCTTTGTAACACCCCGTTCCTAGAGCGCTACTAAACTAATATTTCTGACAAAGGTTAACAAATTTCTGAAAAATGAAATACTCTACTTGCATGGTATCCGAAAATGTGGTTATATTTTTTTCTTTTAAAAACTTCTTTTAAAAGAGCAGTTAGAGTATTACAGCGATTTTAGAAACATGACGATGAACAAATAAAGACACCAAAATTGATAAGGACAAGGAGCACCAAGAAGACATTCAAAGCTTAGGAGGACCAATGACTAGGGCAATGTCAAAGAGGGTCCAAGAAAGCTTAGTCCAATTCATGACTAAGACAATGACAAACAAAGATTTCAGCAAAAAAAGTTACACTTGTGTAATTGAGTTCATACTCTTTGGTTCTGGATTGGACCAGCTTATTCGATCTTATCAAGAAACTCTCTTCTTGTGGTGATCCTCACACTCATAGGCTTATCCTTGTCTTGGGTTAGACCAAGGTGGCGCCCCTGCCCCCATTCATCCATCTTCTTCACTTGCTCAAAAAAATACAAAAACATAAGTCACAACCAGATTCTATATTGAAAATCAAGTAAATGGCCAATTTCTACAACAAGGAGGCCATCATTTGGTAATCAGAGCAAGGTTTCGACCTTGATTCAAAAGAATCCCAGGTTTCTCTTCTCTTATCTTTGAGTTCTGATTTCTTAAAAAAAAATATTGCGAAAATTCAAAAAAAAAATATCTTGGTTGTGTTTCTTCCTTGCTGCTATACTCTGAATTTTATTTCTTTCTTTTGAGTGAGTTTCTTCCTTGTTGTGTGTGTGGATTATTATTTGAATTGGTTTCTTGTACTGATCATTTGCTGGTTTCTCTAAAGAACCGACAGAATTATGGATCCTCAAAATCGATTACTACTAGATGCCCTCACGGCAAAAATGAGAGAACTTTTGAAAGAGGAAGTGGAAGGCATAAATGAAAGAATTGACCAATTAGAAAACAGACAAAGTAGCAGTGATGAGGAGGGTCGGAGGAGAATAAGACATGATGAACCTAGAGAAGATAGGTTGGGTGGTATAAAAATAAAAGTACCACAATTTGTTGGGAAAAATGACCCGGAGACGTATTTGGAATGAGAAACTAAAATTGAACAAATTTTTTCCTGTAACAATTACACTGATCTTCAAAAGGTGCAGGTTGCTTCTATTGAATTTACAGATTACGCCTTGGTGTGGTGGGACCAATTGACAAAGGATAGAAGAACGCACAATGAGCCAGCCATTGCCACATGGGAGGAGATGAAAAGGCTCATGAGAAGGAGATTCATCCCATCTTACTACAACAGAGAGTTGCACAACAAATTACAGCGACTCACCCAAGGCAATAAAAGTGTTGATGAGTACTACAAGGAGATGGAGGTGACAAAAATTAGAGCAAATGTGAAGGAAGATGATGAAGCAACCATGGCCAGATTCTTGCATGGCCTAAATCGTGATATAAGTGACATAGTGGAACTGCAACACTATGTTCAATTAGACAATTTGGTACATCAAGCCATAAAGGTAGAACAACAACTCAAGAGGAAGGGCCAAATAAGAAGAAGCACTACTACTTCCAATCCTCAAAATTGGAAGAGCAATATAAAGAACGAAGGTACTTCATCATCCAAAGAAGCCGCGGCTGACACAAAAGGTAAAAACACTACAACTAGTCCTTCTCAAGTTGTTTCAACTAACCGGGTTGTTAAGTGTTTCAAGTGCCAAGGCTTAGGACACATTGCATCTCAATGTCCTACCAAGAGAATTATGATTGTAGAGGAGGTTGAGGAGGAAGATGAAGGTGCTGAAGAGTATGAAGAGGATTGTGATGAGGAGGAGGCCCAAATACCTAGCGGAGAATTACTTATGATGAAAAGGTTATTGGAAGCCGTGGTAAAGGAGGAAGATGCGACTCAAAGGGAGAACATATTTCACTCAAGGTGCCTCATACAAGGCAAGGTATGTTCCCTTATTATTGATGGTGGGAGTTGTACAAATGTTGCTAGCACAAGGTTAGTTTCCAAACTCCAACTAGAAACTCAACCACATCCCAAGCAATATAAGCTTCAATGGCTTGTTAATGATGTTGAGATGATTGCTGATGAACAAGTAGAAATTTCTTTTTCAATTGGAAAGTATGAAGATGTGGCTGTTTGTGATGTAGTTCCTATGGAGGCCAACCATGTCTTGTTGGGAAGGCCTTGGCAATTTGACAAAAAGGCAAGACATGAAGGGCATACCAACAAGTATTTTTTTGTTCATCATGGAAAACGAATTTTATTGGCTCCTTTGAGCCCAAGTGAGGTGAGAGATGATCAAAAAAAATTGAGAGAAAAAGAAAAAGAAAAAGAAAAAGAAAAAGAAGAAGAAAAAGAAAAGATCGCCAAAGAAAAAGAGAGAAAAAAGAGTGACAAAAAAAAGATTGATGAAAAAGAGAAAGAAAATTTGATGGCGACAAAAGGGGAGGTGAAAAAAGCTATCTTCTCCAATCAGCCCCTATATTTGCTTTTTAGCAAAGAGGTTGCTGGAAAATTTACCTAACACTCAAGAATTGCCAAATTGCATAAATTCTCTTTTGCAGGAATTTGAGGATTTGTTTCCTAAGGAGGTACCAAGTGGGCTGCCACCCTTAAGAGGGATTGAGCACCACATTGATCTCATTCCAGGCGCCACTTTGCCTAATAGGCCAGCCTACCGGAGCAACCCACAACAAACGCAAGAGATACAAAAGCAAGTGGCTGAATTGGTAAGTAAAGGTTGGGTAAGAGAAAGTTTAAGTCCATGTGCTGTCCCTGTTATTTTAGTCCCTAAGAAAGATGGTAGTTGGAGAATGTGCACTAATTGTAGGGCTGTTAATAATATTACTGTTAAGTATAGGCATCCAATACCTAGGTTATATGACTTGCTTGATGAACTGTTTGGTGCATGATTGTTTTCCAAAATTGCTTTGAAAAGTGGATACCATCAAATTAGAATAAGGGAAGGGGATGAATGGAAAACTGCTTTCAAAACTAAATATGGTTTATATGAGTGGTTAGTTATGCCTTTTGGGTTAACTAATGCACCTAGCACTTTCATGAGATTAATGAACCATGTTTTGAGGGAATTTTTGGGTAAATTTGTTGTTGTATATTTTGATGATATCTTGATATATAGCAAAAATTTAGAGGACCATTGCATTCATCTAAGGGCAGTTTTAAATGTGTTAAGAAAAGAAAACTTGTATGCAAACTTGGAAAAATGTGTATTCTGCACGGATCAAGTTATTTTTCTAGGTTTTGTCATAAGCTCTCAAGGAGTACATGTGGATGAAGCAAAGGTGAAGGCAATCCAAGAGTGGCCAGCACCTAAAAACGTGACTGAGGTAAGAAGTTTTCATGGTTTAGCAAGTTTCTATAGGAGGTTTGTTAAGGATTTTAGTACTATAGCTGCACCTCTTAATGAAATTGTTAAAAAAGAAATTGGTTTTAAATGGGGTGAGAAACAAGAACAAGCTTTTTCTATTCTTAAAGAAAAGCTCACCCAAGCACCAATTCTAGCATTGCCTAATTTTTCAAAATCTTTTGAAATTGAGTGTGATGCTTCCAATGTTGGAATTGGGGCTGTTTTGATGCAAGAAGGTCATCCAATTGCTTATTTTTGTGAGAAGTTAAAAGGGGCTGCCCTAAATTACCCAACTTATGATAAGGAATCGTAAGGTAAGGGCATTGCAAACGTGGCAACATTACTTGCTGCCAAAAAAATTTGTCATTCATAGTGATCATGAGTCCTTGAAGTATTTAAAAGGACAAGGTAAGTTGAACAAGAGGCATGCTAAATGGGTTGAATTTTTGGAGCAATTTCCTTATCTGATTAAGCATAAGAAGGGTAAAGCCAATGTTGTGGCTGATGCATTATCAAGAAGGTACGCATTACTCTCTACCCTTGAAACTAAAATTTTTGGTCTTGAGCACATTAAGGATTTGTATGAGCATGATCTTGATTTTTTTGTTAAATATGCTGAATGTGTGCATGCTGCCCATAATGGATTGTTTAGGCACAATGATTTTTTATTTAAGGAAAAAAGGTTGTGTGTGCCAAAAGGATCCATTAGAGAACTCTTAGTCAAAAAGGCGCATGAGGGGGGCTTAATGGGACATTTTGGTGTTCCTAAAACTTTGGAATTTTTGCAAGAACATTTCTATTGGCCTCACATGAAAATTGATGTGCAAAAATATTGTGGAAGATGTATTGTTTGCAAAAAGGCCAAATCCAAAGTTATGCCCCATGATTTATATACTCCATTGCCTGTTCCTGAATATCCCTGGATTGACCTTTCCATGGACTTTGTCTTAGGGTTACCTAGTGATGTGAAACAAGGATGACCACCCTTGACAAAAGAAGAACAAAATTGGGCTTTATTGAAATTTGTTGGAAATGACCTGTCCGTCTTGTTTTGACTGAATCAGGAGCTACAGAAGTCCGATTGGTATGGTCCTTGATGCGTTGGAAAGGTTACAAAACGTTCTACAATTCGTATTTCATACAATTTAATCAGATTCGGCTTCGATCATGGTGGAATATGGACAGGAAGTTGAAGACGAAAATTTGGACTAAAATATTTTAGTTAATTTTGTGTTATTTATTTTAAGTGAGTTGCATTAGCTTTTTATTTAAATTAAGCAAATAATTGTAGCAGCTGCATGCCTTTTGAAATAACCCATTTTGGAGTTGTTGGAGATATGTAACTGCCACTTTAAAAGCACTAGTTAGTGTGCAATTAAGGTCCAGTCATTAGTATAGGAGTTACACCATCAATTGAGCTCGTTACTATCCAATAGTGGGCTGTTTCTGAATGTATTTCCTACCCTCTATATGTATGCACGAAATTCATGAATGAAAGGAAGATTTTGGATGCTAAAAATTGTGTTTATCACATTTTGAGAGTCATGCACTCTTGGGTTCTGGATTGAACCAAACTGGACTTATCAAGAAGTAACCTTCTTGTGGTGTTCTTCGACTTACTTATCAATTCCTTAGGGAATTGTGGTGCTTCCATTCCTTTCCTCTTATCCATTTCCTTTATCTTATTTAAAAACAATTGTCCATTTTCGTTTTTATTCCTTCACCTTGCCTAAACACATTATTTGAGACAGAATTGAGCATGAAAATTCAACCTAAGATCGTTTCAAAGTATGGAGGTTGGTAGTCATCAAGTGGTATCAAAGCAAAGGTTGGGGTTGAATTTATTTTCTTAAGTTGTTCTTATTCTGTTCATCTCATCTCCATCTCAATTCTGTCCTGAATTTTATGAAAAAAAAAGGAAAAAAAATTATAATCAATTCCTATTGATTGATTGCCACTTGATTCTTTGCAACATGTTGAGATCTTCTAGCAATGAATTTGTTGTTGAGGGATATCGGGTTGGTATGTGGATGAAAAGAACTGCTGAGAGGTTAGATAGAAAAAAGAAAGAGCAAGAGGAAAAAAAAGAGAAAAAGAAAGAACGCATAGTGAAAATGAGAGGAAGGATGAGGAGATAAGAAGAAAACAAATGGAAGCGAAAAAAAGACGTCAAGATTGCTTTGAGAAAAATTTTGAAGAGTTTAGTAAGGAGTTGAAAATTCTACAAAGAAAATATTTGAGAGAAAGAAAGAGTGTGGAAAAAGAGAGTTTTGATTTTGAAGATAAAATTCAAGAGAGAAAGGTAGAGAAAGAAAAACAAGAAAATGAGGTAAAAGTTGTGGAGGAAGTCATTTTGGAAACTGGATTTTATCCTAGCCTTTTGCCAAGTTTTGTTGATTCTATTATGCCGGGATGTAGTGCTTCTATTGAAGGTAAATTGCAAGAGGAATTTGGGGATGTGTCTCCAAAGGAAGTACCTTACAACTTTGTGCCAAACAAAAGATTGAGGCATCAAGTGGACATCATTCCAAGTGCACCTCTACTCACTAGGCCAGCTTTTAAAATTCATGAAGTAGTACCTCCAAAGGAGATTGAAGATGAAGTTCGAAATGATTCCTCCAGCACAGTTGGGAAGCCATGGCCAATTACTACTCTAACCCCTTCTTCTAAGTTTTCTTGTGGTTTCATATGTTGGGATTCTCCTAATTCTATTCCTTTGTCTAACAATTCTTTCTTAAGTCTTGAAGAAAAGGAAGTGAATGAAGCAGAATGTTTTCAAAGAGTGGATACCATTTGTGAGCTATGGAAAGATGATTATGTTTTGGAATCCCAAGAGAAGGAGAATCAAGCTAATCCTTCCACTGACCTTGCAAAATTCTCCAACGTGGAAGTTACATGTGATGCATTCTTTAGATTTATTTTTGACCCTGGAGGTATTAGAGCTAGAAATTCGTGTTCGAATTCCCTTGAAGAGGGAGGGAATGATGTGAAACTAGGATGACCACCCTTGACAAAAGAAGAACAAAATTGGGCTTTATTGAAATTTGTTGGAAATGACCTGTCCGTCTTGTTTTGGCTGAGTCAGGAGCTACAGAAGTCCGATTGGTATGGTCCTTGATGCGTTCGAAGGGTTACAAAACGTTCTACAAGTCGTATTTCACACAATTTAATCAGATTCGGCTTCGATCATGGTGGAAAATGGACAGGAAGTTGAAGACGAAAATTTGGACTAAAATATTTTAGTTAATTTTGTGTTATTTATTTTAAGTGAGTTGCATTAGCTTTTTATTTAAATTAAGCAAATAATTGTAGCAGCTGCATGCCTTTTGAAATAACCCATTTTGGAGTTGTTGGAGATATGTAACTGCCACTTTAAAAGCACTAGTTAGTGTGCAATTAAGGTCCAGTCATTAGTATAGGAGTTACACCATCAATTGAGCTCATTACTATCCAATAGTGGGCTGTTTCTAAATGTATTTCCTACCCTCTATATGTATGCACGAAATTCATGAATGAAAGGAAGATTTTGGATGCTAAAAATTGTGTTTATCACATTTTGAGAGTCATGCACTCTTGGGTTCTAGATTGAACCAAACTGGACTTATCAAGAAGTAACCTTCTTGTGGCGTTCTTCGACTTACTTATCAATTCCTTAGGGAATTGTGGTGCTTCCATTCCTTTCCTCTTATCCATTTCCTTTATCTTATTTAAAAACAATTGTCCATTTTCGTTTTTATTCTTTCACCTTGCCTAAACACATTATTTGAGACAGAATTGAGCATGAAAATTCAACCTAAGATCGTTTCAAAGTATGGAGGTTGGTAGTCATCAAGTGGTGGTATCAGAGCAAGAATGGATAGTTTGGTCACATGGAAGGCAGATTCTATTCGAACTTCCATGGCTCTAGTCCCGAGTCCTCATTTGAAACATTTTTTTGATCTGAATGTTGGAAAATTATTTATTGATTCTGATCTTAAATTTTATGATGAGGTGAAGGACAATCATGTTGAGGAAGCAAGACTTGTCTTTGACCCAGGAGATTGGATATGGTCTCATTCAAACAAAAAGAGGTATCCAAAGTCCAAGTTTTTGTTTAAAGAGTGTTATGAGGATTTGAGGACAAATCCTTTTGAAGAAGGGGAGCATGATGTGATCCTGAATTCATTAAGCATGTGGAAGGAAACCTATAAAGATACACTCAAAAAAAAATTAAGGAACGTCCAGGAGTGGATTTTTATTGGTCAGTTATATTTGACCAGCACCTGCACTAGTTTTATTCAATCCATGCATTGCAACTTATTCCACCAAAAGGAGCGTGTTTTCCAACTAAATTCTACCAGCATATTTACAAGCCAAGGAGGGTGCTTTACATTCCAGCATGTGCTGCGCAAAATAAAGAAAAGAAGGCTGATCATGTTTTATTTAATATCTGCTATGTTACTTTTATTTCTCATTTTAGTGCTTTTATTTAAGAAATAGAATAAAATAGTTGCATGTCTAGGTAACTCTTTGGCAGCTTGAGTGCTATTTAATTAGCCACTTAAATAGGATAGTTATAAAATAATTAGTAATGATAGTTAATAATATCAATAGGAGTTATGTCACTTAATCGTGACCATTTGTTTTACATTTTTCAGCTGTACTAAAGGCTATATATAGCATCATATTATCAATGAAAAATAACTTGAAGTTCAGAATTTTGGTTTATACCAATTGGAGAGTTTATGCCTCTCTTAGGATTCTTGGATTAGAATCCCTTGTTTGATTCTTATCAATGGCATCCTTACCATTGTGGTGAATCTTCATTGGCTTATCAATCATTCCATGATTGTGGCGCCTTCCCTTCATCCTCTTCCTTAATCCATTTTGTTTGTTATTTTAATTTTCCCATATTTTGATTATTACATTTCATAGTTCTCTTCTTTTGCGTCAATCAAGATTTGGAAGCAGCCTTCACGTTTTTTGTTCAAGTAATTAAACAAATTCGATTGGCTGGACTTGATTGACGTTTGGTTCCAAATTTCTACTTCACTTGGCTGATTTGACATTAATTCGATCAGCTCCTTTTTAATTCACAAGTTGGTTCACGTTTTCGGTTTCATGTGTTGCATGTTCAGCTTGACGGAATGATCATGTTCTTAATGGGTTCAAGTTGAATCTAATCCCCTAGAACAAAGAACGGGAAAGATTCCATTTTTGTTGTTGTGGACAGGTTCTCAAAGATGACACATTTCATTCCATGCAAAAAGGTGGATGATGCTTGCCACATTGCTGATTTGTTTTTTAAAGAAGTGGTACGCCTACATGGCCTACCAAAAAGTATAGTGTCTGATCGTGACACTAAATTTCTAAGCCACTTCTGGAGAACTTTGTGGGGTAAGGTGGGCACTAAGTTACTATTCTCTACAACTTGTCATCCCCAAACTGATGGGCAAACTGAGGTAGTAAACAGAACTCTCTCTACTCTTCTAAGGGCTGTGCTCTTAAGGAATTTGAAAATGTGGGAAACATGGCTGCCACATGTTGAATTTGCATATAATAGGGCTGTCCATAGTACCACAAATCATTCCCCATTTGAGATTGTGTTTCTTGATCTATTACCATTACCTAACACATCTCTGTTGAAGCATAAAGATGGCAAAGCAAAAGCTGAATTTGTGAAAAGTTTGCATGAGAAAATTAAGTTGCAAATTGAAAAGAAAAATGAAAGCTATGCCAAAGGTGCCAATAAAGGGCGCAAACGGGTTACTTTTGAACCCGGAGATTGGGTTTGGATCCATATGAGGAAAGAAAGGTTTCCTTCACAAAGGAAATCTAAGTTAATGCCTAGGGGAGTGGCCCTTTTCAAGTGATTGCCAAAGTTAATAATAATGCTTATGAAGTTAACCTTCCAGGTGAGTATGGTGTTAGTGCCACTTTCAACGTTGCTGACTTGTCTCCTTTTGATGTAGGTGATGAAGACTTCAATTCGAGGTCGAATTCTCCTCAAGAGGGAGGGAATGATGAGAACAAGGAGCACCAAGAAGGCATTCAAAGCTTAGGAGGACCAATGACTAGGGCAATGTCAAGGAGGGTCCAAGAAAGCTTAGCCCAATTCATGACTAAGACAATGACAAACAAAGATTTCAGCAAAAAAAGTTACATTTGTGTAATTGAGTTCATACTCTTTGGTTCTGGGTTGGACCAGCTTATTCAATCTTATCAAGAAACTCTCTTCTTGTGGTGATCCTCACACTCATAGGCTTATCCTTGTCTTGGATTAGACTAAGGTGGCGTCCCTGCCCCCATTCATCCATCACACTTACTCAAAAAAATACAAAAACATAAGTCACAACCAGATTCTATATTGAAAATCAAGTGAATGGCCAATTTCTACAACAAGGAGGCCATCAAAAATAAAACCACAATAACCATCCAAATAAATTTATTCAGTCATTGTACACATGGTAACTCAAGTCTTGAAAGCATCATACATTTATTACAACACTGTAATTAGTACAGCTCACATCCTATAGCTGGTCGACACGCTACAACACTTACTAGACCTCTAGTAAGTTGTAAACAAAATACACAAAACAGATAGCCAGATAGGACTACCCTCAGCTACGCTTGTCAGTACCCTCGAACTCTCTGCGGTCTTCATGATCTGGGTTACAGTCATTGATTGAAAGAACCACGGGCAAGAGTTAACTTCTTAAACAAAGACAGATAACACAGTACAACATAATATACAATTCAATAAGAATGCATAAATGCTCTGCAAATGCGACTATATGCCACTGTTTATGATTCCGGAATACCAATGATATTGAATCTCATTCTGCCACTATTCAGATCTAGGACTATCGTGACGACACTGAATCCCCTTTCCGACACTATTCAGGTCTAAGATGATGACACTGAATCTCCTTCTGGCACTATTCAGGTCTGGGATTGTCCCACTACAGGCTAACGACGATACTGAATCTCCTTTCGGCACTATCCAGATCGAAGCTACCATTATGCATGTCAATGCATTTCACCAACTCCAATGAACATATCAATGCATATGATATTTCAATACGGCATAATTAAATAAACATTTAATTTAATTGTCCAACACTAACCCAACAATATACATATCTACATGATTGAAGCATACATGCAACATATCATATAATCAATTCAGAATCACAATAATTCAGCAATCCAATCCAACTAATTTGCTTCCACATATCAATTTTCAGCAAACATAATCAAATAACACAGCCCACATTCAGAATATAAATATTAGGACTCTAGGTATATCTAGAAGTAGCCCTTACGAACTACACAAAACATAAACACATATAATGTGAAGCGGCCTTACCGAAATCCACAATCCACGTGTCAAAAGCATGTCACAATCCTACTCAGCACGTACTCAAGTCTTCAAATCCTAAACATCACACTAAAGCTTAGAACACTTCTAATTCACCCAAAGTAATCCCCTAGGTTATGGTTTAATCCTAAACCCCTAGGTTACTTACCCAAAATTCTTTTTAGTAAAATACACATACCTGAAATAATAAGCAAAGTTGAAAATAAATATTTTGAAGACTAAAAATTCATTTTCTTTTAAATCTTAAAATCATAAAGTAAATACTAAAATCAAATACTTTGATTCTAACATTATCAAGGATCCACTTTGGTTAAAGGAATACAAAGATTTCTCTAACATAAGTGTTTCATAGTCTTAACATACCAATTCAATTCCTAATACTACTAAAACTCAAATTCGAATTTTTCCAAAAATTTCAATACTTCAACAACCACTAAATTATGCATGAATCAAGCTTTGAAAACACAAAAATTTTATTTTCAACCCACCTAGGCTCACAGTTTTAGGATCAAAATCTAGGGAAAATTTTTATAACTTCCTAATCAAGTAAACTTCAATATAAAACACCTAAATTCTTTTCCAAAACCTTCAACATTTTAAACCAAACTACTAATCCAAAAACTTTACTCGTATCACGGCTTGTTCAAGCATCAAGGAGTCTAAAACTTAACTTTTCTTTGATTAAACACAAATCAGTAACAACAACAACAAAATTCAAGTGCTAAACATCAATAACCCCAACAAAATTTAGGATTCTCATGAAGTGATCACACCCCTCTTTCCCTTGATGGCTCACGGCCTAGGGTTCCAAGAACAAGGGGAATAAGTTTTCATTTCACTTCATGATCATCATCCAAGCAAAATTAAAGACTTAAACAAGGAAAAACATCAAAGAAATCAACTACTACACCCTTACATAGGCCATGGTTTTGGGCTGTCAAAAACAAAGGGGAAATGCTTGGTTTTGTACTCACTTCCTAGGCCAATATGGAGATGGTAATTAGAGGAAGGAGATGGAAAAATCTGATGGTGTAAAAAGAAAGGGGAAGCCACGGCTGGAACATGGAAAAAGGAAGGAAGGATTGAAACTTTGGCTTATTTCTCACCTCACCCATATTTAGACAAAACTAGGGAAATGACATAAAAAAAATGAATGGAAGAAGGGGAGGGGAGGCTCACGGCAAGCAGAAAAAAAAAGGAAGGGATGGGTCTTTTTATCAAAAATAAAATGTGATTCTAATTAAATAACTTGGAGCCAAAGTAACTTGGAGACAAAGTTAAAAAAAATAAATGAATGGATGAGGAATAAAGGGAGGGTCACGGTGATTTCATAAGGAAAGGAGGAGGAAAAGTATAAATTAATGTTGGTAATTTACTTGGCTAGGATTAACTTATGAAAGGTACTTTCTAATCAACAAAGGTAAGCTTGACACATAGGCATCAAGGAGAAGATATTTCTAATCTAATTACCAAGTCTAAATATCTAATCTCTCTTCTCATGATTACCCACTAATCCTAGAGTTTTGGTGTCCTAAAATTACGGTGGCGAATAATCGCGTTAATACTAATTCGTTAGCCGATAAATCGCGAAAACTAATTTACTTAGAAATTAATTCACCGCGTGATAATAATTTATCACAAATAATAAAAACAATTGAAAACACTCAAGCATCATCACAATAAGTTACGTTTCGATTTTCATCGAAATCGGAGTTTGTTTTAAATTTTTATTGCGAATAAATAGAGGCACTTGCAAAAACAGATGCACACACGTATAAACAGAGGCACTTGCAAAAATAGACGCAACATAAAAACAGAGGCATATTATCAATCAAACGTAGACATTTCAGAGACATAAAATAGAGGCAAATATATTCAAATTAGACACTTATTCCTTTATAAGATGAAAGTTCAAGTTCTTTCTTATAAAGTTGAATCTATCCTGTTTTGTAAAGATATCTGCCCATTGATGGTCAGTATCAATAAATTTAATTTCAAGTATCCCTTTCTGAACATAGTCTCTAAGGAAGTGGTGTTTAATTTCAATATGTTTAGCACGTGAATGCAAAATGGGATTTTTAGTCAAACATATTGCAAAAGTATTATCACAGTATATAGGAATGTTACTCTCTTTAATCTGATAGTCCTCAAGCTGATACTTTATCCATAGAAGTTGTGAGCTACTGCTTGCAGCAGATATGTACTCAGCTTCTGCTGTTGATATTGCAACTATGCTTTGCCTTTTGCTGGACCAAGAGATAAGGTTTGCTCCAAGAAATTTGCAGCCACCACTTATGCTTTTTCTTTCAATTCTATCTCCAGCAAAGTCAGCATCACAGAAACTTACTAACTTGTAATTTTCTGAATTCTTATAAAGTAAACCAAGGTTAGTAGTTCCTTTAAGATACCTAAAGATTCTCTTAACAGTAGTTAAGTGAGATTCTCTAGGATCAGATTGAAATCTTGCACATAAGCATACACTAAACATAATATCAGCCTTGAGGCAGTAAGATAAAGGAGTGAACCAATCATACCTCTTTATACCTTTTGGTCTACCTTTTAACTAGATTCATCTTTGCTGAGAGCACATATTGGATGCATTGGCGTGCTCATTGGTTTGGTTTCCTCAAGCTTGAACTTCTTTAAGAATTCTTTCATATATTTAGTCTGATGGATATAGGTTCCATCTTAACATTGCTTGATTTGAATACCAAGGAAGAATTTTAATTCTCCCATCATACTCATTTCAAACTCATTCTGCATAAGCTTAGAGAATTCCTCACAAAGAGATTCATTAGTAGCACCAAAGATGATATCATCAACATATATTTGAACTATAATAAAATGTTTTTAGATGATTTTCTAAAGAGTGTAGTGTCCACCTGTCCTCTTTCAAAACCATTGACATTAAAAAGGAGCTCAGTCTGTCATACCAAGCTCTTGGGCCTTGTTTAAGACATAGAGAGCCTTTTTAAGTTTGAAAACACGCTCTGGATAAGCAATATCTTCAAATCCAGGTGGTTGTTTTATAAAAACACTTCCTCACTTATAAAACCATTTAAAAATGCACTCTTTACGTCTATTTAATGTCATTATGTGCAGCAAATGATAATAAAATTCTAATTACTTCAAGTTTAGCTATAGGAGCAAAGGTTTTAGTATAATCTATACCTTCCTCTTGTGATTACCCTTGAGCAACAAATCTAGCCCTTGGGCTGCTGGACAGATACAAACCAAATGTCACTATTAAGTGACTTAGGGGGCGTTTGTTACAGCTTTTTTTAGAATAAAATCACTTTTTTTATGTTAAAAATCATTTTTTTAATTTTAATTGTGTTTGTTTCAGATTTTTTAGAAAATGATTTTTTTCAAAAAATGATTTTTAGGTTAAAAATGAAAAGCTGAAAAAAGTAGCTTCTCATTCATAAGAGTTGAAAAAATGATTTTTATAATCCTAAACAAACACAAATTAGCTTCAGATTTTTTTAAAATCTATAAAAAATAATCTCTAGATTATTTTAAAACATAATCACTTTTTTTTAAGCTGTAACAAACGGGCCCTTAATTCCTTGTGCTAGACTTAACTATCTACTAGTGCTAGACTTAATTCTCTAATAAGTGGATCATTCAAAGAGCACCCAAGCTACTAAAGAGTCACCTAGGCATGGAAACCAAAGGTTGCCCTCCTTTTCAGCCTAAAAAAAAGTGGACTCCCTTATTCCAATTGGATCTCGCCCAAACATCAAAATAGTGCAGCCCACACAACATAAAAAACTAAAGTAAATAAAATATTTTCGTCCAGAAGAATGTCATCAACTTGTAGCCCTTTTTCACCATGATAGAAGCCAAATCTGGTCAAGTAGCATGAAATACGATTTGTAGATAATTGTCTTATCTTTTCCACGCATCAAAGAACACATTATTTGGACTTGTACAGCTCAAGATATTGCTAAAACAATCCAGACGAGTCATTTCCAATAGATTTCATGAATTCCCAATTTTGATCTTCTTTTGTCAAAGGTGGTCATCCATGATCATATCATACCCTCTCTCTTCAAAAGAATTCGATCTCGAATTTCTTGATCCAGTACCTCCAGGGTCAAAAATAATTCTAAAGAACCCATCACATGAGACTTGCATATAAGGAAAATTTGCATGTTCATTGAAAGGTTTTGCTTGATCCTTCATTCCTTTAGATTCCAAAACATATTCATCTTTCCAGAGTTCACAAATGGTAGCCACCCCTTGAGGCCATTCTCTTTCATTCAAATTCTTCTCTACCTGACATTGCTCCTTTTGGAAGCACTTCTTCAATTACATGGATTTTCTTGCAAGCTTCCTTTGTAATTTTGTTTGTAACCTGTTTCTCAAAGGAATTTACACAATTTGGCAAACAGTTAGGATCAAAACAAGTAACCATGATTTTTGTCTTCTCTTCATTTTCATAAGATGGCTTAATGAGTAGAAGAGCACTTGGAATGAGGACTACTGGATTTTTAATATAGTCATCCTCAATGTTTCTTTCAAATATTTCCTCACTATCTTTTCTTTTCTGAAGTTTTACCTCATTTTCTTGTGTTTCCTTCTCCTCCACACTCTTCTTTTCTCTCAAATATTTTCTCTCTATGTTTTTCAACTCTTTTTTGAACTCTTTAGTAGCTTGCATACAACTCTTCTCAAAGATACACTTGATCTTTTCACTCTCTTTTTTTCTACCTTTTTCCTTATCCTTCCTCTCATTTTCTCTACACCTTCTTTCTTTTCTCTACTTGCCTCCTTTTCATTAGCTACCAAATCTCTAGAACCAAATCTCAACATGTTGCAAAGAACGAAAAAAGATAACAGGATACATAAGAAGAGATGAACAAGAAAGGAAGATCAATTCAACCCAAACCTATGCTTTGATACCACTTGATAACTACCAACCTCCATAGTTGCCTTTTAAGCGATCTTAGGTTGAATATCTAGAAAGCAATTCAGTTTTCAGATTTTATGATCAAGAAAATTAGGAGAAATAAAATAAAAATGTGGATGAGTAAGAAATGGAAGGCGCCACAATTCCAATATAAGCCAAGAATGAGGATCGCCACAAGAACTGATTCTTGATAAGATCAAAAGGGTGGTTCAATCCAGAACCAAAGAGAAACAATTTTCTCTCACAAATGGTATAAACCAAAATTTAACATCCAAGTTATTCATTTCATTCATAGAAAAGGGGTATATATAGCCCTTGGGCTGTTGGACAGATACAAACCAAAGGTCACTATTAAGTGACTTAATTCCTAGTGCTAGACTTAACTATCTACTAGTGCTAGACTTAATTCTCTAATAAGTGGATCATTCAAAGAGCACCCAAGCTACTAAAGAGTCACCTAGGCATGCAAGCCAAAGGTTGCCCTCCTTTTTAGCCTAAAAAAAACGTGGACTCCCTTATTTCAATTGGATCTCGCCCAAACATCAAAATTGTGCAGCCCACACAACATAAAAAACTAAAGTAAATAAAATATTTTCTTCCAGAAAAATGCTATCCACTTGTAGCCCATTTTTCACCATGATAGAAGCCAAATCTGGTCAAGTAGCATGAAATACGATTTGTAGATAATTGTCTTATCTATCCAACACATCAAAGAACATATTATTCGGACTTTTACAGCTCAAGATATTGCTAAAACAATCCATACGGGTCATTTCCAATGAATTTCAAGAATTCCCAATTTTGCTCTTCTTTTGTAAAAGATCCATGATCATATCATTCTTTCTCTTTGCTTTAAAGAAAATGGATCTATCTTTCTTGCTCTTGACTATACAAGCATTATCACTGAAGCCAACATCATTGCCACTATCGCATAATTAACTTACACTTAGTAGGTTATGCTTTAGGCCGTCAACAAGTAAAACATTATCAATAGAAGGTAGAAATTTCTCGCCAATTCTTTCACTTTCAATGATTTTACCTTTCTGGTTTCCTCCGAAACCTACTGTTCAACTCTCTTTAAGTTGGAGTTCTTGGAACATACGCCTTTCTGCCGTCATGTGATGTGAGCAACCATTGTCCAAGTACCAGAAATGGTGTTTCAACTCTATTGCTAAGCAAATCTGCAACATATACAATCTTGACCTTAGGTACCCAAATCATTTTGGGTCCTCTCTTATTGTAAAAAGTACAAAGCAGATAGTCACTATGATTGTTGGTATCTTTGGTTATCAAATTTGTGTTTCGAAAAGTGGGTTCCTCTGGTTTGTAACTAAGATCCCGTTAACCATTTTGGCTTACGCCCCAAATCATAGATGCTTGTTTGCTTCGTGTAACACACTCAGCAAGGAATTTTTAAAATCCCTTTTCATATTTTGAAGAGTTACATTCAACTTTTTCCTTAGTCTTAGAGCTGTCACTCACCAGACGGTGATTTTCAGCTTTGAGCTTCCCATTCTCCTCATTGAGTATTTGAAATTCTTTTGAAAGTTTTGAGAATTTCTTTTTCAAAGATTTATACTCAGTGTTGAGTTTAGAAGACTCATCTAATAGTTCATCAAAAGCTATTTCAATATTAGAAGATGGGTTAGAATCTACCTCTTCATCTTCTTCTTCACTGTCTGACCCTATGGTAGCCATCAGAACCATGTTTGCTTGTTCCTCATCATCATTAGACGATGGTGAATCAGAATCATCCCATGTTGCCAGGAGACCTTTCTTCTTCTTGCCTTTGAAACCTTCTTTCCTTGGTTTCTCTTTTTTCGAGTTGTGGACATTCAGACTTGAAACGTCCAGGCCTTTTGCACTCATAGCAAATAACTTGGCTTTTGTCCTTGTAGTCCTTCTTCTCCCTTGAGTCCTTCTTGTGGAACTGCTTCCTGAACCTTCCTTTGTTTTTCCACATACATTGAATTTTCCTTGATAATAAGGAAATTTCTTCGTCTGTGTCTCCACCACTCTCATCAGACGATCCTTCGTCTGCTTCCAGTTCAGCTTGAAGTGCTTTGGAGGAAGATGCCTTGTTTGTAGATTTCAAAGCAATGGACTTTGATTTCTTAGGAGCTTCTTCCTCATCTAGCTCAAGCTCATGAGCTCTCAAGGAACTCAGAAGATCTTCAAGACGCAAGACATTCAGGTCCTTGGCTTCTTGAATAGCCGTGACCTTAGGTCTCCATTTCTTTGGCAGGGTTCTTAAGATTTTCTTTACGTGATCAGCAATGGTATAGCTTTTCTTAAGAACCTTCTTCCATTTTGAAGAGTTCATATTGTCTGACCAAGATATTAGCCTTGGTTTCTTGCACTTGGGAAGTACCCTCATAGGCCAAAGCCAATGAGTCCCAAATTTCTTTAGCAGTTTCATTCTTTTCGTATTTCTCGTATTCCTTATCAGAAATAGCAGAAATAAGGTAATATCTTGCTTTCTGATATAATTGATAAGCTTTTTTTTGCTCAGCTTCCCATTTATCCCTAGGAATGAGTTTATTCTTGGAATCAACTGGTTCATTGTTTTTGAACCATATCCCATAGTTCGAGTTATTGAGACTCGAAGAAGGTTTTTACTTTATCTTTCCAGTAATCGTAGTTTGTTCCAGTGAACAAAGGAGGACGGTTAACGTGACCACCAGCTTCGTTGCTTGCCGTATATAAAGAATAAGATCTTTTCCTCTTACACTGTTAAGTGCTCAACCAAGAGGCCGAGCTCTGGTACCAATTGAACGTGGCAAAAACACAAGAAAGGGGGGGTTTAAATTGGGTTTTAGAAATCTTTTTGCAAAACTTGTATATTTTTGAAACCCTTTTCAAAAACAACTCTTTAACAAAATAGTAATGAAAACTAGTGAAGAGAAGAGAATGACACAGTGATTTATATTAGTTCACTATCACCTGATAGCTACGTCTAAACCCTTCACACACTTGAAGGATTTCTCCACTATAATCAACCTGATTACACTTGAGAGAATACTACTGCCAAACTGGCTATACTCATAACTTCTCATTCTCCTCATTGAGTATTTGAAATTCTTTTGAAAGTTTTGAGAATTTCTTTTTCAAAGATTTATACTCAGTGTTGAGCTTAGAAGATTCATCCAACAGTTCATCAAAAGCTATTTCAATATCAGAAGATGGGTTAGAATCTACTACCTTTTCATCTTCTTATTCACTATCTGACCCTATGGTAGCCATCAGAGCCATGTTTGCTTGTTCCTCATCATCATCAGACGATAATGAATAAGAATCATCCCATGTTGCCATGAGACCTTTCTTCTTCTTGCCTTTGAAACCACCTTTCCTTGGTTTCTCTTTCTCGAGTTGTGGACATTCAGACTTGAAATGTCCAGGCTTTTTGCACTCATAGCAAGTAACTTGGCTTTTGTCCTTATAGTCCTTCTTATCCCTTGAGTCCTTCTTGTGGAATTGCTTCCTGAACCTTCCTTTGTTTTTCCACATACGTTGAATTTTCCTTGATATTAAGGAATTTTCTTCGTCTGTGTCTCCACCACTCTCATCAGACGATCCTTCGTCTGCTTCCAGTTCAGCTTGAAGTGCTTTGGAGGAGGATGCTTTGTTTGTAGATTTCAAAGTAATGGACTTTGATTTCTTAGGAGGCTCTTCTTCATCTAGCTCAAGCTCATGAGCTCTCAAGGAACTCACAAGATCTTCAAGTCGCAAGGCATTCAGGTCCTTAGGTCTCCACTTCCTTGGCAGGCTTCTTAAGATTTTCTTTATGTGATCAGCAGTGGTATAGCTTTTTTTAAGAACCTTTAGACCATGAAATAGTGTTTGGAATCTTCCAAACATAGTTTCAATGCTTTCACCCTCTTCCATTTTGAAGAGTTCATATTGTCTAACTAAGATGTTAGCCTTGGTTTCTTGCACCTGGGAAGTACCCTCATAGGCCAAAGCCAATGAGTCACAAATTTCTTTGGCAGTTTCATTCTTCCCACATTTTTCATACTCTTTCTCAAAAAAGGCATAGTTAAGAAAATATCTTGCCTTCGAATTTAGTTGATAGGCTTTCTTATGCTTATCTTCCTTATTTTCTCTAGGAATGGGTTTATTCTTGGAATCAACTGGTTCAGTATATTGTTTTTGAACCATATCCCATAGTTCGAGTTGTTGAGACTCGAAGAAGGTTTTCACTTTATCTTTCCAGTAGTCGTAGTTTGTTCCAGTGAACAAAGGAGGAAGTTTAACGTGACCACCGGCTTCGTTGCTTGCCATGTGTAAAGAATAAGATTTTTTCCTCTTACACTGTTAAGTGCTCAACCATGAGGCCGTGCTCTGGTACCAATTGAACGTGGAAAAAACACAAGAAATGATAAGGACATAGTAAGCAAGGACACTAGTGAAGCACTTCAAGGACTAGGAGGACCAATGACAAGGGCACGTGCCAAGAAAGCTAAGGAGGCCTTAAACCAAATGGTAACAACTATAATGGAAGCAAGGCCTAAACTAAAAGGAATAGAGCCCAAATTGGTCAACTACTTGAGTCCACATGAAGGAGGGTTGGGCGCATGACATGCTGCCCATTCTTTTACTTGTTTACTTTTAATAAGTTGTAATAAAATGTGTGGGTGCAGAACATTTAATTAATTAGGCCCTAACACTTAAGTTTATTTTGCATGTGTGTTTATTTCAAATGGAGCAAGGGCTGCTGCATGTGTTATGCGCTGCCTAAGCCCAAATGTTGAGTTATTTTTGTTGTTTTTGTTGGTTTGAATGATGATTGGGCTGAAGCATAAGGAAGGGCGCCACGGAGCTACAAAGGGGGGTGCAAGAGCACTTATTTGGTGTTAGAAGAAGCAATTCTCTGATGCCTTTTTAGATACCTTGCTGAAGAATCAGTTTTGAGAGTTTTGTAACCACCATTCCATTAAGAGTAGACAAAGTCATTAATAGGGAGGTTACAAATTACCACCAAGAATAATGCTAGTTAAGTGGCTTGTCTCCTTCATTGTAAATTCAGCAAAGAGGATCCCTCCCTCTATATATATGTTGTGCCCAAATCAATAAAAGGTTAGCTTGGAATTTTCAGATAATTGATACCTTGTGTATTGTTGAGAGTATGTCTCTCTTGGGTTCTTCATTGAACCTTTCCTTTTGATCTTATCAAGAAACCAAGTTTTCTTGTGGCGATCATTCCCCAAGGCTTATCATTTCTTCTTCTTCTCCATAGAAGCAAGAGTGTGGCGCCTCCCCCATTTCTTTCTATTCCATCTTTTTCATTTCTTCTTTGTTCTAATTTCCTTATTCTGGTTCTTTACTATTCAGCCTTTACATTTCCTTGTCATTTAAATTCTTGCAATTTACAATTCATTGTCAAATTTATCATTTCCATTATATTATTGTGAATTGCAACTGAATTGCACAAGGATTGATAAACCATGCAAATTGGATAGTCATCAAGTGGTATTCAGAGCAAGGTTCCGTTTGGACTAATTCTTGCTGTCATTTTTGTTCTTAGTATTAACATTGCAGTTTTTTTGTCAAAAAAAAAATTGCAGTCCCTTCCTTATATTTTCTGTTTGGTTATTAAAAAAAAAAAAGAGAGATAGAAATCTACAAAAAAAAAAACCCGAAAATTAAAAAAAAAAAAAAAGAAAATCTAGACTGTGAAGGAATTGTGTATTATATTCCTCTTGCTTGCTGCCATACTCTTATTTGCTTTTTTTTTTTTAAAAAAAAATTGAGTTAGTTTGTTCCTTTCTCATACTTTCTTCCTTAGTATTGTTATTGCTTTCCTTAAGTCTTGTGTGCGTGTTTACCATTAGAATTTTTGTTTTCTTGTGTGATTGAGGCTGGTTTCTTTAAAGAACTCAAAGAGGGCATCGAGTGGAAAAAGGCAAGAGTGCATATCATAGAAAAAGCCTAAATTGAGTGAAACACGAGTGGTAACAATTTTTTTTTTTTGAGTGAAATACATGAGTAGAGAGTGGTGAGGTCCTATTCCCTCCATTTTTTGTTTCTTTTGCAGAAAATTCATGGCTGAAAATAGTCCTCCTCCAAGCCCAAGAACAACAGCTATACAGTTGCAAATAACAGCCTTGACTCAACACATGGAGAGGCTGATGCGCCAACAAGCAGATGATCCATGAAAGACTTGATCAGTTGGAGAGGAATAGAACACCTAGACATTTTTCTCAGGGTGAAAGTGAAGGATCTGAAGGTAGGAGGCGTAGGGAGAGACATGAGAGGAGGAGAGAAAATGAGGGAAGAAATAATAGAGAGGAAAGGTTGGGTGGGATAAAAATAAAAGTACCATCTTTTCAAGGAAAAAATGATCCAGAGGTGTATTTGGAGTGGGAGACAAAAATAGAACAAATTTTTTCTTGTCACACCTTTACAGATGCTAAAAAGGTGCAGGTTGCTGCCCTTGAATTCACTGATTATGCCCTGGTGTGGTGGGATCAAACCTTGAAAGAAAGAAGGAGATTTGAAGAGCCACCCATTGAGACTTGGGAGGAGATGAGAAGAATCATGAGAAAAAGATTTGTACCTTCCTATTACCATAGGGAATTGTACAATAAACTTCAAAGACTCACCCAAGGGTCTAAAAGTGTTGATGAGTATTTCAAAGAAATGGAGATGGCCATGATACGAGCTAATGTGGTGGAGGAAAGAGAAGCAACTATGGCACGATTCCTACATGGCCTAAATCGTGACATAAGTGATGTGGTGGAGCTGCAACATTATGTTGAACTAGAGGAGTTGGTACACCAAGCCATCAAGGTGGAACAACAACTCAAAAGGAAAGGCCATACAAAGAAGAATCCTTCCACTTTCAACTCCCTAAGTTGGAAGAACAATCCAAAGAAGGAGGGTACCACATCCTCCAAGGAGGCTACGGTTGACCCTAAGGGGAAAGCTATTTCTTCTTCTAATGATGTCTCACCAAGCACTAAAATTCGTGATGTTAAGTGCTTCAAGTGTCAAGGCCGAGGACACATTGCATCACAATGTCCAACTAAGAAGGTGATGATCTTGAAAGACAACGGAGAATTTTCTACGGAGGCCTCATCCGAATCTGAAGAAGAAACTGAAGTGGAGAAGCCACCAGAAGGAGATTTGCTCATGGTGAGAAGAATGTTGGGAAGCCAAATCAAAGAGGAGGACACAAACCAAAGGAAAAACATCTTTCATACAAGGTGTTTGATTCAAGGAAAGGTATGTTCTCTAATAATTGATGGAGGGAGTTGTACTAATGTGGCTAGCACACGTTTGGTGTCAAAACTTAATTTGGAAACAAAACCTCACCCAAAACCTTATAAACTCCAGTGGCTAAGTGAAGCGGTAGAAATGACCGTAAACAAACAAGTTGAGGTTTGTTTTTCAATTGGGAAGTACCATGATGTTGTTTTGTGTGATGTGGTACCTATGGAAGCTAGTCACATGTTACTTGGGCGGCCATGGCAATTTGATAAAAAAGCCACCCATGAGGGACACACAAATAAATTCTCATTCTTGCATAATGATCAAAAGATTACTCTTGTACCATTGTCTCCTAGAGAGGTGAGAGAGGATCAAAACAAAATGAGAGAAAACAAAGAGCAAGAGGAAAAAGAGAGAGAAAAGAAAGAAGAGGGCAAAATTAAAAAGAATAAAAATAGTGAGAAAAAAAGTGATGAAAAAGAGAGAAAAAAGAGTTTTCTTGCTACAAAAGGAGAGGTGAAGAGAGCAATTTTTTCACACCAGCCCCTATACTTGCTTTATTGCAAGGAATTTAATTTACTCTCTAACAATACTGAAGCAAAAATTTTGCCAAGTGGAATTGAGTTTCTTTTGCAGGAATTTGAAGATGTGTTTCCAAAGGAGGTACCGTATGGTTTACCCCCCCTATAAGAGGAATAGAGCATCGCATTGATCTCATTCCCGGAGCCTCATTGCCTAATAGGCCAGCATATCGTAGCAATCCTTAACAAACTCAAGAGATACAAAAGCAAGTGGAGGAATTGTTGCGCAAAGGGTGGGTAAAAGAGAGCTTGAGTCCTTGTGCTGTACCGGTAATTTTGGTACCCAAGAAGGATGGTAGTTGGAGGATGTGCACTGATTGTAGAGGCATCAACAATATCACCATCAAGTATAGGCATCCTATTCCCAGGTTAGATGATTTGCTTGATGAACTATTTGGTGCATGCTTATTTTCCAAAATTGATTTAAAAAGTGGGTATCATCAAATTAGAATAAGGGAAGGGGATGAATGGAAAACTGCTTTCAAAACAAAATATGGTTTGTATGAATGGATGGTTATGCCTTTTGGTTTAACTAATGCACCTAGTACTTTCATGAGACTAATGAACCATGTTTTGAGGGAATTTTTGGGTAAGTTTGTTGTTGTATATTTTGATGATATCTTGATATATAGCAAAAACTTAGATGACCATTACAATCATTTGAGGGCTGTTTTGCATGTGCTTAGAAAAGAAAAATTGTATGCCAATTTGGAAAAATGCATTTTTTGTACAAATCATGTTATTTTGTTGGGCTTTGTTGTGAGTGCTGAAGGTGTGCATGTTGATGAGGGAAAAATTAAAGCCATTCAAGAGTGGCCAACCCCTAAAAATGTGAGTGATGTAAGGAGTTTTCATGGGTTAGCAAGTTTCTATAGGAGATTTGTGAAAGACTTTAGTACTTTGGCTGCACCTCTTAATGAAATTGTTAAAAAGAATGTTGGTTTTAAATGGGGTGAGAAACAAGAGCATGCCTTTGCTGCCCTAAAAGAGAGACTTACTCATGCACCCATTCTTACATTGCCTAATTTTGCAAAATCTTTTGAAATTGAATGTGATGCATCTAATGTTGGGATTGGGGCTGTTTTAATGCAAGAAGGCCATCCAATTGCTTATTTTAGCGAGAAATTAAATGGGGCGGCCCTTAATTATTCTACCTATGATAAGGAATTGTATGCCTTGGTAAGGGCTTTGCAAACTTGGCAACACTATCTTTTGCCCAAAGAATTTGTCATTCATAGTGACCATGAATCCTTGAAGCATTTGAAAGGGCAAGGTAAGTTGAACAAGAGACATGCCAAATGGGTTGAATTCCTTGAACAATTCCCATATGTGATAAAGCACAAGAAAGGTAAGGCCAATGTGGTTGCGGATGCACTTTCAAGAAGGTATGTCTTACTTTCTTCTCTTGAAACAAAATTGTTTGGTCTTGAACTTCTTAAAAAATTGTATGAAAGTGATCCGGACTTCTCTTCTAAATATTCTTCTTGTGAGCATGTTGCACAAAATGGATACTTTAGGCATAATGATTATTTGTTTAAAGAGAAAAGATTGTGTGTGCCAAAAAGTTCCATTAGAGAATTGCTTGTGAAAGAAGCACATGAGGGGGACTAATGGGGCACTTTGGGGTTCAAAAGACTTTGGACATGTTGCAAGAACATCTTTATTGGCCCCACATGAAAATTGATGTGCAAAAATTTTGTGATAGATGCATTGTGTGTAAAAAGTCCAAATCTAAGGTAATGCCTCATGGTCTTTAAACTCCTTTGCCTACTCCTGATTTTCCTTGGATTGATATTTCTATGGACTTTGTTTTGGGGCTTCCTAGAACAAAGAATGGCAAAGATTCTATTTTTGTGGTGGTTGATAGGTTTTCAAAAATGGCACATTTTATACCTTGCAAGAAAGTAGATGATGCTTGTCATGTTGCTGATTTGTTCTTTAAAGAGGTTGTGCGCCTACATGGCCTGCCAAGAACCATAGTTTCAAATCGTGACACAAAATTCCTAAGTCACTTTTGGAGAACTTTGTGGGGTAAAGTGGGCACAAAACTGCTTTTCTCCACTACTTGTCATCCTCAAACGGATGGACAAACTGAGGTAGTGAATAGGACTCTTTCTACTCTTCTTAGAGTTGTCCTTAAAAAGAACCTTAAAATGTGGGAAGAATGTTTGCCTCATGTGGAGTTTGCATATAATAGGGTTATCCATAGTACTACTCAATATTCACCTTTTGAAGTTGTTTAATCCTTTAACTCCTCTTGATTTATTGCCATTGCCTAACACTTCTCTTTTGAAGCAAAAAGATGGAAAGGCCAAGGCCGAATTTGTGAGAAAATTGCATGAGCAGGTGAAAATGCAAATTGAGAAGAAAACTGAAAGCTATGCTAAACATGCAAACAAGGGAAGAAAAAGGATGATTTTTGAACCTGGTGATTGGGTTTGGGTGCATATGTGGAAGGAAAGGTTTCCTTTACAAAGGAAAAGCAAACTTCATCCAAGAGGAGATGGACGTTTTCAAGTGCTATCCAAGATTAATGATAATGCTTATAAGATAGCACTACCCGGTGAGTATGGTGTTAGAGCTACCTTTAATGTGGCTGATTTATCTCTTTTTGATATAGGTGATGAAGATTTCAATTTGAGGTCGAATTCACTTAAAGAAGGAGGGGATGATAAGGACATAGTAAGCAAGGACACTAGTGAAGCACTTCAAGGACTAGGAGGACCAATGACAAGGGCACGTGCCAAGAAAGCTAAGGAGGCCTTAAACCAAATGGTGACAACTATAATGGAAGCAAGGCCTAAACTAGAAGGAATAGAGCCCAAATTGGTCAACTACTTGAGTCCACATGAAGGAGGGTTGGGCGCATGACATGCTGCCCATTTTTTTACTTGTTTATTTTAAATAAGTTGTAATAAAATGTGTGGGTGCAGAACATTTATTTAATTAGGCCCTAACACTTAAGTTTATTTTGCATGTGTTTATTTCAAATGGACCAAGGGCTGCTACATGTGTTATGCGCTGCCTAAGCCCAAATGTTGAGTTATTTTTGTTGTTTTTATTGGTTTGAATGATGATTGGGCTGAAGCATAAGGAAGGGCGCCATGGAGCTACAAAGGGGGGTGCAAGAGCACTTATTTGGTGTTAGAAGAAGCAATTCTCTGATGCCTTTTTAGATACCTTGCTGAAGAATCAGTTTTGAGAGTTTTGTAACCACCATTCCATTAAGAGTAGACAAAGTCATTAATAGGGAGGTTACAAATTACCACCAAGAATAATGCTAGTTAAGTGGCTTGTCTCCTTCATTGTAAATTCAGCAAAAAGGATCCCTCCCTCTATATATATGTTGTGCCCAAATCAATAAAAGGTTAGCTTGGAATTTTCAGATAATTGATACCTTGTGTATTGTTGAGAGTATGTCTCTCTTGGGTTCTTCATTGAACCTTCCCTTTTGATCTTATCAAGAAACCAAGTTTTCTTGTGGCGATCATTCCCCAAGGCTTATCATTTCTTCTTCTTCTCCATAGAAGCAAGAGTGTGGCGCCTCCCCCATTTCTTTCTATTCCATCTTTTTCATTTCTTCTTTGTTCTAATTTCCTTATTCTGGTTCTTTACTATTCAGCCTTTACATTTCCCTGTCATTTAAATTATTGCAATTTACAATTCATTGTCAAATTTATCATTTCCATTATATTATTGTGAATTGCAACTGAATTGCACAAGGATTGATAAACCATGCAAATTGGATAGTCATCAAGAAAGGGGGGTTTGAATTGGGTTTTAGAAATCTTTTTGCAAAACTTGTATATTTTTTAAAACCTTTTAAAAAACAACCCTTTAACAAAATAGTAATGAAAACTAGTAAAGAGAAGAGAAGAGAATGACACAGTGATTTATACTAGTTCACTATCACCTGATAGCTACTTCTCACACTTGAAGGATTTCTCCACTATAATCAACCTGATTACACTTGAGAGTATACTACTGCCAAACTGGCTATACTCATAACCTCTTAGAACGACTTAGTACTGTCAAGCCTCTAAGGAATGCAGCCACTACTGGGCTAAATACATTGTTCAAAAGTAGTTTGAAACAATATCAAATAACTCTCAGCAGAGAGGATATATAATGAAAAACTCAAGCACAAAGAATAACTTTCAAACTGAAAGAATAAAACGTTTAAGTGCTTGTTCATTGTGATCTTAGAGACTTGGAATGAATCTTGGTTGCTCACTGTGTTTCACTGTGTTCTCAATCGTTTTTCTTTTTTTTTAACCTACTTCAGTGAGATAAGTTAGGTATATATAGATAGGGTTGTAAATAGTGTCGTTGTGACCTAACAGCTCATTTCACCAATGGACAAAACTTCAGATCCCCTTTGTGTGGATTTTAGCAAGTCACGTCGCTTTCCACTCTGTTCTTGCATACTGACACAGCAGACTTTTGCAGGATCTTGGCCCTTATGATCTTTTTGAAAATAAGACACTTCTTGAGCAAGTTTTCTGATGATTATATCCGTTGACACTCCCTTTGGCTTTTGATTCCTCATACATTAAAATACTCATCAATGAGGTCTCTTTAATATATGAAGTAGCCTTTAATGAACACTCAGTCGGATTTCAGATCAGAGCATCTGTCAAACAGACGATGCTTGTACGGAGATACTCTGTTCACCAAAGTGAGCTTGAAACAGAGCCAAGTTCTTCAGTACAGAATTTGTTGGCTTTTCAAATAACAGAGTCTTGTAGAAACAGACGAAGGCTTCCACTGAGTAGTCTATTCATAGTCTATTGAGCATTGACCAAAAACAGAGCGTTGACCAAGACAGAGCATGGTCTCACCAGATCATGGTCTATCAGAGCGTTGACTGACAACAGAGCGTTGGCCAAGACAGAGTGAGGCTATCAGACGATGTCGTCAGTAATTTTCAGAGGATTAATGCCAGACTCAGATTTATGAAACTGAGAGTCAAATACACAATTTCACTTAGTCTTCTAAGACAATTCCTTCTGATGAATAGTGACTTCTGCACACTAACAAACACATCAGAAGATAAATTATTCTATTAACTATTTGTTATCATTAAAACAATTAAGATTCATTGTTTCCGAATCCACTTGATTCCAACGACCATGTGGCTAACCAAGTCAAGCTAAGTGATACTAGTTACTAACCCTAACCCTAATAACGTGGCCATCCAAGTCAAGCTGAGTTATACTTGTCCCAAAGCCTAATCATTTGGTCAACCAAGTCAAGCTAAGTGATAGAACTTCCAAACTCTGACCCGTACCCTGTGCAAAACCAAGTCAAGCTAAGTGATACTAGTCCCTATCCCTAACCCTAATCATGTGGCCATCCATGTCAAGTGATACTAGACCCTAACCCTATGTAACACCCTGCCGAGACAGGGCGTCACTTAATCCTGACTCAGCAATAACACATTTCCAATTCAATTTCAGAGTACGCAACAGGACACACTGGCCGTGATGCAACATTGCTTCCCAGGCTCTAAGTACTTGATTTTCTTGTCTATCTATTATTTGTCATCATATAAAAGAAACACACCAGAAAACAAAGGGGTAAGACACTCATCAATCACTATCAAGCAGGAAAACAACATAGCTGATAGACTGTCACCATGCACATCAGCATATCACAGTAATTATTAACATAACTGTTACCACAAATACACACTCAAACTCTTGAGTACACGGTCACAGACCAGACAATACTGATACGTCATACTGACAATCCTGACCACACGGTCACAGACCACATCATACTCTGATACTACACGTCACTGGTCTTTCAGGCCCATTACCGTCCCTACTGACCCAGATCATCACTAATTATTGCGGGCCATTAACACCCTCCTCCCTAGACCGATCACTAGTCTCAGGGCACAAGAATGAAACATAAGTTGGTTGTCCCAAGAACATATCCTGATACGCTACCATCTCCGATTACCGGTTACGGCATCCCATACTACCACATCCGATTGCCGGAGTAAGGTATCGTCTCTTGCACAAGGACGACATTCGCTATATAGGAATGGCCAAGATTGTCCACCAGTCAGACGTGGAGTCTTGGAGACTCGTCCAGATGACCGAGTACATACCCCTCATGGTCACCGACTATCCCCAAACCACTCCGGACCTTTGGTACCACGGACATGGAGAGCCTTGACGGAAAGACTGAGTACATACCCCTCAAGGTCTTCGCCGAGTACATACCACTCAAGGCCACCGACTGATCTTATTACCATCCCGTTGATATCTCAAGTACACTAACCTCGAGCACACCGACCCGGCTATCACCACAAATGTAACACCCCATTCCTGGAGCACTACTAAACTAAATATTCCTCAGGACAGTTCAAATACTTTCGAAAATGGAACACGCTGCTGCATGGTTTTTGAAAAATGTGAGTCTAATTTTTTTCTTTTTAAACGCCTTTTAAGAGATTAGCAATCGGAGTATTGCAGCATTTTTGAAAGGCAGTGAATAAATAAAATACCATACAAGAAAATTTATTTAAACATACGCATACGACAAATTAAGTCTTGAAACATAATACACTTATTACAACAATGTAATTAAAGCCTTTGACACCCTATAGCTGGCCAGAGCACTACAACGCTTACCAGTCCTCTAGTAAGTTGCAACCAAAAACACAAGTAGAAGCCGGACAAGCTATCCTCAACTACGCTGGTCAACAACATCGAACACCTTGCAGTCTTCATCATCTGGGTTACATTCATTGATTGAAAAAACCACGGGCAAGGGTCAACTTCTTAAAATAAATTAGATAACACAAAATAGCAGATACAACAACCAATCATATTATACAAACACATTATATAATATGAAGCCATATTCTTCAACATATATGAACAGTCATACCAATAGCATACAGAACAATCAATAAGGATGCACTCGATATCCTATTGATGCAACTATATGCCAGTGCAGTTTTAAATCCGGAATAATGACCATTGCAGCTGAACACCAGCCGTAGCCTTGGGCTCTTCTCCATCGAGTTCCGTAACGACACGATAATGAACTAAGCAGGTGAACACCAGCCGTAGCTTTGGGCTCTTCCACCACCCTAGGTTGTTCAGGTCAAAGTTCCAATGACATGACAATGCTTCCACAACTCCAATGAATATATCAACACATATGACAATTCAATCAAGCATAATCAAATAATTATTTAATCATCCACATCAAATAAATATTCAACTAGCCAATATCACCAACAATACGTTTCATACAAGTCATGCTTCCGTGATAACTCATACAGACAAACACTACCAAATCACAATCAATCATCAACATCGATAGCACAATTTGTCCCTTTGAAGTTCTATGGAACTAACAAAGAGGTAACAAACTGATGACTACCTTTTTGTAAAGTAGCCTTGTTACGATCTTTGGGTTGAAATCAGATTAAGACACAGGTGTTGTTTTTAGCGCAATTGACAAGAACAAAAGAATATGGAAAGAGGAAAGGAATGGAAGCACCACAATTCCCTAAGGAATTGATAAGCCAGTCGAAGAATGCCACAAGAAGGTTACTTCTTGATAAATTCAGTTTGGCTCAATCCAGAACCCAAGAGTGCATAGCTCTCACAAGTGTTTAACACTAGTTTTTTTCTCAAACAAAATTCTCCCCTTTTCATTGATAATGGCGCCATTTAAAAGGAAAATACATGGGAATTCAGCTGCCTTTTTGTCTTCCTAAAACAGCCCACTAATTGCTAATTAAGTGTGTAAAACAAAATGTAACCAATTAGCACTTAATTGAACAAAAATTGAACATAAGTAATCAGCCCAAATGATGTTCTAGGCGTGACCCTTCAGCCCAAAGGATGAACCTAGGCATGATTTAGGTGCATAGAGGAGTCACTGGAAATTCCTTTAGACAAAGCTTTAAAATTTGGCTTCAATGTGTCTTCAAAGTGTAATCGCCAAATATTTAAAGGTGAGACAATGCAATGAACTACTCCTTCAATTCTGATTCTTCAAAGTGTAACTACTAAGCATTAAAGGTGAAACAATGCATTGATGCTCTTCAATTCTTTGTCTTGTGCATTCATGAGGCTTCATTAGGTTCTTTCCCTCTTGATGGCGCCTTCATTCAGCTTTAGTGTAGCTGAATTATTTGTTTTCCTCAATTAAAAGGCCATAGAAAAACACACTCCAAATAAAGAAAATGCAAGAAACCAAACAAACTAATTGTTGGGCTCTAGCGCAAAATTAAAGAGTTCAGCCCAACAATTTATTCAATTTTAAACACACCAAAACAACTTAAAATAATGCATGACATTGGGTCATGCGCCATCTATTGGCCCATCTATGCAATAGACCAATTTGGGCTTTAAGTCTTCAAGTATTGGGCTCTCCTTAAACATTTGGATCACCAACAGGCTCAAGGCCTCCTTAGCTCTTTTAGCACGTGCCCTTGTCATAGGACCTCCCAGCCCTTGTAGGACTTGATCATCCTTGCTCTTTATGTCCTCATCATCCCCTCCTTCTTTAAGTGAATTCGACCTCGAATTGACATCTTCTTCACCTACATCAAAAGGAGACAAGTCAGCCACATTAAAAGTAGCACTAACACCAAACTCACCTGGTAATGCTATTTTATAAGCATTATCATTGATTTTGGAAAGCACTTGGAATGGTCCATCCCTCTTGGCTGGAGCTTTGATTTCGTTTGTGAACGACACCTTTCCTTCCTCATGTGTACCCACACCCAATCTCCAGGTTCAAATACCACCCTTTTTCTTCCTTTGTTGGCATATTTGGCATACCTTTCAGTTCTCTTCTCAATTTGAGCCTTTACCTGCTCATGTAACTTCTTCACATATTCAGCCTTAGCTTTTCCATCTTTGTGTTTTAAAAACAAGTGTCGATAATGGCAACAAATCAAGAGGAGTTAAAGGGTTAAACCCAGAGACAATCTCAAATCGGGATTGTTGTGTAGTACTATGGACAACTCTAGTATATGCAGACTCCACATGAGGCAAGCACTCTTCCCAAGACTTGATAGTCTTTTTAATCACACCTCTAAGAAGACAAGAAAGAGGGCGATTTACTACCTCGGTTTGTCCATCCGCGTTGAGGATGACAAGTGGTGGAGAAAAGAAGCTTTGTGCCTAGCTTACCCCATAAGGTCCTCCAGAAGTGACTTAGGAATTTTGTGTCACGATCTGAAACAATGCTCCTAGGCAGCCCATGGAGGCGCACCACCTCCTTAAAGAACAAGTCAGCAACATGGCAAGCATCATCAACCTTTTTGCATGGTATGAAGTGTGCCATTTTGGAAAACCACAACAACCACAAAAATGGAATCCTTGCCACTCCTTGTCCGTGGCAACCCTAACACAAAATCCATAGACAAATCTATCCAAGCGAGAATCAGGAATAGGCAATGGAGTATAAAGACCATGGGGCATTACCTTAGACTTAGACTTTTTACAAACAATGCATCGGTCACAAAATTTATGCACATTAACTTTCATATGTGGCCAATAAAAATGTTCATTCAGCATGTCTAAAGTCTTTTGAACCCCAAAATGACCCATTAATCCCCCCTCATGAGCCTCTTTTACAAGTAGTTCTCTTATGGATCCTTTTGGCACACATAATTTTTTTCTTTAAACAAATAGTCATTGTGCCTAAAGTATCCATTTTGGGCACCATGCACACATTTAGCATATTTAGAGGAGAAATCAGGGTCATGTTCATACAAATCCTTAATGTGTTCAAGACCAAAAAATTTAGTTTCAAGGGTAGAAAGTAGCACATACCTCCTTGAAAGCGCATCAGCCACTACATTGCTCTTACCCTTCTTATGCTTGATCACATAAGGAAATTGCTCCAAAAATTCAACCCATTTGGCATGCCTCTTATTCAGCTTGCCTTGTCCTTTAAGATGCTTCAAGGACTCATGATCACTATGAATGACAAATTCTTTTGGCAAAAGATAGTGCTGCCAAGTTTGTAAAGCCCTTACCAAGGCATACAACTCTTTGTCATAAGTGGAATAATTAAGAGCAGTCCCATTCAATTTTTCGCTAAAGAAAGCAATGGGATGCCCTTCTTGCATAAGAACAGCCCCAATGCCAACATTAGAAGCATCACACTCAATTTCAAAAGATTTTGCAAAATTAGGCAATGAAAGTATTGGTGCATGAGTGAGCTTTTCCTTAAGGGCAGAGAATGCATGCTCTTGTTTTTCCCCCCACTTAAACCCCACATCTTTTTTTACAATTTCATTAAGAGGTGCAGCTAGAGTACTGAAATCTTTCACAAACCTCCTATAGAAACTAGCTAAGCCATGAAAACTCCTAACATCAGTCACATTTTTGGGAGTTGGCCACTCTTGAATTGCTTTTATTTTCTCTTCATCAACATGCACACCCTTAGCATTTATAACAAATCCTAAGAAGACTACATGATCAGTGCAAAATATGCATTTTTCCATGTTTGCATACAATTTATCTTTTCTAAGCACATGCATAACAGCCCTCAAATGATTGTAATGGTCATCTAAGCTTTTGCTATATATCAAGATATCATCAAAATATACAACAACAAACTTACCCAAAAATTCCCTCAAAACATGGTTCATTAATCTCATGAAAGTACTAGGTGCATTAGTTAAGCCAAAAGGCATAACCAACCATTCATACAAACCAAATTTTGTTTTGAAAGCGATTTTCCATTCATCCCTTCCTTATTCTAATTTGATGATACCCACTTTTCAAATCAATTTTTGAAAATAAGCATGCACCAAATAGTTCATCAAGCAAATCATCTAACCTGGGAATAGGATGCCTATATTTGATGGTGATGTTGTTGATGGCTCTACAATCAGTGCACATCCTCCAACTACCATCCTTTTTGGGTACCAAAATTACCGTGCAAAGACAAGGACTCAAACTCTCTTTTACCCACCCTTTGCATCAATTCCTCCACTTGCTTTTGTATCTCTTGGGTTTGTTGAGGATTGCTACGATATGTTGGCCTATTAGGCAAAGAGGCTCCGGGAATGAGATCAATGTGATGCTCTATTCCTCTTATAGGGGGTAAACCATCAGGTACCTCCTTTGGAAACACATCTTCAAATTCCTGCAAAAGAAACTCAATTCCACTTGGCAAAATTTTTGCTTCAGCATTGTTAGAGAGTAAATTAAATTCCTTGCAAATGAGCAAGTATAGAGGCTGGTGTGAAAAAATTGCTCTCTTCACCTCTCCTTTTGTAGCAAGAAAACTCTCTTTTCTCTCTTTTTCAACACTTTTTTTCTCACTATTTTTACTCTTTTTAATTCTGCCCTCTTCTTTCTTTTCACTCTCTTTTTCTCTCAACTCCTCTTGCTCTTTCTTTTCTCTCATTTTTATTTGATCCTCTCTAACCTCTCTAGGAGACAATGGTACAAGAGTGATCTTTTGATCATTATGCATGAAAGAAATCTTGTTAGTGTGCCCTTCATGGTTGGTCTTCTTATCAAACTGCCATGGCCTTCCCAATAGCATGTGACTAGCTTCCATAGGTACCACATCACACAAAACAAAATCATGATACTTCCCAATCGAAAAATAAACCTCAACTTGTTTGTTTACGGTCATTTCTACCGCTTCACTTAGCCATTGGAGTTTATAAGGTTTTGGGTGAGGTTTAGTTTCCAAATTAAGTTTTGACACCAAACGTGTGCTAGCCACATTAGTACAACTTCCTCCACAATAATTAAAGAGCATACCTTCCCTTGAACAAGACACCTCGTATGGAAAATATTCTCCTCTCGACTTGTATCATCTTCTTTAACTTGGCTTCCTAGCAACCTCCTTACCATGAGCAAGTCTCCTTCTGGTGGGAACTCCTCTTCCTTTTCATCCTCACTATTTGGGGCAGATTTGGATGAATACTCCGAAGAATCTTCTCTAGGGTTCTTCAACACCATCACCTTCTTGCTTGGACAATGAGAGGCAATGTGACCCCTGCCTAAACACTTAAAACATTTGACTTCACGATTTTTAGTGTTAGAAAGAGTATCATTAGGAATAGAAGTAGCTTTCCCCTTAGGGTCAGCCGTGTGCTCTTTGGAAAATGATGAACCCTCCTTCTTAAATTTGTCCCTCCAATTTGATGAGTTCACGTTAGAGGAACTCTTCTTCAAGTGACCCTTCCTCTTGAGTTGTTGTTCCACCCTGATGGCTTGGTGAACCAAGTCTTCCATCTCTGCATAGTGTTGCAACTCCACCACATCACTAATGTCACGGTTTAGGCCATGTAAGAACCGTGCCATGAGTGCTTCTCGATCTTCCTCCACATTGGCTCTAATCAAAGCCAATTCCATCTCCTTGTGGTATTCATCAACACTTTTAGACCCTTGGGTGAGTCTTTGCAGCTTGTTGTGCAATTCTCTATGGTAATAAGAAGGCACAAATCTCCTCCTCATCAATCTCTTCATCTCTTCCCAAGTTGCAACTGGTGGCTCTTCATTTCTTCTTCTGTCTTTGACGCTTTGATCCCACCACACCAAAGCATAGTCGAGAAAACTCCAAGGCTGCCACTTGCACTTTCTTTGCTTCAGAAATTGTGACATGAAAAGATTTGGTCAACCTTCATCTCCCACTCCAAATATGCCTCTGGATCATTTCTTCCTTGAAAAGATGGCACCTTTATTTTTATGCCACCCAAACTATCCTCTCTATCTCCGTCATATCCTCTTCTTCTCCTCTCATATCTCTCCCTATGCCTCCTTTCTTTAGATCCTTCACTATCAGCCCGAGAAGAATGTCTAGATGATCTATTCCTCTCCAACTGATCAAGTCTCTCATGGAACTCATCTGATTGTTGGCGGAACATCCTCCCCATTTCTTGAGCCAAAGCTGTTATTTGCATTTGTAGACGTGCAGTTCTTGGAGACAGAGGAGGACTGTTTTCAGCCATGAATTTTCTGCAAAAGAAACAAATATAAAATATAGAAAATAGGACCTCACCACTCTACTCACGTGTTTCACTCAAAAGAATTTTTTTTTTTTCCACTCGTGTTTCACTCAATTAGGCTTTTTTTTCTAATGTGCACTCTTGCCTTTTTCCACTCAAATGCCCTCTTTGAGTTCTTTAAAGAAGCCAAACACAAACAAAACAAGTAAGCAAACAATCTTGTAACAAAACAAAGAAAAACAGAATTTTAAGAAAGTGAGTCTATCAATGAAATAAAGAAAAGGCACTAAATGAGATTGTCCAAATCAAGAAAGGGGCTGCAACTTTTTTTTTTTTTTTTTTTTAATATTTCGAATTTTTTTTTTTTAAAAGGCAAAGCTGTCTTTCTTTTTCTTTTTTTCTTTTTTTTTTAATCAAAACTTGACAGCTCTTGTTCCTTTTTTTTTTTTTTAATTTTCTTGTGCAGCCTTCAAAGATGATTCTTTTATAATTTTATGGACAAAAAGAAAACGGTTAGACAAACTCACAATTGAAAGGAAATGAAAAATAGAAATGAAGAAGAAGAAGAAGTAAACAGAAACTGAATAGAATAAACGAAAAACAAACAAAAATTTCAACCTCAACCTGAGCTTTGATACCACTTGATGACTACCTTTTTGTAAAGTAGCCTTGTTACGATCTTTGGGTTGAAATCAGATTAAGACACAGGTGTTGTTTTTAGCGCAATTGACAAGAACAAAAGAATATGGAAAGAGGAAAGGAATGGAAGCACCACAATTCCCTAAGGAATTGATAAGCCAGTCGAAGAATGCCACAAGAAGGTTACTTCTTGATAAATTCAGTTTGGCTCAATCCAGAACCCAAGAGTGCATAGCTCTCACAAGTGTTTAACACTAGTTTTTTTCTCAAACAAAATTCTCCCCTTTTCATTGATAATGGCGCCATTTAAAAGGAAAATACATGGGAATTCAGCTGCCTTTTTGTCTTCCTAAAACAGCCCACTAATTGCTAATTAAGTGTGTAAAACAAAATGTAACCAATTAGCACTTAATTGAACAAAAATTGAACATAAGTAATCAGCCCAAATGATGTTCTAGGCGTGACCCTTCAGCCCAAAGGATGAACCTAGGCATGATTTAGGTGCATAGAGGAGCTGCTGGAAATTCCTTTAGACAAAGCTTTAAAATTTGGCTTCAATGTGTCTTCAAAGTGTAATCGCCAAATATTTAAAGGTGAGACAATGCAATGAACTACTCCTTCAATTCTGATTCTTCAAAGTGTAACTACTAAGCATTAAAGGTGAAACAATGCATTGATGCTCTTCAATTCTTTGTCTTGTGCATTCATGAGTCTTCATTAGTTTCTTTCCCCCTCTTGATGGCGCCTTCATTCAGCTTTAGTGTAGCTGAATTATTTGTTTTCCTCAATTAAAAGGCCATAGAAAAACACACTCCAAATAAAGAAAATGCAAGAAACCAAACAAACTAATTGTTGGGCTCTAGTGCAAAATTAAAGAGTTCAGCCCAACAATTTATTCAATTTTAAACACACCAAAACAACTTAAAATAATGCATGACATTGGGTCATGCGCCATCTATTGGCCCATCTATGCAATAGACCAATTTGGGCTTTAAGTCTTCAAGTATTGGGCTCTCCTTAAACATTTGGATCACCAAAAGGTTCAAGGCCTCCTTAGCTCTTTTAGCACGTGCCCTTGTCATAGGACCTCCCAGCCCTTGTAGGACTTGATCATCCTTGCTCTTTATGTCCTCATCACAAACAAATGTGGGGGGTTGGGGGGCAGTCGTCAACCTCTTGCAGATAAACTCACTAAATAATCATATATAAACCTTTAAAGATCAAAGGTTATACAAAACTGTAACACCTGTATTTTTACGGTACGTTATTTAGCGTTATTATAGTGTAATTTGGTCGTATTTATGGTATAATAAGCAATTTCTTGTTCGCTAAGTAAGTGATTTAAATAAATCAAGATCAAATTGAATTTGAGAATTAATATTTTATATTAATTCATGGTTCGAATATCGTCGAAAAATTCTAATAAAGTTTCGTCGTTTTTTGAATTGCCGGGCAGTTTTGCCACAGATAAAATTTTAAATGAACCCTGATTCCGATGAAAATCGAATCGTAACTTGTCGTGATTATTTTTGAATGTTTGATACTGTTTTTATTATTTATAATAAAATAATATCAAGCGGTGAATTAATTTCTCGCTAAATTAATTTTCGCGATTTTATCGGCGGGTAATTAATCGGTAACGCGGTTACTCGACGCCGTGTTTTAGCAACCCTTAGACTTTAGAATTAGAGGGTAATCATGAGAGATGTAAGATTAGATGGGATAGATTAGTTGATGGGATTAGAATCTTCACTTTATGAGAGGTGTCACTTAGTGTGTGATTAGTTTTTTTTATTACCTTTTACTTAACCCCATTTTTTTACCAGGTGTTATTAAGTGATAAAAAAATTTTATTCTCCCTCCCCTTAAAACTGCCCCACGCAGCCCCCTCCCACTCTCCACGCTCATTTTACTTCATCTTCAACATTTCTTGAGAGAGAAAGCTTGGAGCTTCCGTGGCAACATTCCTCCATCTCATTTCTTGAGTTTGTTCACTTCTAATCCTCCAAACTTCTTGCAATAACTTCTACTTCTCTTCACTACCATCTCCATCATCATCCACTTCTCCATTCAAGCAAGGTTGGGAGCACATTTCATCTCCCCTAAACAGCCCCAAAATCGCAAGAAACATAGGAGGGATGAGGTAGTAGTTGTTCTTGTTTTGGTTCTTGTTTTGTGTCTTGTTATAAGCTTGATCATGATCAATGAGGAGATGAGCACTCCATTCCCAAAATTCTTGGAACCCTAGGCAAATCCTAAGGGGAAAAAGAGGGAAGATGTGATCCTCAAGTGAATCAATGTAATTAATTGATGTTCTTAGGTTCTTTGATGTTGTTGTTGTTGTATTGGGTGATAGTTTTGGAACTAGAATATTATTTGGGTATTGTTCTTGATGAGAACCTATTCTTGAAAGAGGGGTTAGTGATGGTTGCCTTGTGAACTATTTAATTGGTTGATGGTTCTTGCTTTTTTAGTTAGTATATTTGTTAGTATCATAGTTGGAATTGTGGAATTAAAAGAGTTAGGGAATTTTATTGAAAACCCTTGTTCTTGAGGGACTTGAAAATAGTTTTTGGTATGGATTAGACTTTCTCCTGAGTTGTAGTTTGTTGTTTTGTGAAAGAAATTACATATGAATTGATGTTGTTAAATTGTTTTGGAAGTTTGCAAATTGTCTCCTAATTTTTGGGTGTTGGCCGCGAGCCCCTAGAGGGTTTGAGGGAGAAGTTTTTGATGTTTTGGCTAATATTGATTTCATTGGATTGTTGTTAGGTTTTGGAAAAAAATTTAGAAAGAGTTGGATTGGAACTTGAAGTTGTTAGTTTTGACTTGAATCAAATATTGAAAGGATTTCTATAAAACCCTTGATTCTTGAAGAAGTGTAAATTGTTCTTGGACTTGATTAATGTTATGTTTTGTGAAATCATTTGTTGTTTTGTGAAATAATAAATTGATTGAATGGTGTTGTTTAACTAGCTAAAGATTTGCAAATTTTTTTGGGAAAAAGGTGTGTTGGCCGCGAGCTATTCAAGCTTGAGAGGCAAAGTATTTTTGTGTTCCTAGCTTTTTATTTTAGTAGTACATGATTTTTGTATAAGTTTCAAAAATTATGGAAGTGATTGGATTGAATTTGGAGTTGTTTTGATTTTAAAGGCCATGAAACACATAAGGTAAATTGGGTCATTTGAGATCCAAGAAACCAAGTAGAGACTCAATTAAGCCTTTTGAGAAGAAAAAGAATTTTATAAATGATGTTGTCTCAAGTTTTAAGTTTGAAAAGAAATGATTCTTAGTCTTTAGAATTTTATTCTTTAAGTGTTGTTAGTTTTTTTTAAGCATATGTAATTCTTTAAAAACATGTAATTCAAATTGTGTATTTTAGTATATGTGATGCTTTTAAAAATATATATATGTATTTCAAAATTTGGCATTCTAGTGTAAGTGATTTGGTGAGCTAAGAGGGTTTAGGGAGCCTAAGAAGTTAGAACTAAGTCCCTAGGTTTGTACTAAGTTTGTTCCGTGTGTTAGGATTTGAGTATCCGAGTTCGTGCGGCGTGAGACCGAGGCGTGCCTTGACACGGGAACTGTTTACTTGTGGTAAGGGCAACTCTTAGATATGGATAGGTTTAATATTTATTTTCTGTCGAAATGCGAAGAAGTCTGAGAACCTCAGGGTTCGAAGTGAGGGTCTCGTACCCCTTTGACTTTTAGTTCCTAAAATTTTATTTATACTGATTATTTAGTGGGCTTGTCTGCAAGTGGTTGGCTGCTGTCCCCAACCCCCCACACTTATTTGATTACCTCTTTGTTAGCTCCACCGAGTTGCAAAGGGACGACTTGCTGCTTATCTGTGATGATGATGAATTGTTATGTGAATTGTTGTGGTTGTGGAATGGTGGCTGAAACTGAATTTATTATGAGCTTGAATTTGATGACGTGACGTGTTTGCATGTATGCTTAAATTGTGTTAAGATATATGTTATGGAATTGTTATTGGATAATTGAATATTTATTTAATTATGCCATATCGAAATATCATGTGCATTGATATGTCATTGGAGTTGGTGAAGTGCATTGGCAGGCATGAAGGTGACTTCGATCTGGATAGTGCCAGAATGGGGATTCAACATCGTTGTTAGCCTTTAGTGGGACAATCCCAGACCTGAGTAGTGCCGGAATGGGGATTCAGTATCGTCAGAGTGATCTTAGATCTGAATAGTGCTGGAATGGGGATTCAGTATCGTTGGTATTCCGGAATCATAAACAGTGGCATGTAGTTGCATTTGTAGGCATTGGTGCATTCTTACTGAATTGTGTGTTATGTTATGCTGTGTTTGTAACACCCTGTTTCTGGAGTGCTACTAAGTGAACATTCTGACAAAAGTTGACATGTTTCCGAAAAGTGGAATACTCTGCTCGTAGGGTTTTCGATGACATGTTTCCGAAAAGTGGAATACTCTGCTCGTAGGGTTTTCGAGAAATGTGGTCCTATATTTTTTTTTTAAATTCTTTAAAGAAGCAGTCAGAGCATCACAGCGACTTTTAGAAACATGGCGGAAAATAATTTAAGACATTACATGACCACATTCAAATGTTCCATCAATTCACGTCTAACAATACATATCATGAAACATGACAGACATTTATTACAATACTGAACAACGGCAATTATTCTATAGCTGGTCGGCACAATACGTTCCTTACTAGATTGCTAGTAGACTCTTCAACATAGTACAAGTCAAGGTAGATGACCATCTACAGCTGCTCCTCCTTGCAGTTCCAATCCTCTGCTTGCTCCGCCATCTGGGTTACAATCATTAATTGACAGAACCACTGGCAAGGGTCAACTTCTTAAAAATAAAGAGCAGATACGCCTATTCGACAACAAAGTATGTAATAACACAACATATTACAGGAAATAACAAATCGTGATAATAGGCAAACAACAGTATGCACAGTTCTTAAGATGCAACTCAAGACTCTCTCATGACTCATCTCACGACTCATTTTCTCTCGACTCGACAATTTTTCCGGAAAGCAGACGCAGATCCATCAACTGACATACCAGCCGTAGCCTTGGGATCTTTCGCTTCTCCCTAGGTAAGCAGCCTCGGTTCCTACGCTGCGACGCCTAGCTAATCCACCGTGAACGAAGGGGACCTAGCACCCTCAGTTGTCCGGCTCACAGCTAAAAAACGTCTCGACGACTCGACAATGCTCTCAGACTCGATGAACAATTCGCCGCATACGATATTCAAAGAGTTATACGCAAGATTATTCGACCGCATATCAAATAATAAGAGCATGCTTAACATGAAGAAACACAATTCAACAATTTAAGCAATAAAGCAATCTGTATGAAGAAACGCAATTCAACAAGCAATACGCAGTTCGCAACATATGTTCAATCTCATATTAAATAATGCATAACTCAATCATATCACAACATCATATGCTTGACACGCAAATCAATGAATCCATCCCTCTGCAACTCGATGGAATTAACAAAGAGGTACAAACAAGTGGGGGGTTGGGGTCAGAAGACCAACCGCACAATTTTTCACCCACAATGACTCGGAATATGTTCGACCGCACGACAAAAATAAATGAAGGGGTTCGAAGACCCTAACTGAGAACTCGTAGAGTTCTCAGACTTCTTCGTATTTAAATAAGCATTTGAATAACAAAACAAGAACTTAAACATATCTAAAATTTGCCCTTACACAGGGACATAAAAATAGAATCCTAAAAATGTCTAGAAGTGCCCTTACCGAACTCCAAGCTGTGCGTATTCCCGTATTCCACACCGCACAGTCTCGAATTTACTCAAAGCCTAACACAACAAACAAACTTAGCACAATTCTAAAAGCCTAATTCTATAATCCCTAGTCTCTCCACCTTAACCCTTTCCTAACCAAGTATTCATTCAAGCATTTAAATACTAGCTACTAGAAAAAAAAATAATGTTTTTGAACTAAAACACTTCTTAAAAAATAACACATAACACTTACTTTAGAAAATGCTAACTTATTTGAAAAGAGTGAAGTTTTGAAACTAAAATCTTTTCTGGAAACTTCAAAATAAACAATCATGCAATTAGCCACTTTCATAAATTTTAAAGCCTAAGCACATACTCATGCAAACATTTAGACAAGTTCATAAACAAAAATTTCCCTTCCAATACCCCCTGGGCCTCTCGGCCTCAATCCCTTTTCTTTCAAGAAAATTTGCCAAAGCCTCTTTTTCACAACAACAAACCATTTCCAATTCATTTTCAACTACGTTTCAAAGCAACAAACATCAAGTTTTAACCAAGGCATAGCTCAAGCATTTTTCAAGATATGTTCTCAAACATATTCCAAACATGCGAATTTATTTACCACTTTTCAAAATCATGCTTTAAAGGATAGGCTTTCACAAAACTAATAACTCAAGTTCCAATTAAACATGCATATATGTCAAGACAAGTTTTGCAAGAAATCTTCCTTTCTTTTATCCAAGGGGCTCACGGGCTAAGGGCCTAAATTAAATGGCCAATTTGCAAATTCTTCAACAATAAGGTAGTGCCATTTCACTTAACATTTTCCTTTCAAATAACAAGCCACATATCAACACCAAGTTCAACTAAGTTTCAAAACTTCATTTAAAAGAATATTGCAAAGGTAAGATTTTTCTCACAGGTTAACTACTGATACACAATTCCCTTTTAATGATAAATCATGTTCAAGACCAAATTACAAGACTCCATAGCTCATTTACCAAAACAATTTAAAAAGAATACAAGTTTCAAGAGACTTTTCAACTTCTTTTGCTTTACAAAACATTTTCAAATATACTACAAGGCAAACAATCATCAAGACAACACCAAACATGATTTAAGCACATTTAAGGACTTGTTCTAGACATTTTCCAAATCAATTTCATTTTAAAACATTACTTCAAAACTCAAATAACAACATGTAGTAATTAATACACCTAAGAGAATTTAACCAAACATGTTCCAAAACATTTTTCCAAAACTTCAAGAACCATGTTTCCACAAACCTTTCAAGTTTTTCCTTTGATTTCAAACCACAATCAAAACTAAGTTTCAACTAAGCTCCAATCAATTAAACCATGGTCAAAACAACATTAACTACTAGAAAACAACTAATCAAATTTTACATGCCATATTAGTCCTTCAAGAATCATTTTCTCACAATTAACATACACTATCTTTACTAATAACTCATGCATAATCAATCCAATAGCCATTAAACTACCTAACACATATCATTCAACAATTAGATACATGATTCAACTATTAAATCCTACATTTTCCCTTCTCCAAGAATAGGTCCAAGTCACAAAATAACCCATTTAACATGCTAGAGCCAAATCTATTACTCAAAACAACAATCAACAACTTCAAATAGCTCAATAACACAACTAATAGCATGATTAACCTTCAAGATCCCACTACCTCTCTTTTCCCCTTTGGTTTTCACTTAGGGTTTCAAGATTGGGGTTTTATGTGTTCATCTCTTTCATCAAGTCATGATCAAACAACACAACAACATTAAACAACATAAATCAAGACTAGGAGACAAAGAAAATACAACCTAGTGGGAGGAGGATGAGGGCGCTGTTTTTGACAGAAAATGGGGGAGGAAATTTCAGTTTTTCTCCTTGCTTGGTTGATTGGAAGATGATGAATCAAGTAGAAGTTGAGTTTAGGTGAAATAATGGTGGAGATTGGGGGTCAAAAATGCAAGAAAGTGGTGATGTTTGAAGGTTATGGAGCTTGAACCCATTTTTCACACTAAGAAGGAAAGAAGAAGAAGATGAAATAAAATAGAAGTGAGAATGAGGGGAGGAGGCGTGGCTGCAGGTCCAACAAAAGGAAGGATAAAAAAAACTTACTAATTCCTTGCCTTTATTCTCACTTAAATGAACTAATATGAAATCAAATAAATAAGAATAAATAAAAGAAATGAGTGAAGGTGGGGGAGGGGTGTGCGCTGCCAGCAGCCCCAAAAAGTTGTGATCAAAATTTTTTTTTATTAAAAGCAAAAATACATGGTTAAGAATGAAGATAGAAATAACTGAAAAATACTAATCACCCAAAAAGTGACACCTCCCATCTAAAAGCTAGATCCTAATCCCATCAACAAGTCTAACCCAATAAATCTCTCTTCTCTCATGATTACCCTCTAATCCTAGAGTCTAGGGCGTACTAAAAACACGGCCTCGAGTAATCGCGTTACCGATTAATTCCTCCGCCGATTAATTCGCGAAAATTAATTTGTCGAGAAATTAATTCATCGCGTGATAAAATATTATCATAAATAATAAAAACAATCTAAACACTCAAAAATATTCACAACAAGTTACGATTCGATTTTCATCGAAATCGGAGTTCATTTAAAATTTTATTCGCGGGTAAAGACTACCCGGTGGTTCAAAACGCGACAAAACTTCGTTAGAGTTTTTTGACGATTTTCGAACCATGAATTAATATAAAATATTAATTCTTAAATTTAATTTCATCTTGATTTAATTCAATCATTTTCTTAGTCAACAAAAATACGCGTTACCGCGTCACACCGACAACTTATATAATGTTTAAATTGATGAATTCACATTAAAGCAGCATACGTCTATGCTGTCTATTAATTTGAATTGACATCATGAATAATAATTATTTATAATAAATAAATTATTTAAAATGAGTCAAAATAATTCCACGTACTCTCAGTAAATCATTGAGGTGATCAATCTCTATGATTTATTTTTCGAGTATTCAGGATTTTATCGCAAAAAATCACTTTTCTTAAAAATTGGGATGTTACAGTGTTATATTATATTTGTGTATTTAAGAAGTTGACCCTTGCTCGTGGTTCCTTCAATTGATGGCGGTAACCCAGATGCTGATGGACGTGGTGGAGATTCCGGCGACGACGACATTGTCGGAGGTGACCTTTGACTTTCTGCACATGGAAATTCCCTCGTTCTAGAGTTCGGCCCCAGTTTGACCGAGATGTATATTCAGGAGGCGCGTCAGAGATTTTGCACGTAGGTGGACTGACGAGGATGCGAATGACCTGATGGAGGAGACGGAAGAGGACCGCCAGAAGATTTGTGTAGTTGTGTAGTTGATGATGTCTATCTATTTTGTATATAGTTATGGTTGGTGACCAGTCTGTCTGTTATTGCCAGACTTCTGTGGTAGTTATTGATTAGGTGTCGAGGTTATTACTTTTGGAGCAGCCCCCTGTGTGGATAAATGCCAAGAGTACCTCAGGGGTATGACTACTCTTGTAGGGTCTTCATACTCTAGCTATATTCCTGCTTGTGCATATCTATTTACTGTTTTCTGTATGTAAAACTCTTCAACTGGCCATCTTTTGGAAGCTGTGTATATGTTTATATTCAATTGTAATAGTCTTTTGCATCTAGAATTCCGCCATGTTTCGAAATTGCTGTGGATACTTTGATTGCGTTTTATGAAAGACTTTTGTTTATAAAAAAAAATTACCGCAATTTTCAAAAGATAAGAAGAGTATCTCTTTATAAAACTTCTTTGCATTATAGTTGTCCTAGTTTAGTAGGAAACGGGTCGTTACAAAAACCCTCACTTTGAACCCTGAGGTTCTCAGACTTCTTTAATCGGAAAACAAATAAAATCCTAAGTGGCCATCGCATAAACATGTCTAGAAGTAGCCCTTACCAAAGGTCGCCAAGTCAAGTGTTGAAGCACGTCTCGATCTCACACTGCCGAACTCGGATACTACAAATCCTAACATTACAGAACAAACTTAGTGCAAACCTAGGCATAACTAATTCTAATTCCTTAGGCTCTCAATACCCTAAAACCTCTTAGTTGACCAAAACATTTACACTTGAGACATTCATAAACGATTAAAGAATAAGGTTTTAAAACATAAGGTTCATTTGAAAGATTACACTAAGTTGGAAAAACAAGGTTTTCAAATACTAAGCTTACTTCTTCCAAAACTTAAGACATGAATCAATACTAAGTTTTATACTTTCTCAAAATGCTTAATCAAGGCTCCACTTGGTGTCTAGGATCTCAAAGAGTCCATTTCACCTTAATTGTTTCACAGCCTCAAAGCTTCAAACAACTATCAATTCAATCCAATCCTTCCTAAAATTTTTCCCAATGTTCACACAATTTTTAAACATACTAAATACAACTATCATAAACCAAAGTTTGTCAAAATCATGCCTCCTGTAACGACCCGTTTCCGGACCGCTACGAAACTGAAAGAAACCTATATGTGACGCGTTTTAAAAACGATACTCTTGTGCCCTTTTAGAAAAATGCGGTATTTTTTTTTAAACATCAATAATTCCCGCAGGCACACTCAGAGTAAATACAGCGTTTCGAAACATGGTGCAACTAGGACACAAGACTTAAATACTGATAAAACATACATGCATAAATACATAAGTCATATACACAATATGTGCAAAATAATAGAGTAGAAAATGTGCAAGAAATACACCTATGGTATGATGCCCTCAAGAGAGCAATCATACCCTGGGGTACTCCCGGCAGACACCCACGCAGGGGGCTGCTCCAAAAGTGAAACCACCAGTCTACCCTGTAATAACAAAACATCACCGGGCCCAACTGGTCACAACCATTGTACACAAAAGACATACTACAACCATCCCAAGAAAATATATAACAGACATAGTCAATCACGACAAATAAAGGTCATCGCCCGGATCCTCGCAGAGGTCCTCCTCACCATCATCTGCTATCGGGTTCCCTGCGCCCTCGCCATCACCTGGGTAGCCACCATTTGTTGAAGGCACCACAGGAAAGGGTCAACTTCTCAAACAATCAAAATAAACCAAAGCATAAAGCAGTAGGCAGTCAACAGTGTATACAATTCACAAGCGCGACTCAAGACCCAAATCAAGACTCATTCTCTCAACACTTTCGCCACATACCGGAAGTAACGCGAATCCATCCACTGAATACCAGCCGTAGCCTTGGGCTCTCTCCTCACCCTAGGACATTCAGCTCAGGTTCCATTAGCATTACGGCGCCTATCTATTCCCTATCAAACACCAGTCGTAGCCTTTTAGGGGATTCTAGCACCCTAGGTGAATCGACGCAAGCTCAAAAACGTCCCGGCAAAACTAACGTCTAGCCATTCCCTACCGAACACCAGTCGTAGCCTTTTAGGGGATTCTTGCACCCTAGGTGAATCGGCTCAAGCTCAAAAGCGTCCTAACGACTCGACCAACTCTCGCACTCCGATGAACAATTCGCATAATTATAACAATATAATTCAGTTCAACAGCATAAGCAACATAGCAATATAACTCAATCCATTAGAGATAAATAACATAAGCATCTCGTCTCAAATAATCACATTTAGCAGCAACAGTCGAAAATCAATATGGAATCCATCCCTCTGCAATTCGATGGAATTGACAGAGAGGCACAAACAAGTGGGGGGTTGGGGACAGCTGCCAACCACTTGTAGACAAGCCCACTAAATAATCAGTATATAACAAAAATAAAGCGAAGGGGTACAAGACCCTCACTTCGAACCCTTAGGTTCTCAGACTTCTTCGCATGAACACTTGAAATTAAATTCGTATCTAAAAATTGCCCTTACACAAGGACATACAACACTAAAAGCCTACGATGTCTAGAAGTGCCCTTACCACGAGCTATCACTTACGTAGCTCCAACGTCCTCGGGTCCGCGTCGCTCGATCTCCGGTATTATGATTCCTATTACCAAATACAACTTAGCATACTTCTAGAAAAAATTAGAACTTAGCTCTCAACTAACCCTTTTTCTAACCAAGCATCCACAAAAATTTATTTCTAACTACTAGAAAACACATGAAGGATTTTGAACCAAAAATCACTTTTCTTGAAAATTAACTAACACATAACACTTTAATTTTAGAAAATGCTAACTTTTAAAGAACCCTTTTTCTTGAAACCTTATGCATAACACATAATCAATTGATCACTTACTAAAACATTTCCAAAAATAAGAGTTTTAAGAGTTCTTTCAAAACAAACCATTTTCAAAACACTAGAATCATGGCCATAATCATGCTAAGAATTTGAAGAACAACTAAATCAAGTCCTAAATGTCACTCTAATTCTTCAAGCATAAATATTGCACAAAACATAAACTAACTCTTATGCTAATTCATGCATAACTATTCCAAAACCTTAAAATATTCAATTTAACCCTTAAGACAAAATTCACAATTTTAACCCATACTTCCACTAGTTCAAGAGTAGGCCAAAAATCATGAAATCACAAGTTAAACATGCTAATCAAAGACTATAACTCAAATAATCATCAAACAACTTCTAATAGTCTTAATATCACCCAAAACATATAATTTAACCTTTTAACACATGATTCAACAATTAAACACATGATTCAACAATTAAACTTACAAGGTTTCAAAACTCCTTTTCAAGCATTTTTCCAAAACTTCAAGAACCAAGTTTCCAAAGGTCCTTTCAATTTTTCCTTTGATTCAAGCCACAATCAAAGCTAAGTTTCAACTATGTTCCAATCATTTAAATCATGATGAAAACAATACCAATTACTAGAAAGCCAACCAATCAAATTTTACATGCCATATTAGTCCTTCAAGAATCATTTTTTTTCACAATTAACATACTAGTTTTCTTACTAAAACTTCCAAACCATTTCCAATAGCAATTAAATCACCTAAAGCATTTAATCCAACATCTAAACACATAATCAAACATCATAGCTTCATATTCTCATAGTTCAAGAATTGAAAAAAATTGCTAAAACTATCATGTTACACATAATCAATTTAAACTACAACCTAAATCAACATCAAACAAGTTCCACTAACTTATATAAACTATCAATTACATGATTGGAGAGGATCACAACATTTCTCCCCTCTTTTATCACTTAGGGTTTCGCCCTAAATCATCAAGAAAGGGGTTCATGATGTTTCATCTCTTTCTAATCATCAACAACCAACAAAACAACACATAAACATCAATTAATTCAAACTAGAAACAAACAAATCAAGTAATCAAAAGGGGAGGGTTTTGGGTGCTGATTAGAATAGTGGTTTGGGGGAGGAAAACTTGATTTTTCTTCTCATTCAAATGGTTAGAAACATAGGTAATATAGTAGAGAGAATAACCTAGCATTTTGACAAAGTTTGGAAGCAAAAATCAAGACTAAAAGTGGGGGAGAAAGTCACGATTTTTAGCAGCAAACAAGGAGAAATTTTTTTTGTTTTTCTTACTTGGATGATGATGAGAATGAAGAATTAAGTTGAGGTGATGATTTGCAACAACTTTGATGAAGATTGCAAGTCCAAAAAGCTCAAAGGTGTGGAAGGTAACGGCTATGGAAGCTTTTGGAACCCTTTCTCTGTCAAGAAGAGGAAATGAAGAAGATGAAATGAGAGTGATGAGGGAGGTCACGAAAATGAGGGGCTGCATATAGCCCTTCTTTAATTTTTTTTTATATAAAAGAAAACAATTTTAAGACACAGTTTTAAAAAAATAGTTTAGTAAAAAGAATTCTCAAATTAATCACATACAATGTGACACCTAGCAACTTTATGAGATGCTAATCACATCAATAAGTCCTACCCATCTAATCTCACATCTCTCATGATTACCCACTAATTCTAGAGTCTACGGGTTGTTAAAACACGGCGACGAGAAACCGCGTTACCGATAAATTCGTGAAAATTAATTTGACGAGAAATTAATTCATCGCGTGATAATATTTAATTATAAATAGTAAAATTCATGTCAAATATTCAAAAATAGTCTCAACAAGTTACGATTCGATTTTCATCGAAATCGTAGTTCATTTAGAATTTTATCTGCGACAAAACTGCCCGGCGGTTTGAAACACGACGAAACTTCGTTAGAATTTTTCGACGATATTCGAACCGTGAATTAATATAAAATATTAATTCTCAAATTTAATTTGATCTTGATTTAATTAATACACTTTCTTAGAGAACAAGAAATTGCTTTATTATAGCGTAAATACGACCAAATACACTAAATAACGTTAATTAACGCATCGTAAAAATACGCGTGTTACACCTCCCAAGCTCTAAGGAGCTCGCAGCCTTGCCCCCCTTTTTCCTTAAAAAATTTTGCAAACCTTTAAAGTACTTAAATAACATCACTTCCTATTCTAAATTCTTTCACAAACAACAATTAATTTCCAAACAAGAACACTATCAATTCCAAATACCCACTCAAAGCTCTTTCAAGAATGCAAGGGTTTCACAAAAACCATCACAATCCAAGTTTCAAATAAAAATTGACAAGTTCAATACTAAGAACAACTTCTAAGAAGCAAGAAACACCATTTTATTCAGATGATTCACATGAAGATCACCCAACCCATTTTCCTCTAGGTCTTGCGCCCTAGGGTTCCAAGAAAATTGGGGATAATTGGTTCATTTCATCCATGATCACAATCAACCAAAAATATGAAGCATTAAAACAAAAAAAAGCAAGAAAATCAATTCCTACAACTAGAAAAGGGGCCAAAGTTTTTGCGCTGGAAAATGGAAAGGAATTATTTTCTTTCAAAAACTAAAACAACTAAAACAAATACTAAGCTTCTAAGATAACTAATTAATAAGTACTACCACATCAATCAGGTAGAACTTAGAGTAACATTTAAAATTACTAATTACTCTCACGGGTTTAATAAATGTAATACACAAATAAAGGTGAAAACACACAAATTTTCAAATCCTTTCTAACAACAAAACTTACACCAAAATTAGAAGGTGTCAACACTAAATCCTTTCCAAGGCTCCACCTTGTTCAAGAATCACAAGGATTCCTTTAAATATTCAGTGTTTCATGGCTTTAAAATACCAGATCAAACTTAACAACAAATATGCTAAGCCTTTCCTTACAATTTAAATAAATCTACCGAAACTTCAAATCCCTAAAAATCATTTTCCTATCATACTTGATTCAAATTCAAGGATTTCAAAAATCAACCTTTTTTTTTAATCAAAGACTAGACAACAACACTAAATCAGATACTATAGATATAACTAGTCAAGACTCCAATTTGGTTTAAGAATACAAGGATTCCCTTCAACCTTAGTGTTTCATTGTCCTCAAATGCTTAATCAACTACTAAAACTTAATACAACTCTTTTCCAAAAAGTTTCCAAAGCTTGGCAATAATTAAAATAACTTTAACTCACGTCAAATTTTTCTAGAACTACTAAACTTGAACAACAATCAAAATATGAAAGGATCAAAGTTTAAAAACACAAAAATTTGCTCCTTTTACCCTCTTGTAGCTCACGGCTTCATAAAAAAATGTTAGGGAGAATGTTTAATTTTCTTCCAACAAACTTAAATAGAAGAATACTAAAACTCACTTATAAAATTCTAAGAAATCGAGCAAGAATTTTTTTAACAAATAAAGTTTTCTAAAACTCTCCTGATATGAACCTAGGATTGCCTCCCTTGACAAAAGAAGAGCAAAATTGGGAATTATGGAAATTCATTGGAAATGACCTGTCTGGATTGTTTTGGCAATATCTTGAGCTCTAGATAACCGAGTAATGTGTTCTTTGATGCGTTGGAAAGATAAGACAATTATCTACAAATGTATTTCATGCTACTTGACCAGATTCGGCTTCTATCATGGTGGAAAATGGGCTGGGAGTTGAAGACGAATTCCTGGATGAAAATACATTGGTTTTTTATGTTGTGTGGGCTGCACTATTTTGGTGTTTGGGCTAGGTCCAACTAGAATAAGGGGCTGCACGTTTTTTAGGCTGAAAAGGAGGGCAACATTTGGCTTGCATGCCTAGGTGACTCTTTAGTAGCTTGGGTGCTCTTTGAATGATCCACTTAGTAGAGAATTAAGTCTAGCACTAGTATATAGTTAAGTCTAGCAGTAGGAATTAAGTCACTTACCAAGAATCAGTTCTTGTGGCGATCCTCATTCTTGGCTTATCAATTTTTTAGGAATTGTAGCGCCTTCATTTCTTACTCATCCACCTTTTTTATTTTATTTCTCCTAATTTTCTTGATCATAAAATCTGAAAACTGAATTGTTTTCTAGAAATTCAACCTAAGATCGTTTTCAAAGGCTACTATGGAGGATGGTAGTCATCATCTTCTCCGAATCATAGCTTGAATCAAGCTCAAGGATAACAAAACTAAATATTTTTCTTGATCAAGGCATAAAACAACAACTGATTACACATAACTTTTTAACAAGGGATTAACAATAAAACCTTTCTTTACCATTCCTATATTACAATTAAACACAGAATCACCAAGGATTAAATTAGAAAAAATTTGAAATCAACCTCACACATATTATATGTGGTCACGGGTTCATACTTTAATTTAGCAACAATTTTCAAAAAAAAATTTCAACAATACACACACCTAAACTCGATATTCCAAGAAAGACAAGATTAAAAACACTCCTGAATCCAAGGTTGACTAGACAATCATGAAATTATCTTTTGCCACAAAAGAAAACAAAACCATTTTCAAACTTTTACTACTAAAGCATGATTTTACAAAATCATCTAAAAACTTAGAACCATTTTCAACAAGATCATTAACAAACAATACAGGAATTGAAAACAAGAATTAAAATACTCACCTAGAGCTCCTCCAAGAACTCGGTACTTAGACATTAATAGAAACAAAACATCAACACTCTCAATATTATCAACATTAGCAACAGCACCCACATTAACAAATAACAAGAAAAGAAAAGGGAATCTTCTTCCAAAATCATCCTAAGGCTCGCGGTTTCTCAAGAAGGAAGTAGAAGGAAATGCAACTCTCTCACACGCCCCTCTACTACACGGTTTAGCTAGGAGAAGAATGGGAGAAAAATGGAGTTCTCTCTGGAGTAGGAGTTTGCTCGCGGTACACCGAAGAAGAAAGAAGAAAGGAACCTAGTTTATTCTCCGCCCACACCAATACCCACAGAACAAATTCTCCCACTTTTCCTTTTGAAACGTGGCCGACAACATAATATCTGAATCAATCAAAATCTCATTTTTTTCCAAAAAGGTAACCGGTCACGGGTCCCAAGGAGGAAGGGAAAGACTCACAAGATCTTGGCCCAGGCTCTCATCACTTACTACTACTAAGACTAGAATGTAATATTCTCTACTCCACCTTATTGGGAGCAACTAACCTATCAAGTAGAGAAAGAAAAGTGGAGAATAGGCCATCCAACATACTTGGTTCTTACCTAAAGGAAATCTCCTAAGATCTAAAAATTAGGGCAAGATTTGGTAAAAAGTTGGGTACTACCCAATGCAAGCTACATAACTCGCCACGTACTAAAACTACTACTTGCAACTCCCACTAAACCTCTCGATTCCTTTCAATTGAGTCAAATGGATTCCGCAGAAATTAAATTGTCATAAGACATTTAATCGACCTTGCTAGTAAACAATTGCGTATAATATTTTCCTTGGAAAATAAGAATATGCTCACACAAATAACAATCACACAATCGATAACATATATTCACAGTAGTACGAAGGTAGACTACTGCAAAACACAGATGTTAGTGGCAAACATGTCATAATCGCAAAATCATAAGATATTTTTGATTTTCAAATATAATACATATCAAAATACTTCAAACATCAATCATTTACGTGATCTATATCTAGGATCACTAATACGCCAAAGATCATATTAAACAACAACAATAATAATAGTAGTAGTAGAATAGCATCGCCTGCAAACAATCCCGAAATCTCATCTCTTATTTCCCGAAGGACTTAAGAGAGTCGTGGTGACAAAGGTCAACCAACCCGTTAGTCCCAGCAGCTTGCTCTTCTCACTGAAGTCTTAGTAGTTCACATTGATTCTCCGTAGTAGTCCGTTGAGCAACAACAACTATTGTCCCTGCTATAGCTTGGCTATCTAAATCCTCGGATCCATCTCTTGAACTATCAGTTCTAACAGAAGGAATTACTCGTTTCTGAGATATTGGATTCCCACAAGGTTTTACAACCTCATTAGAACCCCACAACAATTTCGTGTGTCCACACACATTGTTTCCACTAAGAAATTGTTTCCAACAAGTACAAGTAGAGCTACTCCACTTGAGGAACAACTAACATACAAACACAATTTGACTCAAAATAAGACAAAATTTGACCCTAACAATCTGTTCTCTACAAAACCCGATACCTGACCAGCTATAGTTTCCCAACTCATTGTCCAGTTAGAGCCAAAACGCTTTGATACCACTATTGTAACACCCCGTTCCTGGAGTGCTACTAAACTAAATATTCCTCTGGACAATTCAAACACTTTCGAAAATGGAACGCGCTGCTGCATGGTTTTCAAAAAACGTGAGTCTAATTTTTTTCTTTTTAAACTTCTTTTAAGAGATTAGCAATCAGAGTATTGCAGCATTTTCGAAAGACAGTGAATAAATAAAATACCATACAAGGAAATTTATTTAATTATGCATACGAAAAATCAAGTCTTGAAACATAATACATTTAATACAACATTGTAATTAAAGCCCTTGATACCGTATAGCTAGTCGGAGCACAACAACGCTTACTAGTCCTCTAGTAAGTTGCAACCAAAAACACAAGTAGAAGCCGGACAGACTATCCTCAACTACACTGGTCAACAACCTCGAACACCTTGCAGTCTTCATCATTTGGGTTACATTCATTGATTGAAAGAACCACGGGCAAGGGTCAACTTCTTAAAATAAAATAGATAACATAAAATAGCAGATACGACAATCAATCATATTATACAGACACAATATATAATACGAAGCCACATTCTTCAACATATATGAACAGTCATATCAATAGCATATAGAACAATCAATAAGGATGCACCCAATATCCTATTGATGCAACTATATGCCAGTGCAATTTTAATTCCGAAATAATGAACATCGCAGCTAAACACCAGCCGTAGCCTTGGGCTCTTCTCCCACCCTAGGATATTCAGGTCAAGTTCCGTAACGACACGATAATGAACTAAGCAGCTAAACACCAGTCGGAGCTTTGGGCTCTTCCACCACCCTAGGTTGTTCAGGTCAAAGTTCCAACGACACGACATTGCTTCCACAACTCCAATGAATATATCAACACATATGACAATTCAATCAAGCATAATCAAATAATTATTTAACCGACCACATCAAATAAATATTCAACTAGCCAATATCACCAACAATACGTTTCATACAAGTCATGCTTCCGTAACTCATACAAACAAACACTACCAAATCACAATCAATCATCAACATCGATAGCACAATTCGTCCCTTTGAAGTTCCATGGAACTAATAAAGAGGTAACAAACAAGTGTGGGGGTTGGGGGCAGTCGCCAACTTCTTGCAGACAAACCCACTAAATAATCATATATAAAGCTTTAAAGATCAAAGGGGTAACAAAACCCTCACTTTGAACCCTGAGATTCTCAGACTTCTTTGATCGGAAAACAAATAAAATCCTAAGTGGCCATCACCTAAACGTGTCTAGAAGTAGCCCTTACCAAAGGTCGCCAAGTCAAGTGTCGAAGCACGTCTCGATCTCACACCGCTGAACACGGATACTACAAATCCTAACATCACAGAACAAACTTAGTGCAAACCTAGGCATAACTAATCTAATTCCTTAGGCTTTCAAAACCCAAAAACCTCTTAGTTAACCAAAACATTTACACTTGAGAAATTCATAAACGATTAAAGAATAAGGTTTTAAAACATAAGGTTCATTTGAAAGAATACACTAAGTTGAAAAACAAGGTTTTCAAATACTAAGCTTACTTCTTCCAAAACTTAAGACATGAATCAACACTAAGTTTTATAATTTTTCTCAAAATGCTTAATCAAGGCTCCACTTGGTGTCTAGGATCTCAAAGAGTCCATTTCACCTTAATTGTTTCATAGCCTCAAAGCTTCAAACAACTATCAATTCAATCCAATCCATCCTAAAATTTTTCCCAAAGTTCACACAATTTTTAAACATACTAAATACAATTATTATAAACCAAAGTTTGTCAAAATCATGCCTTCCAAGCTCTAAGGAGCTCGCGGCCTTGCCCCCCTTTTTTCCTAAAAATTTTGCAAACCCTTAAACTACTTAAACAACATCACTTCCTATTCTAAATTCTTTCACAAACAACAATTAATTTCCAAACAAGAACACTATCAATTCCAAATACCCACACAAAGCTCTGTCAAGAATGCAAGGGTTTCACAAAAACCTTCTCAATCCAAGTTTTAAATAAAAATTGACAAGTTCAATAGTAAGAATAACTTCTAAAAAGCAAGAAACACCATTTAATTTAGATGATTCACATGAAGGTCACCCAACCCCTTTTCCTCTAGGTCTTGCACCCTAGGGTTCCAAGAAAATTGGGGAAAATTGGCTCATTTCTTCCATGATCACAATCAACCAAAATATGAAGTATTAAAACAAAAGAAAGCAAGAAAATTACAACTAGAAAAGGGGCCACGGCTTTTGGGCTGGAAAATGGAAAGGAAGAATTTGTTTTCAAGCTTACTTACAAGGATGGAATGAGGTGATCAAGAAGAAGATGAAGCTAGAAGCAAGTTGGGTTGAGAAATGAGGATGATGAAGTGCCAAGAAGATGAACAATGGAAGCCATGGATGCTCTCATGCTTTCTCTCTCAAGAACCAAGAAGAAGAAGCAAAATGGAGGTGAGGGTGAGAGTGGGGGTGCTCTCGGCCTGCACAGCAAAAGGGAGGGGGGAAAAATTATTAACTCCTTGCCTTTTACTCTCACTTAGATAAAACTAATAGGAAATGAAATAAATAAGAATAAATGAAAGAAGGGGAGGGAATCACGCTAAACAAGGGAAGGAAAAAAAAGATACAAACTTAAATGAACAAGTATAATACTTGGTCAAGAATGAATTAGGATAAGATTAAAATAATTAGTCACCAAAAGTGTGACACCTACACACTAAAAAGCTAGATTCTAATCTAATCACTAGTCTAACATCTAATCCCTCTCTTCTCATCATTACCCTCTAGTCCTAGAGTCTACAGCGCCCCTAAAAAAATACGGCGCCGAGTAATCGCGCTACCGATTAAATCGCGAAAATTGATTTACTTAGAAATTAATTCGCCGTGTGATAAATAAATTATGTATAGATATAAAAACAATTAAAACACTCAAACATCATCACAATAAGTTACGTTTCAATTTTCATCGAAATCGGAATTCGTTTTAAAATTTTATTGCGGATAAGAATTACCCAGCGATTCAAAATATGATGAAATTTTGTTAGAGTTTTCTGACAATTTTTGAACCATGAATTAATATTAAATATTAATTCTTAAATTTAATTTCATCTTGATTTAATTCCATCTTGATTTAATTCAATCTATTTCTTAGTCAGTACAAATACACGTTACCACGTCTGACAGAAAACTTATAATAAGCTTAATTGATGAATTCACCTTAAAATCAGCATAAGTCAAAATAATTCCTCGTACTCTTAGTAAATCATTGAGGTGATCAATCTCTATGACTTACATTCAAGTATTTAGGATTTTATTGCTAAAACAATTTTTCTTAAAAATTGGGATGTTACAACAAACAGGGTATCGACGGTAATATCTGCTATTACCGTCTAGGGATTTGCAAACCTCTAACTAGAGGGCGGCACCCTTAACTCATACATCAGACTCACATATATCATATACAGCCAGTACATAAATATCAGACATGTTAATCAGATTATCAACCATCCTTAATCAACATAAGGATCAACCCTAGTGTTGTTTAGGCAACCTACTACTGACATGTTATCAATCACCACATCAACAGTCACACAATCATAAAGCATTCATATCAATGCATCACATCAATCAGCATCCATCCATAGATTTCAATAGATCATTCCTATGGTTGATAGACCTCTGACAACTGTCCTCAGCTATCATAGGTAACAACCCCTCTCTTGAGGTGCTGCTGTTATGAACCCCTAGTAGGTTTAAGGTCCCCTACACATGCTAATAGTACTACTCTAATACCTATTTTCCTTAGTGATTAAGGTATCTTCCCCCTTACCTGGGTTAGTAGACTGCTGCCGCTCGCGTCGCGCACTCGGAGCTCCTCCACGCCCTCCACGCTCTCCTAAAGACCTTTAGAAGAAGTTGGAGTGAATGGAGGTGGTTAAGGCCTATTTATAGGCATAAATTGGCCCATCGCATCGCAAGATAATTACACGTTAGTCCAGTCGCGTCGCAAGCTAGGACACGTGTCACGCATCAGACGAGCGTGATCACCGACTTAACCACCGACTTTATCGCGTCGCGACGATTTCCTTTGTTTCCTCCGTCGCGTTGCGAGGGACCACTTCCAGAAAACTCTAGTTTCGTCCGCCCTAGAGAGTTCAAGGGTATTCTTTATCCTTCTAGGCTATTCTAGGCTACTCTAGAACATTCTAGGCTTTTCTAGAGGCTTATAGACTATTCTTGACGATTTCTATCTCTTTATAGGGTTTTTGTGTCCATTTAAGCCCATTTTATTCCTAATAAATGTTTTTAACACTCGTTCATCACTTAATTGCTGATTTAATTATTCTTCCAGTATTGTTTAAAAACCAGGATGTCACATTACTGCCCTCCTTAAAGAATTTTCGTCCCCGAAAATTCAACATTGTTGGTCTTCTAGGATAGAATTCCTAGTGTTAGACTCTCTATCCAATCCCCAACTTAGTTGTCATCTGATGTGGAGACAACTAGACTCTAGACACGGCCAGTGACTCGACCCTCCCCACAGTCCGGTTAAAACCGAACTACTCTGATACCACTAATGTAACACCTCGTCGAGACAGGGCGTCACTTAATCCTTACTCAGCAATAACACATTACCAATTCAATTTCAGAGTACGCAACAAGACACACTGGCCGTGATGCAACATTGCTTCCCAGGCTCTAAGTAATTGATTTTTTTGCCCATCTGTTATTTATCATCATATAACAGAAACACACCAGAAAACAAAGGGGTAAGACACTCATCAATCACTATCAAGCAAGAAAACAACATAGCAGATAGACTGTCACCATGCACATCAGCATATCACAACAATTATTAACATAACTGCTACCACAAATACACACTCAAACTCTTGAGTACACGGTCACAGACCACATCATACTCTGATACTACACGTCACTGGTCTTTCAGGCCCATTACCGTCCCTACTGACCCAGATCATCACTAATTATTGATGGCCATTAACACCCTCCTCCCTAGACCGATCACCAGTCTCAGGGCACAAGAATGAAACATAAGTTGGTTGTCCCGGGAACATATCCTGATACGCTACCATCTCCGATTACCGGTTACAGCATCCCATACTACCATATCTGATTGCCGGAGTAAGGTACCGACCATCCCACACACAAGGATGGCATTCCCTATATAGGAATGGCCAAGATTGTCCACCTATCAGGCGTGGAGTCTTGGAGACTCATCCGAATAACCGAGTACATACCCCTCAAGGTCACCAACTATCCCCAAACCACTTCGTACCTTTGGTACCACGAACATGGAGAGCCTCGACGGAAAGATTGAGTACATACCCCTCAAGATCTTGGCCGAGTATATACCCCTCCAGGCCACTGACTGATCTCATTACCATCCTGTCGATACCTCAAGTACACCAACCTCGGGCACACCGACCCGACTATCACCACAAACAGGGTATTGACGGTAATATCCGCTATTACCGTCTAGGGATTTGCAAACCTCTAACTATAGGCGGCACCCTTGACTCATACATCGGACTCACATATATCATATACAGCTAGTACATAAATATCAGACATGTTAATCAGATTATCAACCATCCTTAATCAACATAAGAATCAACCCTAGTGTCGCTTAGGCGACCTACTACTGACATGTCATCAATCAGCACATCAACAGTCACACAATCATAATGCATTCATATAAATGCATCACATCAATCAGCATCCATCCATAGATTTCAATAGATCATTCCTACAGTTGATAGACCTCGGACAACTGTCCTCAGCTATCACAGGTCACAGCCCCTCTCCTGAGGTGCTGCTGTTATGAACCCCTAGTAGGATTATGGTCCCCTACACATGCTAACAGTACTACTCTACTACCTATTTCCCTAGTGATTAAGATATCTTCCCCCTTACCTGGGTTAGTAGACTGCTGCCACTCGCATCGCGCCCTCGGAGCTCCTCCACGCCCTCCACGCTCTCCTAAAGACCTTTGGAAGAAGTTGGAGTGAATGGAGGTGGTTAAGGCCTATTTATAGGCATAAATTGGCCCATCGCGTTGCGAGACAATTACACGTTAGTCCAGTCGCGTCGCGAGCTAGGACACGTGTCACGCATCAGACGAGCGTGATCACCGACCTAACCACCGACTTATATCGCGTCGCGACGATTTCCTTTGTTTCCTCCGTTGCGTTGCGAGGGACCACTTCCAGAAAACTCTAGTTTTGTCCGCCCTAGAGAGTTCTAGGGTATTCTTTACCCTTCTAGGCTATTCTAGGCTACTCTAGAACATTCTAGGCTTTTCTACAGGCTTCTAGACTATTCTTGACGATTTCTATCTCTTTATAGGGTTTCTAGGTCTCATTTAAGCCCATTTTTTTCCTAATTAAAGTTTTTAACACTCGTTCATTACCCAATTACCGATTTAGTTATTCTTCTAGTATTGTTTAAAAACCAGGATGTCACACCTAACCCTACCCATGTGGTCATCCAATTCAAGTTAAGTAATATAAGTCGAAAACCCTAACCCGTACAATGTGGCCAACCAAGTCAAGCTAAGTGATACTAGTCCCTAACCCTAACCCTAATCATGAGGCCATCGAAGTTAAGCTAAGTTATACGAGCCCCAAAGTCTAACCATGTGGGCAACTAATATAAGCTAAGTAATACTAGTCCCTAACCCTAACCCTAACCAGGTGTCCAACCAAGTCATGCTAAGTTCTACTTGTCCCTAACATCAGCCCTAACCATGTGGCCAAACAGGTCAAGCTATGTTAGACTAGTCTCTAACCCTATCCATGTGGTCAACTAAGTTAAGCTAAGTGATATTAGTCCCTAACCTTATCCATAATCACGTGGCCATCCATGTCGAGCTAAGTGATACTAGACCCTAACCCTAACAATGTGGTAAACCCATTCAAGCTAAGTAATATAAGTCAGAAACCCTAACCCATACCATTTGGCCAACCAAGTCAAGTTAAGTGATACTAATCCCTAGCCCTAACCCTAATCATGAGGCCATCTAAGTTAAGCTAAGTTATACTATAAGTCTAACCATGTGGTAACCAAGTCAAGTTAAGTAAAACTAGTCCCTAACCCTAACCCTAACCATGTGTCCAACCAAGTCATGCTAAATGATACTAGTCCCTAACCCCAGCCCTAACCATGTGGCCAAACATGTCAAGCTATGTTAAGACTAGTCTCTAACCCGTACCTTGTGGTCAACAAAGTCAAGCTAAGTGACACAACTCCGAAACCCTAACCCTTACCATATTGCCAACCAAGTCAAACTAAGTGATACTAGTCCATAACACTAACCCAAATCACGTGGCCATCCAAGTCAATCTTAGTGGCACTAGTCTTTAGCCTCAACCCTTGCCATGTGGCTAACCAAGTCAAGCTACGTGATATTAGTTATTAACCCTAACCCTAATAACGTGGCCATCCAGGTCAAGCTAAGTTATACTTGTCCCAAAGCCTAATCATTTAGTCAACCAAGTCAAGCTAAGTGATACAACTCCGAAACTCTGACCTGTACCCTGTGCGAAACCAAGTCAAACTAAGTGATACTAGTCCCTAAGCCTAACCCTAATCACGTGGCCATCCATGTCAAGTGATACTAGACCCCAACCCAACCCATGTGGGCAACCAATTCAAGCTAAGTAATATAAGTCGAAAACCCAAACCCTTTCCCCTACTTAAAGCTAAGCTCACATTCTTCTTCACGACCTCATTCAATGGGGCAGCTATGGTGCTAAAGTCCTTTACGAACCTTTTATAGAAACTAGCTAGCCCATGGAAGCTTCTCACGTCACTCACTGACTTAGGGGTAGGCCACTCCCTAATGGCTTTAATCTTTTCTTCATCCACTTGTACTTCTTTAGCACTTAGAACAAAGCCTAAAAAAAACCACATTTCAGTGCAAAAGACACACTTCTCTAAATTAGCATACAACTTTTCTTTCCTAAGCACACTCATCACAGCCCGATGGTGTTCTAGGTGCTCATCTAAGGTTATGCTATAGATCAGAATGTCATCAAAGTACACCACTACAAACTTGCCTAGAAACTCTCTTAATATATGGTTCATTAACCTCATGAAGGTGCTGGGTGCATTTGTAAGTCCAAAAGGCATTACCAACCATTCATACAATCCATGCTTAGTCTTAAAGGCTGTCTTCCACTCATCCCCTTCCCTCATCCTAATTTGATGGTACCCACTCTTACCCACTCTTCAAATCAACTTTAGAAAAATAACAAGCACCATGCAATTCATCAAGCATATCATCTAGTCTAGGGATGGGGTGTCTATATTTTACAGTGATATTATTTACAGCCCTACAATCAGTACACATGCGCCAAGTGTCATCCTTTTTAGGGACAAGAATAACGGGAACAGCACAAGGACTTAAGTTTCTCTTACCCAACCTTTTTGGAGCAATTCCTATAGGCGGGCCAATTAGGCAAAGATGCTCCCGGAATGAAATCCATTTGATGCTCAATACCTCTTAAAGGAGGTAGTCCGGAAGGAACACTCTTTGGGAAGACATCTTCAAAATCCTGCAAAAGAGACTCTACCTCACTAGGTAGAGGGTTAGAGTTATGATTCAAATATAAATCCTTGTACACACAAATGTACATCTCTTGCTTTGCAAAGCAAGCCCTCTTTATCTCACTCTCCCTGGCAATTAAACACTCCATATTCTTTTGATCTCCACTTTTTTCTTCCCCATTTGACTTTCCCTTTGTAGCCTTCTTCTCTTTTTCTCTCCAAAGTCTTAGCGCCCCTTGGTCTCCACAAACCTGTTTAGGAGTCAAAGGCACAAGGGTAATTTTCAAAGAATTATGCACAAAAGAGTATTTATTAGTAAAACCATCATGAATAGCATGTTTGTCAAACTGCCAAGGCCTACCAAGAAAAACATGGCCGGCCTCCATGGGAACAACATCACATAAGACGTCATCTTGATATTTACCAATGGACAAACTTACCAACACTTGCTGATTGACTAATAACTCACCATTCTCACTCAACCATTGAAGCTTGTATGGTCGGGGATGAGGAATAGTTTGAAGTTCAAGTTTTCTTACCAAACGAGTGCTGGCCACATTTGTGCAACTTCCCCCATCAATGATTAAGGAACATACCTTTCCTTGTATGATGCACCTTGTATGGAAAATATTCTCCCTTTGGTCTAGCTCATTTGGCACAATTTGACTCCCTAAGAGTCTCCTTATCATTAGCAAGTCACCATCATGAGCTAAGGTCTCATACTCTTCTTCCTTTTCACTTTCGGCAGGGGAGCCCTTGCATGAGTCACTAGAAATATGCCCCCCTCTCATCGTCATTGTCCTTCTGTTTGGGTACTCATGGGCCATGTGTCCACTTCCCAAACACTTGAAACATTTGATGTTCCTGTGCTTAGAATCAGAAGAAGAAGAAGAAGCGTTAGTGGAAGGAAAAGTTTTAGAGTTTTTAGAGTTCATACCTTAGGTTGTGGAGAGGAACCCTCCTTGGGTTGCTTATCCTTCCAAGTAAGGGTTTTGAGGGTGGAGGGAGATTTCCTCCATGCCTTCCTTTTGAGTTGTTGTTCCACCTTTATGGCTTGGTGGACCAACTCTTCAAGCTCTTCATAATGATGCAACTCCACAATGTCTCCTATCTCACGGTTTAGGCCGTGAAGGAAACGGGACATGGTAGCCTCCCTATCTTCATTGATATTTGCCCTTATCAAGGCTACCTCCATCTCCTTGTGGTACTCATCCACACTTTTACTCCCTTGGGTAAGTCTTTGGAGTTTAATGTGTAACTCCCTGTGGTACCACGAAGGTACAAACCTCCTCCTCATCAAAGTTTTCATCTCCTCCCAGGTATCTACGGGGTAATCCCTATTTCTTTCCCTCTCCTTTTGTACCTGGTCCCACCAGATTAGAGCATAATCAGAAAACTCTAGAGCTGCCACCTTCACCATCCTCTCTTCATTATAACGGTAATAGGGAAAGATTTGTTCTATTTTGGTTTTCCATTCTAAGTAGGCTTCAGGGTCATTCTTTCCCTTAAAAGAAGGTACTTGGGTCTTAATTCCTCCTAGTTCTCCTTCCCTTTCATCACTCCTATACCTCCTATGTCTCCTATCATCATGCCTCCCATGTCTCCTTCTCCTATCATGGATCCTCCTGGTTATCCTTTCCCTACCCGAATCATAATCATCTTCATCCTCATGCGAGGCCTCATGTTGAGAACCTCTACTCCTTCCATCCAACCTTGTGTTAAACTGCACCCTAACTTTGTCTAACTCTTGGGCTAGGTGTTGCATCAATCGGGTTGTCCTAGGGGATGGGGGTGTGCTTCCTCCGTTCATCTTTGGAATTTTTTTTTTTTGTTTTAGATAAGGTTAAAAGAAAAAAAAGAGGCCTTTTCCACTCTTCTCACGTGTTTACACTCTTGAAATTATCACTCGTGTTTCACTCTTTGTAGGCTTTTTCTATAATGTTCACTCTTGCCTTTTACCCCTCAAGTCTCTTTGAGTTCTTAAATAAACCCTCTCGCGTTTCAATTAACAAGGGTTCTTTTCACACATGACGATCTTCACAAGAGTTAATCACTCAGAAGTTTGAAGAAAGGAAAGAAACTCTAGACAAAACTTAAAAGAATTTAAAAGGACAAACAGGAATAGCCAACAAGAAAAATGTACAACTCAAAAGGAATGCAAGGAAGACAAAAAGGAACTGGAAGAATAAAAAGACAATTGCGCAAAATAGTATGAATTACAGCACCACTCTTAATGAAATCCACAATGGCAACAAAATTTAATCTTGTTAAGTGCAAGGGGCAGTTTCAATTTTTCCTCTTTTTTTTTTCTTTTTTTTCGTTTTTTTTTTGTTTCTGAAAAAAAAAATAGAATTTTTTTCTGTACTATGGATCACGCCCCTGTTCTTTTTTTTTTGCACTTAAAAATTGGTTCTTGCAATATCAATTTAAATTGTTATGCCAAATGTGTGATTATGAGTTTCTTTTTCAAGTCAAGTGCTATAAATCATAAACAGCAATGAATATGGAAATAAAATATTAAAGCTGTAAATTGCGCAAAGGAATAAATAACAGGGAATAAGGAACTGGAAATTATGGACATAAATTAAAGGGACGAAATTAAAGGCTAGAAAGTAAATGACTGGAATTAAAGAGCAGAATGTAAAGAATGTTGCCAATCCCTTGGAAATGGTGCTGATCAAAATGATCTGAATGTGTACAAATATGGCAATCAAGCAACTGTTCTTGGTGTTAGAAAGCAATAAGAACAGTACACACAAAAAAAAACAAGAACTTTGTCAATTATAGGATTCGGGCTCTAGATACCACATGCATGATGAAGACCAAGGAAGCTCAAATGGAGACCATCCCATAGATGCAAGGCCCAATGATGCTCTACAAGGACTTGGAGGCCCAATGACGAGGTCAAGGACTAAGAAGGCTAAAGAGGCTTTGGACAAAGAAGTCAACTATTTTCTATCTCTCAAACCAGCTCGCGAAGGCCCAACTCTCAAGATAGTCCAAATAATCCAAGTTGATGAAGAACCCAATGTGGGGGCATGATATCACCCTAGTCGTTCTTTTAATTTATTTAAATTAAGTATTTGAACATTTTTAAATTCAGTTTGGTTGTATTTTCCATTTGGGATAATTTTGTAATAAGATCCTACTTGTTTTGGGCTAACTAAGCACATAGGATCTTAGGAAGTGTTGCAGCTTTGCTAATTGGGCTTGGCCCATATCTTTGAGCTAGGTTTAGACTTGGGGAGCACCAACTTGCAGCCTCCTCCAAGTAGGTTTGGCCGCTACACTCTATTAGGAAAGGAGGGAGGGTATTTGATGAGGACATGGAGCACCAAGAGGCCATTCAAAGCTTAGGAGGACCAATGACTAGGGCAATGTCAAGGAGGGTCCAAGAAAGCTTAGTCCAATTCATGACTAAGACAATTGCAAATAGAGGCAAAGATGTAATTGCACCAAAAACCATGCTTGTCATACAAGCCATGGAGGAGGCGCAACTTGCATAAAAGAAGGCAGCCAAGTTAATTTCTTTTAATTGAATAAAAGTGCAAGTGACCAATTGATTTATTTGGGACCAAGGCACTAAGTTATTTAATTTTTTTGGTGTGTTTAATCCACTTCAAGTGGCTGTGTGGCGCAAGGAGCAAGGGGTCCCACACCTCTCAACAGCTATTTGTGTAGTTTTATGAGTCTATAATGTTGCTACCAAAGAAAGACAAAGGAATTCAAAGCAATCAAGGCAAAAAGGAGTTACACAAGACAAAGAAATGAAGGCTCCAACAGCACATTAAAAGCGCAACCACCCATTTAATTGTAATTAATGTGTGGTTGTGAAACCTTCCCCTGGTCATGAAGAGCAATCAAACAGAATGTGAAGCTGTCTCTTTCATTTCAGTTGCGCCACTTAGGCTATGGAACAGCCACAATTATGTTGTTTGTAATTGCCTTTAGTTATGCTAGTTATGTTAGCCTAGGATTCCTTGTAAGGATTTTTGTCTCTTTGACTCTTTGTAACAACAAGACCCTTATTATATATAGGGGGCGAAATTTCAATAAGAGGTAACAAAGATTTAGCAAAAATATTGAGTTCATACTCTTTGGTTCTGGATTGGACCAGTTTATCGATCTTATCAAGAAACTCTCTTCTTGTGGTGATCCTCACCTTCATAGGCTTATCCTTGTCTTGGATTAGACTAAGGTGGCGCCCCTGCCTCCCAATCATCCATCTTCTTCACTTACTCATAAACAGATCCTTGAGACCTTGTTTGCTTCTTGTTTTTATTTTGTGTTTTCACAATCTGTCCCCTTAATTCTCTACCTCCAAAGCCACGAAATTCCATTCATTCTCTATCCATTTTTCATTCATTTTTATAGCAAAAATACAAAAACATAAGTCACAACCAGATTCTATGTTGAAAATCAAGCAAATGGCCAATTTCTACAACAAGGAGGCCATCATTTGGTATCAGAGCAAGGTTTCGACTTTGTTCAAAAGAATCCCAGGTTTCTCTATTCTTATCTTTGAGTTCTGAATTCTTTAAAAAAAAAAATTGCGAAAATTCATAAAAAAAAAAAAATCTTGAATTCTGGTTGTGTTTCTTCGTTGCTACTACACTCTGAAATTTTTATTTTATTTCTTTCTTTTGAGTGAGTTCTTTCTTGTTCTAGTCTCACAAACTTTGTGTTCAAATTTTGTTTCTTACCTTTTCTTTCCAAGCTGTTGTGTGTGTGGATTATTATTTGAATTGGTTTCTTGTATTGATCATTTGCTGGTTTCTCTAAAGAACTGACAAGAGTTATGGATCCTCAAAATCGACATTACTAGATACCCTCACGGCAAAAATGAGAGAACTTTTGAAAGAGGAAATGGAAGGCATAAATGAAAGAATTGACCAATTAGAAAACAGACAAAATAGCAGTGATGAGGAGGAACGGAGGAGAAGGAGACGTGATGAACCTAGAGAAGATAGGTTGGGTGGTATAAAAATAAAAGTACCACAATTTGTTGGGAAAAATGACCCGGAGACGTATTTGGAATGGGAAACTAAAATTGAACAAATTTTTTCCTGTAACAATTACACTGATCTTCAAAAGGTGCAGGTTGCTTCTATTGAATTTACAGATTACGCCTTGGTGTGGTGGGACCAATTGGCAAAGGAGAGGAGAAGGCACAATGAGCCAGTCATTGCCACATGGGAGGAGATGAAAAGGCTCATGAGAAGGAGATTCATCCCATCTTACTACAACAGAGAGTTGCACAACAAATTACAGCGACTCACCCAAGGCAACAAAAGTGTTGATGAGTACTACAAGGAGATGGAGGTGGCAAAAATTAGAGCAAATGTGGAGGAAGATGATGAAGCAACCATGGCCAGATTCTTGCATGGCCTAAATCGTGATATAAGTGACATAGTGGAACTGCAACACTATGTTCAATTAGACGATTTGGTACATCAAGCCATAAAGGTAGAACAACAACTTAAGAGGAAGGGTCAGATAAGAAGAAGCACTACCACTTCCAATCCTCAAAATTGGAAGAGCAATATTAAGAGTGAAGGTACTTCATCATCCAAAGAAGCCGCGGCTGACACAAAAGGTAAAAACACTACAAATAGTCCTTCTCAAGTTGTTTCAACTAACCGGGCTGTTAAGTGTTTCAAATGCCAAGGCTTAGGACACATTGCATCTCAATGTCCTACCAAGAGAATTATGATTGTAGAGGAGGTTGAGCAGGAAGATGAAGGGGTTGAAGAGTATGATGAGGATTGTGTTGAGGAGGAGGCCCAAATACCTAGTGGAGAGCTACTTATGATAAAAAGGTTGTTGGAAGCCGTGGTAAAGGAGGAAGATGCGACTCAAAGGGAGAACATATTTCACTCAAGGTGCCTCATACAAGGCAAGGTATGTTACCTGATTATTGATGGTGGGAGTTGCACAAATGTTGCTAGCACAAGGTTAGTTTCCAAACTCCAACTAGAAACTAAACCACATCCCAAGCCATATAAGCTTCAATGGCTTGTTAATGATGTTGAGATGATTGTTGATGAACAAGTAGAAATTTCTTTTTCAATTGGAAAATATGAAGATGTGGCTGTTTGTGATGTAGTTCCTATGGAGGCCAGCCATGTCTTGTTGGGAAGGCCTTGGCAATTTGACAAAAAGGCAAGCCATGAAGGGCATACCAACAAGTATTTTTTGTTCATCATGGAAAAAGAATTGTATTGGCTCCTTTGAGCCCAAGTGAGGTGAGAGATGATCAAAAAAATTGAGAGAAAAATGTGAAAAAGAAAAAGAAGAAAAAGAAGAAAAAAGATCGCCAAAGAAAAGAGAGAAAAAGAGTGACAAAAAAGATTGATGAAAAAAGAAAGAAAATTTGATGGCGACAAAGGGAGGTTAAAAAAGCTATTTTCTCCAATCAGCCCCTATATTTGCTTTTTAGCAAAGAGGTGGCCTTGCTGGAAAATTTACCTAACACTCAAGAATTGCCAAATTGCATAAATTCTCTTTTGCAGGAATTTGAGGATTTGTTTCCTAAGGAGGTACCAAGTGGGCTGCCACCCTTGAGAGGGATTGAGCACCACATTGATCTCATCCGAGGCGCCACTTTGCCTAATAGGCCAGCCTACCGGAGCAACCCACAACAAACGCAAGAGATACAAAAGCAAGTGGCTGAATTGGTAAGTAAAGGTTGGGTAAGAGAAAGTTTAAGTCCATGTGCTTTGTCCCTGTTATTTTAGTCCCTAAGAAAGATGGTAGTTGGAGAATGTGCACTGATTGTAGGGCATTAATAATATCACCGATTAAGTATAGGCACCCAATACCTAGGTTAGATGACTTGCTTGATGAACTGTTTGGTGCATGCTTGTTTTCCAAAATTGATTTGAAAAGTGGATACCATCAAATTAGGATAAGGGAAGGGGATGAATGGAAAACTGCTTTCAAAACAAAATATGGTTTATATGAGTGGTTAGTTATGCCTTTTGGATTAACTAATGCACCTAGCACTTTCATGAGATTAATGAACCATGTTTTGAGGGAATTTTTGGGTAAATTTGTTGTTGTATATTTTGATGATATCTTGATATATAGCAAAAATTTAGAGGACCATTGCATTCATCTAAGGGCTGTTTTAAAAGTGCTAAGGAAAGAAAACTTGTACGCAAACTTGGAAAAATGTGTGTTTTGCACAGATCAAGTTATCTTTCTAGGTTTTGTCATAAGCTCTCAAGGAGTACATGTGGATGAAGCAAAGGTGAAGGCAATCCAAGAGTGGCCAGCACCTAAAAACGTGTCTGAGGTAAAAAGTTTTCATGGTTTAGCCAGTTTCTATAGGAGGTTTGTTAAGGATTTTAGTACTATTGCTGCACCTCTTAATGAAATTGTTAAAAAGGAAATTGGTTTTAAATGGGGTGAGAAACAAGAGCAAGTTTTTTCTAAATAACAGGGAATAAGGAACTGGAAATTATGGACATAAATTAAAGGGACGAAATTAAAGGCTAGAAAGTAAATGACTGGAATTAAAGAGCAGAATGTAAAGAATGTTGCCAATCCCTTGGAAATGGTGCTGATCAAAATGATCTGAATGTGTACAAATATGGCAATCAAGCAACTGTTCTTGGTGTTAGAAAGCAATAAGAACAGTACACACAAAAAAAAACAAGAACTTTGTCAATTCTAGGATTCGGGCTCTAGATACCACATGCATGATGAAGACCAAGGAAGCTCAAATGGAGACCATCCCATAGATGCAAGGCCCAATGATGCTCTACAAGGACTTGGAGGCCCAATGACGAGGTCAAGGACTAAGAAGGCTAAAGAGGCTTTGGACAAAGAAGTCAACTATTTTCTATCTCTCAAACCAACTCGCGAAGGCCCAACTCTCAAGATAGTCCAAATAATCCAAGTTGATGAAGAACCCAATGTGGGGGCATGATATCACCCTAGTCGTTCTTTTAATTTATTTAAATTAAGTATTTGAACATTTTTAAATTCAGTTTGGTTGTATTTTCCATTTGGCATAATTTTGTAATAAGATCCTACTTGTTTTGGGCTAACTAAGCACATAGGATCTTAGGAAGTGTTGCAGCTTTGCTAATTGGGCTTGGCCCATATCTTTGAGCTAGGTTTAGACTTGGGGAGCACCAACTTGCAGCCTCCTCCAAGTAGGTTTGGCCGCTACACTCTATTAGGAAAGGAGGGAGGGTATTTGATGAGGACATGGAGCACCAAGAGGCCATTCAAAGCTTAGGAGGACCAATGACTAGGGCAATGTCAAGGAGGGTCCAAGAAAGCTTAGTCCAATTCATGACTAAGACAATTGCAAATAGAGGCAAAGATGTAATTGCACCAAAAACCATGCTTGCATAAAAGAAGGCAGCCAAGTTAATTTCTTTTAATTGAATAAAAGTGCAAGTGACCAATTGATTTATTTGGGACCAAGGCACTAAGTTATTTAATTTTTTTGGTGTGTTTAATCCACTTCAAGTGGCTGTGTGGCGCAAGGAGCAAGGGGTCCCACACCTCTCAACAGCTCTTTGTGTAGTTTTATGAGTCTATAATGTTGCTACCAAAGAAAGACAAAGGAATTCAAAGCAATCAAGGCAAAAAGGAGTTACACAAGACAAAGAAATGAAGGCTCCAACAGCACATTAAAAGCGCAGCCACCCATTTAATTGTAATTAATGTGTGGTTGTGAAACCTTCCCCTGGTCATGAAGAGCAATCAAACAGAATGTGAAGCTGTCTCTTTCATTTCAGTTGCGCCACTTAGGCTATGGAACAGCCACAATTATGTTGTTTGTAATTGCCTTTAGTTATGCTAGTTATGTTAGCCTAGGATTCCTTGTAAGGATTTTTGTCTCTTTGACTCTTTGTAACAACAAGACCCTTATTATATATAGGGGGCGAAATTTCAATAAGAGGTAACAAAGATTTAGCAAAAATATTGAGTTCATACTCTTTGGTTCTGGATTGGACCAGTTTATCGATCTTATCAAGAAACTCTCTTCTTGTGGTGATCCTCACCTTCATAGGCTTATCCTTGTCTTGGATTAGACTAAGGTGGCGCCCCTGCCTCCCAATCATCCATCTTCTTCACTTACTCATAAACAGATCCTTGAGACCTTGTTTGCTTCTTGTTTTTATTTTGTGTTTTCACAATCTGTCCCCTTAATTCTCTACCTCCAAAGCCACGAAATTCCATTCATTCTCTATCCATTTTTCATTCATTTTTATAGCAAAAATACAAAAACATAAGTCACAACCAGATTCTATGTTGAAAATCAAGCAAATGGCCAATTTCTACAACAAGGAGGCCATCAGTATTGATTACCATTATGGCTATAAAAAGCCTTTGTACTCTCCTAATTCAGCACTTTTGAAATCAGAAGTTATTTGCACTCCATTGTGGGTTTGTGAGAGCTAAGCCTCTTAGGTTCTTGGGTGAACCATTTATAATTCTTATCAAGAGCTTCTTTTCTCTTGTGGCGAATCTTCACTGGACTTATCACTCTCTTGAGAGTGTGGCATCTTCTTCTATTTTCTGTCTTATTTTCCATCTTTTTATTTTGTTCTGTTTGCTGCGTTCTTTTGCTTATGCGCCATCATTCTTAAAGCTTGCATCTTTAGCATTTCATTCTTCTTGTTTACCTGTTTGTATGCACTATTATTAATTTAAAAGCAAAACTTGTATTTGTTCTTCCTTCTTCAATAGAAGTGGGCGCCAGTTCTGAGGATTAAGGACTCTAATTCTTAAAGTTCTCATTTTTATTCCGTCTTAATCCTTATAACAAGAGTCAATGTGAGGACGATCCGTTAAAAACTATATGCATCCAGTTTGGATCATATCACATCATATTATGCACACATTCCCAAAATATCCCACAATCCAGTTCATGCATGTCAACAGGCTGTGCTTAATCATTTAAGCATGCAAGGACAACAGGCAACACATTTCCACCCATATAGTACAATAAATCATGTTAACCTAAGCACATTACGACTCACATAGAGAACATACGACACATCTCACAGTTAAGCATATTATTAGTAAATCACATTTAATAATAAAATAATCTTATGTTAATTGATGAGTCTACCACGCCTATCCTTAGATGTGGCACACCGTAACCCCTATCCTTAGGTGTTAGTAAATTCAACCCTTAGTAGGGCTTAGGTACCCTACACATGCCAAACAGTCATAACTACTATACAGAACCCAATAAAAGTGCATTCTCTCCCCCCACCTGGTATTCGAAACACTCAGAAGCAAACTGGACACCGAGACGTAAACACGAACTCACCAACAATCACACCAACACTCCCGTGCTATGTTCCGGTTCAGCCAACCACAAGGAATAAGTCCAGACTTACCAAACAGTATCACCGAACATGCCAGAACAAATCACAGTTAACCAGAAACACATAAACGCACTCGGATTAGAATTAGGGCAACTAATAAACTAACTAAAGAACAAGAAAGGCCACGGCCAGAGGCTGGTCATCAAGTTCCAGAATCTCAACTTACCCAAAAATAACTTCAGATAAGGTTTCGCAGTCAACCAGTACCTGCACTATCGCCAAACCCTAAAATACGAGGAACAGATAATAAGGAACAATCCAAACTAACCAAGGAACCATGAAAACATAATTGGGACATGAAGAACAGAGACACCTTATCTCAGTTTCGTGACCCATGGAATCTCCTCTGGAAGTTCCGGCAAAATCCTAGCTCGTTCGGTACCCAAATGGGTCAAACCGGGGTCCAAAACACAGTCTGATTAGGGTTAAGAACTAGAACCAATTCAAGAATCACAAATTGTAACCTGAATCAGAGATGAAAAGTATGATTTAGATTTACCTTAACGAAACGATGATCGGAGATAAGCCCTAACAAGCTCGAACGGCAACAGACGAGCTAACATTGTCGGATTGATGAACGGATGAACGATATAGCTTTGGATGATGATCACAAAGCTTGGAAACCCTAATAATGGTGGTTTCAGGTTGAAGAGGATTCTCTGGTCGTGATATAGCAAAAAGAATGGGAAGAAATTGATTTAGGAGATTTATTAGGCTTAAATAGAAAAATGGGCTGCTGGGCGCGCCTGGAGCGAGCTCCAGTGCGCCCCGAGCGATCCTGCGTGGGTTACTTCATGCGGAAGGAGTTTCCTGCATGCGTACCATGCGTCCTTGTCTGCAAACGGTCCAATCAAAACACGCCATGTGGCACAGAGGACAGGATACGCTGGTGCACCATACACCAGCGCTCTTCAAGCGCACTTTTGCTAACTTGTTTGTTTTCGCGCGATTTCTTCCATTCCGACGACCGTGCGATCCAAAACTCGATACCCTAACACTTAAACATGATTCCTAACACAAGAGGACATTAAATGGACTTTAGAACAAAGGTTCTAAGTCTCATATACTCGTCCGAATGCTCTCACTCGCTCAAAGGTACGAACACACAAAAACCCTAAACTCAACTCCGATCGTTCTCAAACTTTACCAGGCTTGTAAGACTCATACCAAAACATTATCAAACACTATTCCAACCTCAAATAACATATTAAACCTCAACACATGCTCTCTCACAAGCACAAAAAGCGAGCACACCGCTGAAAGGTCAAGCATGCAGTCAAAACACACAAATCCCCACCTAGGGCACACAAGTACACTCAGACACACATAAACACACACTAAGCAAGATTAGAAAAAATGAGGATGTTACATTACCAACCCCCTTAAAATAGATTTCGTCCCCAAAATCACGCACCTGAATATAAATGAGGGTACTGCTGACGAATCTCACTCTCACGCTCCTAAGTCATGTCACCTATCACATCATCCCATAGAACCTTTACTAAAGAAATAGTTTTACCACGAAGTTCCTTCATTCTCCTATCTAAAATCCATACAGGCAACGCTTCGTACTCTAAGTTCTCTTTCAATTGTCTTAACTCGGGTTTCAAGCACATGTGATAGATCGAAAAAATATTTGCAAAGTTGTGAAATATGAAAAATATCGTGAAGTCTGGAAAGATTAGGTGGTAAGGCTATGTGATAAGCTACTGGGCCAATCTTACGGAGAATTTGGAAAGGTCCAATGAATATAGGGGTTAGCTTCTTAGATTTGATGGCTCTGCCAATTCCAATTCTAGGTGTCCCTCTCAGAAAAACATGGTCTCCTTCCTGAAATTCTGACGGCCTTCTCCTTTTATCGCTATAACTCTTCTACCTATCCTGTGATGCTTTCATCTTCTCCCTAATCTTCCTGACTTGTTCTGTGGTTTGCTGTACCAACTCTGAACCTAATACTTGTGTATCTCCTATCTCAAACCAACATAAAGGGGTCCTACACTCCCTTCCATACAGTGCCTCAAAAGGTGCCATACCTATACTTGAGTGAAAACTGTTGTTATAGGTAAACTCTACTAAAGGCAAGAATTCATCCCAACTTCCTACGTGCTCCAACACATAAGCTCTCAACAAATCTTCTAGGGATTGGATCGTTCGTTCCGACTGACCATCAGTTTGAGGATGATAAGCTGAACTCAATCTTAGTTTGGTTACTAAAGCTCGTTGCAATTCATTCCAGAACCTTGAGGTAAATCTAGGATCTCTATCACTGATGATGCTTAAAGGAACACCATGCAACCTAACAACCTCCTTGATGTATATCTTAGCCAATCTCTCCAAAGGATACTTCTCTCCGATCGGAATAAAATGAGCACTCTTGGTCAACCGATCAATAATTACCCAAATTGCATCAAACTTCTTAGGTGTCCTTGGTAAACCCACTACGAAATCCATTGCTATCCCATCCCACTTCCACACGGGAATATCCAATGATTGCAACAATCCTACCGGCATCCTATGTTCAATATTCGCTTTCTGACACACTAGACAAGACATGACGAAGTTTGCTATGTCCTTCTTCATACCAGGCCACCAAAACATCTTCTTCAAATCCTGATACATCTTAGTAGTGTCTGGATGAAAACTAAGCTTGCTCTTATGGGCTTCTTCCAGAATCGTTCTCCGAAGTTCTGAGTCATGCGGGACATAAACTCGGTCTCCAAACCTCATCACTCCATCTTTCTTGATATTAAACTCCGAAGTCTCATCGTCCTTCATTGAATCTTTAAGTCCTTCATTGAATCTTTAATCTTGATCAGCTGTTCGTCAAGCCCTTGCTTCGCCTTCAACTCTTGCAGAAATTCATTGGTCACCACTATCTGTCCTAAGCACATCTTGTTCTTAAACAACTGCACTCCCAAATTCAGATCTCTGAATTGTTCCACTAACTCCAACTCCTTCACCATCAAAGCTGACACATGAAGGGATTTCCTACTTAAAGCATCAGCTACAACATTAGCTTTTCCTGGATGGTATCGCAGTTCAAACTCATAATCCTTAATAAACTCCATCCACTGCCGTTGTCTCATATTCAGCTCCTTCTAGTCAAACAGGTATTTCAGGCTCTTATGATCACTAAATACCGTGAATTTAGCTCCGTAAAGGTAATGTCTCCAAATCTTCAATGCAAAAACTATAGCTGCAAGTTCAAGGTCATGGGTAGGGTAGTTCCTTTCGTGAATCCTTAATTGTCTTAACGCGTAGGCCACTACACTACCTCCTTGCATAAGAACACATCCTAACCATTGATATGATGCATTGCAGTACACTTCGAATTCTCCCGAGGGATCGGGTAAAACTAACACAGGTGATGTGGTCAGCCTCTTCTTCAGTTCTTGGAAACTCTCTTCACACTTATCCGACCACACAAAAGGGTTCTCCTTCCTCGTCAACTGGGCCATAGGTAAGGCTATCTTCGAGAATCCTTCTATAAATCTTCTATAATACCCGGGCAAACCCAAAAAGCTTCTAATCTCACTCACTGACTTAGGCCTTTTCCATTTAGTCACGGCTTCTGATTAGGACAACGAGCACCAAGAAGCCATTCAAAGCTTAGGAGGACCAATGACTAGGGCAATGTCAAGGAGGGTCCAAGAAAACTTAGTCCAATTCATGACTAAGACAATGACAAACAAAGGCAAAGATGTAATTGCACCAAAAACCATGCTTGTCATACAATGGAGGAGGCGCAACATGCATAACAAAGGCAGCCAAGTCATTTTATTTTAATTAAATAAAAGTGCAAGTGACCAATTGATTTATTTGGGGCCAAGGCACTAAGTTATTTAATTTCTTTTTGTGTGTTTAATCGACTTCAAGTGGCTGTGTGGCACAAGGAGTAGGGGGTCCCACACCTCTCAACAACTCTTTGTGTAGTTTAAATGAGTCAATAATCTCGCTACCAAAGAAAGACAAAGGAATTCAAAGCAATCAAGGCAAAAAGGAGTTACACAAGACAAAGAGATAATGTTCCAACAGCACAATAAAAGTGTAACAACCACCCATTTAATTGTATTCAATGTGTTGTTGTGAAACCTACCTAGTCATGAAGAGCAATCAACAAATGTGAAGCTGTCCCCTTACTTTCATTGGTGCCACTTAGACTAGGAGACAGCAACAAATACTTTGTTTGTAATTTCCTTTTATTACACTAATTATGTTAGCCTAGGATTCCTTGTAAAAGACTTTGTCTCTTCTTTTTTTGTAACTGCAAGAGCATCCCTCATTACATATAGGGAGCGCAAGCCTCATTAGAAGGCAACAAAGATTTCAGCAAAAATTGAGTTCATACTCTTTGGTTCTGGATTAGACCAGTTTTATTGATCTTATCAAGAAACTCTCTTCTTGTGGTGATCCTCACATTCATAGGCTTATCCTTGTCTTGGATTAGACTAAGGTGGCGCCCCTGCCTCCCATTCATCCATCCATCTTCTTCACCTTTAATTGTTCCTTGCATTTTTTTGTTCTTTTCTTTTATTGAAGTTTTCTCAATCTGTTCCCTTCTTTCACTACCACCAAAACCACGAAATTCCTATCAACCATTCCCCATATTTCATTCACTTATATCAAAAATACAAAAACATAAGTCACAACCAGATTCTATATTGAAAATCAAACAAATGGCCAATTTCTACAACAAGGAGGCCATCATTTGGTAATCAGAGCAAGGTTTCGACCTTGATTCAAAAGAATCCCAGGTTTCTCTTCTCTTCTTATCTTTGAGTTCTGATTTCTTAAAAAAAAAAATAGCGAAAATTCAAAAAAAAAAAAAAAATTCTGGTTGTGTTTCTTCCTTACTGCTATACTCTGAATTTTATTTCTTTCTTTTGAGTGAATTATTTCTTGTTCTAGTCTCACAAATACTCTGAAATTTATTTCTTTCTTTTGAGTGAGTTCTTTCTTGTTCTAGTCTCACAAAATTTGTGTTCAATTCCAAGCTGTTGTGTGTGTGGATTATTATTTGAATTGGTTTCTTATATTGATCATTTGCTGGTTTCTCTAAAGAACTGACAGAGTTATGGATCCTCAAAATCGATTACTACTAGATGCCCTCACGGCAAAAATGAGAGAACTTTTGAAAGAGGAAGTGGAAGGCATAAATGAAAGAATTGACCAATTAGAAAACAGAGAAAATAACAATGATGAGGAGGGTCGGAGGAGAAGGAGACATGATGAACCTAGAGAAGATAGGTTGGGTGGTATAAAAATAAAAGTACCACAATTTGTTGGGAAAAATGACCCGGAGACGTATTTGGAATGGGAAACTAAAATTGAACAAATTTTTTCCTGTAACAATTACACTGATCTTCAAAAGGTGCAGGTTGCTTCTATTGAATTTACAGATTACGCCTTGGTGTGGTGGGACCAATTGGCAAAGGAGAGGAGAAGGCACAATGACCCAGTCATTGCCACATGGGAGGAGATGAAAAGGCTCATGAGAAGGAGATTCATCCCATCTTCCTACAACAGAGAGTTGCACAACAAATTACAGCGACTCACCCAAGGCAACAAAAGTGTTGATGAGTACTACAAGGAGATGGAGGTGGCAAAAATTAGAGCAAATGTGGAGGAAGATGATGAAGCAACCATGGCCAGATTCTTGCATGGCCTAAATCGTGATATAAGTGACATAGTGGAACTGCAACACTATGTTCAATTAGACGATTTGGTACATCAAGCCATAAAGGTAGAACAACAACTCAAGAGGAAGGGCCAAATAAGAAGAAGCACTACCACTTCCAATCCTCAAAATTGGAAGAGCAATATAAAGAACGAAGGTACTTCATCATCCGAAGAAGTCGTGGCTGACACAAAAGGTAAAAACACTACAACTAGTCCTTCTCAAGTTGTTTCAACTAACCGGGTTGTTAAGTGTTTCAAGTGCCAAGGCTTAGGACACATTGCATCTCAATGTCCTACCAAGAGAATTATGATTGTAGAGGAGGTTGAGGAGGAAGATGAAGGGGCTGAAGAGTATGAAGAGGATTGTGACGAGGAGGAGGCCCAAATACCTAGCGGAGAATTACTTATGATGAAAAGGTTGTTGGAAGCCGTGGTAAAGGAGGAAGATGCAACTCAAAGGGAGAACATATTTCACTCAAGGTGCCTCATACAAGGCAAGGTATGTTCTCTTATTATTGATGGTGGGAGTTGTACAAATGTTGCTAGCACAAGGTTAGTTTCCAAACTCCAACTAGAAACTCAACCACATCCCAAGCCATATAAGCTTCAATGGCTTGTTAATGATGTTGAGATGATTGTTGATGAACAAGTAGAAATTTCTTTTTCAATTGGAAAATATGAAGATGTGGCTGTTTGTGATGTAGTTCCTATGGAGGCCAGCCATGTCTGGTTGGGAAGGCCTTGGCAATTTGACAAAAAGGCAAGCCATGAAGGGCATACCAACAAGTATTTTTTTGTTCATAATGGAAAACGAATTGTATTGGCTCCTTTGAGCCCAAGTGAGGTGAGAGATGATCAAAAAAAAATTGAGAGAAAAATGTGAAAAAGAAAAAGAAAAAGAAGAAAAAGAAAAAGAAAAGATCGCCAAAGAAAAAGAGAGAAAAAAGAGTGACAAAAAAAAGATTGACGAAAAAAAGAAAGAAAATTTGATGGCGACAAAAGGGAAGGTTAAAAAAGCTATTTTTTCAAATCAGCCCCTATATTTGCTCTTTAGCAAAGAGGTGGCCTTGCTGGAAAATTTACCTAACACTCAAGAATTGCCAAATTGCAAAAATTTTCTTTTGCAGGAGTTTAAGGATTTGTTTCCTAAGGAGGTACCAAGTGGGATGCCACCTTTGAGAGGGATTGAGCACCACATTGACCTCATCCCAGGCGCCACTTTGCCTAATAGGCCAGCCTACCGGAGCAACCCACAACAAACGCAAGAGATACAAAAGAAAGTGGCTGAATTGGTAAGTAAAGGTTGGGTAAGAGAAAGTTTAAGTCCATGTGTTGTCCCTGTTATTTTAGTCCCTAAGAAAGATGGTAGTTGGAGAATGTGCACTGATTGTAGGGCTGTTAATAATATTAATGTTAAGTATAGGCATCCAAAACCTAGGTTAGATGACTTGCTTGATGAACTGTTTGGTGCATGCTTGTTTTCCAAAATTGATTTGAAAAGTGGATACCATCAAATTAGAATAAGGGAAGGGGATGAATAGAAAACTGCTTTCAAAACTAAATATGGTTTATATGAGTGGTTAGTTATGCCTTTTGGGTTAACTAATGCACCTAGCACTTTCATGAGATTAATGAACCATGTTTTGAGGGAATTTTTGGGTAAATTTGTTGTTGTATATTTTGATGATATCTTGATATATAGCAAAAATTTAGAGGACCATTGCATTCATCTAAGGGCAGTTTTAAATGTGTTAAGAAAAGAAAACTTGTATGCAAACTTGGAAAAATGTGTATTCTGCACGGATCAAGTTATTTTTCTAGGTTTTGTCATAAGCTCTCAAGGAGTACATGTGGATGAAGCAAAGGTGAAGGCAATCCAAGAGTGGCCAGCAGCTAAAAACGTGACTGAGGTAAGAAGTTTTCATGGTTTAGCAAGTTTCTATAGGAGGTTTGTTAAGGATTTTAGTACTATAGCTACACCTCTTAATGAAATTGTTAAAAAGGAAATTGGTTTTAAATGGGGTGAGAAACAAGAACAAGCTTTTTCTATTCTTAAAGAAAAGCTCACCCAAGCACCAATTCTAGCATTGCCTAATTTTTGAAAATCTTTTGAAATTGAGTGTGATGCTTCCAATGTTGGAATTGGGGCTGTTTTGATGCAAGAAGGTCATCCAATTGCTTATTTTAGTGAGAAATTAAAAGGGGCTACCCTAAATTACTCAACTTATGATAAGGAATTGTATGTCTTAGTAAGGGCATTGCAAACGTGGCAACATTACTTGCTGCCAAAAGAATTTGTCATTCATAGTGATCATGAGTCCTTGAAGTATTTAAAAGGACAAGGTAAGTTGAACAAGAGGCATGCTAAATGGGTTGAATTTTTGGAGCAATTTTCTTATGTGATTAAGCATAAGAAGGGTAAATCCAATGTTGTGGCAGATGCATTATCAAGAAGGTATGCATTACTCTCTACCCTTGAAACTAAAATTTTTGGTCTTGAGCACATTAAGGATTTGTATGAGCACGATCTTGATTTTTCTGTTAAATATGCTGAATGTGTGCATGCTACCCATAATGGATTTTTTAGGCACAATGATTTTTTATTTAAGGAAAAAAGGTTGTGTGTGCCAAAAGGATCTATTAGAGAACTTGATGACTACCAACCTCGATAGTAGCCTTTGAAGCGATCTTAGGTTGAATTTTTATGGAACTGAATTTTAGAACCAGTAAATCGAAAAGAAATGGAATACAGATAAGAGATGGATGCACCACAATTCCTTAAGGAATTGATAAGCAAGATGAAGACGCCACAAGAAGAGTTAACTTCTTGATAAGTCAGTTTTGGCTCAATCCAGAACCCAAGAGAAACAAGTCTCTCATAATGTGTAAAACACAATTTTTAACATCCAAATTCTATCTTTCATTCATGAATTTCGTGCATACATATAGGAGGATGGAAATACATTCAGAAACAGCCCAATAATGGATAGTAATGAGCTTAATTGATAGTGTAACTCCTATACTATTGACTCGACCTTAATTGCACACTAACTAGTGCTTTTAAAGTGGCAGTTACATATCTCCAACAACTTCTAAATGGGTTATTTCAAAAGGCATGCAGCTGCTACAATTATTTGCTTAATTTAAATAAAAAGCTAATGCAACTCACTTAAAATAAATAACACAAAATTAAGTAAAATATTTTAGTCGAGATTTTCGTCTCCAAATTCCTATCCATTTTCCACCATGATAGAAGCCGAATTTGATTAAACTGCGTGAAATACAACTTGTAGAACTTTTTGTAATCTTTCAAACGCATTAAGAACCATATCAATCGGACTTCTATAGCTCCTTATTCAGTCAAAACACGACAGACGACTCATTTCCAATGAATTTCATTAAAGCCCAATTTTGTTCTTCTTTTGTCAGGGGTGGTCATCTTATTTTCACATCAGAACTCTTAGTCAAAGAGGCGCATAAGGGGGGCTTAATGGGACATTTTGGTGTTCCTAAAACTTTGGAATTTTTGCAAGAACATTTCTATTGGCCTCACATGAAAATTGATGTGCAAAAATATTGTGAAAGATGTATTGTTTGCAAGAAGGCCAAATACAAAGTTATGTCCCATGGTTTATATACTCCATTGCCTGTTCCTGAATATCCCTGGATTGACCTTTCCATGGACTTTGTCTTAGGGTTACCTAGAACAAAGAACGGGAAAGATTCTATTTTTGTTGTTGTCGACAGGTTCTCAAAGATGGCACATTTCATTCCATGCAAAAAGGTGGATGATGCTTGCCACATTGCTGATTTGTTTTTCAAAGAAGTGGTGCGCCTACATGGCCTACCAAAAAGTATAGTGTCTGATCGTGACACTAAATTTCTAAGCCACTTCTGGAGAACTTTGTGGGGTAAGGTGGGAACTAAGTTACTATTCTCTACAACTTGTCATCTCCAAACTGATGGGCAAACTGAGGTAGTAAACAGAACTCTCTCTACTCTTTTAAGGGCTGTGCTTTCAAGGAATTTGAAAATGTAGGAAACATGGCTGCCACATGTTGAATTTGCTTATAACAGGGCTGTTCATAGTACCACAAATCATTCCCCATTTGAGATTGTGTATGGTTATAATCCCTTAACTCCTCTTGATCTATTACCATTACCTAACACATCTCTTTTGAAGCATAAAGATGGCAAAGCAAAAGCTGAATTTGTGAAAAGTTTGCACGAGAAAATTAAATTGCAAATTGAAAAGAAAAATGAAAGCTATGCCAAAAGTGCAAATAAAGGGCGCAAACGAGTTACTTTTGAACCTGGTGATTGGGTTTGGATCCATATGAGGAAAGAAAGGTTTCCCTCACAAAGGAAATCTAAGTTAATGCCTAGGGGCGATGGCCCTTTTCAAGTGATTGCCAAAGTTAATGATAATGATTATAAAGTTGACCTTCCAGGTGAGTATGGTGTTAGTGCCACTTTCAACGTTGCTGACTTGTCTCCTTTTGATGTAGGTGATGAAGACTTCAATTCGAGGTCGAATTATCCTCAAGAGGGAGGGAATGATGAGGACAAGGAGCACCAAGAAGCCATTGAAAGCTTAGGAGGACCAATGACTAGGGCAATGTCTAGGAGTGATATGATCCAGAATTCATTAAGCATGTGGAAAGAATTCTACAAGAATACCACTGAAAAGTGCATGCAAAAAAGAAGAATTATTGTGCACCAGCATTTTAGTGGAAGTTAACGTTATTTACTTCCTTGGATTTAATCATTCTATAATTCAATTTATGCCAAGAATTAATCCAAGAATTCATTACCTTTTGGCCTCACCATTAATGCAAGTGCAATGAACAAATTCATATGGTTCAGGTTGGAATTTACGTGACTTTTGGCATGACCCTAATCAAAGGCTCCTTGAATCTGATTGGAAGTAAGCAAGCAACTAGGAAGTGGATCATGTGGAAAATCAATGCACATTGCACTGTTACGTCGCAATTAGTATGGACTTGATTGGCAGAAGCAAATAACAAGGAATGCACCATTTGAAAAGTCAAGAAACCTTGCACAAGTGCTGAAACAGTTACGTTGGCAATTAAGCTAGTTTTATCATGTTTTTAATGTTTTATTTTAAGAATAAATTATGTGGCTTGCATGCCATTATTAGCTACTTTAATTAGGAGGTAGAGCTATTTCTATAAATTGTAATCCATTATTCAAAAAAAAAAGGGAAGTTTTTTTGATTGAGTTAAAAATTTGAGAGGATTCTCTATGGTTCTTTGTGAGCCGTGTTTAGAGCTTATCGGCTTGCCGTGGCGCTCAACCCCAACTTATCAACCGGAATGCCCATAACCGGTTGTGGCGTTATCACTTCCACCTTACAACTCTTGATTTGGGTCCGACGGCTCCGAGAATCATATCAAAGAGCAATCAACAAATGTGAAGCTGTCCCCTTACCTTTCATTGGCGCCACTTAGACTATGAGACAGCAACAAATACTTTATTTGTAATTTCCTTTTATTACAATAATTATGTAGCCTAGGATTCCTTGTAAAAGACTTTGTCTCTTCTTTTTTGTAACTGCAAGAGCATCCCTCATTACATATAGGGAGCGCAAGCCTCATTAGAGGGCAACAAAGATTTCAGCAAAAATTGAGTTCATACTCTTTGGTTCTGGATTGGACCAGTTTTATTGATCTTATCAAGAAACTCTCTTCTTGTGGTGATCCTCACATTCATAGGCTTATCCTTGTCTTGGATTAGACTAAGGTGGCACCCCTGCCTCCCATTCATCCATCTTCTTCACCTTTGATTGTTCCTTGCATTTTTTGTTCTTTTCTTTTATTGAGGTTTTCTCAATTTGTTCCCTTCTTTTACTACCACCAAAACCACGAAATTCCTATCAACCATTCCACATATTTTATTCACTTATATCAAAAATACAAAAACATAAGTCACAACCAGATTCTATATTGAAAATCAAACAAATGGCCAATTTCTACAACAAGGAGGCCATCACTTCCACCAGTACTCGGCATCTCCCAGCAATAACTAAGATGCATAGTTCACCTTAATATTCTCTGGGCAGTGAAGTGCCTCGAAGATCTTCTCTATCTCTTGGATCCATAGGTCAGCCTTGTTTGGATTCGGCTCACCGTAGAACTTCGGTGGATCATGCTTACGGAAATTGACCAATCCTCTAGCCTCCGCATAACTCTCCGCCCATTGCTGTTGCTGTAGATTGTGCTGGTTCATGGCCGCAGTCTGTTGAGCCATAGCTGCAGATTGTTGGGTCACAGCAGCCGATTGTTGGGCCATAGCCGCCGCCATCTCCGTCATTACTTGAATCGCTCTCTCCTTGGTAGGGTTATCAAGTCCGACTATAGTATCTCTGCGAGGTGGCATTAGATTCCTACAAAGTCCAAAACTTGTCAGAACCTCACAATCAAGTGATGTGCTAACACACATTGCTTCAATCAAGAAACAATTCAAACAATTTGCAAGCAAAATTTGCTTCACTCAAAAAACAATAACAATACAACACAACTAGGCACCCGACAACATAACCCGACACGGTGACCAACCTAGTGCTCCCTATGCACAGTCCGATTAGAACCAAACTGCTCTGATACCACTATTGTAACGACCCGTTTCCGGACCGCTACGAGTCTAGGATTAACCCTACATGCGACGCACTTTTTAAATAGTACTCTTGTGTCCTTTAGAAAAGCGGTACATTTTTTTATTTTTTATAAATTCTTCTACAAAGCACACTCAGAGTAGCCACATCATTTAGAAACATGATGCAATCTAGACACAAGACAAATGCACTGAAAATACATACACATATATATAAACAAGGTAGTCATAACAGTGCGTACAAAAAATAAGCTGTGCAGAAATATGTACAAGAGAATACACCTAAAGTATGAAAACCCTCGTGAGAGCAATCATACCCTGGGGGTACTCCTGGCAGACACTCACGCAGGGGGCTACTCTAAAAGTATGCCACCAGTCTACCCAGCTGTACACAAAAGACAATAATCAAAAGCCTAACTGGTCACTACTAGCAACTGTACACTATAAACAGACCCCACAGTCAACCAAAATACAACAAGCAGATAGACAGTCATAGCAGCTAGAGGTAGCTATCCGAATCCTCAGACGGATCCTCCTCCTCATCATCCTCCATCGGGTCATCTGTATCCTCGCCGATCAAGTCTATGAAAGGTACCATAGCCGGTACACCCTCTGGCACGTCCTCCTCTACCAACACCTCATCAAGAAATCCTGCACCGCTACACCCTGCCTCACCGCACTCTCCACAAACAGGTGAAAGATGTCCCGGTAGGGTAGAGGTCCTGACAATCATGGGGGAAGCTGGCTCTGCCTCAGGCTCAAACTCTGCCAAAGAACTCGGAGTAGCTGCCGCTCGGGAGGTAGAAGCACCTGCAGTCCCACGTCTGATCACGCTCTTTCGAGTAGTCCTCCGGATCCTCGCTCCTCTGGGTATGGGTGCATAGCGAGTAGTATTATGCCTCAGAATCTCAAGAGATCCCTCCTACAAAGAAGATGAAGCTGGCATCGTCTGCTCTCTCTGAATGCTATGCCAAGCATCCACCACCTGCATCGTCCTAATGGGAAAGCTGACTGTCCGTCGGGAGGTCTCCTGCCTCAGCACCAAACCGTCAACTCTGAAGGTCTGCACAACGTCCCCGGTATATACAACTCGGTGGGAGATGGGGTCGAACTCCATCGCCGAGGATGCCTTGATGTTTGGGAAATCAAATACGATCTTCGGCGATGACGCCGGTATCACCAGTGTCTTCGCCATCGCCTGGGTTGCCATCATCGGTGGAAGGAACCACGGGAAAAGGGTCAACTTCTCAAATAATCATAGAAACAGCAAAACATAGAGCAAGAGAACAAAATGCACAAATGCCCCATAATGCAACTCAAAACTCTCTCCCAAAACATTCTTTGAAATTTTCGGAAAGTAACGCCGATCCATCCACCGAATACCAGCCGTAGCCTTGAGCTCTCCTCTCACCCTAGGACATTCAGCCCAGGTTCCTTGACGTTACGACGCCTAGCTAACTCTACTGAAAACTGGCCGTAGCTTTTTAGGGGATCCTAGCTCTCTAGGTTAATCGGCTCAAAGCTCACAAACGTCATGACCAAACTTCCACAACCCCAATGAATAAATCAACTCATATGATAATTCAAAGAAGCATAATTAAATAGATATTCAATCTCATATTAAATAATTATTCAATCAGCAATCTCTTAACAAAACCATTCAATCATTTGAAAAATCATGTCACATTGAAACTTCAGCATCCAACATAGTTCATCCCTTTGCAACTCGATGGAGTTAACAAAGAGGAAAAGCAAACAAGTATGGGGGGTTGGGGACAGCTGCCAACCTCTTGCAGAGAAACCCACTAAATAATCAGTATAGATATCAGACAATAAAACAATCGAAGGGGTACGAGACCCTCACTTCAAACCATGAGGTTCTCAGACTTCTTCGCTTTAAGATTTAAAATTAAATCCTATGCAATATCTAAAGTTGCCCTTACCGAACTCCAAGCCCCGCGTTCACGTACTCCTCGATTCTACGCCGCATGGTCTCAGATCATTCAAGCCTATTACACAAAGTAAACTTAGCACAACTCTAAAAACTTAGTTCTATAACCTTAGGCTCTCAACCTTAACCCTTTTCCTAACCAACACTTTCACTTAGAAACTTAATTTGAAATACTAAATTACATACTTGAAATACTTGTTTTAAAGAATCATTTTCACTTAGAGACATAATTAATAACTAATTGAAAAAATAAGGTTTTAGGACTAAGAATCATCTTTCTTGAAACTTAATGCATAAAACAACACCAATTAACCACTTTTTCTCAAATACTTGAGTAAAGTTCCACTTGGTTTTCTTGGGTCTCAAGGAACCCAAATTACTCAATGTGCTTCATAGCCTTGAAACTTCAAAACAATTCCAAATGAAATCAAACCTTTACCTAAATTTTCCAAAGCTCAATCAAACTTCTTTACCACCATGAAAAACAAGATTGCAACAAATTTTTTCTTCCCCATAACCTATAGGGCTCGCGGCCCTTACACAAAAAAAAATTAGGGACAATTTGTAAACTTCCAAAACCATGTAACAATACCATTCCTTAGAGAATTATTTTTACAAAACAACAAACCATTACTCATGAGAAATCTTAATCAAGATCCAAAATTACTTTTCAAGTCCCTCAAGAATAAGGGTTTTCAACAAAAATCTACTAACTCTTTTAATTCAGCAACTTCAACAATAACAATGGTAATTATAATAACTAAGAAACAAGAATCATCTATCAATTAAATGATTCACCAAGTATTCACCATAAATCCCTCTTTCAAGCATAGGTTTTTCATCAACAAGAACAACTCAAACAATGTGCTAATTCCAAAACTATCACTCAATACAACAATAACAACATCAAGAAGCTAAACTAACCAATTTAATTCTTAATTCACTACGATCACACTTTTTCCCTCTTTTTCCCCCTTAGGTCACGCCTAGGGTTCCAAGAATTAGGAACATGATGTTCATATCCATTATTGATCACAACCAAGCATAAATCAAACACAAAACAAGTCATAAAATCAAGAAATTGAAGTGAAAGAACTACCACCTCTCTTCTCCTCTTGCTCGCGGCCTAGGGGCTGTTTTGGGGAGAAAAATGGTGCTCTCCAACTTGCTTGATGATGAACTAGATGATGATGAAGAGTAGAAGAAGAAACTAGCAAGAAGATGGAAGCAAAGAGGTGAAGTGATTCAAGACATGATGGAGGTAGCTTCCATGGAGGGTTTGAAACTTCACTCTCAAGAAAATGAAGAAGATGAAGTTGTGAGGGTTTGAGGGAAAGGGGGCGGGGGTTTGGGGCTGCTTATGGGAGGGGAGAATTAATTTTTATCACTTAAAAATAATACTTGGTTAAAACTAGCTTAAATAAAGTGTAGAAAAAACTAATCACACAAAGTGTGACACCTTTCAATAAAGCAAAGATGCTAATCACATCAACTAATCTATCCCATCTAATCTCACATCTCTCATGATTACCCTCTAATTCTAGAGTCTTAGGGTTGCTAAAACACGGCGTCGAGTAATCGCGTTACCGATTAATTTCCCGCCGATTAATTCACGAAAATTAATTTACCAAGAAGTTAATACACCGCATGAAAATAAATTATCATACATAATAAAAACAATCTAAAACACTCACAAATAAACACAACAAGTCACGATTCGATTTTCATCGAAATCGGAGTTTGTTTAAAATTTTATCTACGGCAAAACTGCCCGGCGATTCGAAACGTGACGAAACTTCATTAGAATTTTTCGACGATATTCGAACCATGAAATAATATAAAGTATTAATTCTCAAATTCAATTTGATCTTGAATTAATTAAATCACTTGATTAGCGAACAAGAAACTGCTTATTATAGCATAAATACGACAAAATATACTAATAACGATAAATAACGCATCGCGAAAAATACGGGTGTTACAACCAGCATTCCTTCGATTAATGAGGTTCGTCTTGCTGTGTTCTCCGTTAATGGAAATAGTGCTCCTGGTCCGGATGGATATGGTGGTTGCTTTTATTATGCTTACTAGGATATTGTGGGCCAAGATGTGTTTAATCCTGTTATTCAGTTTTTTACCCAGAATTGGTTGCTGCCGAGGCTGAATTCTAATATTGTGGCTCTTATTCCTAAGTTTCCTGGGGCTGACATGACTGAAAACTATAGGCCTATAGCCATTGCCAATTTTCAATTCAAGATCATCACTAAAATTCTAGCTGATAGACTTTGTAACATCCCAATTTTTATGAAAATTATTTTATAGTTCCAGCTACTTGAAAATAAATCATGGAGATTGATCACCTCAATGGTTTGTTAAAAGTACGAAGAACAACAAAGATTTATTGTAAACAATTTACTGTTTTAGTAATTAATTCAGATTAACAGACAGTGTAGACGTATACTGTTTTTAATATGAATTAATCCCGAAAAATGTGAAAGATTGTTGTTTGATTAAAGAAAATTATTTTATTGAAAGAGAAATAATTTTCAGGATTTAATAAATATTTTCAAGTCTTAGTTTGAGTTTTCATGGTTTAGTTATTGTATTAATTGTCTGTTTTATGTCATATTTAGTATGACTATTATTTTAAAGATTTTGTCTTGATAATATTATTGTTTGATTAATATCTATATGATAAGAGAAATTGAAATTAGTGATCCTCACTAATTTACAGTTTTTATTTCGCTGCGAGAATTCTATCGAATTCTGCCGTAACTAGGCTATTGTGTGTGTTTCTAACTGAAAGTTGCCCAAACGTGATCCAAATTTTATAAAATTTGAGATCTTAGGATTTTCCAATATTTATGATTTATTGGAAATTTTTCTGGAATTTTTAAGCATCAGAATGATATAGGGTGTTTTCTACGCCCATAACTGCATTACGGTAGCGTTTTAGCACGCAAATCGAGAAAGTGACATTCATAGAAATACTCCTAATATTTTTGTGGATATTTTGGTTGATTAATAATTTTTGATTATAGAATAATTTATTAGATTTATATTTGGAGTTTTTGATACAAAAACCCTAATTTACGCGTAACGCCCCGCACCCGATTGAGCGATAACGCGACGAAACGCAATATCTAGATATTTTGGGCTAAGGGGAGATGCATCCAGCCACTAGGGGAGCTGAACCTCATCCTTAGAAGGTTACTTTACAAGTGTTGATGTGTGATTGGTGGTTATGTAATTGTAGTTAGTTAGTTTAGTTAGTTTGTGACTAGTTGGTTAGTTTCCAACTAAATGAACATTTTCTTCCACCATTGCCCCTCAAAATTTCGTGGTTCCTCCTTCCCTTGGCTGCCCCATTTCAGTTCTTCCATTCATATGACTTGGAGAGAAAAAAAATTTAGAAAGAGAAAGTGTTAAGAAACTTGAGAAAATGGTGATTTTGGAGTTCAATCTTCCATCCTTATTCTTGATCCTTGTTCTATCACCTCTAATCTTCTTGGTAAGGATCCTAATCCCTTCTTCTTCCTCCATGGCAGCCATGGATGAGTTTTTAAGATTTTTGTTTCTCATAATTTTGATGTTGATTCTTGAAGGAAGTTTGATGCCAAGCTTGCAATCTTCCATCCTTTCTTCCTAACCCTTGATTAATCATCATCACCTTGATTGGTAAGTTCCACATCCATTCCTTTTCCTCTCTTGAGTTTCATGAATGGGTTTGGTTGGTTTTAGGAATTATTTTTGGGCAAAAGTGTTAGATTTTGCTAGATATGCATGATTAGTCTTAAACCCCTTTATTTTCTTCCATGATTCACTTTGTTTTTGGGTATTTTAAGTTTGGAGAAACCCTAACCCTATGTTGGCCGAAACTAAGGGCTGCTGGAAGCCTCGGTTTTGATTTGTTTTTATTAATTTGGAGTTAGCTCTTATGGGGTTATAAGTGGTATGTTTGGAAACTAGTATTATATGCATGTTAAACAAGTTTTGAGAAATTAAATTGGTTAAATTTTGGGGCTGGAAGTCATGGCCATTTAGGAGCTGATTATGGTGTTTTTAATTAAGTTTTTGTTGCTTAAATTTTATGATTAACTTGTGTTAAGATGTAGTGATTAGATTTAGCATTTTTATCAACTTGTATGGTTTGAAATAAATCAAATTTGGGGCTGTTTTGGAGCTCTCAAAATAGTAGCTTAATAGCATGATTTGGGTGAGTTTCAACTTGTTTTAATTGTATTAAAGTGGTAAAGAAGTTTGGTTTTGGTAAGAGGTTTGATTAAATAAAGTTTGCATGATTTAGGAGTTAAAGGTTTAAAACCTTGAAGTTGTTTTTGAACTTCCAAAACGTGGCCTTCAAGGGAGATTTCTAACTTGTTCTTAGCTTGTTTTTATGCTTAAAAATAGTTGTAAAAGTGGTTGATGATTTGATTTAGCAAAACAATTCAAAGAAGTTTGATTTTAGGAAATGGTTTGGTTTATGTTTAAAGGATTGCCTTAAACTTATACCTAACTTGTTTCTAAAATTTTTATGGCATGTTCTAGGGCTTTTAAATGTGGTTTAAGTTGGGCAAAACACTATTTATTTGGTAAAACACTATTCCAATTGGTAAATTTTGGTTTAGCTATTTTTCTAAGTGTGTAGCTTTTGTTAAAGCTTGAGAACTTGCATGTTTTGAATTTGTTTCATTGCATATGATTAGGTGTGATCCAAATAGGTTAAGTTAGAAAGATTTTAGGCCCTTTTTAGGACTAAAACCATGGCTGCCTAGAGTCTTAGTACTTGGGTTTTTGGTTCTAATTGGATTAAGTTTGCGTTGTTAAGGTTCGTGCATAAGGCTTGTGCGGGGAACGACTTGACGATAGTTCGAATTTACCTTGCTTGGATTGTTAAAGCGCCCAAGGTAAGGGAAATTCTTACATAATGAGTTTGGGCTTTTCGCCTTGTGTGTTGTTTGCTTGATTGTTGATTGATTGTGTGGTAGTACTTGTAGTATTACTATGTGTTGTTGAGATGTTGTAGCATGAACTGCTGTGTATTGATTTGTCCCTGTGTGGCGAGACTGAATTGTATTGTGTGACTTAAATCATACTTGATTGATTTATGTGGACTTGAAATTGATGATAATATGTAGCATGTTCTTGGCCCTACGTGGCATTATGAGTTGTACTGTTTTCCTTGAATCACCTTGGATTTCATTGGAACTTGGTATTGAATTGGAATATGAAAAATATTATTGTTGATAATGGATTAATTAACAATGCGTTGATCGACTGCTATTGGTTGACGATTTACATCGGTAAATTTGATGCGATTCCACAAGCCGAATTCTGATTTCGCAAACAAATTGTTAAGGGCATTTTGATTTAAAAGTAAGCGTGAGGGTTTTAGTACAACTAGCCAAAGCTTGCAAGGAAATTTCAATGGAATAATAGTAGAGAAAAGAACTTGAAATAAATAGTATAATTTGCGAAAGCGGTTAAGTTAAATGATGCGCCTGAGAATTCTTCCAGTGTGTTATTTAGCACAACTAGGGTTTCAACGACCTAGAACTAAAAGTATTTTCAGATACATAGGAGTGATACAAGAACTGAGAAAGAGATTCCATGATTCGGGATTTCGAAAGAATAAAACATAGGGAACCTAGTGTTCCTATTGAGCATATGGGCCATGTGTCCTGTGCTGGGACTTAATGTCCTGCTTGCGTGCGCTATTTCTTGATTAAGGATTGGACCTAGTATTCCGTATGGCGTGCCTAGTATCTCAACCTAAAAATTGAGCCTAGTATTCCGCATTACGTGCTTAGAGTTTCAATCTAAGATTGGGACTAGCGTTCCGCAATTGAACACCCGGGCTTTGTGTCCTGTGTTGAACTCTTAGTTAATTGAGATTTGGAAACCCACTAAGTTGAGTGAGTGAGGGTTCGTCGATTCGCATTGATTAATTAAAACATTTCTCGGGCGTTCACTACGGTGAGCATGCCATATTGTAGATTTTGTCGGATATCACTCGGGCGTTCACTACGGTGAGCATGCCATATTGTTGAATTTGTTTGGATGCGTACTAACCATTGAGCATCGACACTCGGAGCGTTTGATTGGTCTTAAAGACTTCAAAAGATGAGTTGTCATGTCACTCGTAGCGTTTGATTGGTCGTACAGACTTCAAAAGGCGAGTTGAAACTGCATTGCCTAAGTAGAGGCAAGCTAAAGTAGTGGCCAGCAAAAGTAGTGGCAAGCCTAAGCAAAGGCTATTTTGTTCGGACGTTGGGAAAGTAGTCCCCGTCATACTGCTGACCTATTAAGGCTGCAGGTGTATACACAACTTGTCATACTGCATTGACATGCATAGCTAACCACATTTATGACATGTGATGAATTTGATATTGTGATGACATGATCACTGGTCTGTTGATAGACTTACCTGCTCACATGCAATATTTTGATATTGTAGTGACTTGATTGTTGATCTGTTGGTTGTTTTGTTTGCTCACATGCAATGCTTGATATACCATGATGATGCGTACGGTCTATTAAGTATGTATATGTATATAAAAGCATGCTGTTGTATTATATATGTATATATTGTTTGCGTGCGACATAGCCTATGATAAACTCATGGACAAAGGATTTACCCTTGCACTGTTGTTGGATTGGATATCCGGATGTCACTTCCAGATGGAGTTCGGTAGCTGTTGCAGTTTCGTCCTCCCTGGAGCATTGAAGATTGAGCCAATGGAGGAAGATTCCTCTGAGTACCTCATGTTTGATCTTGCTGAACTGTTTCTCAGTAAGAGTTGTAGTTATTGGCCAACTTAGCTTAGGGTAATGCCGTTGTTATTTGTGTAATTACTTTTTTCAGATAACCTCGCCTTAGTGCGAAATGATTATGTTATGTGAAGTATTATTTTGTGATGCATTATACTCTGATAATTGTAAAAGTCTGAATTGGCATCATTTAGAAAACTGTAGTACTCTATGTCTCATTTTGAAAGGTTTTCAAAGGAAAGAAAATGAAAAAAAAACTACTCCTATTTTTCCACTGCGAAATACATAAGAGTACTCTTTAATTGAAAGCATACAAGCATTAAATGTTTTTGGCATTAGATTGGGTTGCACAGTAGCGCTCCGAAAACAGGGTGTTACAATGGTGGTATCAGAGCTGTTTGGTTCTAACCGGATCGCTTTGGGTTAAGCTGGCCTAGATTGTGGGGAATTGTCGGGTATAAGTTTGTTATGCCTAGGTTATGTGAATCTTGTTTATGATTGTTTGTAATGTTTCCTAGTTGAAACATATTTGACATTGTGTGAAATTGTGTGCGATCCTCTCAGATGATTGAATTTGTTGTGGGGATTTTGGTTAGTTTACTTTGTAGAAATTCGATGCCTTCGGGGCGAACGAGTCTTTCTGCTAGTGCTAGTAACTTGGATGTGAATCCCGTAATTCAGGTGATAGTCTGGATAGCAACTACTGTCGCACAACAGATTGCCGCAGAGAATCAACATGATTGGCTAAGACAACAAACAGAGAAGCGAGCTATTGGAGGACCAGATAAGCCGGATTATCAGGGCAAAGGACAAAGATGAAGACATCAACAAGGAACATCTTATCTCCATCCTCAGGGAAATGAACATAATCAGAATTGTCTTGTGGCATAGGCTATTAGGAATGACCAGGAGTTGAAGTGGAACTGTCACCAATATGGAAGCAAGGAACAGTTAGCTGATGAATGCTCATTGAAGGACCGACTATGCTGTAACTGCAAGAAGTTAGGACATATTTCTAAGGACTATCAATTGCCAAATGTGGATCAACTACAGATGCTGTGAAGGTTGCATGCCCAGCTATTGGAAGATATGGCTACATGATAGACAGAAGAGGGAATCACAAGCATCGATGGCCGAAGACGCACTACTTCAACGGTGAAGATGAGGAGCACAACGTTAACAATAACCAACCAAGGAAAGATTATGCTTTAACTGTAAGGAATTGGGATTTTGTCCAGAGACTGCAAAGTACCACGAGCTGAGTCTATTGTCAACAATGTGGAAACTACAAGACCAACCACTAAGGGACGTGTCTATACCCCAAGTAGAGCAGAGAACTCATCATCTGAAGACTTCATCGCAGGAAATGCGACACAATGGAGCTGAGCGGGCCGAGATTTACGAGAGGTTATCCGTAGGTGACGCTATAATTATCGTATTATATGTATTATGGTGTGCGCGTGGTTCTAAATATAGACCACATAAGTGTGTTAACTCTGTGACGTATTTTATTATTATACTAGATTCCAAAATCCAAACTTTTTTATTATACTTTTGGTATTACGATAGATGTTATTCTGATTGTGTACAATTATTTGTAAGTGATGTTGTAGATCTTGTGGTTAATATTTTTTTTGAATTTTCTTTTCCTTTTGGTGTCATGATCATTGGTTAGACCATTTTGTAAAATCTTATTCCACCTTATTCTGTCTTTAGACACATTGATGGCTTAATAGAATTTTGGGTATGGACCACTTTTTCTTCCTTTCTTTCTTGCTAGTTCTATCTCATCAACAAGGGGGGATGTGAGTCCATTATTGATGTTGTTATTGGTAAACATCAAAGATTCCTTTCTTCTCCTTTCTTGTGAGTTATCTTATTTCCTTTGACCATTGGCCAACCACACTTATATATAAGTGGGAGAGGAGTTTGTTTTCATTTTAGTGTGAAATGTCGTGAGTTCTAGTTTGAGAAAAACCAAACATTCATCTTCTTGTTCTTCTTGCAAACCGTGAGCTTTAGGATGACTTTGGGGGGAAAATCCTTTTGCAATTCCTTAGCGTTTATGCTGGTTGATGTTGTCAGTGATTTTGTGTTTGGTGATCGTACAAATTCTTCTTTCTTGTTTTGTCTACAGACCGTGGGTTCATAGAAGATTTTAGGTTCCGTGAGTGTTTTTATGTTGGCAATGTCTTGTTGGGGTTAGCATGTGGCCAACGGCCTTCATAACCGTGTTCATGACTGTATGTGTTCGTGACCGTGTTCGTGATCGTGTTCATGATCGTGGGTTTGAAAGAAGGTATCATTCACAAAGACTTCTTCAACATGGATGTGTAGTACTGTGTTGTAGACATTTAAGTTGGTGATGTAGTGCCTTACTATAGTAAGGATATATGAATAAAATGTATGTTTTGTGTTTGATTGTTTGAGTGTAATAATTATTATGTTGTATTGAATTTCAAAGTTCAAATTTATGATATGTTTTTTGTATTAACTTATAATTTTCCGAATTTTGATTTTTAAGTTAATTTTCGGGGACGAAATTTTTTTAAGGAGGGTGGTAATGTAACATCCCAATTTTTATGAAAATTATTTATAGTTCCAGCTACTTGAAAATAAATCATGGAGATTGATCACCTCAATGGTTTGTTAAAAGTACGAAGAACAACAAAGATTTATTGTAAATAATTTACTGTTTTAGTAATTAATTTAGATTAACAGACAGTGTAGACGTATACTGTTTTTAATATGAATTAATCCCGGAAAATGTGAAAGATTGTTGTTTGATTAAACAAAATTATTTTATTGAAAGAGAAATAATTTTCAGGATTTAATAAATATTTTCAAGTCATAGTTTGAATTTTCATGGTTTAGTTATTGTATTAATTGTCTGTTTTATGTCATATTTAATATGACTATTATTTTAAAGATTTTGTCTTGATAATCTTATTGTTTGATTAATATCTATATGATAAGAGAAATTGAAATTAGTGATCCTCACTAATTTACAGTTTTTATTTCGCTGCGAGAATTCTATCGAATTCTGCCGTAACTAGGCTATTGTGTGTGTTTCTAACTGAAACATGCCCAAACGTGATCCAAATTTTATAAAATTTGAGATCTTAGCATTTTCCAATATTTATGATTTATTGGAAATTTTTCTGGAATTTTTAGGCATCAGAATAATATAGGGTGTTTTCTACGCCCATAACTGCATTACGGTAGCGTTTTAGCATGCAAATCGAGAAAGCGACATTCATAGAAATACTCCTAATATTTTTGTGGATATTTTGGTTGATGAATAATTTTTGATTATAGAATAATTTATTAGATTTATATTTGGAGTTTTTGATACAAAAATCCTAATTTACGCGTAACGCACCGCACCCGATTGAGCGAGAACGCGACGAAACGCAATATCTAGATATTTTGGGCTAAGGGGAGATGCATCCAGCCACTAGGGGAGCTGAACCTCATCCTTAGAAGGTTACTTTACAAGTGTTGATGTGTGATTGGTGGTTATGTAATTGTAGTTAGTTAGTTTAGTTAGTTTGTGACTAGTTGGTTAGTTTCCAACTAAATGAACATTTTCTTCCACCATTGCCCCTCAAAATTTCGTGGTTCCTCCTTCCCTTGCCTGCCCCATTTCAGTTCTTCCATTCATGACTTGGAGAGAAAAAAAATTTAGAAAGAGAAAGTGTTGAGAAACTTGAGAAAATGGTGATTTTGGAGTTCAATCTTCCATCCTTATTCTTGATCCTTGTTCTATCACCTCTAATCTTCTTGGTAAGGATCCTAATCCCTTCTTCTTCCTCCATGGAAGCCATGGATGAGTTTTTAAGATTTTTGTTTCTCATAATTTTGATGTTGATTCTTGAAGGAAGTTTGATGCTAAGCTTGCAATCTTCCATCCTTTCTTCCTAACCCTTGATTAATCATCATCACCTTGATTGGTAAGTTCCACATCCATTCCTTTTCCTCTCTTGAGTTTCACGAATGGGTTTGGTTGGTTTTAGGAATTATTTTTGGGCAAAAGTGTTAGATTTTGCTAGATATGCATGATTAGTCTTAAAGCCCTTTATTTTCTTCCATGATTCACTTTGTTTTTGGGTATTTTAAGTTTGGAGAAACCCTAACCTGATGTTGGCCGAACCTAAGGGCTGCTGGAAGCCTCGGTTTTGATTTGTTTTTATTAATTTGGAGTTAGCTCTTATGGGGTTATAAGTGGTATGTTTGGAAACTAGTATTATATGCATGTTAAACAAGTTTTGAGAAATTAAATTGGTTAAATTTGGGGGCTGGAAGTCATGGCCATTTAGGGGTTGATTATGGTGTTTTTAATTAAGTTTTTGTTGCTTAAATTTTATGATTAACTTGTGTTAAGATGTAGTGATTAGATTTAGCATTTTTAGCAACTTGTATGGTTTGAAATAAATCAAATTTGGGGCTGTTTTGGAGCTCTCAAAATAGTAGCTTAATAGCATGATTTGGGTGAGTTTCAACTTGTTTTAATTGTATTAAAGTGGTAAAGAAGTTTGGTTTTGGTAAGAGGTTTGATTAAATTAAAGTTTGCATGATTTAGGAGTTAAAGATTTAAAACCTTGAAGTTGTTTTTGAACTTCCAAAATCGTGGCCTTCAAGGGAGATTTCTAACTTGTTCTTAGCTTGTCTTTATGCTTAAAAATAGTTGTAAAAGTGGTTGATGATTTGATTTAGCAAAACAATTCAAAGAAGTTTGATTTTAGGAAATGGTTTGGTTTATGTTTAAAGGATTGTCTTAAACTTATACCTAACTTGTTTCTAAAATTTTTATGGCATGTTCTAGGTTTTTAAATGTGGTTTAAGTTGGGCAAAACACTATTCCAATTGGTAAATTTTGGTTTAGCTATTTTTCTAAGTGTGTAGCTTTTGTAAAAGCTTGAGAACTTGCATGTTTTGAATTTGTTTCATGGCATATGATTAGGTGTGATCCAAATAGGTTAAGTTAGAAAGATTTTAGGCCCTTTTTAGGACTAAAACCGTGGCTGCCCTAGAGTCTTAGGACTTGGGTTTTTGGTTCTAATTGGATTAAGTTTGCGTTGTTAAGGTTCGTGCAAAAGGCTTGTGCGGGGAACGACTTGACGATAGTTCGAATTTACCTTGCTTGGATTGTTAAAGCGCCCAAGGTAAGGGAAATTCTTACATAATGAGTTTGGGCTTTTCGCCTTGTGTGTTGTTTGCTTGATTGTTGATTAATTGTGTGGTAGTACTTGTAGTGTTACTATGTGCTGTTGAGATGTTGTAACATGAACTGCTGTGTATTGATTTGGCCCTTTGTGGCAAGACTGAATTGTATTGTGTGACTTAAATCATACTTGATTGATTTAAGTGGACTTGAAATTGATGATAATATGTAGCATGTTCTTGGCCCTACGTGGCATTATGAGTTGTATTGTTTTCCTTGAATCACCTTGGATTTCATTGGAACTTGGTATTGAATTGGAATATGAAAAATATTATTGTTGATAATGGATTAATTAACAATGCGTTGATCGACTGCTATTGGTTGACGATTTACATCGGTAAATCTGATGCGATTCCACAAGCCGAATTCTGATTTCGTAAACAAATTGTTAAGGGCATTTTGATTTAAAAGTAAGCGTGAGGGTTTTAGTACAACTAGCCAAAGCTTGCAAGGAAATTTCAATGGAATAATAGTAGAGAAAAGAACTTGAGATAAATAGTACAATTTACAAAAGCGGTTGAGTTAAATGATGCGCCTGGGAATTCTTCCAGTGTGTTATTTAGCACAACTAGGGTTTCAACGACCTAGAACTAAAAAGTATTTTCAGATACATAGGAGTGATACAAGAACTGAGAAAGAGATTTCATGATTCGGGATTTCAAAAGAATAAAACATAGGGAACCTAGTGTTCCTATTGAGCATATGGGCCATGTGTCCTGTGCTGGGACTTAATGTCCTGCTTGCGTGCGCTATTTCTTGATTAAGGATTGGACCTAGTATTCCGTATGGCGTGCCTAGTATCTCAACCTAAAAATTGAGCCTAGTATTCCGCATTACGTGCTTAGAGTTTCAATCTAAGATTGGGACTAGTGTTCCGCAATTGAACACCCGGACTTTGTGTCTTGTGTTGAACTCTTAGTTAATTGAGATTTAGAAACCCACTAAGTTGAGTGAGTGAGGGTTCACTACGATTCGCATTGATTAATTAAAACATTTCTCGGGCGTTCATTACGGTGAGCATGCCATATTGTAGAATTTGGTGGATATCACTCGGGCGTTCATTATGGTGAGCATGCCATATTGTAGAATTTCTTGGATATCATTCGGGCGTTCACTACGGTGAGCATGACATATTGTTGAATTTGTTTGGATGCATACTAACCATTGAGCATCGACACTCGGAGCGTTTGATTAGTCTTAAAGACTTCAAAAGACGAGTTGTCATGTCACTCGTAGCGTTTGATTGGTCGTACAGACTTCAAAAGGCGAGTTGACACTGCATTGCCTAAGTAGAGGCAAGCCAAAGTAGTGGCCAGCCAAAGTAGTGGCAAGCCTAAGCAGAGGCTATTTTGTTCGGACGTTGGGAAAGTAGTCCCCGTCATACTGCTGACCTATTAAGGCTGCAGGTGTATACACAACTTGTCATACTGCATTGACATGCATAGCTAACCACATTTATGATATGTGATGAATTTGATATTGTGATGACTTGATCAGTGGTCTGTTGATAGACATGCCTGCTCACATGCAATGTTTTGATATTGTAGTGACTTGATTGTTGATTTGTTGGTTGTTTTGTTTGCTCACATGCAATGCTTGATATACCATGATGATGCGTACGGTCTATTAAGTATGTATATGTATATAAAAGCATGTTGTTGTATTATATATGTATATATTGTTTGCATGCGACATAGCTTATGATAAACTCGTGGACAAAGGATTTACCCTTGCACTGTTATTGGATTGGATATCCTTATGGATGTCACTTCCAGATGGAGTTCGGTAGCTGTTGCAGTTTCGTCCTCCCGGGAGCATTGAAGATTGAGCCAATGGAGGAAGATTCCTCTGAGTACCTCATGTTTGATCTTGCTGAACTGTTTCTCAGTAAGAGTTGTAGTTATTGGCCAACTTAGCTTAGGGTAATACCGTTGTTATTTGTGTAATTACTTTTTTCAGAAAACCTCGCCTTAGTGCGAAATGATTATGTTATGTGAAGTATTAGTTTGTGATGCATTATACTCTGATAATTGCAAAAGTCTGAATTGGCATCATTTAGAAAACTGTAGTACTCTATGTCTCATTTTGAAAAGGGTTTCAAAGGAAAGAAAATGAAAAAAAAAAAATTACTCCTATTTTTCCACTGCGAAATACATAAGAGTACTCTTTAACTGAAAGCATACAAGCATTAAATGTTTTTAGCATTAGATTGGGTTGCACAGTAGCGCTCCGAAAACGGGGTGTTACAGACTTGCTCTCATTGCTCCTAAAATTATCTCTGATCAGCTTTGTTCATGGTAGGAGCATAGCGGACTGTATTTGGATCGCTTCAGAAGCTGTTAAAATGCTTTATTTTAAGACCTTTGGCGGTAACATGGCTTTAAAGTTTGATGTGAAAAAAGCCTTTGACACTCTTGACTGGGAGTTTCTTCTGGAGGTTCTCACAGCTTTTGGCTTTGACGATAAATTTAAGCATTAGGTTCATCTTATTCTCTAGTCTGCTAGACTGTCTTTTGCAGTGAATGGGAACTCAGTTGGTTATATGTCCTGCCGGAGAGGTGTCGTCAGGGCGATCCTTTGTCCCTTCTCCTCTTCTGCATTACTGAGGATGTTTTGAGCAGAGGGATTTCCCACTTGATTGATTCAAATCAACTGACCCGAATGGCTAGCAATAGAAGGGCTAATTTTCCTAGTCATGTTTTGTATGCTGATGACATCATGGTCTTCTGTAAAGGCACCAAAAGAAATCTTTCAGCTTTGATAAATTTATTCCACCTCTATGGGGAAGCTTCTGGTCAGCTCCTCAGTGTTGATAAGTGTAAATTCTATGCTACTTTGCCTCCCAGCAGAATTTCTCAGATTACTGAATTCCTGGGATTTACCGCTGGCTCTCTTACTTTCACTTATCTTGGTGTTCCTTTATTTAAAGGTAAGCCTAGAATAATTTTTTTACGGCCCATAGCTGATAGAATGAAGGCTAAGCTTTCTACTTGGAAGGGTTCTTTGCTTTCCATCATGGGTAGGGTGCAGCTTGTCAATTCTGTTATTAATAGTATGCTGATCTATAACTTCCATATCTATTCCTAGCCAATGAGTGTATTAAAAATGATTGATAGATGGATTCATAATTTTGTTTAGTCTGGTGATATAAATACTAGGAAGGTTGTTACTATTGCATGGCATAAGGTTTGTTCTCCTACTAATGAAGGGGGTCTAGGCCTTAAGTCTATTCAAGCTATTAATCGAGCTGCTCTCTTGAAGCTTGCTTGGAACTTTCTCTACTCCAAGAATCAATGGGCTGAGCTCTTTAGGCAAAAGTACTATCGGAATAACACTCCTCTGTCTTATTACTGTAAATCTTCTATTTGGCCTGCCATTCAGACCAACTTATCTTCTCTAATTGAAAACACGACATGGCTACTGGGGGATGGCTCTAAGATTAATTTCTGGTTGGATAATTGGCTGGGCACTCCTATTGCTGGTATGATTAATATGCCTTCCTCGGCTCGACCTTCTCTTTCAGCCTTGGTTAGTGATTTTATTAGCGACTCAGCCTGGACATTCCTCCTGATTTGGCACACTCAGCAGGTGCACATCCCCATTGATGGTTCTCAAGATACGTCGGTTTGGAAGCTCACAAATAATGGAATTCTTTCTTTTAAAGATGCCTTTAATTTTTTACACCCGACAGGGACTCAGACTTGCTGGGGGAAGCTTATTTAGTCTTCCATTATTCCTCCTTCCAAATCCTTCCTTTTTTTGCGTCTTTTATATGATAGAATGCCAACGGATGAGCACCTTAAGGAGCAAGGGTCTGTTACTGTTTCCATGTGTAGCCTTTGCGATAAGCATGGGGAAACTTCTGTTCATCTCTTTCTTGACTGCAATTTTGTATCCTCTATCTGGCAGTGGATTCAATCTATTTTCCACGTCCCTCTTGATACTTCTTCCTTTTTTCATCTTCTAGACATAGTTAACAAAAATTGGAGTTCTCAAGTCAAAGAATAATCTGGCTGCTATTTTGAATTCTATTTGGGCCATTTGGTTTGCTAGAAATCAAAGGAGGTTTAAAATTTCGGTGGTGACTGTTCACACGACAAAGTCCTTAATTAGGTCGGCCACATACCTTTCAGGTACTTACTCTAAGGGACACTTGTCATCATCTATTATTGAATTTAGTATTCTTAAATATTTCTCTATTATGGTTCATCCCCCAAAAGCTACAATCATGAAGCAAGTGCATTGGCCCTCTCCTTTGCCTGGTTGGATTAAGTGCAACACTGACGGCTCAGCTAAGGGGTCTCCTGGTCATGCAGGCTGTGGTGGAATTTTTAGAGGTAGCAGGGGTGAAATTGTGGGTTGTTTTGCTTCTTATATTGGTATTACTCACTCCGTTCACTTTGAGCTCATTGCTGCTATGATCGCCATTGAATTTGCTTATAGTAAAGGTTGGCGGAAGATTTGGTTGGAGTGTGACTTTATGTTGGTCATCTCTGCTTTTAAATCGTCACATGTCGTGCCTTGGTCCTTGAGAAATCGCTGGAATCATTGCATTTCTCTCTGTAAAATTTTCTACTTTATTTTTTCTCATATTTATAGGGAGGGAAACTGTTGTGTTGATAAGCTTGCCTCATATGGAGCTAACAATAGGGAGTTTTTTTGGTGGAATTTGATTCCACATTTTATTAGGGACGATTTTTTCCATAACAGGCATGGCCTCCCCTGCTTTCGTTTTCACTGACTTGTTATCCCATGGGGTTGGTGTATTACCACACATGTTGGCTTTTTTTTCTCTTTGATTTCTATTTTTGGTGTGCTGCAAATGATTGATAATGTCTTTGGTGCCAACATAGTTGGGATGAAAGTCATGATAGTGATGCTTTTGCATGCCATTATTGTTTTTCCTAGCTCTAGTTTCCTTATTATAGGTTTGATCTCCTTTCCTATTGGTTTCATTGTTGTTTTGGTTCATGGGTCTTGGCCTAGTCCCCCCATGTTTATTTGTTTATCTTTTTTCCCCTTTTTTATTAATAAAATTTAGGGGGGAATACTCTTTTTCCTTCTAGATTTTTTCCCTAAGAAGGGTTGTGCATCAGAAGGTTTTAACGAGGCTCCTTTCCTTTCTTTTGCCTTAAAAAAATACTTATATAAATTCAAGTTTGTTTATACTTCTGTTTGCTTTTTACTTCTTCTTTGATGTTTGCTAATAAATGTGCTTATTGTATGTGTGTATATCTTCTGCTTACATTTGTGCTCATCTATGCTTCTGTTTGACTTCTAATTCTTCCTTGATGAACATTAATGTTTAGATGATAGAAATACAGTAGGTAAGATTTATTAATATTTCATGATGAAAGGAGGAAAAGGTTTACTTAGATAGTATGACAAGTAGAGCTGTTAGGTCTATAATGAATTGAATTGATAAAACTATTACAAAAATACGAGCTGGTAAAGATAGGGTATAGGAAGATGAAAATAATAACTAGGATGTGTTGTGGGGGAATACTAATAAGAGTAATGATACGAAAAAGTAAATATAGGGAGTTGTGCTGATTAGCGGTTGCCTATGGGCATATACATGAATTATGAGCAGTAGCTGAGTAGTGGATGTATAAATATTTGCTGTATATATTAGCCGTATTACCTCCAATGTTGTGATCGGCAGCTACACACATGGTGAGGATTAGCTGTATAAATATTAGCTGTATTATATCCCATGATGTGATCGGCAGTTGCACACATGATGAGCATTAGCTATATAAATATAGCCATATTATCTCCCATGTTGTGATCGGCAGTTGCACACATGAGGAGTATTAGCTGTATAAATATAGCTGTATTATCTCCCTTGTTGTGATCGGTAGTTGCACACATGGTGAGCATTAGCCGTATAACTATTAGCTGTATATTAGCTGCACTCCCATGTTATGATCGGTAGCAGCACACATGGCGAGCATTAGCTGTATAAATATTAGTTATATGTATATATATTAGCCGTATTATCTCCCATGTTGTGAGCGGTTGTTGCACACATGGTGAGCATTAGCTGAATTGGAGCATTAAATGTACTCTAATCAGCAGTTGCGGATGAGGTAAGTAGTAGTTACATATACTATGAGCTGTAGTTAATAGATTTGGAGGTAGCTGGTCTCAAGCCCTAATGAAATTTCTATTAGAGAATGGTGATAAGAATGAGTCCGGACATTTTTAACCATTGCTCTATTGGAAAGTTCATCAAGGGATTTGTTGAATAAGGTTAGATTGCTGAGATGGTTTATACCAACATTATGATTTCACATTGTTAACAAATTACGAGACTGATCACCTCAGTAATTTAGTTAATAATGGTGAGGATCTTAATGTTTGGGATAAACCGATGACAGAAAAAGAACAGGTAGATAAGTTGATTGAAAGTTAGGATGCTAAATGGACAAGGAAGAAATAAAAGAATAAGGTAAATTCTAAGGTAATAACATTCCTAGGAGTAATAACAACCGCTGAATTTTCGAGGACGAAAATTATTTAAGGGGGTAGTAATGTAACATCCTGTTTTCCCGATAATGTTTTAAGCATAATTAGACTGGTGATTAGGTGATGAATAAATGTTAAAAACTTTGATTAGGGATAAAATGGGCTTAAGTTGGACCCATAAACCCTAGAAAAGATCTGGAAACCTTAAGAAAGTTCTAGAAAACCTAAAACACCCCTGGAAGGGTGTGGAACCCCCTGGAAACGTCTAGAAGCGAAGAAACAAGATATTTTCGGTTTGGGTTGCTTGCGACGCGACGAGAAATGCAAGGAGACCATCGTGACGCGATGGATGCACCATTTGATGGTTGTCACGTGTACATCCAGAGGGTTCTGGAATGTACCATCGCGATGCGATGGACCCTGTGAGAGGAGTGCATCGCGACGCGTTGGAAGTATAGCTCGCCCATAAATAGGCTTTTAGCCCTTCCATTCTCCTCGCACCAAAACCTCTTCTCTTCTCTCTAGGAACTTTCTCTAAAGAGTAAGTATGCTCTACACTTGCCTCGAGTGAGGATCTTATGTATCAGAAAGCTCTTAGTAGGAAGTCCTCAAGGGAAAAGAAAGGGATAAAGTAGTAGTGCAGGGGGTGCCAGTAGTAGTTTGGGGGGAAACTTACATGCTAAGTAAATTTGGAGGCCAAGTTATTTGGAAAGCAAGTAAACTTGCTAACCAAGCAAACTTGGAGAGCAAGTAACCCACCCCTATAAATAGCACCTCTCATTCTCCTTCCCCCACACACCTTCCTCAGTTCCCCTTCTCTCTCTAGATTTTCTCTCTCTAGGAATTCCCTCTCTAGAATTTTCTCTAAAGAGTAAGTATGCTCTGCACTTGCCTCAAGGGAGGATCCTATGCACTAGAAAACTCTTAGTAGGAGACCCTCGACGGGGGGATGTGAATAGCCACTGCGAGAGGGTGTGAGTAGCCGTTGTTCGAGGGTATGAGTAGCAGGCTCGGAAGTGCAGATAGTGGCAGCAGCTTCAGCGATCTTCTAACCAGGTGGGAGCAAGAATCCTTACACTCTAGGGATTGTAGGATAGAGTAGTGTATATAAATGTGCATAGGTTGACCCAAGCCCTACTAGCGGTTGATAACAGTAGTACCTCAGGAGAGGGGCTGTGACTTGTGATAGCAGAGGACAGTTGTCAAAGGTTTATCAACCACATGAATAACTTGTCTGACAAGTGAAAACCCTAGGATAGACAACTTATGATTGCTTTTATGATTGTGTGTGTGACTATGCTGATTATATATGATCGTTGGTTAGTATTTGTGTGATTATGTTGTTAAATAATGTGTTAGTCAATGGTCGCCCATAGCGACGTTAGGATTGATCCATGTGATGTATGTGCTAGTTTGATTTATATGCTTTGATTGTGCATGTTAATTCTGTCTATGATTGTTATGAACTATGGATGTGATAAGAGTGTCAAGAGAGAACCGTTAGGCCGTAGCTAGTAGGTTAGAGTTGACAGTTTAGCTAGTGATGGTGCGGAGTAGTTATAAATTGGATATGTAGAAGGCTATAGGGTTTGAGAAGGAAATGGGTGGAGCTAGACTTAGGTGTAGTAGTGCAGACCTAAGAGATAGTGAGTGTGATCTAGGTAGACGTGAGAGTTTGTTATGCTTATCTCTATCTGTACATTTGTATATGCTTTCTATCTATCCCTGCTTTCCCGATTTTATAGTGTGTAATGTGTTTCTTAACTCTTTCTATGTTTTCTTGTGTTGTATGTTCTTTTTCATATAAAACAGATGACGTGGACTTAATGGTGGCATCACCAGCATCGTGGAGTGTATAGAGGGTACTTAGTAAAAGTAACTCTCTCTCTTCAGTTCCTTGTCACAGCCAGTGAGTCAGAGTCTGTATATGTGGGCCCTAGACATGGGTTCCTTGAGTATATAATCTTATGTACTTGTGTGTCAATATATTTAGTTTTAATAAACTATTATTTTTAGTATATCTAATTACTCGTTTAGGGTTTAATAATTATACTGTAGTGCTCCGAAAACGAGGTGTTTCACTTCCCGGTTCCGGTTATGCAGACTGTCGAGGGTTGGTTGGCAGCTCAGCATGATCGAGCAGTTACTACCGCCGCTACTACTTCTTCAGACGAGCCATCTGAGATTCCTCGTTAGGCTACTTTTCGATATGCACCGTGTAACACCCGTATTTTTCGCGATGCATTATTTATTGTTATTATAGTATATTTTGTCGTATTTATGCTATAATAAGCAGTTTCTTGTTCGCTAAGTAAGTGATTTAAATAAATCAAGTTCAAATTGAATTTGAGAATTAATATTTTATGTTAATTCATGGTTCGAATTTCGTCGAAAAATTGTAACATAGTTTCGTCGCATTTCGAATCGCCGGGCAGTTTTGCCGCAGATAAAATTTTAAACGAACTTCATTTTCGATGAAAATTGAATCGTGACTTGTTGTGATTATTTGTGAGTGTTTTAGATTGTTTTTATTAATTATGATAATTTATTTTCACGCGGTGAATTAATTTCTCGGTAAATTAATTTTTGCGAATTAATCGGCGGGAAATTAATCGGTAATGCGATTACTCGACGCCGAGTTTTAGCAATCCTAAGACTCTAGAATTAGAGGGTAATCATGAGAGATGTGAGATTAGATGGGTTAGTCTAATTGATGTGATTAGCATCTTTGCTTTATGAAAGGTGTCACATAATGGGTGATTAGTTTTTTTTTACCTTTCCTTAAATCCTTTTTAGCCAAGTATTATTTTTTTAAGTGATAAAGAAATTGAAACCCACCCCCCCCTTAACAGCCCCAAACCCGCGCCCCCTCTCTCTAACCTTCACATTTTCATTTCTTCTTCATTTCTTGAGAGAGAGAGCTTGAGAACATCAATGGCTTCCATCCTCCATTCTTAAGCTATTCCATCTCTTTTCTTCATTCTTCTTGCTAGTTACTTCTTCTTTTCTCCATCATCATCTAGCTCATCATCTAAACAAGTGGAGAGCACCATTTCTTCCCCAAAAACAGCCCCTAGGCTGCGACCACAAGGAGGGAAGAGGTGGTTGTTCTTTTCATTTCCTTTCTTGATTTTATGACTTGTTTTGTGTTTGATTTATGCTTGGTTGTGATCAATGAAGGATATGAGCACCATATTCCCAATTCTTGGAACCCTAAGGTAAAACCCTAAGGTGAAAAAGAGGGGAAAAGTGTGATCCTAGTGAATCAAGAATTTAATTAGTTAATTAAGCCTCTTTGAAGTTGTTGTTGTTGTATTGGTTAAAAATTTTGGGATTAGAAATTGTTTGGGTATTATTTGTGATGGAAACCTATTCTTGAAAAGAGGGATTAGTGGGATTTATTTGGTGAAGCATGTAATTAATTGATGATTCTAGCATAATTGTTGTTGTTGTTGTTGTTGTTTTAGTTATAGTTTCGGAACTAAAACTTTGTTTGGGTAATTTTAGATGAAAAAACCTATTCTTGAAAGGAGGTTAAATTGAGTTTGGTTTTGTTTGAGCTTTAGTTTGTGAGTTAGATTATTGTTTTGTGAAAAATTGGACTATGGAAGGATGTTATTTAGTTGTTTTGGAAATTTTGCAACATGTCTCCTATTTTTGTTGATGATGGTCGCGAGCTATATATGATATGTGGAAGGAAAATTGTTTTGCAAACTTGTTTATGATGGTTGTATGATTATGTTTGTGGGCTTTGGAAAATTTAGGAAAAGGTTTGATTGCATTTGGACTTGTTTTGAAATTTTTAAGGCAATGAAAAACATGAGGTAATTGGGTTCCTTGAGACCAAAGGTACCAAGTGGAGCCTTGGGGTTAATATTTGAGAAAAGAGTTGAATAATAATGATGTTTATGTTCTAAGTTTTCAAGAAAATGATTTCTTAGTCTTTAAAATTTGATTCTTGAATTAGTTCTTAATTTTTCAAGTGTATGTAATTATTTGAAAACTAGTATTTCAAATTATGTTCTAAGTGTGAGTGTTGGTTAGGAAAAAGGGATAAGTTTAGGAGCCTAAGATTACAGAACTAAGCTCTTAGAGTTGTGCTAAGTTTGCATTGTGTAATAGGCTCGAGTGATCTGAGACCGTGCGGCGTAGAATCGAGGAGTACGAGGACGCGCGGCTTGGAGTTTGGTAAGGGCAACTTTAGATATTGCATAGGATTTAATTTTAAGTCCTAAAGTGAAGAAGTCTGAGAACCTCAGGGTTCGAAGTGAGGGTCTCGTACCCCTTTGTTTGTTTTATTGTCTGACATCTATACTGATTATTTAGTGGGCTTGTCTGCAAGAGGTTGCCAGTTGTCCCCAACCCCCCACACTTGTTTGCTTTTCCTCTTTGTTAACTCCATCGAGTTGCAAAGGGATGCACTGTGTTTGGATGCTGATGTTTGAATGTGAAATGATTTTTGATTTGATTGAATGGTGTTGTTGATAGATTGCTGATTGAATGGTGTTTGGATGCTGAATGTCCTAGGGTGAGAGGAGAGCCTAAGGCTATGGATGGTATTCAGTGGATGGATCGGCGTTATTTTCCGGAAATCTCAGAGAGTGTTTTGGGAGAGAGTCTTGAGTTGCATTATGGGGCATTTGTGCATTTTGTTATTTCTTATTCTATGTTTTGCTGTTTCTATGATTATTTAAGAAGTTGACCCTTTCGCGTGGTGCCTTCAACCGATGATGGCAACCCAGGCGATGGAGAAGACACTGGTGATACCGACGATGATGACATCGCCGGAGATCGTGTTTAATTTCCCAGATATCGAGGCACCCTCGCCGATAGAGTTCGACTCCATCTCCTGCCGAGTTGTATATATCGGGGACGTTGTGCAGACTTTTAAAGTTTACGGATTGGTGCTGAGGCAGGAGACCTCCCGACGTACAGTCAGCTTTCCCATTAGGACGATGCACGTGGTGGATGCTTGGCGTAGCATTCAGAGGAAGCGGACGATGCCAACTTCATCTTCTTTGCCGGAGGGATCTCTTGAGATTCTGAGGCGTATTACTACCCATTATGCACCCCTACCCAGAGGAGCGAGGATCCGGAGGACCGCTCGAAAGAGCGTGATTAGACGTGGGACTGCTGGAGCTTCTACCTCTCGAGCGGCAGTTACTCCGAGTTCTTTGGCATAGCCTGAGCCTAAGGCAAAGCCGGCTTCCCCCATGATTGTCAGGACACCTACCCCATCAGGACATCTTTCACCTGTATGCCAAGAGTGCGGTGAGGCAGGATGTAGCGGTGCAGGATTCCTTGAGGAGGTGCTAGTAGAGGAGGACGTGCAAGAGGGTATATCGGCTACGGTCCCTTTCATAGACTTGACTGGCGAGGATGCGGCGAACCCGATGGATGATGATGACAACGAGGATCCGTCTGAGGATTCGGCTAGCTACCTTTAGTTGCTGTGACTGGCTGACTGCGTGTTTGTATTTTGGTTGACTGTGGGGTCTATTTATAGTGTATAGTTGTTAGTAATGACTAGTCAGGCTTTGGTGATTAATTTTTTTGTGTACAGCTAGGTAGACTGGTGGCATACTTTTGGAGCAGCCCCCTGCGTGGGTGTCTGCCGGGAGTACCCCGGGGTATGATTGCTCTTACGAGGGTTTTAATACTTTAGGTGTATTCTCTTGTACATATTTCTGCGCAGCTTATATTTTGTACGCACTGTTATAAATACCTTGTTTATATATATGTGTATGTATTTTCAGTGCATTTGTCTTGTGTCTAGATTGCATCATGTTTCTAAACGCTGTGGCTACTCTGAGTGTGCTTTGCGGAAGAATTTATAAAAATAAAAAAAAATGTACCGCTTTTCCAAAGGACATAAGAGTACTATTTTAAATATGTGTCGCATGTAGGGTTGATCCTAGACTTGTAGCGGTCCGAAAACTGGTCGTTACAATAGTGGTATCAGAGCAGTTCGGTTCTAACCGGACTGTGAGTAGGGAGCACCAGGCTGGTCACCGTGTCAGGTTATGTTGTCGGGTACCTAGTTGTGTTGTATTGTTATTGTTTGTTGAGTGAAGCAAATTTTGCTTGCCAATTGTTTGAATTGTTTCTTGATTGAAGCAATATGTGTTAGCGCATCACTTGATTGTGAGGTTCTGACAGGTTTTGGACCTTGTAGGAATCTAATGCCACCACACAGAGATACTACAACCGAACCTGATAACCCTACCATGGAGAGAGCAATTCAAGCAATGACGGAGATGGCGGCGGCTATGGCTCAACAATCGGCTGCTGCGACCCAACAATCTGCAACTATGGCTCAATAGACTGCGACCATGAACCAGCACAATCTTCAGCAACAGCAAAGGGTGGAGAGGAATGCAGAGGCTAGAGGATTAGCCGATTTTCGTAACCAAGATCCACCAAAGTTCTACGGTGAGCCGAATCCAGACAAGGCTAACCTATGGATCCAAGAGATAGAGAAGATCATCGAGGCACTTCACTGCCTAGAGAATATTAAGGTGCACTATGCATCTTACTTATTGCTGGGAGATGCCGAGTACTGGTGGAAGGGAGTGAAGCAGACATTGACAACGGAGCGTTGGGAGATCAGTTGGGAGTGAACCCTAAGACCTTCCCCATCGAATCCATGTTCATCTTTCCATGAGTTTCCCTCAAGCTCCATCGTTCTCAGATTTCCCCCCATCATCTGTCCCCATCATAGCGCCGTGAAAGGGAACCACCGCTTCAACCAATCGCCTCATTTGACAATCGTGCCTCTCTCCCAATCGTGCGTCTTACTCCATCACCCATCATGAGGCGTTGAAGCAGCCATCGTCCACTGCAACTCTAAACGGCTTGCCTCCTCCGTGCTTCCCCGTCTCACACACAACTGGTATTTTCTCACTTTAACCGTATATTTCCTCTTCAATTTGGCTAATCAGAGGCAATGTATGGTGCATTATCGTGGATTACTGGATCTAAAATATGTGGTTGGGATTATTGCTCACTTACTAACTTCTGATCATTTTGTTGGTTTTGTTTTGTTCCTTTTGTTTCTCAGGATTCGTTTTGTTTTGCACTGCATAAACGAACCCTAAACCCTTGCAACCTCAAGAAGCCGGATTTCCATCTCAGCCTCGTCAGATCACTTGCATTCGTTTTCTTTCTTTTTAGGTTTTTGTATTCCTGGGTTTCTGGATCTACTGGTTTTTAGGTATGTTGCATTCGAACTTGTTTGAATTCTATCCTTATTTAGATTCTGGTGTGGTTTTGATATTCTTGTTTATATCTTATTAGTTTCTGCTAACACAAAAAGCTCTGTTACATAGGCCTCTGAGTTCACCACCTCCACCAGTTCGCCACTTGTACCACTAGGTATGCACTCTAACGAAATGTCGGTTAACTCATTGGGTGGAAAAGGGTTGTCTGTTGACCCCCACACCGACATATTTATTTGTTTTCGTTCATAGTTCTCTCCACAGAGGGGATTTTGAAGTGTATTGTGTAATTGTCTAAATGATATGTACTGTGTAATTGTCTGCCAGTTCTGCTATCACTCATCAGTCACAATGCTTGTGAGTAAAGAGTGCAATTTTAATTTATAATTTAGAAATGGTCCATGAACTTCTCTGTAATAGATTTATACCTTAAACCTTTATAGTTTAGATTTCTTTTAATCCCAGCATCAGTATTATCATCAGTAAAAAGATGTGAACGTCTTTCAAACAGCTGAGAAGGAAATACGAAAACTGCTTAAGGATGCATTAATAAGTAATTCCATACCTGAGTTATGAAGCTATGAGCACCATTAAGACTCTCCTCCTCACCAGTATTAAATAAGAATATAATAGCTTTCTTCATCCCATGAGCCCACTGAGAAATTCCACGAGCAAGTTCCAGCATAACACCTATGCATGAACTGCAATCTCCGGCCCCTTCTCTGTTAAATTAATGCTATATATTTAGCAGAAAATAATACAGTGCCTTTTACTAACCAGAAAACTTCAAACCGTCAAATATTGCAAAAGCAAAATATTCAAAACAGTCCTTTTTCAGAAACATAGCACCAAGTACAATAAGGAAGGACTGATGAAAAATATTTAATTAAATGGTCTATACCGGAAAAGCTTGAGATTGTAAATAATTCTCACTATGCCTCAGAATTATTATTTATGTCGACACTACGATTTCCAATCAGAAAAATGTGACTTAAGGTTTAAAAAGTGGTACATTTTGATTTCACTAAAAAGGTGGAACAAAAGAGAACAGATTAGAACAGTCTATATATATTCTCATTCCTTCTCCTTGAAAATCAAGGCTCCAAACGTCCCCAACAATGCTCCCCACTACGAAACCATTTTCCACCCTTCGATAGGATGGAAAAATGAGAATTTTCACTAAACATACAGTTTTACATTAGGTGTCCATCATACATAGACAAAATTACATACCCTCGTATCCCCATGCATAACATATTCATGTCAAATGCACCCCAGAAATCTGTAAACATCATAATAAAAACAAAGACAACAATGATTGCCTAAAACAGAAGTATGGGAGCAAATAGATGAAGAAAACATACGTTGAAAAAACAGTTTGATCTTTCTTTGAAGCGATTTAGCGCCTCTTCCCCATTATAAGCTAATCCTAAGGAGCAATTGCCTACTCAAAAGAGTGAAAACAAGCTCCAAATTAACAATTGTCATGTCACAATACAACAGCTACCCACTGATACGATGCTAAATCCCCCACCCACAAGGAAAATTAAGATGCCAAATACTTATTCATAGATCAATGAAAAAAAAAATCTCAGATGGGGATCACAAATTAGGCCAAATTGCACAAGAAGAAACAGGTTTTGACTTTTAAAAACAACACACAGTGCAGCGTTGACTTTGACGGGAATGAGATTATCCAGATAAACAAACCCAACACGAGAGCGAGATTTGGGAAACTAGAAAGGAAAAAAAACCGAATTTAAAATTAAAAAAAAACTTGATCCCAAATATATGTTCATCTCTAAATCCAAATTATGCCCATTATTGCCCAACGAATTAGGAAAATAAAGTCACATGAAAAAGCATGATCGATAGCGTTGTGTAGATTGAGAGGTGAATTAAGAAAAAAGATGATATGAGAGAGAACCTGCGTCTCAGTTTATGTGAGCACTGGATTGGAATGATGATACGGTGGAAGAAGGAGAAGAAGCGGCACTGTGTGTCTTGTTTTGTTTTCGGAGATGACGAGAATTGCTACAAATGCCTCGCAGTTACTGTGCAACAAAAAATTGTGATTTGATAAATTAATTGAAAATATATTTATAATTTAATTAGTACATGCGTGTGTGCTTACATAGGATAACGATAGTCGATAAGTTTTTTTTTTTTTGACGAGACGATAGTCAATAAGTTAGTTAACTAAAATTCAAACTGGTACCAAAATGGTGTGTCCCACTCGAATAAACATATGTTGCTCCAAAAAATGAGATCTTCCTGTCTCCTATCAATTAAAAATTAGGAATATACATATGTGTTAATAAATTATTATTTGCTTTGCACATCTCTCTGTACTTCTTTCCCTTGCCACTTCTGCTTGTCTAATTCTATCCTCTTTAAATGACCAAGTCGATTTTCTAATTCCAGTGTTGTTAATCGAGGATCGCGAAAAATAGCGTAAAATTGGTAGGATAGCGTAAAATAGCGGACATATAGCGTAAGTTAAATAGCGGGTGAAATAAATAAAATTATAAAATTATATATTAAAAAGTGACATATAATATTTAACGTTCAGCACAAAATCTGAAATGACATAATAAAATATTTATTTAATGAGCTATTTTTAGAAACTTAAGTGATTATTTATTCATAAATTACTTTAGAGGCTTATTAAAATAAAATGAAGAGAGCATATGAATATTTTTTATGTTGATATATTTGAATATTAATATCAGCATTTATTTTAAGTGATGTAAAATAAGTTTAAATAAACCCTGAATGAAATGTAAAATAAGTTTAAATAAACCCTGAATGAATAAGTAGCTCTTCCGTTTTAAGAAAATAAAATATATAAATTAAAATTGCAATATTGATTGAATTGTTAATAATTATTATTTATTGAAAAATAAAATATTTTTTATTATATTTAGCGGATGGCGTAGTGGCAACTAAATGATTAATAAAACTACACACATAGTAAATGGACCATTGCTCAAAGAAACAAGGCAGATTTGAATTGGAAAGGACAAATACTAATAGAATTAAAAAATAGCTTTAAAATAAAAAATAATTAAAAAGCAGAATTTTTAAGAACAATAGAATAAAAAAGCAGATTTTAAAAAAGAAAGAAGAGAATAACAAAACGAAATGAGATAGAATTGAAAAATAACATAATTAAAAAAGTAGAAGGATTCAAAAAACAGAATTGAAAAAATAATTAAGAGATGAGCAGAATTAAAAAAAGAGAAACAAGGGAAACAATCGTTAAAAAATATGATATAACAAAAATGAAAAAAGATCTGAAGAAGAGAAGAATTAAAAAAATTTCAATAAAAAAGAAATAAAAAATAACAACATTAAAAATTATCATATAAAAAATTAAATGAAAAAGGAAAATAAAATATTTTTTATTATTTATATATATATATATATAAATAATAAAACTAATTCTACCCTTGTCACTTCTGCTTGTCTAATTGTTATGTTAATCATTGATCGAATGGATGTTTGATATTTGTTATTAGTATCGGAGAGAAGCCTTAGCTTCCTGTTTGAGGTTTAATATATTATTGAGTGCATATACTCTTTTAGGGTACCATGTGCTCATTGTATATTGAACCTTGAATTGTCCAAGTCGGACAGTTTTGGAAAAAACTTTTTCTTTACTCGTATAATAGTTGATGCTTAATTCTCGTATCTTTATATTTGATGAAATTTCGGTTCGATTCATTTCCTTTTCTTCTCTGGGTGCATACTTGATTGCGGTGTTCATAACTGCGTTCATTTTGTGTACTCAGAGACCAATGGGAAATGCTGCCGAAATTTTGTCAAGTATAAGATACGAGAATTAAGGAATGATTATTATACGAGTTCTAAAAAAGTTTTTTCTCGAATGGGATAGGGTCATACCATTTAAAGAAAGAGAGCGGTTGTAAGAACGTCGTGCTGCTGAAATTGTCATTTTTTTTGACATGCAGAAGATGGAATATTTTCTTTCGAGTCGTAGTTGGATGTACGATAGGTTGTATCTGGGGAGAGGGGGTTTGAAACCAGATTTTTGCGCTGGGGTTGCGTACTTTGTCCAAGTCGCAATGGCACATAAAAAGATTTCAAAACTAATGGAGGGATTAGATGTCTGTGCTTTAATTGCGATTACAGAAGGATTAAGAGCCCAAGTGAGGTCATGCACCACCTGTATTCAGTTGGATTTAGGCTTAATTACTGGATTTGGACTAGACATGGTGAAAAGTTGCCTCACGTTGATTTAGGGGTTGGTGATAATTGCGAAGGTGCTTCAAGCGATTCGTGGGTCGGGATGTGGTGAGCAGATTGAATTGATGCAAGATATGGTTTGTGATGCCTTGGGGGTGAACGTGTCATTCGAGGAGCAACAATATGATGATACAGATGAACTTCCAAATGAGACAGCACAAAAATTTTATAATCTATTGTTAGAAATAAACAAGCTGTTGTTTGAAGGGTCTACAGACTCTAAGTTATCAATGTGTGTGAGGCTCTTAGCTCTTAAGTCCAACTGTGGTGCTACCGAAGTGTGCTTGGATCTCGTAACGAAAATGATGTTGGACTCGTCACCTATCAGAGATGGTTTGCCAAAAAGTTATTACGAGGCTAAAAGCTTAGTGTCCAAGTTGGGGCTGGAATCTAAAAGGATTGATTGTTGTGTGAGAGGGTGTATGTTGTATTACGACAATGAATTTGGTAAAAACGATGGTGCGCTAGTTGAATGCAAATTTTGTGGTGAGCCTAGGTATATGTCACATACTAATAATCGGACGGGTAGACAAAAACTAGTTCCAGTGAAGGCAATGTTTTATTTGCCAATTATTCCAAGGCTGCAGAGAATGTTTGCATCACCATAGACTGCAGACAAAATGACATGGCACTATGAGAATAGAAGCACTTCAGGTATGTTGCGCCACCCTTCTGATGGTGAAGCTTGGAAGCACTTTGATCGTGTGCATCCTGATTTTGCAGGAGATTCTTTGTAAATGGATACAAATTCCAAACCCAGTCAAAAACAGAGGGGAAAAAAACAGTTAACAGCGGGGTTTATGTAAAAGGTGCCACAGATGGAGGTGAAGATGACTTTTACGGCGTGATTCAACATATATATGAACTGACGTACAATACTTTAGACTATACTAAAAAAATAGTGCTATTTTATTGTAATTGGTTTGATCCGTCAAATAGAGGCACAAGAGTGGATCGAAAATATAATACTGTTGACATACACATGAGCAGAAGATACCAAATGTTTGATCCGTTTATCATGGCACAACATGTAAGACAAGTGTATTATGTCCCTTATCCATCAACTCGAAGGGACAAACAAGGTTGGTGTGTCGCAATAAAGATAATACCACGGGGTCGCATTGAAGCATATGATACACAGGAAGAAGTGGCTTATCAAGTGGATGAGATGTCTCATGTCAATGTAGTAAATGAAGTGGAACCCATTACTCGACTACGTGACAATCCAATCACATATGAAGATGTAGATGGGGATGAGGAATTAAATGAAGAAGTGGCAGAACCATCAAGATCTGAAGACGATGCCGAAATTAAGTGGGCAGAATGGGCAGATTGAAATTGTTTAACTTTTTACAATTTGAGAAATTAATGTGTAACAATATATTTTAATTTGTCAGTTATTTTCATAACTTGTTTATTTTTATAGAATTCATTTGTAATATTGTTATGTTTAAATATAATATTTCATGATCAAGTATTATTCAATTGCTCTATAGACATATATGGCATCGGGAGGTTCAGGAGCCGACTTCCTGCACCACCCGGTGGTGGTAAATGGAAGGAAGGGCATCGCCTCGACCCCTCGCCGTCGAGGCCGACCATCATTAGGCGTGACCTCATCGGGTTTTCGGCGTTGTCATCTACACGCCGTCCTAGTACATCTATGCCGAGACGACTGATACACCTCCTGCACCTAGACGACCTTACGCACCACCTACACAGACTCGGGCACATTCGACACCAGCTACACAGACTGGCACGTTCGGCACCTTTGCCTCACATTGACATGATCCCCACCTCGGTTCCAGCAGCCCACACGGGCGCTCGAGTTCCCATGTTGTGCCTGATCCGGTGGCCGATGCTCATCAGTCCGACCATGATTATAGTACGGGCCATACACCTGATCACACTGATGTTGGGCAGGACGGGGAGGAGCAGGAGGTTCAGCAGGAGGAGGTTCTTGAGCAGGGGGAGGGGCAGGAGCCTGAGACTCTTGAGATGCTGTATGATGGCCGAGTTGTTATCAGGCCATCTGGTAAAGGGTAAGTATTTGCAATTTTTTCGAGTTATTAATAATTTACATGTATATATATATTTTTTTTTATTTAACATGTTTTTATTGTTCAGGTTTCTTCCCTCAAAGCCAGCTGCGTTAGCTATCACAGCAATAATTGAGGAGAATTACCAGGAGTTTTGGCCCACCTGGGGGACGCTGCAGGATAATGAGCGGGACCATATGTTTAATTCTTTCAGAGTAAGCTGCAATTTTTATTTTATTGCATATTATTTTATTTTCGTAAATTTCAATTATGTTTAATAATGTCTTATATTGATACAGACGAGGGTTGCGTGGGATGAAAAAGATGAGGAGCTGATCGAGAAGAACTTTCATATGAAGGCCTCCCACCGCCTTTCTGACATGCTTCGAGATGCCCGCATCAGGGATCGCCAGCCCAATTGGATAGGGGATGAGCTCTGGCAGCAGCTGGTAGCGCACTGGAACACCCCTGAGTTCCAGGCAACCAGCGCGAAGGCCAAGAAGAATAGGGCCTCTGAGAAGGGTGGCAGCTTGCACACTGGAGGTTATGTCAGTCAGGCGCAGCACGCAGTTAGACTTGTACGTGTTATAAAATTGTTATTATTATTATTTTATTATTATTATTATTATTATTATTATTATTCTTTATTTAAGTTTTTTTATTAATACAATCACAGTCGAAGAGGTTGGGGAGAGAAGTTTAGTTGCACGAGCTCCATCTTGCAACTCATATGAAGAGGAGTACTAGTGATTTCGTTGATGAGCGTTCGAGGCGGACTCAGGTAATTATAAAATATAATAAATACTTTTTTAATAATGTTTATATTGTTTTGTTAAAAAAAAAGATTTGACTTATTTGTTTGTTTAACAGGAGGAGTTTGAGGCGAGGATGTCTCAGCTTAGATCTCAGAGCTCATCATGTTCTCCATCTCAGAGCCCTGACGATCTATCTACACCGCTGAGGGTTTGGGCGGAAGTGGTTGGCGGAAAGAAGAAGGGTCGCCTATATGGTGCTGGCGACCTTGCCAGCAACTACAAAAAAGGGGCCCGCCGCCTACACGTTGGAGAGTCGTCGAGTAGTAGTGCTGCCACTGGTCGCTCTGCCGCGGATGACCAGGAGATAGCCAAGTTGAAGCGGGCCGTGGCCCAGCAGCAGGAGGTTTTGACTTAGGTGCTGCAGCGACAGGAGCAGATGTACCAGTTGCTAGCTCGCCAGCAGCCTACTCCATCGACTCTGCCTCCGCCTCCGCCTTCGGCTCCGCGTATTGATGGTCATGTCGATGATGTAGAGCATCTCGATCGTGATCAGGAGTACCAGGACTATTAGTTCATGGCTTGATGAAGCATAGGAAGGTCATGGCTTATACTTCGAGACAGCTTAAGATTCACGAAATGAACTACCCTACGCATGATTTGGAACTTGCTGCAATGGTGTTCGCGCTGAAGATTTGGAGGCACTACCTGTATGGGAGCACGTTCACTGTTTACAGCGACCACAAGAGCTTGAAGTACTTGTTCGATCAGAAGGAGCTCAACATGCGACAATGAAGATGGACGAAATTTCTGAAGGACTTCACTTTGGAATATCATCCAGGGAAGGCGAACGTTGTAGCAGATGCACTGAGCAGGAAGAGCGTTTTAGCTTCAGTAATGATGATCAAGGAGTTTGAGATGCTAGAGAAGTTCCGAGACTTGAAGCTAAATGTGGAAGTGTCGCCAGGGAAGCTGAAGTTTGGTATGCTCACCATTTCTAACGGACTGTTGGAGGAGATTAGAGACAGCAAGCTCATGACAAGCTACTGCAAGAGAAGGTTGACCTAGTAGCACAAGGGAAAGCGACAGAATTCAAGGTTGGAACAGACAACATTCTGAGATGCAACGGACGCGTTTGTGTACCTGATGTGGCTGAGCTGAGGAAGTTAATTCTCAAAGAAGCGCACAAGAGCAGATTGAGTATTCATCCAGGAGTCACGAAGATGTACCAGGATTTAAAGAAGCACTTTTGGTGGCCCGGGATGAAGAAACAGGTGGCAGACTATATGGTTTCTTGTCTGACTTACCAGAAGGCGAAGGTGGAACATCAGCGACTAGCGGGGATATTACAGTTACTTGACGTACCTGTGTGGAAGTGGGATAACATTTCTATGGATTTTGTTGTGGGTTTGCCAAGGACGCCGAAGAAGCACGACTCGATTTGGGTAATCGTCGACCGATTGACCAAATCTGCTCATTTCTTGCCGGTAAGATCGACTTACAACATGGAGAAATTGACAGAGATCTACGTCGCAGAGATTGTATGACTGCATGGTGTGCCTTCTTTCATCGTTTCTGATCGAGATCCGAAGTTCACATCTCACTTTTGGAGGACATTGCAAGAAGCGATGGGAACCAAGCTCAAGCTTAGCTCGGCATATCACCCTCAGACCGACGGTCAGACCGAGAGGACGATTCAATCACTCGAAGATTTGCTGAGGGCATGTACATTGGACACAGAGGGAGTTGGGACGACGTGTTACCGCTAGTGGAGTTCACCTACAACAACAGTTACCATGCAATCATTGGTATGGCACCTTACGAAGTGCTGTATGGACGTAAGTGTCAGACACCTCTTTGTTGGTATTAGGATGGTGAGAGCTCTCTTGTGGGACCGGACATGATTCAGCAGATTACCGAGAGATACGACTGATTAGAGAAAGGATGCGAACGTCCCAGAGTCGACAAAAGAGTTATGCGGACCAGGGTCGCCGATCGCTAGAGTTTGAAGAAGGAGAGCATGTATTTCTCCGAGTTACGCCTACTACTGGAGTTGATCGAGTGATCAAATCCAAAAAGCTTACTCCTAAGTTCACTGGACCCTACCAGATTCTTCATCGTATTGGTCCAGTGACATATCAGATTGCCTTGCCATCCTTTCTGTCAAATATTCACGACGTCTTTCACATCTCTCAGTTGCGAAAGCATGTTTCCGACCCTTCTCACATTATCGAGCCTGATGCGATTCAACTGAAGGATGACTTATCATTTGAAGTATCACCTGCAAGGATTGTGGATCGAAAGACTAAGCAGCTGAGAAATAAAGAGATTCAACTTGTCAAGGTCGTGTGGAACCAGAAGACAGGCGATGCAAGGTGGGAGTTGGAAGAGAAGATGAAGAACCAGTATCCAGAACTTTTCTCGGTACGTGTCTTACCTGTAGTTTCGAGGACGAAACTATTTTTAGAGGGGGAGTATTGTAACACCCGTATTTTTTGCGATGCGTTATTTATCGTTATTATAGTATATTCTGTCGTATTTATGCTATAATAAGCAGTTCCTTGTTCGCTAATCAAGTGATTTAATTAAATCAAGATCAAATTGAATTTGAGAATTAATACTTTATATTAATTCATGGTTTGAATATCGTCGAAAAATTCTAACGAAGTTTCGTCGCGTTTCAAATTGCCGGGCAGTTTTGCCGCAGATAAAATTTTAAACGAACTCCGATTTCGATGAAAATTGAATCGTGAGTTGTTGTGATCATTTGTGAGTGTTTTAGATTGTTTTTATTATGTATGATAATTTATTTTCACGCGGTGAATTAACTTCTCGATAAATTAATTTTCGCGAATTAATCGGCAGGAAATTAATCGGTAACACGATTACTCGACGCCGTGTTTTAGCAACCCTAAGACTCTAGAATTAGAGGGTAATCATGAGAGATGTGAGATTAGATGGGATAGATTAGTTGATGTGATTAGCATCTTTGCTTTATTGAAAGGTGTCACACTTTGTGTAATTAGTTTTTTCTACACTTTATTTAAGCTAGTTTTAACCAAGTATTATTTTTAAGTGATAAAAATTAATTCTCCCCTCCCATAAGCAGCCCCAAACCCGCGCCCCCTCTCTCTCAAAATAGCCCCTAGGCCGCGAGCAAGAGGAGAAGAGAGGTGGTAGTTCTTTCACTTCCATTTCTTGATTTTATGACTTGTTTTGTGTTTGATTTATGCTTGGTTGTGATGAATGATGGATATGAACATCATATTCCTAATTCTTGGAACCCTAGGCGTGACCTAAGGGGGAAAAAGAGGGAAAAAGTGTGATCCTAGTGAATCAAGAATTAAATTGGTTAGTTTAGCTTCTTGATGTTGTTGTTGTTGTTTTGAGTGATAGTTTTGGAATTAGCACATTGTTTGAGTTGTTTTTGTTGATGAAATTGAAAGAGGGATTTATGGTGAATACTTGGTGAATCATTTAATTGATAGATGATTCTTGTTTCTTAGTTATTATAATTACCATTGTTATTGTTGAAGTTGCTGAATTAAAAGAGTTAGTAGATTTTTGTTGAAAACCCTTATTCTTGAGGGACTTGAAAAGTAATTTTGGATCTTGATTAAGCTTTCTCATGAGTAATGATTTGTTGTTTTGTAAAAATAATTCTCTAAGGAATGGTATTGTTACATGGTTTTGGAAGTTTGCAAATTGTCCCCAATTTTTTTGTGTGTAAGGGCTGCAAGCCCTATAGGTTATGGGGAAGAAAAAATTTGTTGCAATCATGTTTTTCATGGTGGTAATGATGTTTGATTGAGCTTTGGAAAATTTAGGAAAAGGTTTGATTTCATTTGGAATTGTTTTGAAGTTTCAAGGCTATGAAGCACATTGAGTAATTTGGGTTCCTTGAGACCTAAGAAAACCAAGTGGAGCTTTGCTCAAGTATTTGAGAAAAAGTGGTTAATTGGTGTTGTTTTATGCATTAAGTTTCAAGAAAGATGATTCTTAGTCCTAGAACCATATCTTTTCAATTAGTTATTAATTATGTCTCTAAGTGAAAATGATTCTTTGAAACAAGTATTTCAAGTATGTAATTTAGTATTTCAAATTAAGTTTCTAAGTGAAAGTGTTGGTTAGGAAAAGGGTTAAGTTTGAGAGCCTAAGGTTATAGAACTAAGTTTTTAGAGTTGTGTTAAGTTTACTTTGGGTAATAGGCTTGAGTGATCCGAGACCGTGTGGCGTAGAATCGAGGAGTACGTGGACGCATGGCTTGGAGTTCGGTAAGGACAACTTTAGATATTGCATAGGATTTAATTTTAAGTCTTAAAGCGAAGAAGTCTGAGAATCTTAGGGTTAGAAGTGAGGGTCTCGTACCCCTTCGTTTGTTTTATTGTCTGATATCTATACTGATTATTTAGTGGGCTTGTCTGCAAGAGGTTGGCAGCTGTCCCCAAACCCCCACACTTGTTTGCTTTTCCTCTTTGTTAACTCCATCGAGTTGCAAAGGGATGAACTGTGTTGGATGCTGATGTTTGAATGTGACATGATTTTTGATTTGATTGAATGGTGTTGTTGAGAGATTACTGATTGAATAATTATTTAATATGAGATTGAGTATCTATTTAATTATGCTTCTTTGAATTATCATATGAGTTGTTTATTCATTGGGGTTGTGGAAGTTTGGTCGTGACGTTTGTGAGCTTTGAGCCGATTAACCTAGGGAGCTAGGATCCCCTAAAAAGCTACGACCGGTTTTTTGGTAGAGTTAGCTAGGCGTCGTAACGTCAAGGAACCTGAGCTGAATGTCCTAGGGTGAGAGGAGAGCCCAAGGCTACGGCTGGTATTCAGTGGATGGATCGGCGTTACTTTCCGAAAATTTCAGAGAATGTTTTGGGAGAGAGTCTTGAGTTGCATTATGGGGCATTTGTGCATTTTGTTATTTCTTGCTTTATGTTTTGCTGTTTCTAAGATTATTTGAGAAGTTGACCCATTCCCGTGGTTCCTTCAACCGATGATGTCAACCCAGACGATGGCGAAGACACAGGTGATACCGGCGATGATGACATCGCCAGAGATCGTGTTTGATTTCCCAGACATCGAGGCATCCTCGGCGATGGAGTTCCACCCCATCTCCTGCTGAGTTATATATACCGGGGACGTTGTGTGGACCTTCAGAGTTGACGGTTTGGTGCTGAGGCAGGAGACCTCCCGACGAACAGTCAGCTTTCCCATTAGGACGATGCAGGTGGTGGACGCTTGGCGTAGCATTCAGAGAAAGCAGACGATGCCAGCTTCATCTTCTTTGCTGGGGGGATCTCTTGAGATTCTGAGGCGTAGTACTACTCTTTATGCACCCATACCCAGAGGAGCGAGGATCCAGAGGACCGCTCGATAGGGCGTGATCAGACGTGGGACTGCAGGTGCTTCTACCTCCCGAGCGGCAGCTACTCCGAGTTCTTTGGCAGAGTTTGAGCCTGAGGCAGAGCCGGCTTCCCCCATGATTGTCAGGACCCCTGCCCCACCGGGACATCTTTCACCTGTTTGTGGAGAGTGCGGTGAGGCAGGGTGTAGCGGTGCAGGATTTTTTGATGAGGTGTTGGTGGAGGAGGACGTGCCAGAGGGCGTACCAGCTACGGTACCTTTCATAGACTTGACCGGCAAGGATACAGATTTCCCGATGGAGGATGATGACGAGGAGGATCCGTCTGAGGATCCGGATAGCTACCTCTAGCTACTATGACTGTCTGTCTGCTTGTTATATTTTGGTTGACTGTGGGGTCTGTTTATAGTGTACAGTTGCTAGCAGTGACCAATCGGGCTTTTGATTATTATCTTTTGTGTACAACAGGGTAGACTGGTGGAATACTTTTGGAGCAGCCCCCTGCGTGGGTGTCTGTCGGGAGTACCCCCGGGGTATGATTGCTCTCACGAGGGTTTTCATACTTTAGGTGTATTCTCTTGTACATATTTCTGCACAGCTTATATTTTATACGCACTGTTATGACTACCTTGTTTATATATATGTGTATGTATTTTCAGTGCATTTGTCTTGTGTCTAGATTGCATCATGTTTCTAAACGCTGTGGCTACTCTGAGTGTGCTTTGCGGAAGAATTTATAAAAAAAAATGTACCGCTTTTCCAAAGGATACAAGAGTACTATTTTAAAAGTGTGTCGCATGTAGGGTTGATCCTAGACTCGTAGCAGTCCGGAAATAGGTCGTTACACTGGTTAACATGATATTATCATCAGGAGACACAAAAGAAGGAATCACCTTGGAAATAAGATCATTAGAAGCTATACGATTGTTGCTTGCATAAAGAGATGAATAAAATTCTAGAACATGACGTTCAATATCTAGCCTAGCATCCAGAATATGATCACCAAGCCGGAGAATATGCATTTGCTTGGAGGTATTTCTAATACGAGCTACTTTATGAAAAAAAGAAGTATTGTGATCCCCCTGAGAAAACCAATTAAGCCTGGACTTTTCTTTCCAAAAGACTTCCTCATAACGAAGAGCATTTTGCAAATCTGTCTGAGCTTGAACTTCATCAGCATGTTAAGAGTCCGAGAAACCATGCTCAATGATAAGATTTTGGATTCTATCAACATTTTCAATAGCGTTTTGAACCTTTAAGTGAACGTTGCCAAAAACATTCTTATTCCAGCTACGCAAAGCAACCTTTAAGTTCTTCAATTTCTAAGAGAGAATAAATATGGGACAGCCAATGATAGGAGAATCCCAGATATCTGTAATAACTCTTTTGCAGTCCGGATGATTAATCCACATTTTATGAAATTTAAACAGAGCATGAGCAGGATGAAGCTCACCTCTATTAAGAATCAAAAGAAGAGGATAATGGTCAGATTTGCTTCGAATTAAAGTGCTACAAGAGGTAGAGTCCCAAAAGTTCAATCAAGCATCATTAGTAATAGCTCTATCAAGCCTTTTTTCAGTGTGTTGATTCCCCAATCTACCATTGGACCAAGTAAAAAAGCTCTTTTAGTAACCAGATGGGTTAATTGCCCACTATTGGTCCAACCATTAAAATCATCACAAGAAATTCTAGATGGCAAACTATCTCCCCAACACTCATGAGCTCCCAAAACTGCATTAAAATCTCCAATAAAGAGCCAAGGTCCAGGAAAATTCTGTTGTAGGCAAGACAATTCATTCCAAAGAGATCATCTTTTAACATAACTTGTAGATGCATATATCGCAGCAATAAAAATAGTTTGATTGTCTACAACCATCGAAAAGGCACAAAACTGATCTAATACACGGATGATATTAGGAAATAAATGAGCAGCACACACACACACCAAAGGTTAGGCAGAAGGTTCTCACAGGTGTTTGAACGTGGCAAAACACAAGAAAGGGGGAGGGGGGGTTTGAATTGGGTTTTTAAAAACTTTTTCGCAAATACAAATGTTTATGAAAAATAACTATTGAATAAACTGTGCAAGGAATAAAGAGTAGAGAGAAGAAAGAGACACAGAGATTTATACTAGTTCACTATCACCTGATAGCTACGTCTAGTCCCTTCACTCACTTGAAGGATTTCTCCACTATAATCAACCGATTACACTTGAGAGTATATTTCTGCCAACTGGCTATACTCACAACTTCTTAGAACGACTCAGTACAGTTGAGCCTCTAAGGTATACAGCCACTACTGGGCTAAGTACAGATTCAAATAAGAGTTTTTGAAACAATATAGAGATAACTCTCTTCAGAGAGAATTTACAATGAAAATACTTTTAGCACAAAATGACTTTCTTAAAAGAAAGAATAAAACAGTAAGTGCCTTGTTCAACGATCTCAGAGACTTGGATGAATTCTTGATTGCTCACTGTCTCTTGATTGGGTAGTGTTTGAGAAGATAGATGTTGATGCTCTCACTACTCAGAAAAATATTCAAGTTGCTAGATTGCGTACAACTGTGTTGAAAATCGTTTGTAAAAACTCAATACTTGTCTTACTTCAGTGTATGAGGTAGGATATATAGCTAGGGTTGAAAAAGTGCCGTTGTGACACAACGTCTCTTTTTGTCCGCACAACGTTTCTTTTTGTCCAAAGTCAAAGTTCAGATCCTGGAATTTCGGCTTTTGCAGGTAACGTCGCTTTCAAGACGAAAAGCATTCTGAGTATTATACGCAATGTTAGTAACTTTGTCCTTAGTGAGCTTTTCAAAAATATAGACACTTCAAGCACAAGTTTCCTTGATGATTTTATCCTTTGACATTCTTCTTGTCTAAAGATACCTCGTATAACAAGGTACTTGAAATTTACTATCAGAACTGAGCTTCACAGATCACCAGATTCTTGTGTGTAGAATTTAATGGGCTATCAAATGACGTAATCGTGTAGGAAAGCACTAAGTCTATCATAGAGCACATATAACACAATCTGCTGAGTGTTGGTCAAGACCAGGCGTTGACTAAGCAGTGTAGTCTCTTAGACTGATCTACCGCAGCGTTGACTTACACGGGCGTTGACCAAACAGAGTGTAGTCTCTTAGACTGATCTACCCAGAGCGTTGACTTACACCAGGCGTTGACCAAACAGATTCTATGTGCCAAGAACCAGAGCGAGTCGGGCTTTCCAGTGAAATTCAAGATTTCACTAAGTCTTCTGAAGCAGAATTTTTCCGAATATAAATACTTTCTGCACACTTATAACCATGTTAGAGAATAAATTGTTCTCTTAATCTTTTGTTATCATCAAAACAATTAAGGGTTATTGTTTCTGAATCCACTTGATTCCAACAATCTCCCCCTTTTTGATGATGACAAATACATATATTGATGAACAATTTTTCTTTATAAAAAATATTTATTCAGATGATTTGCAGGCTCCCCTGAATTAAGCATATATAAATATTTCTAAGTGTAACAGAGCATGAGATATTACAAAGATATAAGTTTCAGAGCATACAGAATATATTAATCGTAACACATAATGTATGCATGATGACACTTGGTTGATACACTAGGTTCATCAATTGCTTTATACTCTCTATATTCTTCTCCCCCTTTTGTCATCAGACAAAAAGATTAAGACAGAAATAAAGAACATCACAGTCAAAACAGTATAAAGAAAGATAAAGAGAAAACTTCAAGTGTCATAAATAAATTTTATTAGAAATAAAAACAGAGTGAACAAAAACAAACTCAAAGCAAATCTATCAAAAGGGAGAAAACTAAAAAGGCAAAAAAAAATCCTAAGGTTTTCTAGGGTTGCTCCATCCTCTCCAAAATTTGCCGCAGCAGAGTAGTCATCAAATCTTGCTTCTTTTCTGAGGCTTCCAGCCTTTGATCAGTAGATTCCATAAATCTTCTGAACTGCTTGTTTTCTTCAACCAAATTTATCAAAAACTTCTTTTGGCACAACTACAGATTGATTTGTCATGTGAAGCCGATCCGTAGTAGATGCAACCATAGCATTGTGTGCGGTGGTGGAGTTCTGAGGTTCTCTTGGAGGAGTAGGAGGGCGAGGAGGAGGTGCAGGTTACGGTTCCCAAACAACAGTTGACCTCTTCTCTTGGAGGAACTCTCCATGTCGTGGCAAAGATGCCATCTCCTGTTTCTTTCTTCTTGCTCTTTTTGTGCTTGTCAAACCAAGTGTTCACAGACACCCGCCTCATACCGATCTTCTTCAAAGAAGATCATTGATTACTTCATCAAATCATTGCCTCCAAGGAAACCCCGAAACGAGATTCCCTGAATCTTTCAACTTTGAAGTACTCAATGCTACCAATTAAATTGGGAAGAACGTTGGGCACAATTCTTGGTTCCGAAGACCAGGCTCGGAGGGTCCAGGGGTGCGGTGAGAAGAAGTGGCAGAGGCTCAAGAGAGATCATCAAGATCATCCCAGGTGTTACGCAGCAGATAAGTTCTTCCCGAGAGGAGAATTTGGAGGAGAGAACAGTTGAGACATGAAGGGTACCATTATGGGAAGTCCGAAAGAGGAGTCGTGAGAGGTTGCAACATGCGAAGAGGTTGAGTTTCACACACAACCATATTGCCAGATTCAAGAGATGAAGACTCTTGAACCCTTGACTCAGATTCAGGTTCCTCAGAAATGGACTCAGTCTCACATGGTATGTTGAGTTCTGGTTGTTGGTAAGGGGGTGAAGCGGTTCTAGGTGGAGAAGCTGGTTTGGGTGGTGATTTAGGTGGTGAAGGTGTTTGGGTTTGAGGTATAGTGGAATCTGGGGGTAAAGAGGCTAAAGGTTCAATATAGGGAATTTAAACCTGTGGTTGAGGTCTTTGTCTAGTCCTCATGGGAGCAACATCATCTTCATCATATGAAGATGAGTCTGAGGGTAAAGACGGCAAAGGCTTTTTGGTAGGTGTTGGTTTGGGTGCAGAGACAGATTGGGGTTTAGGTTTGGGCAAGGATTGTGATGGAGGGGGTTCAACAATCGTAGAAACAGCGAACAGAACTGCAGATTGATAAGTAGTATCATATAAATCAACTACCTTATCAAGTGCCTTCTTCCTTTTTGCGGCAGGGCATCTCCAACCTTGTGTATCCTTTTCAGGGGTGGTTTCGGCAGATCAACAGAGGCGGGCTCAAGAGAATAGCCACTCTAGGTTCGCAGGTAGGAGCACGAACCGGAGGTGCAAAGGTTTCACGCTGTACAAGGCCTGCAGCCAAGCTTGCTTCATGATATAGTCGTGTTTCCTCTAACCTTTCCTTTATCATTTGATCAATCTCCAGTTTCTTCTCTTCTTCTTCCTCTGTAAGCATAGAGGGCATGCATGTAGGTCTCACAGGGAGAGTGAGCTGAGGGGATTCTGAGGCAATGTGAATGCCTGTGCTTCGAGTGACCCTTCTGGTTGGTCCAGTAGAGACACCAGAGTCCACCACAATCTTCTTCCCCTTCTTCACAACTTTCTTCCTTGCTCCTTCTTCACCTTGCTGAATTGCAGCAATAACCTTCTTGGAAAGGAGTCCCATTCTCCTTAGATTGTCTGAAGAGAGAATAGGAATCACCATCGTTTTCAGGGCAAGCCCTGCTTCCAAGGTGTTGAGACCTTGAAGAAGATTTATAAGACCTTGGTTCTCCATAATTGCTGACAACAGCTTTCCATAAGGGATATTCATATATTTCCCTTTTCTGGAGTACATTAAGTCTCTTCGCAGATGTTCAAAAATTATCTGTGGAAGGTTGATTTTAGCTTTGAGTTCATAATTCCACATTATGAACTTGTGGGTACTCTTGACAAGATCCACAGAGCGATTTTGGCACCAAGCGGTTCATGATGATTACGAGCGATGCTCAAACCTGTTCTTCATGTCCATCGCCTTGGTCCCTCAAGACTTCTCATAGATGGTTTCATTCACGACATCCCACCACCAAAGATCCTTTTTCCCAACCAAATGGCTTTCAACCGCTCCATCATTAGGGCAATGGGTGATTTCATGCAATTAGGTCCTGAGTGACCACAATGCGCCTGCCTTGAACATGACTCAGAATGGTCTTATCTTTACTCCAAGCATAAGTCCAGAACTCCTTCACCAGATTCTCATAGACTGAGTTGTTCATGTAGAAGAAATCCATTATCCCCATGTCAATGAAGTCTGCTCGGAAGTCGTATCCTTCATTTGCCATATCCTCAAACCTTACTTCGTGTTCCACCAACACCTTGAGGTCAGAGGGTTGAAGATTTTCCAGCGTTACCCTACGCTCTTCTTCAGGAACTTGAACTTTCAGTGGTTGTTGTGGAGCAGCCATTTTTGAAATCGGAGAAACACAGAGTGCGAAGATGAAAGGGGTTTAGGGTTCAGAAAAGTGTAGACTTCTTTTTGAGAGATAGAGTGGGTAGTGGGTGATGTGAGTGAGTGAGTGAGTGAGTTATAAACGTGTTCGAGAAGATTAAGCGTTATGCGCCAGATTTCGAAATGAATTTTTGAACAAATATTTGTCTTTTTCAAAACGTGTAGCTGTCAAAATTAAAGAGGCGCAGTAAAATTGTCATTTCCCAGTAAAAGCAATTATGACTAAGTAAAAGCAAATGTTAATCACTAACGCATCAACCAGTCTCAGAGAGACACGTATACTTAAGATTCCCAGAGACAGCTATGCAATGATCATACGAACAGTTAATGAAAAGAATATAACGAGATAAGATAATCAACAGATTTAACTACGACATAGCCAACACACTCAAGCAGAGTCAACAAGTCAAACACATCAAACAGAGTCAATTAGTCAAACAGAGTCAACTTTATTCAAACAGAGTCAACTTAGTCAAACAGAGTCAACTAAATTCAAACAGAGTCAACTTAGTCAGACAGAGTCAACTAAATTCAAACAGAGTCAACTTAGTCAAACAGAGTCAACTATATTCAAACAGAGTCAACTTAGTCAAACAGAGTCAACTATATTCAGATCAAACACCTATTCCTTTATAAGAAGGAAATTCAAGTTCTTTCTTATAAAGTTGAATCTATCTTCAGCAAGGGGTTTTGTAAAGATATCTGCCCATTGATGGTCAGTATCAATAAATTTAATTTCAAGAATCCCTTTCTGAACATAGTCTCTAATAAAATGATGTTTAATTTCAATATGTTTGGCTCGAGAATGCAAAATAGGGTTTTTAGTCAAGCATATAGCGTAAGTATTATCACAAAGATATAGGATTTTACTCTCTTTAACTGATAGTCCTCAAGTTGATACTTCATCCAAAGTAGTTGTGAGCTACGACTTGCGTGAGATATGTACTAAACCTGCTTTGTGGATAGTGCAATTGTGCTTTGTCTTTTCTTTGGACCAAGAGACAAGATTTGCTCCAAGAAATTGGCACCACCACTTGTGCTTTTCCTTTCAATTTCAGATCCAAAGAAAGTCAAGATCACGTAAACCTACTAACTTGTAATCATTTGAGTTCTTATAAAGCAAAGCAAGATTAGTAGTTCCTTTAAGATATCTAAATATCCTTTTAACCGCAGTTAAGTGAGATTCTCTAGGATCAGATTGAAATCTTGCACATAAGCACACACTAAACATATTATCAGGCCTTGAGGCTGTAAGATAGAGGAGTGAACCAATCATACCTCTATATACCTTTTGGTCTACCTTTTTACTTGATTCATCTTTGCCAAGAGCACATGTTGGATGCATTGGTGTGCTCATAGGTTTGGTTTCCTCTAGCTTAAACTTCTTCAAATAGCTTCTTTCACATACTTAGTCTGATGGATATAAGTTCCATCTTGACATTGTTTTATTTGAATGCCAAGGAAGAATTTTAGTTCTCCCATCATACTCATCTCAAATTCATTCTGCATAAGCTTAGAGAATTCTTTGCAAAGAGACTCATTAGTAGCACCAAAGATAATATCATCTACATAAATTTGAACTACAATGAAATGCTTTTTAGATGATTTTCTAAAGAGGGTTGTATCCACCTGTCCTCTTTCAAAACCATTTGACATTAAAAAGGAACTCAATCTGTCATACCAGGCTCTTGGAGATTGTTTAAGACCATAAAGTGCCTTTTTAAGTTTGAAAACATGTTCAGGAAACTCAGTATCTTCAAAACCAGGTGGTTGTTTCACAAACACTTCCTCATTTATGAAACCATTTAAAAATGCACTTTTTACATCCATTTGGTACAAAGTAATGCCATGATGTGCAGCATAAGATAGTAATATTCTAATAGCTTCAAGTCTAGCTACAGGAGCAAAGGTTTCAGTATAATCAATACCTTCCTCTTGTGAGTAACCTTGTGCAACAAGTCTAGCCTTGTTCCTTACCACTTTGCCATCTTCATCAAGTTTGTTTCAAAACCCACTTGGTTCCAATGGCTAACTTGTCCTCCTGGAGGAGGCACAAGCTTCCACACATCGTTCCTTTGAAATTGATTTAGCTCTTCTTGCATAGCAATGATCCAACCATCATCGATGGGGCTTCATCAATTGTTTTTGGCTCTATCTCGCAGAGTAAGGCCAGGTCAGTGTTCTCTCGCAGAGGATCTTGTTCGACTTTATCACTAGGTTCACCAATGATTTGGTCCTTTGGGTGATGGGGTTTGAACTTCCACCGATATGATTATTTCCTTATCACCGTAATCAGCACCAGAGACTTCACCAGAGATCACACCAGAAACATCACCAGAGTCAGCACTTGTGATATCAACTCTTGTTTCCTTGTTTATCTGTAAATCTGCAAAAACTTCATCTAGCTCTGACGTATCATTGTCAGGCTTTTTATCATCAAATCTTACATGCATAGATTCATCAACAACTAATGTTTCTTTGTTGTATATTACGTATGCTTTAGAGCGCTTGTAATATCCCAAAAAGATAGCTCTATGTGATTTAGAGTCAAATTTTCCTAGACTGTCCTTTGTATTGAGAACAAAGCAGTCACACCCAAATTGATGAAAATATGAAATGTTGGGTTTTCTTCCTTTCCACAATTCATAAGGAGTCTTATTCAAGATAGGTCTAATATAGATTCTATTTTGAATGTAACATGCAAGGTTTACCGCTTCGCCCCAAAAGTGCTTAGCAATATTTGTTTCGTGAATCATGGTTCGCCATTTCTTGCAAAGATCTATTTTTCCTTTCTACAACACCATTTTGTTGTGGTGTTCTAGGAATGAAAAGTTATGAAAAATACCATTTTCTTCACGAAGTTTTGAAAGGATTCATTTTCAAATTCACCACCATGATCACTTCTAATAGTAGTAATACAAAAACCTTTTTCATTTTGCACTTGTTTGCGAATCACGTAAAACACCGTGTAAAGACTCATCCTTGTGGGTTAAGAATTTTACCCATGTCCATCTAGTATAGTCATCGACAATGACTAGACCATATTTCTTTCCAGACAGAGAGGCGATTCTGGTTGGTCCAAATAAATCTAAATGTAAAAGCTCGAGGGGCCTTGAGGTGGAAACAATATTTTTGGAATTAAAAGAAGATTTCGTTTGTTTCCTTTTTGACATGCTTCACAAAGAGCATCAGATTTGTACTTGAGATTTGGTAAGCCTTTAACAAGTCCTTTCTTGTTAAGCTTTGAGATTAACCTCAAGCTAGCATGACCAAGTCTCTTGTGCGGATCCATTGCTCTTCATCAATTGACAAAAAGCATTTTACATTTTGATCACCAACTCAGAAAGTTTGATTTTGTAAATATTGTTCTTTCTCTTTGCTCTAAAGAAAATGGATCCGTCCTTTTTACTTTTGGCTATACATTCATTATTGTTAAAGGCAACATCATAACCACTATCGCATAATTGACTTATACTCGATGAAGTTATGGTTCAAAGCCACAACCAATAAAACATTATCAATAGAGGGTAGAAATTTCTCACCAATTCTTCCACAACCAATGATTTTACCTTTTTAGTTTCCTCCAAAACCAACATTTCCACCTTCTTTAAGTTGAAGATCTTGGAACATACGCCTTTCTCCCGTCATGTGTCGTGAGCACCCACTGTCTAAGAACCAGGACTGGTGTCTTAACTCTGTTGCTAAGCAAATCTGCAACATAGACAATCTTGTCCTTAGGTACCCAAATCTTTTTGGGTCCTCTTTTGTTAGTTCTAGAAGGAGACTTGTCCTTCTCATTTTTCAGTTCATAACATGCATTTCTAATGTGTCCCTTCTGATTGCAGAAAGTACAAAGCAAACAGTCACTATGATTATTAGTATCCTTGGTTTCCAAATGTATATTTTGAAAGGTGGGTTCTTCTGGTTTGTAACCAAGACCCTTTTTACCATTTTGGCTTACTCCCCAAATCATAGATGCTTGTTTACTACGTGTGACACATTCAGCAAGAAATTTTGAAATCCCTCTTCATATTTTGAAGAGTTACATTCTACTGATTCCTTCATCTTTGGGAATCAAGTTACTCACCAATCGGTGGTTTTCGATTTGAGTTTCTCTTTCTGCTCAGTGAGTATTTGAAATTGTTTTTGAAGATTTGAAAATCTCTTTTTCAAGGATTTATACTCATTGTTGAGTTTGGAAGACTCGTCTAACAGTTCATCAAAGGCTAATTGAATATTAGAAGAAATGTTAGAATTTACCTCTTCTTGTTCTTCTTCTTCACTGTCTGACTCTATATTGGCCATAAGAGCCATGTTGGCCTGTTCTTCATCATCATCATCAGATGATGACTCAGAATCATCCCATGTAGCCATGAGACTCTTCTTCTTCTTACCCTTAAAGCCACCTTTCCTTGATTTCTCAAGTTGTGGACATTCTGACTTGTAGTGGCCAGGTTTCTTGCATTCATAGCAAGTGACTTGGCTTTTGTCCTTGAAGTCCTTCTTTTCTTTTGAGTCGTGTTTTTCCCTTGAGTCCTTTTTAGGGAACTTTCTTCTAAACCTTCCTTTGCTTTTCATCATGCGTTGAATCTTCCTTGATATTAAGGAAATTTCATCGTCAATATCTTCACTACTCTCTTGAGATGAATCTTTGTCGATGTCAAGTTCGGCTTGGAGAGCTTTAGAAATAGATGCCTTGTGTGATGATTTTAAAGCAATGGTCTTAGTTTTCTTGGGAGGTTCTTCTTCATCAAGCTCAAGCTCGTGAGCTCTTAGTGAACTTAAAAGATCTTCAAGTCGTAATTCATTCAAGTCCTTGGCTTCTTGAATAGCCGTGACTTTGGGTCTCCATCTCTTTGTGAGACTTCTCAAGATTTTCTTAACATGGTCAGCAGAGTATAGCTTTTCTTGAGAACCTTCAAGCCATGAACTAATGTTTGAAATCTTCCAAACATAATTTCGATGCTTTCATCCTCTTCCATCTTGAAGAGTTCATATTGTCTAACCAAAAGATTAGCCTTGGTTTCTTGTTCTTGGGAACTACCTCATAGGCTAAAGCCGGTGAGTCCCAAATTTCTTTGGCGATCTTTGTTATTACCACATTTCTCAAACTCTTTTTCAGAGATAGCACATACAAGAAAGTATCTTGCTTTTTGGTGCAAGGTATATTCCTTTTTATGATCATCAGTCCAAGACTCCCTAGGAATAGGATTTCTTTTGGAGTCAACTGGTTCTGTGTACTGTTTTCGAACCATATCCCAAAGTTCAAACTGTTGAGATTCGAAAAAGTTTTTCACTTTATCTTTCCAGTAGTCATAGTTAGATCCAGTGAACAAAGGGGGACGATTAACGTGACCACCGGGTTCGTTGCTTGCCATAGGAAAGTATAGGATCTTTTCCTCTCACACTGTTAAGTGCTCAACCAAGAGGCCGAGCTCTGGTACCAATTGAACGTGGCAAAACACAAGAAAGGGGGGGTTTGAATTGGGTTTTTAAAAACTTTTTCGCAAATACAAATGTTTATGAAAAATAACTATTGAATAAACTGTGCAAGGAATAAAGAGTAGAGAAGAAAGAGACACAGAGATTTATACTAGTTCACTATCACCTGATAGCTACGTCTAGTCCCTTCACTCACTTGAAGGATTTCTCCACTATAATCAACCGATTACACTTGAGAGTATATTTCTGCCAACTGGCTATACTCACAACTTCTTAGAACGACTTCGATGCAGTTGAGCCTCTAAGGTATACTGACCCATCTTGGGCTAAGTACAGATTCAAATAAGAGTTTTTGAAACAATATAGAGATAACTCTCTTGAGAGAGAATTTACAATGAAAATACTTTTAGCACAAAATGACTTTCTTAAAAGAAAGAATAAAGCGATAAGTGCCTTGTTCAACGATCTCGAGACTTGGATGAATTCTTGATTGCTCACCGTCTCTTGATTGGGTAGTGTTTGAGAAGATAGATGTTGATGCTCTCACTACTCAGAAAAATATTCAAGTTGCTAGATTGCGTACAACTGTGTTGAAAATCGTTTGTAAAAACTCAATACTTGTCTTACTTCAGTGTATGAGGTAGGATATATAGCTAGGGTTGAAAAAGTGCCGTTGTGACACAACGGCTCTTTTTGTCCGCTACGTTTCTTTTTGTCCAAAGTCAAAGTTCAGATCCTGGAATTTCGGCTTTTGCAGGTAACGTCGCTTTCAAGACGAAAAGCATTCTGAGTATTATACGCAATGTCAGTAACTTTGTCCTTAGTGAGCTTTTCAAAAATATAGACACTTCAAGCACAAGTTTCCTTGATGATTTTATCCTTTGACATTCTTCTTGTCTAAAGATACCTCGTATAACAAGGTACTTGAATTTTACTATCAGAACTGAGCTTCACAGATCACCAGATTCTTGTGTGTAGAATTTAATGGGCTATCAAATGACAGAATCGTGTAGGAAAGCACTAAGTCTATCATAGAGCACATATAACACAATCTGTTGAGTGTTGACTGAAGACCAGAGCGTTGACTAAACAGAGTGTAGTCTCTTAGACTGATCTACCAGAGCGTTGACTTACACCAGAGCGTTGACCAAACAGAGTGTAGTCTCTTAGACTGATCAACCAGAGCGTTGACTTACACCAGAGCGTTGACCAAACAGATTCTATGTGCCAAGAACCGAGCCAGAGTCAAGCTTTCCAGAGTGAAATTCAAGATTTCACTAAGTCTTCTGAAGCAGAATTTTTCCGAATATAAATACTTTCTGCACACTTATAACCATGTTAGAGAATAAATTGTTCTCTTAATCTTTTGTTATCATCAAAACAATTAAGGGTTATTGTTTCTGAATCCACTTGATTCCAACAGTGTTAAGAGCAAATAATTTCAAACCAAGTTGATACCAGTAATTGGTAGGAATAAGATTTGAATCCATCCAAGGTTCATATAAAAAGACAAACTCTGGCCTATGAGAAAGGCAAAGGTTATGTAAAACAAGACGTGTTGCATCATTGGCCAACCCTCTAGTGTTCCAGTAAATTAACTTCCTTAAACAAAGTTACCTGGACCGCCCCTTACTCAGGCTCTATCTTTTGCTGTCCTTTTCCGCAAGGATTTCCTAAGGCTTTTCTTTTTAGATTTAGACAACACCATAGTAAAACCAGTGTTCTCCACTTCTGCGTTTACCTTATAGTGATCGGTTTGTTTAATCTACAGAGATGATGATTCTGTGTTAGATCCAGAATTGTGAGCATCATCCTCCAAGTCATCACTCCACAAATGTGAAGCAAGGCAAAGATCTCTTCTCACAGCGAGATTAGGATCTGAAATAAAACTGGTGTTTCAACATTTGTGCCTGCAAATGGTAAGAGGAATAACAACATCATGGGTAGAAGAAAAAGAATTAGCAATAAGTTTAGGGGAACCAAATTGATATGATCATGGATTCATCTTTGTGTTCTTCATTTTTGTGATTTAAACCATGGGAGAAACACCAGCCCCTTCAATGGCATATTTGATTTATCAAAGAGACTTTTTGATGGATCCAGAGTATGTGAAGTATCTTGAAGAAAGGAGGATGAGAAAAGAGAAAAGAAAGCAAGAGAAAGCCTTGAGAGAGAAAGAGAAAATGAAAGAAAAGTTTGAAGGCAAATATGAGAATGCATTTGAAGAGAAAACAGAAGAGAGTAAAGAGGGAAGAGAAGAAAAAAAATGAAAACAAAAGGTCACAATTAAGTGACATAACTCCTATTGATGGTATTAACTATCATTACTAATTATCTTATAATTATTCTAATTAATAATGATAACTATCTTTACTAGATGACTAAATAAATAGTACTAAAACTGCCCAAAGAGTAATTAGGCATGCAAGTCAAAGGTTTCTCTTCCTTTCTAGCCTAGAAAAACGTGCAGCCCTTTATTCTAGTTGGACCTGTCCCAAACACCAAAATAGTGCAGCCCACACAACATAAAAAACTAAAGTATTTTCGTCCAGGAATTCGACTTCAACTTCAAGCCCATTTTCCACCATGATAGAAGCCGAATCTGGTCAAGTAGCATGAAATACGATTTGTAGATAATTGTCTTATCTTTCCAACGCATCAAAGAACACATTATTCGAACTTCTACAGCTCAATATATTACTAAAACAATCCAGATGGGTCATTTCCAATGAATTTCAAGAATTCCGAATATTGCTCTTTTTTTGTCAAAGGTGGCCATCCATGATCATATCATACCCTCCCTCTTCAAAAGAATTCGACCTCGAATTTCTTGATCCAATACCTCCAGGGTCAAAAATAATTCTAAAGAACCCATCACATGAGACTTGCATATAAGGAAAATTTGCGTGTTCATCGAAAGGTTTTGCTTGATCTTTCTTTCCTTTAGATTCAAAAACATATTCATCTTTCCAAAGTTCACAAATGGTATTCACTCCTTGAGGCCATTCTCTTTCATTCAAATTCTTCTCTACCTGACATTGCTCCTTTGGAAGCACTTCTTCAATTACATGGATTTCTTGCAAGCTTCCTGTGTAATTTTGTTTGCAACCTGTTTCTCAAAGGAATTTACACAAGTTGGCAAACAGTTAGGATCAAAATAAGTAACCATGATTTTTGTCTTCTCTTCACTTTCATAAGATGGCTTAATGAGTAGAGGAGCACTTGGAATGAGGACTACTGGATTTTTAATATGGTCATCCTTAATGTTTCTTTCAAACATTTCCTCACTATCTTTTCTTTTTTGAAGTTTTACCTCATTTTCTTGTGTTTCCTTCTCCTCCACACTCTTTTTTTCTCTCAAATATTTTCTCTCTATGTTTTTCAACTCTTTTTTGAACTCTTCAGTAATTTGCATACAACTCTTCTCACAGACACACTTGATCTTTTCACTCTCTTTTTTTCTACCTTTTTCCTTATCCTTCCTCTCATTTTCTCTACACCTTCTTTCTTTTTCTCTACTTGCCTCCTTTTCATTAGCTACCCTCTTATGCCTTTTTCTTAGCCACATACCAACCTGATATTTCTCAACAATAAATTCATTTTTATAGTGCCAATCTCTAGAACCAAATCTCAACATGTTGCAAAGAACGAAAAAAGATAACAAGATAGATTAGAAGAGATGAACAAGAAAAGAAGATCAATTCAACCCAAACCTATGCTCTGATACCAAATGATGACTACCAATCTCCACAGTAGCTTTTGAAACGATCTTAGGTTGAATCTCTTTTCACAGTTCAGAAACACAGTTTGTAGGAACAAGAACAAATGAGAAATAATCAGAAAAATGGATAAGATTAGAGATAGAAGGCACCACAATTACATGTCCAGAAAACAGTCACGAGTCCAGGGGCATATCTTGGTCAATTCTTAGTCAAATCAAACAAAACGTGACTTATTCTTGAAGTTCAGAATGTCGTCTAAATCTTTGTAGTTTGGCACTTGACCTAATTCGCATGTTAACGATGTGAAAATTGGAGTACGAATAACTGACACCACAGGTAGCGTGAATTAGTCTAGAATATGAAAACAGAAATTAATCAAACAAAAGAAATGGATAGAGACAAGGAATGAGTGCACCACAATTCCATAAGGAATTGATAAGCAAAAGGTAGACGCCACAAGAAGATTATAGCTTCTTGATAAGTCAAAGGTAGGCTCAATCCAGAACCAAAGAGAGACACAAAACTCTCAAAGTGTATAAACATCACAATTGAACATCCAAGTTAAATTTTCATTCATAGAATTGTGTACACATATAGCCCTTAGGCTGATTGGAAAAAAAATGAAAACAAAAGGTCACAATTAAGTGACATAACTCCTATTGATGATATTAACTATCATTACTAATTATCTTATAACTATCCTAATTAATAATGATAACTATCTTTACTAGATGACTAAATAAATAGTACTAAAACTGCCCAAAGAGTAATTAGGCATGCAAGCCAAAGGTTTCTCTTCCTTTTTAGCCTAGAAAAACGTGCAGCCCCTTATTCTAGTTGGACCTGTCCCAAACACCAAAACAGTGCAGCCCACACAACATAAAAAACTAAAGTATTTTCGTCCAGGAATTCGACTTCAGCTTCCAGCCCATTTTCCACCATGATAGAAGCCGAATCTGGTCAAGTAGCATGAAATACGATTTGTAGATAATTGTCTTATCTTTCTAACGCATCAAAGAACACATTATTCGGACTTTTATAGCTCAAGATATTGCTAAAACAATCTAGATGGGTCATTTCCAATGAATTTCAAGAATTCCGAATTTTGCTCTTTTTTTGTCAAAGGTGGTCCATGATCATATCACAGATGATGCAGGTTATCGCAAAGGCATGGAAGAATCAGGGGCATTATTCAAGATATCTGCATCAATCACCAGCCCAATACGAGGATTATGATTAGCCTCCCATTGACAATCACGCGCTCAACTGAGCTAACTGTAGGGTCTTAATGAACATTGGCTGGCATTGTTACATTGTTTAGAGCAGTGGAACATTGACCATGGTCCACCATAACAATAGCAGCCACCATATCCTCTTCCAAAACAGTGGCTAAATTCTTACCTTTATGAGCCAAATTAACCATATTTCCATCATCAGCCAAAGTGGTATCCGTAGTCGATTTAGGCACAACAACATTGGGAGCAATATTCTTGGCCACATATTTGGTTGTGGGATTGCGCACAACATCTGTCTTAGGAAGCAAATTACGCTTAGGAGCTGCATATGAGCCTTGCTTCCTACAATTACCAAGATCAAGAGCAATAGTTTGGCAGGAATTACAGAACGGTGGCAAACGTTCATATTCAATTCCAACAAAGAAATTAAATCCATCACGCTCAACAAGGATTTGGTCGCGGAGTTGCACTGTAAAATCAAGATCAATCAAGATTCTAGCAAAATGACCAAAAGAGCGCTTAAGTGTTGCATCATCTTGAGCAATTGGAACTCCTAAACAGCCACCAATTTCAAAGAGAAATTTTTGGGCGCCAATATTCCCGAGACAGTCCAAATAACCGCACCCAACATTGAGCACTTGTTTGCTTGATAGAATTTGGGTTAAAATCTGGGGTCCATGCTGATAAACCCATTACTCCAGATCAAGATTACAAGCACCAAGAGACCAAACACAACGCAAATAATCTACCGATGCAAAATTAAATTCAAAGAAGCCTCTCCCTAGTGAAACCAAAGTCCAAGGGCGTAGGGATAGCCATACCTTGAGAAGCTTTGATCGCACCTCTGTGAGCTTCAATGGTGCGTCTCCTTTGGACATGAGAACACGACCATAAAGGTAGCTGGCTGATATTGAAATCAAACGAAGCAGCAGCGGCTTGGGCAAAGGTTGTCTTCAGAGGAGGAACAGATAGCAGTTTTTGAGCCAAAGTTGGACACGCAGAAACAAGGTGTGGAGAAGCAGGGCACGTAAGGGAAGGTGTGAGACCGGCCAAGAATGGCCAGGGACAGGCAGTGACCAGCGTGGACGATGCCATGGGAGGACCTTAGCAGACCCTAGCGGACGGCACCGTAGAGTCGATCAAAAAACAAATTTCAAATGCTCTTTCTATTGTAAATGCTCAATCGTCTAGTCATGATCGTGAATTGAATTTATATAATTAGGAAATATAAGAATTAGAAGACAAACACAAATCTATATGAGCAATCATTAAATGTTCATTAAAGAAGAATTAGAAGGCAAACACAATTTATATAAACAGAAGATTTATTCATGTATAATATGTTCATACATTAGTTTTAGCAAAAAGTAGTAATGTTTTATTTATCAGAGTTTTCACACTCGGCATGAGAAAGATGACTTTCTCAAAACTGCTTTCGCTAGTCAAGGTCGGGAGGATTTAGTTCCTCACGCGTTACCTTGGGAAGTGACACTTTCTACCTATGAAGTCTTCTTTGGTGACCTCTTGGGATCTATTAGGGTATCCTTCCCCAATCCTCCGCCTTTCCCCAAATCTATCTCCTGTCCCGTGGGTATTGCTCCCTGCCTACATTCTCGAGATATATGTCCTGGTTTACCACAGTCAAAGCATATGCATTTCTTAATTGGGCAGTCCTTCGCTAGGTGTGCTCCTTTGCATTTGAAACATTTTCTCGAGTTTTGATGCCATCTTTGGATAACTCCCATCTGCTGTGGTTTCCGTTAACTTTCTCAAACTGATTTCTACTGTTCCATTCTTTATCTTTATTTATTTGCTCTCGACTCATTATAAGTCCAGTATTCCAATACCCATCCTTCTGATGATCCATATCCTCTGACTCCATACAATGCTCCACTAAATCGGGAAAACAGGTTAGCCGTAACGGTATCACCGATCGACGAAGTTCATGTCGAAGCCCATCTTGAAATCGTCAGCACATCCACTCCTCACTAGGACTAAGCTGGTAGTACTCATAGCATTTCACTAGAGACTCGAACCAAGAGGCATACTCTCCCACGGTCATCCTTCCCTGAGTCAATGTGTTGAACTCCCTTGCTTTCTGTTGTCTTACTATTCTAGGGAAGTGATTGCTCGACCCTCAGCCTCCAAAACTCTCCTTCTATTCTTCCACTAACCCTCAACTTCATCCACCATCATAAATGCGGCATACGTCTCCATCCGGTCCTCACTACAATGCATCGTCGTCAATATCTTCTCAATTTCTTGAATCCAATGTTCGACTCCTTCAGGGTCAAATTCACCCTTAAACTGAGGTAGTTTTCCTTTCAAAAAAACCGCCAATCTAGTATCCGCCATTTTAGCCTCCCATCGTTGTCGCATAACTTTGCACTCCTCCCTAAGCATCTCTATCAATTCCGCGTTCTGCTGAGCCTGCTGCAGAACAACAGTTGCCAAATCCCTTAAGGACCTCCTATCAACAGGTTCCTCCCTATGATCTTCTGTATGAGGAGTCTCTGTTTCAATAACATCACCCGCCGAATTACTAGTCTCCCCAGGAACGGCTCTGGTGTCAGTCTCCTCAAGTCGATCCATTCTATTCACAACTGCCTAGTTGAGGAGATTAACAATCTAAGATTGTACTATACGAAAAAATCTAAAATATATAGATATTTCAACAATATCTATATATATATATTATACGTATATAAGGATTAGACGATGACTCTTGCTCGTATAATGCTTTTCTCTTCTCAATAAAGCCCTATACTCCTCCTTGTCACCTCCAGTCTTGCTGAAATACCCTAATTCCCTGACTTGATCACACATCCTTAACTTGCGTTCTCGAGGAAAATCCTTGGTTTTTGCTAAGGAACCGACGTAATTTACAAGGTATGTGGGACCATATAAATATGTGCCCAATACCTCATGAGTCATCAGAAGTAGTCATCTTTATTTACTCAAATAATGATAACTGACATAGCGGACACTCTACCCTTTATCTAAACATGGTCGGTATCCGGTGGGGATCCGACTAGACACAGCCAGTGACAACATCTTAATGACTCCACAGTCCGGTTAGGACCAAACTGCTCTGATATCATCAAATGTAACAACCCGTTTCTGGAGCGCTACAGTATAATTATTAAACCCTAAGCGAGTAATTAGATATACAGAAAATAATAGTTTATTAAAACTAAATATATTGGCACTTAAGTACATAAGATTATATACTCACGAAACCCGTGTCTAGGGCCCACATATACAGACTCTGACTTACTGGCTATGACACGGAACTGTAGAGAGAGTTACTGATAAGGACATAGTAAGCAAGGACACTAGTGAAGCACTTCAAGGACTAAGAGAACCAATGACAAGGGCACATGCCAAGAAAGCTAAGGAGGCCTTAAACCAAATGGTGACAACTATAATGGAAGCAAGGCCTAAACTAGAAGGAATAGAGCCCAAATTGGTCAACTACTTGAGTCCACATGAAGGAGGGCTGGGCGCATGACATGCTGCCCATTTTTTACTTGTTTATTTTTAATAAGTTGTAATAAAATGTGTGGGTGCAGAATATTTAATTAATTAGGCCCCAACACTTAAGTTTATTTTGCATGTGTGTTTATTTCAAATGGAGCAAGGGCTGCTACATGTGTTATGCGCTGCCTAAGCCCAAATGTTGAGTTATTTTTGTTGTTTTTGTTGGTTTGAATGATGATTGGGCTGAAGCATAAGGAAGGGCGCCATGGAGCTACAAAGGGGGGTGCAAGAGCACTTATTTGGTGTTAGAAGAAGCAATTCTCGGATGCCTTTTTAGATACCTTACTGAAGAATCAGTTTTGAGAGTTTTGTAACCACAATTCCATTAAGAGTAGACAAAATCATAAATAGGGAGGTTACAAATTACCACAAAGAATAACGCTAGTTAAGTGGCTTGTCTCCTTCATTGTAAATTCAGTAAAGAGGATCCCTCTCTCTATCTATATGTTGTGCCCAAATCAATAAAAAGGGAGCTTGGAAATTTCAGATAATTGATACCTTGTGTATTGTTGATAGTATGTCTCTCTTGGGTTCTTCATAGAACCTTCCCTTTTGATCTTATCAAGAAACCAAGTTTTCTTGTGGCGATCATTCCCCAAGGCTTATCATTTCTTCTTCTTCTCCATAGAAGCAAGAGTGTGGCGCCTCCCCCATTTCTTTCTATTCCATCTTTTTCATCTCTTCTTTGTTCTAATTTCCTTATTCTGGTTCTTTACTATTCAGCCTTTACATTTCCTTGTCATTTAAATTCTTGCAATTTACAATTCATTGTCAAATTTATCATTTCCATTATATTATTGTGAATTGCAATTGAATTGCACAAGGATTGACAAACCATGCAAATTGGATAGTCATCAAGTGGTAATCAGAGCAAGGTTCCGTTTGGACCAATTCTTGCTGTCATTTTTGTTCTTAGTATTAACATTGCAGTTTTTTGTCAAAAAAAAAATATATCAGTCCCTTCCTTATATTTTCTGTTTGGTTATTAAAAAAAAAAAAGAGATAGAAATCTACAAAACAAAAAAAAAACACGAAAATTAAAAAAAAATGGAATTCTGGACTGTGAAGGAATTGTGTATTACATTCTTCTTGCTTGCTGCCACACTCTTATTTCCTTTTTTTTTTAAAAAAAAATTGAGTTAGTTTGTTCCTTTCTCATACTTTCTTCCTTAGTATTGTTATTGCTTTCCTTAAGTCTTGTGTGTATGTTTACCATTAGAATTTTGTTTTCTTGTGTGATTGAGGCTGGTTTCTTTAAAGAACTCAAAGAGGGCATTGAGTGGAAAAAAGCAAGAGTGCATATCATAGAAAAAGCCTAAATTGAGTGAAACACGAGTGGTAACAATTTTTTTTTGAGTGAAACAAGTGAGTAGAGGGTGTGAGGTCCTATTCTCTCCATTTTTTGTTTCTTTTGCAGAAAATTCATGGCTGAAAATAGTCCTCCTCCGAGCCCAAGAACAACAGCTATACAGTTGCAAATAACAGCCTTGACTCAACACATGGAGAGGCTGATGCGCCAACAAGCAGATGACTTCCATGAAAGACTTGATCAATTGGAGAGGAATAGAACACCTAGACATTCTTCTCAGGGTGAAAGTGAAGGATCTGAAGGAAGGAGGCGTAGGGAGAGACATGAGAGGAGAAGGAGAGAAAATGAGGGAAGAAATAATAGAGAGGAAAGGTTGCGTGGGATAAAAATAAAAGTACCATCTTTTCAAGGAAAAAATGATCCAGAGGTGTATTTGGAGTGGGAGACAAAAATAGAACAAATTTTTTCTTGTCACACCTTTACAGATGCTAAAAAGGTGCAGGTTGTTGCCCTTGAATTCACTGATAATTCCCTGGTGTGGTGGGATCAAACCTTGAAAGAAAGAAGGAGATTTGAAGAGCCACCCATTGAGACTTGGGAGGAGATGAGAAGAATCATGAAAAAAAGATTTGTACCTTCCTATTACCATAGGGAATTGTACAATAAACTTCAAAGAGAAGCAATGGAGATGGCCATGATACGAGCTAATATGGTGGAGGAAAGAGAAGCAACTATGGCAAGATTCCTACATGGCCTAAATCGTGACATAAGTGATGTGGTGGAGCTGCAACATTATGTTGAACTAGAGGGGTGTTGGTACACCAAGCCATCAAGGTGGAACAGTAACTCAAAAGGAAAGGTCATACAAAGAAGAATCCTTCCACTTTCAACTCCCTAAGTTGGAAGAACAATCCAAAGAAGTAGGGTACCTCATCCTCCAAGGAGGCTACGGCTGACCCTAAGGGGAAAGCTATTTCTTCTTCTAATGATGTCTCACCAAGCACTAAAAATCGTGATGTTAAGTGCTTCAAGTGTCAAGGCCGAGGACACATTGCATCACAATGTCCAACTAAGAAGGTGATGATCTTGAAAGACAACGGAGAATTTTCTACGGAGGCCTCATCCGAATCTGAAGAAGAAATTGAAGTGGAGAAGCCACCAGAAGGAGATTTGCTCATGGTGAGAAGAATGTTGGGAAGCCAAATCAAAGAGGAGGACACAAACCAAAGGGAAACCATCTTTCATACTAGGTGTTTGATTCAAGGATAGGTATTTTCTCTAATAATTGATGGAGGGAGTTGTACTAATGTGGCTAGCACACATTTGGTGTCAAAACTTAATTTGGAAACAAAACCTCACCCAAAACCTTATAAACTCCGGTGGCTAAGTGAAGCGGTAGAAATGACCGTAAACAAACAAGTTGAGGTTTGTTTTTCAATTGGGAAGTACCATGATGTTGTTTTGTGTGATGTGGTACCTATGGAAGCTAGTCACATGTTGTTTGGGCGGCCATGGCAATTTGATAAAAAAGCCACCCATGAGGGACACACAAATAAATTCTCATTCTTGCATAATGATCAAAAGATTACTCTTGTACCATTGTCTCCTAGAGAGGTGAGAGAGGATCAAAACAAAATGAGAGAAAACAAAGAGCAAAAGGAAAAAGAGAGAGAAAAGAAAGAAGAGGGCAAAATTAAAAAGAATAAAAATAGTGAGAAAAAAAGTGATGAAAAAGAGAGAAAAAAGCGTTTTCTTGCTACAAAAGGAGAGGTGAAGAGAGCAATTTTTTCACACCAGCCCCTATACTTGCTTTATTCCAAGGAATTTAATTTACTCTCTAACAATGCTGAAGCAAAAATTTTGCCAAGTGGAATTGAGTTTCTTTTGCAGGAATTTGAAGATGTGTTTTCAAAGGAGGTACCGTATGGTTTACCCCCTATAAGAGGAATAGAGCATCACATTGATCTCATTCCCGGAGCCTCATTGCCTAATAGGCCAGCATATCGTAGCAATCCTCAACAAACTCAAGAGATACAAAAGCTAGTGGAGGAATTGTTGCGCAAAGGGTGGGTAAAAGAGAGCTTGAGTCCTTGTGCTGTACTGGTAATTTTGGTACCCAAGAAGGATGGTAGTTGAAGGATGTGCACTGATTGTAGAGCCATCAACAACATCACCATCAAGTATAGGCATCCTATTCCCAGGTTAGATGATTTGCTTGATGAACTATTTGGTGCATGCTTATTTTCGAAAATTGATTTGAAAAGTGGGTATCATCAAATTAGAATAAGGAATGGTTATGCCTTTTGGTTTAACTAATGCACCTAGTACTTTCATGAGACTAATGAACCATGTTTTGAGGGAATTTTTGGGTAAGTTTGTTGTTGTATATTTTGATGATATCTTGATATATAGCAAAAACTTAGATGACCATTACAATCATTTGAGGGCTGTTTTGCATGTGCTTAGAAAAGAAAAATTGTATGCCAATTTGGAAAAATGCATTTTTTGTACAAATCATGTTATTTTCTTGGGTTTTGTTGTGAGTGCTGAAGGTGTGCATGTTGATGAGGGAAAAATTAAAGCCATTAAAGGGTGGCCAACCTCTAAAAATGTGAGTGACGTAAGGAGTTTTCATGGGTTAGCAAGTTTCTATAGGAGATTTGTGAAAGACTTTAGTACTTTGGCTGCACCTCTTAATGAAATTGTTAAAAAGAATGTTGGTTTTAAATGGGGTGGGAAACAAGAGCATGCCTTTGCTGCCCTAAAAGAGAGACTTACTCATGCACCCATTCTTACATTGCCTAATTTTGCAAAATCTTTTGAAATTGAATGTGATGCATCTAATGTTGGGATTGGGGTTGTTTTAATGCAAGAAGGCCATCCAATTGCTTATTTTAGTGAGAAATTAAATGGGGCTGCCCTTAATTATTCTACCTATGATAAGGAATTGTATACCAAGTAAGGGCTTTGCAAACTTGGCAACACTATCTTTTGCCCAAAGAATTTGTCATTCATAGTGACCATGAATCCTTGAAACATTTGAAAGGGTAAGGTAAGTTGAACAAGAGACATGCCAAATGGGTTGAGTTCCTTGAACAATTCCCATATGTGATAAAGCACAAGAAAGGTAAGGCCAATGTGGTTGCGGATGCACTTTCAAGAAGGTATGTCTTAATTTCTTCTCTTGAAACAAAATTGTTTGGTCTTGAACTTCTTAAAAAATTGTATGAAAGTGATCCGGACTTCTCTTCTAAATATTCTTCTTGTGAGCATGTTGCCCAAAATGGATACTTTAGGCATAATGATTATTTGTTTAAAGAGAAAAGATTGTGTGTGCCAAAAAGTTCCATTAGAGAATTGCTTGTGAAAGAAGCGCATGAGGGGGGACTAATGGGGTACTTTCGGGTTCAAAAGACTTTGGACATGTTGCAAGAACATTTTTATTGGCCCCACATGAAAATTGATGTGCAAAAATTTTGTGATAGATGCATTGTGTGTAAAAAGTCCAAATCTAAGGTAATGCCTTATGGTCTTTATACTCCTTTGCCTATTCCTGATTTTCCTTGGATTGATATTTCTATGGACTTTGTTTTGGGGCTGCCTAGAACAAAGAATGGCAAAGATTCTATTTTTGTGGTGGTTGATAGGTTTTCAAAAATGGCACATTTTATACCTTGCAAGAAAGTAGATGATGCTTGTCATGTTGCTGATTTGTTCTTTAAAGAGGTTGTTCGCCTACATGGCCTGCCAAGAACCGTAGTTTCAGATCGTGACACAAAATTCCTAAGTCACTTTTGGAGAACTTTGCGAGGTAAAGTGGGCACAAAACTGCTTTTCTCCACTACTTGTCATCCTCAAACGGATGGACAAAATGAGGTAGTGAATAGGACTCTTTCTACTCTTCTTAGAGCTGTCCTTAAAAAGAACCTTAAAATGTGGGAAGAATGTTTGCCTCATGTGGAGTTTGCATATAATAGGGTTGTCCATAGTACTACTCAATATTCACCTTTTGAAATTGTTTATGGATTTAATCATTTAACTCCTCTTGATTTATTGTCATTGCCTAACACTTCTCTTTTGAAGCATAAAGATGGAAAGGCCAAGGCCGAATTTGTGAGAAAATTGCATGAGCAGGTGAAAATGCAAATTGAGAAGAAAACTGAAAGCTATGCTAAACATGCAAACAAGGGAAGAAAAAGGATGGTTTTTGAACCTGGTGATTGGGTTTGGGTGCATATGAGGAAGGAAAGGTTTCCTTTACAAAGGAAAAGCAAACTTCAGCCAAGAGGAGATAGACCTTTTCAAGTGCTATCCAAGATTAATGATAATGCTTATAAGATAGCACTACCCGATGAGTATGGTGTTAGTGCTACCTTTAATGTGGATGATTTGTCTCTTTTTGATATAGGTGATGAAGATTTCAATTCGAGGACGAATTCACTTAAAGAAGGAGGGGATGATAAGGACATAGTAAGCAAGGACACTAGTGAAGCACTTCAAGGACTTCAAGGACTAGGAGGACCAATGACAAGGGCACGTGCCAAGAAAGCTAAGGAGGTCTTAAACCAAATGGTGACAACTATAATGGAAGCAAGGCCTAAACTAGAAGGAATAGAGCCCAAATTGGTCAACTACTTAAGTCCACATGAAGGAGGGCTGGGTGCATGACATGCTGCCCATTTTTTACTTGTTTATTTTTAATAACTTGTAATAAAATGTGTCGGTGCAGAACATTTAATTAATTAGGCCCCAACACTTAAGTTTATTTTACATGTGTGTTTATTTCAAATGGAGCAAGGGCTGCTACATGTGTTATGCGCTGCCTAAGCCCAAATGTTGAGTTATTTTGTTGTTTTTGTTGGTTTGAATGATGATTGGGCTGAAGCATAAGGAAGGGCGCCATGGAGCTACAAAGGGGGTTGCAAGAGCACTTATTTGGTGTTAGAAGAAGCAATTCTCGGATGCCTTTTTAGATACCTTGCTGAAGAATCAGTTTTGAGAGTTTTGTAACCACCATTCCATTAAGAGTAGACAAAGTCATAAATAGGGAGGTTACAAATTACCACCAAGAATAATGCTAGTTAAGTGGCTTGTCTCCTTCATTGTAAATTCAGTAAAGAGGATCCCTCCCTCTATATATATGTTGTGCCCAAATCAATAAAAGGGGAGCTTGGAATTTTCAGATAATTGATACCTTGTGTATTGTTGAGAGTATGCCTCTCTTGGGTTCTTCATTGAACCTTCCCTTTTGATCTTATCAAGAAACCAAGTTTTCTTGTGGCGATCATTCCCCAAGGCTTATCATTTCTTCTTCTTCTCCATAGAAGCAAGAGTGTGGCGCCTCCCCCATTTCTTTCTATTCCATCTTTTTCATTTCTTCTTTGTTCTAATTTCCTTATTCTGGTTCTTTACTATTCAGCCTTTACATTTCCTTGTCATTTAAATTCTTGCAATTTACAATTCATTGTCAAATTTATCATTTCCATTATATTATTGTGAATTGCAACTGAATTGCACAAGGATTGACAAACCATGCAAATTGGATAGTCATCAGTTACTTTTACTGAGTACCCTCTATACACTCCACGATGCTGATGATGCCTCCATTAAGTCCATGTCATCTGTTTTATATGAAAAAGAACATAAAACACAAGAAAACATAGAAGGGGCTAAGAAACACATTACACACTATAAAATCGGGAAAGCAGGGATAGAAAGCATAAACAAATGGCACACACAGAGGCAAGCACTGCAAACTCTTGCATCTACCTAGATCACACTCACTATCTCTTAGGTCTGCACTACTACACGTAAGTCTAGCTCCACCCAGTTCCTTCTCACACCCTATAGCCTTCTACATATCATATTTATAACTACTCCGCGCCATCACTAGCTAAACTGTCAACTCTAACCTACCAACTACGGCCTAACGGTTCTCTCTCGACACTTCTATCACATCCATAGTTCATCAAAATCACAGACAGAATCAACATGCACAATCAAAGCATGTATATCAAACTAGCACAAACATCACATGGATCAATCCTAACGTCGCTATGGCCTACCATTGACTAACATATTAATTAATAACATAATCACACAAATACTAACCAACGATCATATATAATCAACATAGTCACACACACAATCATAAAAGCAACCATAAGTTGTCTATCCTAGGGTTTTCACTTATTAGACAAGTTATCCCTGTGGTTGATAGACCTCTGACAACTGTCCTCAGCTATCACAGGTCACAGCCCCTCTCCTGAGGTACTGCTGTTATCAACAGCTAGTAGGGATTAGGTCACTCTACGCAAATTTATATACACTACTCTATCCTACATTCCCTAGAGTGTAAGGTCTCTTGGTCCCACCTGGTTAGAAGATCGCTGAAGCTGCTGCCATTGTCTGCACTTTCGAGCCTGCTACTCGCACCGTCGAACAACGACTACTCACACCCTCTCGTAGTGGCTATTCACACCCCCCTCGAGGGTCTCCTACTGAGAGCTTTTTGGTGCACAGGATCCTCCCTTGAGGCAAGTACAGAGCATACTTACTCTATAGATAAAATTCTACAAAGGGAATTCCTAGAGAGAGAAAATCTAGAGAGAGATGGGGAATTGAGGAAAGTGTGTGGAGGAATGAGAATTAGAGGTGCTATTTATAAGGGTGGGTTACTTTCTCCCTAAGTTTACTTGGTCTCCAAGTTTACTTGGTTTGCAATTTTACTTACTTTCCAAGTAACTTAGCCTCCAAGTTTAGTTAGCATGTAAGTTTCCCCCAAACTACTACTTGCACCCCCTGCAATACTACTTGCACCCCAGGACTACTACTTGCACCCACCTACACTACTACTTCATCCCTTTTTTTCCCTTGAGGACTTCCTACTTAGAGCTTTCTGATACACAAGATCCTCACTCGAGGAAATTGAAGAGCATACTTACTCTTTAAAGAAAGTTCCTAGAGAGAAGAGAAGACATTTTTGTGCGAGGAGAATGAAAGGGCTAAAGGCCTATTTATAGGCGAGCTATACCTCCATCGTGTCGCGAGGGACTTCTCTCAGAAGGTTCGTCGCATCGCGATGGTACATTCCAGAACTCTCTGGATGTACATGTAACAACCATCAAATGGTGCATCCATCGCATCGCGATGGTCACCTTGCATTTCACGTCGTGTCGCGAGCAACCTAAACCGGAAATATCTTGTTTCTTCCCTTCTAGACATTTCTAGGGGGTTCCACACCCTTCCAGGGATAGGTTTTCTAGGCCTTTTCTAAGGTTTCCAAATCTTTTCCAGGGTTTATGGGTCCAACTTAAGCCCATTTTATCCTTAGTCAAAGTTTTTAATATTCATTCATCACCTAATAACTAGTCTAATTATACTTCAAATATTATTGGAAAAACAGGATGTTACAAGAAGCTCATTGTCCGATAATACATCTTCCCACGAGTAGCCAATCCTGCAACTTTAGTAATCTCTACTATATCCCCACTATATACTATCCGATCTGAGGTAGGGTCAAACTTCCAGGCCAGAGGGTTGTCCCTATCAAGGAAATCAAAAGTCACCTTTGCCGACTGCCTCATTACTGGAATCTCGAATGTCCTCTCCATCAGCTGTGTTACAATCATCAATTGAAAGAACCACGGGCAAGGGTAAACTTCTTAAAATAAAACAAATATAATAGCACAACATAATATACAAATTCAATAAGGATGCACAAAATACCTTATTAATGCAACTATATGCCAGTGCATATGATTCCGAAATATCAACAACACTAAATCTCCTTTCCGACATTATTCAGGTCTAGGACTAATGAAGTCACTAAATCCCCTTCGCGACATTATTCAGGTCTAGGACTAATGACGACACTGAACTCCCTTTATGATAAACCTCACCTCAGGATATTCAGATCGAAGTTACCGCTATGCATGTCAATGCATTTTCACATATTCAATGAACATACCAACTCATTTGATATTTCAATATGCAACAATAATTTAATACACAGATTTCATAGCATATATCTCAAAGCGCAATTAAGCATATATATGATCACAAGATTATAACACCACATCATCAACCTCAGAATCACCAAAATCAAGCGATTCACAACAAACTCATTTAAACCACACTACACAGTCATGCATCAACAAATACGCATAACCAACACTATATCTAGAAGAAGCCCTTACCAAGAGCTATCAGTCCACGCTATAAACAACACGTCACGGCTCTCACCCGCACGTCCTCACGACCTCAAAGATCCTAAACAAAACGCACTGAGGCTCAGACCACTTTCCAATTCACCCAAAAACAATTCCTAGGTTATGGTTTGATCTCAAAACCCTAGGTTACTCAACTAAAAATATCTTTTAATAATACTCACCCTTAAATTACTAATCAAAGTTTCAAATAAATACTTTTAATACTAAAAATTCATTTTCTTTCAAATCATTAAACCATAAAATCAACACTAAAATCAAATATTTTAACTCTAAAATTTTCAAGACTCCACCTTGGTTAAAGAAATACAAAGATCTCTTTAACTTAGGTGTTTCATGTAACACCCGTATTTTTTACTATGCGTTATTTAGTGCTATTGTAGTGTATTTCTGTCGTATTTATGCTATAATAAGCAATTTCTTGTTTGCTAAGTAAGTGATTTAAATAAATCAAGAGCAAATTAGAATTGAGAGTTAATATTTTATATTAACCCATGATTCGAATATCGTCGAAAAATTCTAACGAAGTTTCGTCGCGTTTCTAATCACCGGGCAATTTTCCCGCAGATAAAATTTTAAATGAACCCCGATTTCGATGAAAATCGAATCATAACTTGTCGTGATTATTTTTGAGTGGTTGATATGGTTTTTATTAGTTATAATAAAATATTATCACGCGGTGAATTAATTTCTCGGTAAATTAATTTTCGTGATTTTATCGGCGGGTAATAAATCGGTAACGCGGTTTTTCGACGCCGTGTTTTAGCAAACCTTAGACTCTAGAATTAGAGGGTAATCATGAGAGACGTGAGATTAGATGGGTAGGATTAGACAATGTGATTAGCATCTCATAAAGTGGATAGGTGTCATTATGTGTGTGATTAAAAACTAGTTTTACATTTTTACTTATTTATCTTATTATTGACTATGTTTAATTTATTTTTAAGTAAAATAAAAAGGGGAGGAGACCCCCCATCAGCCCCATTTTCGTGATCCCTCCCTTCTCTCTAACCTCATATCTTCTTCTTCTCTATTTCTAGAGAAAGAAAGGGTTTGGAGCTCCATTACCTCCAACCCTCACCTTCTTGCATTTTTAACCTCCAATCTCCACCATCTTGATTCACCATCTTCCAACCATCCAAGTAAGGAGAGAAACTGAATTTTCCCCCCTATTTCACTGTTCAAAACCACGCCCCCTCCCTCTTTTTGCTACTTGTAATTTCTTGCTTTCTAGTCTTAAATAATGCTTGTTTTGGTGTTGTTGTGTTGTTTGATCATGATTAAATGATAGAGATGAACACATAAGTCCCTAATCTTGAAAATCCTAGGTGCAAGTCAAAAGGGTAAAAGTAGGGTAGTGTGATCTTGATGAACAATCATGCAATTAATGGTTGATTCTATCTTGCTAAGTGTTATTCTTGTTGTTATAGTTGATAGTCTTGGATTAGAGGCATGATTAGGAATTTATTTGGGAATTTGAGGCTCTTGAAATGTTGTAGAATATGCTTGGACTTGATGATGATTGGTTTTTGGGTGTTTAATTGCGGTTTGAAGGAGGAAAGAAATGATAGAAATTGGTGTTGTTGGTGTTAAGTAAAGAATTGCAATTTTTTGAAAAAATTGGAGAAGGGGCCGTGAGCCCTAGGTGAAGAGTAGGAGAGGAAAAATTATTTTGTAACTTTCTTTTAATTGGTATTGGATATTGGTCTTTCATTGAATTTGATTTGGTGAAAAGGATTAGGATTCAAGTGTTAGTAGAGAAGTTATTTGAAAACCCTTTGTTAATGATATTGTGGAAATAGTTTTGATGTTTGATTTAAGTTCCTTATGTGTGTTAATTGCTACATGATGCTATTTGAGTTTGGGGATAATGTATGGAAATGGTTAATTACTTAAAAGAAGTTTTCCAGTTTTTTTTTACAAGAAAAAGGGGTGTGGCTGAGAGGCCCTTGGAGGGTGAGCAAAGAAAATTTTGTTTGAGAACATGGATGTAATGCTTGAGTGAGATATGTTTTTTTTAGGCCTTACAAATTATGAAAGAGCGGTTAATTGTTTATGTGTTATGCTTAAAGCTTCATGAAAAAAAAAAGTATTCTTTGAGAGTTAGTGTTTCTAAATTAATATGTGTTATGTTAACCTTTCAAGGATTGGTTTTGATTCTAAAACCTTATTTTTCAAGTAGTAAGTAATTTAAAATGCTTGAGTGAATACTTGGTTAGAAAAGGGGTAGGTTTGAGAGCCTAAGTTTTAGTTTAATATATATATAGAATTGTGCTATGTTTACTCGTGGTGATAGGAGTTGTGAATTCAGAGATCGTGCGACGTGGACGCGAGGCTTGCGGTACCACATTAGCAACCAACTGTGGTAAGGGCAACACTTAGATACGGATAGGTTTAATATTTATTTTCTGTCGAAATGTGAAGAAGTCTGAGAACCTCAGGGTTCGAAGTGAGGTCTCATACCCCTTCGAATTTGTTGTCAAATGTATGCTCTGAGTCGTTCGTGGGCTTGTCTGAAAAGTGGTTGGTCGCCTGACCCCAACCCCCCCCACACTTGTTTGTTCCTCTCTTTCAACTCCATCGAGTTGCAGCGTGATGTGATCCTGGCTGCCCTCAAGAAATTGCAACAACAATAAAAGGATTTTTCTTTAAGTTATGTTTATTTGCTTTGAATAAAGATTGTAATATGTCTGTTGGGCTGCATTACTTGGGTTTTGCATATTGGCCCAATTGAACTTCTTATTTTCGTTTTTATTTTGTTGTTTATTTTAAGTTAGCTGAATTAGTTTTATTTAAATTAAATAACACAAAAAAAGGGCAGCAACTGATGGCTATTGAAATGCTCCATTTAGGAGTTGTTAGGAAGTCTAACTGACACTTTAATACACTAGTTAATGGACAATTGAAGTGCGGCCATTAATATGATCAAGTAGGCATTCAATTGTCATTACTAATGTGTCTAGGAAGAGAGAGAAAAGCTAATTTTGCTCTCCAATATATGGATGCATGAAATTACATGAATAAGATCAGAATTTTGCTTTTGAGAAAAAAACTAGTGTTAAACACTTGGGAGAGTTATGCACTCTTGGGTTCTGGATTGAGCCAAACTGAACTTATCAAGAAGTGCCCTTCTTGTGGCGTTCTTCGACTTTCTTATCAATTCCTTAGGGAATTGTGGTGCTTCCATTCCTTTCCTCTTTCCATATTCTTTTGTTCTTGTCAATTGCGCTAAAAACAACACTTGTGTCTTAATCTAATTTCAACTAAAGATCGTAACAAGGCTACTTAACAAAAAGGTAGTCATCACAGCGGGATGGATTCTGTGATTGATGGTCGTGATATGATTGGTTGCGTTGATTGCTTATTACTGTTGGACTGAGTTTTCTATATGAGCTTGCGTGAATATTTATTTAATATGCCATTGAATAATTATTCGTGTTTACCTTCTTGAATTTTCATATGAGTTGAATAATTATTCGAATTGCGGCGATTTATTCATCAGAGTGCGAGAGTTTAGTCGTGATGTCTTTGAACTATATCCAGAACATCCTAGGGTGGTCGTCGAGCCCAAGGCTAATGGCTGGAATTCGGCAGTTCAGTTAGTCGTCGTGTCGTTGGGAGTCGTCATGACGTTTTTGGAGTTTTGATCTGAACAACCAAGGGCGGTGTAGAAGTCCGAAGCTACGGTTGGGTGGTGAAGAAGCCCGAAGCCAAAGCTGGTGTTTAGTGGCCCGAACAACCAAGGGTGGTGTGGATGCCCGATGCCATGGATGAGGTGGTGTAGAAGCCCGAAGCCACAGCTGGTGTTCAATTGCTCAGTTGGCATCTGGTGGTGTAGAAGCCCGAAGCCACGGCTGGTGTTCAAATTGCGCAGTGGGCGTCTGTGTTGTCAAGGAACTTAACCTGAATAACTCGGGTGGTGATGAAGCCCAAGGCTACGGCTGGTATTTAGTGGATGGATTGGCGTTGCTTTCCGGAATTGTCGAGAGTGTCTCAAGGGAGAGTTTTGAGTGGCGTTTTGAGAAATTGTGCATCTTGTTGTCTTTTGCTTTGTGATTTGCTATATCTGTGATTATTTGAGAAGTTGACCCTTTTCCATGGTGCCTTCAAACAATGATAGTTACCCAGGCGATGGCGAGGACGCAAAGGACCCGTTGGCGGACGACGACGATGACGAGGACCCCTTCGAGGATCCGAGCAACGAATTTATTTGTTACGATTGGCTGTTGCACGCTTGCATTTTGGATGGCTGTAGGATTTTGTTTATAGTGTACAGTTGTTGTGGTGACCAGTCAAGCTTTTAGTGTTATTCTATGTGTACTGCAGGGTAGACTGGTGGCATACTTTTGGAGCAGCCCCCTGCATGGGTGTCTGCCAGGAGTACCCCTGGGGTGTGATCGTCCTCACAAGGATTCTCATACTTTAGGTGTATTTCTTGTACATAGATAGTTATACACCGTTTTTATTTTGTAGGCACTGCTTATGTTTTGTATGTACTGATAGGGATGTCGTGCTTGTATATATTATGTGTATGTGTTTCCAGTGCATAGACTTATGTCTTAAGATTGCATCATGTTTCTAAACACTGTGGCAACTCTGTGTGTGCTTTGCGGGTGCGGTTGTTGTTTTAAAAAAAAAATAGACCGTATTTTCCCAAAGAACACAAGAGTACTATATAGAGTTGGTTCTAGTTTAGTAGCAGTCAGGAAACTTAAGACACTAAATCAACTTTAAAATACTACTAAACCTCAAATTAAACTTTTCCAAAACTTCAACAACAATTACATTATACAAGAATCAAGTTTAAAAACACAAAATTTTCCTTTTAATCCCACCTAGGGCTCATGTCTTTGACCCCTAATTTAGGGAAAATTTTAAAATTTCTACTAATCCAAACTTCACCACTAAAACACCTAAATCGTTTCCCAAAACTTTCAAGATTTTAACCAAAACTTCAAATCCATTAAAATCTCTTCTCGAATCATAACTTGATTCAAGTTCAAGGAGCCCGCAACGCAAGCTAAAATCGTGGTTACCGCTGCTATCATTGTAACACCCGCACCTCAACATAATTGAAAGTACGACAAATTACATTAAAGCACAGGAGTTACTAATAACTTACAGACTTGATTACAGTAATCCAAGTCATAAATCAAACTTAATTCACTAATCTAATAAATAGATTACAAATTATACATAACTTGGAATATGAAATTCCCATTACAATCTACGACTAGCTCATGTGTCCCAAGCTTGAAGCTTCGGCTCGTCTTCAGTACCTGCTTATCTGAAAACAAATAAAAGGAAAATGGTGAGATTATAAATCTCAGTGAGCTCTTCACGGACTCCTCACTATTCTCTCCTCGGAACATTCTAGGCTGAGAAGACTAACTTAGGCATTTCAAACCTAGACATACTCTCCCTATGTACCATAAGGACTTGACTTGCAACTTCTCGATATCCCTAAGCTAAGACGCTTTAGAAGGCGCTAGCTTGAGTTAAAACTTAGCATATAATCAAATAGGGTAATCCTAGGGCCAATATGCCACTTATCAACTTGTGATTAAACTAAACACATAAATGTATAGCAAACCCACATCAATCTTATAAATATCCATTCTTTAACCTATACTTAACTTGACTAACCTTCATACAATGTAAATTGCAACCTTATTAACTAAGAACGTATTGTTCTTACTTACTCACTTTGTGCTTAACACATCTTTGCTTTTCTTTATATCATTGAAATCAATCTTATCACATCTCTTTCTACTTCTAGGCACCATTACAATATAATAATCAAGCGATTAGGGGTGTGCTATCCAAGATTCCCTACAACTAACTAAACTAATTCCGAATACGTATATATAAATACATACAAGGAATTCATTAACATTCATAAACTTAACATCACTTCACATATTATACCATTCATAGGAGATATATAATATGATGCTTTGCATGTAATGCACTTTGTGTTATTGGGTAGTGTCGTAGGCTTCAGTCCCTAGACCCCAATTACACACTTTCGGAATGGTGGTTAGACGTCATAACCCTCCAAGGGCGTCCCACTTGGCTAACCAAACCGATCTACTCCTATAAATAGAGGAGTCTTGCCATGGACTTTAGCTTATGCTTATGCTTATGCTTGTGTGCATGTTCATAGAAACACAATCATCCACATTACTTAACTATTCAAGGAAACTACAATCATTTCAATGAATCAAGCTTACACTAATAGTATCCCTTTTTATCTAATGACTCCAAATCATAAACACTAATTCATACATCCTTTCTATTACATCCTTTTCCTAGGGTCCTTTCTTTGACCTCTAAGACTTAAGCTTATGGCTCTTAGACAAGCCTCACAATTTGCCAAATTAATGGACAACACATACATTAACTAATCCCTTGAAACTCTATGGAGTTCTCAAGAGAAAAACATCAAGCATACATTCAATCTGGGGGTTGAGGCGTCGCCAACCACTTTTAAACAAGCCCACTACACAATCATAACAATCAAAACAATCATAACAATCATGACAGTAACAACTCAATCTCTTATAGGTATTTAAAATCTAACTTGAACCTAGGGTTCACATATTACTAAAGGAAGAGAAATCCCTATATGTGGGACTTATGGGTGCCCATCACCTAAGGGTTGAAGAACTCACCTCTATTCTTCAAGACATTGAGCTAGGAAGGTTGAACTTTGGACTCTTTGCTCCTCTTCAAGCTTTTCCCTCTTTGCTCAACTTAGGGCTTCTCCAAATACTCATCAAATCTTGATCTTCAACCTTCAATCTTCCTTCTCAATCCAAGAACTTGAGTCATCCTTGCTGGAGCTTGGTCTTCTCCCCCTTATTCTTCTCCAAATTCGTGCTTCTTCTTCTCCTCTCTAGGGTTCAAACCCAAATCTTCCAAATACTCAAATCTCCACTCTCAAACTCTCCATTTAGGCAAGTGATTGAAGAAATCCAACATGAATCTCTTCAATCCTTCTCAAAGGGTGAAACCCTAGCTCTCCTCTCCTCTTTCTCCTTTCCCTTTCTCTTCTTTTCCTTTTTCTCTCTTCTCGCTCGCTCATTGAACAACGCTTTTAAACACTTTTGCAAATGTGAATCGATTCACGGATAGTGTGAATCGATTCCCACAAAGTGTAAAAAGTGCCTCAATCATGATTTAATGAGTGAATCGATTCCTGCATGCGAGTCCCAAGTGGCCTGTCTTATGTGAATCGATTCCTAGCTTCTGTGAATCGATTCCCACTGCTAGAATTTGATGCCAATGGAGTTTTAATGATGTGAATCGATTCCTAAGCTATATGAATCGATTCACACTGCAGAAAAACCAGGAAAACTTAGTTCTAGCACCAAACCTTAAGACTTTCTTCTCAAATTAACTTCCATGACTACAAATCAACACCTTTAACCATCTTAGGATTAAATCCAACTTATTCCTCAACTCAAACCCATTAACCTTCTTATCAAAGCTTTGTGTAATTATATCCACTCACCTTGAAATCAAATTAAGCTTGGATACAATCACACAATTCTCCTCATAACTTATTCTCAACTTAGCTTAGAAATTTGGGGTGTTACAATCATCAACATTGTGTGGGTGATTTGGTTTTGCAGAAACAAGCGGAAGTTTAACAACAAGAATATTCCCATTCGGACAGCTATGAATTTAGTCGTTAGCTCGACCTCTCTGTCTGGTAACTTAACTAATTGTTGTATGTCTTCTTCCCTGCAGGAGTTCTCGATTCTCAAATATTTTGGTATTCGAATCCATGCTCCAAAAGCTCCTATTATCCTCCTGGTAGATTGGACCCCTCCTCCGTGCGGTTGGGTTAAAGTCAACACGGACGGATCTGCTAGGGGTTCTCCTGGGCACTCCGGCGGTGGAGGTATTTTTAGAGATAAAAGTGGTGCTGTTCTTGGCTGTTTCGCCAACTATTTCGGTATTGCTTCCTCTCTGGAAGCGGAACTCATGGCCGCCATGATGGCCATTGAGGAGGCTAGGCGTAGATGCTGGACTCGTCTTTGGGTGGAATGTGACTCTTCCCTGGTTGTTCAGGCTTTTCATAACCCTGTCTTAGCTCCGTGGCATTTAAGGAACCGGTGGAAGAATTGCATCCATTTAGTTTTCTCTATGACTTTCAAAATTTCTCATATTTTCAGGGAGGGCAACCACTGTGCAGATAGGCTGGCTTCTTTTGGAGTTTCTTCCAAAATCTACACCTGGTGGAACTCTATCCCTAGCTTTATTAGGACTGATTTTTTCCCTAATAAGTTTGGTCTCCCAACTTGTCGTCTCAAATAGTGTTGTTTGCTCTCTATGGCACTGGGTCTAATTTGGCCTTTCGCTGGGTTTTGATGTCTTTGCAGATGATCGTTAATGACTTTGGTGCCAACATAGTTGGGATGATAGTCATTATAGTGATGCCTATGCATGTCAACATCTGTTTTAGCCTTTATAGCGTTATTTATTTAGGCGAGTTTTTCTTTCTTGTTAGTTTCTTTGTTGTTTTTTTGGTTCATGGGTTTTGGCCTAGTCCCCCCATGTTTTTTTTGTTTCTCTTTTTCTTTTTTCTCAATAAAATATAGGCGGGGGTACTCTTTTTCCTACTTGATGTTTTTTCCCTAAGGAGGGTTTTGCATCAGAAGGTTTTAACGAGGCCCCTCTCCTTTCTTTTGCCTAAAAAAAAAAAGTTCAAGGAGTACAAAAATCAAATTTTTTTCTTAATCAAACATAAAACAACCACAACAATTAGAACATCAACAAAATTTCAAGATTCTCATGAAGCAGTCCCTTCCTTCTTTGCCTTCTAAGCTCACGGCTTAGATCATATCATTAAGGTTTCAAAATGAAGGGGAAGAAAATGTCATCTTGCTTCATGATCATGATCAAACATACATAAAGGAAATAGACAAGAAAAAAAAAATCTAGATCACCCCCAAAACTTCTAACATGGCCACGGTTTTGGCCTCCAAAACAAAGGGAAAGAAATCACTTGCTTGATCAAGATATTGGTGCTATTTTGGAGAGGGAAATGGAAAATATGATGGTGCTAAAAGAGAAAGAAGGCCACGGCTAGGAAGAAAAAAGAAGGAAATGGAACTTGGCTTGAAACTCCACTTCACCAACACTTAGTAACTAGGATAGAAACGAAAATGAGAGAGTAAAAATGGGGGTGGGGCTTCGGCCTGATCAACATAAAAAAAGGAAGGATAAAAAAAATTTTAACAAAACTATTTTACTTGGCTAGGAGTGAATTAAGATAGATATTATTCTAATAACCAACCAATACTTGCCACCAATCACTTAAGCATAGATGTTTTGAGTTTAACCACATAATCTTGACACCTAATCACCCTAGCCATGATTACTCACTAATCCTAGAGTTTTGGTGTCACAAAAATTAGGGCGTCGAGTAATCGCATTACCGATAATTCGCTCGCCCGTAAATCACGTAAATTAATTTACTGGGAAATTAATTTACCGCATGATAATAATTTATATAAAAATAATAAAAACAATTAAAAACACTCAAGCATTATCACAACAAGTTACGATTCGATTTTCATCAAAATCGAAGTTTGTTTCAAATTTTATGGTGGATAAAAATTTACCCGACTATTCAAAATACGAAAAAACTTCGTTAGAATTTTTCGACAATTTTTGAACCATGAATTAATATTAAATATTAATTCTCAAATTTAATTTTATCCTGATTTAATTCAATCACTTATTTAGCAGACAAAAGTTTGAATTATTTATTGCAATACTTACACAAATTTACAATATAATAACGATAATAAAGTATCGTAAAAATACAGATGTTACATTCAGCTTGTGAGCTTCCAGCTTTTGAGCTTTTAGCTTCTGGACACTGACTAGCTACCAGATGCTGATGATCTAACAGACGCTGATTCTCAACTTTCATCTTCTGGTTCTCTTCACTGAGCTTTGAGTTTTCGTTGTTCAAAACATGAAATTCTTTTGATAATTTTGAAAACTTCTTTTTCAAAGCTTTATACTCAATGGGGAGAGTGGAGGAATCCTTAAGAAGATCATCAAATGCATTTTGATGTTTAGAGTAAGAATCATATATTACCTCTTCGGTTTTGTCTTCTGATTTTGAGTCAATGTTTGCCATGAGGGCAACATTTGCTTGTTCTTCATTCTCATCATTCTCAGAGGAAGATGAGCCCAGATCCTCCCATGTAGCCTTGAGACCTTTCTTCTTTCCCTTGAAAGAACTCTTTGTGGGCTTCTCCTTAAGATTAGGACATTCAAATTTGAAGTCTCCTATTTTTTACATTCATAGCAGATGACTTGACTCTTGTCTTTGCTTTCCTTCTTGTCATTGACACCTTTCTTCTGAAGCTGTCTCTTGAAGTTCCCTTTTTTCTTCCACATTCTTTGGATCTTTCTAGATATGAACGAAAGCTCATCATCTGATCCATCACTTTCATCTTTTGATTCTTCTTCATCCTGAAGTGCTTTAGAAGTAATGGATTTATGCTTGTTAACTCTCAAAGCAATAGACTTGTTTTTCTTCACAGTTTCTTCCTCATTTAACTCAAGTTCATGAGCTTTTAGAAAACTTAAAAGATCTTCAAGATGTAATGTGTTTAGATCTTTTGCTTCTTGTATAGCTTTGACTTTGGGTCTCCACTGCTTGGTCAAACTTCTCAGGATCTTCTTCTTCACATGGTCAGGTGTGGTGTAGCTTTTTCTAAGGGCTTTTTACTCGTGGGCAAGAGTTTGGAATCTTCCAAACATTGTCTCAATGTTTTCATCGTCTTCCATCTTGAATAACTCATATTGGCGAACCAATATGCTAGTTTTTGTTTCCCTTACTTTGCAATGTCAAATTTACCACATTTGTCATATTTTTTCTCTACCATAGCACAAATAAGAATATATCTAGCTTTTTGATTCAGCTGATATCTCTTTTTCTGGTCATCATTCCATTCTTCTCAAGATAATTCAGCACCAGTAGCAGTAATGGAATGAGGTACCCATTTTCAACCATGTCCCATAACTCAAGTTGTTGAGACTCAAAGAAAGATTTTATCTTGTCCTTTCAGTAATCAAATTTTTCTCCAGGAAATAGAGGAGGACGGTTCATGTTACCACCTTCTGTAGACATGTTCGAAAGAATAGGATCTTTTCTCTTACACTGTTAAGTGCTCAACTAAGAGGCCGAGCTCTGGTACCAATTGAACATGAACACAAGAATGGGGGTTGAATTATGTTAAAAACTTTTGCAAACTTTAATTAAGTTAAAACACACTTGAAAACGGGTTTATTTGAAAAACGTTTGTAACCGGATGCTGGGAAGGTACCGGACGCTGAGTTGAAATCAGTGAATACTTGATTTTTGTAACACCCCGTTTCTGGAGCGTTACTGTGCAACCCAATCTAATGCTGAAAACATTTGATGCTTGTATGCTTTCCGTTAAAAAGTACTCTTATGTATTTCGCAATGGAAAATAGGAGTAAATTTTTTTTCTTCCCTTTGAAACCCTTTTCAAAATTGAGACACAAAGAATAGGCTAAATTACAAAATTGGTCCTCTATGTTTATTTTAGGTTCCAATTTGGTCCTCTATGTTTTATTTGTTTCATTTTGGTCCCTTACGTTTTAAAAGTTACAACAGGTTGGTCCTTTCCGTCACTAAAAGCCAATTGTCCGTAGCTAAAAGCCAAATTCTAGCTACGGACAATTAACTTTTAGTGACGAAAAGGACCAAATTGAAAACTAAAATAAAACGTAGAGGACCAAAACGAAACAAAGAAAACGTAGAGGACCAAATTGAAACCTAAAATAAACTTAGAGGACCAATTTTGTAATTTAGCCTAAAGAATACTACAATTTTCTAAATAATGCAAAATCAGTCTTTTGCAAATATCAGATTATAAAGCATCAGAATCAATACTTCACATAATATAAAACATGACATAATCGTTTCGCACTGAGGCGAGGTTTTCTAAATAGAGTAATTACAAAACAATGGGTAATCACGCAAATAACAATGACAATACCCTAAGCTAAGCTGGCCAACAACTATAACTCTTACTGAGAAACAGTTCAGCAAGGTCAAAACACGAAGCACTCAGAGAAATCGTCCTCCACTGGCTCAATCTTCAACGCTCCTGGAAAGACGGAACTGCTACAACTATCGAACTCCATCTGGAAGTGACATCCATAAGGATATCCAATCGAACAACACTGCAAGGGTAAATTCTTTGTCCACGAGTTTATCATAGGCTATGTCGCATGCAAACAATATACATATATAATACAACAACATGCCTTTATATACATATACATACTTAATAGACCACACGCATCACCATGGTATATCAAGCATTTGCATGTGAACAGACAAATCAACCAACATATCATCAATCAAGTCACCACAATATCAAATAATTGCATGTGAGCAGACAATTCTATCAACAGATCAATGATCAAGTCATCACAATATCAACTTCATCAAACAAATCATCATATATTATAAATGTGGTCAGCCATGCATGCCAATGCATTATGAGCAAGTTTGTGTATACACCTGCAGCCTTAATAGGTCAGTAGTAGACGAGGAATTTTCCCAACATCCGAACAATATAGCCACATATTAGGCAAAGCAGTTGTAACATCCCAATTTTTATGAAAATTATTTTGTAGTTCCAACTACTTGAAAATAAATCGTAGAGAGTCATGACCTCAATGGTTTGTTAAAAGTACGAAGAACTACCAAGATTTATTGTAAACAATTTACTGTTTTAGTAGTTAATTCAGATTAACAGACAGTGTAGACGTATACTGTTTTTAACTTGAATTAATCCCGAAAAATGTGAAAGATTGTTATTTGATTAAAGAAAATTATTTTATTGAAGAGAAATAATTTTCAGGATGTAATAAATATTTTCAAGTCATAGTTTGATTTTTCATGGTTTAGTTATTGTATTAATTGTCTGTTTTATGTCATATTTAATATGACTATTATTTTAAAGATTTTGTTTTGATAATTTTATTTGATTAATATCTATATGATAATAGAAATTGAAATTAGTGATCCTCACTAATTTACAGTTTTTATTACGCCGCGAGAATTTCGTTGAATTCTGCCAGTAGATAGGCTATTGTGTGTGTTTCTAACTGAAACATGCCCAAACGTGATCCAAATTTTATAAAATTTAAGATCTTAGCATTTTCCAATATTTAGGATTTATTGTAATTTTTCTAGAATTTTTGGGCATCAGAAAATATTTAGTGTATTTTCTATGGCCGAGACTACTAATTGCGACGTTTATTTCGCATTTTGAGAAAACGAAATTCATAGATGCTTTTCTTATGCCACGAGGAATATTTGTGATTTTTGGGTGTGGGGTTATAATTAGAAATATTTTTGGAGTTTTTATTATTAAAACCTATTATACGCTGCAGAATGCCAAGCACCCTATTGAGTGAGAACGCAGCGTGACTAAACGAAACCTGTGGCCAAGGGGATGTATGGCAGCTGCACATGTGCTAGGGAGCTGAATATGGGCCTTTAGAAGCTTCCTTGACAAGTGTAAGCTTAGGATTGGATGATGATTAAATGGTAGGTAGTTAAGGTGGTTACTTTGTAACTATGTAGTCATGATCCAACTAAATGAACTTTTCCTTTCCATTCTTGCCCTCAAAAATTTCGTGGCCTTCTCCCTTGCTCAAGATCAGATCCATCCATTCTTTCATTGTTGAAGGTTTGTGAAAAAAATTCTTGAGAGAGAAAGTTCAAGATCTTGGAGAAACTTGAAGTTTTAGTCCTTAATCCTTGATTCCTTCCATCCTTTCTTCTTCCTTCATGATCAATCATCATCATCTTGGTTGGTAAGAGTCCTAACCCATTTCCTTTTCTTCTTGGCTGCCATGAATGGGTTTGGTTGGTTTTAGGAATCATTTTTGCTTAAAGGTGTTAGATTTTGCTAGATTAGCATGACTAGTTCCTTAACCCCTTATTTTCCACCTAGATTAGGCTTGTTCTTGGTTTTAAAAAAATTGTGAAAACCTAGGTTTTGGGGCTGAACGAAATTAGGGGCTGTTCAAGGTTATTTTGGTTTGATTTTGTTGATTTAAAGTTAGTTCTTTGATGGGTTATACTTGATTAGTTTGGAAACTAGTCAATATGCATGTTTAACAAGTTTTGTGAAAATAATTTGGGGATTTTGTAGGGGCTGGAACCGTGGATCCTAAGCATGGTTTAGGGGATGTTTTAAATTGTTTTCAAAGTGATTAAAGTGTTTAAGAAGTTGGTTTTGGTTAGAACTTTAAAGCTATAAAGATTTCTATGTGTGGAGCTTTGAAAAATTGTTTGAAACAAATGGATTTTTGGGGCTGTTTTAGGGCCATCAAAACAGTAACTTTTAGGCATGATTTGAGTGGGTTTGAACATGTTTTTAATTGTATTAAAGTGGTAAATTTTGGTTTAGGTATTTTTCTAAGTGAGTAGCTTTTGTAAAAGTTTCAAAACTTGCATGGCTTGAACTTGTAACTTGTTGTATGACTAGATAGGAACAATTAAGGATTAAGTCAAGTCATTCCTAGGCTTTAGGATGTCTAAGCCGTGGCTGCCCTAGGGGCACTAGATTCGAGTTTTGGTTCTAATTAGATTGAAACTTGCGTTGTTAAGGTTCGTGCTTGAGGTACGTGCGAGGGGCGACTTGACGATGGTTTCGAAATAACCCTGCTTGGATTGTTAAAGCACCCAAGGTAAGGGAAATTCTTATATAATGAGTTTGGGCTTTTCGCCTTGTCTGTTGCTTGTTTGATTGTTTGATAGTGTGGTAGTACTTGTAGTACTTTTATGTGTTGTTGGAAATGTTGTAGCATGCTTTTGGCCCTGCGTGGCAAATTGAATTGTATTGCGTGACTTAAATCTTGTTTGAGTGATTTGATTAGACTTGAAGTTGATGAAACTGTGGAGCATGTTGTAGCCTATTGAATTGTTATATGCTGTTGAAATGCTATAGCATGTCTTTGGCCCTGTGAGGCATTATGATTGATGTTGTTTTCCTTGAATCATGTTGGATTTATTGGAACTTGGAATTGATTGGAATTTGGATAATATTGTTGTTGATAATGGATTAATTAATAATGCGTTGATCGATGCTATTGGTTGACGATTTACATCAGAACTGATGCGATTTCACAAGCCGAATTCTGATTTCGTAAGCAAATTGTTAAGGGCATTTTGGGTTAAAAGTAAGCGTGAGGGTTTTACTATAACTAGCTAAAGCTTGCAAGGAAATTTCAATGGAATGATAGTAGAAAAAAAAAAAAGTTGAAATAAATAGTACGATTTGCAGCGGTTGAGTTAAATGATGCGCTGGGAAATTACGGCTAGGAAAGACTTGGTAATTAAGAGTGTTCGCACCACCTCTCTTTCCTGGAATTCTTCCAAGTGTGTTATTTAACACAACTAGGGTTTCAACGACCTAGAACTAAAAGAGTATTTTCAGATACATAGGAGTGATATAAGAATAGAGAAAGAGAGTTCAAAGATCGAGTTTTTAAAAGATTAAATCATAGGGAACCTAGTGTTCCTATTGAGCATATGGACTATGTGTCTGTCTTTGGGATTTAATGTCCTGTTTATGCATGCATTTTCTTGGTTTAGGATTGGACCTAGTGTTCCGTATGGCGTGCCTAGTACCTTAACCTAAAAGTTGAGCCTAGTGTTCCAGACACGTGCCTAGAGTTACGATCTGAGATTAAGACTAGCGTTCCGCAATTGAGCACCCGGACTTTGTGTCCTGTGTTTGCACTCTAAGTAATTGTTAAAGGTATTTTGGTTTAAAAATAAGCATGAGGGTTGTAGTATGACTAGCCTAAGCTTATAGATAAGTAGAAATGGAACCATGCTAGATAAAGAATTTGATGAAACTCGGGTTCCAATGACCCAAAGCTAAATGAGTTATTTATTTTGGTACAACCTCACCTAGGTAATATAAGAATTGGAAGCATGAAAATTCACTAAGTAGAGTGAGTGAGTTGAGGTGTCGTCGATCCGCATTGATTAATTAAAACATTACTCGAGCCGTCCCTACGGGGAGCATGCCATGTTGTTGAATTTGTTTGGATGTATATCGACCATTGAGCATCGACACTCTGAGCGTTTGATTGTCTTCGTGACTTCAAAAGGACGAGTTGTCACTGCATGCCCGTGTGGCAGAAAGCCTAATGTGTGGCAAGCCTTTGTGGCAATACCCTTGGTAGGGGAGTTGATTTGGACGTTGGGAAATAAAGTTCCTCGTCTCTGCTGACCTTGTTTAAGGCTGCAGGTGTATACACAAACTAGCCATACTGCATTGACATGCATAGCTAACCGCATTTATGATATGTGATGAATTGTTTGATGAATTGGGTATTGTGATGAATTGATCACTTATCTGTTGATAGATTTGCCTGCTTACATGAAATAATTGGATATTGTGATGACTTGATCACTTATCTGTTGATAGACTTGCCTGCTCACATGTAATGGTTGATATTGTAGTGACTTGATTGTTGATCTGTTGGTTGTTTTGTTTGCTCACATGCAATGCTTGATATACCATGCTGATTGTGTGCGGTCTATTAAGTATGTATATGTATATAAAAGCGTGTTGTTGTATTATATATGTATATATTGTTTGCATGCGACATAGCCTATGATAAACTCGTGGACAAAGGATTTACCCTTGCACTGTTGTTGGATTGGATGTCCTTATGGATGTCACTTCCAGATGGAGTTCGGTAGCTGTTGCAGCTTCGTCTTTTAGGAGCATTGAAGATTGAGCCAGTGGAGGAAGATTCCTCTGAGTACTTCGTGTTTGATCTTTGAGTTGTTTCAAGAAGAGTTATAGTTGTCGACCCGACTTAGCTTAGGATTTTGTATTGATTGTTTCGTAATTACTCTTTTCAGAGAACCTCGCCTTAGTACGAAATGATTATGTTATGTGAAGTATTATTTGTGATGCATTATACTCTGATAATTGCAAAAGTTTGAATTGACATCATTTAGAAAACTGTAGTACTCTATGTCTCATTTTGAAAAGGGTTTCAAAGGAAAGAATATGAAAAAGAAAAAAAAAATTAAATTACTCCTGTTTTTCCATTGTGAAATACATAAGAGTACTCTTTAACCGAAAGCATACAAGCATTAAATGTTTTCAGCATTAGATTGGGTTGCACTGTAGCGCCTCGGAAATGGGGTGTTACATTAAGTGGTATCAGAGCAGTTCGGTTCTAACCGGACCGCTTTGTCTAAGCTGGCCTAGATTGTTGGGAATTGTCGGGTATAAGTTTGTTATGCCTAGGTTATGTGAACTTTGTTTGTGATTGTTTGTAATGTTTCCTAGTTGAAACAGGTGTGATATTGTGTGAAATTGTGTGCGATCATCTCAGATGATTGAATTTGTTGTGGGGATTTTGGTTAGTTTACTTCGTAGAAATTCGATGCCTTCGGGCGAACGAGTTTTCCTGCTAGTGCTAGTAACTTAGACGTGAATCGCGTAATTCGAGTGATAGTGTGGATAGCAACTGTCACACAAATGCATCGTGGAGAATCAACACGATTGACTAAGACAACGAATCGGAGGAGCAAGCTATTAGAGGTCCGATTAAGCCTAACTGTCAGGGCAAAGAACAAAGAAAAAGACAACAACAAGGAACATCTTATTTCCATCCTCAGGGAAATCACACAATCAAAATTGTTCTGTGGCGTTGGCTATTGGGAATGGCCAGGAGTTGAAGTGGACCTGTCATCAATGTGGAAGCAAGAACCAGTTAGCTGAAGAATACTCATTGAAGGACCGACTATGCTGTGACTGCAAGTAGCCAGGACATAATTCTAAGGACTATCAATTGCCAGATATGGATGCTGCGAAGGTTGTATGCCTGACTACTGAAGGATATGTCTACATGGTAGACAGAAGAGGGAATCACAAGTATCGATAGCCGAAGACGCACTACTTCAACGGTGAAGATGAAGAGCACAACGCTAACCAGTATCCAACCAAGGAAAGATTATGCTTTAACTACAAGGAATTGGGATATACGTCCAGAGACTGCAAAGCACCACGAGCTAAGTCTATTGTTGACAATGTTGAAGCTATAAGACCAACCACTAAGGAACGTGTCTACACCCCAAGTAGATCAGAGAACTCATCATCTGAAGACTTCATCTCAGGAAATGCGACACAATGGAGTTGAGTGGGCAGAGTTTTACTAGAGAGATTATCCGTAGAAAACGCTATAATTATCGTATTATATGTATTATTGTGTGTGCGTGGTTCTAAGTATAAACCACATAAGTGTTTTAACTCTGTGACGTATTTTATTATTATATTAGATTCCAAAATCCAAATTTTTATTATATTTTGGTATTATGATATATGTTATTTTGATTATTCGTGAAATTATTAATGTGATTATTTTTGTGAGCGTATTTCTTATACGCGAATATTTTAGGGCGCGTTGAATTAAATTTCTCTTGATAATTTAATTTATGTGATTTGTCGCCAATCGAGCAACTGATTACGCGACTACCCTGACACAGTGAATTAGAGCGACGCCGAGACCATGAGGGCTAAGTCAAGAGAACATTTTGGAGTAGGTGAGACTTAGGGGAAGGAATATGGTGCATGATGACTATTGATTGGACATTTTAAAGAATCCTATCCCACCTTGTCTTTGTTCTTAAACACATTGAGGGCTTAATAGAATTTTGGGTAGGGGTCACTTTTCCTTCCTTTCTTTCTTGCTAGTTTCGTCTCATTAACAAGGGGGGATGTGAGTCTATTATTGGTGTTGGTTTTAGTGGAGAGTAATCATAAGATTCCTTCCTTATCTTTTCTTGTGAGTTATCTTATTTTCTTTGACCATTGGCCAACCACACTTATATATAAGGGGAGAGGAGTTTGTTTTCATTCTTAGTTTGAAGTGTGGTGAGTTTTTGTGTGAGAAAAACCAAACCTTCATCTTCTTGTTTCTCCTGCAAACCGCGAGCCTTAGGATGATTTTTGTGATGGATCCTCTCACATTTCTGAATGTAATAATGTTGTTAGTGATTTTGTGGTTGTTAATCGTGGCAATCCTCCTCTGTCTTCATGATTCCAAACCGCGGGTTCCCGGAAGGTTTTAGAGTTTCGTAGATGTGAGCATGTAGCCGTAACCCAGTGTCGTCGTGGCTATGTTCGTGACTGTGCGTGTTCGTGACTGTACGTGTTCGTGACCGTGTTTGTGATTGTGTTCGTGATCGTAGATTGGAATAAAGCGTCATTCGCGAGGACTTCTTCAACATGGACGTGCAGTATTGTGTTTTGTAAACGTTTAAGTTGATGATGTAGTGCCTTACTTTAGTAAGGATATATGAATAAAATGTATGCATTGTGGTTGATTGTTTGAGTGTAAAAAATTATTATGTTGTATTAGTTTTCAAAATCCAAAATTTATGGTATGTTTTTAGTATTAAGTTATGACTTTTCATAGTTTGGATTTTGTTTTGGTTCATAAGTTAATTTTCGGGGGCGAAAATTTTTTTAAGGAGGGTGGTAATGTAACATCCCAATTTTTATGAAAATTATTTTGTAGTTCCAACTACTTGAAAATAAATCGTAGAGAGTCATGACCTCAATGGTTTGTTAAAAGTACGAAGAACTACCAAGATTTATTGTAAACAATTTACTGTTTTAGTAGTTAATTCAGATTAACAGACAGTGTAGACGTATACTGTTTTTAACATGAATTAATCCCGAAAAATGTGAAAGATTGTTATTTGATTAAAGAAAATTATTTTATTGAAGAGAAATAATTTTCAGGATGTAATAAATATTTTCAAGTCATAGTTTGATTTTTCATGGTTTAGTTATTGTATTAATTGTCTGTTTTATGTCATATTTAATATGACTATTATTTTAAAGATTTTGTTTTGATAATTTTATTTGATTAATATCTATATGATAATAGAAATTGAAATTAGTGATCCTCACTAATTTACAGTTTTTATTACGCTGCGAGAATTCTGTTGAATTCTGCCGTAGATAGGCTATTGTGTGTGTTTCTAACTGAAACATGCCCAAACGTGATCCAAATTTTATAAAATTTGAGATCTTAGCATTTTCCAATATTTAGGATTTATTGTAATTTTTCTAGAATTTTTGGGCATCAGAAAATATTTAGTGTATTTTCTATGGCCAGAGACTGCCTAATTGCGACGTTTCGGCTCGCATTTCGAGAAAACGAAATACATAGATGCTTTTCTTATGCCACGAGGAATATTTGTGATTTTTGGGTGTGGGGTTATAATTAGAAATATTTTTGGAGTTTTTATTATTAAAACCTATTATACGCGTAACGCCACAAGACCCTTGGCCGAGCGAGAACGCCAACGTGATTTAAACGAAACCTGTGGCCAAGGGGGATGTATGGCAGCTGCACATGTGCTAGGGGAGCTGAATATGGACCTTTAGAAGCTTCCTTGACAAGTGTAAGCTTAGGATTGGATGATGATTAAATGGTAGGTAGTTAAGGTGGTTACTTTGTAACTATGTAGTCATGATCCAACTAAATGAACTTTTCCTTTCCATTCTTGCCCTCAAAAATTTCGTGGCCTTCTCCCTTGCTCAAGATCAGATCCATCCATTCTTTCATTGTTGAAGGTTTGAGAAAAAAATTCTTGAGAGAGAAAGTTCAAGATCTTGGAGAAACTTGAAGTTTTAGTCCTTAATCCTTGATTCCTTCCATCCTTTCTTCTTCCTTCATGATCAATCATCATCATCTTGGTTGGTAAGAGTCCTAACCCATTTCCTTTTCTTCTTGGCTGCCATGAATGGGTTTGGTTGGTTTTAGGAATCATTTTTGCTTAAAGGTGTTAGATTTTGCTAGATTAGCATGACTAGTTCCTTAACCCCTTATTTTCCACCTAGATTAGGCTTGTTCTTGGTTTTAAAAAAATTGTGAAAACCTAGGTTTTGGGGCTGAACGAAATTAGGGGCTGTTCAAGGTTATTTTGGTTTGATTTTGTTGATTTAAAGTTAGTTCTTTGATGGGTTATACTTGATTAGTTTGGAAACTAGTCAATATGCATGTTTAACAAGTTTTGTGAAAATAATTTGGGGATTTTGTAGGGGCTGGAACCGTGGATCCTAAGCATGGTTTAGGGGATGTTTTAAATTGTTTTCAAAGTGATTAAAGTGTTTAAGAAGTTGGTTTTGGTTAGAACTTTAAAGCTATAAAGATTTCTATGTGTGGAGCTTTGAAAAATTGTTTGAAACAAATGGATTTTTGGGGCTGTTTTAGGGCCATCAAAACAGTAACTTTTAGGCATGATTTGAGTGGGTTTGAACATGTTTTTAATTGTATTAAAGTGGTAAATTTTGGTTTAGGTATTTTTCTAAGTGAGTAGCTTTTGTAAAAGTTTCAAAACTTGCATGGCTTGAACTTGTAACTTGTTGTATGACTAGATAGGAACAATTAAGGATTAAGTCAAGTCATTCCTAGGCTTTAGGATGTCTAAGCCGTGGCTGCCCTAGGGGCACTAGATTCGAGTTTTGGTTCTAATTAGATTGAAACTTGCGTTGTTAAGGGTCGTGCTTGACGTACGGGCGGCGACTTGACGATGGTTTGAAATAACCCTCGCTTGGATTGTTAAAGCACCCAAGGTAAGGGAAATTCTTATATAATGAGTTTGGGCTTTTCGCCTTGTCTGTTGCTTGTTTGATTGTTTGATAGTGTGGTAGTACTTGTAGTACTTTTATGTGTTGTTGGAAATGTTGTAGCATGCTTTTGGCCCTGCGTGGCAAATTGAATTGTATTGCGTGACTTAAATCTTGTTTGAGTGATTTGATTAGACTTGAAGTTGATGAAACTGTGGAGCATGTTGTAGCCTATTGAATTGTTATATGCTGTTGAAATGCTATAGCATGTCTTTGGCCCTGTGAGGCATTATGATTGATGTTGTTTTCCTTGAATCATGTTGGATTTATTGGAACTTGGAATTGATTGGAATTTGGATAATATTGTTGTTGATAATGGATTAATTAATAATGCGTTGATCGACTGCTATTGGTTGACGATTTACATCGGTAAATCTGATGCGATTTCACAAGCCGAATTCTGATTTCGTAAGCAAATTGTTAAGGGCATTTTGAGTTAAAAGTAAGCGTGAGGGTTTTAGTATAACTAGCTAAAGCTTGCAAGGAAATTTCAATGGAATGATAGTAGAAAAAAAAAGAAGTTGAAATAAATAGTACGATTTGCGAAAACGGTTGAGTTAAATGATGCGCCTGGGAAATTCTGGCTAGGAAAGACTTGGTAATTAAGAGTGTTCGCACCACCTCTCTTTCCTGGGAATTCTTCCAGTGTGTTATTTAACACAACTAGGGTTTCAACGACCTAGAACTAAAAGAGTATTTTCAAATACATAGGAGTGATATAAGAATAGAGAAAGAGAGTTCAAAGATCGAGTTTTTGAAAGATTAAATCATAGGGAACCTAGTGTTCCTATTGAGCATATGGACTATGTGTCCTGTCTTTGGGATTTAATGTCCTGTTATGCGTGCATTTTCTTGGTTTAGGATTGGACCTAGTGTTCCGTATGGCGTGCCTAGTACCTTAACCTAAAAGTTGAGCCTAGTGTTCCGCATTACGTGCCTAGAGTTCTGATCTGAGATTAAGACTAGCGTTCCGCAATTGAGCACCCGGACTTTGTGTCCTGTGTTTGCACTCTAAGTAATTGTTAAAGGTATTTTGGTTTAAAAATAAGCATGAGGGTTATAGTATGACTAGCCTAAGCTTATAGATAAGTAGAAATGGAACCATGCTAGATAAAGAATTTGATGAAACTCGGGTTCCAATGACCCAAAGCTAAATGAGTTATTTATTTTGGTACAACCTCACCTAGGTAATATAAGAATTGGAAGAATGAAAATTCACTAAGTAGAGTGAGTGAGTTGAGGTGTCGTCGATCCGCATTGATTAATTAAAACATTACTCGGGCGCTCCCTACGGTGAGCATGCCATGTTGTTGAATTTGTTTGGATGTATACTGACCATTGAGCATCGACACTCGGAGCGTTTGATTGTCTTCAGGACTTCAAAAGGACGAGTTGTCACTGCATGCCCGTGTGGCAGAAAGCCTAATGTGTGGCAAGCCTTTGTGGCAATACCCTTGGTAGGGGAGTTGATTTGGACGTTGGGAAATAAAGTTCCTCGTCTCTGCTGACCTTGTTTAAGGCTGCAGGTGTATACACAAACTAGCCATACTGCATTGACATGCATAGCTAACCGCATTTATGATATGTGATGAATTGTTTGATGAATTGGATATTGTGATGAATTGATCACTTATCTGTTGATAGATTTGCCTGCTTACATGCAATAATTGGATATTGTGATGACTTGATCACTTATCTGTTGATAGACTTGCCTGCTCACATGTAATGGTTGATATTGTAGTGACTTGATTGTTGATCTGTTGGTTGTTTTGTTTGCTCACATGCAATGCTTGATATACCATGCTGATTGTGTGCGGTCTATTAAGTATGTATATGTATATAAAAGCGTGTTGTTGTATTATATATGTATATATTGTTTGCATGCGACATAGCCTATGATAAACTCGTGGACAAAGGATTTACCCTTGCACTGTTGTTGGATTGGATGTCCTTATGGATGTCACTTCCAGATGGAGTTCGGTAGTCATTGCGACCGTCTTTTAGGAGCATTGAAGATTGAGCGGTGGAGGAAGATTCCTCTGAGTACTTCGTGTTTGATCTTCTTGAAATGTTTCTCGATGAGAGTTATAGTTGTCAGCCAGCTTAGCTTAGGATTTTGTATTGATTGTTTCGTAATTACTCTTTTCAGAGAACCTCGCCTTAGTACGAAATGATTATGTTATGTGAAGTATTATTTGTGATGCATTATACTCTGATAATTGCAAAAGTTTGAATTGACATCATTTAGAAAACTGTAGTACTCTATGTCTCATTTTGAAAAGGGTTTCAAAGGAAAGAATATGAAAAAAAAAAAAAAAAATTACTCCTGTTTTTCCATTGCGAAATACATAAGAGTACTCTTTAACCGAAAGCATACAAGCATTAAATGTTTTCAGCATTAGATTGGGTTGCACAGTAGCGCTCCGAAATCGGGGTGTTACAGCAGTGGTAACTCGTCTTTTGAAGTCTTTAGGACAAATCAAACGCTCTGAGTGAAATGACAACTCGTCTTTTGAAGTCTTTAGGACAAATCAAACGCTCCGAGTATCGATGCTCAATGGTTAGTATGCATCCAAACAAATTCTTCAATATGGCATGCTCACTGTAGCGAACGCCCGAGTAATATTTTAATTAATCAATGCGGATCGATAATTAACTATGTTTCACCTTCAAAAGGGTGGAGGGATTTCAAAGTTTGAGCACCACAATGAGCATCCCATACTACACAAGTAATGCTCGGGTATTCTTCATCACGCAGTAAACTGAGATGATGAGAAATATCCCTTAGAGTTCAAACACAGGACACTACGTCCAGGTGTTCAACTGCGAAACACTAATCTCAATCTTAGATTAAAATTCTAGGCACGTAATGCGGAACACTAGGCTCAACTTTTAGGTTGAGGTACTAGGCACGCCATACGGAACACTAGGTCCAATCCTTAATCAAGAAAATGTGCATGCAAGCAGGACATTAAGTCCCAGCACAGGACACATGACCCATATGCTCAATAGGAACACTAGGTTCCCTATATTTTAATCTTTCAAAATCTTGATCTCAGTTCCTGTATCACTCCCATTTATCTAAAAATACTTTTTAGCTCTAGCTCGTTGAAACCCTAATTGTGCTAGGATAATTCCCAAACACATTACTTAACTCAACCATTTTCAAAATTTACAATGTTTTATTTTTAAAAGAACCTCTTAAACAACTTCTAATCCTCTGATCCATAAAGCGTGTTTGTACGCCGACTTATTTTAGAAGATACCTTTAGTTTACCTCAAAAACATTCTCGGCTCATGGAATCGCATCAGACTTACCGTTGTAAGTCATCAAACCAATAACAGTCGATCAACGCATTATTAATTAATCCATTATCATCAACAACATATTGCATATTCCAATCAATATCAAGTTCCAATTAAATCCAACATGATTCAAGGAAAAACAACACAACTCATAATGCCACACAGGGCCAAGAACATGCTACAGCATTTCAGACAGCGTAACAATTCAGTATGCTACAACATGCTACAGCATTCCAGACAACATATAGTAATAATACAAGTACTACCACACAATCAATCAAGCCAAACAACACACAAGGCGAAAAGCCCAAACTCATTATATAAGAATTTCCCTTACTTTGGGCGCTTTAACAATCCAAGCAAGGTAATTCCAAGCAATCGTCAAGTCGTTCCTCGCACGAACCTTAACAACGCAAGTTTCAATTAATTAGAACTAAAAACTCAATCTAATGCCCCTAGGGCAGCCACGGTTTTAGAGTTCCCTAAACCTAGGAATTACTCAACTTAATCCCTAATAGGTTCTATCTAGCCATATGCCATGACACATATTCAAATCATGCAAGTTTTGAAACTTTTACAAAAGCTACACACTTAGAAAAATAGCTAAACCAAACTTTACCAATTGGAATAGTGTCTTACCACTTTGAATAGTATTTTCCCAACTTTGAACCACGTTCTCTATGAAAGATTTTGCTAAATTAAATTACTAATCACTTTTCACAACCTTTTAAAGGTTTTAAACAACTAAATTCAATCCCAAAAAGTCATTATAGGTTACGGCTTTGATAGACAAAAACTAGGAAATCTTTTTAGTTCATAAACTTCATTTTTCATGCTTAAATCATACAAACCATTTTAGATCTGAAACTCATAGACCAACATCCACTTCTTTCACTACCTTTAGACAACAAAAACCAATTCATATGACTCGTTTAAAACACAATTAGTTGCTGTTTTAAAGAAATAAAACCAAAATCAACTTTTAATTTCACAGCTTCATCTTTTTCAGACTCTAAATCTTGCAAGCTTATAATTCTTTAACTCATAAGTTAAGATCTACTAATTGTACTACCTTTAAGCCATAAAAACAAGTACATAAAACTCATTAAAGACCAAATAAGTTGCTGTTTAGAAGCAAAGCAAATTTTCATCTTACAACTCCATGAATATGCGTGTTTATGGCTAGATCTAACTTCTTAAGTATTAATCCTTCCAAGATCTACCTTTAATCAACTAAAACAAGCAAGAATGGAACTCCCACACCTCCCTAAGGCTTCGGCCTTCTTCAAAAATTTAGGGGTTCCCCACTTTTAATTCATTCAAAGCATTGGAAATCAAAAGAAAGTATAGATCTAGGAAGATTACTACTGAACAAGCTTGAAAATCAACTTCTTTTGTACCAAAATTTGGAGATCTAGAACTTAATATCCTCAAGAACAAAATAATGGAAAGATTTCAGATCTTACCACTTGGAGAAGAGGAAGAGATTGCGCAAGAAGAAGTAGAGAAAGGAAGGTGATCCAAGATCAAAATCATAAGTTTCTTTCACTAATTTCTCACTTTCTCTCTCTACATTTTTTCTTAGTTCTTACCAATAATGGAGGATGAATGAAGGTGATCAAAAGAAGGCTGGACAGCCACGAAATTACTGAGGATAAGGAGGGAAAGAATTTGTCTTAATTAGTTCCTGTTGAACCATTTGGTTACAAAGTAACCAAACTAACTTCCTACAATTACAACTTAACCAATCCTAATCTAACACATGGCAAGGAAGCTTCTAAATCTTGGATTCAGCCCCCCTAGCTGCTGGATGCATCTCCCCTCAGCCCAAAATATCTAGATATTTTGTTTCGTCGCGTTCTCGCTCAATCGGGTGCGCGGTGTTACGCGTATATTAGGGTTTTTCTACCAAAAACTCTAAAAATAAATCTAATAAATTATTCTATAATAAAAAATTATTAATCAACCAAAATGTCCCTAAAAATATTAGAAGTATATCTATGAATGTCGCTTTCTCGATTTACGAGCTAAAACGCTACCGTAATACAGTTTTGGGCGTAGAAAACACCCTATATTTTTCTGCTGCCCAAAAAATTCATAAACAATCCAATAAATTCTAAATATTGGAAAATGGTAATATCTCAAATTTTATAAAATTTGGATCAAGTTTGGGCATGTTTGAGTTAGAAACTCACCCAATAGCATAGTTACGGCAGAATTCAATAGAATTCTCGCAGCGCAATAAAAACTATAAATTAGTGAGGATCACTAATTTCAATTTCTCTTGTCATCTAAATATTATTCAAACGATAAAATTATCAAGACAAAATCATTAAAAATAATAGTCATATTAAATATGACATAAAACAGACAATTTAACAAGTAACTAAACATCGAAAATCCAAACTGTGACTGAAAAATATCTATTATGTCCTAAAATTATTTTTCATTCAATAAAATAATTTTATTTAATCAAACAACAATTTTTCACATTTTTCAAGATTAATTCATATTAAAAACAGTATACGTCTACACTGTCTCTTAATTTGAATTAATTACTAAAACAGTAAATTGTTTACTATAAATCTTGGTAGTTCTTCGTACTTTTAACAAACCATTGAGGTGATCAATCTCTATGATTTATTTTCAAGTAGTCGAAAACTATAAAATAATTTTCATAAAAATTGGGATGTTACAATTTTCTTCACAAGACAGAAGTAAAGGCAAAGCAATAAAGAAAGAGACACAGAGATTTATACTAGTTCACCACCAACCTGGTAGCTACGTCTAGTCCCTTCGTTCCTGAAGGATTTTCACTATAATCACACCGATTACAAATTCCTTAAGAGTATTCTACTGTCACAGACTTGACAATACTCTTAACTTCTCAAAACAACTCAGTACGTTCGAGCCTTTGAAGAAACAAGCCTGTTACGAGCAATACAAGTTTCACAAAGTAGTTTTGAATACAATCAAATAACTCTCAACAAGAGAGGATGAAAAACTTAAGCACAATGAAATTAACTTTCTAAAAGAAAGAATATAAGACGCTGAAGTTCAGTTCTTGGTTCTCAGTGTTCTTGGCACAGAAACTTTGGTTGCTCACTAAGTAATAACTTTTCAATAGTTTTGTCGCTTCTAGCAGCCTTCTTCAATAGAGGGCTTGGAGTATTTATAGAATTCCTTGAGGATATTACCGTTACAGAAATACACAGAATTGAGCGCACAAAATCAAATTCGAAATAAGTTCCAGCATAGCTGATGTAGAGAGCAAAAGGAATAAACGTGACTAGCTCGTGTTTCATTAATCAACTAGATGCTCAAGTAAACCCAATGTAGACACTTGTGAGAGTATCCATCTTCTTGCAAATTTCTTCTTCTTACTTGAGTGAATTATAAAATGTGAATGATTTTAATACCTACACACTTGAAGACTTATCAGAAGTTAAAGTTCTCTTGTAGATACTTTGTTATCATCAAAATTATTGAGGGTCTAAACTTCTTAATCGTTTAGGTTCCAACACATGTGTCACGATCTGTTCGATTTTCTGAAGGTAGGTTGTGCTGGATGCGCTAACCCTAGCATGGGAAGTGCTACACACTGCGCTGGAAGCGCTAGTCCAAGCGCTTGGAGCGCAACTAGGGTAAAAACTCTGAATTCTCGCGATTTCTCCGATTCTAATGCTTCTACCTTCCATGGCCTATATTCCTATCATTAAAGCCGCATTCCACACCTCAAGAATACCTAATCTACCTTAAGATTAAGGTCTCAAACCTTAACCATGCGTTCGAATGTTCATACTCGTTCTTAGGTTACGAATGTCCGAAAACTCTCGTTCGAATGCCGATTGCTCTCAAATTTCACAAGGCTTCTAAGACTCATATCAAAATCGTATTAAACATTTATCTACCACTATCCTACCTACAAAACCTCATATCTCACACTCATCCAAGTACGTGATCGCGCACAAAAGTATACGCGACTCGACCTTTAAGTACACTGTCAAACACACAAAAGCATACCTAGGTACACACAAATACACTTAATCACACATAATCACATATTAAGCAAGATTAGAAAATTGAGGATGTTACACCCTCTATATTGGTTTGAAGTAGTAGAGAGACGGCTATTAGGGCCAGATTTAGTTCAGGAGACTACTGACAAGATCCAAATGATTCGAGAGAAACTGAGAACTGCTTAGAGTTGGCAGAAAAGCTATGCCGATAGGAGGAGGCAACCTCTTGAGTTTGAAGAAGGAGAGCATGTGTTCCTAAAGGTTATTCCTACGATAGGAATTGGTAGGGCACTTCGAGCCAAAAAGTTATGTCCTTGTTACATAGGTCCCTTCCAAATTCTTTAGAAAGTCAATTCTGTCGCCTATCAAATTGCTCTGCCTCCATCTTTGTCAAACCTACACAATGTGTTTCTTATGTCTCATCTTAAAAGTACATTCCTAATCCTTATCAACCCTTAGATCATGAGTCGGTACAACAGAGATCAGATATGACATACCAACCTATACCGATACAAGTTGTGGACCGCAACTTTAAGACACTGAGGAACAAGACCATTCCCTTGGTCAAGATCATTTGGAAAGCATCTATTCCAAAAGAAGCTACTTGGGAAATCAAAGAAGAGATGCGTGACCAGTACCCGTACTTATTCCAATAGGTAAGTACTATATCTAATTTTTAAGGACAAAATTTTTTAAAAGGTGGGTAGTAGTGTAACACCCCACCTAATTTTATTATTTAGCTTCATTAATTTCTACCTTGTTATATTTTAAATTGATTGATGAGTTAATTATTTTGGAGTGTAAATTAGAAGTGAAGGGGTAGGAATAGAAAGAAATGGCATAAAGAGAATTTTAGATAAAAGGGAGGGCATTTAGGTATTTTACCTATACTAAGAGAGGGTAAAATGGTCCAATTTTGAGAGACCCTAATTTTTCCCTTTTCGTTCTTTCCCTCTCATGCTCAGCTCTCTCTCACTTTCTCCTCCCCTGTGTTTTCCTTTCTTTTTTATGCTGCACCAAAAGAAGAAGAAGAAACGGGTTAGGGTTCATGAAATTTGGGAGAAAAAGAAGAGAACTAGTGAGATTTCTTCACTCCTTGCTAGGAGAAGAAGAGTTGGAGCTGGAATCTTGGGTATTTTCAGAAATTTCATGGTGCCCTAAGTGGAAGAAAGGAGAGGAACGAGTTGCAGAAGAGGAGAAGAAGAAAATCAGAATTTTTCTACTTCTTAGCTCAAGTTCTTGAACGTGTTAGTGAGTTCTTCTCCCTTAGGTTGTGGGTACCCATAAGACCCACCTTAGGGTTTCATTTCCTTCTTCGTCTTATGTGATTTCTATTTCTTCTTTGTGGTTCATGGGAGTTATAGGTTGGAAATGGGTTTTATATGTGTTGGTCACTTTTAGATGAGTTTTTGGGAGTATTTAATTTAAATCCATGCTTGTTTTTGTGTTGAAATCAGTTTGTTCTTCACAAATGTCCTTGAAAATGGTTTTCTTGGTGATTGGGAGTAATAAATATGATGTTTTGGTATGAGATTGTGTTTGCAATCAGAATTTTATTCTGAATCTCTGCCAAATTCACTCAGCGATCTAGAATTCACTCAGCGAATTTCAGCGAATTCTGCCGGTAGTCACACCTGGCTCGAATTCGCTTAAGCGAGACCCTCAACGCTAAGCGAGTAATTCGCTTAAGTGAATTACTCCATGATTAGCGAAATTCTGCCAGATTTCCCCCAATTCCCTACATTTTTCTTCTCTTTAATTCAACCTAGTACAATGTTATAATTACATTAAAGGTAGTTTAAGGAGTATTAGTAAGATGTTTGTGTAGAGTGGGTGCCACTGTGATACAGCGATACGCCTCGGCTGTCACAAACATATGTTTGTGCAAAGCGTGTGCCACTGCTATAGAATAACATGCCTCGGCTGTTACAAAAAGAGTCGTGAGTGCAGAGCGGGTACCATGGTGATATAGTGATAAGGACATAGTAAGCAAGGACACTAGTGAAGCACTTCAAGGAGGACCAATGACAAGGGCACGTGCCAAGAAAGCTAAGGAGGCTTTAAACCAAATGGTGACAACTATAATGGAAGTAAGGCCTAAACTAGAAGGAATAGAGCCCAAATTGGTCAACTACTTGAGTCCACATGAAGGAGGGTTGGGCGCATGACATGCTGCCCATTTTTTTACTTGTTTATTTTTAATAAGTTGTAATAAAATGTGTGGGTGCAGAACATTTAATTAATTAGGCCCCAACACTTAAGTTTATTTTGCATGTGTGTTTATTTCAAATGGAGCAAGGGCTGCTACATGTGTTATCTTGTTGCCTAAGCCCAAATGTTGAGTTATTTTTGTTGTTTTTGTTGGTTTGAATGATGATTGGGCTGAAGCATAAGGAAGGGCGCCATGGAGCTACAAAGGGGGGTGCAAAAGCACTTATTTGGTGTTAGAAGAAGCAATTCTCTGATGCCTTTTTAGATACCTTGCTGAAGAATCAGTTTTGAGAGTTTTGTAACCACCATTCCATTAAGAGTAGACAAAGTCATCAATAGGGAGGTTACAAATTACCACCAAGAATAATGCTAGTTAAGTGGCTTGTCTCCTTCATTGTAAATTCAGCAAAGAGGATCCCTCCCTCTATATATATGTTGTGCCCAAATCAATAAAAGGTTAGCTTGGAATTTTCAGATAATTGATACCTTGTGTATTGTTGAGAGTATGTCTCTCTTGGGTTCTTCATTGAACCTTCCCTTTTGATTTTATCAAGAAACCAAGTTTTCTTGTGGCGATCATTCCCTAAGGCTTATCATTTCTTCTTCTTCTCCATAGAAGCAAGAGTGTGGCGCCTCCCCCATTTCTTTCTATTCCATCTTTTTCATTTCTTCTTTGTTCTAATTTCCTTATTCTGGTTCTTTACTATTCAGCCTTTACATTTCCTTGTCATTTAAATTCTTGCAATTTACAATTCGTTGTCAAATTTATCATTTCCATTATATTATTGTGAATTGAAACTGAATTGCACAAGGATTGATAAATGATGTGAAACTAGGATGACCACCCTTGACAAAAGAAGAACAAAATTGGGCTTTATTGAAATTCGTTGGAAATGACATGTCTGTCTTGTTTTGGCTGAATCAGGAGCTACAGAAGTCCGATTGATATGGTTCTTGATGCGTTGGAAAGGTTACAAAAAGTTCTACAAGTCGTATTTCACGTAGTTTAATCAGATTCAGCTTCTATCATGGTGGAAAATGGATAGGAAGTTGAAGACGAAAATCTGGACTAAAATATTTTAGTTAATTTTGTGTTATTTATTTTAAGTGAGTTGCATTAGCTTTTTATTTAAATTAAGCAAATAATTGTAGCAGCTGCACGCCTTTTGAAATAACCCATTTAGGAGTTGTTGGAGATATGTAACTGCCAGTTTAAAAGCACTACTTAGTGTGCAATTAAGGTCGAGTCATTAGTATAGGAGTTACACTATCAATTGAGCTCATTACTATCTATTAGTGGGCTGTTTCTGAATGTATTGCCATCCTCCTATATGTATGCACGAAATTCATGAATGAAATATAGAATTTGGATGTTAAAAAATTTGTGTTTATCACATTTTGAGAGTCATGCACTCTTGGGTTCTGGATTGAGCCAAAACTGACTTATCAAGAAGCTATCTCGTCTTGTGGCGTCTTCATCTTGCTTATCAATTCCTTAGGGAATTGTGGTGCATCCATCTCTTATCTCTATTCCATTTCTTTTTGTATTTACATGTTCTAAAACTAAGTCAGTTCTATATTGGAAATTCAACCTAAGATCGTTTCTGGATTGAGAGACTTATTTCTCTTGGGTTCTGGATTGAGCCAAAACTGACTTATCAAGAAGTTAACTCTTCTTGTAGCGTCTTCATCTCGCTTATCAATTCCTTAGGGAATTGTGGTGCGTCCATCTCTTATCTCTCTTCCATTTATTTTCTATTTACTTGTTCTAAAATTCAGTTCCACAAAAATTCAACCTAAGATCGCTTCAAAGGCTACTATGGAGGTTGGTAGTCATCAAGTGGTATCAAAGCAAAGGTTGGGGTTGAATTTATTTTTTTAAGTTTTCTTATTCTGTTCATCTCATCTCCATCTCAATTCTGTCCAGAATTTTGTGAAAAAAAGAACGAAAAAAATTGTTTGAGTTTAATCAATTCCTATTGATTGATTGCCACTTGATTCTTTGCAACATGTTGAGATCTTTTAGAAATGAATTTGTTGTTGAGGGATATCAGGTTGGTATGTGGATGAAAAGAACTGCTGAGAGGTTAGATAGAAAAAAAAAGAGCAAGAGGAAAAAAAGAGAGAAAAAGAAAGAACGTGTAGAGAAGAAAATGAGAGGAAGGATGAGGAGATAAGAAGAAAACAAATGGAAGTGAAAAAAAGACGTCAAGATCGCTTTGAGAAAAATTTTGAAGAGTTTAGTAAGGAGTTGAAAATTCTACAAAGAAAATATTTGGGAGAAAAAAAGAGTGTGGAAAAAGAGAGTTTTGATTTTGAAGATAAAATTCAAGAGAGAGAGGTAGAGAAAGAAAAACAAGAAAATGAGGTAAAAGTTGTGGAGGAAGTCATTTTGGAAACTGGATTTTATCCTAGCCTTTTGCCAAGTTCTGTTGATTCTATTATGCAGGGGGTTGAAGATGAAATACCAAAGGAACAATGTAGCGCTTCTATTGAAGGTAAATTGCAAGAGGAATTTGGGGATGTGACTCCAAAGGAAGTACTTTACAACATTGTGCCAAACAAGAGATTAAGGCATCAAGTGGACATCATTCCAAGTGCACCTCTACTCACTAGGCCAACTTTTAAAATTTATGAAGAAGTACCTCCAAAGGAGATTGAAGATGAAGTTCGAAATGACTCCTCCAGCACAGTTGGGAAGCCATGGCCAATTACTACTCTAACCCCTTCTTCTAAGTTTTCTTGTGGTTTCATATGTTGGGATTCTCCTAATTCTATTCCTTTGTCTAACAATTCTCTCATAAGTCTTGAAGAGAAGGCAGTGAATGAAGCAGAATGTTTTCAAGGAGTAGATACCATTTGTGAGCTATGGAAAGATAATTTTGTTCTGGAATCCCAAGAGAAGGAGGATCAAGCTAATCCTTCCACTGACCTTGCAAAATTCACTAACGTGGAAGTTACATGTGATGCATTCTTTAGATTTATTTTTGACCCTGGAGGTATTAGAGCTAGAAATTCGTGGTCGAATTCCCTTGAAGAGGGAGGGAATGATGTGAAACTAGGATGACCACCCTTGACAAAAGAAGAACAAAATTGGGCTTTATTGAAATTCGTTGGAAATGACCTGTATATCTTGTTTTGGCTGAATCAGGAGCTACAGAAGTCCGATTGATATGGTTCTTGATGCGTTGGAAAGGCTACAAAAATTTCTACAAGTCGTATTTCACGTAGTTTAATCAGATTCAGCTTCTATCATGGTGGAAAATGGACAGGAAGTTGAAGACGAAAATCTGGACTAAAATATTTTAGTTAATTTTGTGTTATTTATTTTAAGTGAGTTGCATTAGCTTTTTATTTAAATTAAGCAAATAATTGTAGCAGCTGCATGCCTTTTGAAATAACCCATTTAGGAGTTGTTGGAGATATGTAACTACCACTTTAAAAGCACTAGTTAGTGTGCAATTAAGGTCGAGTCATTAGTATAGGAGTTACACTATCAATTGAGCTCATTACTATCCATTAGTGGGCTGTTTCTGAATGTATTTCCATCCTCCTATATGTATGCACAAAATTCATGAATGAAATATAGAATTTGGATGTTAAAAAAATTGTGTTTATCACATTTTGAGAGTCATGCACTCTTGGGTTCTGGACTGAGCCAAAACTGACTTATCAAGAAGCTAACTCGTCTTGTGGCGTCTTCATCTTGCTTATCAATTCCTTAGGGAATTGTGGTGCATCCATCTCTTATCTCTATTCCATTTCTTTTTGTATTTACATGTTCTAAAACTAAGTCAGTTCTATATTGGAAATTCAACCTAAGATCGTTTCTGGATTGAGAGACTTGTTTCTCTTGGGTTCTGGATTGAGCCAAAACTGACTTATCAAGAAGTTAACTCTTCTTGTGGCGCCTTCATCTCGCTTATCAATTCCTTAGGGAATTGTGGTGCGTCCATCTCTTATCTCTCTTCCATTTCTTTTCTATTTACTTGTTCTAAAATTCAGTTCCACAAAAATTCAATCTAAGATCGCTTCAAAGGCTACTATGGAGGTTGGTAGTCATCAAGTGGTATCAAAGCAAAGGTTGGGGTTGAATTTATTTTTTTAAGTTTTCTTATTCTGTTCATCTCATCTGCATCTCAATTCTGTCTAGAATTTTGTGAAAAAAAAACGAAAAAAAAATTCTGTTTGAGTTTAATCAATTCCTATTGATTGATTGCCACTTGATTCTTTGCAACATGTTGAGATCTTTTAGAAATGAATTTGTTGTTGAGGGATATCAGGTTGGTATGTGGATGAAAAGAACTGCTGAGAGGTTAGATAGAAAAAAAAAAGAGCAAAAGGAAAAAAAGAGAGAAAAAGAAAGAACGTGTAGAGAAGAAAATGAGAGGAAGGATGAGGAGATAAGAAGAAAACAAATGGAAGTGAAAAAAAGACGTCAAGATCGCTTTGAGAAAATTTTTGAAGAGTTTAGTAAGGAGTTGAAAATTCTACAAAGAAAATATTTGGGAGAAAAAAAGAGTGTGGAAAAAGAGAGTTTTGATTTTGAAGATAAAATTCAAGAGAGAGAGGTAGAGAAAGAAAAACAAGAAAATGAGGTAAAAGTTGTGGAGGAAGTCATTTTGGAAACTGGATTTTATCCTAGCCTTTTGCCAAGTTCTGTTGATTCTATTATGCAGGGGGTTGAAGATGAAATACCAAAGGAACAATGTAGCGCTTCTATTGAAGGTAAATTGCAAGAGGAATTTGGGGATGTGTCTCCAAAGGAAGTACCTTACAACATTGTGCCAAACAAGAGATTAAGGCATCAAGTGGACATCATTCCAAGTGCACCTCTACTCACTAGGCCAACTTTTAAAATTTATGAAGAAGTACCTCCAAAGGAGATTGAAGATGAAGTTCGAAATGACTCCTCCAGCACAGTTGGGAAGCCATGGCCAATTACTACTCTAACCCCTTCTTCTAAGTTTTCTTGTGGTTTCATATGTTGGGATTCTCCTAATTCTATTCCTTTGTCTAACAATTCTCTCATAAGTCTTGAAGAGAAGGAAGTGAATGAAGCAGAATGTTTTCAAGGAGTAGATACCATTTGTGAGCTATGGAAAGATGATTTTGTTCTGGAATCCCAAGAGAAGGAGGATCAAGCTAATCCTTCCACTGAACTTGCAAAATTCTCTAACGTGGAAGTTACATGTGATGCATTTTTTAGATTTATTTTTGACCCTGGAGGTATTAGAGCTAGAAATTCGTGGTCGAATTCCCTTGAAGAGGGAGGGAATGATGTGAAACTAGGATGACCACCCTTGACAAAAGAAAAACAAAATTGGGCTTTATTGAAATTCGTTGGAAATGACCTGTATATCTTGTTTTGGCTGAATCAGGAGCTACAGAAGTCCGATTGATATGGTTCTTGATGCGTTGGAAAGGCTACAAAAAGTTCTACAAGTCGTATTTCACATAATATAATCAGATTCAGCTTCTATCATGGTGGAAAATGGACAGGAAGTTGAAGACGAAAATCTGAACTAAAATATTTTAGTTAATTTTGTGTTATTTATTTTAAGTGAGTTGCATTAGCTTTTTATTTAAATTAAGCAAATAATTGTAGCAGCTGCATGCCTTTTGAAATAACCCATTTAGGAGTTGTTGGAGATATGTAACTGCCACTTTAAAAGCACTAGTTAGTGTGCAATTAAGGTCGAGTCATTAGTATAGAAGTTACACTATCAATTGAGCTCATTACTATCCATTAGTGGGCTGTTTCTGAATGTATTTTCATCCTCCTATATGTATGCACGAAATTCATGAATGAAATATAGAATTTGGATGTTAAAATAATGTGTGTTTATCACATTTTGAGAGTCATGCACTCTTGGGTTCTGGATTGAGCCAAAACTGACTTATCAAGAAGCTAACTCGTCTTGTGGCGTCTTCATCTTGCTTATCAATTCCTTAGGGAATTGTTGTGCATCCATCTCTTATCTCTATTCCATTTCTTTTTGTATTTACATGTTCTAAAACTAAGTCAGTTCTATATTGGAAATTCAACCTAAGATCGTTTCAAAGGCTACTATGGAGGTTGGTAGTCATCATTTTTCCCAGGTGGTTCATGTTCGATCTTCTCCTCGGGTCGTAAAATGGTGGTCACCTGATCCTAGTTAGGTGAAGATTAACTGCGATGGAGCGGTATCTCAGTTTGGGTCTTCTGCGGCGGCTGGCGGTGTCATCCAGGGTCACGGTGGAGCATTCATTTGTGGATTTTGCACTAGTCTTCAGCCTTGCTCTACTACTACTGCAGAGCTTTGGGCTATTCACATGGGGTTGTCACTATCCTTGCACAAGGAGCTCCATATAGTAGTTATTGAGTCTGACTCAATGACGACAGTTAAATTTATTCAGTTAGGGTGCTCCTCGCAACATCCTCTTTTTAACTTGGTGACAGATATTAAATCCCTTATGACAATTGGTGGTGACGTGGTTATTGAGCATATCTTTCAGGAGGCTAACATGTGGCAGACGGTTTTGTCAAGTTTGGGCTTAGTCTATAAGCTTGTAGTAGGGTTTTTGATTGTATTCCAGATTTTGTGTTAAATGCCTGTAGGGCAGATGTTGTCGGGACTTGGTTTCCCAGAGGTTGTTGATCTTATTTTCCTAAAGGGGTTTAACCCCCCTGTTGTCAACCATAAAAAGTCATTTAACATATGACTGACGCACAGATACAATAAAAATAATTTTCACTTATGTTCTTGATTTTTGCATGTTGACAATAATATATATATTCACCAAAATTAATATGGAAGGCAAAAATCTTTCTCAGAATACAATAGTAACGAAAAGTGACTAGACTTCATGCAAATTTCTAATTCTTCTTTTTTTAAAAAAATAAATTAAAACTATATAAAATAAATATTCAAGTTGTAATCGTAGAAATAATGGCAACTTGTACTCATAACAACTATTAAATTGAGTTGAGACTAACCAGAAGTTCAAAAGAAATGAATTTTGTTAACCAAATCAGAGTGCTATTATCCCCAAGAAGCAGCTTTAGATACCACATGTAACACCCCATTGTCACATAATTAACCTAAATCACTTAATTAACGTGAATACGCTTAAGTAAAAATATGAAAGAATCAAAACTAAAACATAAATAAGACAACGACATGTTACAGTATAGTAAACATGAGTGTCATACTATATAGGCAAAATTGCTCTGTAGGTCCCTTAACTTATTTTTTGGTAACGAATCAATCATTTATCTTTTTTTTTTCTCGAATTGGTCCTTTATCTTCTTTTTTTTCGAACAGGTCCTTCAAATTTTTAATATGTTTCAAAAAGGTCCAAGTTTTTAGTATATTTCAAAATGAATGGACATGTAGGACTACTTTTAGTATGTTTTTCAAATCTAAAGGACCTATTCGGGAAAAAAGAAAGATAAAGGATTGATTCGAAAACATTTTAAAACATAAAGGACCTATTCGGGAAAAAAAAGATAAAGGGCTTATTCGTTACCAAAAAATAAGTTAAGGGACCTACAGAGCAATTTTGCCTAATATATAAGTACATATGTGTCATCAAAAAGTAGCCTTCTCACCAAGGCCTGGGTCATCAGAGTATGCAACTAGCGTAGTGTGAATAGTATGGTACAGTCATCCAAAATATATAAAACCTATAAGGCTAACCTACGCCTCATCTAAACAAAACGAAAGAAACAAGCCATCACAGAAAGACTCCTGGCTTAAGCAACCAAAATCCTCAGCTAAGGGGATATTGAGAGCTCCCGCTCTGAGTTCCTGCTCGCCTCGGGAACAGACGACGATAATCATGGGCAGTCATGTGATGGGATGGTCCAGATGCCACTCCACCCCTATGTCGGTGTCTCCCCTTGTGGCTCGATCCGCTCGGGTGGCTAGTAGAAGGCACCGGCATCGGATGCGAAGGGATAGGATCCGGGAGGAATGTCTGGTGCCTGCCACATACGTGCGAATGGGAGCCGCTGGTAGATGCGAAAGTCTCCTGCAAAGCTAGAAATAGGAAAACCAGGAATGGGAAAATAAATGGAGATCGTCCCAGTGTATATGACCGCCTGACAAGCATGGTCAATCTCCTAGCCCATGCCGTCAAAGTCATGGTAATGAATCTCAAAGTCCCCCGAGACAGGGATCCTCGGCAGTTACATCATCGAAGGATGCATCAGAAGGAACTGCTCCTTCGGGTGTGGCTGTGGCTGCATGATCTTCCTCAACAAAGTCTAAAACAGAAATAATATATACACATAAGCATGCAAACACAGGGAGGTAAGAACAACACATTCATTATAAAGCGGGAAATGTAAAAGTAGAACGAGAGTATGACAGTCCATTACAATAATTCAAGCAATCACATATATTACAAATTGGACCTAACTACCCTCTTCCACTTATCCCATGTCTTTCTATGAGTTTGTGCATATGTTCCTACTATTGTTACTGTACTCTCCATTTCTGATCGTATTTTGGCAATGCGTTATTTAGCATTATTATAGTATATTTTGCTGTATTTATGCTATAATAAGCAGTTTCTTGTTCGCTAAGCAAGTGATTGAATTAAATTAAGATCAAATTGAATTTGAGAATTAGTATTTTATATTAATTCATGGTTCGAATATCGTCAAAAAATTCTAACGAAGTTTCGTCGCGTTTTGAATCACTGGGCAGTTTTGTCGCAGATAAAATTTTAAACGAACCCCGATTTCGATGATAATCGAATCGTAACTTATTGTGACTATTTTTTAGTGTTTTAGATTTTTTTTATTATTTAAGATAATATTTTATCACGCGATGAATTAATTTCCTGTAAATTAATTTTCGCGAATTTTCGGTAACGCGGTTACTCGACACCGTGTTCCTTCTTGCAACTTGTTCCTTCTTCTTTTCACTACCATTTAGCTCCTCATTTAAGCAAGTTGAGAGCCACATTTCCTCCCCCATAACCAACCCCTAGGCCGCGAGCTCCATAGGTGGAGGAGGTAGTGATTTTTCCAGCTTTGTTCTTGTTTTTATGTCTTAATGATTGCTTGATCATGATCAATGAAGGAAATGAGCACTTAAATCCCTCAATCTTGGAACCCTAGGCGCTAACCCTAAGGGAAGAAGAGGGGTTGTGTGATCTTGAGGTGAATCAATTCAATTAGTTGATGATTCTTGCTTATTAGATGTTCTTGTTGCTATTTTAGTCACTAATTTTGAATTGAAAGATGGATTGGTAAGTTTTTCATGAAACCCTTGAATCTTAATTTGGGATTGGCCATGAATTAGGCTTTGTTTTGTGAAATAGTTTTTTGTTTTGTGAAAGGAATTTCATATGGAATGATGTTGTTAAATTGAATTGGAAGTTTGCAAATTTTTTTTTTTGGAAGAAGGATGTGTTGGCCGCGAGCTATACTAGGCTTGGGAGGCAAAATTTTTGTGTTCTCAGTATTTAAAATAGTAGACATAATTGTTGTATAAGTTTCAAAAATTATGGAAGTGATCGGATTGAATTTGGAGTTGTTTTGGATTTTTAGGCTATGAAACACATAAGGTAAGTTCGGTTCCTTGAGACCCAAGAAACTAAGTGGAGCCTTGACTCAAGGATTTTGGGAAAAGAATTTGATAAATGATGTTGTTTCATATTTTAAGTTGGAAAGGAAAATGATTTTCTTTTAGTCTTAAGAATTTTATTCTTTTAATTGTTGTTAGTTTTAAGTGTGTGTAATTCTTTAAAAACAAGTATTTCAAATTATGTTTCTAAGTGTAAGTGATTTGGTTAATAAGAGGGTTTTAGGTTGTGGGTGCCTAAGGAGTTTAAACTAAATCCCTAGATTTGTGCTAAGTTTGTTCCGTGTGTTAGGACTTGAGTGATCCGAGTTCGTGTTGCGAGTGATCGAGACGTTCTTGGACACGTGACTTGGCAACTTCGATAAGGACACTTCACATTCACTACCTGCTATAGTATGTTAGTGTAAGGGCTACTTCTAGACAAGCTTAGGATTTTTATTCGCTTTTCGATCGAAGAAGTCTGAGAACCTCAGGGTTCGAAGTGAGGGTCTCGTACCCCTTCGATTTTATTGTTTAAGCTTATTGTTATTATCTCGTGGGCTTGGTAAAAGTGGTTGGTATTCTGACTCCGACCCCCCACACTTTTTTTTTTAAATGAAGGAAAGGAGCCTCGTTAAAACCTTCTGATGCAAAACCCTCCTTAGGGAAAAAACAACTAGAAGGAAAAAGCGTGCTCCTCCCTGTTATTATTGAAAAAAATGGCAAACAGAATACAGAGAGAACATGGGGGGGCTACACCAAAACCCATGCAAAGAAAGAGAAAGCAACAGAAGTAACCCCAAACACAAGGGTAAAAGAACCAAACAAATAACTAAGCAAATCTATAGGCAGGGAAGCCAAACCTATTATTAAAAAACTCAACAGCAATAAAAGTAGGGATGTTATTCCACCAAATAAAGTCCGTCTGAGAGGCCCCGAATTTGGCCAGCTTATCCGCACAAGCATTCCCCTCCCTGTAGTGTTTGATTACCTCTTTGTTAACTCAACCGAGTTCCAAAGGGTTGACCTGTGTTATTGGTGCTGATGATTGTTTGTGGTTTGTTGGATTGAAATGTATTGTTGGATTGAGATGTATTGTGGGTGATATTTCTAGTTGAATATTTAATTGATGTGGATGGTTAAATATTTGATTTTGCCTGATTAAATTGTCATATGTGTTGACATATTCATTGGGATTGGTGGAGGGCATGTGCCTCGTCTGCAGTATAACTTCGATTGGGAGGCATGTGTTGCATATAACTTCCATAAAAGTCATGTATTATGTCTGTAGTAGAACTTTGACCTGAATAGCCAAGGGTGAAAAAGTCCCCTAAAGCTACGGCTGGTATTCAGTTGCGATGTTCGTTATTCTGGAATCATAAACAGTGACATTTAGTTGCATTGGAGGGCATTTATGCACATTGTTGTTCTGTAGATTATGTTGTGTTATATTGTATATGCGTATTTAAGAAGTTGACCCTTTCTCATGGTTCCTTCAACTGATGATGGTAACCCAGACGATGGTGAAGACAATGGAGATCCCGACGATGTTGTCAGGAGACCTTAAGGCGGCCCCCTCAGTGATGGAGTTCGACCCCATCTCCCATCGAGTTGTATATACTGGGGATGTAGTGCAGACCTTTAGAGTGGACGGACTGGTACTACATCAGGAGACCTCAAGGCGGACAGTAAGCTTTCCAGCACGAATGATGCAGATTGTGGATGCATGGCATAGCATTCAGCAGGACCGAGTGCTACAGGCTTCCTCTTCTTCTCCAGAGGGATCTTTTGAGATTCCGAGGCGGACTACTACTCGTTATGCGTTGTGGCCCAGAGGTGCCAGGATCAGGATAACCGCTCGAAAGAGCGTGGGTGTTCGACGTTGGACAGCCGGAGCATCGACCTCACGTGTAGCAGTAGCTACCCCAATTGTAATGACCCGTTTTCGGAGCGCTACTAAAGTAGATATTCTGACAAAAGTTGACATATTTCTGAAAGGCGAAATACCCTGTATTTCACATTTTCCGAAAATGTGGTTCTATATTTTTTTAACTTCTTTAAAAGGGTAGTCAGAGTATTACAGCGATTTTAGAAGCATGGCGGTGAATAATTAAAGACACTAAATAAACCACATTAACCATACTCATCTATTCCATCAATTCCTATACGACAATACATGTCTGGAAACATAATAGGCCTTTAATTAAAAAACTGAAATAACTACAAATATTCTATAGCTGGTCGACATGCTACATCCCTTACTAAACTTCTAGTAAGTTACCCCAGAAGTTCAAGTAAGAAGCCGGACGGCTATCCTCAGCTACTCTTCTCCGCAGTTTCGAGTCCTCCGCTTGCTCTGCCATCTGGGTTACATTCATTAATTGAAAGAACCACTGGCAAGGGTCAATTTCTTAAAATAAAGAGACAGGTGCACATACGACAACACATTTGGCAACAAGGCATATAACGACACAACATAAATACAGGAAATAGCAATTATGCACCAATGCCCCAAAATGCAACTCCTAGACACCCTCTACAATTTTTCGGAAATAACGCCAAACAAGCTACTGAAATCCAGCCATAGGCTTTGGGCTCCACGACCACCCTAGGATATTCAGGACCAGTTCCTTGACATTAAGACGTCTAACTAAGTTGCCGAAAAACAAGGGGGTCCTAGCACCCTAAGTTTATTCGGGATATAGTTCAAAAACGCCACGACGACACTTTCTCCACCCCAATGAATAAATCGACCCATACAATAATTCAAGAAAGCAAACTCGAATAATTATTCAATCGCATATTAAATAAATATTCACACAAAGCTCAATACAAGACAACCCAATTCAACAGTATCAAGCAATATAGTCATATCACAACAGTCGGAATACAATTCATCCCTCTGCAGCTCAGTGGAGTTGACAGAGAGGAAATCAAACAAGTGTGGGGGGTTAGGAACAGTTGCCAACCACTTGCAGACAAGCCCACTAAATAATCATAATTAAAGTTTTAAGAACTAAAAATCGAAGGGGTACGAGACCCTCACTTCGAACCCTGAGGTTCTCAGACTTCTTCGCTTTATGACAGAAATTTAAAATCTATCCATATCTACAAGTTGCCTGTAACGACCTGTTTCTGGACCATTAATAAACTAGGAATATACCTATATGCGACACGTTTTTAAAACGGTACTCTTGTGTCCTTTAGAAAATGCGGTCTATTTTTTAAAAAAAAAAATCATATCCGCATAGTACTCATAGTACACACAGAGTTGTAGCAACTTTTAGAAACATGGTGCAATCTAAGATACATGCGATGAATTTTTAAAACGGTACTCTTGTGTCCTTTGGAAAATGCGGTACAGTTTTTTTTTTAAAACAACATCATCCGTAAGCACGCACAGAATACTTACTGCGTTTCGAAACATGGTGCAATCTAGGACACAAGTTACATACTGGAAATACATACATGCACAATATATATATATATCCATCATACATAGTACGTACAAAAGGAAACAAAGTAGTAATGTATGAGAGAATACACCTATGATATGAATACCCTCGCGAGAGTGATTATACCCTGGGGCACTCCCGGCAGACACCCGCGCAAGGGGCTGCTCCAAAAGTAAAGCCACCAGTCTACCTTGTATCAACAAGACATCACTAGCCCGACTGGTCACCCACAAACTGTACACAAAAGACATATACTACAGTCCTACAAAAAAGAAATATAACAGCAGTCAGACAACATAGCACTACAGGTAACTATCCAGATCCTCAGATGGATCCTCCTCCTCCTCCTTGTCATCCATCGGGTCCTCGCCTATCAAGTCGATAACAGGTGCTGCCACATGCACAACCTCTGGCACATCTCCGGGAATATACTCTCCAGCAATCACATCCTCGTCAGATCTAGCTCCTAGACAATCCGCCTCTCCACACACCACGCAAACAGGAGGTGGATCCACTGGTGGGGTGGGGGTCCTAATAACAGAAGGAGAACCCGGTCCTACTAGAGGACTCTGAACAACAGCTGCTCTGGAGGTAGACGCTCTTATTGTCCCGCGTCAAATCACACTCTTGCGAGCGGTCCATCTGACTCTCGGTCCTCGCCCTCTAGCTCGGGCAGTAAGTCTGGAAGTAGTGCTCCTAGGGATCTCAAGGGGTGCCTCTGGTGACGAAGAAGAGACTAGCATAGCCCTCTCGCACTGAATGGTACGCCAAGCATTAACCACCTACATAGTCCGGATAGGAAAGCTCACTGTACGTCGTGACACCTCTTGCCTCACAGCAACACCGTCCTCTCTGAAAGTCTGTACAATATCCCCGGTATATACAACACGGTGAGAGGTGGGGTCAAACTCCATCGCCGCGGCCTGCTCGATGTCGGGGAAATCAAAGATGACCTTCGGCGACGTCCGCATCGCCGGAATCAGTACGCTCTTCGTCATCACCTGGGTAGCCATCATGAATCGAAGGTACCACAGGAAATGGTCAACTTCTCAACGAATCAAGATATAATAATTCATAAAGTAATAAGCAAACAACATTGTATACAGTTCATAAGGCTCAACTCAAAACTCTCGCTCAAGACTCGAGTCACGACTCATTTTCTCTCGACTCGACAATTTTTTCGGAAAGCAGACGCCGATCCATCCACTGAATACCAGCCGTAGCTTTGGGATCTTTGCTCTCCCTAGGACATTCAGCTCCGGTTCCTTAATGCTACGACGCTTAGGAGCCCCCGTGAACCAAGAGGACCTAGCACCCTCAGTCGTCCGGGTCGCAACTCATAAATGTCTCGACGACTCGACTACTCTCACACTCGATGAACAGTTCGCCGCATACGATATTCAAAGAGCGGTTCGCAATATTATTCGACCGCATATCAAATAATTTGAGAGCAAGCTTAATATGATGAAACGCAATTCAACAAACATAGGCAGCATAAGCAGTTCACATTGTGAAACACAATTCAATACATAAGCAATTCACGGCAGTTATTGAATCACATATTAAATAAATGCATAACTCAACAACATCGTCATTCACATCATGGAATCCATCCCTCTGCAACTCAATGGAGTTGACAGAGAGGTACAACAAGTGTGGGGGGTTGGTGCCAGGAGACCAACCACAATATTTTTCACCCACGAACGACTCGGAATATAGGCGACCGCACGACAATAATCACGAAGGGGTTCAGAAACCCTAACTTCGAACCCGAAGGGTTCTCAGACTTCTTCGTATTCAATAAAAGCAATTAAATAGATGGAAGCCTAAAAATATCTAAAGTTGCCCTTACAACAAGTTGTCGCTAACGTAGCTCCGAAGTCCTCAAGTCCGCGTCGCTCGGTCTCCGGTGTTACGATTCCTATCACCACGACAATTTAGTACGCTTCTAAGTAAAACTAAAACTTAGCTCTCACTTAGCCCTTTCCTAACCAAACTCAACAAGCATTAAAAACAATACTAGCCCTTAGAAAAGAAATAAAATCTTAAACTACAAGGTTTTCTTGTATTACAAGTAACACCAAAAATAACTCTTTTTCATAAGTTCAAAACTTTATCACAAGATCTACAAGCATTTAATCAAGTTTAACAACCAATATTTTTCTAAAAACCCTCCTAAGCCTCACGGCCTCTCTACTCCCTTTTTCTCCCAAAAATATTTGCTAAAACTCTTTTTCATCGTTACAAGCATTTTCAAATCAAGACATCAAGCAACATAATTCATAGTTAAAACACATACAAAAATATGTTTCCAAATCCTTTTCCAATCAAATAGCTAGTGCCATTTTCAATCTTTCCAATCAAATCTTACATTTTAATCTATCCTTTAAGAATCGATTTTGCACCAAAGCATAAACTAACACCTAATTTAATTCATGCAAATCTATCTCAAAAACCTTAAAATTAACCAAGACATTTAATTAAACACTTGAACACAAGATTATGCATCACAACCCAATTTTTCTATAGTTCAAGAATAGGAAAAATTCCAAAAATGACAAGTTTAAGCATACAATTCAAAACTAACCTTCCAACAAGCATCAAGCAACTTTAACTAACCCAATTAAATAACAAATTACATGATTGAACCACTCACACCCACTTTTCCCCAAATTCAAGAAGGAACATAAACCCTAGAAATCAAGTTTCACATGCTCATCGAAAATTATAGCCCAATCAAACATCATACAACTTCCAATAACACATATAAACCATCAATTAGTTGATTCAAGTAGGATCACATCATTTTCCCCTCTTTCACCACTTAGGGTTTCGCCCTAAGGCTTAAAGGAGAGGATTGATGATGTCTCATCTCCTCTTGATCATCATCAACTATCAAACAACACATAAACATCAATTAATTAAAACTAGAACAAGCAAAATCAAGTAATAAAAAAAAGGGGTGTATGGCGCTGATTATGGGGCTGTTTTGGGGCCAAGAAAAATTGATTTTCTACTACTCAAATGGTTGGATACATAGGTGATAGAGTATAGAAGAAAACCTAGCAAGAAAACTAAGTATGGAAGCAAAATCACAAGAGGTGAAATGGGGGTGGAAATCGCGATTTTAAACAGAAAATGGGAGGAAGAAAATCTGTTTTTTTCCTTACTTTAAATGGTGAAGTTGATGAGGAACTAGGTGGAGATGAAGGATTGAAGCAAGTTTAATGAATACTTCAAGTTGTAAAGCTCAAAGAAAATGGAGAAATCAACCATGGAAGCTTGGAACTCTTGTCTTGCTCAAGAAGGAAGAAAAGAAGAAGAGATAGATGAGGATGAGGGAGTATCACGAGGGGTGGGTGCTGTTTAGGGCTCACCCTCTCATTTTATTCCACTTAAAATTAATTAAACAATAGTTAATAAGAGGAAAATAAGTAAAAGTAACATTTTTTTGAATTAAACCACACTTAGTGACACCTAATCTACTTCAAAAGATACTAATCCCATCACTTAATCTATCCCATCTAAACTCACCTCACTCATGATCACCCTCTAAATCTAGAGTCTTAAGGTTTTAAAACACGGCGATAAAAAAACGCGTTACCGATTTATTTCTCGCCGATAAAATCCCGAAAAATTAATTTGCGAGAAATTAATTCATCGCGTGATAATATTATATTATAAATAATAAAAACAACCTCAATCACTTAAAAATAATTAAAACAAGTTACGATTCGATTTTCATCGAAATCGGGGCTCATTTTAAATTTTATCTGCGGCAGAAACTGCTCGGCGATTTGAAACGCGACGAAACTTCGTTAGAATTTTTCGACGATATTCAAACCACGAATTAATATAAGAATATTAATTCTCAATTATATTTGCTCTTGATTTAATTAAATCACTTACTTAACGAACAAAAAAATGCTTTATTATAGTGTAAATACGACAAAATATACTAAATAACGCTATTTAACGTATCGTAGAAATACGCGTGTTACAGTAAGTGTCAGACACCTCTTTGTTGGTATCAGGATGGTGAAAGCTCTTTTGTGGGACCAGATTTGATTCAGCAGACTGCTGAGAAGATACGGCAGATCAAAGAAAGGATGAGAGCGTCCCAGAGTCGACAGAAGAGTTATGCAGATCAGGGTCGCTGCCTGCTAGAATTTGCAAAAGGAGAGCATGTATTCCTCCGAGTCACACCGACAACTGGAGTTTCTCGAGCGATCAAATCCAAAAAGCTTACTCCTAAGTTCATTGGACCCTAGCAGATTCTTCGTCGTATTGGTCCAGTGGCATATCAAATAGCCTTACCACCACTCCTGTCTAATATTCACGACGTCTTTCACGTCTCGCAGTTGCGAAAGTATTTTTCGACCCTTCTCACATTATGGAGCCTGATGTGATTCAACGGAAGGACGACTTGTCTTTTGAGGTATCTCCTGCAAGGATTATCAATAGGAAGATCAAGCAACTGAGGAACAAAGAAATTCAGCTTGTCAAGGTAGTTTGGAACCAGAAGACAGGTGATGCAACTTGGGAGCCGGAAGAGAAGATGAGAGGGCAGTATCCAGAGTTGTTTCTTGGTACATATCTAACCTATAGTTTTGAGGACGAAACTATTTTTAGAGGGGGAGTATTGTAACACCCGTATTTTCGCAATGCGTTATTTAGCATTATTATAGTATATTTTGATGTATTTATGCTATAATAAGCAGTTTCTTGTTCGCTAAGCAAGTAATTGAATTAAATTAAGATCAAATTGAATTTGAGAATTAGTATTTTATATTAATTCATGGTTCGAATATCGTCGAAAAATTCTAACAAAGTTTCGTCGCGTTTAGAATCACCGGGCAGTTTTGCCGCAGATAAAATTTTAAACGAATCCCAATTTCGATGAAAATCGAATCGTAACTTGTTGTGATTATTTTTTAGTGTTTTAGATTGTTTTTATTATTTAAGATAATATTTTATCATGCGGTGAATTAATTTCTCGGTAAATTAATTTTCGCGAATTTTTCGGTAACGTGGTTACTCGACACCGTGTTTTTAGTACTCTTAAGGCTCTAGGATTAGAGGGTAATCATGAGAGATGAGAGATTAGATGGGTTAGACTAATTGATGGGATTAGCATCTTACTTTAGTGAGATGTGTCACTTTTTGGGTGATTAACTTTTTATTACTTTTTCAAAATGATTTTTAACCATGTGTTTACTTAAGTTAGTATTTGTTTTAATCCCTTCCCTCCTTTTTGTTCAGCTGGTCGAACCCCCTCTCACTCTCTAACCCCTCATTTCATTTCATCTTCATTATTCTAGTGAGAGAAAACTTGGGAGCTCACCCATGGCAATCTTCCTCTTCATCTCTTGAGTTTGTTTCACCTCCATTCTTCCACACTTCTTGCAACTTGTTCCTTCTTCTCTTCATTACCATTTAGCTCCTCATTTAAGCAAGTTGAGAGCCACATTTCCTCCCCCATAACCAGCCCCTAGGCCGGGAGCTCCATAGGTGGAGGAGGTAGTGATTTTTCTTGCTTTGTTCTTGATTTTATGTCTTCATGGTTGCTTGATCATGATCATGATCAATGAAGGAAATGAGCACTTAAATCCCCAAATCTTGGAACCCTAGGCGCTAACCCTAAAGGAAGAAGAGGGGTTGTGTGAGGACAAGGACTCGAGGCGAGCGATAATACGCTAGTGGACAAACTTGGTAAGGGCGCTTCACATTTAATACCTTTCATAGTATGTTAGTGTAAGGACAACTTTAGATATTAATAGGAATTTAAATTCAAGTATTTATGCGAAGAAGTCTGAGAACCTCAGGGTTCAAAGTGAGGTCTTGTACCCCCTTCGTTTTATAGCCTTGTAATATTATAATTATTTAGTAGGCTTGTCTGCAAGTGGTTGGCAGTTGTCCCCAACCCCCCACACTTGTTTGATTGCCTCTCTGCTAACTCCATTGAGTTGTAGAGGGATGAACTGAGTTGTTTGACTGTCGTTGTTTGCTGAGTTATGATTATTGAGATGAATAGCTTATACTGCTGAACTGTTCGCACTATTTTGAGCTTGGCATGAATAGTATTTGATACGCGGTTAAATACTTATTCGAATTTGCTTCTTGAATTATCATATGCGTTGGTTGATTCATTGGGGTGGTTAAGGTGTTGTCGAAGTCGTTGGAGTCGTCGTGACGTTTTTGAACTTCAACCTGAATAACCAAGGGTGATAGGGTCCCCTGAAGCTATGACTTGGGTGATAGGGTCCCCAAAGCTATGGCCGGTGTCGGAACCGAACCATCTAGGGTGATAGGGTCCCCTAAAGCTACGGTTTGGGTAATAGGGTCCCCAAAGCTACGACTGGTATTCAGCAGCTTGCTCGGCGTTATTTCCGGAATTGTAAAATGTGATGGGAGAGTGTCGTGAGTTGCATTATGGGGCATTTGTGTACCTTGTTATCTCTTGTTCTATAGTGGTGTGTAGTTACATTTACAGGCATTGATGTATTCTTACGGAATGATGTGTTCTGTTATGCTGCATTATATTATATCATGCTATTTTGGATTATCTGGTGTATTTTAAGAAGTTGACCCTTGCCCGTGGTTCCTTCAATTGATGATGGTAACCCAGACGATGACAGACGTGGTGGAGATTCCGGCGATGACGATATTGTCGGAAGTGGCCTTTGACTTCCCGAGCATGGAGATTCCCTCTTGGAGTTAAGCCCCACTCCCGGCTGGGATATATATATAGGAGGCGTGTTAGAGACCTTCGCGTGAGTGGACTGACAAGGATGCAGACGACTTGATGCAGAAGACTGAGGAGGACCCGTCAGAAGAATTGAGTAGTGATGTGCAGTGGTTGATTGATGACATCTGCCTACTTTGTATATAGTTTTAGTTTGTGACCAGTCTGTCTGTTTTGCTAGACCTTTGTGGTAGCTGTTGTTTTGGTGTCCAGGTTTTTACTTTTGGAGCAGCCCCCTGCGTGGGTAACTGCCGGGAGTACCTCAGAAGTATGATTACTCGTGTTAGGGTCTTCATACTTTAGGTGTATTCCTATTTATGCATATTTATTTACTATTTCTATATGTGAAATTCTTCAACTGGCAATCTTTTGGAAGTTGCGAATATGTATTTGTGTTCAGTTGTAATGGTCCTTTTACATTTAGAATTCCGTCATGTTTCAAAAACGCTGTTGATACTCTGACTGTGTTTTGTAAAAGGCCTTTGTTTATAAAATAGAAAAAAAAATTTACCGCATTTTCCATAAGACACGAGAGTATTATTTCGAAAACTTCCTTGCATTTAGAGTTTGTTCTAGTTTAGTAGCGCTCCGGAAATGGGTCGTTACAATAGTGGTATCAGAGCGGTTCAGTTCTAACCGGACTGTGTGTTGGGTAACTAAGCTGGTCACCGTGTCGGGATTTGCTTTGTCGGGTAGCTAGTCGTGTTTGTTTTGTTGTTGTTTGATGAGTGAAGCAGCTTTGCTTAAAATTGTGTGGATTGTTTCTCATTTGAAGCAATATGTGATAGCACAACACTTGAGTATGAGGTTCTGACAGGTTTTGAACCTTGTAGGAATCTAATGCCACTTCGCAGAGACCGTACGTTTGGACCTGATAACTCAACTATGGACAGGGCAATTCAAGCGATGACAGAAATGGCAGCGGCTATGGCTCAACAATCTGTTGCTGCGACCCAACAATCTGCTGCTATGGCTCAATAGACTGCGGCCATGAACCAACATAATCTACAGCAACAACAGAGGGTCGAGAGGGATGCAGAGGCTAGAGGACTGGCCGATTTTCGTAAGCACGATCCACCAAGGTTCTATGGTGAACCCAATCCGGACAAGGCAGATATGTGGATCCAAGAGATAGAGAAGATTTTTGAGGCACTTCACTGCCCAGAGAACGTCAAGGTGAATTACGCGTCTTACTTGCTGCTGGGAGATGCCGAGCATCCGTGGAAGGGAGTCGACAGCTTGTCGATTTACCGAGCGCCGAGATTAGCTGGGAAATCTTTCGCAGAAGATTTTTAGAGAAGTACTTTCCGGAGACTGCACGGATGGAAAAGGAACAAGAATTCCTTCGTTTACATCAGGGCCACATGACGGTATCGGAGTATGCCGCAAAGTTCGAGTCACTTTCGAGGTACTTCAGTCCATTTCGTGATCGGGCAGATCAGAATTGGTTGAGCGATAGATTTTAGCGGGGACTGAGGTTCGACATCCAGACGTCTGTGGTGTCCCTGAGAATTGGAACTTTCAAGAGTTGGTCGATAGATGCATCGAGGTGGAAGGTGTGAGGACTCGCAAGAGAAAGAATGGTGCAGGTGGACCTATCAGATCGCAGAATCAAGGACAGGGGAATGATCAGAAGGGAAAACGGCAAGAGAAACCTTACAAAAGACCTCAGGGAAACAATCGAGCGATGTCGCCCATGGCCCGTAATTCAAGTGGTGGAAGCAGTTAGAGATGGACAACTTTGCTATCGCTGCGAAAAGACCGGACATCTTGCTAACGATCAAGATCGAAGGACCCAGTGTGTTTCAACTGCAACAAACCGGGACATTTTGTCAAGGACTGCAAAGCTCTAAAGGCGGAACTGAGAGTGAGCGCGGAAAAAGCGAAGGGAAAGCGTCCGACTACCTCGGGTAGAGTCTTCTGTATGGGCGGCAGAGAAGCAGAGCAATCGGATGATTTGAGCCAGTGGAATTGCGGAATTGAGGGTAATTCTCTATTCATATTCTTCGATTCAAATACCGCACACTCTTTTATTCCTTTGAATTGTGTGAGCTGCTTGAAATTGCCTGTGACTGTTTTATCTTTCGACTTAGTAGTGGCTACTCCAGTTGCTAAGATTCTAGTTTCCAACACTGCATGACTTCGTTGTGTGGTGATTGCTTAGTGTAGAAAGTTCATGTTAATTTGATTTGCTTACCTTTTAAAAGTCTTGACGTTATTCGCGGGATGAATTGGTTTTCGTACCACCAAATCCTTTTGGACTGTGCCCAAAAATCGTAGTATTCCCAATTCTGAAGTTTCTAAATACCTTTCTGTTAATTCCATCGGAGTTTCTTGCAAGAACGAGCTCAGGGTTTCATATTCCCTTGCCAGTGGTTCTTTCAATTTAATGATCAGAACCCAGATGGCGAGCAAGCGGAGGACTCAAAATCATGAGAAGAGTAAATCGAAGTCTTAGAATGTACCAGTTCGCGATGGTATTCCCGGACGATGAAAGCTCTATTGTGGGATCAGATTCGATTCAACAGACTACTGAGAAATGTGACGGACCAGAGCAAGGATGAAAGCATCTCAGAATCGACAGAAGAATTACGCAGACCAGGGTCGCCGACCGTTAGAATTTGCAGAAAGGTAGCGTGTGTTCCTTCGAGTCACCCCTACAATTGGAGTTGGTCGAGCGATCAAATCCAAAAAGCTCGTTTCCAAAATTCATTGTACCCTATAAATTCTTCATCATGTAGGTCCATTTGTATATCAGATAGTTTTATCACCCTTCTTGTCTGATATTCACAATGTCTTTCACGCCTCGCAGTTGCGAAAATATGTTTCTGACTCATCTCACGTTATTGAACCTGACGTGATCCAGTTGAAGGATGACTTGTCCTTCGATGTATTATCTGCAAAGATTGTCAACAAGAAGACTAAGCAACTGAGGAACAAGGAGATTCAGCTAGCCAAGGTGTTTAAGACCAGAAGACAGGTGATGCAACTCGAGAACTAGAAGAGAAATGCGAGAGCAGTACCCAGTTTTGTTTTCATAGGGCGTACCTATCCTGTAGTTTCAAGGACGAAACTATTTTTTTAGAGGGGGAGTATTGTAACATCCGTATTTTTACGATACGATATTTAGCGTTATTATAGTATATTTTTGTCGTATTTATGCTATAATAAAGCAATTTCTTGTTCTCTAAGTAAGTGAATTAATTAAATCAAGACCAAAATATACTTGAGAGTTAATTTTTATATTAATTCACGGTTCGAATATCGTCGAAAAAATCTAACGAAGTTTTGTCGCGTTTCGAATCGCCGGGCAGTTTCGCCGCAGATAAAATTTTAAATGAACTCCGATTTCGATGAAAATCGAATCGTAACTTGTTGTGATTATTTTTGAGTGTTTTAAATTGCTCTTATTATTTATGATAAAATATTATTACGCGGTGAATTAATTTCTAAGTAAATTAATTTTCCCGATTTATCGGCAAAAGAATTAATCGGTAAAGTGGTTATTCGGCGCCGTGTTTTAGTACCCTAAAACTCTAGGATTAGAGGGTAATTAGGAGAAGAGGGAGATTAAATGTTTAGACTTGTGATTAAATTAGAATATCTTAGTTGATCTTATCTTAAAGTATGCTAAATTAAAGTATGAACCCGTGACCACATATATTATGTGCGAGGTATGATTTCAAATTTTTCTAAACTAACCCTTGAGAGATTTGGAAAAGAGTTTTAGGAAACTTTAATTTTCTATAGGTCCTTGCTTGCTTTCTTAGAGTTTTAGAAGTTTTAGTATTTTGTTATTAAAGTTTCGTTGAAAGAAAATTAAACATTTTCCCTAACATATTTTTTTTATGAAGCCGTGAGTTTCAAGCGAGTAAAACGAGAAAATCCTTGTGTTTTAAACTTCTATCTTTTCATATTTTGATTGTTGTTCAAGTTTAGTAGTTGTAGCAAAAAAATTTAGATTTGAGTTAAAATTGTTTTAAGTGTTGTCAAGTTTGGAATTTTTTTTTTGAAAGAGGGTTGATTTTGAAATCCTTGCACTTGAACCAAGTATGACCGGAAATTGATTTTTAGCGCTTAAAAGTTTGGGCTAATGATTTAAAGGTTTTAGTATATTTGTTGCTTTATTAATTTGTGTTCTAAGGTAATGAAACACCTAATGTTTAAAGGAATCCTTGTATTCCTAAACAAGGTGGAGTCCTAGGGAATTAAGTATTTAAAACTCTTTGATTTGTTTTAGTATAAGTTTTATGATTGCAAAAACTTTAAAAGGAGAAAATTTTTAGATACTATCTTATTGTTTTGAAACCGAGGAAGTACTTGCTATCTTGATAGTATTTTAAAATTTTACGTGCTTAACTGATAGTATTGGTAATTAGACATTTTAGAAGTTTAATAATTGCTTGAATTTCGAAAGAGAATAATTTCCTATTGTTTAGAGTTAAAAGTTTAGTTATGAAATTTTTGAGTAAGTGTATAAATTTTATAGTTCTCTGAGGAGGAAAAAAATGATTTTGAGTTGAGTATTTAGTTATTGGTGTGTGAAATTTTCCTTAGGAAAAGCTTTGATTTAAAATGGATTTTAAAGATAAGTGAGTTATTGATTTGGTTTTAACCTTCGAGCCGAAGTGTGTGTAATGATTTTGAGACAATGAGAACCTAATCTTAAAGGAATGTTAGTGTCCATGAGAATGGTTGAGTCTTAAGTAAAATTGTGTTCTATTAGTTCTCTATTTTAGTGATTTTCTCAAGAGGTGTAGAAAATTTCTTTTAAGAAGAACATTCAATTCGAGAAAAGAATTTTAATCTTTTTAGAAGTTTTAAGTGAATTTTTGATATTTCTGATATATGTGTAAACCGTGGTTGCACGTGAATAGGTTAGTATTATTTTCGTAGTAATCGGTGTAGCTGTAATTGAGTTCGTGTTCGTGTTCGAGTTCGTGATCGTGAATGGGTAGAGATCGTAGCTCTGGAATGAAGTATCAGTCAGTCGTAAGGAATTCTTCGTCCACTAACTATGTTTACTTTACGGTGTGCTATACGTGTATGCTTTGTGGTTGTTATTATTGTATGCTATACTATGTAGCTATAAATATTATAGTACTACATATAATAATAAATATTGTGAATGCCTATGTGTGCAAATTATGTTATGGATTTGAGTAAAATATTTTTTCGTATCTTACAATCCGTGTAGTTTCGAGGACGAAACTATTTTAAGAGGGGTGGTATTGTAACATCCTAATTTTTAAGAAAAATTACTTTAGCAATAAAATTCCATTTACTTGGAAGTAAGTCGTAGAGATTGATCACCTCAATGATTTACTGAGAGTACGAGGAACTATTTTGACTTATTTTGAATAATTTATTTATTATAAATAATTATTATTCATGATGTCAATTCATATTAATAGACAGCGTAGACGTATGCTGTTTTTAAGGTGAATTCATCAGTTAAACTTTATATAAGTTTTCTGCTTGATGCGGTAACGCTTATTTTTTGTTGACTAAGAAAGTGAGTGAATTAAATCTAGAAGAAATTAAATTTGAGAATTAATATTTTATATTAATTCATGGTTCAAACATCGTCAAAAAATTCTAACGAAGTTTCGTCGTATTTTGAATTGTGGGGGGTAATTTTTATCTGCAATAAAAATTTAAAACAAATTCCGATTTCGATGAAAATCGAAACATAACTTGTTGTGAATATTTTTGAGTGTTTTCAATTGTTTTTATTATTTATGGTAAATTATTATCACGCAGTAAATTAATTTCAAAGTAAATTAATTTTTTCGAATTATCGGCGAAAGAATTAATCGGTAATGCGATTACTCGACGCCGTATTTTTAGGACACTCAAGACTCTAGGACTAGTGGGTAATTATGGGTAGAGAATCATGTGTCCAGCTTACCTTGGTTAATTAGAAAGTACCTTTCCAAAGTTAATCCTATCCAAGTGAAATTACCCACAATTATCTATTTTTTCCCCTATTCCCTCGTGATCAGCGTGACCCTTCATCATTTCCACTCATTCTTATTTATTTATTTTACTTACTTTGGCTGCAAGCCAAGTTACTTTGGCTCCAAGGTAATTAATTAGAACCACATAATAAATTTGGACCAAAAAAATCCTTGTCTCCTTTTTCCCTTCATCCAGGCCGTGAGCCTCCCTTCCTTCTACCTTTGTCATTTTTTTTAATTGCCAAAATTAGGTGTTGGTGAAAGGGTGAGAATAAGCCTAAGTTCCAATTCTTCTTTCTTTTCCTTAATCAGCCGAAGCCTTCCCCTATTTCTACTCCTTCATCCTTAATTCTTTTCTCCAAAATTATTCATGTGATTGGTGAAGAGAAAAGGAACCAAACCCACTTCCTTTTTTCTTTATTCTGGACGAAACCTCCCACCCCATTTACTATCCCATTTTCGTTTCTTTCTCTTAATATACAAGAGTGGGTGAATGAGAAAGAAAGCAAGTTTCCATTCCTTCTTTTTCTCCTTGGGCCGTAGCCTTCTACCACCAAGATCGCCATCCTTTGCCTCCCTTTTCTTCTCATAAACAGCACGTATACCTTGAGTAGTGTGTGAGGATTTGAAGCCAAAATCTTTCCCCTTCTCCTTGCTAAAATCGTGAGGTCCCTAGAGAGTTTGTGTGAGGATTTATTTTGATTTTCTTGTGTATTTTCTTGTATGGTTGATTATGATTTTGATGATGATTTAGGAAGCAAAAATGAAAAATATTCCTCTACCTTTTGGGGCCGTAAAGCCGTGAGCCCCTATAGGAAATAGGATGTGATCTTCTTGCTTCATTTTTTTTGTTTTATGCCTTATTTATTGGTTGATCATGATCATGGATGAGATGGGCACATTATCCCCAAATTTATTGAACCCTAGGTGCATAACCTAAGGAAATGGGATTGTGTGATTTTCGTTGTGAATCATTAAATTGGTTTGTGTTTATGGCTTCTTACTAATTGTTATTGCTATTGAAATTGTTAATTTTGATTTGAATCAAGGATTGAGAAGATTTTGTGAAAACCCTTGAATTCTTGAAAGAGTCTTAATTTGGGTATTTAAAATTTGATAATGTCTTTGTTTTGGAAATTATTTGTTGTTTTGTGATAGAATATATATATGAGATGGTGTTGTTTAATTAGTGTGATGTTTTGCAAAATTTTTTGGAAAAGGAAGTGTTGGCCGCGAGCTCCCTAAAGCTTGAGGGAGAAATATTTTTGTGTTCCTAGTCTTAAATTAGTTGTATAGTAATGTGTTTAAGCTTTGGAAAAATCTTAGGATTGGGTTGATTGAAATTGATGGTTGTTTGAAGCTTTGAGGCTATGAAACAATTAAGGTGAAATGGACTCTTTGAGATCCTAGACACCAAGTGGAGCCTTGATTGAACATTTTGAGAAAAAGTATAAAATTTAGTATTGATTTATGTCTCAAGTTTGGAGAAGGCAAGTTTAGCATTTGAAAACTTTGTTTCTTTCCAACTTAGTTTATTCTTTCAAAAAGAGTCTTATGTTTTAAAACTTTGTTCATTTAATTATTACTAATTTTCAAGCATATGTGGTGCTTTATATATATATGTATGTATTTCAAAAATCTGGCACTCGAGTGTAAGTGTTTTGGTTAGTTAAGCAGTTTTTGGGTTTTAAGGGCCTAAGGAATTGGAATTAGTTTATGTCTAGGTTTGTGCTAAAGTTGTGTTGTGTTTTTAGGACTTGAGAATCTGAGTTCGTGCGGCATGAGTTCGGGATGTGCTTCGACACGTGATTTGGTGAACTTCGTTAAAAGGTACTTCTAGACATATCTAGGATTATATTTTATATGTTTATGTGTAAGGGCGCTTCGCACATTCTAAGTGTTATTGTTATGTATTTATGCGTAAGGGCAACTTTAGATATTGATAGAAATTTAATTTCAAGTATTTATGCGAAGAAGTCTGAGAACCTAAGGGTTCATAGTGATGGTCTCGTACCCCTTCGACTTTTATTCCTTAAATTTATAATTATGATTATTTCGTGGGCTTGTCTGCAAGTGGTTGGTAGCTATCCCCAACCCCTCATACTTGTTTGATTTCCTCTCTGTCAACTCCACTGAGTTGCAGAGGGATGAACTGAGTTGTCGATTGTCGTTGTTTGCTAAGTTGTGATTGGTTGAAATGAATTGCTTATACTGCTAAACTGTTTCGCACTATATTGAGCTTGGCATGAATATTATTTGATATGCGGTTAAATAATTATTCAATTTGCTTCTCGAATTATCGTATGCGGCGACCTATTCATTGGAATGCGAGAGTTTAGTCAAGTTGTTGAGTTGTCGTGACGTTTATGAGCTTTGATCCGATTAACCTAGGATGCTAGGATCCCCTAAACGGCTCCGGCTGGTTCTTCAGCAGCTTAGCTAGACGTCGTAGCATCAAGGAACCTGAGCAGAATGTCCTAGGGTGAGTGGAGAGCCTAAGGCTACGGCTGGTATTCAGTGGATGGATCGGCGTTACTTTCCGAAAATTGTCGAGAGTGTCTTGAGGGAGTATCTTGAGTTGCATTTTGGGAATTTATGCATTTTGTTATCTCGTGTGTTATGTTTGTTGATTTATTTGTGTCGGAGCATGTGAGTTCCATAATGTCTATGCAATATGCTTTGTTGTCAAATATACTGTTGTATTTGTACCTATCTTTTTTTAAGAAGTTGACCCTTGCCAGTGGTTCTTTCGTTCAATGAATGTAACCCAGATAGTCTAGTAAGGGACTGTCCGACATCTACTTGTGTGTTATGCTTGTGGTAACTTATTAGTAATCTAGTAAGGGACGTAGCGAGTCGACCAGCTATAAAATATTTGTCATTCATTTCGGTCTTGTAATAAATGCAATTTCAGTTGTAAGGCTTGGAGTGTCATATGTGAAATACTTAAATAAATTATGAGTGTGAACCCTGTGGTTTTATTTTGATGTTTTTATTTATTTATTTTTCATCATGTTTCTGAATTCGCTGTGATACTCTGACTGTCCTTTTAAAAGAAGTTTTTGTAGAAAAGAAAAAATAAATAAATCCACATTTTCAAAAACCCTACGAGCAGAGTATTTCACCTTTCAGAAATATGTCAACTTTTGTCAGAATATCTAGTTTAGTACCGCTTCGGAAATGGGGTGTTACACCTCTCACCTGTCTGCAGAGAGTGTGGTGAGGCTGGGTGTAGCGGCGCGGAATTCTTGGAGGAGGCAGTGATAGCAGAAGACGTGCCAGAGGGTGTGCCTGCGACAGCACCTTTTATCGATTTGACTGGAGAGGACCCGATGGACGATGATGAGGAGGAGGATCCATCTGAGGATCCGGATAGTTATCTGTAGTCGTCGTGTTGTCTGACTGTCTGTTTATATTATTTTGAACGACTGTAGTATTTGCTTTTGGTGTTCAGTTTGTTTTAGTGACCAGTCGGGCTTGGTGGATGTTTTTTATATTACAGGGTAGACTGGTGGTTTACTTTTGGAGCAGCCCCCTGCGTGGGTATCTGCCAGGAGTACCCCCGGGGTATGATTGCTCTCATGAGGGTCTTCATACCATAGGTGTATTCTTTTAAAGATCTTTATGAACTTCCTTTATTTTGTACGTACTGTTTATGCTGACATGTTTATATATATATGTATGTATGTATTTCCAGTGCATGTATATTGTGTCTTAGATTGCACCATGTTTCTAAACGCTGTGGTAACTCTGTGTGTACTATGAGTACTATGAGGATATGATTGTTTTTAAAAAAAATAGATCGCATTTTCCAAAGGACACAAGAGTATCGTTTTAAAAACGCGTCGCATATAGGTTTATTCCTAGTTTAGTAACGGTCTGGAAACGAGACGTTACACTGATTAAGGTTTTAGGAACTACACATAATTGGAGAACCTAAAACCACAAACTTAAGTCAGTCCCTAACACTAAAGGGTTATAAATTTACCTTGGCAAAATGAAGATCGGAGATAAACCCTTGAAAGCCCGAACGGAAATAGACAAGTCGGTACCGTCGTATTGATCTCCAAAGCTTAGAGAATCCAAAAAAGGAGGTTTTTTTATTAAGAACTCAGTTTGGGTCGTGGTAATAACAAGGAAGGAGGTAAAAAAGTGAAAAATGGGAAAATTGGGTTTATATAGGAAAAATAACCCGCTGGGAGTGCTTTTGGGCCAATTTTTTCACACTAAAGGATCCTCTTTCCCACGCAGTCCAATGCATGTCTGTCACGTGTCACTCTCTCATTGGAAGGAATGTTGGTCCAATCACAGAGTGCCACGTGTCCCCTCAGATAAGGGTTGACCTATCCACGCACGCCACGCGGTCTTCATGCACTTTGGTCTGGTTTCGTGCGATTTCTTCGATTCCGACGCTCGTACGATCCAGAACTCCATACCCTAACACTTAAACATGATTCTATACACAAAAGGGCATATAAAAAGGCTTAAGGAACAGGATTCAAAGTCACATTTACTCGTTCGTAAACTCACACTCGCTTAAGGTTACGAGCACACAAAACCCTAATCTCGACTCCGATCGTTCTCAAACTTTACAAGGCTTCTAAGATTCATATCAAAACCCTATTAAGCACTCTTCCAATCACATACAACCTACATGACCTCGAAACCTACACTCTTGCAATCACAAGATCATACAGAAAGCAAATACATGACTTATCAGCCAAATACACTGTCAAACACAAGGGTATACAACAAAACACATACCAATATACACTTAAACACACATAATCACACATAAAGCAAGGTTAGAAAATTGAGGATGTTACACTACAAGCCTTTCACAAATACCACAAACAGTTTTAAATAATTAAAATATTATTTGTATTCCACTTTTCACAAATACCACGCATAAACACAAGCCTTTAAAATCATAAGAAACTACATACTTTGTAGAATCACACCATTCGTTTGTTTTTTTCCACTGAATAGGATTTTTAACCATTATAAAATGTTAACCACTACTTTATCACCACTTTAGGATCATCATAGGAATTTTTTCACAATTTTTCAGCAATAGAAAAATTTCAAATAATTGCATCTGTTGCTGTAGAGGTTGAACACGAACAGAAAAATAAGGCTAAGTCGCGGACTAGGTCGTCTCTTTAAGATGTTTCGTGGCTCTGCCTGATGTGTGTAGAAGTGTACAGCCTTGTCGTCCCCAGAATAAGATAGCTTCTTTAGAGATATGGTTCTCACTGCACTAAGAAGAACCACCAAACACACCCACTTTTGTTTTCTTAACTGCTCGGAAACATATGTTTTAGAGAAAAATTCTTTCTAACTCATGGTCTGATTGTTTTTTTTCATTCCATTATTAGTTATTAAACTTGGTCTTTATACAAGTATCAAAGTATAACCGTGTGGTATATTATCATTAACAAGTTAATGATTATTAAAGAATCATTAATAATATTAAAAGCTTAACGATTAGAAGACCAACAGATACATGTATAATTTCTATTTTATATATACATACATACATATACACATATATATATATACATATATATATATATATAAAACACAACAAAACACAACAATCCCCCACTTGTTTTCTTTAAAACATTTCATCGAGTAGTAAGGCATTTCAACATAAGATTGAGCATAAGCAATGGTGTCCATATAGACTAAACCATTACATAGTAATGATGTTTTAGATTTTACTAGAGTTATTCGTAGTCTTGAACTCTATCTTTAACAACACCACACACACACAATCTTTCAGGGTGTAGTCTAAAAGCCTGTGCATTACGACCATACACGTATATCCCAGTATAGGGAATGCTCTAGAAAATTTTGCCAAAAATTCCATAGGAAGCGGCCTCACTTCAACATTCACGTAGGTGAGCCTATCAAGAGTATTCCTATAGCTTGGTACCCCACTCCATATAGAGTATAGAACTCATTAAGAAAATAATTCAACCTTTTCAACACTACATGATATCATGCTCTAAATATATGAATGAGACTTAGAAAAATTATTATAGCATGATTCTCACATCTCCTTATAAGCTGTTATTACCCTTTGAACCTATTTCTTGGGATCTCTAGTCCATTGGTTGGTTTACCTTTATAAGAGACAATTTAATCTATGGGCATTAGTCCCATTCCTTTTGAGGTTTTGAAAACCTTCTCTCTTGCTAATCCTTTCGTCAAAAGGATCAGCCAAATTTTCTTCAGACATCACATGATCCATCCTTACAGCCCCAGTAGTGAGAAATTCTCTTACTGTGCTACGTTTGCGACGTATTTGTTGCCTCTTACCATTATGATAACGGTTATGAATTTTTGCAATAGCCGTGGTACTATCGTAATGGATCCATATGGCTGGAATCGATTTTTCACACATAGTAATATCTGACAACAGGTTTCTCAACCATGCTGCTTCCTCGCAAGCAGTTTGCAAGGACAATTATTTCTGACTTCATGGTAAATTGTGCTAATATAGTTTGTTTCTTAGATTTCCAAGAAACTGTGTAACACCCATACATTCAAACTTAATTGAAAGTAAAAAATTAAACATTAGATACAGATAATTCCAAGGAAATTTAAACTTAGATCTTACATCAAGTCCAAATAACACAAGGCTTCCTAAATTTCCAAAAGGGCAAATACTCCATATTTTAAAATTACATAACTATTTAAGAGATCCAACACAAAATACTAGTATTTTGTCTTAAACAACTCAAACTCAGTTACATAATGTAAAATACAAAATAAAGAGATCTTGACTTTCAGGTCCCCTTTAGTCTTCCTGAGTTCCTTGCTTATCTGAAACAATGAGGAAAAGAATGAGACAAAAATCTCAATGAGCCCTTTCCGAACTCCTCACCACGTCTCTTCGTAACATACTACATCCAATGAAGTGAATGAGACATAACTGTAAAGCAATTAAACATAAAGGTACATGGTTCTTCTTTAATATGTTCATAGAATAACTTATTGATCCCATATGGTCAAATTATTACCTGACTGGGATACTACGCTACCGGATTGCGTCATAGGCTTAGATATCCCTAGACTCCGATTACGTAGTTTACAATTTAGCAGTCATACGTTTATAACCTACAAATGGCATCCCACAAGTACATGGCTAAACCGTCATGGCATCTTACGATATAGCGGTCATATGTCTAGAACCGGCAAGTGGCGTCCCACAAGTCATGGCTATGTCGTAAGCTCCTCTTATGAGGAATCATGCATTAAGTCTTTTCATAACTTTCTTCATACTTTAACATATTAAATGCATAAATACAATAAAGTAAATAGGCAATTAAGAAGTCTTATACAACATGCATTCACTCCAACTAGCACTAATGAGTTTTAACAAAATCAAGGGTTTAGTTTAACAAGTACCAAGTGCATCATATACTTAAAACATAATCATTGACAATACCATGGCTACAACATAAACAAGCTCGTATAGGATTTATCAACAATCTAGTGTTTGATTTCTCATAAACTAAAACTCATCCCAATTGGAGCTCAGTGGAGCACACAATGGGCAAAACATCACACATAAATTTGTGGGGGGTTAGGGACAGCAGCCAACCCTTAACCAATCCCACTTAGAATCACAATAATCATAACATCAACATTTATTTCAAAGAATATTCAAACCCTAGACTGGAAAGAAATATTGAAATACTATTTAGAGAAAGAAAGGAAATCCTAATGTGGGACTTATGGGTGCCCAACACCTAGGAGAGAAAGAAATATTGCTCCTCTTCTTCTCCTTCCCTTCTCCTTCGTGTTTCCCTTCTTCCCTCTTCTAGGGTTCGACAAAACTGTTCACCAATAGTTAAATTTCCACTCTCAAACTCTCATTCAAGCTAGGAATTGAAGAAATCTAGCAAGAATCTCTCAAATCCCTCTAAAAATGATGAAACCCTAGTGTTTCCCCGTCTCTCTTCTCTCCATTTTCGCTCCTTTCTTCCCCTTTTTCCCTTTTTCTGCTTTCTGTTCGATTCTGCAGTGATTTTAAGCATTTCGCAGTGTGTGAATCGATTCACACTTCGATTCACACTTAAGTGTGAATCGATTCATGCAGTAAGGGATGCTGCAGCACCTTTTGTGAATCGAATTAGTAATCGATTCATGGTTCCCAATTCAATTCACAGAGGCTCCAGAATTTCCTGGACACCTTCATGGATCGATTTAGGCTTGCATGAATCAATTCATGCACTGCTAAATGTAGAAAATACTGAATTTAACACCTACTCTTGCAAGCTAAACCCTCATCATTCAAGCCTTACACACTACTTCCAATCATTCTAAAGTCAAATTTAGCAAACTCTTTTTTTTTATAAATGAAGGAAAGGAGCCTCGTTAAAACCTTCTGATGCAAAACCCTCCTTAGGGAAAAAACATCTAGAAGGAAAAAGAGTGCTCCTCCCTGTTATTATTGAAAAAAATGGCAAACAGAATACAGAGAGAACATGGGGGGCTACACCAAAACCCATGCAAAGAAAGAGAAAGCAACAGAAGTAACCCCAAACACAAGGGTAAAAGAACCAAACAAATAACTAAGCAAATCTATAGGCAGAGAAGCCAAACCTATTATTAAAAAACTCAACAGCAATAAAAAGTAGGGATGTTATTCCACCAAATAAAGTCCGTCTGAGAGGCCCCGAATTTGGCCAGCTTATCCGCAAGCATTTCCTCCTCAGATATGCGAGAAAACGAACTGCATGGAAGAGGTGAGGGCCATACAATTATGCCACCTGTTACGAAGGAACCAGGGGATGAGAGTAGAATTGTTGAAGGCTTTAATAACAATTAAGGAGTCACATTCAAGCCAGAACCTATGCCAACCTTTGGAATAAGCAATCCCAATAGCTACCATAGCACCGATGAATTCCGCCTGTAGTGCATCAAGGGTGCCAAGAGGCTTAGCAAAGCAACCCAACGCAGCTGCGCTACTATCACGAAAAATGCCCCCACAGGCAGATAAGCCAGAAGAGCCAAAAGCAGAGCCATTAGTATTACACTTCACCCAACCGCAAAGAGGAGGAGACCACGAAACAGTCGTGATGACCGGAGCACAAGGCAGGCGACGCTGCACACCAAAGTAGCTAAGGATTTACGATTCAGAATCAAAAGCAGTGCCCTTACTATTATGTCCCACCAAAGCAACGTGGTTGATAACGGTGCGGATGGCAACCCGAGCGGGAACGAAAGAATTCTCAAATCTGGCCTTGTTGCGACTCTGCCAAATACCCCAAATGATAGTGGTGATACAAGCAACAACTAAATCCAAAGCTTGAGAGCTCCAGCTGCGATTGCATGAGTCGAGAATGGAGGGGACCGAGATGGCGTTGAAGCTGTAGCCGAAAACATCCGACATCCAAGACCAGAGGCACTGGGCATAAGAGCAACTCAGAAACAGATGGGAAGAAGTTTCTGCCGCCTGGTTACAAAGAGAGCACATAGACGGGTGAACGGAGCCAACCCCGAAAAGGTGCTCGTCAATGGGAAGCCTGTTATGAAGCAACCTCCAAGTACAAAAAAGACTTAGAGGGAGGAATGCAACGCCTCCAAATAAGCTTGGACCAAGAGTTGGGCAAAGCATCCGGTTTATAGAACTTATAAGCGTCCTTGAAGGTAAGCAAACCAGAGTTAGAAGCACACCAGACCAACCTGTCAGGAAGACCACCAGTAGGAATGATAATCCGCTCAATAGCCGAATGGAGGCCCGGAACATTAACCAAAATAGAGTGCGGGATGCACTAATCTCCATCATGAATAAAGTCGCACACTTGAGCAGTGAGCTTGCAATGAAGCTTAGGAGGAATGCCAAGCCGCTTAGCAATAGGAAAGGGGAGCCAATTGTCTAACCAGAATCTCACCGCCGAGCCATTGCCAATCTGCCAAGAAGAATTATCGAGGATAACAGGGACAACATTTTTAATACCAGACCAAATAGAGGAGCTGATATGGTAAGAGATGACCTGGTTTTTGCGGTAGGCTCTAGCCTTCATGAGCTGACACCACTCAAGGGAAGAGGAAATGAAATCCCAGCCAAGCTTAAGAATGCCAGCTTTATTTATAGAAATAAGAGAGCGAATGCCTAAACCACCTTCCTTGAGGGGCCTGCAAACCTTGGACCAGGCAACCGTGACAGGTTTGCTAGAGTGGATATCACCAGACCACAGGAAATTGCGGAGCCAACTGTCCACCTTTTTGAGAAGAGAGGCAGGCCAAGTGTAGAAGTGGAAGCTATACATAAGGCTGCTTTGAAAGACCGATTTGATGAGCTGGGCCCGCCCCATGAAAGAAAGCATAGTACCTTTCCAAAGGCTGAACTTGCACTTGAGACGATCGGCGATAGGCTGTAAATGGGTCTTCTTGGGATGACCTTTGAAGATCGGCACACCAAGGTACCTGAAAGGAATGGTACCAGAACGGAAACCAAGAATGTCAGTTATAACCTGCTGACGACAAATGGGAATAGATCCAGCATAGTACTTGGACTTGTCAAGGCTAATAGATTGGCCAGAACAAGAAGCATAAGTGTTGAAAAAGTCAACCAAGTTCTTCAAGCCCCTACAAGAAGCCCTGCAAAAAACAAAGATGTCATCAGCATAAAGAATATGGCTTGGCATGGTGTAACCCCTGGGGCCAGTCATTAATTGAAGCTTCCCATCATGAACCAGCTTAGTAATCCCCCTACTAAGAACCTCTTCAGCAATGCAAAATAATAAAGGAGAGAGAGGATCCCCTTGACGAACACCTCTATTACAGGAAAAATAGCCCACCGAATGTCCATTGATAGAAAGGGAGAGTCTGGCAGAACGAAGGATGCAGCTGATCCACCTGCAAAATTGAGAGCTGAAACCAAAAGCATTGAGAACAGTGTAAAGGAATTCCCAATCCAAGGTGTCAAAGGCTTTCTTAATATCAATCTTCATGGCCAAATGACCCCCAAAAGATCTCTTATCAAGCAAATTTACCACCTCAGAAGCTAAACAGACACAGTCAGAGATGTTTCTATCCTTGATAAAACCTCGTTGATTATGAGAGACAATTTTGGGGACCACCCTGGCAAGCCTATCAACCAGCACTTTGGAGATGATTTTGAATTGGAAGTTGGCAAGTGCAATGGGCTGAAACTGATCAATGCTGTCTGTACCGTTGACTTTAGGCAGTAAAACCACCAGATTAGAATTGAGATTAGGCAACAACCACCCCTGCTTGAAGAACTGTAAAACCGAATGGTAGACCTCTTCGTGGATAATATCCCAGTAGCGATGGAAGAAAAAACCCCCAAAACCATCCGGGCCTGGGGCACTGTCACCATTCAGGGGAAAAACCGCAAGCTTAACCTCCTCCCTAGAGGGCAAAGAGGTGAGCATGCTGTTGTCCTCCTCAGACACCAAATGAGGGATAATATTGGAAATAAAATCAGAATTCTGAGTGCTAGGAGTGGAGTTAAACAAACCAGTGTAGTATTGTAAAATATGATCTTCAATAGCATCAGAATCATATAACATATCATCACCATGCCTCATAACGGAGATTTGTTTAGAGACGGCTCTAATTTTGGCAATTTTGTGGAAGTAGGCAGGGTTGCGGTCTCCCTGAGTAAACCATTTAATTCTGGCCTTATCCCGCCAAAATGTTTCTTCAGTGGACAAGGCTTTCTGAAGCTGGAGCTGCACAACTTTCTCTTGGGCAAATAAAGCATCACTACCTCCCAAACTATCAATTTGCTGCTGGACAGAATGAACAGCAGAGAAGGCTTCTTGAACCTGCACTTGAACATTGCCAAAGACTGAGTGATTCTAGTCCTTAAGCCTAACTTTCAAATTCTTAAGCTTTTGAGAGAGAGTATACATGGGGCAGCCAATAATAGGCTCTTGCGAAACCTCCTGAATGAGCCTAATACAATCCTCATGTTCAGACCACATACTGAGAAATTTAAAAGAAGAACCCGCAGTCTGTTTATCATTCTTGGCAACAAGCAAGATAGGGAAGTGGTCAGACTGGCTCCTAGTGAGGGTACAGGCAGCAACACTAGACCAAGCATTAAGCCATTCATCATTACAAATCACCCGATCCAATCTCTTCTCCGTTAAAAATCTGCCTTTCCTACCATTCGACCAAGTGAATTGAGCCCCACGAGTGTCCAAATGATTGAGAGTTTATTGATTGGTCCAATCTAGAAAGTCCCTGCAGGAGAGTTTGTTAGGGGTGCCCTTGCCTCTTTGCTCATGGCTGCCAAGCACAGCATTGAAGTCACCTAAAAAACACCAAGGGCCAGGGTTGCCTTGCTGCAACTGAGACAGATGCTGCCAAAGGTTTCTCCTGTGAATATAACTAGAGGAAGCATAAATAGCAGCAAAGAAAAAATCTTGATTGTTAACAGTTAACTTAAAAGCAACGTGTTGGTCAGAGATGGATAAAATAGTAGGAAATAAATTGACGGAACAACAACACCAGAGATTAGGAAGGAGATCACCTCGGTTATTAACAGCAACCAGCTTCATGTTCAAGGATTCCCAAAGCCCGTTAGGAAATTGAGATTGAGGAATCCAAGGTTCCGAGATAAACAAGAAATCAGGCTTATTAAATGAACAAAGCTTACGCAAAACAGACCTGGTGTCCGGATTGCCCACACCACGGGCATTCCAAAAGAGAAGCTTCATTGGGAAAACTGCTGATTACCAGCCCGTGAACGGGTTAGATAGCCAGCCGCTGTAGTCGCAATTTGCCGTTGTCTCTTAAGCTTTTTCTTCTGAGACTTGGTTAGAGCCTTAGTGAAAGACTCATCCTCTTCCTCATGGGAGGAATTAGTATCATTAACATTCTCAGTATCACCAGCTTGCGCCCAGAACTTAGAAGCGATAACCATGTCTTTCCTAACATGTTCGGGTAAATCATTAAAAACAGGCTTACAAATAGCCTTACCTGAAACGACATCAGCCAAGTAGGTGTCCTCGGGTTGTATGGTCTCAGATACATGGTCTATGGAGTGTAAGGAACTCAAGGAATCCTCAACCACTTGAGGAATAGCAGGTTCAGCTGGCGGAACATAGGTTGGCAAAGGCGAACCATCGTGTGAGGCCGTGGGAGAATTAGCGGCCACCATCTCATCGTAAACTACCTCCACCGAGTCGTCATCCTCGTGATGAGCATCAACCTGCTGCTGGCTATCCTCAACACAATGGTTATTGTCAACCAAGTCATGGTTACCATCCTCAACGTTAAGCGTGGCATGCAATTCAGTATCACCATGTGTCAACACCAGTGGCACAGGATTCACGACCTCAGTAGCATCACCAATCACAGGGGGGACCGGAATACTTGCACTCGCGGGGTCTACGATCATAGGGTGCACCGCAACAGAAGGGGTGCTAGCTTGATGATTGTTATGTTTGTTACTACCACCGTGCCTACCATGACCAGCACCTGGGACATGCTTGCGAGCAACAGGCACCGAGAGGAGCGGCTGGTGTCTCTTGCAGTTGGCGGCTGAGTGACCAATGATGTTGCAAACGTTGCAGAAGATGGGAAGCCTCTCATATACTAATTGGACATTGAAAGCGTGACCTAGCCTTTCAACAAGCAAATGATCTCGCAACTCATCCTTGAGATCCAAATCCACTAAAACCCGAGCAAAATGGCCATAGGTTTTGTTCAAGGTAGCCTCATCCAAAGCGATGGGGATTCCGACTCCACGGGCTATGGAGAACAAGATTCTTGGCCGCCAATATTCTTGTGGTAAACCAATTATTCGAATCCAGCATTGCGAGCGAGATTGTCCTTGCAGGGAAGGATGGAAGTCCGGTTGCCATCTCGTTAGGTGAAGGATGCCAGGCTTCAACGACCAAGAGCCGGAAGACTAGACGCACCGTAAGTCTTCAGCGGAGGAGAAGGAGAACTCATAGAAACCCTTGCCAAGCGAGACCATGTGCCAATGCCCAAGAGGCTTCCACAGCGAGGCAAGCTTATTAAGCAAGTCAGCGTTTTTGATAGGAGCGTCGCCCTTTGCAAGGATTAACCGGCCGTGAAGGTTATTTTTACACGCCTCGAGGCCGACCTTGTACTCCTCCTCTGGTATTTGAATGGTGAGGGCATCACCTTTGAGCACGGGTTTAGGTAGGAATGGCACAGGATTTGGAAAGAGCAGCAGCGAAACTCTTTTTTTGAGCAGCTGCGATGGGGGTCAGCAGGGGCGAAGAAGAAGCATTGCGGCGTGGGGAGGGAGGGTTCTGAGAGGGAGGTACCGAAGGAGGGGGAGAAGAGGCACCGAGGCATGGCCACAAGCAGATCAGCGCTGGTGGAGCCATGGCCGAAGCCATGAAAGCTGACGGCAGATTAGGAAACCCTAGCAGAGGCCTTCAAGGTAACGCAAAAGAATCAAAAGACCCCATACTGTTATCCACTTGATTCAAATTTAGCAAACTCAACCACACAATAATATCAACAAATCATTAAAAATAATATGCAATTTGATTTACCAAGGATACCACCCAAAGTAAGTTAGGAAAATTAACTTAATCACACATATCAAAGATACATTTCATAAACCTCCAAATCCCACACTAAACTAAAGGGATTTGGGGTGTTACAAACTGCCCCCAGCTAAGCTAAAAATATAGCCACTGGTCGCCTTAGAGTCATCTGAAAGCCTATTCCAATCAGTATCGCTATAACCTTGTAGGGTTGATCCTTATGTTGATTAAGGATGGTTGATAGTGTGATTAACATACTGATATTTATGTACTGGTTGTATATGATATGTGTGAATCTGATACATGGTCCTAGAGTCAAAGATGTCGCCCTCTAGTTAGAGGATTGCAAATCCCTAGACGGTGATAGCAAATATTACCGTCGATACTCTGTTTATGGTGATTGCCAGGTTGGTATACCCGAGGTTGGTGTACCAGAGGTATTGACGTGATAGTAATGAGATAAGTTGGTGGCCTTAAGGGGTATGTACTCGACCAAGACCTTGAGGGTGTGTACTCGATCTTTTTGATGAGGCTCTCCATGTCTATGGTACCTAAGGTACAGAGTGATTTGGGGATAGTCGGTAACCTTGAGGGTGTGCACTCGGTCATCCGGACGAGTCTCCAAGACTCCACGTCTGACGGTGGACAATCTTGGCCATTCTCTGTATAGGGAATGCCTCCTTGTGCACGGGACGGTACCTTACTCTGGTAATTGGATATGGTAGTATGGGATGCCATAACCAATAATCAGAGATTGATGAGGACATAAAAAGCAAGGATGGTCAAGTTCTACAAGGGCTAGGAGGTCCTATGACAAGGGCACGTGCTAAAAGAGCTAAGGGAGGCCTTGAACCTTTTGGTGATCCAAATGTTTAAGGAGAGCCCAATACTTGAAGACTTGGAGCCCAAATTGGTCTATTGCATAGATGGGCTAATGGATGGCGCATGACCCAATGTCATGCATTATTTTAAGTTGTTTTGGTGTGTTTAAAATTGAATAAATTGTTGGGCTGAACTATCTAATTTGCGCTAAAGCCCAACAATCAGTTTGTTTGGTTTCTTGCATTTTTGTCATTTGGAGTGTGTTTTTTCTATGGCCTTTTAATTGAGGAAAACAAATAATTCAGCTACACTAAAGCTGAATTAAGGCGCCATCAAGAGGGGGGAAGAAACTAATGAAGATTCATGAATGCACAAGACAAAGAATTCAAGAGCATCAATGCATTGTCTCACCTTTAATGCTTGGTGGTTACACTTTGAAGAATCAGAATTGAAGGAATAGTTCATTGCATTGTCTCACCTTTAAATATTTGGCAGTTACACTTCGAAGACACATTGAAGCCAAATTTTAAACTTTGTCTAAAGGAATTTCCAGCAGCTCCTCTATGCACCTAAATCACGCCTAGGCTCATCCTTTGGGCTGATGCACCACGCCTAGACACTTACTTGGGCTGCTGACTTGGTGTTCATTTCTTGTTCCATTAAGTGCTAGTTGGTTACACTTTGTATTACACATTTAATTAACCATTAGTGGGCTATTTAGGAAGAGAAAAAGCAGCTGCATTTCCTTGTATTCCCCTTTATAATCACGCCATTATCAATGGAAAGATCAGATTTTGCTTTTGAGAAAAACTAGTGTTAAACACTTGGGAGAGTTATGCACTCTTGGGTTCTGGATTGAGCCAAACTGAACTTATCAAGAAGTAACCTTTTTGTGGCGTTCTTCGACTTGCTTATCAATTCCTTAGGGAATTATGGTGCTTCCATTCCTTTTTCCTTTCCATTTTCATTGTCTTGACAATTGCGTTAAAAACAACACTTGTGTCTTAATCTGATTTCAACCCAAAGATCGTAACAAGGCTACTTTACAAAATGGTAGTCATCAAGTGGTATCAAAGCTCAGGTTGAGGTTGAAATTTTTGTTTGTTTTTCCTTTCTTTTATTCAGTTTCTGTTTACTTCTTCTTCTTCTTCTTCTTCATTTCTATTTTTCATTTCCTTTCAATTGTGAGTTTGTCTAACTTTGTCTTTCTTTTTGTCCAGAAAATTATAAAAGAATTGATTATCTTTGAAGGCTGCACAAGAAAGTTAAAAAAAAAAGGAATCAATTGCTGTCTAGTTTTGCCTTTAAAAAAATTCAAAATATTAAAAAAAAAAGGTGCAGTCCCTTTCTTGATTTGGACAATTCCATTTAGTGCCTTTTCTTTATTTCATTGATAGACTCACTTTCTTAAAATTCTGTTTTTCTTTGTTTTGTTACAAGATTGTTTGCTTACTTGTTTTGTTTGTGTTTGGCTTCTTTAAAGAACTCAAAGAGGGCATTTGAGTGGAAAAAAGCAAGAGTGCACATTAGAGAAAAAGCCTAAATTGAGTGAAACACGAGTGGAAAAAAATAATTCTTTTGAGTGAAACACGTGAGTAGAGTGGTGAGGTTCTATTCTCTATATTTTGTATTTGTCTCTTTTGCAGAAAATTCATGGCTGAAAACAGTCCTCCTCTGTCTCCAAGAACTGCACGTCTACAAATGCAAATAACAGCTTTGGCTCAAGAAATGGGGAGGATGTTGCGCCAACAATCAGATGAGTTCCATGAGAGACTTGATCAGTTGGAGAGGAATAGATCATCTAGACATTCTTCTCAGGCTAATAGTGAAGGATCTGAAGAAAGGAGGCATAGGGAGAGACATGAGAGGAGAAGGGGAGGATATGACGGAGATAAAGAGGATAGTTTGGGTGGCATAAAAATAAAGGTGCCATCTTTTCAAGGAAGAAATGATCCAGAGACATATTTGGAGTGGGAGATGAAGGTTGACCAAATCTTTTCATGTCACAATTTTACAGAAGCAAAGAAAGTGCAAGTGGCAGCCTTGGAGTTTTTCTGACTATGCTTTGGTGTGGTGGGATCAAAACATCAAAGACAGAAGAAGAAATGAAGAGCCACCAGTTGCAACTTGGGAAGAGATGAAGAGATTGATGAGGAGGAGATTTGTGCCTTCTTATTACCATAGAGAATTGCACAACAAGCTGCAAAGACTCACCCAAGGGTCTAAAAGTGTTGATGAATACCACAAGGAAATGTAATTGGCTTTGATTAGAGCCAATGTGGAGGAAGATCGAGAAGCACTCATGGCACGGTTCTTACATGGCCTAAACCGTGACATTAGTGATGTGGTGGAGTTGCAACACTATGCGGAGATGGAAGACTTAGTTCACCAAGCCATCAGGGTGGAACAACAACTCAAGAGGAAGGGTCACTTGAAGAAGAGTTCCTCTAACGTGAACTCATCAAATTGGAGGGACAAATTTAAGAAGGAGGGTTCATCATCTTCCAAAGAGCACACGGCTGACCCTAAGGGGAAAGCTACTTCTATTCCTAATGATACTCTTTCTAACACTAAAAATCGTGAAGTCAAATGTTTTAAGTGTTTAGGGAGGGGTCATATTGCCTCTCATTGTCCAAGCAAGAAGGTGATGGTGTTGAAGAACCCTACAGAAGATTCTTCGGAGTATTCATCCAAATCTGCCCCAAATAGTGAGGATGAAAAGGAAGAGGAGTTCCCACCAGAAGGAGACTTGTTCATGGTAAGGAGGTTGCTAAGAAGCCAAGTTAAAGAAGATGATACAAGTCAAAAGGAGAATATTTTTCATACGAGGTGTCTTGTTCAAGGGAAGGTATGCTCTTTGATTATTGATAGAGGAAGTTATACTAATGTGGCTAGCACACGTTTGGTATCAAAACTTAATTTGGAAACTAAAGCTCACCCAAAACCTTATAAACTCCAATAGCTAAGTGAAGCGGTAGAAATGACTGTAAACAAACAAGTTGAGGTTTGTTTTTCGATTGGGAAGTACCATGATTTTGTTTTGTGTGATGTGGTACCTATGGAAGCTAGTCACGTGCTGTTGGGAAGGCCATGGCAGTTTGATAAGAAGACCAACCATGAAGGGCACACCAACAAGATTTCTTTCTTGCATAATGATCAAAAGATAACTCTTGTACCATTGTCTCCTAGAGAGGTTAGAGAGGATCAAATAAAAATGAGAGAAAAGAAAGAGCAAGAGGAGTTGAGAGAAAAAGAGAGTGAAAAGAAAGAAGAGGGCAGAATTAAAAAGAGTAAAAATAGTGAGAAAAAAAGTGTTGAAAAAGAGAGAAAAGAGAGTTTTCTTGCTACAAAAGGGGAGGTGAAGAGAGCAATTTTTTCACACCAGCCTCTATACTTGCTCATTTGCAAGGAATTTAATTTACTCTCTAACAATGCTGAAGCAAAAATTTTGCCAAGTGGAATTGAGTTTCTTTTGCAGGAATTTGAAGATGTGTTTATAAAGGAGGTACCGGATGGTTTACCCCCTATAAGAGGAATAGAGCATCACATTGTTCTCTTTCCCGGAGCCTCTTTGCCTAATAGGCCAGCATATCGTAGCAATCCTCAACAAACCCAAGAGATACAAAAGCAAGTGGAGGAATTGATGCGCAAAGGGTGGGTAAAAGAGAGTTTGAGTCCTTGTCTTTGTCTGTAATTTTGGTACCCAAAAAGGATGGTAGTTGGAGGATGTGCACTGATTGTAGAGCCATCAACAACATCACCATCAAATATAGGCATCCTATTCCCAGGTTAGATGATTTACTTGATGAACTATTTGGTGCATGCTTATTTTCGAAAATTGATTTGAAAAGTGGGTATCATCAAATTAGAATAAGGGGAGGGGATGAATGGAAAACTGCTTTCAAAACAAAATTTGGTTTGTATGAATGATTGGTTATGCCTTTTGGCTTAACTAATGCACCAAGTACTTTCATGAGATTAATGAACCATGTTTTGAGGGAATTTTTGGGTAAGTTTGTTGTTGTATATTTTGATGATATCTTCATATATAGCAAAAGCTTATATGACCATTACAATCATTTGACGGCTGTTATGCATGTTCTTAGAAAAGAAAAATTGTATGCAAACATGGAAAAATGCATATTTTGCACTGATCATGTAGTCTTCTTAGGATTTGTTATAAATGCTAAGGGTGTGCATGTTGATGAAGAGAAAATAAAAGCAATTCAAGAGTGGCCAACTCCCAAAAATGTGACTGATGTTAGGAGTTTTCATGGCTTAGCTAGTTTCTATTTCTATAGGAGGTTTGTGAAAGATTTCAGTACTCTAGCTGCACCTCTTAATCAAATTGTTAAGAAATATGTGGGGTTTAAATGGGGGGAAAAACAAGAGCATGCATTCTCTGCCCTTAAGGAAAAGCTCACTCATGCACCAATACTTGCATTGCCTAATTTTGCAAAATCTTTTGAAATTGAGTGTGATGCTTCTAATGTTGGTATTGGGGCTGTTCTTATGCAAGAAGGGCATCCCATTGCTTACTTTAGTGAAAAATTGAATGGGGCTGCTCTTAATTATTCCACTTATGACAAAGAGTTGTATGCCTTGGTAAGGGCTTTACAAACTTGGCAGCATTATCTTTTGCCAAAAGAATTTGTCATTCATAGTGATCATGAGTCCTTGAAGCATCTTAAAGGACAAGGCAAGCTGAATAAGAGGCATGCCAAATGGGTTGAATTTTTGGAGCAATTTCCTTATGTGATCAAGCATAAGAAGGGTAAGAGCAATGTAGTGGCTGATGCGCTTTCAAGGAGGTATGTGCTACTTTCTACCCTTGAAACTAAATTTTTTGGTCTTGAACACATTAAGGATTTGTATGAACATGACCCTGATTTCTCCTCTAAATATGCTGAATGTGTGCATGCTGCCCAAAATGGATACTTTAGGCACAATGACTATTTGTTTAAAGAAAAAAAAATATGTGTGCCAAAAGGATCCATAAGAGAACTACTTGTAAAAGAGGTGCATGAAGGGGTATTAATGGGACATTTTGGGGTTCAAAAGACTTTAGACATGTTGAATGAACATTTTTATTGGCCACATATGAAAGTTGATGTGCATAAATTTTGTGACCGATGCATTGTTTGTAAAAAGTCTAAGTCTAAGGTAATGCCTCATGGTCTTTATACTCCTTTGCATATTCCTGATTCTCCTTGGATAGATTTGTCTATGGATTTTGTGTTAGGGTTGCCACAGACAAGGAGTGGCAAGGATTCCATTTTTGTGGTTGTTGACAGGTTTTCCAAAATGGTACACTTCATACCATGCAAAAAGGTTGATGATGCTTGCCATGTTGCTGACTTGTTCTTTAAGGAGGTGGTGCGCCTCCATGGGCTGCCTAGGAGCATTGTTTCAGATCGTGACACAAAATTCCTAAGTCACTCCTGGAGGACCTTATGGGGTAAGCTAGGTACGAAGCTTCTTTTCTCCACCACTTGTCATCCTCAAACGGATGGACAAACTAAGGTAGTAAATCGAACTCTTTCTTCTCTTCTTAGAGCTGTGATTAAAAAGAATATCAAGTCTTGGGAAGAGTGTTTGCCTCATGTGGAGTTTGCATATAATAGGGCTGTCCATAGTACTACACAACATTCTCCATTTGAGATTGTCTATGGATTTAACCCTTTAACTCCTCTTGATTTGTTGCCGTTATCTGATAATTCTGTTTTAAAACACAAAGATGGCAAAGCTAAGGCTGAATATGTGAAGAAGTTACATGAACAGGTGAAGGCTCAAATTGAGAAGAGAACTGAAAGCTATGCCAAATATGCCAACAAAGGAAGAAAAAGGGTGGTATTTGAACCTGAAGATTGGGTTTGGGTACACATGAGGAAGGAAAGGTTTCCTTCACAAAGGAAATCAAAGCTCCAGCCAAGAGGGGATGGACCATTCCAAGTGTTGTCCAAAATCAATGATAATGCTTATAAAATAGCATTACCAGGTGAGTTAGGTGTTAGTGCTACTTTTAATGCGGCTGACTTGTCTCCTTTTGATGTAGGTAAAGAAGATGTCAATTCGAGGTCGAATTCATTTAAAGAAGGAGGGGATGATGAGGACAAAAAGAGCAAGGATGATCAAGTTCTACAAAGGCTGGGAGATCCTACGACAAGGGCACGTGTTAAAAGAGCTAAGGAGGCCTTGAACCTTTTAGTGATCCAAATGTTTAAGGAGAGCCCAATACTCGAAGACTTGGAGCCCAAATTGGTCTATTACATAGATGGGCCAATGGATGGCGCATGACCCAATGTCATGCATTATTTTAAGTTGTTTTGGTGTGTTTAAAATTGAATAAATTGTTGGGCTGAACTATCTAATTTGCGCTAAAGCCCAACAATTAGTTTGTTTGGTTTCTTGCATTTTTGTCATTTGGAGTGTGTTTTTTCTATGGCCTTTTAATTGAGGAAAACAAATAATTTAGCTACACTAAAGCTGAATTAAGGCGCCATCAAGAGGGGGAAAGAAACTAATGAAGATTCATGAATGCACAAGACAAAGAATTCAAGAACATCAATGCATTGTCTCACCTTTAATGCTTGGTGGTTACACTTTGAAGAATCAGAATTGAAGGAATAGTTCATTGCATTGTCTCACCTTTAAATATTTGGCAGTTACACTTCGAAGACACATTGAAGCCAAATTTTAAAGCTTTGTCTAAAGGAATTTCCAGCAGCTCCTCTATGCACCTAAATCACGCCTAGGCTCATCCTTTGGGTTGATGCACCACGCCTAGACACTTACTTGGGCTGCTGACTTGGTGTTCATTTCTTGTTCCATTAAGTGCTAGTTGGTTACACTTTGTATTACACATTTAATTAACCATTAGTGGGCTATTTAGGAAGAGAAAAAGCAGCTGCATTTCCTTGTATTCCCCTTTATAATCACGCCATTATCAATGGGAAGATCAGATTTTGCTTTTGAGAAAAACTAGTGTTAAACACTTGGGAGAGTTATGCACTCTTGGGTTCTGGATTGAGTCAAACTGAACTTATCAAGAAGTAACCTTCTTGTGGCATTCTTCGACTTGCTTATCAATTCCTTAGGGAATTGTGGTGCTTCCATTCCTTTTTCCTTTCCATTTTCTTTGTCTTGACAATTGCGTTAAAAACAACACTTGTGTCTTAATCTGATTTCAACCCAAAGATCGTAACAAGGCTACTTTACAAAAAGGTAGTCATCAGAGATGGTAGGGTATCAGGATATGTTCCCAGGACAACCAACTTATGTCTCATTTCCTGTGCCCTGAGACTGGTGATCAGTCTAAGGAGTAGGGCGGTAATGGCCCGCAATAATCAGCGATGATCTGGGTCAGTAGGCCTGGTAATGAGCCTGAAATCTCTGGGACTGTAGGGCTTGTAATTGAGCCTAAAATGTCCAGTGGTCTGAGTCTGTAAGATTGGTAATTGAGCCTGAAAGACCGGTGACATGCGTCAGTCTATGGTATCAGAGTATTGTAACACCCCGTTCCTGGAGCGCTACTAAACTAATATTTCTGACAACAGTTGACATATTTCTGAAAGGCGAAATACTCTGCTTGCATGGTTTCCGAAAATGTGGTTCTATTTTTTTTTCTTTTTATTTTAAAACCTTCTTTTAAAAGAGCAGTCAAAATACAACGATTTTAGAAACATGATGGTGAATAAATTAAGACACCAAAATAAAACCACAATAACCATACTCATCAATTTATTCAAGCATTGCACATATGACAATCCAAGTTTCGAAAACGAAAATACACTTATTACAACATTCTAATTAAAATAGTACACACCCTATAGCTGGTCGACACACTACTACACTTACTAATCCTCTAGTAAGTTTCAACCAAACACCAAGACAGATAGTCAGATAGGACTATCCTCAGCTACGCTTGTCAGCAGCCTCGAACACTCTACAATCTTCATATCTGGGTTACAATCACTGACTGAAAGAACCACGGGCAAGGGTCAACTTCTTACACAAGCAAATACACTAGCAATAGCATGTACCATAACAATTCATGTTATACAGATAGAACATAATATACAATTCAATAAATATGCAACATGCCTGCAAATGCCACTACATGTCACTATTTGTGATTCCAGAATTCCGTACGCTATGGTCGGTCGTCTGTACGTACCAGATCAGGCACTGCACCATGCGATGGTTAGACTAAAGTCGCCCCTGAATTCCTTTGGCCATGAGGTACCCTGTCACCCCAGGATATTCAAGTCGAAGTTACACTACAATGCATGACAATGCATTCCAACAACTCCAATGAACATATCATGCATATGATATTTCAACCAGGGATAATCAAATAAATATTTAACTTCCCAATATTAAATACATATTTAATTATCTAGCAACACCAACAACATATATTTCCACTTAATCAATTCAACAGTTCAACAACTCAGAATCTCAGTAATTCAGCAAATCCAATCCACTTGCATCCACATTAAAATATTCAGCACATAATCATAGAAACATAAATCATATCTCAGTATATCAATATCAAACCCTAATCATTTCTAGAAGTAGCCCTTATCGAAAGATACACTGCTCACGTGTCCTAGCACGTCACAACTTACTCAGCACGAACAACTCTCAAGGATCCTATCAACATAATAAAGCTTAGTACCACTCCAAATAATTCCCTAGGCTTAGTCCCAATTCTAACTCCTACGTTTCCAAACCCAAAAATATTTTTAACAAAGATACACACACTTGAAATGATAAGTAAATTTGAAATTAAAAGTTTTTAAAGACTAAGACTTACTTGAAGGAATACACAAAGTTGAAAAACAAGGTTTTTAAATACTAAAACTCACTTCCTTCAAAACTTGAAACATTAAACAATACTAAGATTAAATATTTTTCATCCCAACTCAATCAAAATCCTTAATTAGGCTCCACTTGGCCTTAGGATTACAAAATCCTAATTTGCCTTAACTGTTTCATTGCCTTAAACAATCAAAACAACTTTCAAACAAATCAAGCTATTTCCAAAAAAAAAAATTTCCAACACTTAACACACTTCAATGCAACTAATATAAGCCAAGAGCGTCAAATTTTTTTTTTTCCTCCAAGCTCCCATGAGCTCGCAGCCACACCCTTTCTTCTTCAAAAAAAATTTGCAAACTTTCACTTACTCAAAGCAACACCATTTTAACACTTAATTTCTTTCACAAAACAACAAATACTTACAAAAAAAAAGCATTATTCATGTCCAATACCAAATCATGACTTTTCAAGAACAAGGGTTTTCACAAAATTTACCATTCCTTTGATTCAAATCACAAATTAACAACTATAACAACAATAACAATTAATAAGAAGCAAAAACCCCTAATCAATTTAATGATTCACATGAGGAATCCCATACCCCTTTCATTAGGCCATTCAACCTAGGGTTGATAAAAATTGGGGGAAAATGTTCATCTTCCTCATGATCATGATCAAGCCATAACTAAAACATCAAACAAGATAAGAAGCAAAGAAATCATCTCCTACTCCTATAATGGGGCTGATAAGGACATAGTAAGCAAGGACACTAGTGAAGCACTTCAAGGACTAGGAGGACCAATGACAAGGGCACGTGCCAAGAAAGCTAAGGAGGCCTTAAACCAAATGGTGACAACTATAATGGAAGCAAGGCCTAAACTAGAAGGAATAGAGCCCAAATTGGTCAACTACTTGAGTCCACATGAAGGAGGGCTGAGCGCATGACATGCTGCCCATTTTTTACTTGTTTATTTTTAATAAGTTGTAATAAAATGTGTGGGTGCAAAACAATTAATTAATTAGGCCCCAACACTTAAGTTTATTTTGCATGTGTGTTTATTTCAAATGGAGCAAGGGCTGCTACATGTGTTATGCGCTGCCTAAGCCCAAATGTTGAGTTATTTTTGTTGTTTTTGTTGATTTGAATGATGATTGGGCTGAAGCATAAGGAAGGGCGCCATGGAGCTACAAAGGGGGTTGCAAGAGCACTTATTTGGTGTTAGAAGAAGCAATTCTTGGATGCCTTTTTAGTTACCTTGCTGAAGAATCAGTTTTGAGAGTTTTGTAACCACCATTCCATTAAGAGTAGACAAAGTCATAAATAGGGAGGTTACAAATTACCACAAAGAATAATGCTAGTTAAGTGGCTTGTCTCCTTCATTGTAAATTCAGCAAAGAGGATCCCTCCCTCTATATATATGTTGTGCCCAAATCAATAAAAGGCTAGCTTGGAATTTTCATATAATTGATACCTTGTGTATTGTTGAGAGTATGTCTCTCTTGGGTTCTTCATTGAACCTTCCCTTTTGATCTTATCAAGAAACCAAGTTTTCTTGTGGCGATCATTCCCCAAGGCTTATCATTTCTTCTTCTTCTCCATAGAAGCAAGAGTGTGGCGCCTCCCCCATTTCTTTCTATTCCATCTTTTTCATTTCTTCTTTGTTCTAATTTCCTTATTCTGGTTCTTTACTATTCAGCCTTTACATTTCCTTGTCATTTAAATTCTTGCAATTTACAATTCATTGTCAAATTTATCATTTCCATTGTATTATTGTGAATTGCAACTGAATTGCACAAGGATTGACAAACCATGCAAATTGGATAGTCATCAAGTGGTATCGGAGCTCTGGTTTGGGTTGAATTACGTTTATTCAATTTCATTGGCTTGAATTAAAATTCTGGGCAGTATCACATGGGATACGTGAACTAATTTTTTCCAGCTTATCTGATTGCAATTGTTTCCCTGGGATATTTTCAATTCTTGTGTCACGATTTGGGGATTTTTTTTTGTTGATTTGTGATTTGCTCGTGGGTTTAAAAAGGAAGCACACAGGTTGGTTTTTTTCCTTCTGGGCTCTCGGCCAGCTCTAGTTTTGGGCAAGGAAATTATGAAATTAATTCATCCTTGTTCATCTTTGTTTTCTTCGTTTTTGTGATTTAAACCATGGGAGATACACCAACACCTACCATGGCATATTTGATTTATCAAAGAGATTTTTTTATGGATCCAGAATACATGAAGTATCTTCATGAAAGAAAAATGAGAAATGAGGCAAGAAAACAAAAGAAAGCCTTGAGAGAAAAAGAGAAAGCCTTGAGTGAAAAGGAGAAATTGAAAGAAAAAAATGAAGAAAAATTTGAGAGTGCCTTTGAAGAGAAAGAAGAGAGATTGATTCATGAAGAAAAGAAAGAGGGAGCGGTAGAAAAAAAGGAAAGCCATGACAACAAGTTAGAAGATAAAAATGAGATCTGTGAAAATGGAGTAAAGGGTGAAGAAAAAGAAAAGAATGAAAACAAGATTGAGTTGAAGGAAATAATTTTGGATACTTGTTTTTATTCTAATTTTTTTCCAAATTGTATTGATTCTATGGTGAAGGAGTTTAAGGATGAAATTCTAAAGGAAGCTTGCAAGACAATCAATCTATTAGAAGAAGTACTTCCAGAAGAACAATCTCATGAAGAGAAAAAAGTGAATGAAGGAGAATGTTCTCTAGGAGTGGCTGCCTTTTGTGAGCTTGGGAAAGATAATTATACCTTAGAATCCAAAGGGAAAGAGGAGCAAGTTAATCCTTTCAGTGAACTTGCATATTTTTCTGATGTGGAAGTTACATTTGGTGAGTTCTTTAGAATTATTTTTGACCCTGGAGGTAATGGATCAAGAAATTCGAGGTCGAATTCTTTTGAAGAGGGAGGGCATGATATGATCATGGATGACCACTTTTGACAAAAGAAGAGCAAAATTGGGAATTCTTGAAATTCATTGGAAATGATCAGTCTGGATTGTTTTAGCAATATCTTGAGCTGTATAAGTCTGAATAATGTGTTCTTTGATGCGTTGGAAAGCTAACAAAATTTCCTACAAATTCTATTTCATGATACTTGACCAGATTCGGCTTCTATCATAGTGGAAAATGGGCTGAAAGTTGAAGACGAATTTCTGGATGAAAATACTTTAGTTTTTTATATTGTGTGGGCTGCACTATTTTGGTGTTTGGGCCTGGTCCAACCAGAATAAGGGGCTATACGTTTTTTAGGCTAAAAAGGAGGGCAACCTTTGGCTTGCATGCCTAGGTGACTCTTTAGTAGCTTGGGTGCTCTTTGAATGATCCACTTAGTAGAGAATTAAATCTAGCACTAGTAGGTAGTTAAGTCTAGCACTAGGAATTAAGTCACTTAATTGTGACCTTTTATTTGTATCTATCCAGCAGCCCAAGGGCTATATATACCCCTTTTCTATGAATGAAATAAAATAACTTGGAGTTCAATTTTGGTTTATACCGTTTGTAAGAGAAAATTGTTTCTCTTTGGTTCTGGATTGAACCACCCTTTGGATCTTATCAAGAATCAGTTCTTGTGGCGATCCTCATTCTTGGCTTATCAATTTCTTAGGAATTGTGGCGCCTTCCATTTCTTACTCATCCACCTTTTTATTTTATTTCTCCTAATTTTCTTGATCATAAAATCTAAAAACTGAATTGTTTTCTAGAAGTTCAACCTAAGATCACTTAAAAGGCTACTATGGAGGTTGGTAGTCATCAGGGGCTCACGATTTTTGAGGCTCAAAGGAGACAAGGAAGAGTGTGTCTTCATGCTTACTTACAAGATGAAGAAGATGATGGAGGTTAGAAGAAGAAACTAGGAGTAAAAGATTGTTGGAAAGGGAGGTGAAGGTCACACCTAGAAAGAGGAAGGAGAAGCCATGGATGAGCTTTGGAGTTTCTCACTCAAGAACTAAGTTAAGAGAAATAAAATGAAGTGAGAATAAAGGGGAGGAGGTCGCGGCCTGTTTAGGCATAAAGGAAGAGGAAAATTATTTTAACATAATAAAAGAATGATACTTATACACACTTGGAGACCAATTAAAAAAAAAATAAGTGAATGAATAAAAGAAAAGGGGAGGATCACGCTGATTTCATAAGAAAAGGAGGAGGAAAAATATAAATTAATGTGGGTAATTTCACTTGGTTAGGAATAGTTTAGAGGAAGCACCACCTAATTAAGCACAAAAAATGTGACACCTAAGCAAGATTCTAATCTAATCACAAGTCTAAACATCTAATCCCTCTCTTCCCGTGATTACCCCCTAATCCTAGAGTTTTAATGTGTATAAAAAAAATACGGGGTCGAGTAATCACGTTACCGATTAATTCTTTGGCCGATAAATCGCGGAAATTAATTTACTAAGAAATTAATTCACCGCGTGATAATAAATTATCTATAAATATAAAAACTATCAAAACACTCAAACATCATCACAACAAGTTACGATTCGATTTTTATCGAAATCGGAGTTTGTTTTAAATTTTTATTACGGATAAAAATTACCCGGTAATTCAAAGTACGGCGAAAATTCGTTAGAATTATTCAATGAGTTTTGAACCCTGAATTAATATAAAATATTAATTCTTAAATTAAATTTCATCTTGATTTAATTCAATCACTTTCTTAGTCAGCAAGAATACGCGTTACCGTGTCAAACAGAAAACTTATATAAAGTTTATTTGATGAATTCACCTTAAAAACAGCATACATCTACGCTGTCTATTAATTTGAATTAACATCATAAATAATAATTATTTATATTAAATAAATTGGGGTGTTACACTACCACCCCCTTAAAATAGTTTCGTCCTCGAAACTACGCGGGTATTAAAATACGAAAATTAAATTACTTTACTCAGATCCATAAAATTAATTTGCACACTTAGGCATTCACAGTACATATTAATATACGTAGTACTATAATATTTATGGCTACATACATAATATTGCAAACACATCATAACATGCAACAATGACAATCACACTCAATAAGACTAAATATATATATCACACAGAATTACACACTTAGATTAATAGAGGAGGAAACCTTTACGATCCACTGACGCTTGATTCATGAGCTGCAATCTCTACTTATTCACGACCATGAACACGAGCACGAACACAAACACGAACATGAACAGGAACACGAACAAGACTACGGTTACATGCTACCATCACAAACTTTACTACACAACACACACCTGGTCATGGGTACACACATCAAAATATAAGGTCACTTAAAACTCTAAAAGGTTAAAATTATTTTTCTCAAATCAATCACTTTTTCTAAACAGCACTCAAAGTAACAAATTAATAAAACCCAACTTTTCCTTTAAGACTCAACCATTCTCATAGACAATGAAGTTCCTTTGAGATTAGGTTCTCATTGTCTCAAAATCATTAACCACACTTTAATTAAAGATTAAAAGTAAACCTCCAATTTTAAATCAACAACTCACTTCTCTTTAAAATTCATTTAGATCCAAAACTTTTCAAAAGTAATTTTCTTTTATACACCAACAACAATAAAATTACTAACCACTAAGTGTTAAAAAATTGAAAATCCCTTTTAGTAATACTTTACACTTCAAAGATATTAAAACAAAGTTAAAAAAATATTTTTTTAACTCATTGTAACTCACACATAAACTTTTTAACAAAAGGATTAACAATAAAACCTTTCTTTACCACTTCTACATTACAACTAAACACAAAATCACCAAGGATTTAAGTTAGAAAAATTTGAAATCAAACCTCACACATAAATATGTGGTCACGGGTTATGTCTCTTAAATGAATAATCAACTTTCAAAATTTTTCTTCAACCTTACACACACCTAAAAACTTGATTTTTCCAAAAGAAAATATGATCAAGAACATTTTCGAACAAGACAAGATCAAAAACATTCTAGAACCCAAGATTGACAAGAATCTTGAAATTATCTTTTACAACAAAAGAAAACAAATTGAGCTGATATTGCTCCATAGATGTAGGATCGGTCAACACAAACATATCATGTGTAACTCTATATAAAGCCATTCTGGCCAATGAATAAGTCAAGAGATCACGATCCTTTTATGGTATCAAAGCTCCCTTGCTTCACAACTTTTTTTTTCCTGAAACACCACCATGCCTTCATCAGAAACCTTGTCCACACAAAATGACAAACTTGTCATCCTTAATGCTGCATCTCAGCTCTACATCAAACTTGATGGAGACAATTACCCAGCATGGAAAATACAATTCTCTGCACTCCTAACAGGATATGACCTCATAAGTTATATAGATGGCACCAAGCCATGTCCTGCAAACATCTCGAGGCAGCACCTACCACTATCAATCCAGCATACACACACTAGATTCGCCAGGATCAACTAATCCTTCATGGTATTGTCTCATCAGTTTCAGCGACAGTAGTCACCCACCTTGGCACTGTCTCCACTTATAAGCAAGCATGGGAAATACTCAAAACCATGTATGCAGGACGTTCCCGAGTCAGAATCATGGCTCTCAAGCAACGTATATCAACTTTCACCAAAGGAACTCAATCCATGGCCACTTACCTTCAAGGCATTAAGGCCATCTCTGATGAACTGGCTATCATTGATAGTCCACTTGATGGTACTGATCTAGTTATTCACACTTTGAATGGCTTAACCGTTGAATACCGTGAGATATCAACAGCACTTCGTGCTAGAGAGATTCCAATTGAGTTTGCTGAATTGCATGAAAAACTCATGGATTTTGAGACCCTCATGCATCGTGATGGGCCACAAAACAGTAACCAAATTATTGCTATAGCTCACATTGCAAATCGCAACAAAGGTCCATACAGGCCGAGGCATAACACCACCAGCAATCCAAATTCATCTGCTGCAAACAATGAAAAGAGAGTGATCTGCCAGTTCTGTGAGAAGCCAGGACATACTGCAAAGGTGTGCTACAAGATCAGAGGTTATCCAAACCGCCCACAAAGCCGTCCAGCCGCCAACATTGCAGCAGCACCAAATTCTGTACAGAACAATAGCTGGATTATGGATACAGGCGCCTCTCATCACATTGCTCAAGATCTCCAGCAGCTAACCTTGGCCAATCCTTATCCTGGCATCGATCAACTCACAGTTGGCGACGGGACAGGTTTGAAAATCACTCATATTGGTCACACCTCACTTCACACACAAACCAAACCTTTACACCTTGATCAAGTTCTGTGTGTCCCTAAAATTAAACACAACCTTGTTTCTGTTTCAAAACTGTGTGATACTAACAAGTGCTCTGTTGAATTCTTTTCTAACAATTTTGTTGTGAAGGATGATGCGTTCATAATAGCATATAGTTTGTTGTTAGTTTTGCATTTCATAGTAGGTATTGTAGTGGTTTTTACCCATAGTTCTCATGCATTTTTGCTTGAATTAGATAATGCACTTGGTTTGAGTTCAATTGTGCAGAAAAGAAGGTTATTGGCCTAGGAAAGCGGAGCTAGATCACTTAGACGGATGTTGCAACCAACTCGGAGGCCAAAATGACAAAATATGGCAAGATCAGAGGAAAACACGGCCTGCCCATGCCCTATGGCACGGCCGTGCCTTGGTGGATATGAAGAAACTCAAGAATTTGAAGTCAGTAAATAACACGGCCAGGCCGTGTTATCCAACTGGCCGTGCCTCGCTTCCAGACAACAACACGGCCTGGCGTGTTCGTCCCCACGCGTGTCGGGCTGCTCATCTGCATTTTTGTGCTTTAAAAGCGACGCGGCCAGGCCATGCCAGGCTCACGGCCGTCTTTGCGTCTCGGCGGACTTTTATTTTTGCGCGTTTTGACTTAATTTTTAGATGTTTTTCAACCCTTTTGGTCCAGAACTATATATAGATAGATGAAACATTGACCTAGGGACTTACTACTGGTTAGTGGCCTCTTGTGAGTTTGAATCAAGAACAAGGATTCTAGGCAAAGTTGAGGAATCAATGGAGTCTATTGCTGTTTCTACATCTCAAATGCTTGGTTCTTTCTCTTCCATGAGGAACTAATTCCTTTGTACTAGGGTAAGATGAACTTTGTCTCACCCTTTACGCTCTTGAATCCTATTCCAATGCAAGTAATGATCACGTATTTGAATTTCGAATCCTCTAAATTAGATTAACGAAAATTCCTTTCCTCTTAATCCCTTTAATTCAACTAATAAGCCCTAATCCCTTAGGTTCCAATTAATTAAATCAAGCAATAAGGATAAGGATTCATACAAACTCATACCAAAGAGAATTATATCCCTATAACCCTATAGATATGTCAAAATATCCCAAAGCAAGTTTAAAACTTCAACTTTCCAATTGATGTTAAACCCTAGTTCAATCCCATGGTGATCAAGCATAGAATCGCATTAAGAAAAGAGATAATTGATCAAATGACATACATCAAACTTGCATTGAAAATTCTGAATTCAATTACATAAAAGGATCCACAAAGTACATCTTACCCTAGTACAAAGGAATTAGTTCCTCATGGAAGAGAAAGAACCAAGCATTTGAGATGTAGAAACAGCAATAGACTCCATTGATTCCTCAACTTTGCCTAGAATCCTTATTCTTGATTCAAACTCACAAGAGGCCACTAACCAGTAGTAAGTCCCTAGGTCAATGTTTCATCTATCTATATATAGTTCTGGACCAAAAGGGTTGAGAAACATCAAAAAATTAAGTCAAAACGCGCAAAAATAAAAGTCTGGCCGAGACGCAGCACGGCCGTGGAGCCTAGCACGGCCTGGCCGTGCTGCTTTTAAAGCACAAAAACGCAGATGAGCAGCCCGACACAGGCGTGGGGACGAACACGGCCAGGCCGTGTTGTTGTCTGGAAGCAGAGGCACGGCCGTGTTGGATAACACGGCCTGGCCGTGTTATTTACTGACTTCAAATTCTTGAGTTTCTTCATATCCACCAAGGCACGGCCGTGCCATAGGGCACGGGCAGGCCGTGTTTTCCTCTGATCTTGCCATATTTTGTCATTTTGGCCTCCGAGTTGGTTGCAACATCCGTCTAAGTGATCTAGCTCCGCTTTCCTAGGCCAATAACCATCTTTTCTGCACAATTGAACCAAAACCAAGTGCGTTATTCAAATCAAGCCAAATGCATAAATAACATGGATAAAAATGACTAAAATGACTAAAATGTGATGCAAAACTAACACTAAACTATATGCTATTTCGAACGCATCAAATTACCCCAAGCTTAGAATCTTGCTTGTCCTCAAGCAATTGCAAAGCCAAAGATAAGCAAAGAAACAAGAGACGCAACAAATAAGGAACCCGAGATAATAGCACATTCAAGCAATAGGCTAAAGGCTCGAACAGACAATAGGGACAACCAAAATCAAGTCCAATTAGAGAATCAGGCGCTCTAGAATCATGTCACTCACTGATAGGGCACTCTCCTCACAACTCTCCAAGTGTTTAAAGGTTATGACAAATCGCTCAAATCCATCCATGAAAGTGTTCTACCATAAGCTTGACTGTTAACCAAATCTCAACATACAATTCATGAAAACACACTAGAATCAAAAGGTCTTTGCAAGGTTGTAACGTGGCCGTAGGATTTTTCTTGTACGGTGGGATAAAAACCATAAAGGGGAAACACAAGGGCTAAAATAATAGACAAAGAAAACAACCCTTTTAAAGCAGCATAAGCGGAACAATTCATTCTCCTTTTCGTTTTCAACACCTTTTTATTTTGCTCCTCTTCTGTTATTTTATTTTATATATTTTTCTTTTTCTTTTTTTTTTCATTTGAGATTTTTGCAATTACTGGGGAGGAATTGAATAACAGCAGAGGTCCCAAATTTCAAGCACTGCCTAATTTACACAAGATTCACAACTAATTGCTCCCTTATACATACTTTAAAAGGTATTGTAACATTTAGCAATCACCTGGGTACCAAGAAAATTAATTTCATTTCAGGCTCAAAAGGGGCAACTAGAGGAAGCTTTCGTTCAAAAATCAGAGTCTTGAAAACATGCCTATAATGCCTTAATCATATTCAAGTGTGTAGACAAAAATTTTCAAGTTTTGAAATGGTTTCAAGTCAAGTTCTAGAGAGCACAATCAGGATGGACACACTCATACAAGGAGAAGGGGGCATATAAACATGATAAAGTGCAAGCCCCAATACAAGCTCAGGTCTCACATTTAGAAGTCAAAATCAGTGAAAAACATCAAATCAGAGCGCCACATGCTAATTCTCAACTTATTAAAAGATTGTCACTATGTACATTAAGAACACTACCTTTAAGCACATCACAAGAGAAAATAATTGGGTTCCAAATCATTGCAATCTCAAATTTCAACAAAATTGCAGCACACATGGAAAAGCACAAGAGAATAGCATGACAATTTGGGGGATAAAATGATGCAAACAAAAACAAAAATTAACACAAGATGCAAAAACTAAAATGAGATGCAAGACTAAATGCACAAAATGTAAACTCCTTACCCCAAGCTTAAAAACTTACATTGTCCCCAATGTAAAAATTTAAGTTGAAGCAAGGATGAGAAGGAAAGAACTAACCGAAAAACTTGGGTTGCCTTCCAAGAAGCGCTTCTTTAACGTCATTAGCTTGACACTTCAACACCCTTGTTAGGGTGGATAATATGTCATGAAGAAGATTTCATCCTTCCGCTTCCTTCTTTTGGAGAGAATTCCCATGTACTTGGCATAGGGAAGTAAGTGTGCCCATGCCTTAGCAATTGTACATTTGGGATATTGTTTCCCCCACTCCTTATCTTGAAGCACATCAAATTCATCTTGCGGAGGACGATTCTCTTCAACGCCCAAGAGTTGAGCTATCACATGAATTTCTCCGTGCCTCACCCTTAGGTCCTCTTCCATGTCACTATTTTTGTTTTTCAATTCTTCTTCAAATGCCACCATGAAGTTATGTTCACTCTCTATCTCCACTTTCTTCTGCTCAAATTGGGACAATTGCTCTGGCAACCTCTCACAACGAACCTCAAAGTTATCAAATGAAGCTTGGTTGGCTCTCATGAATTTCACCCAAATATTGTTAAGGTAAGAATCTCTGTCATGGGATTCTTCGAATTGAGCTTGAGGATGTGACTCTTTGGTTTGCTCCGCAAGTTGCTTTGAGAGTTGCCCAATTTGATTCTCCAGATTTTTGATAGAGGCCTCTTGGTTTTTGAAATAAGACTCATGTTTCTTGAAATTGGATTGAGTCATCTTCATGAACTGCATAAGAGCATCTTCTAAGGCACTTGTCTTCTCTTGCTTTTTAGGATGTGACTCTTCTTCTTCCAAGATACTTTCCATACAATAGTCATCTTCTTCTTCTACCATGACTAAGAAATCCTCACAATAGCCATTTCTATGCTTTACTCCACAAAAATCACATCTAAGAGGCTGCATGCTACAGAAGCTAAGAGAATTGTGAGCAGCACAACAATTTTATAAGAAGAGAAAAGAAATTTTAAATTTTTGGTTTTTTTTTTGTTATATAAACAGAAAATAAATGTTCAAAATAACACTAGTTTGCCTTGTTAAATATCAATTCAACAATCCCCGGCAACGGCGCCAAAAACTTGGTGGGCAAAATCGCAAGTGTACGATTTCGTCGTTAAGTAATAAAAGATCGTATCCACAGGGATTGTGACCAATTCTTAACTATACCAACGATGTACTATTTGAACTATCAGACGAACGAGTAGTGTTTGAATTGTGTAATTCGTGTTCAACAATAAGATAATGACTAACAAAAAAATTGATTTAAATATTAAGAAGAATAGAGTGACTAGGGTTCGAATCCCTTTGTCACCCTTTACGCTCTTGAATCCTATTCCAATGCAAGTAATGATCACATATTTGAAGTTCGAATCCTCTAAATTAGATTAACGAAAATTCCTTTCCTCTTAATCCCTTTAATTCAACTAATAAGCCCTAATCCCTTAGGTTCCAATTAATTAAATCAAGCAATAAGGATAAGGATTCATACAAACTCATACCAAAGAGAATTATATCCCTATAACCCTATAGATATGTCAAAATATCCCAAAGCAAGTTTAAAACTTCAACTTTCCAATTGATGTTAAACCCTAGTTCAACCCCATGGTGATCAAGCATAGAATCGCATTAAGAAAAGAGATAATTGGTCAAATGACATACATCAAACTTGCATTGAAAATTCTGAATTCAATTACATAAAAGGATCCACAAAGTTCATCTTACCCTGGTACAAAGGAATTAGTTCCTCATGGAAGAGAAAGAACCAAGCATTTGAGATGTAGAAACAGCAATAGACTCCATTGATTCCTCAACTTTGCCTAGAATCCTTGTTCTTGATTCAAACTCACAAGAGGCCACTAACCAGTAGTAAGTCCCTAGGTCAATGTTTCATCTATTTATATATAGTTCTGGACCAAAAGGGTTGAAAAACATCTAAAAATTAAGTCAAAATGCGCAAAAATAAAAGTCTGGCCGAGACGCAACACGGCCGTGGAGCCTGGCACGGCCTGGCCGTGCTGCTTTTAAAGCACAAAAACGTAGATGAGCAGCCCGACACGGGCATGGGGACGAACACGGCCAGGCCGTGTTGTTGTCTGGAAGCAGAGGCACGGCCGTGTTATTTGCTGACTTCAAATTCTTGAGTTTCTTCATATCCACCAAGGCACGGCCGTGCCATAGGGCACGGGCAGGCCGTGTTTTCCTCTGATCTTGCCATATTTTGTCATTTTGGCCTCCGAGTTGGTTGCAACATCCGTCTAAGTGATCTAGCTCCGCTTTCCTAGGCCAGTAACCTTCTTTTCTACACAATTGAACTCAAACCAAGTGCATTATCTAATTCAAGCAAAAATGCATGAGAACTATGGGTAAAAACCACTATAATGCCTACTATGAAATGCAAAACTAACAACAAACTATATGCTATTATGAACGCATCAAATTACCCCAAGCTTAGAATCTTGCTTGTCCTCAAGCAATTGCAGTGGCCAAAGATAAGCAAAGAAACAAGAGACGCAACAAGTAAGGACCCCGAGATGATCGCACATTCAAGCAATAGGCTAAAGGCTAGAACAAACAATAGGGACAACCAAAATCAAGTCCAAAATAGAGAATCAGGCTCTCTGAATTCATATCTCTCACTGATAGGGCACTCTCCTCCCAACTCTCCAAGTGTTTAAAGGTTATGACAAATCGCTCAAATCCATCCATGAAAGTGTTCTACCATAAGCTTGACTATTAACCAAATCTCAGCATACAATTCATGAAAACACACAAGAATCAAAAGGTCTTTGTAAGGTTGTAACGTGGTCATGGGATTTTTCTTGCACGGTGGGATAAAAACAAGAAAGGGGGAACACAAGGGCTAAAATAGTAGACAAAAAAAAAACAACCCTTTTAAAGCAGCATAAGCGGAACAATTTATTCTCCCTTTCGTTTTCAACACCTTTTTACTTTGCTCCTCTTCTGTTATTTTATTTTATATATATATTTTTTTTTGTTTCCTCCCCCATTTGAGATTTTTACAATTACTGGGGAGGAATTGAATAACAGCAGAGGTCCCAAATTTCAAGCACTGCATAATTTACACAAGATTCAGAACTAATTGCTCCCTTACACATACTTTAAAAGGTACTGTAACATTTAGCAATCACCTGGGTACCAAGAAAATTAAACTCATTTCAGGCTCAAAGGGGGCAACTAGAGGAATTTTTCATTCAACAAACAGAGGCTTGAAACATTCCTAAATTGCCTAAATCATATTCAAGTGTGTTGACAAAAATTTTCAAGTTTTGAAACGGTTTCAAGTCAAGTTCTAGAGAGCACAATCAGGATGGACACACTCATACAAGGAAAAGGGGCATATAAACATGATAAAGTAAAAGCCCCAATATTAAGCTCAAGTCTCACATTTAGAAGTTAAATTCAGTGAAAGACATCAAATCAGAGTGCCACATGCTAATTCTCAACTTATCCAAAGATTATCCCTATGTACATTAAGAATATTGCCTTAAAGCCTATCACAAGAAAAGATAGTTGGGTTCCAACTCATTGCAATCTCAAATTTCAAAAAGATTGTAGCACACATGCCAAAACACAAGAGGATAGCGTACAATTAGGGGATAAAATGATGCGAACAAAACAACAATTAAAACAAATATGCAAACATTAAACTAAAAATGCAAAACTAATATGCAAAACTAAATGCAAAAATTTAAACGCCCTACCCCAAGCTTAAGAATTTACATTGTCCCCAATGTAAACAATTTAACTGAGATAGGGATGATGCAAGAGAGGACTCACTGTGGGGGCGGAGGAGGAAACTGGCCAGGATACTGATGGAGGTGCCAGTTATACAATGCCGTGACCATGTCCTGAATACCGTGGACGGTGTTGTCCAGATTCGTCAACTGGGCCCTTTGAATAGCCATCTCCTCCTGAAGAGCGGCATAAGAACCGGGAGGTGGCTGCGGAGCATAGTAATGTGAAGAACTGCCAGGGGCCTCAGGTCTCTGTGGGGGTGCCTCAGGTCTCTCCTCTTGAAGGGGCTCAGGTTGGGGGCCTCCGGGAAAATTCCAGTTCCTCTGGTCTCTGATAGTGGTGTGCTCCTGGTCAGGTAGAGGATGAGTTTCCTCAGTATCAGGTAGCACCAAACAATAACATTGGCCTTCCCGGACTATCATTCTCATGGCCAAGCATGCTTCCATGTCCAAGCGTGTGCTCCCACGAACAATTGGGAGACCGGAGGTTCTATAGCCCAGAGCCTCAGCAATAGGGGTGATTAAACCACCAATAACAATTTTTTTTGAAGCTTTCCCTACTTTAACCATGTGGGTGATCAAATGAGCACTGCATCTAAGTGAAATTCAGGTGCGATGTTCCACAAAAACATAAGTTCCGACTGACGGACAACGCCGTCACTATCCCCTCTGCCAAACAATGTGTTTGACATTACTCTGTGAACTTAGCGAAAACAGGGGTTTCGCAACTTTGATGATTTGGATGAAGAGGAGTCATAGGTGTCGGACTTGGTTAGCAGGTACCAAAATTGTCTTGCAGAGAAATCATTGGGGACTTTTCGGTGACCACCATATGGCAATCCAAATATTGCATTGAATTGGCTCAGTGACAGGCTATGCTCCGTATTGAATAACCTAAAGGTTATCAAATTATCCTGGTGGTCCTCTGGCAAATACTCCGCATATGAGACATTAGCATTAACGGATGAGAGGAATTCCAGAGTAATTCATGCATGAGTAAAACTTTTCAACCCCACAAACTTAGTCTAACCCACATTAGCAAATAAATACTGGACATCATCTAGCAGTCCTAGAATTAACAGTGCAGGTTCATCCATATAACGGGTGGGGACAAGATTTCTTGCAACCAGAGAGTTATACCTTGCTTCTTGGACATCGTCACGAAATTGGATGCCATGAGGATTTTCAGTGACCTTTTTCTTGCCCTTTTCTTTCCCCTTGGCCAATGCCGGTTCCTTGGTGCCTGAGGCATCACCCTTTTGCCTTTTTGAAGCCATAATACCCTGTAATCAAGTCACACAACAAGCACAACACACAGGTAATGTGAAAATAAAAAAAAATGGGTTTGGGTTGGAGGTGAAGAAGATGGCAGGAAGGGAGGGGGCGTGATTGTGGGCGTGACTGAAGTTGGAAAATAGGAGAGAGGAGGAGTTGAAGAAGATGGAAGGAAGAGACTGGTGGTGAGGGTGTGGTGGAAGAGTGGTGGTGGCGGCGTGAATGTGGGTGTTCTTTGGAAGGGTGGTGGTGGAGGCGTCACTACCGGAAGGAGAAAATGGTGGGAGGAGTGGTTGTGGCTACGGTGGGAGAGGAATGATGAGGAGTTGAAAAAGATGGAAGGAGGTGAGTGGAGGACGAGGAGGAGAGGATGGAGATGCGGCTGGGAGAGGGTTAGGTTTAGGAGATGAAAGTGAAGAAGTGGTGGGTTACACGGGCGTGGTCTGCAAAAGAGAGTGGGGGGTTAATTTGGGTTTTTCTGTGGTGTGGCTTGGTGTATGGTAGGTATGGTAGGTCTGCATCAGGGCCACAGATTTCAAATAAAAGGGAATGGATGGTTGTGATTGGCTGGGGAAAGGATTGGGTAAGGGCAAGCACATTGAGGCATGCCTAATCCTGGCAGAAGGGTGCACGAACACGGGCGTGCCATAAGGCACGGCTAGCCCGTGTTCTTCACTTTTTTGGCCAAAAATTTTTTTTCACTCGAACACGGCCGTGGCCTGGGACACGGCCAGGCCGTGTTCTTCACTGACTCTTCCCTTTTTTTTTTTTTTTGTTCAAACTAATTCTTGTTCCTCCATATAAGAAGCTGCCATATCCTCCTGTGAGCAAGAAAAAGGAGAAGGATGAACAATTCTCTAAGTTCATGGATGTTTTCAAGCGTCTCCAAATCAACATTCCTTTTGCAGAAGCTCTTGAGCAAATGCCCACATATGCAAAATTTATGAAGGAGTTGTTGACCAAAAAGAGAAGGTTCAAGGAGGATGAGACGGTAGCCTTGACTGAAGAGTGTAGTGCCATTATCCAAAGGAAGCTTCCTCCAAAGATGAAGGATCCGGGAAGCTTTACAATTCCTTGCACTATTGGGAATTTGCACATTGGAAAGGCTCTCTGTGATTTAGGAGCTAGCATTAATCTGATGCCCCTCTCTATGTTGAAACGGCTGGGAGGAGGTGAAGTCAAGCCTACCAAGATGTCTTTGCAACTAGCAGATAGATCGGTGAAATACCCCTATGGAATACTGGAGGATGTATTGGTAAGGGTTGGCAAATTCCTTTTTCCGGCAGACTTTGTGATCCTTGACATGGAGGAAGACAAGGAGGTCCCTCTTCTTCTTGAAAGACCTTTCTTAGCTACAGGGAGAGCCTTGATTGATGTCCAACAAGGTAAATTAATTTTGAGATTCCAAGATGAGAAAGAGACTTTCAATGTGTTTGAGGCTATGAGGCATCCCGATGACACCGAAAAGTGCTCTAGAATTGATGTGGTTGGGCAGCCGGTTGGAGAGAATCTTGGTCAAGACCGACCTTCAAAACCCTTAGAGAAGGTGACACTGAATTCTATTGAGGAGATGTCTGAAGAGCTGGATGATGGGATGGAAAAATTTTTAGTGCAGAAAAAAGGAAGAAAAGGAAAGAGTAGTTTGCATATGGGCCATGGGAAACAATTCCCAAATTGCAAAATTCCAAATAAGGCACATGTAGAACCTACTCATTCTTATGAAAAGCGCACCAAACAGGCGAGGGATGACAATGTCCACTCACATAAATTCAAGAGGAGAAAAAGGAGACCAATGCGAAAATTTCCATGCAAGCACTCAGGACTATGGGTGTGCATCTTCCCAAGGAAGGTGGTGCCTCAATCTTCTTTTCCTCCTTTAAGGAGCCTTGATCGACTCCTTCAAGCGTCAAGCTAATGACGTTAAAGAAGCGCTTCTTGGGAGGCAACCCAAGGTGTTAAAGAGTGCATTCATGTTGATAAAAAAAAAGAAAAGAGAGAGGCAGTGAAGAACACGGCCTGGCCGTGTACTGGGCCACGGCCGTGTGGGTCAAAAAAAAAAAAGAAAAAAGAAGGGAAGAGTCAGTGAAAAACACGGCCTGGCCGTGTCCCAGGCCACGGCCTTGTTCGAGTGAAAAAAAATTTTTGGCCAAAAAAGTGAAGAACACGGGCTAGCCGTGCCTTATGGCACGCCCGTGTTCGTGCACCCTTCTGCCAGGATTAGGCATGCCTCAATGTGCTTGCCCTTACCCAATCCTTTCCCCAGCCAATCACAACTATCCTTTCCCCGGCAACGGCGCCAAAAACTTGTTAGGCAAATCGCAAGTGTATGATTCGTCGTCAAGTAATAAAAAGATCGAATCCACAGGGATTGTAACTAATTATTTAACTCAACAAACTTGTAATAATTTGAACTATTGAACCAAGTGATGTGTTTGAAATATTTGTGACTTATATCAAAAGACAAAAACAGTAAGCAACGAACAAAAATTTGGATTTTAAGGAGAATTAAAAGCTACTAGGGATCGAATCCTCTTGCTTCCACTCGTATGCAATCAATTTACAACCAACACAAGTTATTCCATATAATTGAAGTTCGAATCAACAAAATTAGTTTAAGGACAATTCTTTGCCTCATAAACCCTTTACTTTAACTAAAATCCCCTAATCCCTTAGGTGAATTAAAGCTAGATTAAACAATAAGACTAATTATTCATAAGAACACATGCTCATAAGGTTATATTCCTATAATCCTCCTAAACATGACCAACAATTCAGTTCAAGTTCATAACCCCAATTTCCCAATCGTGAGTATAACCCAAAATCGAATCGGTAGTGATCAGTTACCAAAAAGCATTAATAATAGAATTGAAGGCTCAATCATAATTGAAATAAACTTGCATTGATATAAGTAAAACAACTACATAAGAGTGTTCACAAGGTTCATCTTCCCTAGCCTAAGGAATTTAGCTACTCATAGAAAAGGAAAAGCCAAACCAGAAATTCATGAGAATTGATGAAGAGATCGTTCCCAATCCTCCACCGTGCCTCCAAATAACAAAGTTCGAACCCTAGACACGTCTCTAAAGTGCCTATTTATAGTCTAGGGTGAAAAGGAGTAAAAAACAGGTCCAAGACATGTAAAAACGTAAAATTCTGCGTCCAGGGTGCTATCGTAACACGGCCGTGGTGTGAGGCACGGCCAGGCTGTGCTTCATGTTGTTTTGTATTTTTCACCTCTTTAACATCCGAATTAGCTCAATGTGTCTTCATGAAAGTTGAAGCTATGGATCTTAGCTTTCCAATGGCACTGGTGTCATCTCATTTGGACACCTTAAACTCCAGATATGATTAAAACACTGAACAAGTGTCAGGCTGAGACAGCATTACATTATCAACTTGTAGCACAAATTACCCCAACTTATTCCAAGTGATTTTTCTCCTTTTTCCTAGGACAAATACCTTCCTTTAAGCACAATTGAACCAAAACCAAGTGCGTTATTCAAATCAAGCCAAATGCATAAATAACATGGATAAAAATGACTAAAATGACTAAAATGTGATGCAAAACTAACACTAAACTATATGCTATTTCGAACGCATCAAAGGACTTGAAGTCGGGTCGCCCACTGCTGCAAGGTCCAATTAAGCAAGATCTCTACCATCTTCCTATCAAAGCGGCAGCAACTTCCTCATCTCATGCATTAGTTTCCAGCATTCAGCCTCCTTCCATATGGCATCATAAATTAGGACATCCGGCACCCAAAATAATCAAGCATCTTGCAGACAGCCATCAAATTCCAATAAAGCCTCTCTTGTCTGATGATTGTAGTTCGTGTCATTGTGCCAAGAGTCATAAATTACCATTCTCAAATCATAGTCTCACTAGCACACGACCTCTAGAACTCATTTATTCAGATGTATGGGGCCCTGCTCCGGTCAAATCGGTCGATGGTTTTCTTTATTATCTAATTTTTGTTGATCATTTCTCTAAATATGTTTGGCTCTACCCAATGAAAAACAAGTCAGATGTATTCTCTATTTTTCTTCAATTCAAAGCTTTGGTTGAGAACTATTTTAACTTGCCTATAATTTCCTTGTTCTCTGATAATGGTGGTGAATTTATTAAGTTAAAACCCTTTCTTTCCACTCATGGAATTTCACATCTCACATCCCCACCACACACCCCAGAATTAAATGGTACTGCTGAGAGACGTCATAGACACATAGTTGAGACCGGACGAACTCTACTTCACCATGCCAACCTTCCACCAATTTTCTGGAGCCATGCATTTCTCACTGCCGCATATCTTATCACCGGATGCCCACTCCCACCCTAAAAATGTCCTCTCCTTATCAAACCTTGTTCAACCATCCTCCCAACTACAATCACCTTCACTCATTTGGATGCCTATGCTTCCCGTGGTTAAGGCCATACACAAAACACAAACTTCAAAACAGGTCCCAGCCGTGCATTTTCATAGGTTATTCACCCTCCCAAAATGCTTTCCTATGCCTAGAACCAACCTCCCACCGAGTTTACACATCTAGACATGTTAACTTCATTGAAAATACATTCCCCTACCAATCTTTAACACAAACCAGCCAACCCTCTCCATCCTACCCTCCAATTGATCCTACTCCTCACACCTTAATACCATATGAACCTCCTACTACACCAGTCACAGCCACACCTGCAGAATTGGACACTACAGCAGTGCCACGCCCGGCTTCAGGTACTAATTCAACAACTATTCCCACTCCATCCTCTATTTGCACTAATAATTCTCGCAGCCATTCCATGACAACAATGTCTCAAAATAATATTTTCAAACCCAAAAGAGCATTCATTGTCACAAAGCATGACATTCCAGAAAATCTTGAGCCGTCCACCATCAATCAAGCACTCAAAATTCCCCAGTGGAGAGAAGCATGTTCTGCAGAATTTGATGCTCTACTTCGTAATGGCACTTGGACACTTGTACCAAGAGACAAATCAAAGAATGTAGTGGCATGCAAATGGCTATTCAGAATCAAGAGGAACCCGGATGGTAGTATCTCTCGCTACAAAGCCAGATTAGTTGCGAAAGGGTTCACTCAAACCCCGGGCCTTGACTTCAAAGAAACTTTTTCCCCGATTGTGAAACCACAAACTATCAAAGTTGTCCTCACAATTGCTCTAGCTCGTGGTTGGTCTATGCATCAGCTCGATGTCAATAATGCGTTTCTTCAGGGACAACTAACAGAAGATGTCTATATGCAGCAACCACCAGGGTTCACTCACACAGAATTTCCAAATTATGTTTGCAAGTTGAAGAAAGCAATCTATGGCCTACGGCAAGCTCCCCGTGCCTGGCATGATGCACTAAAGTCCTTTGTTAATGCTGCTGGATTTACAACCACATGCAGTGACTCCTCATTATTCACTTACAACAAGGATGGAGTGCAAGCCTACTTACTAGTATATGTGGATGACATTCTACTCATGGGCAGCAGTGACAATTTTCTCAACAAATTCATCACTGAATTGTCCAACAGATTTTCTCTCAAGCATCTCGGCACCCCTCACTACTTCCTTGGCATTGAACTTATTCCCACCAAGCAAGGTCTTCTACTATCTCAACACAGGTATATCCGTGACTTGTTGGAAAAATTCAATATGGCAGGAGCAAAGCCTAGCAATACACCATTATGCATGACAACAGCCTTGAAAATTCAAGATGGTTCAGCACCTGCAGATGCACACATGTTTCGCAATGCACTTGGGGCTCTCCAATATGTAACTCTAACACGTCCTGACCTTGCGTTTACAATAAACAAGCTCTCTCAATTCATGCATCAACCATCTCAAATTCACTTGCAGCAGCTGAAAAGAACAATGAGGTATCTTAAGCTTACTATCAATTATGGCTTGCAACTCAACAAACCTCAGCACCTGAAACTGCATGCCTATAGTGATGCTGACTGGGTGGCAACATTAATGATCGCTCCTCAACTTCTGCCTACATCATTTTCCTAGGAGGCAATCCTATCTCCTGGATGTCCAAGAGACAACGCACTGTGGCACGCTCATCCACGGAAGCTGAATATAGATCAGTTGCTAACACCTCTGCAGAAGTTATTTGGCTAACTCATCTACTTGGCGAACTTGGTATCTCAGTCACAACTCCCCAATTGTTCTGTGACAACATTGGTGCAACATACCTCTGCTCTAATCCTGTGTTTCACTCAAGAATGAAACACATAGCCATTGACTATCATTTTGTGCGGCAGCTAGTTCAGCAGGGTCAACTGAGTGTTTCACATATCTCCACCAAAGACCAACTAGCTGACATACTCACAAAGCCACTTCCGCGACCCACATTCACTATGATTCGAGACAAGATGGGTGTTCTTGATGGCAACACCATCTTGCGGGGGCGTAATGAGCAGAACACTCTAGAACATTCTGATGCAAGCTGATTCGGCTCCCTAATCTTCTCCAATTATTCAATCTTATGTAAATATATGATTTGGTCAACATTGTGTTTATTGCTAGCTGATAGCTGTCCAAATCTGCACATTAATGCAGATACTATGCATTTAACATTGAGCTGATATTGCTCCATAGATGTAGGATCAGTCAACACAAACATATCATGTGTAACTCTATATAAAGCCATTCTGGCCAATGAATTAGTCAAGAGATCACGATCCTTTTAAAAACCTTCCCAAACTTTTACTAGCAAGTCATAATTTAACAAAATCATCTAAAAACTTGAAACCATCTTCAACAAGATCATTAACAAACAATACAGAAATTGAAAGCAAAGAATTAAAATATTCACTTAAAATCTTCTAGGAACCTGCGGTCTGAAGACAAAAAGAGAAAGAAGAATTTCCATGATCACCAAACACAAAATCACCCACAACATCAACCATAAATGCCAAGTGGAATCCATCTTAAGGTCTACGGCTCAAACTATGGAAATGAAAGAGGATAACAACTCCAAATCTCTCCCTCAAACTCACCAACTCAAGAAAATGGAAGGAAATACAACTCTTAAAACTACTCCAGCTTCTTATACAACCCACTACTACACTGTTTAGCTAGGAGAAGGATTGGAGAGAAGGAAAAGAGAGAAAAAAAAATGGGTGTCTCTGGAGCAAAACTTGCTCGCGGCACACGAGAGGAGGAAGGAGAAAGGAATCTAGGTTTTTCTTGTTTACCCATAATAGTACCCAGCAAACAACTATTCCCCCTTTTCTATTTTTGAGCGTGACCGACGAAACAATAAGAGAATGACTAAAAAGTATTTTTTTCCACTTAAGGTGGTCAGTCAAACCCAAATAAGGGAGGAGAAAAATCTCACCAAAAGGTTGTCCAAGTCCTCACTACTTACTGATACTTAGACTAAAATGGAATATTTTCTTCTGTACCCCTTTTCATGAGTGAGTGATCGGCCAAGTAAGAAAGGAAAAGTGAAAAATGAGTCATCCAATATACTTGGCTTTCCTTTAAAGAAAATCTTCCATGACTCAAGGAAATAACGATAAGATTTGGTAAAAATTTTAGGTACTACCCAATACTAGCTAGACAACTTGTCATGCACTAAACCACTACCTTACCCCATTAAACCTCTACAGTCCATTTAACTGAGTCAAATAGGTCTTGCGTAAATTAAAATATCGTAAGACATTTAATTGACGCATGCTAGAAAATAATTGCGCACAAAATTTTCATTGGAAAATATGGATACGATCAAAATAAATCAAGAATCACACAATACACCACATATATTCACAGCAGTAAAAGAATACACTACTGTGAATGTCAGTGGCAAACATGTCACACTCTGAAAATCATGAAATATTTTTATTTTATTTTCAAACATAGTACATATCAAAATACTTCAAACATCAATCATTTACGTGATCTATATCTAGGACCACTAATACGTCAAAGATCATACTAAACAACAACAACAACTGCATCTCCTACAAACAATCCCAGAATCTCATCTCTTATTTCCCGAAGGACTTAAGAGATTCATGGTGACAAAAGTCAACCAATCCTTTGGTCTCTGCAACTTGCTCTTCTCCCTGCTATCCTAGCAGGTCACATTGATCCTCCGTAGTAGTCTGTTGAGCAACAACAACTAGTACCCCTGCCACAGCTTGGCTACCTAAATCCTCTAATCCATCTCTAAATTATTAGCTCTAATAGGAAGAATTACTTGTTTTGAAGGTATTGGATTCCCACAAGGTTTTACAACCTCATTTGAACCCCACAACAATTTTCTGTCTCGGCGCATATTGTTTCAATTAAGAAACAATCCAAACAATTACAAGTAGAGTTACTCCACTTAAGGAACAAACAAGACACAAAAGCACAATTTGACCCCTCACAATCTGCTCTATACAACACCCAACACTTGATCAGCTATATTGTTTCAATTATTTCAATTAAGAAACAATCCAAACAATTACAAGTAGAGTTACTCCACTTGAGGAACAAACAAGACACAAAAGCACAATTTGACCCCTCACAATCTGCTTTCTACAACACCCAACACTTGACTAGCTATAGTTTCTCAACTCACAGTCCGGTTAGAACTGAACCGCTTTGATACCACCTTTGTAACGCCCCGTTCCTGGAGAGCTACTAAACTAATATTTCTGACAATAATTGACATTTTTCTGAAAGACGAAATACTCTGCTTGCATGGTTTCCGAAAATGTGGTTCTATTTTTTTTCTTTTTCTTTTAAAAACTTCTTTTAAAAGAGCAGTCAGAGTGTTACAGCGATTTTAAAAACATGATGGTGAATAAATTAAGACACCAAAATAAAACCACAATAACCATACTCATCAATTTATTCAAGCATTGCACATATGACAGTTCAAGTTTCGAAAACGAAAATACACTTATTATAACATTCTAATTAAAACAGCACACACCCTATAGCTGGTCGACACACTACTACACTTACTAATCCTCTAGTAAGTTTCAACCATACACCAAGATAGATAGTCAGATAGGACTATCCTCAGCTACGCTTATCAGCAGCCTCGAACACTCTACAGTCTTCATGATCTGGGTTACAATCATTGATTGAAAGAACCACGGGCAAGGGTCAACTTCTTGCACAAAAATACAATAACAATAGCATGTACCATAACAATTCATGTTATACAGATAGAACATAATATACAATTCAATAAATATGCAACATGCCTACAAATGCCACTACATGCCACTGTTTATGATTTCGGAATTCCGTGCGCTATGGTCGGTCGTCTATACGTTCCAGATCAGGCACTGCACCATGCGATGGTTAGACTAACGACGCCCCTGAATTCCTTTGGCCATGGGGTATCGTGTCACCCCAGGATATTCAGGTCGAAGTTACACTACAATGCATGACAATGCATTCCAACAACTCCAATGAACATATCATGCATATGATATTTCAACCAGGCATAATCAAATAAATATTTAACTTCCCAATATTAAATACATATTTAATTATCCAGCAACACCAACAACATATATTTCCACATAATCAATTCAACAGTTAAACAACTCAGAATCACAGTAATTCAGCAAATCCAATCAACTTGCATCCACATTAATATATTCAGCACATAAGCATAGAAACATAAATCATATCTCAGTATATCAATATCAAACCCTAATCATTTCTAGAAGTAGCCCTTATCGAAAGATACACTGCTCACGTTTCCAAGCACGTCACAACTTACTAAGCACGAACAACTCTCAAGGATCCTATCAACATAATAAAGCTTAGTACCACTCCAAATAATTCCCTAGGCTTAGTCCCAATTCTAACTCCTACGTTTCCAAACCCAAAAATATTTTTAACAAAGATACACACACTTGAAATGATAAGTAAATTTGAAATTAAAAGTTTTTAAAGACTAAGACTTACTTGAAGGAATACACAAAGTTGAAAAACAAGGTTTTTAAATACTAAAACTCACTTCCTTCAAAACTTGAAACATTAAACAACACTAAGATTAAATACTTTTCATCCCAACTCAATCAAAATCCTTAATTAGGCTCCACTTGGCCTTAGGATTACAAAATCCTAATTTGCTTTAAGTGTTTCATTGCATTAAACAATCAAAACAACTTCCAAACAAATCAAGCTATTTCCAAAAAAAAATTCCAACACTTAAACACACTTTAATGCAACTAATATAAGCCAAGGGCATCAATTTTTTTTTCCTCCCAGCTCCCATGAGCTTGCGCCCACACCCTTTCTTCTTCAAAAAAAAATTTGCAAACTTTCACTTACTTATTCTAAAACTGATTTTATGATAATTTTTCCTAAATTATTGTTAGGCACAAAGTATTTCGAAAAATTCTTAAGTTGTGCTCAAAATATTTTTCTGAAAAATGTTTCAAGTTTTCTTTGGCTTGTTGCAAGAAACAGAATACCCTTAAACGATTATAAGGATATTCATAATCGTTTATGACGTGCTCCTCTTCTCCGTGTCGAGCAGTGATATCTTCACATGCAAATCTCGTACCGCGTGCCGAGCTGTGTGGAGAGATCGTATGCCGAGCTGTGGAGAGGTCGCATGCCGAGCTGGGGAGAGGTCGTATGGAAATACGATGTCGGACACCAAGTGTGTCCGAGAATCATTTCCGTCTCCGTGTCTTTTGATCACTTGATAATCGATTACACAACTCTATATAATCGATTATTTAAGTTCTGTGCTTCTCCGTGTTTTCATTTCTTCATAATCGATTACAACCTTCATATAATCGATTACACCCTTTTTAAATGTCATCCGTGTGTCTTGTTTTAAATATATAATCGATTACACACCTTCTATAATCGATTAGATAACGATCTGAAATCCCGGATTAAACGCAACGGTCAAACCTCACGCGTCTTCTTTTTTCTCTATAAAAGGACCTGTTCAGGTCGTGAAAGAGACGAGGATTTTTACGCTATTGCTTTGTCAAAATGCTGTTCAAACAAATTTTCATCACTCACACTTATTTTGAGCACAATTTCTTGAGAGCTTTTTATTCTACATAATTTAAGTTGTATTATTTGAGCTTCAATTTGTTATATCTGCACTATTGAGTGTATCTTTCTCATCTCATTTTATTTGTAAAAAACATTTCTTTTTGGGTAGGAATCCCAAGGTGTTCATAGAGAGGTGATATCTCTTGAACGTATTGCTCTGGTATAGAGTTGTAAAGGTTTCTAGCTGAACCTGATTTAAAAGCTAGTGATTTAGTGAAAATCCCACGTTGCTTTGCCTTGGGACGGGGACGTAGGCCACAGGGGTGTTTGGTGGCCGAACCTGTATAATCTGCTGCGTGCTCTTCTTTGCTCTCTGTCTCTTTATCATTCAAGCACTTTATTTATTTATTTTTATTTATTTTTCGGTCATTTATTTTCTGTCATTTATTTATTGCAATTTAATTCCTGCAATTTATTCTTCAAGTTATTTATCTTTTCGCAATTTATTTCTTTCAAGTTTCTTTTAATTTAGTAATTTATCTGTAATTTTTTATATAAGCACCGCTATCACAATTCACCCCCCTCCTGTGTTTGAAGTCACTTGGTAACAGCTGTGAATTAATTTCTCGCTAAATTAATTTTCGCGATTTTATCGGCAGGTAATTAATCGGTAACGCGATTATTCGACGCCATGTTTTAGAAACCCTTAGACTCTAGAATTAGAGGGTAATCATGAGAGATGTAAGATTAGATGAGATAGATTAGTTGATGGGATTAGAATCTTCACTTTATGAGAGGTGTCACTTAGTGTGTGATTAGTTTTTTTTATTACCTTTTAGTTAACCCATTTTTTACCAAGTGTTATTAAGTGATAATTTTTTTTTATTCTTCCCTACCCTTAAAACAGCCTCACGCAGCCCCTCCCTCTCTCTACCCTCATTATTCACTTCATCTTCAACCTCTAGAAAGAGAAACTCCAAGCTTCCATGGAGATCACTTCCTTTCTTAGTTCCTAAGCTACCTCACCTCCATTGTTCCACATATTTTGTTACTCATTTCTTCTTCTCTTCATCATCATCTAGTTCATCACCCAAGCAAGGATTGAGAGCACCATTTCTCCCCCAAAAACAGCCCCTTGGCTGCGAGCTAGAGGAAGGAGTAGGTGATGGTTGTTCCACTTCCATTTCTTGTTCTTATGTCTTGCTTTATGTTTAATTTATGCTTGATTGTGATCAAAAGAGGAGATGAGCACTTCCATCCCTTTTTCCTTGGAACCCTAGGCGAGACCTTAAGGGAAAGAAAAGGGTTTATGTGATCCTTGGTGAATCAAGAAATTAATTGATGATTTTGAGCTTAATTGGTGTTGTAGTTGTTGTATTTGTTCATAGTTTTGGAATTAGAAGTTGTTTGGGTAATTTTTATGATGAACACCTATTCTTGACAAAGAGGGATTCGGGGTAATTAAATTGTGAACCATGAAATTAGTTGATGATTCTTGCTTAATAAATGATGTTGTTTCTGTTTTAGCTACTAGTTTTGGATTCGGACTTGGATTGAGCAATTTGTTGTTGAAAACCTATTCTTGAAAAAGGATTGAATTGGGATTGATCATGAATTAGCTTTTGTTTTATAAAGTGGTTTGTTGTGTGTGAAAGATTTGGCATATAAAATGATGTTGTGTTATTAAATTTGAAGTGCGCAAATTTTTGGAAAAAGGGGAGGTGATGGCCGCGAGCCCTATAGGGTGGTTGGAAGGAAAATTATTTTGCACACTTGTTTATCAGGATTGTATGGATGTGTTATCAAGCTTTAGAAAATTATAGAAAAGATTTGGTTTCATTTGGATTTGTTTTGAAATTTTAAGGCTATGAAGCATATAAGGTGATTTGGGTTCCTTGAGACCCAAGGTACCTACTAGAGCCTTAACTTAAAGTTTTAGATAAAATGAAGTTGATTTTAGTATTGAATTGTGTTTCAAAATTTTGAAGGACTTGAACTTAGTTAGTAGAACCTTATTTTTCCAACTTATGCATATTTCAAGAAAAATAATGTTGCATTATGTTTTAGTTCTCAAGAGATAATTCTTTGCTCAAATATTTCAAATATGTGACTTAGTATTTTAAATTAAATTCTAAGTTGGAGTGTTTGGTTTAGGAAAGGGTTAGGTTTGAGAGCCTAAGGTTTTGAGTTAAGTTTTAGCTTGTGCTAAGTTTACTCGTGGTGATAGGAGTTGCGAATCTGGAGACCATGCGACGTGGACCCAAGGCTTGCGGTACCCCGTTAGCAAACATCTGTGGTAAGGGCAACTTTTGATATTGATAGGAATTTAATTTTCAGCCTTATGCAAAGAAGTTTGAGAACCTCAGGGTTCGAAGTGAGGGTCTCGTACACCTTCGACTTTTATTTCTTAAAATTGTAATTATGATTATTTAGTGGGCTTGTCGGCAAGTGGTTGGCAGCTGTCCCCAAACCCCCACACTTGTTTGATTTCCTCTCTGTCAACTCCACTGAGTTGCAGAGGGATGAACTGAATTGTCAATTTGCGTTGTTTGCTGAGTTGTGATTGGTTGAAATGAATTGCTTATACTGCTAAACTGTTTCGCACTATATTGAGCTTGGCATGAATATTATTTGATATGCGGTTAAATAATTATTCAATTTGCTTCGTGAATTATCGTTTGCGGTGACCTATTCATTGGAGTACGAGAGTTTAGTCTAGTCGTTGAGTTGTCGTGACGTTTTTGAGCTTCGATTCGATTAACCTAGGGTGCTAGGATCCCCTAAACGGCTCCGGCTGGTTCTTCGGCAGCTTAGCTAGACGTCGTAGCGTTAAGGAACCTCAGCTGAATGTCCAAGGATGAGCGGAGAGCCCAAGGCTACGGCTGGTATTTAGTGGATGGATCGGCGTTACTTTCCGGAAATTGTAAAGTGTCGTGAGAATATGAGTCTTGAGTTGAGTCTTGTGAGAGTCTTGAGTTGCGTCTTGAGTACTGTGCATATAGTTGTTTTGCCTATTGCTATGATTGTTATTCCCTGATTTATTGAGAAGTTGACCCTTTCCCGTGGTACCTTCAACCAATGATGGTGACCCAGGCAAAGACGAAGAGTGTGCTAATACCGGCGATGAGGACATCGTCGGAGATCATCTTTGATTTTCCAGATATCGAGATGCCCGCGACGATGGAGTTCGACTCCATCTCCCATCACGTTGTTTATACTGGGGATGTTGTACAGACTTTCCGAGGGGGTGGTATGGTAGTGAGACAGGAGACTTCGTGGCGCACAGTGAGCTAGATTCGGGTGATGCAGGTGGTGGATGCTTGGCGAGCTATTCAGGGAGAAAGGACTATGCCAGCATCATCTTCCTCACCAGAGGGACCCCTCGAGATCCTGAGGCGTACTGCTTCCCGACTTGCTTCCTGAGGACAACGACCGAGGGTTCGATGGACCGCTCGTAAGAGCGTGATCAGACGTGGGACTGAAGGAGCTTCTACTTCCAGGGCAGCTGTTACTCCGAGTTCTTTGGCAGAGCCTGTGCCAGAGCCCGCAACAGAGCTGACCTCCCCCATGCTTGATAGGACCCCTACTCCGCCAATGGACCCTCCTCATGTGTGTAGTGTGTGCGGAGAGGTGGGTTGTAGCGGTGCAGGTGCTGCGGAGGAGAGGATGTGCCGGAGGACGTACCAGCGGCTGTACCTTTTATTGATTTGACTGGCGAGGACTCGATGGACGACGAGGAGGAGGATCCGTCTGAGGATTCGGATAGCGATCTGTAATTTCCGTGATTGTCTGACTGTTTGTTATATTATTTTGGATGACTGTAGTATATGCTCTTAGTGTACAATTTGTTTTGGTGACCAGTCAGGCTTGGTGAATTGTCTTTTGTATATTGCAGGGTAGACTGGTGGCTTACTTTTGGAGCAGCCCCCTGCGTGGGTGTCTACCGGGAATACCCCTGGGGTATGATTGCTCTCACAAGGGTCTTCATACCATAGGTCTATTCTCTCGTACATTTTCATGCACTGCTTTATTTTGTACGTACTGTTTATGCAGACTTGGTTATGTATATATGTATGTATTTCCAGTGCTTGAGTCTTATTTCTTAGTTTGCACCATGTTTCGAAATGCTGTGGCAACTCTATGTGTACTTTGCGGATGTGACTGTTTTAAAAAAAAATAGACCACATTTTCCAAAGGACACAAGAGCACTATTTTAAAAATGCATCGCATACAGGTTTAGTTCTAGTTTAGTAGCGGTCCGAAAACGGGTCGTTACAATAGTGGTATCAGAGCAGTTCGGTTCTAACCGGACTGTGCATAGGAAACTGGAGCTGGTCACCATGTCGGGTTATGTTTGTCGGGTAATTAGTCGTGTTGTATTGTTATTGTTTGTTGAGTGAAGCGAATTGTTGCTTGAAAATTGTTTGAATTGTTTCTTGATTGAAGCAGTGTGTGTTAACACATTCTTGATTTTGAGGTTCTGACAGGTTTTTGGACCTTGGAGGACCCTTATGCCACCTCGTAGAGACCCTACGACAGGATCAGATAACCCCAACATAGAGCGAGCAATTCAAGCAATGACGGAGATGGCGGCGGCTATGGCTCAACAATCGGCTGCTGCGACTCAACAATCTAATGTTATGGCTCCAGATCATGCTGACCCAAATTAACCAAAGAACAACAAAGCAGAGAGCTGAGAGGAATGCGGAAGCTAGAGGATTAGCTGACTTCCGTAAGCACGACCCACCAAAGTTCTATGGCGAGCCGAATCCAGACAAAGCAGATCTTTGGATGCAGGAGATAGAGAAAATCTTCGAGGCACTCCATTGCCCAGGGAATGTTAAGGTGGACTATGCAACCTACTTGCTACTAGGAGATGCCGAGTACTGGTGGAAGGGAGTGAAGAAAACATTGACGGCAGAGCGTCGTGAGATTACTTGGGAAGTTTTCCATAGAAAATTTATGGACAAATATTTTCCTGATACTGCACGAGCGAAGAAAGAGCAAGAGTTCCTCCGACTACAGCAAGGTAGCATGACGGTGTCGGAATATGCTGCTAAGTTCGAATCACTTGCAAGGTACTTTAGTCTGTTTCGTGACCGAGCTGGCCAAGGATGGTTGAGTGAGAGATTTCAGCGGGGATTAAGGTTTGACATCCAGAAGTCTGTGACGTCTTTAAGAATCAGGAATCTTCAAGAACTGATTGACAGGTGTATTGAGGTAGAAGTTATGAGCAGCGCCAAGAAGAGGAGTGGTACAGGGGGACCAGTGAGACCCCAGAGCCAGGACAGAGGTTTGCTCAGAAGGGAAAACAGTAGAAGAAGCCGTATAGTCGACCTCAAGGGAACAACAGCAAAGGCCAGTATCGCCCAATGGCTCAGAATACGAGAGGCGGGAGTCAAACTAGCACCGATGTGACTTGTTACCATTGCGGTAAGCCAGGACACTATGCGAGCAACTGTACTGCGAAGGATGATGTGTGCTTCAACTGTAGGAAGCCGGGACTCTTCGCTAAGGATTGTCAAGCACCTAAGGCTGAACCGGCAATGCACGCAGCAAAGGCAAAAGGGAAACGTCCGATGGCTAAAGGCAGAGTCTTCTGCATGAGCGGTGAAGAGGCGGAGCAGGCTGAGGATCTCATCCAGGGAGACTGAGAGATTGAGGGTAAATCCCTATCTGTTCTTTTTGATTCCGGTGCAACCCACTGTTATTTCCTCGGATTGCATAGATCGTTTAAAATTGACTGTGACTGCCTTACCTTTCAAACTAGTAGTTACTACCCCAGCTGCTAAAACCTTGGTTACCAACACTGTATGCCTTAATTGTGTAGTGGTCATCCAGGGTAGAAAATTTGTGGTTAATTTGGTCTGTTTGCCACTTAAGGGTCTAGATGTCATTCTCGGGATGGATTGTTTGTCTCACCACTATGTCCTTTTGGACTGTGCTCGAAAAACAATGGTTTTTCCTGATCTTGGAATTTCCAACTACCTATCTGTTAATCATATTGGTGTTTCATTGAAAGAGGGAACTCAGGAATACATGTATTTGGCTAGTTCAAAAGTTTCTCAAGAACTCGAGTTGAAGAATGTTCCTGTGGTTTGCAACTTCTCAGATGTCTTTCCCGAAGATGTGTCGGGATTACCGCCAGCGAGGGAAATCGAATTCTCCATCGATTTGCTTCTAGGAACATGACCGATTTCAATAGTGTCCTATTGGATGTCTCCAGTCGAGTTGAAGTCTCAGATTGAGCACTTGGAGTCGAAGCAATTCATACGACCGTCACCTTGGGGAGCTCCAATGCTGCTGGTGAAGAAGAAGGATGGATGATTAAGATTATGTGTGGATTATCGTCAACTCAATAAAGTTACTATCAAGAATCGGTATCCGTTATCGTGTATCGATGATTTGATTGATCAACTACGAGGAGTTGCGCTACTTGAAGTCAGGTTACCATCAGATTCGAGTGAAGGAAGAGGATATTCCCAAGACGGCATTCAGGACAAGATATGGTCACTACGAGTACCTAGTGATGCCATTCGGAGTGACGAACGCGCCCGCAGTATTCATGGACTACATGAACAGGATCTTTCACCCATTTTTGGATCAGTTTGTGGTGGTATTCATAAACGATATTCTGATTTATTCGAAGAGCAGAGAAGAACATGAAGAAAATTTACGCCAAGTACTACAAATACTACGAAAGAAGCAGCTTTATGCTAATCTTTCTAAGTGTGAGTTCTGGCTCGAAGAGGTGAATTTTCTCATATATGTGATAACCAAGGACGGGATAGCTGTAGATCCAGCCAAGATTGAAGCTGTGTTAGTATGTGAATAGCCGAAGACTGTAACAGATATCAGAAGCTTCATTGGTTTAGTAGGTTACTACCAGAGGTTTATTGAAGGTTTTTCGAAGATCGTAGCACCGCTTACACGACTTACGAGGAAGGATCAACCGTTTGCTTGGACCGAAGAGTGTGAATTCAGTTTCCAGAGGTTGAAGGAGCTTTTGACGACAGTGCCTGTGTTGATTTTACCTCAACCGAAAGAGCCTTACGAGGTTTACTGCGATGCGTCATACCAAGGATTAGGATGCGTGCTGATGCAACATAAGAAAGTTGTGGCTTATGCCTCGAGACAGCTCAAGATTCACGAGAGGAACTATCCTACGCATGATTTGGAGCTTGCTGCAGTGGTTTTTACATTGAAGATTTAGAGACACTATCTTTATGGGAGTACGTTCACTGTTTACAGCGATCACAAGAGCCTGAATTACTTGTTCGATCAGAAGGAGCTTAACATACGACAACGAAGATGGATAGAATTTTTGAAAGATTACGACTTCACTTTGGAATACCATCCAGGAAAGGTGAACGTGGTAGCTGATGCACTAAGTAGGAAGAGCGTTTTAGCTTCAGTAATGATGATCAAGGAGTTGGAGATGCTAGAGAAGTTTCGAGACTTGAAGTTGAACATGGAAGTGTCACCAGGGAAGCTGATGTTTGGAATGCTCACCATTTCTAATGGATTATTGAACGAGATTAGGAACCATCAAACTGATGACAAGCTACTACAAGAGAAGGTTGAACTGGTAGCACGAGGAAAAGCGACAGAATTCAAGATTGGAGCGGACAACATCTTTAGGTACAACGGACGCGTGTGTGTGCCTGATGTGGCGGGACTGAGGAAGTTGATTCTCGATGAAGCGCATAAGAGTATATTGAGAATTCATCCGGGGGTTACGAAGATGTACCAAAACTTGAAGAAGCATTTTTGGTGGCCCGGAATGAAGAAACAAGTGGCAGAGTATGTGGCTTCCTGTCTTACTTGCCAGAAAGTGAAAGTAGAACATCAGCGACCAGCAGGGATGCTATAGTCACTTGACGTACCTGTGTGGAAGTGGGATAGTATTTCTATGGATTTCATCGTGGGATTGCCAAGAACGCAGAAAAAGAATGACTCGATTTGGGTAATCGTTGACCGATTGACCAAATCTGCTCATTTCTTGCTGGTGAGATCGACTTACAACGTGGAGAAGATGACAGAGATCTACATCGCGGAGATTGTCCGACTGCATGGCGTGCCTTCTTTTATTGTTTCTAACCGAGATCTGAAGTTCACATCTCACTTTTGGAAGGAATTACAAGAAGCAATGGGAACCAAGCTCAAACTTAGCTTAGCATATCACCCTCAGACCGATGGTCAAACTGAGTGGACGATTGAATCACTAGAAGACTTGCTGAGAGCGTGCACGTTGGATCACAGAGGAAGTTGGGACGATGTCTTACCGCTAGTGGAGTTCACCTACAATAACAGTTATCACACGAGCATCGGTATGGCACCTTACGAAGCGTTGTATGGACGTAAGTGTCAGACGCCTCTTTGTTGGTACCAGAATGGTGAGAGCTCTGTCGTGGAACCGGACACGATTCAACAGACGACCGAGAAGATCCGATTGATCAAAGATAGGATGCGGACGTCTCAGAGTCGACAGAAGAGTTATGCGGACCAGGGTCGCCGACCATTAGAGTTTGAAGAAGGAGAGCATGCGTTCCTCCGAGTTACACCTATTACTGGAGTTGGTCGAGCGATCAAATCCAAGAAACTTACTCCTAAGTTCATTGGACCTTACCAGATTCTTCGTCGTATTGGTCCAGTGGCATATCAGATTGCTTTGCCACTTTTCTTGTCAAACATTCATGACGTCTTTCACGTCTCACAGTTGCGGAAGTATGTTTCTGACGCTTCTCATGTTATCGAACCAGATGTGATTCAATTGAAGGACGACCTATCATTTGAAGCGTCACCTGCAAGGATCGTCGATCGAAAGACTAAGCAACTAATGAATAAAGAAATCCAACTTGTCAAGGTCGTGTGGGATCAGAAGACCGGAGATACAACGTGGGAGCTGGAAGAGAAGATGAAGAACCAGTATCCAGAACTTTTTCTCGGTACGTATCTTAGTCGTAGTTTCGAGGACGAAACTATTTTTAGAGGGGGAGTATTGTAACACCCGTATTTTTACGTTACGTTATTTAGCTTTATTATAGTTATTTTAGTCGTATTTATGCTATAATAAGCAATTTCTTGTTCGCTAAGTAAGTGATTTAAATAAATCAAAATAAAATTGAATTTGAGAATTAATATTTTATATTAATTCATGGTTCGAATATCGTCAAAAATTCTAACGAAGTTTCGTCGCAATTCGAATCGTCGGGCAGTTTTGCCGTAGATAAAATTTTAAATGAACCCCAATTTCGATGAAAATTGAATCGTAACATGTCATGATTATTTTTGAATGTTTGATAGTGTTTTTATTATTTATAATAAAATAATATCACGCGGTGAATTAATTTCTCGCTAAATTAGTTTTCACGATTTTATCGGCGGGTAATTAATCGGTAACGCGATTATTCGACGTCGTGTTTTAGAAACCCTTAGACTCTAGAATTAGAGGGTAATCATGAGAGATGTAAGATTATATGGGATAGATTAGTTGATGGGATTAGAATCTTCACTTTATGAGAGGTGTCACTTAGTGTGTGATTAGTTTTTTTTTATTACCTTTTACTTAACCCATTTTTAACCAAGTGTTATTAAGTGATAATTCCCTCCCCTTAAAACAGCCCCACGCAGCCCCTCCCTCTCTCTACCCTCATTATTCACTTCATCTTCAACCTCTAGAAAGAGAAACTCCAAGCTTCCATGGAGATCACTTCCTTTCTTAGTTCCTAAGCTACTTCACCTCCATTGTTCCACATCATTTGTTACTCATTTCTTCTTCTCTTCATCATCATCTAGTTCATCACCCAAGCAAGGATTGAGAGCACCATTTCTCCCCCAAAAACAGCCCCTTGGCCGCGAGCTAGAGGAAGGAGTAGGTGATGGTTGTTCCACTTCCATTTCTTGTTCTTATGTCTTGCTTTATGTTTAATTTATGCTTGATTGTGATCAAGAGGAGATGAGCGCTTCCATCCCTTTTTCCTTGGAACCCTAGGCGAGACCTTAAGGGAAAGAAGAAGGTTTGTGTGATCCTTGGTGAATCAAGAAATTAATTGATTATTTTGAGCTTAATTGGTGTTGTAGTTGTTGTATTTGTTCATAGTTTTGGAATTAGAAGTTGTTTGGGTAATTTTTATGATGAACACCTATTCTTGACAAAGAGGGATTCGGGGTAATTAAATTGTGAACCATGAAATTAGTTGATGATTCTTGCTTAATAAATGATGTTGTTTCTGTTTTAGCTACTAGTTTTGGATTCGGACTTGGATTGAGCAATTTGTTGTTGAAAACCTATTCTTGAAAAAGGATTGAATTGGGATTGATCATGAATTAGCTTTTGTTTTATAAAGTGGTTTGTTGTGTGTGAAAGATTTGGCATATAAAATGATGTTGTGTTATTAAATTTGAAGTGCGCAAATTTTTGGAAAAAGGGGAGGTGATGGCCGCGAGCCCTATAGGGTGGTTGGAAGGAAAATTATTTTGCAAACTTGTTTGTAAGGATTGTATTGATGTGTTATCAAGCTTTAGAAAATTATAGAAAAGATTTGGTTTCATTTGGATTTGTTTTGAAGTTTTAAGGCTATGAAGCATATAAGGTGATTTGGGTTCCTTGAGACCCAAGGTACCTAGTAGAGCCTTAACTTAAAGTTTTAGATAAAATGAAGTTGATTTTAGTATTGAATTGTGTTTCAAAATTTTGAAGGACTTGAACTTAGTTAGTAGAACCTTATTTTTCCAACTTATGCATATTTCAAGAAAAATAATGTTGCATTATGTTTTAGTTCTCAAGAGATAATTTTTTGCTCAAATATTTCAAATATCTGACTTAGTATTTTAAATTAAATTCTAAGTGGGAGTGTTTGGTTTAGGAAAGGGTTAGGTTTGAGAACTTAAGGTTTTGAGTTAAGTTTTAGCTTGTGCTAAGTTTACTCGTGGTGATAGGAGTTGCGAATTTGGAGACCATGCGGCGTGGACCCGAGGCTTGCGGTACCCCGTTAGCAAACATCTGTGGTAAGGGCAACTTTAGATATTGATAGGAATTTAATTTGCAGCCTTATACAAAGAATTCTGAGAACCTCATGTTCGAAGTGAGGGTCTCGTACCCCTTCAACTTTTATTTCTTAAAATTGTAATTATGATTATTTAGTGGGCTTGTCTGCAAGTGGTTGGCAGCTGTCCCCAACCCCCCACACTTGTTTGATTTCCTCTCTGTCAACTCCACTGAGTTGCAGAGGGATGAACTGAATTGTCAATTTGCGTTGTTTGCTGAGTTGTGATTGGTTGAAATGAATTGCTTATACTGCTAAACTGTTTCGCACTATATTGAGCTTGGCATGAATATTATTTGATATGCGGTTAAATAATTATTCAATTTGCTTTGTGAATTATCGTATGCGGCGACCTATTCATTAGAGTGCGAGAGTTTAGTCAAGTCGTTGAGTTGTCGTGACGTTTTTGAGCTTCGATCCGATTAACCTAGGGTGCTAGGATCCCCTAAACGACTCCGGCTGGTTCTTCGGCAGCTTAGCTAGACGTCGTAGCGTCAAGAAACCTCAGCTGAATGTCCAAGGGTGAGCGGAGAGCCCAAGGCTACGGCTGATATTCAGTGGATGGATCAGCGTTACTTTCCGGAAATTGTCAAGTGTCGTGAGAATATGAGTCTTGAGTTGAGTCTTGTGAGAGTCTTGAGTTGCGTCTTGAGTACTGTGCATATAGTTGTTTTTGCCTATTGCTATGATTGTTATTCTCTGATTGATTGAGAAGTTGACCCTTTCACGTGGTACCTTCAACCAATGATGGTGACCCAGGCGATGACGAAGAGCGTGCTGATACCGGCGATGAGGAAATCGTCGGAGATCATCTTTGATTTTCCAGACATCGAGATGCCCATGGCGATGGAGTTCACTCCATCTCCCATCGCGTTGTTTATACTGGGGATGTTGTACAGACTTTCCGAGAAGGTGGTATGGTAGTGAGACAGGAGACTTCGCGACGCACAGTGAGCTTCCCGATTCGGGTGATGCAGGTGGTGGATGCTTGGCGAGCTATTCATGGAGAGAGGACTATGCCAGCATCATCTTCCTCACCAGAGGGACCCCTCGAGATCCCGAGGCGTACTGCTTCCCGACTTGCTTCCCGAGGACGAGGACCGAGGGTTCGATGGACCGCTCGTAAGAGCGTGATCAGACGTGGGACTGTAGGAGCTTTTACTTCCAGGGAGGCTGTTACTTCGAGTTCTTTGGCAGAGCCTGAGCCAAAGCCCGCAACAGCACCGGCCTCCCCCATGCTTGATAGGACCCCTACTCCGCCAGTGGATCGTCCTCATGTGTGTAGTGTGTGCGGTGAGGTGGGTTGTAGCGGTGCAGGTGCTGTGGAGGATGTGCTAGTAGGAGAGGATGTGCCGGACGACGTACTAGCGGCTGTACCTTTTATTGATTTGACTAGCGAGGACTCGATGGACGAGGAGGAGGAGGAGGATCCATCTGGGGATCCGGATAGCTATCTGTAGTTGCCGTGATTGTCTGACTGTTTGTTATATTATTTTGGATGACTGTAGTATATGCTTTTAGTGTACAGTTTGTTTTGGTGACTAGTCGGGCTTGGTGAATTGTCTTTTGTATATTGCAGGGTAGACTGGTGGCATACTTTTGGAGCAGCACCCTGCGTGGGTGTCTGCCGAGAGTACCCCCGGGGTATGATTGCTCTCATGAGGGTCTTCATACCATAGGTGTATTCTCTCGTACATTTTCATGCACTGCTTTATTTTGTACGTACTGTTTATGCAGACTTGGTTATGTATAAATGTATGTATTTCCAGTGCTTGAGTCTTGTGTCTTAGTTTGCACCATGTTTCAAAATGCTGTGGCAACTCTATGTGTACTTTGCGAATGTGACTGTTTTAAAAAAAAATACCACATTTTCCAAAGGACACAAGAGCACTATTTTAAAAATGCATCGCATACAGGTTTAGTTCTAGTTTAGTAGCGGTCTGGAAACGGGTCGTTGCATCTTGGCGGTGTGCTCGCTTTTTGTGTTTGTATGAAAGCATGTTTTGACGTGTGGTATATTATTTGAGGTTGGAATAGTGTTTGATGAGGTTTTGGTATGAGTCTTGGAAGCCTGGTTAAGTTTGAGAACCATCGGAGTTAAGTTTAGGGTTTTGTGTGTTCGTCCCTATGAGCGAGTGAGAGTATTCGAACGAGTATTTGAGACTTAGAAACTTTGTTCTTATGTCCATTTGATGTCCTCTTGTGTTAGAAATCATGTTTAAGTGTTAGGGTATCGAGCTCTGGATCGCACAGAAGTCAGAATCGAAGAAATCGCGCGAAAGCGGGCAAGTCTACGCAGGAGTGCGTGGCACGCGCCTGCTTTGCCTATGGACGCGCATGATGCTCGCTGATGCACGATGGGCCAGCAGCATGAGCCATCTTTGACACGTGGCGTGTGACCCAATGGGAACGCGACATGTGATGCGCATGCAAGCAATAACTTCCGGACGAAGTTATCTCATCAAAACGGTGCGCGTGACACGTATGGAAATAGAGGCAGCGCACAGCAATGTGCGTGGCATGCTCAGCAATGTGTGTGGCGCGTGCAGTGTATTATGGAGGGCGCGTGGCGCGCGCCCGGTATACTAAGGGAAGCGCGTGGCGCGCGCCCAGTGTAATGCTTTTTGCCTATTTAAGCCCTTAATTCATTTCAATCTGATTCTTTCACTTCTTCTTCTTATTCCACGACCAGAGACACCCTCTCTATCAGTCTCTACCATTGTTGAACCTTTCCAAGCTTTGTGATCTCATCCAAAGCTACTTTGATCATCCGTTCATCAATCCGACGGTGTTAACTCGTCTGTTACCGTTCGAGCTTGTTAGGGCTAATCTCTGATCGCCATTTTGTCGAGGTAAATCTTAATCTCATCTACTGTTCATCTCTAATTCAGGTTGCAATTCCTTGATCTTGAATTGATTCTAGTTCTTAACCCTAATCAGACTATGTTTTGGAACCCGGTTTGACCATGCGGGTACCAAACGAGCTAGGGCTTTGCCGGAACTCCCAGAGGAGATTCCATGGGTCATGAAACTGAGACTAAGGTAATGAGGACATAAAGAGCAAGGATGATCAAGTCCTACAAGGGTTGGGAGGTCCTATGACAATGGCACGTGCTAAAAGAGCTAAGGAGGCCTTGAACCTTTTGGTGATCCAAATGTTTAAGGAGAGCCCAATACTTGAAGACTTAGAGCCCAAATTAGTCTATTGCATAGATGGGCCAATGGATGGCACATGACCCAATGTCATGCATTATTTTAAGTTGTTTTGGTGTGTTTAAAATTGAATAAATTGTTGGGCTGAACTCTTTAATTTTGCGCTAAAGCCCAACAATTAGTTTGTTTGGTTTCTTGCATTTTCTTTATTTGGAGTGTGTTTTTGTATGGCCTTTTTAGTTGAGGAAAACAAATAAATCAGCTGCACAAGACAAAGAGTTAGGCGCCATTAAGGAAGGGAAATGAACTAATGAAGGTTCATGAATGCACAAGACAAAGAATTGAAGAGCATCAATGCATTGTCTCACCTTTAATTTTTGGTGGTTACACTTTGAAGACACATTGAAGCCAAATTTTAAAGCTTTGTCTAAAGGAATTTCTAGCAGCTATGATCATTCCTTCTTGCTCCTAAATCACGCCTAAGTCACCAAATTGGTTGATCCCTTTGTGTTTAATTCTTGCTTAATTAAGTGCTAGTTGGTTACACCTTGTTCCATACATTTAATTACCAATTAGTGGGTTGTTTTAGGAAGTGAAAGGCAGCTGAATTTCCTTGTAATATTCCCTTTATATTTGCGCCATTCTCAATGAAAGAGGTTAGAATTTTGTTTTGAGAAAAAAACTTGTGTTAAACACTTGTGAGAGCTATGCACTCTTGGGTTCTGGATTGAGCCAAACTGAACTTATCAAGAAGTAACCTTCTTGTGGCGTTCTTCGACTTGCTTATCAATTCCTTAGGGATTTGTGGTGCTTCCATTCCTTTCCTCTTTCCATATTCTTTTGTTTTTGTCAATTGCACTAAAAACAACACTTGTCTTAATCTGATTTCAACCCAAAGATCGTAACAAGGCTACTTTACAAAAAGGTAGTCATCAAGTGGTACCAAAGCTCAGGTTGAGGTTGAAATTTTTGTTTGTTTTTCCTTTCTTCTATTCAGTTTCTGTTTACTTCTTCTTCTTCTTCATTTCTATTTTTCATTTCCTTTCAATTGTGAGTTTGTCTAACTTTATTTTTTTCTTTTTGTCCAGAAAATTATAAAAGAATCATCTTTGAAGGCTGCACAAGAAAGTTAAAAAAAAAAAAAGGAACAAGAGCTGTCAAGTTTTGATTTAAAAAAAAAAAGAAAGACAGCTTTGCCTTTTAAAAAAATTTCGAAATATAAAAAAAAAAAAGTTGCAGTCCTTTTCTTGATTTGGACAATTTCATTTAGTTCCTTTTCTTTATTTCATTGATAGACTCACTTTCTTAAAATTCTGTTTTTCTTTGTTGTTACAAGATTGTTTGCTTGCTTGTTTTGTTTGTGTTTGGCTTCTTTAAAGAACTCAAAGAGGGCATTTGAGTGGCAAAAGGCAAGAGTGCACATTAGAGAAAAAGCCTAAATTGAGTGAAACACGAGTGGAAAAAAAATTTCTTTTGAGTGAAACACGTGAGTAGAGTGGTGAGGTCCTATTCTCTATATTTTGTATTTGTTTCTTTTGCAGAAAATTCATGGCTGAAAACAGTCCTCCTCTGTCTCCAAGAACTGCACGTCTACAAATGCAAATAACAGCTTTGGCTCAAGAAATGGGGAGGATGCTGCGCCAACAATCAGATGAGTTCCATGAGAGACTTGATCAGTTGGAGAGGAATAGATCATCTAGACATTCTTCTCGGGCTGATAGTGAAGGATCTGAAGAAAGGAGGCGTAGGGAGAGACATGAGAGGAGAAGGAGAGGATATGACGGAGATAGAGAGGATAGTTTGGGTGGCATTAAAATAAAGGTGCCATCTTTTCAAGGAAGGAATGATCCAGAGGCGTATTTGGAGTGGGAGATGAAGGTTGACCAAATCTTTTCATGTCACAATTTCTGATAAATAAAGTGCAAGTGGCAGCCTTGGAGTTTTCTGACTATGCTTTGGTGTGGTGGGATCAAAACATCAAAGATAGAAGAAGAAATGAAGAGCCACCAGTTGCAACTTGGGAAGAGATGAAGAGATTGATGAGGAGGAGATTTGTGCCTTCTTATTACCATAGAGAATTGCACAACAAGCTGCAAAGACTCACCCAAGGGTCTAAAAGTGTTGATGAATACCACAAGGAGATGGAATTGGCTTTGATTAGAGCCAATGTGGAGGAAGATCGTGAAGCACTCATGGCACAGTTCTTACATGGCCTAAACCGTGACATTAGTGATGTGGTGGAGTTGCAACACTATGCAGAGATGGACGACTTGGTTCACCAAGCCATCAGGGTGGAACAACAACTCAAGAGGAAGGGTCACTTGAAGAAGAGTTCCTCTAACATGAACTCATCAAATTGGAGGGACAAATTTAAGAAGGAGGGTTCATCATCTTCCAAAGAGCACACGGCTGACCCTAAGGGGAAAGCTACTTCTATTCCTAATGATACTTTTTCTAACACTAAAAATAGTGAAGTCAAATGTTTTAAGTGTTTATGCAGGGGTCACATTGCCTCTCATTGTCCAAGCAAGAAGGTGATGGTGTTAAAGAACCCTAGAGAAGATTCTTCGGAGTATTCATCCAAATCTGCCCCAAATAGTGAGGATGAAAAGGAAGAGGAGTTCCCACCAGAAGGAGACTTGCTCATGGTAAGGAGGTTGCTAGGAAGCCAAGTTAAAGAAGATGATACAAGTCAAAGGGAGAATATTTTCCATACGAGATGTCTTGTTCAAGGGAAGGTATGCTCTTTAATTATTGATGGAGGAAGTTGTACTAATGTGGCTAGAGCACGTTTGGTGTCAAAACTTAATTTGGAAACTAAACCTCACCCAAAACCTTATAAACTCCAATGGCTAAGTGAAGCGGTAGAAATGACCGTAAACAAACAAGTTGAGGTTTATTTTTCGATTGGGAAGTATCATGATTTTGTTTTGTGTGATGTGGTACCTATGGAAGCTAGTCATATGCTGTTGGGAAGGCCATGGCAGTTTGATAAGAAGACCAACCATCAAGGGCACACTAACAAGATTTCTTTCTTGCATAATGATCAAAAGATCACTCTTGTACCATTGTCTCCTAGAGAGGTTAGAGAGGATCAAATAAAAATGAGAGAAAAGAAAGAGCAAGAGGAGTTGAGAGAAAAAGAGAGTGAAAAGAAAGAAGAGGGCAGAATTAAAAAGAGTAAAAATAGTGAGAAAAAAAGTGTTGAAAAAGAGAGAAAAGAGAGTTTTCTTGCTACAAAAGGAGAGGTGAAGAGAGCAATTTTTTCACACCAGCCTCTATACTTGCTCATTTGCAAGGAATTTAATTTACTCTCTAACAATGCTGAAGCAAAAATTTTGCCAAGTGGAATTGAGTTTCTTTTGCAAGAATTTGAAGATGTGTTTCCAAAGGAGGTACTGGATGGTTTACCCCCTATAAGAGGAATAGAGCATCACATTGATCTCATTCCCGGAGCCTCTTTGCCTAATAGGCCAGCATATCGTAGCAATCCTCAACAAATCCAAGAGATACAAAAGCAAGTGGAGGAATTGATGCGCAAACGGTGGGTAAAAGAGAGTTTGAGTCCTTGTGCTGTACCGGTAATTTTGGTACCCAAAAAGGATGGTAGTTGGAGGATGTGCACTGATTGTAGAGCCATCAACAACATCACCATCAAATATAGGCATCATATTCCCAGGTTAGATGATTTGCTTGATGAACTATTTGGTGCATGCTTATTTTCGAAAATTGATTTGAAAAATGGGTATCATCAAATTAAAATAAGGGAAGGGGATGAATGGAAAACTGCTTTCAAAACAAAATTTGGTTTGTATGAATGGTTGGTTATGCCTTTTGGCTTAACTAATGCACCTAGTACTTTCATGAGATTAATGAACCATGTTTTGAGGGAATTTTTGGGTAAGTTTGTTGTCGTATATTTTGATGATATCTTGATATATAGCAAAAGCTTAGATGACCATTACAGTCATTTGAGGGCTGTTATGCATGTGCTTAGAAAAGAAAAATTGTATGCAAACATGGAAAAATGCATATTTTGCACTGATCATGTAGTCTTCTTAGGATTTGTTATAAATGCTAAGGGTGTGCATGTTGATGAAGAGAAAATAAAAGCAATTCAAGAGTGGCCAACTCCCAAAAATGTGACTGATGTTAGGAGTTTTCATGGCTTAGCTAGTTTCTATAGGAGGTTTGTGAAAGATTTTAGTACTCTAGCTGCACCTCTTAATGAAATTGTTAAGAAAGATGTGGGGTTTAAGTGGGGGGAAAACAAGAGCATGCATTCTCTGCCCTTAAGGAAAAGCTCACTCATGCGCCAATACTTTCATTGCCTAATTTTGTAAAATCTTTTGAAATTGAGTGTGATGCTTCTAATGTTGGTATTGGGGCTGTTCTTATGCAAGAAGGGCATCCCATTGCTTACTTTAGCGAAAAATTGAATGGGGCTGCTCTTAACTTATGATAAAGAGTTGTATGCCTTGGTAAGGGCTTTACAAACTTGGCAGCACTATCTTTTGCCAAAAGAATTTGTCATTCATAGTGATCATGAATCCTTGAAGCATCTTAAAGGACAAGGCAAGCTGAATAAGAGGCATGCCAAATGGGTTGAATTTTTGGACAATTTCCCTATGTGATCAAGCATAAGAAGGGTAAGAGCAATGTAGTGGCTGATGCGCTTTCAAGGAGGTATGTGCTACTTTCTACCCTTGACACTAAATTTTTTGGTCTTGAACACATTAAGGATTTGTATGAACATGACCCTGATTTCTCCTCTAAATATGCTGAATGTGTGCATGCTGCCCAAAATGGATACTTTAGGCACAAGGACTATTTGTTTAAAGAAAAAAAATTATGAGTGCCAAAAGGATCCATAAGAGAACTACTTGTAAAAGAGGCACATGAGGGGGGATTAATGGGACATTTTAGGGTTCAAAAGACTTTAGACATGCTAAATGAACATTTTTATTGGCCACATATGAAAGTTGATGTGCATAAATTTTGTGACCGATGCATTGTTTGTAAAAAGTCTAAGTCTAAGGTAATGCCTCATGGTCTTTATACTTCATTGCCTATTCCTGATTCTCCTTGGATAGATTTGTCTATGGATTTTGTGTTAGGGTTGCCACAGACAAGGAGTGGCAAGGATTCCATTTTTGTGGTTGTTGACAGGTTTTCAAAAATGGCACACTTCATACCATGCAAAAAGGTTGATGATGCTTGCCATGTTGCTGACTTGTTCTTTAAGGAGGTGGTGCGCCTCCATGGGCTGCCTAGGAGCATTGTTTCAGATCGTGACACAAAATTCCTAAGTCACTTCTAGAGGACCTTATGGGATAAGCTAGGCACAAAGCTTCTTTTCTCCACCACTTGTCATCCTCAAACGGATGGACAAACTGAGGTAGTAAATCGAACTCTTTCTTCTCTTCTTAGAGCTGTGATTAAAAAGAATATCAAGTCTTGGGCAGAGTGTTTGCCTCATGTGGAGTTTGCATATAATAGAGTTGTCCATAGTACTACACAACATTCCCCATTTGAGATTGTCTATGGATTTAACCCTTTAACTCCTCTTGATTTGTTGCCATTATCTGACACTTCTGTTTTAAAACACAAAGATGGAAAAGCTAAGGCTGAATATGTGAAGAAGTTACATGAACAGGTGAAGGCTCAAATTGAGAAGAGAACTGAAAGCTATGCCAAATATGCCAACAAAGGAAGAAAAAGGGTGGTATTTGAACCTGGAGATTGGGTTTGGGTACACATGAGGAAGGAAAGGTTTCCTTCACAAAGGAAATCAAAGCTCCAGCCAAGAGGGGATGGACCATTCCAAGTGCTGTCCAAAATTAATGATAATGCTTATAAAATAGCATTACCAGGTGAGTTTGGTGTTAGTGCTACTTTTAATGTGGCTGACTTGTCTCCTTTTGATGTAGGTGAAGAAGATGTCAATTCAAGGTCGAATTCACTTAAAGAAGGAGAGGATGATGAGGACATATGTGACACCCTAAACCCCGTTTCGAAAATCGTTCAATAAAAGAAAAAGGTAAACACATCAATTTGCTCTTGATTCGGTAAACTGAATTAAAAATATACTAGTCATTGCGGAATGAAAATAAGTTATCTATTTTCCAGAGGAGGTAGCGATAAAAATAAAAGATAAAATAAAAAAAAATTGAATTAAATATAAAAAGGATCAACAGATAAATCGATGAATAAATTGAATTCAGACATCATTCAGTTTGAAAGTATTTCGTAACAACAAGCATAGTAAGTATTTTTCTTTCAAAGATCTTATTTGAACTGGTGAAATAAAAATAAAACCAAAGCGATATCTGAACCCCCAAAGAAAAAGAAAACCCGTGTCACATAGTCTCAGAGCTTTACTTAGCCCAACTTACACAAGAGCGACTAAATACATGAATGACTCAACGTCTCAATAAGAAAAATATTCGAAATAAAACTATAAAGTTCTCCATAAGAAGCCTTCACCACTAGCTACGTGTCCTGGTATTAGTAGTGTCTGCAATTGAAAATAGGAGGACAAGAGACAAACAACCACAGAGGGGTGAGTACGTTGTAGTCGAGTTATGGTGATATTTAGAGAGAAAAAGGTGAATAAATGATATATTTATATACGTATACAGGTATATATATATATTTACACACCACACTATAGCAACCAATTCACATAAGGTAGTAACAACGTCTCATATCATCCACGAATACACGCAGAAAAATTTCACCATTCCTCATAGTCCCATAATTATCAACAGAAAATAATGCAGACGCTAACGACACTACTTCTTATGCATGTGGTACCATCTACTACTCTGGGAAGTCTCCTAGGAGTACATATTTAGTTTATTAGAGACCACCTCGCAGGTGATTACTCTATTACCGCATACTCTCGACTAGGGATGATAATGTCCGGTGGCCAGTCGGGGTAGCTAAGTCGATAAGTGGTCCCCACCCAAAGGCGCGACACTCAAACTATTAGGGAACACAAACTCGCTTCTCACCCTCTAGGCCGAGGTATTGCCGCGGGCTCACTCATATTGGCCTCCACCTTTCATTTCAATAATGCTTCCCCCATCCTATTACAAGGGTTGTATGACAAACAAACACACAAGGTCGGGTTTCCTCCGAACATCATAGTTCAAGTTTTCATCGATAATCCATCATGGCCCATATGGCTAGGATCATCTCACAAGGAATGACTCAAGTCCCATTATGGCTACTAATAGCTAGGTGACTTGCACACAAAGTCATTTATCCTTTCAAGATAGTTGTCACAAATGTGAGCTTTTCACAATTATTGTCACATAATAACAAATATAATTACAGGGAATCAATGAATTGTCATAAAATTAATTATCATTAAACCATATAATTCAAATCTGCAGAAAACAGAGACAAAGCAGCAACATGTAATTAGTCATGTAATTAAAATATGCAGAAAACAACAACCTCATAAAGACTACAGCTGCATGTAATTAATCATGTAATTAGATTATGCAGAAAGCACTAACAGCATAAAAATAGCAACAACATATTATTAATAGTGTAATAAAAAATGCAGAAAGTAGAACAGAAACAAGAACGACGCAAAAATAATAACAGAATTCACACAGCAACAGCAACAGAAATCGCACAGCCTAAATTCTGCACAACAGAAATTTTGCATAAAAGAAATAGAAACAGCAAAGCAGCAGAAACAGAAACAGCACAGCAAACAGAAAACTGCAAACAATTAAATAGCAACAGCAACAGAATTTTCGCAGCAATTTAAACAGCAACAGCAACAGAATTTTCGCAGCAATTTAAACAGCAAAATTCTGCACAATAAAATTCTGCATAACAGCAGAAAAATCCAGCAGCAATTAACTTTATTATTTTCACAAAAAAAACTTCATTTCAAAAATATATGAGATAAAACAATCTATTCCATTTTTCTTAATAATCATATAGTCCTTTACCATCTTTACTTAATTAAAAACAGCAAGCGTAATTATTTATAAGTCATTGGTTTTGCATACATTTCAACCATTTATCAAACAATGGGGTTTAAGGACACCCTTCACCTATTCCCCCAAATATCCCCAACCACAATAATCTCCCCTTACCTTTAATGTAGAATTTGCAACCTTTAGAGAGGGTGGGTGTCCTTGGCTTCCTTCTTGGTCCCACTAACAAGGATAAGGGTAGAAGATGGGATTAAAGGTTTGCTTCTCAAAAACTTAAAATGAGGGACAACGAGAGAGCTTCCTAGGAACCTTACCAAACAAGAGAGATGCTTATGATTCCTTTCATGGTCCTAGAGTTGACACTTGGGTGGCTCCTCCATTCTCAACCCTTTGCTCCTTCAATGGTGGGAGGGTGTTTGGTGATGAGAGTGTTTGTGAAGGAGAGAAAGAGAGAAAGCGTATGAGAGGGTGAGAGGGAGATAAGAGGCGCCACTTTTTAGTGGAGGCAAGAATGAGAGCTTGTCTTACTCCTTAGGTTTTCTCTAGCTAGGTTTTTAGGTAAGTGGATCACTTAAGCACTAATCCTCTAGGCCCAATAACAACATAACAATTCTAAACTATCTTAAATCATTTCTTAATAGCCCATGGCACATAGACTAAGGCCTAAGAGCATTAATCAAGAACAAATTTAAAGTCACACAAGGTATCACATCATCACTTATTTAATTGAGGCATTGCACATAAGCATCTAATTAAATAATTATAGAAATTAAGGAAAAACAACTAGAATCATTTCTAGACTCCTGTAATTATATTCACACATATAACACATAATTAAAATTTAATTAACACATAATAAATAAAAATGAGAATGAGATAGTCTATGAGAATGAGGGGCGTATCAGTAAAGAACTGTGTACACAGAAATCAAGTAAAACTCATTTTTATATACCTTTAAAACCTTTTAACCCATCAAACTCATTTTTAACACTTCTTTAAGTCAAAATATTTTTTCAAATAATTGACCTTTCAAATACTAACATTTTATAAAGGTAAAATGATTAAATAACAAATTACTAATATTTTCTAAAAATACAAATAAATACAACTTTAACAATTTTCAACAATTTAAACACACCTAGGAAAATCAGAATAACTACATTTACAAATCGTCATAATTAATGAAATAAATACATTTAAAAATATAAAATGTACGAGAAATGCGGGTGTTACATTCTACCCCCTTAAAAGAAATTTTGCTCACAAAATTTGCGAAAACGCCGATGACAAAATGAAAGAGGCATCCTTACTCAAGTTCGCAATTAATCAACAGGTACACATGCACACTTTTGATTATTATTATTTCACCTACCAAAGGACAAGTTGTTGGGGTGATCAGTCCCTCCTACTCATCCATTTGGTAATCAAACGATAATAATTATACAAATCAAGCACACACGCCTCTATAAGGGTCTTCGATAAAGACTTGAATGTAATTATGTCCGCGCAACATAATCACTCTCACAACTCTATTAAAGTTCCTTTTTATGGCATAATCATCAAGTCCTACATTTCTACCGAACATATTACAAAACTCATATAAACATCTACCAAAAACAGCATGAACAAGCATATGTAGTAGCAAATTTACTGAATTTATAAAAATGTCTCCAAGGTTAAGAAAATTTTAAATAAATGTCAGGTCAACATATAACATGTTAAGACTTTAGAAATAATTTTTATAACTCGGGAGCAACTCATTCAGTCCTCAAATAAATTCAAAACCGAAACATACATAGAAAGTACGAAATTTCTCAGTTATTACACTATTAAAAGTAATGATTTTTGTGCCATATCAAACGGAATCGGGTTTTAACAAAATTTAGTATGTAGGTCCTTGACATGCATATGTTCATTGATATATTTTTATTAGGTCAAAATACGTTACCAAAATTACAAAAAATTATGTAAGGTTCGGATCCTGCCCAGAATTTTCCAGCAAACACTGCATGATGCATAATATCATAGGACAGTTAAAACACAATGAAAATCCACCAAATTAAATATGCAAGATCCTAACACACATACAAACAGTCTCCAAGTGGTCTTATGTCAAAATCTTGTCTCAAACGTTCTCAAAAAAAATATTTTGAACAGAAACTCCTTCTACACACAAATCCAGAAAATTACAAGTTTCTATCTTTTACATGTTTTAAGTCATCGTAATTCACATGCAAGCTTAGATAAGTCAAGCATCATCTTAACTGATATCACATCATAAGTCATATATTCAATGTAAGGTACTCACATAGCCATTTAATCATGCTATCATGCGGTTTCAGTCACACAGGCATATGAGTCACATTGGTACACAGATCATGCAAATTTATTAGTCATGCAAACTCAGAATCACGTGGACCCCTTCATTAAACATTTCAGAGGTTGCATATGCATCGATTGTACCATAAAAAAAAATTTAATAACAGCATACTACATGCTTACACAGATCACTCAAGGCATGAATCCTATAATCACAGATACAGAATTTCCACATAATCAACATGTTATAAAATCACAGAGATAATGTAATACAAACAGAAGTGTCATCATGTTATAGAGTACACAACCAATGTAGAAAATACATAACATATATGGCCGGACGAATCGATCAACTCTGATTCCTCTCTGTGGTCCGAGAGCATCGATGTCGCACAATCGTTCCTACCAATAGCCATTACCTCCTACTCTAGCAGAAAGCAAAGCTACTTAGTAAGTCCGAGTACAAGGAACACTATTAAATCAAAGAATACACAAAACAAATCAAACAAGGTCACAGAGTACACAGAAAAGCATAATAGACACATACATAGTCCGGTAAGACCGAACTGCTCTGATACCACTTAATGTGACACCCTAAACCCCGTTTCGAAAATCGTTCAATAAAAGAAAAAGGTAAACACATCAATTTGCTCTTGATTCGGTAAACTGAATTAAAAATATACTAGTCATTGCGGAATGAAAATAAGTTATCTATTTTCCAGAGGAGGTAGCGATAAAAATAAAAGATAAAATAAAAAAAAATTGAATTAAATATAAAAAGGATCAACAGATAAATCGATGAATAAATTGAATTCAGACATCATTCAGTTTGAAAGTATTTCGTAACAACAAGCATAGTAAGTATTTTTCTTTCAAAGATCTTATTTGAACTGGTGAAATAAAAATAAAACCAAACGATATACGAACCCCCAAAGAAAAAGAAAACCCGTGTCACATAGTCTCAGAGCTTTACTTAGCCCAACTTACACAAGAGCGACTAAATACATGAATGACTCAACGTCTCAATAAGAAAAATATTCGAAATAAAACTATAAATTTCTCCATAAGAAGCCTTCACCACTAGCTACGTGTCCTGGTATTAGTAGTGTCTGCAATTGAAAATAGGAGGACAAGAGACAAACAACCACAGAGGGGTGAGTACGTTGTAGTCGAGTTATGGTGATATTTAGAGAGAAAAAGGTGAATAAATGATATATTTATATACGTATACAGGTATATATATATTTACACACCACACTATAGCAACCAATTCACATAAGGTAGTAACAACGTCTCATATCATCCACGAATACACGCAGAAAAATTTCACCATTCCTCATAGTCCCATAATTATCAACAGAAAATAATGCAGGGCCTTAACGACACTACTTCTTATGCATGTGGTACCATCTACTACTCTGGGAAGTCTCCTAGGAGTACATATTTAGTTTATTAGAGACCACCTCTCGGGTGATTACTCTATTACCGCATACTCTCGACTAGGGATGATAATGTCCGGTGACGGTCAGGGTAGCTAAGTCTGATAAGTGGTCCCCAGTCCAAGGCGCGACACTCAAACTATTAGGGAACACAAACTCTGGCTTCTCACCCTCTAGGCCGAGGTATTGCCGCGCGGGCTCACTCATATTGGCCTCCACCTTTCATTTCAATAATGCTTCCCCCCATCCTATTACAAGGGTTGTATGACAAACAAACACACAAGGTCGGGTTTCCTCCGAACATCATAGTTCAAGTTTTCATCGATAATCCATCATGGCCCATATGGCTAGGATCATCTCACAAGGAATGACTCAAGTCCCATTATGGCTACTAATAGCTAGGTGACTTGCACACAAAGTCATTTATCCTTTCAAGATAGTTGTCACAAATGTGAGCTTTTCACAATTATTGTCACATAATAACAAATATAATTACAGGGAATCAATGAATTGTCATAAAAATAATTATCTTTAAACCATATAATTCAAATCTGCAGAAAACAGAGACAAAGCAGCAACATGTAATTAGTCATGTAATTAAAATATGCAGAAAACAACAACCTCATAAAGACTACAATGCATGTAATTAATCATGTAATTAGATTATGCAGAAAGCACTAACAGCATAAAAATAGCAACAACATATTATTAATAGTGTAATAAAAATGCAGAAAGTAGAACAGAAACAAGAACGACGCTTAAAAATAATAACAGAATTCACACAGCAACAGCAACAGAAATCGCACAGCCTAAATTCTGCACAACAGAAATTTTGCATAAAAGAAATAGAAACAGCAAAGCAGCAGAAACAGAAACAGCACAGCAAACAGAAAACTGCAAACAATTAAACAGCAACAGCAACAGAATTTTCGCAGCAATTTAAACAGCAACAGCAACAGAATTTTCGCAGCAATTTAAACAGCAAAATTCTGCACAATAAAATTCTGCATAACAGCAGAAAAATCCAGCAGCAATTAACTTTATTATTTTCACAAAAAAAACTTCATTTCAAAAATATATGAGATAAAACAATCTATTCCATTTTTCTTAATAATCATATAGTCCTTTACCATCTTTACTTAATTAAAAACAGCAAGCGTAATTATTTATAAGTCATTGGTTTTGCATACATTTCAACCATTTATCAAACAATGGGGTTTAAGGACACCCCTTCACCTATTCCCCCAAATATCCCCAACCACAATAATCTCCCCCCCTTACCTTTAATGTAGAATTTGCAACCTTTAGAGAGGGTGGGTGTCCTTGGCTTCCTTCTTGGTCCCACTAACAAGGATAAGGGTAGAAGATGGGATTAAAGGTTTGCTTCTCAAAAACTTAAAATGAGGGACAACGAGAGAGCTTCCTAGGAACCTTACCAAACAAGAGAGATGCTTATGATTCCTTTCATGGTCCTAGAGTTGACACTTGGGTGGCTCCTCCATTCTCAACCCTTTGCTCCTTCAATGGTGGGAGGGTGTTTGGTGATGAGAGTGTTTGTGAAGGAGAGAAAGAGAGAAAGCGTATGAGAGGGTGAGAGGGAGATAAGAGGCGCCACTTTTTAGTGGAGGCAAGAATGAGAGCTTGTCTTACTCCTTAGGTTTTCTCTAGCTAGGTTTTTAGGTAAGTGGATCACTTAAGCACTAATCCTCTAGGCCCAATAACAACATAACAATTCTAAACTATCTTAAATCATTTCTTAATAGCCCATGGCACATAGACTAAGGCCTAAGAGCATTAATCAGATACAAATTCTAAGTCAGACAAGGTCTCACGTCATCACTTATTTACTTGAGGCATTGCACATAAGCATCTAATTAAATAATTATAGAAATTAAGGAAAAACAACTATAATCATTTCTACACTTCTGTAATTATATTCACACATATAACACATAATTAAAATTTAATTAACACATAATAAATAAAAATGAGAATGAGATAGTCTACGAGAATGAGGGCGTATCGACAAGAAGCAGGTGTACACAGAAATCAAGAAACTCATTTTTATATACCTTTAAAACCTTTTAACCCATCAAACTCATTTTTAACACTTCTTTAAGTCAAAATATTTTTTTCAAATAATTGACCTTTCAAATACTAACATTTTATAAAGGTAAAATGATTAAATAACAAATTACTAATATTTTCTAAAAATACAAATAAATACAACTTTAACAATTTTCAACAATTTAAACACACCTAGGAAAATCAGAATAACTACATTTACAAATCGTCATAATTAATGAAATAAATACATTTAAAAATATAAAATGTACGAGAAATGCGGGGTGTTACAACATAAAGAGCAAGGATGATCAAGTCCTACAAGGGCTGGGAGGTCCTATGACAAGGGCATGTGCTAAAAGAGCTAAGGAGGCCTTGAACCTTTTGGTGATCCAAATGTTTAAGGAGAGCCCAATACTTGAAGACTTAGAGCCCAAATTGGTCTATTGCATTGATGGGCCAATGGATGGCGCATGACCCAATATCATGCATTATTTTAAGTTGTTTCGGTGTGTTTAAAATTGAATAAATTGTTGGGCTGAACTCTTTAATTTTGCACTAAAGCCCAACAATTAGTTTGTTTGGTTTCTTGCATTTTCTTTATTTGGAGTGTGTTTTTGTATGGCCTTTTTAGTTGAGGAAAACAAATAAATCAGCTGCACAAGATAAAGAGTTAGGCGCCATTAAGGAAGGGAAATGAACTAATGAAGATTCATGAATGCACAAGACAAAGAATTGAAGAGCATCAATGCATTGTCTCACCTTTAATTTTTGGTGGTTACACTTTGAAGACACATTGAAGCCAAATTTTAAAGCTTTGTCTAAAGGAATTTCCAGCAGCTATGATCATTCCTTCTTGCTCCTAAATCACGCCTAAGTCACCAAATTGGCTGATCCCTTTGTGTTTAATTCTTGCTTAATTAAGTGCTAGTTGGTTACACCTTGTTCTATACATTTAATTACCAATTAGTGGGCTGTTTTAGGAAGTGAAAGGGCAGCTGAATTTCCGTGTAATATTCCCTTTATATTTGCGCTATTCTTAATGAAAGAGGTCAGAATTTTGTTTTGAGAAAAAAATTAGTGTTAAATACTTGTGAGAGCTATGCACTCTTGGGTTCTGGATTGAGCCAAACTGAACTTATCAAGAAGTAACCTTCTTGTGGCGTTCTTCGACTTGCTTATCAATTCCTTAGGGAATTATGGTGCTTCCATTCCTTTCCTCTTTTCACATTCTTTTGATCTTGTCAGTTGCGCTAAAAACAACACTTGTGTCTTAATCTGATTTCAACCCAAAGATCGTAACAAGGCTACTTTACAAAAAGGTAGTCATCATAAGGTATTTGCTCTTCATGTCCCAATTCTGATTTCATGGATTCCTTGTTGGTTTGGATTGTTCCTCATTACCTGTTCTTCGTATTTTAGGGTTTTGGCAATAGTGCGAGTACCGGTTAACTGTGGAAGCTTGGCTGGAGTTATTTTTGGGTAAGTCTTGTTCTCTGGAGTCCTAGACCAGCCCCTGGCCGTGGGTCTCTTGGTGTTTTAGTTAGTTTATTAGTTGCCCTAACTCTAATCCGAGTGCGTTTGTGTGTTTCCGATTAATTGTGGACTATTCTGGACTGTTCGGTGATACTGTTGGTAACTCTGGACTTATTCCTTGTTGTTGGCTGAACCGAAACATAGTGAGGGAGTGTTGGTGTGATTTTTGGTGAGTTCGTGTTTACGTCTCGGTGTCCAGTTTGCTTCCGAGTGCTTTTATTACCAGGTGGGAGAGAGAATACACTTTCCTTGGGTTCTGTATAGTAGATATGACTGTTTGGCATGTGTAGGGTACCTAAACCCTACTAGGGGTTGATGTCAGTAACACCTAAGGATAGGGGTTACGGTGTGCCACATCTAAGAATAGGCGTGGTAGACCCATCAATTAACATAGGATTATTTTATTATTAAATGTGATTAGCTGATAATATGCTTAACTGTGAGATGTAACATATGTGCTCTATGTAAGTAGTAACATGCTTAGGGTAACATGATTAAATGTGTATTATGTGGAAATGTATTGCCTGTTGTCCTAGCATGCTTAAATAGTATAGCCTGTTGACATGCATCAACCTGATTGTGGGATATTTTGGGAATGTGTGCATAATATGATGTGAGGCATATGATTATGAGGTGTCGGATGCATGCATATGATATTGCATTAGTAAACCACTCCGTTCTTGACAAGAATGTGACGTGGAGAGAATCCCTAACGGAAATGGGGGATATCTCACCTAGTAGGTTCGATCCACTCCGTTCCCTATCGTAAAAGGGGGAAACGGACGTCCCTATCGGAAAAGGGGGAGGAGGATTCCTAACGGAAAAGGGGAATACCTCGTAGACTAGGCTAGTGTCGCCCCGTGCTCTATCGAAAAAGGGAGACGGGAGTCCTTAACAGAAAAGGGGGACAGCAACCTAACGGAAAGGGGGTTCGCCAATAAGTATTCCTAGCGGAAATGGGGAGTACAGTGACAATAGAAAGAAAAGATGTTGAAGCGCACAACACATTGATTCATTGAGAGACATGGGATAAGTGGAAGCGGGTAGCTAGGTCATATTTGTTTATATGTGCTGGTTTGTTCGGATTGTCAAATCATTCATTCTACTTATGTATTTCCCACTTTTTGATGATTGTGTTATTCTTACCTCCCTGTGTTTGTATGCTTGTGTGTATATGTATTATTGTATGTTAGACTTTGTTGAAGAGGAGGATGCAACCGCAGCAGCACCCTATGGAGCAGTTTATGATGATGCACCCGTCGATGCTCCTTCCCCCTTGGATCCCCGTGTGGGGTGATTTTGAGATTCAGTACCATGATTTTGACGGCATGGGTGGGAGATTGACCATGTGCGTCAGACAGTGATCTATACGGGTACCATCTCCATCTATTTCATGGTTCCAGGTCTTCCTATAGCTAGCTTTTCCGGAGACTTCAGGATATGTCAGAGTTTCCCCCAGGTTTTGGTTATGGAGATTATCCACCGATGCCTCCTCAGCCGATGCCGGTGCGACCTGTTAGCCATCATAGCGAGTCTAGCCACCATGGACGACAGAGACGTGGGAGAGGAGCGACATTTGGTCCCTCTCACCACATGACAGCTCACGATTACAGATGGTTGTTTCTGAGGCATTCGGGATCTCAGAGTCGGAGCTCTCAGTTTCCCCCTTGCTGAGGCGTTTGGTTATATGTTGGCCAGGAGTCTTGATGCTTATGTTATGTTGTGCTTTGCTATTTTGTTTAGTTGAGGCAGCAGGTTAGCCTCACAGGTTTACTTCTTTTGGGATGACTGTATCATTACTATCTACACTACGCACTTTGCACTCTGATAGTATGTAGTTATCTATATACCTGCATGTGACATACTTAGTATTACTTCACCGTAGCGCGTCGTAGTCTTATTCGTGTTGCGATTTTAATTCCTTCGTATTTTTACACCCGTTGATTACACGAGTTAGGCTGATTATTAGAATAAAGCATGAATAGGACTTCGGGGTGTTACACATTGACATGCGTACATAGTGACGTTGACCAAAATTAAATCCTATGTGTGGAGTTCAGTGTCAATAATTCCTATGGGAAAATAAAATACCGGACTGTTGTATCCTACGTGTGGACTAGCCGATACCGGACTGTTGTATTCTATGTGTGGACCAGCCGATGAGCCCATTGGTATGGGTATTATTGTGATAGTCCAGAAACATGTGCACTGGCATATAGAATACATCAATAGGGGATTATGTGCATTCCTTATTGTGTTTGTTATTGATTGTTGGATAATATGATTTTAATATGTGTATATGCATATGTTGTTTTTATATGTTTTATTATGTAAGATGACCTTTACCCGTGGTTCTTTCAATTTAATGAATGTAACCCAACTGATGGAGACGAAGGTAGAAATTTCAGCGATGAAGAAGTCGTCGGTAACGACTTTTGATTTTCCAGATATGGACATTCCCTTAGCCTGTGAGTTCGACCATGCTATAGGCAGGGTTATATATAAGGGAGATGTGGTTGAAACGACAAAAGTGGAAGGTCACGTAACCAAGGTGAAGATAACTTCCAGGACAATCAGTTTCCCTGTTCCTATGAGGAAGATTATAGACACATGGCTAAAGGCTCAGCCAAACTTGGAGATTACTACCTCTTCTTCTCCAGAGGAGTCTTCTTCAGATATTCCTAGACATACTACCTTTTGAGATGAACCTAGAATTGAAGGTCCACGACTACATCAGACTGCCTGGAAGAGAGTTGGATTTCGTGGGTGGGATGCTAGTGCATCTACGTCTCATATTGTTGCGGATTCCCAGACTCCTCAGGCGAAACCTGCATCAGTCCCGGTGACTACTCCACTTTCCCCTAGGCTTGCAAGAGAGCCTACCCCTCCCGTAGATCCTACCTCAATCTCCAAATTATGTGGGAAAGCAGGTTGTGGTGCTCCTGACTGGATAGAGGACCTACCAATAGAGGAGGTTAGGACTCAGGTAGAGCCTCCCTCTATTCATGTCATTGACCTTACAGGTGATGACGACGAATTTGAGGATGTAGCTATGTTAAATGGGGAGGAGGAGGACCCTGCAGAGGACCCTGGTGTTGATTGGTAGCAGTGTTATTGACGTCTTTCTGTTTGATGTTGACACTTTGGGATGACCAGCTTTATGTTTAGTTTTATGTTTAGTCTTATGTTTAGCTTTATGTTTAGCTTTATGTCTAGTTTAGTTTGTGGTGAGTTTTGTTTGGTAAGGTCTTTTGGAAGATAACTTTTGTGTTTGTACCAGAACTTGAAAAGTTGTACCACCTTTTGATTTATGTATATACATGGATATATTTCTATTGCATTTTCTTGTGCATTGTATTTAATTTCCATGTTTCGAAAACCCGCTGTAACACTTTGACTTGTGTTTTTCAAAAGTGATATTTTAAAAAAAAATTACAATATTTTCAAATCATGAGGCTAGTATTAATTTAAAAATTATTTTGTATTTAGAAATTATTTTTAGTTTAGTAGCTCTCTGAAAATGGGGTGTTACAATCATAGGCAACTTAATCGGGTAACGATTAAGAACAAATACCCCTTGCCTAGAATAGATGACTTGATGGATCAATTAAAAGGAGTGACAATATTTTCTTAGATTGATATGAGATCTGGTTACCATCAGATTAGGGTCAAGAAATAAGATATCCCTAAGACTGTATTTAGATCTAGATATGGACATTATGAGTACTTAGTTATGTCATTTGGTGTGACTAACGCTCCTGCAGTGTTCATAAATTTGTAGTCATCTTTATTGATGACATACTGATTTATTCCCTTACCAAGGATGAGCATGAAGAACATCTTAGGACCGTACTTCGGATTTTGAAGGATAGACAACTTTATGATAAACTGTCAAAGTGTGAGTTTTAGCTCGAAGAGGAGCAATTTCTTGGGCATGTAATCAATAGGGAAGGAATTGCCGTAGATCCTTCAAAAGTGGAGACAGTGACTAAGTGGGAAAGGCCCAAGACTGTAAGTGAGATTAGGAGTTTTCTTGGATTAAACAGGTATTACAGAAGATTCATAGAAGGATTCTCGAAGATAGCATTACCTATGACCCAGTTGACGTCGAAGGAAAATCCTTTTGTGTGGTTAGATAAATGTGAAGAGAGCTTTCAGGAATTGAAGAAAAGGTTGACCACATCACCTGTGTTAGTCTTACCTGATCCTTTAGGAGAATTTGAAGTATAATGTGATGCATCTTACCAAGGGTTAGGTGTTGTTCTAATGCAAGGAGGAAGAGTAGTGGCCTATGCATCAAGACAATTAAGGATTCATGAATGGGACTACCCTACCCATGACCTTGAACTAATAGCCATAGTTTTTGCATTGAAGATTTGGGGGAATTACCTTTACGATTCACTATATTCAGTGATCATAAGAGCCTGAAATACCTGTTTAATCAAAAGGTGCTGAATATAAGACAACGACGGTGGATGGAGTATATCAAGGATTATGAATCCGAACTACAATACCATCCAGGAAAGGCTAATATTATAGATGATGCTTTAAGTAGGAAATCCCTGCACGTGTCAGCTCTGATGATAAAAGAGTTGGAGTTAGTAGAACAATTTACGGATCTAAATTTGGGTGTCCAGTTGTTTAAAAATAAGATGTGTTTGGGACAGATTGTAGTGACCAGTGAATTTTTACAAGAAGTAAAGGAGAAGTAAGGACAAGATGAACAATTGATGAAGGTAAGGAACTCGGTGAAGGACTGTGAAACCTTTGAATTCAATATAAGGGCAGATGGTGTGATAAGGTTTGGAGACAGGGTTTGTGTCCCTCATGACACCGAACTTCAACGAATGATTCTGGAAGAAGCCCACAAGAGCAAACTAAGATGTATCAAGATTTGAAGAAGATGTTTTGGTGGCCTGGTATGAAGAAAAACATGGCTAACTTTGTTTTGTCTTGTCTGGTATGTCAGACAGTTAAGATAGAGCATAGAAAGCCGGCAGGATTATTACAATCTTTGGATATTCCTAAATGGAAGTGGGATGGAATAACAATGAACTTTGTAGTGGGACTACCTAGGACTCCTGAGAAGTTTGATGCAATTTAGGTAGCCATTGATCGGTTGACTAAGGTTGCTCATTTCATTACGATCAGAGAAAAATATCCTTTAGAGAGATTAGTTCATATTTATATCAAGGAGGTGGTGAGGTTACATGGTGTTCCTGCGGGCATCATCAGTGATAGAGACCATAGATTTACCTCTAAATTTTGGAATGAGTTGCAATGAGCTTTAGGGACTATGTTGAGATTGAGTTCAGCTTATCATCCTCAAACGGATGGTCAGTCATAACGAACAATCTAATCCCTATAAGATTTATTAAGAGCTTGCATGTTTAGAGCACGTAGGAAGTTGGGACGAGTTTTTGCCCCTGGTGGAGTTCACATATAACAACAGTTTTCACTCAAGTATAGGTATGGCACCTTTTGAGGCATTGTATAGGCGGAAGTGTAAAACCCATTTGTGTTAGTTTGAGACCAGAGATAGCTAAGTGTTAGGTCCTGAGTTAGTGCAGCAAATTGTAGAGCAAGTAAAGAAGATCAAATAAAAGATGAAGGCAGCAAAGGATAGGCAAAACAGTTATTACGATAAAAGGAGGAGACCTTTAGATTTCCAGGAGGGAAACCATGTTTTTCTAAGAGTGACACCTAGGACTGGAATTGGCAGAGCCACCAAGTCGAGAAAATTAACCCCTAGATTCATCGGACCATTCCAAATTCTTTGTCGGATTGGCCTAGTAGCCTAACTCATTGCGTTGCCACCTAATCGTTCTAAACTCCATGATGTCTTCCATGTTTCATAACTTCGCAAATATTTTCCCAATCCATCACACGCACTTGAACCCGAGTTGATACAGTTAAGAGAGAACTTAGTGCATGAAGCATTGCCAATACAAATTTTGGATAGGGGATAAAGGAACTTCGTGGTCAAAACATTCCCCTAGTCAAGGTATTGTGGGATGATGTCACTAGTGATACGACTTGGGAGCGAGAGCAGGAAATACGTCAGCAGTACCCACATTTGTTTCCAGGTACGTGATTTAGGGGACAAAATCTCTTTTAAGGGCGTGGTAAATGTAACGACCCAATTTTCTATAACGTGTTTCATACGTGATGATTAAATGTTAAGAAATATTATTCAGGAAACCAGGACAATTGCTTTGTCATCTTCTTAAGTGACCTTAGATACGTATTTCTTTAAATTTTGATTAATTGAACATCTTTCTTAGGTTTTACATTACTGTTATTATTTTTTTTTAAATGACAATGCAGTGAATTCTATTCTTATTCTCTTCAAACACACATACTGACCGAGAGTTAGAGGATTAAAGTTAGCCACTTCTTTCCTTTCATTTGATAACACCTCCCAAAACAATTCTATTCATATATACTTGTTTCCTTCCAAGTTAAGTGTAACACCCCATTTTTTTCGGAGCGCTGCTGTTATTACCCAGATTAAACTAAGTGCGGAAGAATCATTTTCACAAAAGGTTTTCTCTGAAAACAGCAATATTTTTTTTTCTTTGTTTCTTCTTTCTTACAACAACAAAGTGTAATAAAATCGGATAACAACCACTTACAAAATAAAACATAAACCATCATATATATATATATATATATATGCATTATAGCAACTGTCATATATCAAAGGGTGTCGTACGCAGGCGAGTTTTCAAAATATACAAGAAGTACAGACTCAAAATGAAATACATCAGTCATATGAAAAACCTTAAACACCTAGAGTTGACTCATATGTGTGATGTACCCTAGCAACTCCTATCAAACGACTTAGGCCCAAAAGGTCATACTGTAAAAAATATTAACTAGAGTCTAACTAACTGACTCTATCTATCTTTCCTGGCGCAAAGGCAAACCTAAGATAGTTTGTGAAGGGGAAACCCCGCACGATAGGTCGTAGACTCTGAGCTAGCAGCTCCAGTGGCCTCAAAAGGATCCTACTCCTCCTTATCCTCGTCCTCACTCTCAATCAGTACCCTATCCCTAGCCAACCACTCCCTGATGGTCCTACGCCCATCTATTGGGTCTCTAGCCATAGGGGTCAGTGGCGAAGGATACGAATAGTGAGGACAATGAGTAACGAATAAGGGTGGAGTACCTGCAAGCATAGCAGATGTCGTAGCAAAATCAGTAACAGCAGCAGTACTAGTAGTAGTGACGATGGGAGGAGTAGTAGGAACTCCAGTCGAAGGTGGAATAGTACTCAAACTCGGTATCATAGTAGGATGAGGAACGCCCATACCAACCAACACAGGTGTCGGATCCTCAATTCCAAGAGAAAGGTCAACGAACGGAGACGTCTCAGCCGGTACAAATGGAGAAGGTACAGTAAGTAGACTAGGAGGAATATAAAACTGAATTCTCTTGTTGTTGAATCGCACAACATTGGAGAATTCTCCATCGTCATCAGTCTCAATCACCATTCCCGAATCTGACAAACGTCCAGAAATGGGATCGACAGCCCACGCCGATGGGATCTTCCCTTGCAGAAATTCATGCGGACCCCATAAACCTCATGGGGATTGGCATCATCTAAGTAGCGAGTCCAGAACATAATCATAAAACAAAATAAATGCAAGGCTAATGTCGCATGCAAACAATATATATATATATATGTGTGTGTGTGTGTGTGTGTGTAATACAACAACATGCCTTTATATACATATACATACTTAATAGACCGCATGCATCATCATGGTATCTCAAGCATTTGCATGTGAGAAGATAAAGCAATCCACAGATTCATCAAACAATTCATTACATATCATAAATGTGGTCAACCATGCATGACAATGCATTATGAACAAGTTATGTATACACTTGCAGCCTTAAACAAGGGAAGCAATAGACGAGGAACTTATTTTTCAGGTCCAAACAAAATTCCCTTTCCAAGGGTATTAGAATCTAATTGCAACGGCATTAGACTGTTTTGCCATTCATAACCACTAGTCACCAGAAGGACCTTCGGGTTTGGCTAAAAAGATTACTCGCCATTTCGGAATTCAACGTAAGATTTCCAAACGCTATGAGTGTCGATGCTTAGTGGTTAGTATGCATCAAGTCCAATTCTTTGGTATGACCCTCTCACCATAAGGAGTGTCCGAGAGATATTTTAATTTAATCAATGCGGATTGATGAGTCCTCAACTCTCTCAACTTGGTGAATTTCAAATCACGACTTTTGTGTCATATCTAAGTGATAATGTTCCAGAAATAACTTTTCAGCTTTAGGTCGTTGGTACCCTAGTTGTGCTAAATAATGCATTAGGGGAATTCCCAGGAAAGAGAGGTTATGCGAACACTCTTAATAACTAAGTCTTTCCTAGCTAAAATTTTCCCAGACGCATCATTCAACTCAACCGTTTTCGCAAATTACACTGTTTACTCAAGTTCTTTTCCTAATATGGTTCCATTAAGAAAATTCTTTGCAAGCTTTGTCTAGTTTTACTAAAACCCTCACGCTTACTTTTAAGTCAAAATGCCCTTAACATTTCATTTATAAAATCTTAACTCGGCTTGTGGAATCGCATTAGATTTACCGTTGTAAATCGTCAAACCAATAACAGTCGATTGTCGTATTATTAATTAAATCATCATCATCAACATTATTATGCATACTTCAATCAATTTCAAGATCAAATTAAATCAAACATGATTTAAGGCACACAATACAATTCAGTCTTGTCATGCAGGGCCAAATCACATCACAACAATTCATGCTAATATATAACAATACTACACGTATTATCACATAATTAAATAACCAATCAATCCAAACAACAAATAAGGAGAAAAACCCAAACTCATTATGTAAGAATTTCCCTTACCTTGAATACGCTCCAAATAGGTTAGTTCCAAAGCGTCGTCAGATCGTACCTCACACAAATCTTAACAATACAAACTTAATTCAATTAGAACCAAAAATTCAAGTCCTAAAACCTTAGGACAACCAAGGTTTTGGTTTCTTAGAGACCTAAAAATTACTCACTTAATACCACTTGGATCACACCTAGTCATATGTCATGAAACAAGTCTAAGTTATGCAAGTTTTAAAACTTTTACAAACACTACACACTTAGAAAATACCTAAACCAAAATTTTACCACTTTAAATAGTGTTTTCCCAACTTTGAACAACTTTTTAAAGCACTTAAACATGTCATAAAATTCTAGAAACAAATTCATTTTAGTTTTAAAACAATTCTTAATAGATAATCCAAAACTTTTTCCCTAAATCAAATTTTTTTGAAAGCTTTTGTTATATCCAAGTACTAACCACTTTTTACAACATATTTAAGCATAAAACAATTCAAGAACAAGTTACAAAACCCCTATGAATGCCACGGTTTCTAGGGTTCAAGAACAAGTCCAATTTTTCAAACTTTTAACTTCTAAATGATACAAACTTTGTTAATCACAAATCTTTTTTCCATAAACCAACTTCTTAAACACTTTGATACAATTTAAAACAAATTAAAACATCATCAAAAACACATATGTGTGCCATGGTTTCAGGACCCCAAAAATCCACAAATTAATTTTCACAAATCTTGCTTAACATGTATATATGACTAGATCTAAGTGTACTAAGCCAAAACCCTCAAAGATTTTACTCCAAAACAACAAAATAAAGCCAAAAAGGAACCCCTTAGCAGCCCCTAGCATTCGGCCAGAACATGAAATTAAGGCTCCCTAATTTCTAAGTACATTAAACAAGCTAATCGTGGAAGAAAGTGATGGATCTAAGGATTAATCAAGCTAATCTAACAAGATTCAACACTTTCTAAGCAAAAATAACTCTAAATCCAACCAAACCCATTCATGAAACTCAAGAGAGAAAAAAATAATGGATATGAAGCTTACCAAGAAGTTTAGGGTTGGTTGATCAAGGATTAAAGACAAAGAAAGGAAGATTGTAAGCTTAAACACCAAATTCCTCAAGAATCAATACTTTCTCTTTCTAAATTTTTTTCTCTTCAAAACACTAATGGAGAAATGAAGAAGATGATCTCCTAATTTTGGGAGACCCACGGCTGAATGGAGGGTCAAGGGATGGAATACAAATGTATAATTAGTTAAGATTTAGCTAAATTAGTTAGGTTTTAACCATACTAAACTACCCACCATTTACATAATAACCACCCTTAATCCAAAACATGCCAAGGAAGCTTCTATGGATTAGATTCATCCCCCCTAGTCCCTGAATTAACTGCCCTTAGCTCCTCCAATCACAAGGCTCCATTTAGTCGCGTTATCGACTAATCGAATGTACAGCGTTTCCCGTATTTTAGGGTTTTTATACCAAAAACTCTAAAAAATTTCTTATTCATCAGCCCGTAGCTAAAAATTATTATTCAGTCGAAATATACCTCACATGACAAGAGAAATACTCCTATGAATTTTGTTTTCTCAAATTACGAGCCAAAACGATGCAATTAAGCAGTTTTTCGGCGTAGAAAATACACTATATATTTGTTGTTGCCCAAAAATTCCAATAAATCATAAATATTGGAAAATGTTAAGATCTCAAATGTTGTAAAATTTGGATCATGTTTGGGTAGGTTTCAGTTAAAAACTCACTCTATAGCTTAAATACTGCGTTTTACGGCAGAATTCTAACGTTGTATGAAAAACTGTAAATTAGTAATAATTACTAATCCTAATTTTTCTTATCAACTAGTATAAATCCAAACAATAAAATTATCAACAAAATTTTATTAACAGAATAGTCGTATCAAATACGACAGAAAACAGATTTATTAATTAAACATTGAAAATTAGTGTGTTACATTACCACTCTCCTTAAAAATTTCATCCCCGAAAATTACACAACTAGAAAAGTTCCGGATATTCCACTCTCATTTTTTCTTCCATCTTCCATGTTGCGTCGCCGGTTGCTTGATTCCAGATTACTTTGGCCAATGGTATTTGCCTATCCCTCAATTGCTTGATCCTTCAGTATTCGATTTTCACATGAAGAACCTCAAAAGATAGGTTTTCTTTCAATTGAATCACGTTTGATTCAATGACATGAGGTGGATCAGGAATGTACTTTCGCAACCACGAGACATGAAATATATCATGGATATTTGAAAGAAATGGCGGCAAAGCGATCTGATAAGCTACTAGACCTATACGACGGATAATCTGATAAGGTCCAATGAATTTAGGAGTCAGCTTCCTTGATTTGATAGCTCGGCCCATACCCGTAGTAGGTGTCACTCAAAGAAAAAAATGTTCGCCTTCTTCGAATTCGAGCGATTGTCTTCTTTTGTCAGCGTAACTCTTCTGTCTGCTTTGAGAGGTCTTCATCTTTTCTCTGATTTGCTTAACCTTCTCGGTCATTTGTTGTACCATTTCTGAGCCAACGATCAAGTTCTTTCCATCTTGATACCAGCACAAACGTGTTTGGCACTTGTGTCCATACTAGGCTTCGTAAGGCGCCATTTCAATATGTAACAGTCGAGGTTCTATCCACCCTCCTACTGTACTCACAGTCTTTTCCACTCCCCATGTGGAATTTTTGCCTTATGCAAGATTCGAACCCGGGACCTGGGGCTCAAGTAACCCAGAGATGGCTCAGATGGTGATGGCAAGGTGCTTCCGGGTTACTTGAGCCCCAGGTCCCGGGTTCGAACCTTGCATAAGGCAAAAATTCCACATGGGGAGTGGAAAAGACCGTGAGTACAGCAGGAGGGTGGATAGAACCACGGCTGTTACAAAAAATTTGACACCCTTAACCCCGTTTTGAATAACAATAAAATTTATTCAAATAATAAAAAAAAATTTAACACGCGTTTCATTTTCAAATAATTATCTAATAAAATAGCACTGTGCGAGATTAGCTTGAAAATTTAAACTAATAAAAATTAATATAACAAAATTTAATCCACGTAAAATTCCAGTGCGAGAGTATTTCATTTCAATAAAACTTCAAGTCAATTTTTCCAAACAAATAAAACGAGTGTTTATTTAGAAATAAATCCGATAAAACTAAATAAACCCCCAAAATTATTTCTGTCACATTATCTCAAAGCTATTATGTAACCCAAGTTGAATCCAAGAAATTACGAAGTTCAAACTAACAACAAAAACAACGTCATAAAATAAAGTTCAGTAGGCACTTATGATCTTCAGTTTAGCCACTAACTTCAGGATTAGAAGTATCTGCAATTGAACATAAAAGTGCAAAGAAACATACAAACAGAGAGGGGTGAGTACATTGTAGTTGAGTTGTGGTGATATTTAGAGAGAATAAGTGAATAAAATAGTATACTTATATATATATATAAATATATATACAATTATAGCAACATAACTCATATAAATATACACCACGTTGCATACTCATAATGCAACACTCACATTTAAATTCACAAGCACCCACAGATAAAATTCACCATTTTTCAGAGCCATATAGTTATCTCAAGAAAAATGCAGACACTGGCAACACTACTTCATATGCACGTGGTACCATCTACTACTTTGGGAAGTCGTCTAAGAGTACATATTTAGTTCATTAAGAAACACCGCAATGGTGATTATTCTGTTACTGCATACTCTCGGCTAGGAACGATAATGTCTGGTGACGGTCGGGGTAGCTAAGTCTGATAAGTAGCCCCCAGTCTAAGGCGCGACACTTAAACTATTGGGGACTACAAACTCGGGCTTCTCACCCCCTAGGTCGAGATATTGCCATGCAGGCTCACACATGTTGGCCTCCACCTTTCATTTCAATGATGATTCCCCCTATCCTATCACAAGGCTTGGTATGTCAACCATACACACAAGGTCGAGTTTCCTCCGTCATAGTTCAATTTTTCATCGACAATCCATCATGGCCGATATGGCTAGGATTATCTCACAAGGAATGACTCAAGTCCCATTATGGCTACTTATAGCTAGGTGACTTGCACACAAGGTCATTTATCCTTTCAAGTTCATTGCCACACACATGGACTTTTTACAATCATCATCACAATTTAATAAACAAGATACAAAATAAATTACAAGAACAACTTAAAAACATCAACCACATATTTAATCATTTAAGTAAAACACGTAGAAACAACCATAATAAATCAACCACAACATGTATTTTGGTCATGTTCATATAATTAAAATATGCAGAAAAACAGCACTTTTCATAACATCATTCTACACATATAAACAGAAGCGACAACGACAAAATTCTACCTAAAAATAGAAACAGTAATGATGTGAAACTAGGATGACCACCCTTGACAAAAGAAGAACAAAATTGGGTTTTATTGAAATTCGTTGGAAATGACCCGTATGTCTTGTTTTGGCTGAATCAGAAGCTACAGAGGTCCGATTGATATGGTTCTTGATGTGTTGGAAAGACTACAAAAAGTTCTACAAGTCATATTTCAAGCAATTTAATCTGATTAGGCTTCTATCATGGTGGAAAATGGACGGGAAGTTGAAGACGAAAATCTGGACTAAAATATTTTAGTTAATTTTGTGTTATTTATTTTAAGTGAGTTGCATTAGCTTTTTATTTAAATTAAGCAAATAATTGTAGTAGATGCTGCATTTTGAAATAACCCATTTAGGAGTTGTTGGAGATATGTAACTGCCACTTTAAAAGCATTAGTTAGTGTGCAGTTAAGGTCTAGTCATTAGTATAGGAGTTACACCATCAATTGCGCTCATTACTAACCATTAGTGGGCTGTTTCTGAGTGTATTTCCTGCCTCTATATGTATGTATGAAAATTACATCAATGAATGAAGAATTTGGATGTTAAAAATTGTGTTTTACATGAGAGACTTGTTTCTCTTGGGTTCTGGATTGAGCCAAAACTGACTTATCAAGAAGTTAACTCTTCTTGTGGTGTCTTCATCTTGCTTATCAATTCCTTAGGGAATTGTGGTGCATCCATCTCGTATCTCTATTCCATTTCTTTTCTATTTACTTGTTCTAAAATTCAGTTCCATAAAAATTCAACCTAAGATCGTTTCAAAGGCTACTATGGAGGATGGTAGTCATCAAGTGGCATCAAAGCTCAAGTTAAGGTTGAAATTTTTTGTTTGTTTTCCCTTTCTTCTATTTCATGTCTATTTCAATTTCTGATTTCCTTTCAATTGTGAGTTTGACTAACTTTATTTCTTTTTTTTTTTGGTCCAGAAAATTATAAAGAACCATATTTGAAGGCTGCACAAGAAAGTTAGAAAAAAAAAAAGAGAACAAGAGCAGTCCAGTTTTGCTTAAAAGAAAAAAAGAGCAAAGACAGTTTTTTTTTCTTTAAAAAAAATTCAAAAGAAAAGAAAAGAAAAGAAAGTGCAGACCCTTTCTTATTTTTCTTGGACAATTTCTTTTTGTGTTTTTTTTCTTTGTTTCTTGACAAACTCATTTTCTCCAATTATGTTTGCTGTTTCTGTTATAGTTTGTTGCTTGCTTATTTTGTTTGTATTTGACTCTCTAAAGAACTCAAGGAGAGCATTTGTGAGAGAGAGTGAAACACTTGGCAAGTAGAGAGGTCTTTTCTTATTTATCCTTATTATTTACTCTAACTTGATTCTTTGCAACATGTTGAGATCTTCTAGAAATGAATTTGTTGTGGAGGGATATCAGGTTAGTATGTGGATGAAAAGAAATGCTGAGAGATTAGATAGAGAAAAGGAGGCAAGGAAAAGAAAAAGAAAGAAGGTGTAGAGAAAATGAGAGGGAGGACAAGGAAAGACGTAGAAAAAAACGACATGAAAATATCAGAATTTTGCTTTGAGAAAAACTAGTGTTAAACACTTGTGAGAGTTATGCACTCTTGGGTTCTGGATTGAGCCAAACTGAACTTATCAAGAAGTAACCTTGTGGCGTTCTTCGACTTGCTTATCAATTCCTTAGGGAATTGTGGTGCGTCCATTCATTTCCTCTGCCATTTTCTTTTGTTCTTATCATTTGCGCTAAAAACAATCCTTGTGTCTTAACCTGATTTCAACTAAAGATCGTAACAAGGCTACTTAACCAAAAAGGTAGTCATCAAGCAACATAAAGAAAATACTACAGAAACAATAATTTTTGTAGACAGAAAATCCTGCATAAAAACAGAAACAACAACACAAGAAAATAATAGAATTTTTGCTGACAGCAATTCCTGCATAAAACAGAAGCAGCAACACAAGGAAATACTGCAGAAAACAGAATTTTCACAGACATCAATTTCTGCATAAAACAAAAACAGCAACACAAAGAAATACTGCAGAAAATAGCAAAATCTGCACATTAAAAATCTGCATAACAGCAGAAATGAGACTTACATTAGCTTTACAAAGAAATGCTTCAATTTAAATATAAATGAGGTAAAATAAACTATTCTAAAATTTCCAACTAACATTAGCTTTTAAAAACAACAACTATTCTAACCATTTACATAACTTCAAAGCAAAATTCATTGATTTGAACACTTAGAATTAACGGCATACGAATTTAATAGCCCGACAACACGACAACATCTCAAACGTTAAAACAGATTTTTTTAGCATTCATACAGCCCTAAACAACCTTTTAATCATTTAATCATTTAAAAATAGCAAGCAATATATATATATATATATATAATTTATTTGTTTTACCTACACATCAATCATTTATGAAACAATGGGGTCTAAGGACATCCCCTTCACGTATCCTCTCAAATATCCCCAAACACAATAATCTCCCCCTTACCTTGGTGACTTGCGCAACCTTCAATGGGAAAAGGAATGATGACGAAATTTCGAATCGATCCTACAGAGAAGGGTTCACTACGAAAAACAAGGAATTTAAAAGAATTGTTAAAAATTCCCAAAACTCTAAATCCCCAACACATAAAATTAGGAAGGAAAGGAACACAAAGCTTACCCAACCTTCAATGGATGACGAAACAAGGGCTGCCTCTATTCTTTTGTGTGGCCGAAATTTAGTAGAGGCAAATTTGGGTTGCCTCCTCTTCTATTGTTCTAGGCACTAGGGTTTAGGAAGTAAAGGAAGAAGAAGAGAAATGTTTTCTATGGTAGGAGTGGCTGAGTTGTGTGCCTAATGCAAGGGTTTTCACTCCCCTCAAGTCATAAAAAAATGGGTTGTGTTAAGCCCATGAATGTTGGCCCAATAGGTAAGTTAAAAAAAATAATTCTACACACAAGATGCTGCCCAAGGATGTGCTCTACATTTTTTTTTAAACAAATCTCAAGAATTATCAAATTCAAATTAAAAGGTTCTAATTATGCACAAACATATATAGAAAATAATTAAAATTAATGTTATAAAAATGAGGGTCGTTACATCCTCCCCTCCTTACAAAAAGTTTCGTCCTCAAAACTTACCGTGGTCAAACAAGTGTGGGTGAGAGGCTTGCATCGGACTCTCAAGCTTCCAAGTAGCACTCTCCTCATTGCCTCCTCCCCAAATGACCTTAACCAACGGAACCTCCTTCCCTATCAATTGCTTGACCTATCGGTCCTCAATCCTACTTGGTAGTACCTCATAGCTAAGATTCTCTTTCAATGGTACCTCATCAAGCTCAATTATATGAGTAGGATCATGGACATATTTGCAGAGTTGTGACACATGGAAGACATTATAGAGGTTCAAAAGGAAAGGTGGCAAAGCGATTTGGTAAGCAATTTCCCCAATCTTTTTCAAAATTTGGTAAGGACCAATAAAACGAGGGGTAAGTTTTTTCGACTTCATTACCCGGCCAACCCCAATCTTGGGAGTGACTCTCAAGAATACATGATCGCCCTCCTCAGATCTCAAATCTTTTCTTCGCTTGTCATGATAGCTTTTCTGCCTACTTTGAGTGGCCCTCAACTTATCCTGAATCATTTTGACTTTTTCAGTGGTTTGCTGAACTATCTCAGGGCCTAACACAAGGTTCTCACCGATCTCATACCAACACAAGGGATTCCTACACTTCCTACCATACAAGGCTTCATAGGGTGCCATCCCAATACTGGAGTGGTAGCTATTGTTGTAGGTAAACTCAATGAGAGGTAAAAAGGTATCCCAACTACCGGTTTGTTCTAAGACACAAGCTCTCAACAAGTCCTCTAATGATTGGATGGTCTACTCAGACTGACCATCAGTCTGAGGGTGATAAGCAGAGCTCATCTTGAGCTTGGTTCCTAAAGCCTCACGCAAACTTCCCCAAAATCTAGAGCTAAACATGGGATCTTTGTCAGACAAGATACTAGAAGGTACGTCATGTAACCTTACTATCTCCTTAATGTACAACCTAGTCAGCTTCTTTAAAGGGTATTCCATATTTACCGTGATGAAATGTGCGACTTTGTCAATCTGTCCACAACAACCCAAATGGCATCTACTCCTGCAGGAGTCCTAGAGAGTCTTGATACGAAGTCCATGGCTATACTATCCCATTTCCATTCAGGAATACTTAAGGGTTGTAAGAACCCATATGGCTTTTTGTGCACTATTTTGGCCTTCTGACAAGTTAGATAGACGTATGCAAATTCTGCTACCTCCTTTATTCCAAGCCACCAGAAAATTCCCTTAAGGTCTTGGTACATCTTAGTGGCTCCAGGGTGAACACTTAGGCTACTCTTGTGCCCTTCTTCTAAAATCATTCTCTTAAGCTCAGGAAAATTAGGTACACAAATCCTACCTTGTAACCTCAAAATTCCATCGGTCCCTTCACTAAAACCTATGTCCCTACCTTGAGCAATAAGCTCCTTCTGATCCAAAAGATGTTGATCGGTCTTCTGACCTTCCTTAATTTGTTCCAACAATCCACTAGTGACCTTCAACATTCCTAGTTTCACACTCTTAGAAGTGACCTCACAAACTAAGCTCAGATCCCTAAACTCCTCTATTAAACTCATCTCTCTAACCATCATCGCTGAAAGATGTAGGGACTTCCTACTCAAAGCATCGACCACCACATTAGCTTTACGGGGAGATAATTAAGCCCAAAATCATAATCCATAAGAAACTCTATCCACCTTCGCTGCCTCATATTCAATTCTTTCTGATCAAAAAGATACTTAAGGCTTTTATGGTCACTAAATACTTCAAACCTAGAACCATATAAGCAATGTCTCCATATTTTCAGCACAAACACCACAGTGGCTAACTCCAAGTCATGAGTGGGGTAATTCCTTTCATGGGTTTTCAACTGCCTAGAGGCATAAGCCACTACCTGTCCATTTTGCATAAGCACACCTTCGAGTCCTAACTTAGACGCATCACAAAACACTTCAAAAAGTTCGCTTGGATTAGGTAGCACTAAAACTGGGGCAGAAGTCAACCTCTTTTTCAACTCCTGAAATCTATTCTCACACTGAGCATCCCACACAAAAGCTTTTCCTTTTCTGGTCAACATGGTGAAAGGCAAGGCTAACTTCCGCTATGAATCTATGGTAGTAACCTGCAAGGCCTAAGAAACTCCTAATCTCAGTCACTGACTTAAGTGATTCCCATTTCAACACCGTTTCTACCTTGGATGGGTCTACTGCTATTCCCCCGTTAGAGATCACATGTCCTAGAAAACTCACTTCCTACAACCAAAACTCACACTTAGAAAGCTTGGCTTAAAGCTGCTTCTCCCTAAGGGTCTGTAATACTATCCTTAAGTGTTCAACATGTTCTTCCTTATTCTTAGAGTACGTTAGGATATCATTTATGAAGACCACTACCAACTTATCAAGGTATGGGTGGAAGACGAGGTTCATGTAGTCCATGAACATGGCAGGAGCATTGGTTACACCAAATGGCATAACTAGATACTCATAGTGCCCGTAACGGGTTCTGAATGCAGTCTTCGGTATGTCCTCAGACTTTACTCGGATTTGATGGTATCCTGACCTAAGATCTGTCTTAGGAAACACACAGGCTCCAATCAACTGATCCATCATATCATCTATCCTAGGCAAGGGATATTTGTTTGTAATAGTTACTTGTTCAACTGGTGGTAATCTACACACAACCTCATACTCCCATCCTTTTTCTTGACTAACAACACTGGTGCACCCCAAGGGGATACACTTGGCCTCACGAATTGTTTCTCTAACATTTCCTCCAATTGTTTCTTAAGCTTAGCTAGTTCTACGGGAGACATCCTATAAGGAGCTATGGATATGGGCCCGGTACCTGGTACTAAGTCTATGATAAACTCAGTCTCTCCCTCAGGGGGCAATTCTTGCACTTCCTCAAACACTTTGGGGTACTCACTCACTATAGGCATACTATCTATCCTAACTTGGTCTTCGAATTTTAGAGAGGCTATCATCATGTATATTAGGCATTTTCTTTCAAACATGCCTGTATTTGGTTGGCCGTTAAGAGTCGATGATCTTTGGGTTCAACAGAATCAGGAATACAGACAGTCTTTTCAAAACAATTTAAGATGACTTAGTTAGTAGGTAACCAATTCATGCCAAGAATTACATCAAGTTGACTCGAAGGCAAACAAACCAGATCAACCACAAATTCCTTATCACCTATGGACAAAGGACATTTCAAACATGCAAGAAAGGTTCGGACTTTACCGTTAGCTGGTGTCTCAACCTCAAGTTCACAGGGTAGGGATGAAACATCAAATTCAAAATTTTCACACATTCACATGACGCAAAGGAGTGCGTAGCACCAGAGTCAAAAAGTACCACTAAAGGAATAATATGTATGAGGCACGTACCTTGGATAAGATTGTCAGATGATGAGGCTTCAGTCACATTGAGGGTGAAGACTCGTCCCGTTGACTTAGGTCTGTTGGATTGGGAATTCTGCCCTCCATTCCCGTTTGGTTTTCTCTTCGGATTTGGGCATTCTCTACTGATATGTCCTGGATTTCCATAGCTAAAACAGATCACTTGCTTTTCAGAACAATCACGGTACTTATGTCCAAACTTGCCACACTTCATGCAGTGCAGAGGGGTCGAAAGGCCCCCTACACCTCCACCAGACTTCTCTGCCGCAGGTTTGTTGAAAGACTGATTGTGGTTACCATTACGGTTCTGTCCAAACCGTCCATTCGGAGCTGGATATGGCTTTCCCCGATTCTGGAAGTCCTTCTTCTTGTCTTTCTAAGGACCAATTGACTTGTAATGTGCTGCTTTAGCTTTGCTGTCCTCATCCTACATCCTACAGCGGTGAATCAATTCAGGGAACTGTCGAATCCTCTGGTAGTTAATGGCTAGCTTGACTTCAGGTCGCAGTCCGTTGGTGAACTTCACAGACTTTGAACGTTCACCAACTTCTCCCACATATGGGTGATAGTACCTGGACAACTCTTCAAACTTAGTGATATACTCAGCTACTGACATATTACCCTACTTCAATTCTAAGAATTCAGCTTCCTTCCAGTTACAGACACATCCATCGGATATAATATCTTCTTCGGCTCGTAGTTACGGTTCGGCAATGTGTTGCCTTCTGGAAGCATGTCCTTCAACTCTCTAGTAACTTAGTGAAGTTTTATCAGTCCACCCATTTATTGCCTTAAGATTAAACAACCTCAAAACCGCTGACAACCGTGTAAAATTTGTCCAACCCGAATACAATGGTTGATCCTTGTCACTACATAGAGCATCATACGCATGTGCTCGCTTAAAAGAATCTGGTCCAATATCACGAATCATGTCCTCTAGTCGATCACCCATATCTACCTCAACTTCCCCACTTTTGGACACACTTGGCGTGTCTAACACTTCACCATGCTATGCCTATGTTGTATAACTCTGGCTAATCCCAAAGACATCAAGGTGCTCACGTATGTCTTTAAATTTTAGAGGTGTCTGATTCCCACACTTAACACAAGGACAATAAAATTCTCTATTACTACTAGGAAGCTTTGTTTCAGCAAATTTCAGAAACTCTGACACTCCAATCTGATACTCATCGGTCAATCTATTTTTTTGCATCCATCTACGATCCATAGCTATGTTCTGAAAAAGTAAACACACGCTTATTTAATGAACACGATCACCACTTTAGGACCCTTCAACCACAAGTATCCAACAGATCTCTGTATATTTGATATGAACCTATCCCATTCAAGAAGAAACTTTTTCTTTATTTGGTTAATAGTTAATTGTTAAATCCTTATATCTTATACATGATGAAATTTCGGCAGCATTTCCCAATGGTCTCCAAGTACACAACCTAAACATGGTGACATCCACCACGATCAATCATGCACCCAGAGACAATAGGAAATGTAGCAATCTAAAATTTCATCATGTATTAGATAAAAGATTTAAAGACTTAACTATTAACCAAATAAAAGAAAAACTTTCTTCCCAAACTGTCCTACTTGGACAATTCAAGATTCAATAAAATGAGCGGTACCATCCCTGGTACACACGCAAACATTTTATTGAATCTCAAACGGGAAACTAAGGCTTAACACAAATTAAATATAGAAGCTCAAATATAAAAACAAACATCATATATCATAATCATAATTATCCATCTAAATAGTAAGGATATTTATAAAAAGCAATGAAAAATACATTAATATATTCTCCTGATACATTTATCCAATTAAAATATCAAAACAATCAAATACATTAATAGATAACATGCATAATGTAAAAGCAAGGCTAGTGGTGGCTCCTTGAGGGGTCCCCAGGACAAAATCGGGTTGTAGATTCCTCCAAAGGAGTCGATGGAGTGTAATCCTCTACGATGGGAGAATACTCCGGTATGGATGGAGTATACTCCGAGATCTTATCGTCATCATTGGGGATCTGAACGATGCCCGTCCCTCGATGAACATCCCTGGCAGCTACGGGCCTCCTGGGATAGGGCGGTCTCCTCTAAAGCATGCGCATACGAAGGCCCGCGCCCCAACTGTCAGCGTCGGCACGGGGATCACCATACTGGTCCATTAAATCACGATTCTCATCATGATAAGGATCGCGATGACGAGCATCGCGATCCTCAATCCTCACAAAGCTATCTCGATACTCGCTTGCAGTCATCATCGGCCTCCTAATAGAGGGACGTGACCTCCTGGAAGCCATGCGAGTACGACGCCCCCCACGACCACGGTTTTCATCTAAAGACATTGTCTGTTGTCAACAATGGTCAGTCATCAGCAACAAAACTGAAATTTAATTGAATGACAACAAAAAGCATAATATACCTCAACAATTTAATTATTATTCGTAAGTGCAGAGAATTACCTTTTTGTAAAGAATATAAACTTGAATGAAAATCAAAAACCCAGTATACCTTATTGTCGTACCCTAATTTTGTCCGGCCTCTGTCTTTTAATTTATTTTTGCTTATTAAAATTAGTTGTAGTAATAGTAAATAAATAAATAAATAAAAATAATATTTTTGATCTCATAGAATGAATAAAGAAAATAAAAAAATAAGGCAAAAGAAAGAAATAGAAAAAATAAGGCAAAATATCCTCTTCCATCCCTTTCCTTTTCAGAAAGCATATTTTGGAGAATCAATCAAATCTCCCTTTCTTAATCTCAAACCAAATCACACCAAAATCCCCCTTTTTTCCGTTAATATGTCTCAGATTTATGGAGATTCGGTTGAGAGGAAAACATGGACATCCAGAACCAAATCAGGGAGTGATTCTATTCTCTTTTTCTTTATTTATTTCCTTTTATTCCCAGTTTATTTTGATCTTGATCTTTCTTTGTTTCTGTAACAGATTCGAAGAATGCTATAAAAGCCTCTCAAAGAGGAGAAAAAAGGAGGAACCCTAAGAGGAGAACCCACGAAAAAAAAGGAAGAATTCAGAGGAAAAAAAAAGAGAAGACGAGAAGCAGAAACTGGAAGAGAAGGTCGTGAGCTTAGAGGTCACCAAATAAGATAAAAACAAACACTCCTTAGTTTTTAGGCTTTAGTCTTTTTAACTTCTACTACTTTGTAATTCTGGGATTGAAGCCAGAAACTCAGGTTCCTGTTCTTTCTTCTTTTTAATTTTCGATCCTTATTATGTGTGTTCTGTGAATTTGGATTTGGACTGTGATGTGTGAACCACTGTGATAAAACGTGATCCGTTTCTTCCTGTTTTTATTTACATTTTGTTAAAATCTGTGATATTGGAGAGTTGACTTGGAATTATTGGATCATACATATGACTGCTGCTTCAAATTAGGATTAGGGTTTGACCTTCCAAAGGGGCCAAACCCAACCAAAGGGCCTCTCCGCAATTAAATTTTTTGTAAGTTATAATCTAAAAAATATAAAAATAAAAGGAAGGGCGAAAGAGCAAAAAAGAAGTTTCTGAATTTTGTTTCTTCATTTAAGTATTTTTTTAATAAATAAGTTACTAACTTGTGGAATTAATTCTTATCTTCAGCTTGTATTTCTGTTTTATTAAAAGGAGATGAAAATAATAATAAATACAATCAAAAATGCTTTCTTGATTTTATTTAATCTTTTTAAAGTTTTTAATAATTTTGTTGGGTTCTTTTTCTTATTATTTAATAAATAATAATAAAAGCAAAAAGGGAAAAAATTTTAGGCAAACATTTTTTTAAATGATTTAAAGGTACCATTTTTATGGGCGTTTTAGGGGTGCTAATACCTTCCCTAAGCGTAACGGACTCCCGGGCTCAAAATCTGATTCAAAGACCTTTTTCATCAAATTCAAAATATTCAAAAAATAGGTTTCCAATGTTTCCTATAAAAATAAATATTGGTGGCGGCTCCATTGAATTTTTAGGGTGGTTGTCACAGCTGGCGACTCCACTGGGGACTTTAGAGAGTTAGGCCCTAAATTGTTTGTATTGATTTGTTTGCCTTACATGATTTATTTATCTTTTATTTTTTTCTTATTCCTATTTGTACATTATATATATTTTGCTCATATGTTTGTATATTTGAACCCTAGGGTAGAAGACATTTATAAATATTATGTTTTGATTTGTTTTGCAGCAGGTAGTATTTTAGGTAATTGCTCCTTCACACACTTCACTTAACACATTTTTTGCACACTACGAGTGGAACCCTATACTCGGGTTTTAAAAATAAAAATAAAAAAAACTTTAAGTTAGGAGAGGCTATGTAGTGAGCACCTGCTGGACGTACGGCCAGTTGGGTCCTTGCGAAGGCCTCACCTAGAGTTTGGCCCTATTTGAGAAAAAACTCCCTTTAATAGTTTACCTATTATTGGCAGTAACATTCGAAAATGGGACCCTTGGCTCTAGGGACCTTTTAGATTAGTATCTTAAATCCACCCAACGGAAAGGCACTTAATATAAACCCTAGATCCTTTTAAGTAGCTACCGGCCCATATCGCAAAAAGAGCTTACCTTATCCCATTATCCCATTTTCCACGTGACAAAAGTTGTATGACCTAAGATCTTAGGAAATACCGGCCTACATCACAAGGGGCACACTCTGCCCGTTTTTCCTCCATCCATTTATTTTCCATTCACATTTCAAAAAATTGTGAAAGATAATGAATGATATTTTTTCTCTAAAAAATATTATTTGTTATTCTTCTTTGCAAAAAAAAAAACAGTTTCAAAAAATATTTTCCCTTCTCATTCTTTTTTCCCTCAAAAAAATAAATTTTCGAAAAAATATTTTCTCTTTTTTTAACAACAATTCTCATTATCCTTGCATTCATTTTTATTTTTATAGAAAAAAATAAATAAATAAATAAAATGTTTCTCCATTATCCATCATATTATTTTGCATAAAATGTACAAAAAAAAACATTCATGACATGCATAATCATGGCATCTATATAACATAACTCATTTTTTTCTCCCCAACAGAAAAATAGATACAAATAAGCTTTTCCTGCATCCCTACCGGACTCGAGCTCAATCTAGACTAGTGGATTTGTTGGAACAGAATCAACAAGCGATGAGAGAAGAACTCGACCGAATCAATGATAAGATGGACAAGTTATTTGACCTTCTGCAGAATTTGGATCCAAAATTGACCATTGATGAGCACCATTCCACCAGCACTAATGAGTATCGAGAGGCTTCCAAAGGCCCATTAGGAGACCCCCTAGATCAGAAGAGACTCCAAATTATGGAAGATAGGCTGAAAGCCATTGAAGGGGCAAATCATATTGGGTTCAAAGCTTCAGAAGTATGCTTGGTCCTGGACGTGGTGATTCCTCCAAAATTCAAAGTTCCTGAGTTCGTCAAGTATGAAGGCTTAACTTGTCCAAAAAGTCACCTCATCATGTACTGCCGGAAGATGGCCTCCTGCTCCAGTAATGATAAGCTCCTAATCCACTTTTTCCAAGAGAGTCTTACCGGGGCATCCCTACGCTGGTATATGCAGTTAGAGCGGGGCAAAATCAGCTCATGGAATGATTTGGCTAAAGCTTTCATCAAACAATATAAATATAATATGGACATGGCTCCTGGCCGTTCCCAGTTGCAAACCATGGTAAAAGGGGGCAATGAAAGCTTCAAAGAGTATGCCCAAAGATGGAGACGGATTGCAGCCCAAGTGGAACCTCCGCTATCTGAAAAAGAGATGGTTACCACGTTCATTGACACACTTCAACAACCCTTCTATGATCTGATGATGAGAAATGTCTCTTCAAGCTTCTCAGACCTAGTTGTTGTCGGAGAAAGAGTGGAAGCCGGGATAATAAGCGGAAGGATTGCCAGTCAGCAGCCATTGCGCAGTATGAGCCAAGAGATGGAAGAAGAAACAAACGCTGCTCATCACAACATGCCAAGTTAGGGCAGTGGGCCACTCCATTGAGAATTGTTGGGCTCTGATCAACACCAAGTGATTGGACTTCAAGAAAGATAACTCTGTTTACTTTTTATGCTTTGAGCCCTAGGGCATATCTTGTAAAGGGCCCATTATGTTCTCATCTTTTCGGTTCATCAATAAAACTGCAATTTGAATTTTTTTTTTCAATCTTAGCTCATAGAATAATGGTAAAGCAAATGCACAAATTATCAAAAGTTAAGTTTTGTGAAGATGTGGGCAATGAGATTCTGAGATGAAGTATGACCGTTTTTCTCTGTCCAAAAATATAAAAAATATTTATCCCTTGCTACCCCTCTTGAGCCTAAAAAAAAAATTCTTTCAAATGCCCTAAACAAGGATCGCCCATACATTGAAGGCTAGCACAATAGTCCATTAAATTTTGTCTCTTAAAAAAAAAGAAAAAAAAACAAGCGAGCAAATATCAAATGCAACATATCAAGACACTCGCAAAAAAAAAGAATAAAAATGTGAAAGCAAAACAAGACAATTTGTGCTAGCAATCACCAAAGTGCATCTTGGCACTAAAGATCCTTATTTTCATAAACCTTTAAATACTTTTTGAGCCTGAAATATCCTTTCTTTCATAGCCCTTAACCTGGCCACATTACAACCCTAATAAAGTCCATTCTGATTAAAGTCAAATTGCTCATATTTTCCTAAAACTTGATTTTTGAAAGAGGAGATCCATATAAACTCCTCAGTGCAGTTGCTTTACCTAAAAAAAAAGAATATAAAATAAAATGCTCGCTAGGCTGAAAACCTAAAAGGGCGGTCTAGGCAGAAGTTAGAACGACCCGCTAGGTTGAAAACTCGCAAAAAGCGGCCTAGGCAAAAGTTAGGGTCAAATTTACAAACATGTCCACCCAGATTGGACCTCACGGATCTAAGCATAAACCAAGAAGCTGGGGGCAAAGGCTGAGCCCATCATCTACAAGCTTCGCATTCAAGATTTCGTTCTAGTTTCAGAACTACACAAGGGGATCCGCGTCTCTACATAGATCTTTCCTCACATGGGTGGACGAAGGCCCGAGGGACACTGAAAAGTCTCTATGGATCAAAGTTGTCAATCTAATCCTCCCAAGGACATTTAAAGCATGAAGCTGAAAATTTGAGGATCCATAAAATGATCTATCAAGGGGCAAATATGCAAACCTGGTGCATTGCAAAGTCAACCATTTGGACAAGCAAGCCAACATAAAGTTATCACCCCACGAGTCTAGGGGCAGAGTCCTCAAAGGAATTCAGGGAAATCAAAAAAAAATTCAAAACAATAATAATAATATTCATGCATAGCATACAATTCATTGCATTTTGCATGATCATTAATACTTTTGAGTCCCCACCCCACCTTCAAAATCATTTCTCTAAAAAACAAAACAACATTCATGTATGGCATATCAATTCATTGCATTTTGCATGATCATTAATACTTTTGAGTCCCCACCCCACCTTCAAAATCATTTCTCTAAAAAACAAAACAACATTCATGTATGGCATATCAATTCATTGCATTTTGCATGATCATTAATACTTTTGGGTCCCCGACCCACCTTAAAAAAACATTTCTCTAAAATTCAAAATTTCATTTCATGCATGGCATACCATTCATTGCATCCTACATGACTATCAAAGTTTTTGGGTCCATTGGCCCACCCTCTCAAATATTACATATAGTTGGTCTGTTGTTACTCAGTAAGAACTAGTACTCAACCTACCCAATCCACTTATTAGCAAGAGTTAGGAACCCATCATACACCTTGCTGGGAATCTGACCCACCACCTTGGGAATCTGATCCCAAGCTTTTAGTCGGGAACCTGACCCGTGTCTCGAATCTTCCTCAATTATGGAAATCGACCCACACCTTTTAACAAGAGTTAGGAATCTGACCTACACCTTGTCGGGAAACTGACCCGAACTGTTTTGAGTGACGGAGAAGCTCGTACCCTGGACGTTCGCCTGCGATAGAGAAACTTGTCCATGCTTTAGCAAGAGTTAGGATTCTGACCTACACCTTGCCGGGAATCTGACCCGAACCTATATTGAGTGATAGAAAAACTCATATCAAGGACATTCCTTAAAGTAAGGTAGTCAATCCGTACCTTTTAGCAAGAGTTAAGAACCTGACTTACCCTTGTTGGGAATCTGACCCAGACTTGTGTCGAGTGACGAAGAAGCTCGCACCCCAGACTTTCCCTAAGTAGGGAAGTAATCAATACCAAAGATGTGAGGGTTAGGAATCAGACCTATGTCGTACCGAGAATTCACTAGGAATCGAACCTAGAATCTCTCACCAATTTTGTAAGAGTTAGGAACTAAACCTATGCCTTACCGGGAATTCACTAGGAATCAGACCTAAAATCCCAAAGCAAAGTCGGGAGCCAATCTCGCATTCTCAAACAATTTCGTTCTGGACAAAATTAGAGTCCTTTATCCTTAATTACCTTTTACAACGAATGCACGAAGACCTTCGAGTAAAATGTAATTAAGGAGGGGCAGCTGTCGTACCCTAATTTTGTCCGGCCTCTTTCTTTTAATTTATTTTTGCTTATTAAAATTAGTAGTAGTAATATTAAATAAATAAATAAATAAATAAAAATAATATTTTTGATCTCATAGAATGAATAAAGAAAATAAAAAAATAAGGCCAAAGAAAGAAATAGAAAAAATAAGGCAAAAGATCTTCTTCCATCCCTTTCCTTTTCAGAAAGCATATTTTGGAGAATCAATCAAATCTCCCTTTCTTAATCTCAAACCAAATCACACCAAAATCCCCCTTTTTCCGTTAATATGTCTCAGATTTATGGAGATTCGGTTGAGAGGAAAACATGGACATCCAGAACCAAATCAGGGAGTGATTCTATTCTCTTTTTCTTTATTTATTTCCTTTTATTCCCAGTTTATTTTGATCCTGATCTTTCTTTGTTTCTGTAACAGATTCGAAGAATGCTATAAAAGCCTCTCAAAGAGGAGAAAAAAGGAGGAACCCTGAGAGGAAAATCCACAAAAAAACAGGAAGAATTCAGAGGGAAAAAAAAAGAGAAGGTCGTAAGCTTAGAGGTCACCAAATAAGATAAAAACAAACACTCCTTAGTTTTTAGGCTTTAGTCTTTTTAACTTCTACTACTTTGTAATTCTGGGATTGAAGCCAGAAACTCAGGTTCCTGTTCTTTCTTCTTTTTAATTTTCGATCCTTATTATGTGTGTTCTGTGAATTTGGATTTGTACTGTGATGTGTGAACCACTGTGATAAAACGTGATCTGTTTCTTCCTATTTTTATTTACATTTTGTTAAAATCTGTGATATTGGAGAGTTGACTTGGAATTATTGGATCATACATATGACTGCTGCTTCAAATTAGGATTAGGGTTTGGCCTTCCAAAGGGGCCAAACCCAACCAAAGGGCCTCTCCGCAATTAAATTTTTTGTAAGTTATAATCTAAAAAATATAAAAATAAAAGGAAGGGCAAAAGAGCAAAAAAGAAGTTTCTGAATTTTGTTTCTTCATTTAAGTATTTTTTTAATAAATAAGTTAATAACTTGTGGAATTAATTCTTATCTTCAGTTTGTATTTTTGTTTTATTAAAAGGAGATGAAAATAATAATAAATACAATCAAAAAGGCTTTCTTGATTTTATTTAATCTTTTTAAAGTTTTTAATAATTTTGTTGGGTTCTTTTTCTTATTATTTAATAAATAATAATAAAAGCAAAAAGGGAAAAAAATTTAGGCAAACATTTTTTTAAATGATTTAAAGGTACTATTTTTATGGGCGTTTTAGGGGTGCTAATACCTTCCCTAAGCGTAACGGACTCCCGGGCTCAAAATCTGGTTCAAAGACCTTTTTCATCAAATTCAAAATATTCAAAAAATAGGTTTCTAATGTTTCCTATAAAAATAAATATTGGTGGCGGCTGCATTGAAATTTTAGGGTGGTTGTCACACTTATAAATTTCAAACATTTGGCCATAAATTGAAAACAAAAATCCATATTATCTTTGTAGGTAAACTTATATACACATTGCAGACAATATTACTTGGCATTCTTTGTCATGTGTTAAATGCCAAAAATCATGTACCAAATGTTTCCATAACACTTAACAGTAACATAAGTGGCAGGGAATTAAGGACTTTAACCCAAAACAGTGGCACAACCCAAGTGGCACAAAGTACATAGAAATTAAACATAGTACATGCTTGCTAATGATGAATACCCATGAAGCTAGCTAATGCTCAACATTGGACCAAAGCTAGATTAGATGCTAAGGTGAATAGATTATCAAACAGATTAAAACCAAAAAGGGAAAAAAGCTATAAGGTAAAGGAAAAAACCCTATAAGCACGGAGAAGGAACTAGTGGGTGTGGTCGCTTCTGGTTTGCCTCTGAGACAGGGCTTCGAAGGTGAAAGGCAGTGAGAACCATGAGAAGGAGAATGGCGGAGAGAACCACGTGAAGTAGAGATTCGAACGGCGGCGAGGGAGGATGAGAACGATGACAGTGCCGCGGCGGGATAGAGGGCTCGAATGGTGGGAGAATAAGGAGAGTGCAAGGGCGAGAGAGAAAGAGTAGGGTTATCTCAGAGAAATGCTTCCCGCATATCTGAGAATGAGAGGGAGAAAGTAATTTTAATCAAAGAGAAAGTTTAACACCGGTTATTTAAATAACCGAATAAGTTCTCTTTTAACACTGGTTATATAAAACTTCGGTGTAAATTGTTTTCAGCTTTTAAATCCGAAATCTTTGACAACGGTTGGACATATAACCGATGTAAAAAGTTACGCGATAATTTCAAAATTGCCACCGCGTCACTTTTTACATCGGTTAAACTCAAAACCGGTGTAAAAGACCTAATTCTTTTCCGTTTCTTGCACTAGTGAAAAGAAAGGAATATTTTTGAAAATATTCTTGCAGAGTCACAACGGTATTGTCAGGGACTGTCGATAAATACCTTTGAAGTTGAGAGAAGCAGTAACAAGAATATCAAGCGTTCAAAGAGCCAAAACACTGCAAAAACTCTCACTCAAGTTCTTAGCTGCATGTTCTTTCTTCAAGAAAGTTATTTCATTTACTAGTGCTTAAATTTGAATTCTCTCCTGTTGAGAGTTAAATCTTTTCAAAGCAATTACTTGTAATTTTTTGGTTGCCCAGGCATAGGCTTGTTCCTTGAAGGCACTAAATAGCGTCGTTTTAAGAAGTTGTGAGTATAGCCAAGTTAGGCAAAAGTATACTCATAAGTTGTAATATTCTGATTATAGTGAAAATCCTTTCGGAGTGAAGGGACTAGACGTAGCTACCATTTTGATGGTGAACTAGTATAAAAACTTTTGTGTATTTTTCCCAGTGTTCTGAAAATCAGTTCGACCGGTTAAACCGAAAACTGGTCATGTGTCCAGTCTATACAACCTACAAAAGCGGCATAGCAAAGAACCGGTGAGAATCGGCTAGGAACCCGTCACACTGGTACAAAACTGGACAAAAACCACTGATGAAAACTGGCTTGAACCGACTGTTTCTATTTTACGGTTTATTCTTGGATTATTTGTTTTTTAACTAACAAATATCCATTGTTTAGCTAAATAAAGGTCTGATAACAAGTAATAAATATTCACATTCATGAACTTTTATTTTTTAGCATTTTATTATTTCTTTTTTATCTTTCAAAATATATAATATGATCAATTTATGTTCATTTATAATTAGTTTTATCATTTTTCTTAATTACTTAATAAATTTTATAATATTAAAAATATTTTATTTATTTATCTCCGGTTCGAGCGCAATTCAACCACGGTCAAACCATTAAACCGTGAACCAGTATCTACCTTAGCTCTTTAAGTAAAAATATTTTTACCTTGGAAAACAATTTTTTAAGGCATTATACTGCTCTCACTTAAATTTTTCACCTAAGCTTTTTGCGTTCGTTTATTTCAGCGTCTGCCTTATTTTCAATTTGCAAGTTTTTTTTTCAACAAGAGCTTTATCAAAAGTGTTTTCAAAAAGTTTTTTAAAATACAATTTAACCCCTTCTTGTGTTTTACCTGTTAGATTTCAGTTAGTACCAGAGTTCGGCCTCAAGGTTGAGCACACTTTACCGTGTTAGAGAAAAAAGATTCTTTCTTGATTATAGAAAACGAAGGTATGCATGTTTGTCATCCCCCTTTATTCTCAGGAGTCAATTTTTATTACTGGAAGGACAAAATAAAAACATTCTTTGAGTCCAACCAACTTGAACTTTGGGATATTGTTGAGAGTGGCTAGACTCTACCTGCTGTTGAAGATGGTACTGCTATTCCTAAAACGAAATGGAATGTTGAGCATAAAAAGAGCTATCAGCTGAAGTAAAAAGCCAGACACTAGCTCATTTGTGCTATATCCAAAAATGAATATGAAAAATGTGGAGAATGTGCTACTGCTAAAGAAATATGGGACTATTTGGTCCTATCCTATGAAGGTTCTGCTCAAGTCAGAGATGACTTCATGGAAGTTGGTTGGTTTGACTTCTACATTGCTGGTTCTGTTGCTAGTTTGTAGGTTGTCATAGACAGAAAAGGGATTTCTAATGTTATTTGGTGCCCTACTGAAGGTTTTGAATGTCAAGATGGTTGGGAGAAGAAATACGGTAGTCTCTACAAAGTGAAGAAGTTTTTGTTTGAGAACATGGACAATTTCACAACTGCGAACCTGAAACCCAAGTGTAGGGTTCTTCAAAAATTGAAAATTATTTTACAGTTCTGACTACTTGGAAATAAATCATAGAGATTGATCAACTTGATGATTTGTTAAAAGTACGAAGAACTGCAAAGATTTGTCATAAACAATTTGCTGTTTTGATAATTAATTCAGATTAACAAACAATGTAGTCGTATACATTTTTTAATGTGAATTAATCCTAAAAAATATGTAAACTGGTTATTTGATTGTTGGAAATTATTTTATTGAAGGAGAAATAAATTTTAGGACTTAATAAATAATTTTACGTCACAGTTTGAAATTTTGACGTTTAGTAATTTATTAATTGTTGGTTTTATATCGTATTTAATACAATTTTTATTTTAATGATTTTGTATTGACAATTTTATTATTTGAATAATATCTAGATGATAAGAAAAATTGGAATTAGTAATTATTACTAATTTGCATTTTTTACTACGTTGGGTGTTTTTCTAACTGAAACATGCCCAAATGTGATTTAAATTTTACAAAATTTGAGATCTTAGTATTTTCCAATATTTATGATTTATTGGAATTTTTCTAGAATTTTTGGGCAAAAGAAAATATTTAGTGCATTTTTCATGCCTATAAATTGCCTAATTGCAATATTTTGGCTAGTAATTTGAGAAAACGAGATACGTGGGTGCATTTCTCATGTCATGAGGAATATTCTGACTAAATAATAATTTTTGGGCGTGGACTGATAAATTGGCATTTTTTTTTAGAGTTTTTGGTATAAAAACTCTAATATACGTAAAATACCGTGCACCCGATTGATCGATAAGCGACGAAACGAAATCATGTGCTAGGGGGATGTATTGCGGCTGCAGCTGGACTAATGGGAGGCCAGCCATGTGTTGGTAGCCTACCATTTTGAATGAGGCCTTTTGATTGGTTAAAGGAGTAATTGGTAGTTTGTTTGTTAAGTTAGTTTCTAGTTGTTTGGTTAAGAATCAACTAAATGAACAATTTTATTCCCACCTTGTCCCAAGCTGAATTTCCTGGGTCTCATCCTTAACCAAGATCAGCACCTTCATTTCCTCCATTAGAGAAAAGCGTAAGAAAATTCTAGAAAGATAAAGTGAGAGAAAACTTGAAGAACTAGTGATTTTGGAGTTCAATCTTCCTTTCTTTGTTCTTAATCCTTGATCAACCATCTCTAAACTTCTTGGTAAGCTTCATATCCATTCCTTTTCCTCTCTTGAGTTTCATGAATGAGATTGGTTGATTTTAGATTTGATTTTGCTTAGAAAATGTTGAATCTTGTTAGATTAGTTTGATTAATATTTAGATCCACCATTTTTTTCCTTGATTAAGCTTGTTTGGTCAATTTAAAAATTGAAAAACCCTAACCCTTGGGTCTGGCCGAAATGCATAGGGCTGTTAGGGGGCTTAATCTTGGCTTGATTTTGTTGATTTGGAGTTAGATCTTAGATCTAGTCATATATGCATGTTAAGCAAGGTTTTGTGAAATTAATTTGGGGAATTTAGGTCTTGAAACTTTGGCCATCAAGGGGCTGTTCATGGTGTCTTTAATTCAATTTTTGTTGCATAAAATTGATGATTAACTTGTGTTAAGATGTTAGTGATTAGATCTAGCTTTTTTAGCAACTTATATGATTTGAAATGAAATAAATATGGGGCTGTTTTGGGGCTTTCAAAACAGTGATTTATGTACTAATTTTGAGGGAGTTTTAACTTGTTTTTAATTGTATTAAAATGGTAAAGAAGTTGTCTTATGGTAAGAAGTTTTGACTAAACAAAGTTTGTATGATTTAGAAGTTAAAAATTTGAAAACTTCGAGTTGTTTTTGGAAGTCTAAAACCGTGGCCTTCAAAGGAATTTTAGAACATGTTCATAACTTGTTTTATGCCTAACATATGTTGTAAAAAGTGGGTAGTGAATTGATTTACAAAGTCTTTCAAAGAGGTTTGTTTTTTGGAAAAAGAATTGTCATATGCCTTAAGATTTGTTTCAAAGCAATAATAAAATTGTTTCCAAGTTTTTGTGACATATTTTGGTGCTTTCAAAAGTTGTTCAAAGTTGGGAAAATACTAATCAAAGTGGTAAAACACTATTCAAAGTGGTAAACTTTGATTTAGTTATTTTTCTAAGTGTGTAGCATTTGTAAAAGTTTTAAAACTTGCATGATTTCAACTTGTTTCATGACATATGACTAGATGTGATCAAATAGGGATTAAGTTGAATAATTCCTAGCCTTAGGGGACCTTAGAGCCGTGGCTGCCCTAGGGGCATTAGACTTGAGTTTTTGGTTCTAATTGAATTAAATTTGCATTGTTAAGGATCTGCGAGGTACGACTTGATGACAACTTTGAGATTTCCTCTTTGGAATGCGTTCGAGGTAAGGAAAATTCTTATATAATGAGTTTGGGTTTTTCGCCTTGATTGTTGATTTGTTTGATTGGTTGATTAATTGTGTGGTAGTACTTATAGTATTACTATGTGTTGTTGAGATGTTGTAGCATGTTGTAGCATATTGAATTGTTATGTGTTGTATGAGATGCTATAACATTGAATTGTTATGTGTTGTATGAGATATTGTAGCGTGTTTTTGGCCCTGTGTGGCAACCATGATTTGCATTGTCTGCCTTAAATTATAGTTGATTTAATTTAAACTTGGAAGTGATTGAATTATGAATAATATTGTTAATGTTGATGGTTTAATTAATAATGCATTGATCGACTGTTATTGGTTTGACGATTTACAATGGTAAATCCGATGCGATTTCACAATCCGGGTTATGATTTCATAAGTAAAATGTTAATGGCATTTTGACTTTAAAGTAAGCGTGAGGGTTTTAATACAACTAACCAAGGCTTATAAAGAATTTTCAATGGAACCATAGTAGAAAAAGAATTTGAGTAAACAGTGCAATTTGTGAAAAAATGATTGAGTTCAATAATGCGTCTGGAAAATTCTGGCTAGAAAAGACTTGGTTATTAAGAGTGTTTGCACCACCTTTCTTTCCTGGGAATTCCCCTCATGCATTATTTAGCACAACTAGGGTTCCAACGACCTAAAGCTAAAAAGTTATTTCTGGTACAACATCACTTAGGTGTGACACAAGAATTTGAAATTCACTAAGTTGAGTGAGTTGAGGATTCGTCGATTCACATTGATTAATTAAAACATATCTCGGACGCCCCTTAAGGGGAGTGGGTCGTATTAAAGAATTTGTTTGGATGCATAATGACCATTGTGCATCGACACTCGTAGCGATTGATTGTCTTAAGGACTTCAGAGGGTGAGTTGTCACGTCATGCAAGCTTGGCAGCATTGCCTAGTGTGTCGCAAGCCTAATGTGTGGCTATACCCTTGGTAGGGGAATTTGTTTAGACCTGGAAAAGGCTTTCCTTGTTCCTATTGTTGTTCTTGTTTAAGGCTACAAGTGTATACACAAACTCATTCTTAATGCATTGGCATGCATAATTAACCACATTGTAACATGTGATGACTTGATTGTTGATCTGTTGATTGATTTATCTGCTTACATGCAAATGCTTGATATACCATGATAATGCATGCGGTTTATTGAGTATGTATTGTGTATAAAAGGCATGTTGTTGTATTGTGTGTGTGTGTATATATATATATATATATATCTTGTTTGCATGCGACATAGCCTATGATAAACTCGTGGACAAAGAATTTACCCTTGCAATATTGTTGGATTGGACATTCTTATGAATGTTACTAGATGGAGTTCCACATTGCTCTGCAGTTTCGTCTTTCTAGGAGCGTTGAAGAATGAGCCAGTGAAGGAAGATTCCTCTGAGTGCTCCATGTCCTGATCTTGTTGAATGATTTCTCAGTAAGAGTTATAGTTGTTGGCCAGCTTAGCTTAGGGTATTGTCTTGGCTCTTGACCTGTTGGTGGAGCATGACTTTGTTGCAATGTTTTAAAAACCGGACCGGAGATCGAACTGGCGAGACTTACGGGTCATGGTTTAATTGGTTCAACCGGTTGAACCGTCGATTGAACCGGGTGACTAATAAATAAATAAATAAATACTTATTTTGAGGAAAAAGTAAGTAAAAATAACAAAAAAAACAAGCTAAAATGATCCAACCCAGTTCAATTGACCGGTTCAATTGCGGTTCAATCCGGTTCAACCCGGTTCTGGGCGGTTCAACCAGACTGCGATCCAATTGAAGTTGAATCGATCGCTTAGACTACCGGTTGACGGTCAGACCGGTCAGACCATTAGGTCTGGTCCGATTTTTAAACCATTGCTTTATTGCCTATTGTCTTGTAATTGCATTTTTCAGAAAACCTCACATCAATGCGAAATGACTATGGTTTGTTTTATGGTATGTGATGAATTCAGTATGATATGTTAATACTATGATATTTGACAAAAGACTGATTTCTCATCATTTAGAAAATTGTAGTACACTTCATGTCTCATTTTTGAAAAGGGTTTTCAAAGGAAAGAAAAAGAAAAAAAAATTACTCCTATTTTCCATTGTGAATAATAGAATAGTACTTTTTACTGAAAGCATATAAGCATAAAATGTTTTCAGCATTAGGTTGGGTTACACCGTAGCGCTCCGGAAACGGGGTGTTACAGGTATACTGACACTGTCAACTATGAGCAGAAATTCATGTTGATGAGTAATCTACATAGAATCAAGTTTTATCTACCTACAATCATCTACTCCTATCTCCAGTCTCAATTCTTTGAGACTCAAAAAGAAAAAGCCAAGGTCTCACATCTTGCCATTCCTTATGGAACGATTCTCTAAAAACTCATGGATGTTCAAGGTATTATTCAGCACCTTGATTTTGTATTCTCTCCTATTGAGAGTTAAATCTTTTCAAAGCAATTACTTGTAATTTTCTGGTTGTCTAGGTGATAGTGTCGTTTTAAGAAGTTGTGAGTATAACCAGATTAGGCAGAAGTATACTCATAAGTTGTAATCTTCTGATTATAGTGAAAATCCTTCCGAAGTGAAGGGACTAGACTACTAAGTTTGGTGGTAAACTAGTTTAAAAACTCTTATGTGTTATTCCTTCTACCTTAGCTCTTTATTTAAAAATCTTTTTACCTTGGAAAACTATTTTTTAAGGCATTATACTACTCTCACTTAAATTTCTCGCCTAAGCTTTTTGCGTCTGGTTGTTTTTCAGCATGTGCCTTGTTTTCAGTTTGTGAGATTTTTTTTCAACAAGAGGTTTTTCAAAAAAGTTTCAAAAAGTTTTTAAAACACAATTCAACTTCCTTGTTGTGTTTTACTTGTTAGATTTCACCATTAGGATGAGCAAATAGTAGTAACAAGGACGACGAACCTCGACGACTGTTGACGGTCACTACAAGAAAATTCGGATTTACCGACGGGCATATACCGACGGTTAGAGACCGTCGGTTAAACGTTGAATTTTCCGACGGCCAAGCCGTCGGTAAAACAACAAGTCCGTCGGTAAATGGAATCTGATTTACCGACGGTCAATGCTCGTCGGTAATTTCAAAGATATTTCATTTCCGCGCCTATTTTTCAAATACCGACGGACGGCTGCCATGTTGGCTCAGGTGCTGCAGCGACAGGAGGATCTGTACCATTTGCTAGCTCGCCAGCCGCCTCCTCCACCGCCTCCGCCTCCGCCTCATAGTACTGGTGATCATGTCGATGATGTAGATAGTGATCATGATCATGATTATCAGGACTATTAGTTATGTTTGTATCGATATTTTTTTATATTTTCGGATATTTTTTATTACTGTTTTGTTAAATTAATTTTTTATTTATTTGTTACGTTTCTTTTTTTTAATTTGTTTTATAGTTATGTTATCGCATTACATTTTTAAATATAGGAAGAAATTAATTATTAAATGTGATAACTAGTAATCGTTAATTAAATGGATAAATAAATTAAATTGATTACAGAAATTAAAATTAAATAATTTAAAAAAGTAAATAATTTTTATTTTTTTATATTTTCGGATATTTTTTATTACTGTTTTGTTCGTCGAATTTTTTTATTTATTTGTTACGTTTCTTTTTTTTAATTTGTTTTATAGTTATGTTATCGCATTACATTTTTAAATACAGGAAGAAATTAATTATTAAATGAGATAACTAGTAATCGTTAATTAAATGGATAAATAAATTAAATTGATTACAGAAATTAAAATTAAATAATTTAAAAAAGTAAATAATTTTTTAATAAAAATTTAAACAATTTTCAAAAAAAATTTAAAGTACGGATTTACCGACGGTCCTGGCCGTCGGAAATGTCATCGGAATTACTGACGGGTTAAAACCGTCAGAAACTTACCGACGGGTTAAAGCCGTCGGAAATGTCATCGGAATTATCGACGGGTTAAAACCGTCGGAGAAAACCGTCGGAAATTTACCGACGGGTTAAAGCCGTCGGTACGTATTTGCGACGCGCAGTTTACCGACGGACATTAGGCCGTCGGTAATCCGTCGGAATTTTTTTATTACCGACGGTATTTGTGGATTACCGACGGCCAAAAGCCGTCGGTAATCCCGCTATTTCTTGTAGTGGGTGTGCGATGCCGTCATCTGCTTTCTCTGCGGTGGATTTTATCCTTGACCCGTGCGAGAAGTGTCAAATTAGAGTTCACAATGATAGTGTGTCTTTTATATTTATAATTTATAATAAATTAAAAATTCCAGTGAGATAGAATTACATATTCACCACTATTTTACACTTACGCATTCGCCAATATTTTTAAAATAAAAACATATCTCTATGATTATAATTCAAATTTCAACTTTCCAATATTAAATTTATTTGAAATAAATTAAATAAAATAAGCTAATTAAATATACAATAATGTTGATTTAATTTATAAGTCAATTGAATTTAATATAAAGACCCATCCATTAAGAAAGTGAAGGTGATCTTAGTTTTGTTTTAACATATTTCATTTTAATTAAATTTTCTATTAAACTTTTTTAAAATACTTATGTTTTCCTTTAATTTTTTTTGTCAATGATATGTTTTGCTTTTACTATCTAACAATATCAAATATAGTTACTTTCCAAAAATATATATTTTATATACATCTGTTATTTTATATACATCCATTCATTAAGAAAGAAATGGTGATCCTAGATTTGGTTTAAAAGAATTGATCCTAAGTAAATGAGTTAAATTTGTACGATGACACATTTTTTAAAAAATATTTATGTTTTTTATTTTATTTTTTGTGGTGAATGATATGTTTTCCTTGTATTATATAATAATATCAAATATAGTTACTGTCATAAAATATATATTTTATATACATTTTTTATTTATACGTTAAATAAAATTACATACTTACATTAAGTAAAGGTTTATTTCATGATAAGTATTTCTTGAAATTCAAAATTATCAACTAATTCATTCATTTAAGTCGTTTAACACTTTTTTGAATTTATAATGTAACATTAATTCATAATTTAAATTGTTTTAAAATTTGTTTTCAACAATTAAATAAACTATTTAATATTTTTAAAAAAAGAAACGATAAATTATATATATTTTGTATATGTAAATGAATGTATAACGCTTATGTAATTTCAAAAAAATGTTGATAACGCAATTCAGTTTTAATAACCTTACATAATAAACATCTGTCACACACACACATAAAGAACACCATAATTTATAGAATATCTAAATTATACATATTCTCATAAATGATAAGGGGTATGTACCATTAGATTGATTAAAGTGGTATGCACCATGATTAATATTAGTTTTGTTACTTAATGTTAGGCACTCAATAATTATACATGACAGTATGTGCAACATTATAAAATTATTAATAATTAATAATTACTAATATAATATTTCTTATATCATATCATATTGTTGAATTGAAATAATTTTTCGACTAACAACAAATAATAATGTAGCCCGTGCATGGCAGGTTTCCATGCTAGTTACCATTACTATTCCAATTACAAATGTTTTTTTGGCCCATGCGACAAGAAATTTTATGGAGAACCATCAAGGCAGATGGCACGCGAAATATCTATTTCCAGTATTTCTTTTCTTTTCTTTTGTTTTTTTTTTTTGGTAATATCCAGTATTTCTTTTCTTTCGATATGAAAAAGGTAACCTGAAATCGGACCATGTGCTTTCCTCTCATTTCGCCTCTTTTCCCTCTTTCATTCATCTGCAATTTTTTCACATGGCTTCTTTGTCCAACACGATTTTACTGAAAAATTGTGACACTCAACGCTTACTCTAATTAATTCCACTATATAGTCCCTTTTGAAAAATTTGACGATGATTCCACGACTTTAGTTGCGTGTGGCATGAAATTTTTAGATGCATGCCCTCTGCATCTAAGTAATTCTTCTATGAGCTTTGAAGCTTTTATCCTTCTACCACAAATAATTGGCGCTTTCTTGTGAGAAACCTAAGTGAAAAGATTAAGGATCTACGAGGACGGGGGCACGAAAATCCACATGATCGATGCTATCGTTGTCCCTTGATTTTTGTCTTTGGCGGTTTCAATACCATTATTGTTTCAGATGGAATGGCAGATCCGACTAGTTATGGGAATAATCATGAGCATGATATTGAACAAGTTAGTTTCATCAAAGTTGTCTTATATTCTGGTACTTAGTTATGTCTATTGTGTGAATTGAAGAGATTGTTATATACTAAAATTTATTATGAAATTAATTGTCACATTTTTGTTTTGATTTGCTGGTGGTGTGTTACTCTAAGAATAGAAAAAGAAAAAAAAAGACTGATTTAGGGCTTGTCATGTTATAAGAAGGATGTGTATATGTGATTGGGCTTCTTTGATTATATCACTTGACCTTACATCAATATAGTTAGCTCAAGAAAAACATCTTATTTCCATTTGAATTATGTTTACAAACTTCAATGATGTGGAAGTGATTTATTCTTTCTTCTTTGAAAAAGTTTGTATTTCAGCAACATTCACCTTTTGATACATGTGTGTGTATGTATATTTATATATGTGCAATAAATTTCACAAGGGAGAATTGATTTTCATTAATTAATTGAATGTATAGAGGCCGCTATATATATACACACACACACACACACATATATATGTGTGTGTGTGTATGTATATATATAGACACACACACACGCGAGCTAATAACTAAAACTACCTTTAATTTGAAATACATATTAGGACTCTATCATAACAAATATGACAGATACAGGAGAATGACTTTATCTAAAACTCTATCATCTAATAATGTGTATATGTATATATATTCATAGCTTCAAGAAATGCACTTGGTTTTTTAATAACTGGGGGAAAGGAAAGCCAGAATTTTGACTATTCAGAGAATCACTATGAGATTCTGAAAATCAAATTTATGTTCTAGTATTTGATATGCATAGTCCCACCTCTAGAGTTGATATGTACATGATGAACATGGTATCTCTGTATTATTAATTTCAGGTTTAGTGGCATTACTAGGATGAAATTATTTAGGTTTCTCATAGAAAGGAGACGAAACTGAAATTTGATATTGTGTCATGTATATCCCTGCTTAGAGGATGCTTGGTTAAAAATTTAATTCTCTGTCTTTAGATGCTAGCTAATATTTGTGGTCATATTAAAAAACTCTTAAAGACATCCTATGTTTGTTGTAACAACTTTGCAGGTTGTTTTCAGATGATATTTGCTACCAGAAAAGGATTACCTGTCATTTTCACTTGTTTATAATAACAGGGTATGGTTGCTTGATCTGGTAAGAAAACAAATTGACTCTCACAGTGCATTTAAATCTATCAAATTTGATTTGAAGAAAGAAAAGAAATTGAATCTAGCTATTATTTGATTTTCCATTTATCTGTAGAGGTAGAGAAATGTCAATACATTTTTTGACTCTCTCTCTTTAACATTATTATTTGGTGAAATCCCACATTGGAACCACTAACAGGGAGTAGTAAGTCAAAGTTATTTAATAACCCCCTATAGAATTTCACTAAATAATAGTGTTGTAAAGAGAATGTCGGATAGTATATATTGCTTGTATTTCTCTATAGAAGTATAATTTGTAAGCCTTAATCCATTTTCAACTGAACATCATAATAGTGATAATAGAATGTGAATTTAATTAGAAATCCATCGAAAGATCATTTTTAGCCTAAATTTGTCTTACAGTTCACACATTTTAACATAGTATCTACCAGTTCCTTTGAATTTCCCAAGGATATTGTCAAAATCATTGCATTGAAAGTTCAATTCACCACTAATAGGAGCAGAGTTTTAAGCTATAGGAAAATTATGTCACAGTTCCAACTTTTCTATTTATACCAAAATATATCATATATATGAGCATATAACCTCTATAATACATAACGAGGTCATTAATTGTCACCGATAATTGCAAAAATGATGTATAACAGGCTTTCATTTGTCTTTCCATTTTTCTCCAATTTCATTTAAATGTATGCTTTCAAGTATATAATTTATGTGAAATTTCAGCAAAGAATGTGCCATTTTCGGATTTAATTTGTGAAAATCTTGATCTGAAATTGCAGTATCAGTTCTTTATTATCTGACAAATTTTCGTTGCTGATTGGATTTCAAGAAAATAAATAAACTCATGGAATGTTTTTGAAATTATTTCAATTGAATAGCTGAATAATTAACGAGCGATTAATTTACTAAATTCTTTAACATTCTGCATTTGTGTGAAACCATCATATTAAATGCAAGCTTTTTAATAGGTTGATGTTTTGTGAATTCAGGGACTGTGAGTCACATATACTTATTTACGAGTCTATATTTGGCTTTATTCAGAATGGTCGTCTATTAGATGCAGCCCTAAAGTTAACTTCAGGAAGTGCTCTTGATAAGCACAGATGTGGGGTTAGAACGTGCAAATATGCAGCCAAGGGCAAGTATTGGTGATGGTTTTCGTGTTAGTGCTTCAAGTACTCCAAGCAATTCAAGTGGAGGATCTGAACCAGATGACATAGAGTCACTGGGTGATGTTTACATATGGGGAGAGGTTTTGACAGATGGGGTTTCTCCCAATGGGACTAGAATTCAGGTACCTTCTAAGACAGATGTGCTAATTCCTAGGCCCTTAGAGTCAAATATTGTTCTTGATGTTCATCACATTGCATCTGGTGCGCATCACCTTGCTATAGTAAACAAGAAAGGAGAGATTTTTACTTGGGGAGAAGAATGTGGGGGAAGACTTGGTCATGGAATTGATAAACATTTTGGCCAGCCCCATCTAGTTGAGTTTTTGGCAGATGCTAATTTGGATTTTGTTGCATGTGGAGAGTATCATACATGTGTTGTTTCTAAATCTAATGATCTTTTCACATGGGGTGATGGTACACATAATGCTGGACTTCTTGGCCATGGTACCGAGGCTAGCCACTGGATACCAAAGAGGGTCAATGGCGCTTTGGATGGACTTCAAGTTGTATCTGTTGCTTGTGGCACATGGCATTCTGCATTGGCAACCTCAGATGGAAAGTTGTTTACATTTGGTGATGGAACATTTGGTGTCTTGGGCCATGGTGATCAAGAGAGTGTGTTGTATCCAAAGGAAGTACAATTATTAAGTGGACTAAAGACTATTAAGGTTGCTTGTGGAGTATGGCACACTGCAGCTATTGTAGAGGTTATGTTTCAGTCTGCTTCAAAGGTTTCATCATGGAAGCTCTTCACATGGGGTGATGGTGACAAATATCGTTTGGGTCATGGAAGCAAGGAAACATACCTGAAACCCACCCGGGTCTCTCCCCTTATTGAATATAATTTCCAACAGATAGCATGTGGGCACACCATGACAGTTGCTCTCACTACATCTGGTCACGTGTTTACAATGGGAAGCACCGAAAATGGTCAATTAGGAAATCCTATGTCTGCTGGAAAAGTACCTACTCTAGTCCAAGATAAGTTGCTTGGTGCGTTTGTTGAGGAAATATCATGTGGAGCACATCATGTTGCAGTGTTGACATCAAGAAGTGAACTATATACATGGGGAAAAGGTGCGAATGGAAGATTGGGACATGGAGACACAGATGATAGAAAATCTCCTACACTGGTGGTAGCGTTGAAAGATAGGCACATAAAAAATATCTCTTGTGGCTCAAACTTTACATCTTGTATATGCATCCATAAATGGGTCACTGGAGCTGACCAACCTGTTTGCTCTGGCTGTCGACAAGCATTTGGTTTAACAAGAAAAAGGCACAATTGTTATAATTGTGGTTTGGTTTTCTGCCATACCTGTAGTTCTAAAAAGGCAATAAAAGCTGCAATGGCTCCAACACCAGAAAAACCTCATCGTGTTTGTGATACTTGTTATACTAAGCTTAAAGTTGTTGAGACTGGCGATCCTTCCAGGTATATTGTCAAAGCTACTCCTCATTGTTCCACAAATGTCAGGGAAGCATTAGACCAAGGAGTAGTAAGGTCTGCAAGAATTCTCCTCTCTTCCATTACTGAACCAATAAAGTACCTTGAGATAAAGAATCATAAGCCTGGAAACAAATATGGTTCTACTTCCTTTGTCCGTGCTTCCCAAGTTCCATCTCTTTTACAATTGAAAGATATTGCATTTCCAAGTTCACTGAGTTCCACTCAAAGTGTTTTAAAGCCTGCTACACCCTCCGGTTCATCACAAACTCCAGCTGCCGATTCAAGTCCAACATCCCCATACACAAGTAGATCAAACCCTCCACGTTCTGCCAGTCCAAGATTTTCTGGAGGTCTTATCAATAGCTTGAGAAGGACAAATGATTTTTTGAACCAAGAAGTCTCGAATTTGCAGAGCCAAGTAAATTTAGTACTATTTTAAATATAGCAGTCACATCCTTTGTTCTTGTAAAACATACTCTGTCCCATTAACAAACTTATGGATATTTGTTTATATAGATTCGAAGTTTGGAGCAGAGAAGTGACATGAAACATTTGGAAATTCAGAAGCTTCAGAAAAAGGCCACGGAAGCTATTGCCTGGGCTGCAGTGGAATCTTCTAGTCATAGAGAAGCAAAAGAATTTATTGAATCTACTAAACGTCAGGTATCTTCGATCCGTATTCTTGGGACATAGCTCCAATCATTGAATTAATTACAAAAAATTAATGGAAAATGGAATCTATAATCTTGGAAGTGGAGACCCAGTAAAATATATATCTTAGCTATATTGAATTATAAGAAATTAACTGTTCTTTTATAGTAGAGGCCAATGATAAGAATATAACTCATAGGTGGCCTGAAGCTTGCACTTCAAACACAATTTTAAAGATTTAGTGTATGTTGACATGGCATCAAATAATTTTCAACCAAGTAGATAGGAGTTTTGTCTTTACTTTCTCTACAGCTTTTCAATGAACTTATGCTTTGTCTGCATATTTTGCCAAAATGCTTTTGAACAGGATAACAATGGAGATATCTTTTGAGTTTAAACCTAGTAGTTTAAATCATTTATCGGTTAACTTTATATTTAAGGCGTGACATAATAAATAAGGATTTTTAGTTGCTTATAGCTAGACCTGTCTTTCGTTTTATTCAGTTGAAGGAAATGACCAAGAAGCTACCACTAGAAATTCCAGAATGTAAAATCTTGAGTACTGTGCATAGTCGAGCTGAAGATTTTCTAAAAGAAATTTCTGAATCTGAAACATCATCCTTACCATCAGAGTTGGAGTCCAAGCAACAAAATGCACTTGGCATACCTGCTGCAGACAGTGGTTCTCCAAAACTGCAAAAAAACAGACTAGAAGAAAATGTTGATATTGTAGGATTTGACTCTTGTCTAGATGGAGGAAGTTTCCTTGATGAAATCAATGGATCAAAGTTAGAGTCTTTGCAACAAATTGCACTTGATATACCTACTTCATATAGTAGCATTTTTGAACCGCAAGAACATAGACAGGTAGAAAATGCTGTTGTTCTAAGATTTGACCATTGTCAAGACACAAAAAATTTCCAAGAAGAAATTAACAGATCCAAGCTGGAGTCCGAGCAACAAAATGCACCTGGCATACCTACCTCAAACAGTAGCACATTTGAACTACAAGAACATAGACAAGTAAAAAATGTTGCTGCTGTAGGAGTTGACCATTGTCAAGATGGAGAATATTTCCATGAAGAAATTAACAGACCCAAGTTGGAGTCTGAGCAACAAAATGCACTAGCTACCTCAAACAGTAGCGCTTTTAAGCTTCAAGAACTTAGACCCATAGAAAATGTTGTTGCTGTAGGAGGTGACCATTGTCAAGATGAAGGAAATTTTGTTGAAGAAATTAATAGATCCAAGTTTGAGTCCGAGCAACAAAATGCACCTAATATACAAACCTCAGATAGTGGCGCTTCTAAACTACAAGAACACATACTAGAAAAAAATGATGACAATACAAGAGTTGATCAATCTCAGGCTGGAGGACACGTCCTTCGAGAAAGTAACGGATCATCTATATCTAGTGCAGGAGAAGTGCCTCCACAAAACTCAGAAGATGGTTTAAGATCACCAGAGTCTTCAGGACCTGGGAGACCACAAGAAACACAAGTCATTGAAAAATTCGAGCCTGGAGTTTATGTGATACTCATGTTACGGCCTGATGGTATCAAAATTTTTAAACGAGTTAAATTCAGGTGAGTTACATGTGCAAATTTATATTTTAGTATGATTAGTGGTATGTGTATCTTAATATAGGAATATTATGCTATATTTAAATATGCGCAAGTATTTATGCATTTTTTTATAATCAAAATGATTTATTATTGAGATTGGGACTAAACCCAAGCACAAGGTGTGCCAAAGTTCAACAATACAAAGATAGAGACACTAACACCAAAATCCAATGGCTATGCTAATAATCCCTAGAAAGAAAGCAAAATCACAAAAACTAAAAAAAGGAGCAACAGAGGTAACATAGCTACTGTCAACAACATAAAACTAGCACCCCACCATCCAATTATCAATTGAGGAACATAAATTTTTTGTATGAACTAAATTTATCTTAAAAAGCAGCCAATAACTAACTAACACTACCACTTAACATTAGCTAAACAATAATATTAAGAATTCTTCTGATAGCCACTTGTATTGACAGAATAAATTTTATGCTCCACCAATAATGTCCCTGCACTTAGGTGTTGTATTCTTGGCCTTTTGTCTTAGCTTCTCCTATGAACCATTTATCTTTGCCTTTCCTTCCTTCCTCCCTACATTTCATCAGTAAAGCAACCATAGCCTCAATGTGCATTACATAACTAAAATGAGACAGACTATTGATGCCACGAGAACCATGACAAAACAGAACCAGCAATCTTGGACAGTATTGACCACCAATGCTGAGAGTAAAGAAGCTACCACAACCAATGTTCCCTCTTCAATATTAGTGTTAACAGCAACGTTTGAAATAGGAATAGGGCCTCCACACAATATTTCGCCTGCCACAAACAGAAATATACCAAAGCAAATCCCCACCATCATATGAAACAGTTAAAAGTTCACTATAGTTCTGTGTAGCATGCCTTTTGTACTGTCAACAACCATAACGTTGTTATTCTCCCTTGCCCCTTCAACCCAATTAAGACATTCAGTGTAGCTTCAAATAATTTGACTGAACATCACCACCCAGACCTTTGTTCCCATTTAAATCTACTTGCCACAAAACTCCGACAATTATAACCATTATGACATTCTCATACAGGCCAAGTCATGTTCCCGTGTCTTGTATCTGCTGGCCTAATTATAATTTGGACCAGCAGCATCACTTGCAACCACATTTAAATGAACTCCTATGGATTTCCCGGTCAATTCAGCAACCACCCTCTTAAGTAGTAGTATTATATGCACCATGTTATAGAATTTTGTTGTGTATTACTATTAAACTGGTCCAGCCCCCAAACCTCATGCATAACCAAGCTAAGACCCACTAAACTACACTACTATCACGTCCTCCTCACCTTCACCACGATGCTGCGGCCTTTATTTTTCCCCATTTTTCAAACATGCCACAAGATTGAGGAATCATCTTGACACTGGATATACAAATCTTGTTTTCCTTGTGGTAACCCATTTCCATGAGTGTAACTTGGCCGTTTCCACTAGCTCTAAAATAGACAATTCTTTTGCTTTGAACACCGACCAATTATGTGCTTTCCAAAGTAACGATAGATTTTTTCTTCTCAATGAATATAATCTACTACTAGTTTTTTCCAAAATTGGCTCCCAAGCATGCATGCACAAGTATGCGTGACCAAAATAATAAGTACATTATTTTGAACCATCTTCTGTGATATTAAGTTTGCTTGTATACCATTAACCTTGTGTTCTCCCTAGCAACTATTTGAGTGGAATTATGCATCGACAACTTCTTTGATTTTTATACTAATATACATTTTTTTTTTTTTAAATTCCTTGGTCAATACTAGCATACACGGAACATATTTCCTTTTCTGGTGTTCAACATGTACTCTTATTTGATCACCTTAGGAAAATAAAAAGTTTTTCCCGTCATCATATCATTGCTTTTATCCCATCATTTGGTTTGATAAGAAGTGACTATCTTGTCATGAAAGTATAATCCACCAGGATATTCTTTTCTTTTTTTTTGGTACATAATCCACCAGGATATTCTATTATTTGAATATTTAATTCAGTCATTGTTAGATAGAAAAATTAATACTAATCACATCTGGTTGAATTTTTTTTTGATGACATAATTAATACTAACATATGCATGGTTTTAGATAGAACATGATTTCATGTAGCCGGTCCAATATAGAGGGAGAAAAGGCTTTGATTATAGTTCTTGTTCTTTTGTTATTTTACCATACCTTTTTTTTGCCCTTTTTACCTTCAATATTTCTATTTCTCTCTACTATTTTTTATTAATTATTGTTTTAATGCAGTAAGCGAAGGTTCACCGAAAGTCAAGCAGAAGAATGGTGGCGCCAAAACAAAGGTAGCGTTCTTAGGAAATACTGTCCATCACATCAAAAGCTAATAACAACAGGATCATCTAACATCACACCACATGCTAAAGAAAATATTGAGTCATCGCCTTCCTAAACTTAAGCCTATTGTTTCTGTTGGCATCACCTTAGTTTGATGATATGATTTCACATAGAAGGATCATCAATCTAGTGGAAGGAAAAGTGTCTTTTTTTTATTTTTTTTATTTTTATAGAGAAGGAAAGGTATCTTTAGGGACATTAATTAAGAACATAGAGTATTTTACAACGCCATATGAATATAACCATTTATTCAATGAGAATAGGAATTGTAGTCAGATAGGAGAATAACTTGATTTACGATGTAGGAAAATTAGCATTTATTTGGTTTTTTTATAAATCAGAGAATATCACATATGATAATAATACTTGTATAAAAATGTTGGTAACTTGAATACTTTGTTTAAATCTCGGAACCAAATAGTAATTAACCTCGTAAAACAATTAAATGAAGTCTTTCTTTTTGTATTATTTAAAAAACCAAACCAAACTGATTTTCTGATACTCATTTTTCCTACATGTTCTCTTACATCGATTCTTCTGTCTCTCTCATCTTTTCAAATTATATCACCCATCATATCTTTTAATTTTTCCATGAATAAGTTTATTCCTTGTAATAACCTAGTTTTTCGTTTTGGTTCCTCAAAATTTTTGTTTTGAAGAGGCTCATGTAAAAGTTGATTCTTCATTTTAGTCATCGTTATTTTGTTTGTCTCTGTAATATAGTTTTTTTTTTAATTTCTTGTAATATACTTTTTGTCTTAGTTCCTGTGATACAGTGTCATGCAAGGACTAATTAAATAGAAACTAAATATTACGGGGGCTAAAACAAAAAAGAAGCATATTATAGGAACTAAAGTAAAAACAAGGACAAAAAATGTAACAATTTGTTTTACATGCCTGGTAGTACCCAACAGTTGGCCAATGTTGAACTTGCTACGGAGCCCATGAATCTCAGGCTCAAAAGGAACATAAGACACCCTCAAGGGTGAAATTATTTGATCCACTAAGGCTCCATTTGGGAGTTTAGGAGGGGAGGGAAGAGGAGGGCTTTGGGAAAAAGGAAGGAGGAAAGAGATTGAGAAGGAATGATAGTCTTGAATGAGAGGTTTATTTTTCTTCGTAATAACAGAACCCCCAATATGAGGGAACTCAAAATGTATTGGAGGAGGATTTTGGAGGGCTTAGAAGTGTATAGTGGATGATTTCGTATGTGCTATCCAATTAGTTAGTGTGACACCCACTACCCCTCGTACAATTACTAACACCTAACATGCAGAAGAAAAGGTACATAACCATAAAACGATTAATGTAACACCCCAAATTTATCATTATTATTATTATTATTATTATTAATTTGTAAAATATTGGCTTTTGGATATTATTATTATTATTATTATTATTATTATTATTATTATTATTAAGTCTTAATCGGTCTTTGTTTTCTTACTTTTCAACCCTCCTAAGGGCGCAATTGGATTTAGGTGTCTTCACAAAAGTTATAGTCTTTACTCTTATCTTTCGTTTCGTTTCGTTTTTGTTTGACCTAAATCTGATACCTAGAACTCAAGATATGCTTTCTGGATGCAACAAAGCGTAGACGCAAACCGTGGAACAGCCGGGGAAATGTCTTTTGCATTTTTCACCATGTTAGAGTTCGATTTTGGCTATGCTCGTGAGACATGGTTTTGTAGGATTTTCTCTTAGCTTTCCAACGCCATCAAGAACGCCTCAATCAGAGATAACTAGCTCCTGTTATGGGTGAAACAGTGTCAGTGACTTGAGTTCTAATCGATTAGAGCCCGAGCTTAATCGATTAACATTGCGTCTGATGGTAGATTATAAGTTTTGGGCTTTCTATTTTGATCCAACCTTCCCTAATACTACTTAAGCTCCCTAATAACGATCTAAACCCCCTGAACAACCGTATAGACTCTCTCTGAAATCCTAATCCTGTATTTCCTTCCTCTGATCAATTCCTGCCTTTCCCAGTGATGCAAGGGCTACGTTCATTGTTATTCACCATGGATGTTGCTGCTGCTGTGGAATCATCTTTCGCTGTCTTCCCTTCTCCTTTCTGTGAGAACGCTAACCAGATATGTGGGGAAAAGAGTGCTTATTGCATATGGGGATATCGAGGAAGGAATAGGGAGGGTATTATGTGTTTTTGTGTTGGTTCCTGTTATACTTGAAACTTGAAAATGCCTATTTTGATTTATTGATTCCATAATATGTTATCTTGTTAGGAAGGACTAAATGATGTTCTCTTGCATTGTTTTGTTGATATGAACTGCTACGTAAGATAAACACGTCCTAGAGTGTAAAATATGTACTTGATGCGTAAACTGAAAGACTGAATTATTAAATTCTGCATTTTCGTATTTCTGCGAGCATTAATCGATTAGGACCTGTAGCTCTAACAGATTAAAAGACTGAAAACAAGAGTAACCGATTAAATCATGGATTGTTAATCGATTAGAACATGTAGCAAAAGTTCAGATTAATATTGAAAGCTCTTAATCGATTGGAATAAATGACCTTAACTGGTTAGGTGCTAGAAATAAGAGACAACTGATTAAATAAATGATGGTTAACTGATTAAGGTTAGAACTCTAGCCGATTAAGTGTCAAAAACATAGTTTAATCGATTAGACCTATAGATTGTTAACCGATTAGACCATAGGTTGTAAACGATTAAAATACACATATCAGGGACTAAGAAATTAAAAGTGAAGCTGTAACTAATTAAGATATAATTGTTAATCGATTAGATGTCAAACGTAGCATAGCCGATTAGACTTTAAGTCTTAACCGATTGGAAACCATGGATTAATCGATTGGACAATCAAAGTTGTAGTACCCAAATTTTGTGCTTCTTTTGCAATTTTATTCTTTGTTTTCATTTCATTTTATTATTCGGCATCTTGGGTTTAGTTTTCATAGAATTTGGATTTGGGCTAAAAATCCCAATCAGTATGTTTTGTCAATAAAAATTCCTTTCAACCAAAATTTGGGCCTTTGGAACCCATTTTCTAAAAAAGGAGAGGAGCCCATTCAGTTTTTGTTTTGTTTTATACAAAAAAAATCCATTTCTGCCAGGTTAATGGAACCCCTTTTTTTTGGGACAAACCCAAATAAAAGAAAGGCTTAAACAAAAAACCTAGTTTCGAATCGTTCAGATCCCCCGTTGCGATCCCGGTTGCGACAACAGTATCGTATAACTGATTAGAAATTAAGGCTTTAATTGATTAAGCTGTATAAGATGTACCCTTTAACCGATTAGATATTCTGAATGAGGCATAACCAATTAGACGTTAAGTGTAATCAATTAGATTAAGAACCTAACCTATTAAACTGTAAGTCATAACTGATTAGATAAGGTGTAACCGATTAAAGATGTCAGGAAAACTTAATCTATTAATATATAGACTTAATCCATTAAACTAGTAGAAATTGGAGACTAAGTGACATAGTAGATGAAATCGTATGACTACAACTAATTAGGGAGAATATATGATTGATTGTGACTTACGATGTGTATGATGTTGATACTAGTAGTTTGACGAGGTATTGCACCGTTGAGTGTTATTGATTCGGTGGAATCAAGGAAGGATGGTTGGACGTAGTGTGTCGTTGCTCATGTATCATGTTGCTGATGTTGATTGGGGGGATGCAACGTTGAAACGTCATTGGTGGGGGCCAAGATGGGACTCATCGACAAGATCACCTCGACATGCCGCTTTGCGTTATCTTTAGTGGTGAGAGTATTTCAGTGGAGTGGTGCACCTCCCGAGGCAAGCCAAATATGTCCTCCCATTTGTCGTTCCTGAGTTGTCGTGCTATTGATGGATCCACATGCATATGAAGTAGTCGGAGTTAGGATCTCATCGCATTGTCATGCCTTTGCATTATGCCTTAAATTGAGGGCATTGTACTTCTGTTTGTGTGTATATGGATGTGTTGTGTGAATCTGTGGTTGGGCATGTGTGACGTTCCTTTCTTATCTTGTTATATAAAAAAAAACGATAACTACCGTGGTGGTTTTCTCTCTTTTTCTTCTTGATTTTTATGCTTGTTAAAGTATTGTTTTGTGATTGTGTATGATTGAATGAAAGAGATGAGCATATAAATCCCTAATCTTGAGAATCCTAGGCGCAAGTCAAAGGGGAAAAGAGGGGTAATGTGATCTTGAGGTTCAACCTTGCCATTAGTTGTTTGATTGAGTTTAATTTATGTTGTTGTTGATGAATTGAAGTAGTAGTTTGGAACTAGCATGTTAAGGTGGTTGCTTTAGGGTTTGAACCTATTCTTGAAGAGGTGAAAATGTGGGTTTTGATGGTTAAGACATGTGATTAATTGTTGTTCCTAGCTTGCTATGTGTTAATCTTGTTGTTGTAGTTGAAAGTTTTGTGTTAGAAGCATGATTAGGTATTTATTTAGAAATTTGAGGCTCTTGAAATGTTGTAAAGCATGCCTAGACTTGTTAGTAAATTGTTTCAAGGTGTTTAATTGTGGTTTGATGAGGAAAAGAATTGATTAAAATGGTGTTAGTAGTTGGTTTTGTTTTGAATTTGATTTAGTGGGAAAAACTTGGATTCAAGAGGTAGTAAAAAGGTTATTGAAAATTCTTGTTTATTGGCATTGAGAAAATGGGTTTTGAATGCTTGATTAAGTTGTCTTTATGTACTAGTTGTATATGAAATTGAATTGAGTCTTGCTTTTGAGTTATTGGCATTGTTAATATCATGGTTGAATAGTTTGAAATCAAAAGAAAATTTGAAAGGTTCTTAGAAACTTTGCTCTTGAAGTATTTGATATTTTGGGTTATGTTTGAAATGTGCTTTGAATTATGTCTTGAGGATGCCTTGATGCTCTTATGTCTTGGAGTATAGGTGAATGATTTGGAAATGGGTTGTTAGATTGTAAACAAAGAAGTTTGGTTTTTTTTTTTATTTTTTATTTTTATAAAAAAGCGGGGTATGGCCGAGAGGCCCAAGGGGTGTAAAAAGGGAAGATTTTGTTTGTAAACTTGGTTAAAATGCTTGAATGAGTATGCTTTTAAAACTTGTAAGATTTATGAAAAGTGTTTAATGAGTTGTGTTTACTTTAAAAGTTTTCAAGAACATTAGAAAATGTATTATGTTTGGTTTTCTTAAGAAATGATTTTGATTGCAAAACCTTATTCCTTTCAAGTAGTTGGTGACTAAATGTTTGGTGTGAATGTTTAGTTACAAAGGGTTATGTTTGAGAGCCTAGGTTCCTAAGTTAGTTTATAGAATTGTGCTAAGTTTACTTGTGATGATAGGAGTTACGAATTCGGAGAACGTGCGACATGGGCTCGAGGCGTGCGGTACCACGCTAGAAACTGACTGTGGTAAGGGCGCTTCACATATAATTCTTGTTATAGTATGTTCGTGTAAGGGCAACTTTAGAGATTGATAGGAATTTAATTTCAAGTATTTATGCGAAGAAGTCTGAGAACCTCAAGGTTCGATTGTACCCCTTCGTTTTACTGCTTTTGATATACTGACTATTTAGTGGGCTTGTCTGCAAGTGGTTGGTAGCTATCCCCAACCCTCCACACTTGTTTGCTTGCCTTTTTGCCAACTCCATTGAGTTGCAGAGGGATGAACTATGTTGTTTGACTGTCGTTGTTTGCTGAGTTATGATTGTTGAGATGAATTGCTTATACTGCTGAACTGTTCACACTATTTTGAGCTTGGCATGAATATTATTTAATATGCGGTCTAATAATTATTCAATTGTTTCCTGAATTATCGTATGCGGCGATTTATTCATTGGAGTGCAAGAGTTTAGTCGAGTCGTTGAGTGTCGTGACGTTTTTGAGCTTTGATCCGATTAACCTAGGGTGCTAGGATTCCATAAACGGCTCCGGCTGGTTTTGCGGCAGATTAGCTAGGCGTCGTAGCGTCAAGGAACCTGAGTTGAATGTTCTAGGATGAGCGGAGAGCCCAAGGCTACGGCTGACGTTCAGTGGATGGATCGGCGTTACTTTCCGGAAATTGTCAAGTGTCGTGAGAATATGAGTCTTGAGTTGAGTCTTGTGAGAGTGTCTTGAGGGAGTGTCTTGAGTTGCATTTTGGGAATTTATGCATTTTGTTATCTCATGTGTTATGGTTGTAGATTTATTTGTGTCGAAGCATGTGAGTTCCATAATGTCTATGTAATATGCTTTGTTATCACATATGCTGTTGTATTTGTACCTATCTTTTTGTAAGAAGTTGACCCTTGCCCGTGGTTCTTTCAATCAATGAATGTAACCCAGATGGCGGAGCGCACGGAGGATTCGGAACTGCAGGAGGGAGCAGCTGAAGATGGTTGTCCAGCCTTCTGCCTGTGTTACGTTGTGGTAACTTACTAGTATTCTTGTAAGAGGCGTAGTGTGTCGACTAGCTATAGGATATTTGTCATTTATGTCGACGCTGTAATAATTGTAATTTCAGTTGCAGAACTTGGAGTGTCATATGTGAAACACTTGAATGAACTATGAGTGTGATTCCAGTAGTTTTATTTTAATGTCTTGATTTATTTACTTTACCATCATGTTTCGGAAGTCGTTGTGATACTTTGACCATTCTCTCTTATGGAGTTTTTTTAAAAAAAAGAATACAAAACCATATTTTTGGGAAATGTGCAAAGCAGAGTATTTCGCCCTTCAGAAATGTGTCAACGTTGTCAGAATATTAGTTTAGTAGCGCTCCGGAACCGGGGTGTTATAATAGTGGTATCAGAGCGGTTCGGTTCTAACCGGACTGTGAGTTGGGCAAACTATAGCAGGTCAAGTATCGGGAGGATAGAAGTTAGCCTGGTCGGAGTCAAGATGTGTTTTATTGTGAGTCGAACTATGCTTGTGTAGTTGTTCCTCGGGTGGATTAACTCTACTTGTAATTGTTTGGATTGTTCTTAATTGGAGCAATGTGTCTTGAGACACAGAAATTGTTGTGGGGTTCTAATGAGGTTGTAAAACCTTTTGGGAATCCAATACCTTCGAGACGAGCAATTCTTCCTACCAAATCGGATAGTTCAAGAAATGGACTAAAGACTTCGGATAGCCAAGCTGAGGCAGGGATAGTAGGTGTTGTTGCTCAACAAACTGCTACGGATAATCAACATGAACTGCTAAGACTATCGGGAGATGACCAAGTTGTAGAGATTAAAGGATTGGTTGACCTTTTGTCACCATGGAACTCTTAAGTCCTTCAGGAAATAAGAGATGAGATTCCGGGATTGGTTGCAAGTGACGCTGTTACTATTATTACTATTATTATTATTATTATTATTATTATTATTATTATTATTATTATTATTATTATTATTGTTTAACATGATCTTTGGTGTATTAGTGATCCTAGATATAGATCACATAAATGATTGATGTACGAAGTATTTTGATAGGTATCTTATTTGAAAATCAAAAATATTTTATGATTTTGTGACGTGTTTGCCACTAAATTTGTGTTTTCACAGTAGTCTATTTTTGCACTTCTGTGATTATATTTGATTGATTGCGTGAATGTTTATTTATTATGAGCGTTTTCATATTTTTCCAACGAAAATATCATACGCGATTAGTTCTAGCAAGCGTTAATTAAATGTCTCATGACAATTTAATTCACGCGAGGTCCATTTAACTCCGTTGAATGGACTCTAAAGGTTTAGTAGGATTCGCGGGTAATAGTTTTAGTACGTGGCAAGTTATGTAGCTAGCATTGGGTAATACCCAAAATCCTTGTTCCAAACTGTATGCATCCAGTTTGGATCATATCATGTGGTATCAAAGCTAGGATATAAAAACTGGATGCGTTAAAAACTGGATCCGGGCTCTGATACCACATGATATAATCCAAACTGGATGCATATAGTTTTTAACGGGTCGTCCTCGAATTGACTTTTGTTATAAGGATTAAGACTAAATAAAAATGAGAACTTTAGGAATGGAATCCTTAAACCTGAAACTTGCGCGAATTCTATTGAAGAAGGAAGAACAAATACAAGCTTTGTTCTTAATTTAACAATGGCGCATAATAATATAAAAAGGAAAACAACATGATTCAAGTGCTAAAGATGTAAACTTTAAGAGTAATGGCGCATAAACAATACAAAAATAGTAACCAGAATAAAATAAAAAAATGGCAAGAAGACAGAAAATGATAGAAGACGCCACACTCTCAAGAGAGTGATAAGTCTGGTGTAGATTCGCCACAAGAGAAAGGAACCTCTTAATAAGAATCAGAGATGGTTCATCCAAGAACCTAAGAGACTCAGCTCTTTACACTCACAAAGGAGCAAACTTTCAATATTATTTAAAACTGCCCAAATGATAGAAAGTACATTCCTATTTATAGATTAAAGAGGTGATGGCTAACCCATTAATCCTAGGTAGCACCTATCAGCATAAGGAGGCTAAACCTAGTGCAAGACCCAAGCCCAATACAATGCTTCTAAGAAAACACAAAAGAAAGCCCAAATTAAAAGAGAAACACTTGTAGAAATTTGGGTTACATTTGGAGCCTATTTTTATCCATGATAAAGGCCGAATTTGGTGTTTAAGCTTGAAATATGACTTGTAGACAATTTTCCTAGCTTTCTAACGCATCAAAGAAAACCTCAATGGATATCTACAGCTCAAGATAAATCTAAAACACTGAAGAGATGTCACCACCAATGAAAATAATTTTTGAACAAAATCCAGTTTGGTTCTTCTTGTTTGATAATTGGCTTGGTGCTTCATCTCAAAGTTGACCATTCTTCGTTTGCATCGCAATCCTATGAAACAAATCAAGAAGGAAATTGAAGAAGCCAGTGATGAGCTTCTTACCAGGATTAATCAGCAATTAAAACTCTACCAATTAGTTATTCCCGAATCACCTAAAACTCCACCCTCTATAACTTTATCCAATAAAGCTGTTAATACGATAGGACAATCTCCCTCTATTGGTTCTGAAGAAATCAATTCCAATGATGATCAAAAGATTAACATCAACCCAGTTATAACTGGTCCCAAACTCAATTGGAAAAACCCAACCAAACTCTACTATCCTAGAGCCACTGCTCCTGATCTTCTCTTAGAAGAAGGAAAAGAGTCCAATTTCAAAAGTTTTAGTGCCAACAACGTCTATGAATGGAACATAGATGGTGAAAATGAGTATGGCATAACCAAAATCCTCCAACATATGACCATGGTAGCCACGGCATATGAAACTTCAAATGATTGTCCAGAAACTATGATAGTATACTTGTTGCAGGTTTCTGTGGCCAACTCAAAGGATGGTGGGATAAATATCTCACTGAAGATGAAAAACATTCAATTCTTAGTGCTATCAAAGTAGATGCTGATGGTACTCCAATTTTGGAAAATGAAGCTAGCATCCCTGATGCTGTGAATACCTTAATTTTTATAATTGCCCAACATTTCATAGGAGATCCCTCTTTAATTAAGGATAGATCTGCTGAATTATTATCCAATCTTAGGTGTAAATCCTTAGGTGATTTAGATGGTATAAGGATACCTTCTTAACTAGAGTTTACACAAGAGAAGACAACCAACAAGCCTTCTGGAAAGAATAGTTCTTAGCTGGCCTTCCCAAATCACTTGGCAACAAAGTCAGAGAAAAACTTAGGAGCCAAAACCCTAATTCAGAAATTCCTTATGAGCAATTAAGCTATGGACAACTAATTGCCATAATCCAAAAGGTTGCTCTCAAAATTTGTCAAGATGACAAAATCCAGCAACAATTAGCAAAAGAGAAAGCCCAAACCCGTAAGGACTTAGGGACTTTTTGTGAACAATTTGGCTTACCCTGTGCTAAGAAGCCCAGATCCAAGCCCAAACCAAAACACCATTATGGTCCTCCCAAACCTCAATATTATAAGAAAAAGCGTTTTGATAAAACAAAACCAAAATCTTATGACCAATCTGTCAAGGACAATTATGAGAAACACAATTCTCATACCAAACCTAAAGATAAAATTGTTTGTTATAAATGTGGCAAACCTGGTCACATTAGTAGATGTTGTAGGTTAGAGGGAAGAATCAAAGCCTTGAACCTAGGCCAAGATGTTGAGGATAAGATTAATAATTTATTGATTGAATCCTCTCAAGAAGATTATTCCTCTGAAGAATCTTCTGATCAATTTTCTGAAAACCTTAATCAAATCCAGGATGATGATTTATGTGAATCATCTAGTCAGGTCAATGTCTTAACTAGGGAGCAAGATCTCCTTTTCGAAGCCATTAATGCTATACCTGATCCTCAAGAAAAAATGAAGTATTTAGAGAAGTTGAAATCTTCTTTATTGACTAAACCTCCCAAGAATCCCTTGATTACTAACAAATTCAATCTCAAAGATACTTTCAAAAGACTAGAAAAAACTAGTACCAAGCCTGTTACTATCCAAGATCTCCAATTTGAAATCAACAATTTGAAAATTGAGATTAAAAATTTGAAACAAAAACAAACTGAACATCAGTCAATCCTAGATCTTTGGAAATACAGTTGGGATGATGATAATTCTTCCTCATCCTCTGAAGCAGCTCAATCTGAAGCTTTGGTTTCTACGGCTTCTATGAAAGAAGAAAATCAATTTGACATAGTTGATGATTTTTTGGGATTAATCAATTATGTTAAAATTCAAAAGTTTTTTATAAACATCAAAATTATCATTGATGAATTTGTTCAACCACAGCTCTATTTGACACAGGAGCTGATTCAAATTGCATCTTAGAAGGATTAATTCCTACTAAGTATTTTGAAAAAACCTCAGAACTACTTAGTATTGCTAATGGTTCTAAGTTGAAAGTCAGATACAAATTATCTTCTGCTATAATTGAAAACCAAAATCTAAAGATTATTACAAATCTTTTGGTCAAAAATTTAAGGAATAAAGTAATTTTGGGAACACCATTTATCAGATTGCTTTCTCCATATCAAACCACTGAAGATGGGATTATTACTCAACATTTGGGTCAATCTTTTATTTTTAAGTTTTTGAAAAACCCCATCCCCAGAAATTTAAACCTAATTTCTTACAAAGAAAATCAAATCAATTTTCTGAAAAAAGAATTTTCTTTTAGGAACGTAGAGAATCAATTACAAAGATTTCTAAGATATCTTGATGATGTCTCAGACTTCTTCCCTCAAAGCTTTACAATTATTAATTTATCAAAAGAACTGACTTTTATGTTGCAGGTCAGAATGGATCAATTCGTTGAGACAATTGAAAATTCAAGAATGAAGTTTGGAAGGTATGAACTTCCAATCCTTCTAGCAGATTCTAATAAAAGTTTTATTCCTCCTAGAGGAATAGATCCTGACCAAATCCAAAAATGTATTCTAGATAACCTTTGGATATCTAGAGATACAAAAGGTAAACGCAACGGTCTAAACTCTCTTGTTGTTTACTTTTCAAAAATTGAGCAAAAACCATTACGAAAAGCGTTTTCTTGCTACGCTTTGACTAAAGGTCCAAGTCCTGGTTTATATCATAATTTTAAGGATATAAAAAGGCAAATTATAAATTTTGAAGACCCTGTTTTCAAAGGTTTTTACAATTACAATCATGCTTTAAATCATTTGATAAAAAAGGTTGGATCTAATTTCTTTATTGATCCACAATTTCAACAAAAGAATTTTCAAAATCTCAAACTCAAGGATAAGGTCATTGACCTTCCTGAGGAAAATATTCCCTCTTTGAATTATGAGACTGAGTGTGAGTGTTCCGAGAGAATCCAAACACTTGAGATTATCAATCAAACACTGTCCAATAAGAATGAGTGTCTAACTAAAAATTTCAACATACTTTTAGAAAAATTCAACAATCTTCAGCTCATAGCTAAAGAATTAGGAGATCTTACTTTTAACAGTTTTAATAACCTCCAAAAGAAACTTATTCTCCAAACCTCATCAATTATTGGTAATTAACCATCAAAGTGGATTATGGAGTTAATTTTTTAATCCAAAACAAGATACATGATGCAATTTTTCAAGATTTTGTCAATGCCCAAAATTTTCTTTGGGATATCTTTGAAGGAAATATTCAAGCCCAAGCGATCTATGTTTGCCAACCCATGAGACATGTCAAACTTCCTTCCAATCATCCAAATCAACCAGAAGATGGTGAAGAAAGACAACATGCCTTTACTGGAATTCTAAAGGCCAGAATCAGTCTTCCGTCTTATTCCCCAATTCAATATCAGAAAAAAGAATATACAATTTGGACTTCGTTAGACTTAGGAATGTTAGATCAGTTTTGGACTAACGTTTCTGATCATCTAGTTTTAGGTCCAGAAAAACTCTATTTGTTTGCAGCAACAATCATCCAAATAGCTGGAAGCATTACTTTCAACGTTAAGTTATCACTTCCATCCAACAATGGTCTTTTCCCAATACACGCAAATCATCATTTTATTGTTAGTACTGCCACCTTCATTCCACATCTCAATTAGCCAGTACAAAGCAGAGAATTTATTAATTCTTTCTTGTTAAGAAAAGAATTAATGGCAAGATAATTTCTCCCACCCACAGGATGGACCAATCTGAAGCAAATAGGAGAATCTCCTATTTACAAGTTATGGGCATTTAATCAATGTTTTACAACAGAGATTACTATGTCTTTCCCAAATACCCATTCCTCATTATTTGAAGATCTCAAATATCAAGAATATTTTGAAGAAGACTCAGTTGAAGAAAATGACTTCGATGATGTTGAACTTCACAATATCCAAAACAGGATGGAGCCATAAAATAAATGGCGACGTACTATCAATTTTCTCATCAATCCAGCTGCAAAAAAATGGACTGTCAGTCAAAATAAATCATCAACTGTTACGTTGCTTTTTTCAAAAAAAAAAAGTTACGAAATGTTACGTTGCTTTTTTTTCAAAGCAAGTCAACAAAAAGGGAAAAAGCATTACTTTTTTACTGTAGCACTTTTTCGCTTTTTACTGTAGCGGAATAGTAGGGTAGAATACTGTTGCAGAATAGTATTTACTGTAGCAGAATAGTATTTCTCTGATCCTATAAATATGGTGCGTAGGCTTCAATGTTAGGCACTAGTTAAATACTTCAGTTTATTTTACAAGTTCTAGAGAGAGGTCAGTGTGAGATGCTCTGAACTTTCCTCTTTCTTCCAATTTCTGTTCTTCAATCTTTGTACTTCTATCTTCCGGCTTCAATATATAATCTTTTGTTTTAGTCTTTTATTTTAGTTCCTTCATGCATATTTAATTTTTTGCAAGAAAGAGTGCGCCTACCCTTGGCATTTAATTTCTGTCTTGCATCCGGATGAAAGAGTGAGCCTACCCTAGGCATTTACTTTCTGTCTTTATTTTTTTTATTGATCTTTAATTTTGTTTATCTCCTAAGCAGTCCGTCTTCTTCCTACTTTCCATTTCCCTTTCCCATTTAGGTCTTTCGTTCTGCTTTCGACCCCCTCTTGGTATCAGAGCTAAATGGGAAAGTAGGAATGTGATATTGATCTTGAATTATGTGTTGTTTATCTGAGTTACTCCTTACGTATAATCATACTAAAGCCCAGATCTGCTGGTAGTACTCATAATATTCTTCTAAAAAATGAAACTTTGTGTTTGTTTTATAAAAGGAACGAAAACTTTTAGATCTAATGTTAGTACTCATTTATTGTTCTAAACTGAAAATTGTTTATTAAATTTTTATTAAAAGGAATTAGAATCATTTATGATCTGTAGGTAGTACTCTTGGTAATATTATTCTTCACCAAAATGAAAAATTGTGGAAAACTTGCAGAACTAAGTGAGACTGTACGACACAAGGCAGTAAGTCCTGGCGGATAGGGCAGTATAGACCTAATTACTGTGCAGTGCTTTGTAGATCTGAAAGAATTTCATGGTGCTTTGATGAAAAATAAGTATTTTAGAGTGGCTTTCGACAGATTTAAATGATGATAATTGTCCTTGGTTTATGAACAATATGATTTGACGTGACTTTGATTTAGATCTGAAAATATTTTCTTAAGTCCTTATTTTATTAGTAGAAGATTATTGAGATAGCGTTTATACAGATCCGAAACAAATATGTATGGTTAAACCTATATGAGCAAATTAGAATATAACTGTTAATTTAAGATTAATATCTATAGTCCTAACGAACCAGGTGATGGTGATGGTACTAATGGGTGAGGAAGGCTTGTCTATTATGAGTATGCTTCGTTCTTTTCCTCTCGTCTTTCTTTCAAGTCTTCTCAACCCTCAATAATCTTCATCTTTAATTTTGGGATATTCCTAAAATTAAAGATGAAGATCTTTACAAAACAAAAGGTAGTTTTTGGCATAAAGAATCTGATTATGTTATTAAAATTGTTGAACAAAAATACAAAATCTAACAAGATGATGAAGAAATTCATCTGCTTTCTGATAAAAGTATCAAAGAACACCAAGCCAAAAATTACAATTATTTACACATAGGAAGTGTACTAGTTGGTATGAAACCCCTTACTAGAGAATCTCTAAATGTCACAGTTCTTTTCTGCTTAAGGGATAAAAGACATAATCGTTTTCAAGACTCTTTCTTAGGTACCGTTGAATCTAGCCCAAGTCATGGTCCAATCTTTTTCAATTGTTTTCCGAACATAACTGTAAGTCTAGATGATAAAAATATTCTTGATGTTTTATATTTAAATGTCAAACTCCATGGGTATGATATGAAGGAAGGGTCTATACCTATAACCCTGATCTATAGAGTTCAATATATGGTTATGAACTCCATTAAGTCCAATTTTCTTAAAACTAATTGTGACAACCGCTGAGAAACAACTTTGTTTCTGACCGAAAATAGTAAGGCCAATATTATTGTGCCCAAGACAATTCAGTGGAGTGATATCACACTCCAAGACAAATGGATCTTAGAAAAGGCAACTCCAGCCTTACCTAGGATAACCCCGGAATTTCAAGATTTAATCCAACATCAAACAGGTCAAGTAGACTTAGTCTTCGATAGGAGAAATTCTTTCTCTCTTTCTAGGTCTTTTAGTTCTACTAATGATTTCCATTCAGCCAGGTCTAGGAGATCTCTTTCAGCCTTTAGATATATCCCTAGATCAATCCATATAAATCAACCTGAACCTTCCCATGAAGGATTAACAATTCACTTACAAGGATTTGAAACCACAACCCCTGTAAGCACTTCATACCAAAAGGATGAAGAAGACCAAAGAACCATCCAATCTCCAACCTACTCCTCCCTTAATAAACCTTATGATATTAATGTAATATCATCTGAGTTTGTTATTGATAAAGAATTTCTCAGAAAAGAGATGAAATTTGAAGAATGGTTTTCTCACAGAGAATGGTTCTTCAAACATTATCAAGGATCCAAAAGAAAAGAAATCCAAGAAAAATTATATCAATTCCTTGAACGTGTCCAATACAATATTCCATTCTTTGACTAGTTCAATGCTTATGCTATTAAACATAAGATCAATTACCCTTTCAAAAATATGCTTATAGGACGTAAATTTTTAAGTATCATTTCGGAATGGTATTTAAAAGATGGACAAGATATCCAATTTGATACTCCTATAACACCACCTTCTAGAAATCAATCTATCAATATGATAAGGCAACCATCTTTTGTTCACCCAGAAGAATTCAACTTAGATGAGGAAAAGATCCATATTCGTTCCAAAAAAGGAAAAGCTTAAATCCATAAGAATCTAGGGACTCTCTCTGAATCATTTAGTCTACCTAGTATCAAAAAACCTCATTATACAAAAATTTGCAATTCCAATAATCAACTAACTAATAAAACTCTTGAAAATTATAACTCTCATCAAAACCTTAAAACTAAAATTACTTGCTACACTTGTGGTAAACCTGCTCACAAGTATAGATATTGTAGGATTGAAAAGAAAATCAAAACCTTTTACCTCAATCAAATTCAAAAAAATATTGATAACTTGTTAACAGAATCTTTTCAAGAAAATATTACTACCAATAATTTTTCTCAAAACAACAATCAAATTCAAGGTGATAATTTATCTAAATCTTCTAATCAGGTTAATGTTTTGACTAAGGATCAAGATCTCCTTTTTGAAGCCATTAATGCCATACCTGATCCTCAAGAAAAAATGAAATATTTTGAAAAATTAAATTCTTCCTTAGTGACTAAATCTTCTAAGAATTCTTTAGTTATTAACAAGTTCAATCTCAGGGAGAAATCTAGTACCAAGCCTGTTACCGTTCAACATTTCCAATTTGAAATCAATAATTTAAAAAATGAGATTAAAAATTTGAAGCAAAACCAATTTGAATTTACGGATTCAACCTCCAAAAGGGATGATAACCCCTTTCAATTCGACATAATTGATGTTTTTCTTGGATTAATCAATTATGTTAAAATTCAAAAGTTTTATATCAACATTAGTATCCTCATAGGAGAATTTGTCCTTGAAACTACAGCTCTCTTTGACACTGGAGCTGACTCAAACTGTATCTTAGAAGGGTTAATTCCCACTAAGTATTTTGAAAAAACTTCAGAAACTGCTAATGGTTCTAAGTTAAAAATTAATTATAAATTTGTCTTCTGCTATAATTGAAAACCAAAGCCTTAGGATAGAAACATCTTTCCTCTTAGTCAAAAATCTTAGGAACAAAGTAATTCTAGGAACGCCATTTATTAGATTACTTTTTTCCTTATCAAACCACTAAAGATGGGATTATTACTCAACATCTGGGTCAATCTATTATTTTCAAATTTTTGAAAAAACCCATCATCAGAGATCTGAATCCAATTTCCTATAAAGAAAATCAAATCCATTTTCTTAAAGAAGAAATTTCTTTTAGAAATATAGAAAACCAATTACAACATTAATAATACTCAACAAAAAATCAAAAATCTTTTCGAACAAATTCAAACTTCTATTTGTTCGGATTTACCTAATGCTTTTTGTGAAAAGGAAGCAACACATTGTTGAACTTCCTTATGAAAAAGATTTTCAAGAAAGACAAATTCCAACCAAAGCTAGGCCAATTCAAATGAATGAAGAACTACTTCAATTTTGCCAGAAAGAAATTAACGATTTATTAGAAAAGGGTCTAATTCACAAAAGTAAAAGTCCTTGGTCTTGTTCTTCTTTTTATGTTAATAAACACGCCGAAATTGAACGTGGAACACCTCACCTTGTTATCAATTACAAACCGCTTAATCAAGCATTTTGCTGGATTAGGTATCCAATTCGCAATAAAAAAGACCTTTTAAATAGGTTACACAATGCTAAGATTTTCTCAAAATTTGACATGAAATCTGGATTTTGGCAAATCCAAGTCAAAGAAGAAGATAGGTATAAGACTACCTTTACTATTCCCTTTGGTCAGTATGAATGGAAGGTTATGCCATTTGGCTTAAAAAACGCTCCTTCTGAATTCCAAAGAATAATGAATGAGATTTTAAATCCCTATTCTAAATTTGCCATTGTTTATATTGATGATGTTTTAATATACTTCCAATCTATTGATCAACATTTCAAACATATCAATATCTTTATCTCTGTAATAAAAAGAAATGGACTTGCTGTTTCTAAAACAAAGATTAATTTGTTTCAGACAAAAATCAGGTTTCTTGGTCATAATATTTATCAAGGGACCATTATTCCTATCAATCGAGCTATTGAGTTTTCTGACGAAATTCCTAATCAAATCATTGATAAAACTCAATTACAAAGATTCCTAGGATGTTTAAATTATGTCTCAGATTTCTTTCCACAACTTAGCAATCTTATAAAACCTCTTCATGATCGTCTTAAAAAGGATCCTCCTCCTTGGACAGATGTTCATACAGATGTTGTTAAACAAATCAAATCGCAAGTAAAGAATCTTCCATGTCTTTATTTGCCTAATCCTCAAGCCTTTAAAATTGTTGAAACTGATGCCTCTGACATAGGTTATGGTGGCATTCTTAAACAAAGAATTTCTGACAAAGATCAAGTAATTGCCTTTACTTCTAAACATTGGAATCCAGCACAACAAAAATATTCTACCGTTAGAAAAGAAGTTTTAGCAATTGTGTTATCTATTTCAAAATTCCAATTTGATTTATTAAATCAAAAATTTTTAGTTCGTGTTGATTGCAAATCTGCAAAAGACATTTTACAAAAAGATGTTAAAAATTTGGCATCAAAACATATTTTTGCTAGATGGCAAGCAATTTTGAGCATTTTTTATTTTGATAGTGAATATCTTAAAGGCTCAGCAAATGCTCTCCCTGACTATCTTACTTGTAAATACCTACAGGGAAAAGAATAACATGCCCTCCAGGGTTTCTTCCTCTCGAGGAAGAGGTGGCAGAGGTAGAGGTAAGAATGAATTAAATGCTTTAGCTCCATCTTTTATTTCTAACTAAATTGGGTCTCCTACCCAAAATCAATCTGGATCTTCGATCCAAGCCCAATTAATTGGGTCATCAACACAAAACCAAGCAACCCAGAAAAGTTCAGACCAATCCTCAAAACAAATTGCTAACCAAACCAAACAAGACTATACCTTCCCAATTCAAACTCTCCTAGCCTTCCAAGAACAAGGCTTGACCAATTTACCCAAAAAGACTTGGGCCAGCTGGCTGAAGCAAACAGTGACCAAGATCTCCCGTCTTTGGATCTCATGATCCAAAATCAAAAAACCCAAATAGTCCAAGCATATCCAAAACCAATTTAGATTAAATCTGCTAGTATTGCCAAAACTCAATACATCCCAAAACCCAAATTCTATCCAGTTGTAAGATTAGAACCTGAATACTGGGATGAAAATCCAAACAAAATTGCATCCAAGATATTTCCTCCTGGATTCCATTTTATTCCTATGGTCCATAATAAAAAACAACTGTTCTTTGAAAAAATTCTCAAGGACTTTGACTCTGTAGCTATCAAACACTACAAAGATCCAAGAGATGAGTCAATTACCACCCATTCTACCCTTCAAATCCTGAAAGTTATCACACCTTCAGCTTAGGGACAGAATCCTAACAAACCTAAAAAAATTTTGGACTTTTATGATCCAATTGGTTTCACTTACTGGGATTATGTCAAGGCTTGGGATTTCATGATCCTAGGTTTACAAAAGAATTCATTCAAACATTCCTGGTTAATTTACTTTAAGACAGAAAACAAGTACTCTTTTCCGAATTGGTTCCTCCAATGGTGGGATTTCTTTGGCCCAATACCTGGTATCTTTCCTACTGAAGTTCAAGAAGGATTCATTATTTAACCAAAAAATTAACAATGAGTTTGATAATCTGCCAATTCTATTAAACTTTTTCCTCAAATTCTCTTTGTCGTGGGTATTTTCCTGGCAATACAAGTTTGTGGATAATTCAATCCCAGAAACTATGGCACTACTCCAAAAACAAGCCTTTGTCAAATGGTGGTCTAGCTTTGATGGATCAAAAGCATCTCAAGACAATGTAAAAATTTGGTTTAAAAATAATCTAAAAGTTTTAAAGTTTGCAAAACCAAGCACATGTCTTCTTCTCAATCAAAAGGCGCATATTGCAGCAGCACTTGCTGCCTCGTCATCAGAAGAAGATGTTTTACACAACCTTCAAAATATTGTTCAACTTTTACAAAAACAATCCTCAGACCAAGAAAAGGGTAAGCAAGACCTAACATCATCTTTGTAACATCTTACTTTCATTAACTTGAAAATAGGATAATTATCATCAAGTACAGTACTCCCCATACAAATTTAAACTTAAATCCAATATTAAGTCCAAATACCACAAAAACTAAACTTAAATACATAAGTTCATATCGGTACAACACCAATACATAATTCTAGAAATTAAATCTTCAAGGTGTTACTTAAAAACTACTACAAAATGAATAATATCCCAAGAGCTATCAACTGTCAGCCTTCCTTTGTAACCTGTGCATCTGTAAAAACAATTAAATAAAGGAGCGGGGTGAGATAATAATCTCAGTGAATCCTCCCTTCGACTCCTCACCATCAACTCATACAAGTTAGTATCAGTCAAGATTTGATATCACACATTTATGCAATGCATATTCTTACTATGAATTTCTAATTCATCTTTGGCTCGCATTCATGGGTAGCGTTGTATGCTTACGTCCATACAACCCCATAAATACGCTTTCGATATGGTGGTTAGACGTCTTAACCGTCCGAGGGCGTCCCACACGGCTAACCATATCGATCACCTCCTTTTTAATGAGGCATCTTAGTGTCTTTTAGGGAATTTAATTCACCAACTATGTCCTTAAAGGCATGCTTTATTCTAATGTAGAATTACAATTAGGAGCCACTCTAACTCAACATGCAACTGAACATATTCATGTAAAAAGATACATTTCAAATTTAAAAGAGAACATATATCATAATAAGTCAAGGAAAATACATCAAGACAAAAAGCACTTCCATTAGAGCTCCATGTCTTCTTCTCAATCAAAAGGCGCATATTGCAGCAGCACCTGCTGCCTCGTCATCAGAAGAAGATGTTTTACACAACCTTCAAAATATTGTTCAACTTTTACAAAAACAATCCTCAGACCAAGAAAAGGGTAAGCAAGACCTAACATCATCTTTGTAACATCTTACTTTCATTAACTTGAAAATAGGATAATTATCATCAAGTACAGTACTCCCCATACAAATTTAAACTTAAATCCAATATTAAGTCCAAATACCACAAAAACTAAACTTAAATACATAAGTTCATATCGGTACAACACCAATACATAATTCTAGAAATTAAATCTTCAAGGTGTTACTTAAAAACTACTACAAAATGAATAATATCCCAAGAGCTATCAACTGTCAGCCTTCCTTTGTAACCTGTGCATCTGTAAAAACAATTAAATAAAGGAGCGGGGTGAGATAATAATCTCAGTGAATCCTCCCTTCGACTCCTCACCATCAACTCATACAAGTTAGTATCAGTCAAGATTTGATATCACACATTTATGCAATGCATATTCTTACTATGAATTTCTAATTCATCTTTGGCTCGCATTCATGGGTAGCGTTGTATGCTTACGTCCATACAACCCCATAAATACGCTTTCGATATGGTGGTTAGACGTCTTAACCGTCCGAGGGCGTCCCACACGGCTAACCATATCGATCACCTCCTTTTTAATGAGGCATCTTAGTGTCTTTTAGGGAATTTAATTCACCAACTATGTCCTTAAAGGCATGCTTTATTCTAATGTAGAATTACAATTAGGAGCCACTCTAACTCAACATGCAATGAACATATTCATGTAAAAGATACATTTCAAATTTAAAAGAGAACATATATCATAATAAGTCAAGGAAAATACATCAAGACAAAAAGCACTTCCATTAGAGCTCCATGGAGCTCTCAATGGTCAAACATTCATTTCACCATCTATAGGGGTACAACGTTACCCCCTTAATCAGTCCCAATAACACATGCATAGCTATTAACACTAAAAACTGTACATAAAAGAGGGATTTGGGAAATTCCTAACATAGGGTTCAAGGGTTTTCTTCAAGGGGACCCTAATGTGGGACTTATGGGTGCCCATCACCTAAGAGAAGGGAGAACTCACCACAACTCCTAAGATTCAAGCTCAAAAGTTGATGTTCAGCTCCTTCTTCTTCCTTCTTCACGTTCTTCTTCTTCTTCTCCAAGCTTGCCTTCTAGGGATTTCTTCCAACTTTCCAAACCAAGAGTAAACACTCCCCCAACTTGGATTTAAGCTAAGATTGATGGTGAATCTAGCATGAATCCACGTTTTTCCCTTAGAAATATGAACCCTAGGTGTTTAATCCCCTTTCTCTTCTCTCTCTCGCATCCTCTCTCTAACCCTCTCTCTAAAAATCGCGTTCTGCTCTTTTTCTGCTGAGTTTTTCTGATATACTGCAGCTGTGAATCGATTCACAGCATAGGTGAATCGATTCACTCAGTGCAAAATGACTGGAATCGCAGTTTTAAGTGAATGAATCGATTCCTGCAGCTCCCAGATTCGATTCACAGAGAACTGATTTTCGTGAATCGATTCAAGCTTCGATTCACAGAGAATCAATCTTTGTGAATCGATTCACTCTCCGATTCACTGACAGCCTAATCGAGTCCCAGCAAACTCACAGCCCTGAATCGATTCACAGGGCCTGGGAATCGATTCACACTGGGCAAAAATCACTAAACACAATATTCACACATTTAGTTTTGACAATCAATGAGAAATTCACTTAAAATTCATCATTAAGCCATACTAAGTTTGTGCACACACATCAAACCAAGCTTGAGAAATTGGGGTGTTACACTACTACCCACCTTTTTTAAAAAATTTTGTCCTCAAAATTTGATAAACTTACATACCTATTGAAAAAGTTGTGGATATTGGCTTCGCATCTCATCTTCAAGTTCCCAAGTGGCTTCTTCGGGAGTGAATCCCTCCCAGATCACCTTGACCAAAGGGATAGTCTTATTCCTGAGTGCCTTGGAAGCTCGGTCCACTATTTGGGCCGGTTCGGGCTGGTACGTGCAATCTGATCTCAGTTGTATAGACTCATGGTCTATAGAGTGGAATGGATCTGGAATGTATTTCTTAAGCTGAGACACATGAAAAACATTGTGGAGATTTGACAAAGAAGGAGGTAAGGCAATTTGGTATGCGACCGGACCAATTCCACTGAGAATTTGGAAAGGACCTACATACCGAGGGGTCAACTTTTTGGCCCTAAGGGCTCTATCAACACCTACAGTGGGAGTGACTTTCAGGAATACATGTTCTCCTTCATCAAATTCAAGGGGTTTAAACCTACGATCTGCATAACTTTTCTGCCTACTCTGAGCAGTCTTTATCTTCTCCCTAATCATACGAATCTTATCAGTGGTTTCTTGAACAAGGTCGGGGCCTAACAATTGTTTCTCCCCCACTTCAAACCAACATAGAGGAGTCCTACACTTGCGACCGTAGAGAGCCTCGTACGGTGCCATTCCTATGCTAGAGTGATAGCTGTTGTTGTATGAAAATTCAATTAATGACAAATACTTGCTCCAACTACCGCCATCCTCTAAAACACAAGCTCTAAGCATATCCTCTAAAGTTTGAATGGTTCTCTCCGACTGGCCATCTGTCTGGGGATGGTAGGTCAGACTAAGACTCACCGTCCCCAAGGCTTGATGAAGTGCCTTCCAAAACCGAGAGGTGAACTTTGGATCCCTATCAGAGACAATGTTAGCTGGAACTCCGTGGAGTCTAACAATCTCTCTGATGTAGATCTCAGCTAACCGAGCGGTTTTGTAAGTGGACTTTATGGGAAGAAAATGAGCATATTTGGTTAATCTGTCCACTATGACCCATATAGAGTCATATCCTAACTGAGTGTAGGGTAATCCTCCCACGAAGTCCATTGCTATACTATCCCACTTCCACTCGGGAATTTCTAAGGGTTGGAGAAAACCTGAAGGCTTTTGGTGTTCTATCTTGGTTTTCTGACAAACTAAGCATTGAGCTACAAATTCTGCCACATCATTCCTCATGCCTGGCCACCAATACCTCTGTCTAAGGTCCTGGTACATCTTGGTGGAGCCAGTCATGCAGAATCCACTCTTGTGGGCTTCTCCTAGAACCTGCTGCTTAATGGAATTATCCTTTGGTATGCAGATTCTCTGATGGAACATTAAAGTGCCATCCTCGCCTTGAGAAATCGCGGTGTTTGCTAGACTGCAACTCTACATCTAAGCTCTGAGCAGACCTAATCTGTTCCCTAAAATTGCAGGAAATTTCTAGATGGTAAAGCATGAGACTGTTCACTGATGGGAAAATTCCAAGGTTAAGGTCCCTAAAGGACTCCAGCAACTCCATTTCTTTAATCATCAGTGAAGACACATGCAAGGATTTCCTACTCAAGGCATCAGCGACCACATTCGCTTTGCCCGGATGGTACTTCAACTCAAAGTTATAATCTTTTAGGAACTCAACCCATCTTCTTTGTCTCATATTAAGTTCCTTCTGATCAAAAAGGTATTTCAAGCTCTTATGATCACTAAACACTTCAAACTGAGCACCATACAGATAGTGTCGCCAAATCTTTAGAGCAAAGACAATGGCTGCGAGCTCTAAGTCATGAGTAGGGTAGTTCTCCTCATGGGGCCTTAACTGCCTAGATGCATAGGCTACAACTTGTCGATTTTGCATGAGAACACATCCTAACCCTTTCTTAGAGGCATCACTATAAACTTCAAATCCCAATGCTGGGTCAGGGATAATCAAGACCGGGGTGGAAGTCAACCTGATCTTAAGCTCTAGGAAACTACTCTCACAGCTCTTAGTCCACACAAAAGGCTCCCCCTTTCGGGTTAACCTTGTTAGGGGAAGTACCATCTGCGAAAATCCCTTAATGAACCTTCGGTAGTAACCGGCTAATCCTAGAAAGCTCCTAACTTCTGTGACCGTGGTTGGTCGTTCCCAACTAAGGACAGCTTCTACTTTACTAGGATCAACCGACACTCCCGCTTTAGAAATCACATGACCAAGAAACTTAACTTCACTGAGCCAAAACTCACATTTCTCAGGTTTAGCAAAGAGGCTCTTTTCTCTAAGGGTACTTAGAACAATCCTAAGGTGTTCCTCATGCTCTCGAGGATCCTTAGAATAAACTAGGATATCGTCTATGAAGACCACTACAAACTTGTCAAGGAAAGGCCTAAAGATTCGGTTCATATAGTCCATAAATACGGCTGGAGCATTGGTCAGACCAAAAGGCATAACCAAATATTCATAGTGCCCATATCTAGTCCTAAATGCCGTCTTTGGAACATCCTCTACCTTAACTCTAATCTGGTGATAACCAGATCTCAGGTCAATTTTAGAGAAAACCGAAGCTCCCCTAAGTTGATCTAACAAGTCATCTATTCTGGGCAAGGGGTACTTATTCTTCATCAGTGACCTTATTGATTTTTTCTAATCAATACATAACCTCATACTCCCATCTTTCTTCTTTACCAAAAGGACAGGTGCGCCCCAAGGTGACACACTAGGTCTAATAAACTGCTTAGCAATCAAATCTTCCAATTGTGTTTTTAGTTCCCTCAACTCCAAGGGTGACATCCTATAAGGTGCTATGGAGATTGGTCCCGTTCCGGGAACCAGTTCTATTGAGAACTCCACTTCTCTCTCAGGGGGTAAGGTCGCTACCTCGCTAGGAAACACATCTAAGAATTCGTTCACTATAGGGATAATGTCTAGATCTAGGTTAGCCTCTACCGTTGAAGAAAGTAAGACCATATATCCTGCAAGACCTTCCACTAGACAACGACTCAATAAAAGATCATTACTCTGTGCAACATAACTGGACTGTTCAATAGTAGAATGGACATTTGGAAACTCAATCGTTTTACAGAAACAGTTCAAAACAACTTGATTGGCGGAAAGCCAATCCATACCCAGGATAATGTCCATTCCCTTAAGAGGTAGACACACAAGGCTTACTAAAAACATTCTCCCTTGAATTAGGAGAGGGCAATTCTCACATATCAAGGAAGTAGAAATGCTATCTTCGGTGGGTGTATACACATGCAACGGGAATTGTAAAGAGGTGAGACACAACCCTAGCCTTTGAACACATGTACAAGAGATAAAGGAATGTGTTGCTCCCGAATCAAACAAAACAACTAGAGGTTCATCCTGAAGGAAACAAGTACCTTTCATCAGATTTTCCGCTCCCTTTGCTTTCTAGGCGTCAAGAGTAAAGACTCTCCCTTGGTTAGGATCACCAGACTTGGCTCCTTTTCCCTTAGTGTATTGGGGGCACTCCCTAGCCATGTGCCCTGGTTGGTGACAAACAAAGCAAACATTCTTGCCCTTCATACACTCTCCCTGATGCACCTTTCCACAGTTCGAGCATGCATGATAAGCAGACTCGGAGGTTTGAGCCTGCTTTCCCTTGAAAAGATTTTCTTTCGGTCTCACGCGCTGAGCACTCTTATCCTCATCCTTCTTTTTGTTCTTATCTTGCCACCTCGTTTGCCTATCTTCATACATCCTCTTCAAGCTTGCTTCAGCCACGTAGCTCTGATGGACTACCTTGGCGAATTCGGTGAATTCAGTTTGTGAAATCTTTATTACGGATGTCTGGTCTCAGTCCCCACTTGAACTGCTTGATTTTCCAATTATCATTCGGAGCAAATTGAGCAACAGATGAGTACCTTACCAACTCCTCAAACTTGTTCACATATTCTGAAACCGTAGATTTTCCTTGCTGAAGTTGGACTAACTCTCTATCCATCATATCCTTCACAGTCTGTGGAAAGTACTTCTCCAAGAAGACCCTTTGAAAGTTCACCCAAGTTAGTGGTGTCCCTTGAGCCACCATATAAGCTCGGGCCCCCTTCCACCAGTTTTCAGCATCCTCTATGAGTACATGTGTAGCTAGCTCGACCTTTTGTTCCTCGGTACAATGGACAACCTTAAAACTCTTCTCCACGGCTTCTAGCCAGTGTTGGGATGCCATGGCTTCTGTTTTTCCATTGAAGGTTGGTGGCTTCGTCTTGAGGAACTTAAGGAATTTCCGGTCTAACTCCTCCTCTTGCGGGGGAGGTTGAGCTTGGTACTGCTGTTGTTGGGCTAACTGAGCCGCAAGATTGTTGGTTACAATACTCTGATTCTGAATGGCCTGCAGTATCCCTTGTAGCCAAGCATTCTCTTGTCCTGGCGGATTCGGAGGTATCGCATCATTCCTCCTGGGTCTTTCGCGCCTTCCAAAACCTGAAGCCATAATTCTGCATAGAATGCACCAAGCATTGAGTTGATCAGGCTCAATATCTCTTAGCATAATAAGTAGAAAAACAACAGCAGACTCAAGAAATTCACGAAACTATTCCTAGCAACCCCCACAGTCCGATTAGAATCGAACTGCTCTGATACCATAATGTAACACCTTACTTTCATTAACTTGAAAATAGGATAATTATCATTAAGTACAGTACTCCCCATACAAATTTAAACTTAAATCCAATATTAAGTCCAAATACCACAAAAACTAAACTTAAATACATAAGTTCATATCGGTACAACACCAATACATAATTCTAGAAATTAAATCTTCAAGGTGTTACTTAAAAACTACTACAAAATGAATAATATCCCAAGAGCTATCAACTGTCAGCCTTCCTTTGTAACCTGTGCATCTGTAAAAACAATTAAATAAAGGAGCGGGGTGAGATAATAATCTCAGTGAATCCTCCCTTCGACTCCTCACCATCAACTCATACAAGTTAGTATCAGTCAAGATTTGATATCACACATTTATGCAATGCATATTCTTACTATGAATTTCTAATTCATCTTTGGCTCGCATTCATGGGTAGCGTTGTATGCTTACGTCCATACAACCCCATAAATACGCTTTCGATATGGTGGTTAGACGTCTTAACCATCCGAGGGCGTCCCACACGGCTAACCATATCGATCACCTCCTTTTTAATGAGGCATCTTAGTGTCTTTTAGGGAATTTAATTCACCAACTATGTCCTTAAAGGCATGCTTTATTCTAATGTAGAATTACAATTAGGAGCCACTCTAACTCAACATGCAACTGAACATATTGATGTAAAAAGATACATTTCAAATTTAAAAGAGAACATATATCATAATAAGTCAAGGAAAATACATCAAGACAAAAGGCACTTCCATTAGAGCTCCATGGAGCTCTCAATGGTCAAACATTCGTTTCACCATCTATAGGGGTACAACGTTACCCCCTTAATCAGTCCCAATAACACATGCATAGCTATTAACACTAAAAACTGTACATAAAAGAGGGATTTGGGAAATTCCTAACATAGGGTTCAAGGGTTTTCTTCAAGGGGACCCTAATGTGGGACTTATGGGTGCCCATCACCTAAGAGAAGGGAGAACTCACCACAACTCCTAAGATTCAAGCTCAAAAGTTGATGTTCAGCTCCTTCTTCTTCCTTCTTCACGTTCTTCTTCTTCTTCTCCAAGCTTGCCTTCTAGGGATTTCTTCCAACTTTCCAAACCAAGAGTAAACACTCCCCCAACTTGGATTTAAGCTAAGATTGATGGTGAATCTAGCATGAATCCACGTTTTTCCCTTAGAAATATGAACCCTAGGTGTTTAATCCCCTTTCTCTTCTCTCTCTCGCATCCTCTCTCTAACCCTCTCTCTAAAAATCGCGTTTTGCTCTTTTTCTGCTGAGTTTTTCTGATATACTGCAGCTGTGAATCGATTCACAGCATAGGTGAATCGATTCACTCAGTGCAAAATGACTGGAATCGGAGTTTTAAGTGAATGAATCGATTCCTGCAGCTCCCAGGTTCGATTCACAGAGAACTGATTTTCGTGAATCGATTCAAGCTTCGATTCACAGAGAATCAATCTTTGTGAATCGATTCACTCTCCGATTCATCGACAAATTTAATCGAGTCCCAAAGAACTCATACTCAATCGATTCACAGGGCCTGGGAATCGATTCACACTGGGCAAAAATCACTAAACACAATATTCACACATTTAGTTTTGACAATCAATGAGAAATTCACTTAAAATTCATCATTAAGCCATACTAAGTTTGTGCACACACATCAAACCAAGCTTGAGAAATTGGGGTGTTACAATCTTCGTCTAATCAACCAAAAAAGAAGGGAAAGAAAAAGAAACAAGTTATTCCCTCCTCTTCTGAATCATCTACAGAAGACCCATTTTACAAGGATGAAGACGACTGTTTTGGAGTCTACTCTCCAGTCAATTCTGATGAATAGAAGTCTGTCAAAAATCAATCATGAAGACAAAAGATTCAAATTCTCAATTATTATAACTTTACTATTCGGTACTACAACATTTTCACTTTTACTGTAGCCAATAGTTCAATTTGATTCCGGTAACCTACTGGAACTGTTCAATTTTCAATTCTATAAATATGGTGCTTAGGTTTCATTGTTAGGCACCGGTTAAATACTTCAGTTTATTTTACAAGTTCTGGAGAGAGGTTAGTGTGAGATGCTCTGAACTTTCCTCTTTCTTCCAATTTCTGTTCTTCAATCTTTGTACTCCTATCTTCCTGCTTCAATATATAATCTTTTGTTTTAGTCTTTTATTTTAGTTCCTTCATGCATATTTAATTTTTTGCAAGAAAGAGTGCGCCTACCCTTGGCATTTAATTTCTGTCTTGCATCCGCATGAAAGAGTGAGCCTACCTTAGGCATTTACTTTATGTCTTTATTTTTATTTTTCTTTCTTTAATTTTGTTTATGTGCTGAGCAGTCCGTCTGCTTCCTACTTTCCATTTCCCTTTCCCATTTAGCTCTTTCGTTCTACTTCCGACCCCTCTTGGTATATATATATAAGTCTAACATTGCATTTCAATCAAATTCCAAGTACCAAACTAATACCCCTCATGCAGAATTTTTAATATCAATACGTGTACAAGTTCATCCTAATCCAAGCACTCACATACTTACTAATTGTGAAGAAATTTAAAATTACAACTCACATGCAAGGTCCTCTTTAATCAAGGATTCAAATATACCAATTATGCATAATTTTGTCTCAACAAGAAGACTTAAATTGACATAATGAAATCAACAAAAGAGGCAAGATTCAAGTATTTCAATAAGTACTCTATGTGCAGAATTGTTTTCAGTAGCTTTATGTCAACTTTGGTGATTTTATTAAACTACCAAACGATGTCATATTTGAGTGAATGACCACTCTTTAGAAAGCTTAATATGTCTACTTTTTGAATATAATTTTTATTTTACAAATTAGTCATCCAATTAATACAGTTAAATAAAGGTTAAATTATACTTTTAGTCCCTTGTGTTTATTTTAATTTTCATTTTGGTTCCTTATGTATTAAAAGTTTCAAATTGGTCCGTTATGTGTAAGAGTTATATCAATGTGGTCCCTCTTTTAGTTCCAAAATAGTCTCTTATGTTACAAAAATTATACCAATGTGGTCCCTATTTTGTTCCATATTTTGCAAAAAAAGGGACCACATTGGTATAAATTTTGTAACATAAGGGGCCAATTTGGCATAAGAAAAATTAAGAGGGACCACATTGGTATAACTCTTATACATAAGGGACCAATTTAAAATTTTTAATACATAAGGGACTAAAACAAAAATTAAAATAAACACAAAGGACTAAAAGTATAATTTAGCATTAAATAAAAAAAGACACAGAGATACAGAAACAGGACATCAATTGTCTTCCAAATTATGGCACATTTTGAAATATCAACACCCAGTCAAATTCAATGAAGTTTGTATGAAAATTGAAGGGAATTAAATCTAGTTTCCAAAAAAAGAAGAGTCATTTAAAAAGGATACCTACGGACAAGGTTGTAAGCAAAATATTGAACCTATGTCTATACGGGTTTCAAAACAGAATGATCCACTTTAGTAGCTAACGAAACATTATACACATCAATATAAATTATGACACTTTTCATCAGTCAAAGACTATTATGAATAAGCATACAAATAAAATTGGTTTCATGCAAAAAGGACCTATATAACTCAAGTTATGGTCTCCTAAAGTTGACTGTGTTTCATAGGATCCTATGACAGAGCAGCAGTGTTCACGAAATTACTGGGACTCTTTTGATTGTGGTAAAACTTTGTGGTTCAACATGATGAAACTACTATATGCCCTCTTTCATACCCAATTGGTTTCACTCAAAAAATAGTTTTCTAGCTCAAGATATAGACATTCAAAGCAAACTGGTTCAGATTGAAACACAAGACAAAACAACCCACTTCATTAAATCACAAAAAATTGTACAATTAAGGTAAAATTATTATAGATCAGCTTTCAAACCCAACTTGTTTCACTCAAAAAAACAATTTGCATAGCTCCTATTATACACATTTTAATTCAGCTATGTCAGAATCTTTTTCAGCAGAAAATACCTCACTTCTTTTTTCCTACCATAATTCACTATACCACATACAATATAATATTTGAGCTTACATTTATTAATTTTGTTTTGGCAAAATTACTCCAGGGATCTCTTAACTTAATTTAAAGTTTCGGATTCATCCTTTAACTTTTTCTTTTAAGTTGGTCCTTTATGTTTTAAAATGTTAACACAATTGACCATTTTTGAGTTTTGTTCAGATTCGCTAAAAAAAGCTTAAGTGTTTGTTAATACGCTTAGGTGTCCATTAACATATCTATGTGGCCACTTAATTATAATCCGAGTCATTCTTTTTATTTATTGTTTATTATTAAAAAACAAAAAAAATAATTAGTGTTCTTTCCTTATTATAATAAATCCAGAACACCAAATCATTCAACCCCTCAACTCAGAACAATTATTGCTCCCCGTCATCCTCAACCCTTAAACTTCAACCTCTGATTAAAAAAAATATTTTATTGAAAGAGAAATAATTTTAGGACTTAATAGATATTTTTAAGTCATAGTTTGGATTTTCGATGTTTAGTTATTTGTTAAATTGTCTGTTTTATGTCATATATTGATATGACTTATTTTTTAATAATTTTGCCTTGATAATTTTATTGTTTGAATAATATCTAGATGATCATAGAAATTGGAATTAGTGAACCTCACTCATTTACAGTTTTTATTACGCTACGAGAATTCTGTTGAGTTCTGCTGCCTTAACTAGGCTATTGGGTGAGTTTCTAACTGAAACTTGCCCAAACGAGATCCAAATTTTATAAAATTTTAGATCTTAGCATTTTCCAATATTTATGATTTATTGGAATGTTTTTGGGATTTTTGGGCATCAAAAAATATTTAGTGTATTATCTACTTCCAGAACTGCATTACGATAGCGTTTTAGCTCGTAAATCGAGAAAATGACATTCATAGAAATACTTCTAATATTTTTAGGGACATTTTGGTTGATTAATAATTTTGATTATAGAATAATTTATTAGATTTATTTTTGGAGTTTTTGGTTCAAAAACCCTAATATACGCGTAATGCCGGATACCCGATTGAGCGAGAACGCGACGAAACGAAATATCTAGATATTTTGGGGCAAGTGACAGTTGAGTTAAGGCTAGGGGAGCTGAACCTTGAGTCTTAGAACTTTCCTTGACAAGTGTTGTATTATGTTTGGCTAAGAGGTAATTTGTAGTTAGTTTTGTAAGTTGGTTTCTAAAAAATTGGTTAAGATTCAACTAATTAAACATTTGTATTTCCACCCTTGTCCCACCTGAAATTTCGTGGCCTTCCTCCTCATGATACCAGCACCTCCATTTCTTCCATTGTTGGTTGGTTTAAGAAAAAAATTCCTTGAGAGATAAAGTTGTTTTAGGTGATGAACTTAGTGATTTTGCCTTCAATCTTCCATCCTTTCTCCTTCCTTCTTGTTCAATCATCTCCATCATTGTGGTAAGCTTATTTTCCTTTTCTTCATGGCTGCCATGGTTGGGTTTTCATGGTATTAGTGTTGTTCCTCATGATTTTAGTGTCGATTCTTGAAGGAAATTGGTGTTTAAGCTTGCAACCTTCAGTCCTTGTTCTTAATCCTTGATCAACCACTATCAATCTTGTTAGTAAGTGTTCTAACTCACTTTCCTCTTCTCATGGTTGCCATGTATGAGATCGCCATGATTTTAGAGTTATTTTGCTTAGAAAGTGTTGGATTTTGCTAGATTAGGGAGATTAGTCCTTTGATCCTTTAATTCCTTCCATGATTAAGCATGTTTAGAGTTTTTAAAATTGAGAAACCCTAAGTTTTGGGGCTGGCCGAATTCATGGGCTGTTGTGGGGGCTTGATCTTGGTGGTTTTGGAGTTAGATATTTGGGGGTTTTGGTTTAGTATGCTTACAACTAGTCATATATGCATGTTGAACAAAGTTCTGTGAAATTAATTTGAATAAATTTAGGGCTGGAAACCGTGGCTCATTAGTATGGTTTTGATGATATTTTAATTTGTTTTTAAAGTGTGTTAAGTGTTTAAGAAGTTGGCTTTTGGGAGACTTTAAATCTATAAGGATTTGTAAGTTTAAAGCTTTCAAAATTGGGTTGAAACAAAATAAATTTGGGGCTGTTTTAGGGTTACAAAAACAGTGGCTTATGAACATTATTTGGGTGAGTTTTAACTTAGTTTTAATTGTATTAAAGTGGCAAAGAAGTTGTCTTATGATAAGAAGTTTTGATCAAGCAAAGTTTGTAAGATTTTGATGTTTAAATATTTGAAAACTTGGAGTTGTTTTCGGAAGCTTGAAACCATGGGCTTTATGGTGTTTTGAAACATGATATTAAATTTGTTTTAGGCCTAAAATAGTTGTAAAAAGTGGTTGATGATTTGATTTAGCAAAATCATTCATAGAGGTTTAATTTTTGGAAAAAGAATTGTGTTAAGTCTTAAGAATTGTTTCAAAACAATAATGAAATTGTTTCCAAATTTTTGTGACATGTTTTAGTTCTTTGAAAGTGGTTCAAAGTTGGGAAAACACTATTCAAAGTGGTAAAACAGTATTTCAATTGGTAAATTTTGGGTTAGGTATTTTTCTAGGTGTGTAGCTTTTGTAATAGTTTGAAAACTTGCATGATTTGAATATGTGTCATGGCATATAGCTAGATAGAACCTATTAGGGATTAAGTTGAGTAATTCCTAGGTTTAGGGAACGCTAAACCCGTGGCTGCCCTAGGGGCTTAGAACTTGCGTTTTTAGTTCTAATTGATTGAAACTTGTGTAGTTAAGGTTCGTGCAAGGAACGACTTGATAATAGTTGGAATTACCTTGCTTGGATTGTTAAAGCGCCCAAGGTAAGGGAAATTCTTATATAATGAGTTTGGGTTTTTCACCTTGTGTGTTGTTTGGCTTGATTGATTGATTGTGTGGTAGTACTTGTAGTATTACTATATGCTGTCTGGAATGTTGTAGCATATTGAATTGTTAAATACTGTAGCATGTTCTTGGTCCTGCGTGGCAATATGATTTGTGTTGTTTTTCCTTGAATCATGTTGGATTTAATTGAAACATGGAATTGATTTAGAATATGAAAAATATTGTTGATGATAATGAATTAATTAATAATGCGTTGATCGACTGCTATTGGTTTGACGACTTACAATGGTAAGTCTGATGTGATTCCATGAGCCGAGAAATTTTTTCATGTTAAACTAAAGGTATCTTCGAAAATAAGTCGATGTACAAACACGCTTTATGGATCAGAGGGTTAGAAGTTATTTAAGAGGTTCTTTTGAAAAGAAAACATTGTAAATTTTGAAAACGGTTGAGTTAAGTAATGTGTTTGGGAATTATCCAAGCATATTATTTAGCACAACTAGGGTTCCAACGACCAAATGCTAAAGAGTTATTTCTAGTACAACAACACTTAGGAGTGAAACAAAAATTGAAATTGGAAATCCACTAAGTTGAGTGAGTGAGGGTTCGTCGATCCGCAATGATTAATTAAACATTACTCGGGCGCTCCTTATGGTGAGCATGCCATATTGAAGAATTTTTTTGGATGCATGAGCATGATATTGCATTAGTAACCACTCCATTCTTAATGGGAATGCGATGTGGAGAGGATCCCTATCGGGAATGGGGGATACCTCGTCCAGCAGGTTAGATCCACTCTGTTCCCTATCAGGAAAGGGGGAAACGGACGTCCCTATCGGGAAAGGGGGAGGAGGATTCCTATCAGGAAAGGGGAATACCTCGTGGACTAGGCTAGTGTCACCCATCTCTATCGGGAAAGGGAGGCGGGAATCCTTATCGGGAAAAGGGGACGGAAAACTACCTAATGTGTGGCAAGCCTAATGCGTGGCTATATTGTTCGGACGTTGGGAAAATTCCTCGTCTATTGCTGACCTATTAAGGCTGCAGGTGTATACACAAACTTGTTCATAATGCATTGGCATGCATGGCTAACCACATATTGACATGTGACGAATTGTTGATGAATTTGCTATGTTGTGACTTGATTGTTGACCTGTTGGTTGATTTGTTTGTTCACATGCAATGCTTGATATACCATGATGATGCATGCGGTCTATTAAGTATGTATATGTATATAAAGGCATGTTGATGTATTATATATATATATATATATTATTTGCATGCAACATAGCCCATGATAAACTCGTGGACAAAGGATTTACCCTTGCACTGTTGTTGGATTGGACATCCTTATGGATGTCACTTCTAGATGGAACTCCATAGCTGCTACTGTTTCGTCTTTCCAGGAGCGTTGAAGATTGACCCAGTGGAGGAAGATTCCTCTGAGTGCTTCGTGCATTAATCTTGCTAAACTGTTTCTCAGTAAGAGTTATAGTTATTAGCCAGCTTAGCTTAAGGTTTTATCCTTATTGTTTTGTAACTACTCTATTCAGAAAACCTCGCCTCAGTGCGAAACAATTATGTTAGTTTTATGTTATGTGAAGTATTGATTGTGATTGTGATGCATTATACTCTGATATTTGCAAAAGACTGATTTTGTATTATTTAGAAAATTGTAGTACTCTTTATGTCTCATTTTTGAAAAGGGTTTCAAAGAGAAGAAAAAGAAAGAAAAAAAATTGCTCCTATTTTCCATTACGAAATACACAAGAGTACTTTTTAACTGAAAGCATACAAGCATAAAATGTTTTCAGCATTAGATTGGGTTGCACAGTAGCGCTCCGGAAACGGGGTGTTACAATAGTGGTATCAGAGCAATTCGGTTCTAACCAGACTGCTTTGGGTTAAGCTGGCCTAGATTATGGGGATTGTCGGGTATAAGTTTATTATGCCTAGGTTATGTGAATCTTGTTTGTGATTGTCTATAATGTTTCCTAGTTGAAACATGTGTGACATTGTGTGAAATTGTGTGCAATCATCCCAGATGATTGATCTTGTTGTGGGGTTTTGGTTAGTTTAATTTGTAGAAATTCAATGCCTCCGAGACGAACTATTCGTTCTGCTAGAGCTAGTAACTTAGATGTGAATCACGTAAATCCAAGTGATAGCTGGGATCGTAACTGCTGTTATCCAGCAGATCACTGCGGAGAATCAACACAATTGGCTAAGACAACAAATGGAGGAGCGAGCTATTGGAGGGCCAGTTAGGCCAGATTATCAGGGCAAATGACAAAGAGGAAGACAACAATAAGGAGCACCTTATTCCCGCCCTCAGGGAAATGACCACAGTTAGGATCGTCTTGGGGCGCAGGCTATTGGGAATAGCCAGAAGGAGAAGTGGCACTGTTAACACTGAGGAAGCAAGGAACACTTGGCGGATAAATACTCATCAAATGACTGACTGTGCCTCAACTGCAAGAATCCAGGACTCTTTTCTAAGGACTGTCTATTGCCAAAGGAGGGATCAACCTAAAACGCTACGAAGTTTGCGCACCCAGCTGCTGGAAGACATACCTGCATGATACGCGGAAGTGGGAGTCACAAGCACCGATAGTTGACGACGCACTACTTCAAAGGTGAAGATGAAGAGCACAACGTTAACCAGTATCTAACCAAGGAAAGGTTGTGTTTTAACTGCAAGGAACTGGGACATCTATCCAGAGAATGCGAAGCGAGCTGAATCTGCTGTCAACAATGTCGGAGCTACAAGATCAACCGCTAAGGGACGTGTTTACACACTAAGCGGAGCAGAAATCCTATCATCTGAAGACTTCATTCCAGGAAATACGACACATAGGAGTTATGGTGTGTGCGTGGTTCTAAGTATAGACCACATAAGTGCTTTGACATTTGTGAAGTATTTTACTATTGTATTAAATTCCAAAATCCAAATTTCTAATATACTTTTGGTATTACGATAGATGTTCTTGTGATTGTTGTGTAATTATTTGTGATTGATGCTGTTGTTGATCTTGTGGTTAATAATTTTTAGAATTTTCCTTTCCTTTTGATGTCATAAAATCATGGGTGTTTGAAGAACTTGTGGGTGAGTATTTCAACTCATTTAAGTTTTGATTTTATGTTGTTTCAGATGATTATTTTAATGGTTTTGGAAAACCTTTTCTTCCTTTTCATTTTGTTGAAACCTTGCGTCATTTGAGTAAAAGAAAAGAGGATTTCATCATTTATCCAATTGATCTATTGTTTGTTTTTGTTGTTGTTATGGTTTAGGAATTGTAGAGAAAAATTGTGTTGATCTTTTATTAAAAAGCTTTTGGGTGTGAGTAGAATGATTTTGAGAAATGGATTTGAGTATATGTGTGCAAGCCGTGAGGCTCTTTGAGCAAACTAAAATTATCCCATGTTTTAATACTTGGTTTTTTAGTGATTTTGTTATTGTTGGTGTTTGATGCAAGTTTTAGTCTTTGATTTAAATGTGCCTTGATGATTTTAAGACAATGACAAACCTAATCTCAAAAGAATCATAGTATTCTTGAGAGGGTTGAGTCTTGAAGAGATCAAGTGGGTTTTAAGAAAAGTAATTGTTGCTTTGTGTTATCTTTAGAACTTAGAAGTTTTAAAAATAAAAGATATTTGATTTTGGGTTTCGTGATTAAAACGTGGTTGTGTAGGAATGTTTGTGATAGTGAAGTTTCGTTGGCATTATCATGCAACCATAACTCAGTAGTCATCTTGACCGTGTTTGTGATCGTGATGGAGTAGAGATCGTAGTTGGAATAATGCGTCCTTTGCAAGGACTTCTTCGACATGGAAGCGTAGTACTGTGTTTTGTAAACGTTTTAGTTGATGATGTAGTGTTTTAACTTGTTACTGATGTATGAATAAAATGTATGCTTTGGTGTTTGACTACTTCAGTGTAATAATTATTATGTTGTATGGAATTTCAAAGTCCAAATTTATGATATGCTTTTAGCGTTAAGTTATGAGTTTTCATATTTCTGATTTTGTTTTGGTTTATAAGTTAATTTTCGAGGACAAATTTTTTTTAAGGAAGATGGTAATGTAATGTAACATCCCAAATTCCCTAAGCCTAATTATTAGAGATCCTAAGTGAAAATGGATTTAATCCTAAGGATTAAATATAGTTCATAGCCTTAATTTAGTAATTTAAAACCAATTTGGAACTAAAGGGTAAAATAGTAATTTTACCCAATAGGGACTAATTAATTAGGAGTAGTTTTAATTGATTAAAATTACTCAAGATGTTATTAGAAACCAAGAGTTAAATTAAGGAGGTTTAATAGGACTTGCTTGCAATATTTTTAATTAACTTTAGACTTAAGTCCCACCATACACTATGTTCCACTTAAATCCAGCTTATCACTCCCCAAATCCTCATCTACTCCCTCCTTCCATCGACCACCTGCAGCCCAAATCAGAAAGAAAAAAAAGAAGGGAACAGAATCAAAGAAAAAGAAAGAAGAAAGAAAGGGAAAGAAGAAAAGAAGGGGAGTCGCGCGCGAGGGAGAAGAGGAGCAGGGAGGAGCGCGACAGCTCCGGAGCTCCTACGAGCGCGACGGTTCCGGTGATGGTGGCTGTACCACTGTTCACTTGGCTGAGAGAGGGAGGGCTTGACCGAGGGAGAGAGCTCGAGCTGAGAGAGAGACAGAGTCCGAGAGAGATCGAGAGAGAGATGGAAAAAGGGAACTCGAAAATCAAAGAGGAAGATGTTGCATGTGCCATTCTGGTGAAGAAGATGAAGATTGAAGCTTGAGAGCTCATTTCCATGGAGGATGGCTAGGGTTCCAGATTCTAAAATTGGGGGTTTTCACCTTAAAGCTTCTAAGGAGCAATAGGTAACATAGACTTCCCCCAAAACCTCCCTTAGGGTGTGCTAGGATTTGTTATTTAGATTCTTTAGTGCAATAATTAGTCTATTAATTATTCTGAAATGGTCTTGTATGGGGTTTTGACTGAAATAGGGTTGGATTCTGTCCCCAACCCCCCTAAACCAATGTGTGATGTTTGTACCGTTGAGAGTTCCATCGAGCTCCAATTGGTGTATATATATATATGTGTGTTTGGTTTGGTTTGATTGGTCACTTTGATCAATATGCATGAATTAATTTGGAAGGATTGGCGTTTGAACTAGTCTAATTTGGAGTGGTTATGATTTCCTGAAATGGGTGAAGGGCTTTATGCCCCTTTTAAATAAGTTGTGGTTATATTGCTAAGTGTTTGACTTCCCAATTAGACATGTAAATTGTTTAGAATTGTTATTTGATTGGGATTGTGATAATTGTAATGAATTATTATTTGATGTGTTATTAAATCCTAATAATGCATGTGAAACCTTGTTTTGACTCTTGTTTTGATTGAAACTTGGTTGTTTATGTGTCTGGATGTTTGCGTTTGAAAGGCAAACTCGTCATATGTGTACTTCGGTCACTTTCATTGACGGAGACCCTTTGGTAGGACCACAAATAGGTCCTTGCTCATTTTGATCCTTGGGCTTTTCCAAGTGGGTACATTCATTAGTGTTTATTACATGTAATTGCATCGAGCTTGTTGTTTCTCATTGATTGAAACTTATATATGTTCGAAATGTTTGCGCTTGAACTGCAAACATTATCGAATTATGCTAGTGCTGTGTGTTACTTTGTTTATTAATGACATTGATTGAATTGCTTGTGTGAAGTCCTGTGAGTGGCATACCCTTCCGTAAGGCCTTGTGGCTCCAATGTGAGTATGGCTTGGGATGTCACAATAATAAGCATTGTTTGTGTGTGGAATGTTTGCAATTCGCTCTACAAACCCATCGTAAGTGATTAGCTACCACCTGTGCCGTTGGGGGCCCCCTTGGTTTTATCCTTTTTAATAGGATTTTACTCATTTTGTACTTGAGCTGGATCAAGTGGGGAACATTCATTGTGATTGTTGTGGCATATGTTTGACTCTGTAATTGATGTTTGAAATATCATGTTTTGAGGATTTGTTAAGGTAGTATAAATATTTATACCTATGCTTATGGGATGGATTTTCCATACGTCGCACACCACGTATGGCTGAAAACAACGATAAAAGTATTTTTAATCTAAGTCTATGTTATTGAGTTTTATAAACTCACCTTTGGAGCGTTGTTTTCAGGTACAACTGTTTGAAGAGGTTTAGAGCATGTTTAGAGTTTAGTCCTTTGATCCTTCAATTCCATCCATGATTAAGCATGTTTAGAGTTTTTAAAATTGAGAAACCCTAAGTTTTGGGGCTGGCTGAATTCATGGGCTATTGTGGGGGCTTGATCTTGGCTTGATTTTGGTGGTTTTGGAGTTAGATATTTGGGGGTTTTTGTTTAGTATGCTTACAACTAGTCATATAAGCATGTTGAACAAAGTTTTGTGAAATTAATTTGATTAAATTTGGGGTTGGAAACTGTGGCTCATTAGTATGGTTTTGATGATGTTTTAATTTGTTTTTAAAGTGTGTTAAGTGTTTAAGAAGTTGGTTTTTGGTTAGGACTTTAAATCTATAAGGATTTGTAAGTTTAAAGCTTTGAAAAATGGGTTGAAACAAAATAAATTTGGGGCAGTTTTAGTGTTGCAAAAAAGTGGCTTATGAACATTATTTGGGTGAGTTTTAACTTAGTTTTAATTGTATTAAAGTGGCAAAGAAGTTGTCTTATGATAAGAAGTTTTGATCAAGCAAAGTTTGTAAGATTTTGATGTTTAAATATTCAAAAATTTGGAGTTGCTTTTGGAAGCTTGAAACTGTGGGCCTTATGGTGTTTTGAAACATGATATTAAATTTGTTTTAGGCCTAAAATAGTAGTAAAAAGTGGTTGATGATTTGATTTAGCAAAATCTTTCATAGAGGTTTAATTTTTGGAAAAAGAATTGTGTTATGTCTTGAGAATTGTTTCAAAAAAATAATGAAATTGTTTCCAAATTTTTATGACATGTTTTAGTGCCTTGAAAAGTGGTTCAAAGTTGGGAAAACACTATTCAAAGTGGCAAAACACTATTTCAATTGGTAAATTTTGGGTTAGGTATTTTTCTAAGTGTGTAACTTTTGTAAAAGTTTGAAAACTTGTCTGATTTGAATATGTGTCATGGCATATGGCTAGATAGAACCTATTAGGGATTAAGTTGAGTAATTCCTAGGATTAGGGAACCCTAAACCCGTGGCTGCCCTAGGGGCTTATAACTTGAGTTTTTAGTTCTAATTGATTGAAACTTGCGTTGTTAAGGTTCGTGCGAGGAACGACTTGACGATAGTTGGAATTACCTTGCTTGGATTGTTAAAGCACCCAAGGTAAGGGAAATTCTTATATAATGAGTTTGGGCTTTCGCCTTGTGTGTTGTTTGGCTTGATTGATTGATTGTGTGTTAGTACTTGTAGTATTACTATATGATGTCTGGAATGCTGTAGCATGTTGTAGCATACTGAATTGTTATATGCTGTCTGAAATGCTGTAGCATGTTCTTGGCCCTGCGTGGTAATATGATTTGTGTTGTTTTTCCTTGAATCATGTTGGATTTATTTGGAACTTGGAATTGATTTAGAATATGAAAAATATTGTTGATGATAATGGATTAATTAATAATGCGTTGATTGACTGCTATTGGTTTGACGACTTATAACGGTAAGTCTGATGCGATTCCATGAGCCGAGAAATGTTTTCATGGTAAACTAAAGGTATCTTCTAAAATAAGTCGGTGTACAAACACGCTTTATGGATCAGAGGGTTAGAATTTGTTTAAGAGGTTCTTTTGAAAAGAAAACATTGTAAATTTTGAAAATGGTTGAGTTAAGCAATGTGCTTGGGAATTATCGTAGCATATTATTTAGCACAACTAGGGTTCCAACGACCTAATGCTAAAGAGTTATTTCTTGTACAACAACACTTACGAGTGACACAAAAATTGAAATTGGAAATCCACTAATTTGAGTGAGTGAAGGTTCATCGATCTGCAATGCTAAAGTGTAGGTGATTTGGTTAGTTAAGAGGTTTGGGTTTTGAGAGCCAAAGGAATTAGAAACTAGTCTATGATAGGTTTGTACTAAGGTTTAATGTGTTGCTAGGACCCTTGAGGACGGTTTGTGCAGATTAGGATTACGACGTGTTTAACACGTGGGCTGCGGACTATCGGTATGGGCTACTTCTAGCAAGTTAGGATTTAAATTTATTTCGTACAGCGAAGAAGTCTAAGAACCTCAGGGTTTGAAGTGAGGGTCTCGTACCCCTTCGATTTTTTTTTTACTGTAAGCTTTATATTGAACTGTTCATGGGCTTGGCAAAAGTGGAAGGCGACTGCCCCCAACCCCCCACACTTGTTTGACTACCTCCTTGCTAACTCCACCGAGTTGCAAAGGGACGAACTATGATTGATGCTATTGATTGTTGTGATGTGGTATTGTTGGATTGTTATGTATTGATGGATTTATATGTGCTGTTGGATTGAAATGTATTGTGGTGCGTGTATTCTTAAATCATGATTAAGATATATGCTGTGGATTTTATTGGATAATTGATGTTATTGATTATGCCATGATTGAAATATCAAATGTGGTGATATATTCATTGGGGGTGGTTAAAGGCATCGTTGTGTCGTGTCTTGTGGTAACGTCAACCTGTCTATCCTGGGTAGTGAAAATGCCTATGGCCATAGGAATTCAGGAACGTCGTTAAATTTTACCATCGCAGGGAAAAGTGTCGGTTTAGTACGTACAACCCGATATGCCTCTGGCATATGGATTCCGGAATTAAAACTGCACTGGCATATAGTTGCGTCAATAGGATTTTGGGGTGCATCCTTATTGATTATTTTGAGTGCGATTGATATGAAAATTTGTGAGCTGAATATTTGGTTTTTGATTGGCTGTATTAGTATAATACTATCTGTTATTACACATGTTGTTGTTATTGTATATGTTTGTGTAAGAAGTTGACCCTGGTCAGTGGTTCTTTCAATTGATGACGACATCGTCGGAGGTGGCCTTTGGCTCTTCGAAAATGGAGATTCCCTCGGCTTGGAGTTCAGCCCCACTTCCGGTCAAGATGTATACTCAGGAGGTGTGTTAGATACTTTTCGTGTAGAAGGCCTGACGAGGATGCAGACGACCTGATGGAGGAGACTGAGGAGGACCCGTCAGAAGACTTGGGTAGTGATGTGTAGTGGTTGATTGTTGATGTCTGTCCCTTTTTATATATAATTTCAGTAGTGCCAGTTAGTCAGACTTGTTAGCCTTTTGTGATAATTATTGGATAGGTCTTGAGGGTGATCTTTTGGAGCCGCCCCCTACGTGGGTAACTGTCGAGAGTACCTCAGAAGTATGAATACTCTAGTCAGGGTCCTCATACTTTGGATGTATCCCTTATCATGAATATTTGTTTATTGTTTTCTGTATGTAGAACTTATCAGTGCATACTTTTTGGAAAGCTGTGTGTATGATTGTATTCAGTCAAATAGTTCCTTGTATTTAGAATTCCATCATGTTTCAGAAATGCTGTGGATACTCTGGTTGTTTTTCGTGAAAGACTTTCGTTTATAAAACGAAATTTTTTTTCTGAAATTTCAAAAGACAAGAAGAGTATCATTTTCCAAAACTTCATTGCATTTAGAGTTCGTCCTAGTTTAGTAGCGCTACGGGAATGGGGTGTTACATTAGTGGTATCAGAACAGTTCGGTTCTAACAAGACTGTGAGTTAGGAAACCATGACTGGTCAAGTGTCGGGTTGTGTAGAGAACAGTTTGTGAGGGGTCAAATTGTGCTTTTGTGTTTTGTTTGTTCCTCAAGTAGAGTAACTCTACTTGTAATTGTGTGAAATTGTTCTTAATTGAAACAATGTGTGCTGAGACACAAAATTGTTGTGGGGTTCCGACTAAGTTAAACAACCTTGTGGGAATCCAATACCTCTGAGACGAGCAATTCTTCCTACCGAAGCGGAGAGTCCGAGAAATGGATTAGAGACTTCAGATAGTCAAGCTGTGGCAGAGATGATGGTTGTTGTTGTTCAACGGATAACTACGAAGAATCAATGTGAGCTGCTAGGATAGCAGGGAAAAGAACGAGTTGCAGGGACTGTGAGATTGGTTGACCTCCTTCACCACGACTCTCTTACGTCCTTCGAGAAATAAGAGATGAGATTGCGGGATTGTTGCAGGAGACGTTGTTATTATATTTATTATCATTATTTATATTATTGCTTAGTGTGATCTCTGAAATATTAGTGGTTTTAGATATAAACCACAGTGTTGATGTTTGAATTATTTTGATACGTACTAGATTTGAAAATAAAAAATATTTCATGATTTTTTGAATGTGACATGGTTGCCACTAACATTTGTGTTTTCGCAGTCGTCTATTCTTGCACTGCTGCGAATATGTGTAATTGATGGTGTGATTGATATTTGTGTGAGCGTATTCTTATTTTCCAATGAAAATATTAAACGCGATTATTTTCTAGCAAGCGCCAATTAAATGTCTTGTGACAATTTAATTTACGCGAGAACCATTTGACTCAGTTGAATGGAAGCTGGAAAGTTAGTGAGAGTTATTAGCAGGGGGTATGGTGTGGTTAGTGCGTGACTAGATGCTAAGCCAATTTTGGGGTAGTACCTAAAATTTTACCAAATCTTAACTTCACATTGCCTTAAGAAATAACTTTCCTTGAATTAAGACTAACCAGACAAACTTGAGGGAAACATTGCCCTTCCTTTTATCCTCATCGGCCGGTCATTTCAAGAAGAGAGAAGGTGGGAAAGAATAAGTGTATTATTGGTGTTAGTGTTGAGAGAACCTAGATTCCTTCCTCTTCCTCCTGTTACACGCCGCAGATGAGTTCTGCTTAAGTGAACCCATTCTTCCTCCATTCTTTCCTTAGGTAATACCAAATCGTGTGGTGATTTGAGTGTGTGAGAAACCTTACGAAACTCGGAGAGTCTGGAGAGAGTTACTTTCCCTACCATTTCCCTAGACCAAACCGTAAGCTGAGATGAGGCTAGATGAGAATTTTTCCTATCCTTGGCAATGGTGAGTGATGTTGTTTGTGATTGTGGGGTTAGTGATTGTGAGGATCCTTCTTTCCTTTTTATGTAATAACACTGCGAGTTCTTGGAGGAGCTCTAGGCGAACATTTGAATTCTTTCGCTTTCGATTTCTGTATGGTTGTTGGTAATCTCGTTGACAGTAGTTTTAGGTTTTTAAATGTTTCTTTAATTATAATTTAGTAGTAAAAGTTTGGGAAGGTTTTGTTTTATTTTGTTGTAAAAGATAAATTCTAAAATTTCTAGTCAATCTTGGGTTCAAGGATGTTTTCTATTTTATTTTTTTATCTTGTCTTGTTGGGAAATGTCCTTGATCTTATTTTATTTTTTTTTAGAAAAACCAAGTTTTGGTGTGGTGTGTCTGAACAATTTTTTGAAAGTTGTGTTATTAAATTGGAAGCAGGAACCCGTGCCCACATATATTATGTGTGAGGCTTGATTTCAAATTTTTCTAACTTAATCCTTGGTGATTCTTTGTTTAGTTGTAATATAGGAATGGTAGAGAAAGGCTTTATTGTTAGCCCTTTTGTTAAAAACTTATGTGTAACTAGTTGATCGTTTTATGATTTGATCAAGAAAATATTTAGTTTTATTCTCCTTGAGCTTGATTCAGGCTATGATTTGGAGAAGAGTTTTAGAAAACTTTATTTTTAAAGTCCTTGCTTGATTTATTAGAATCTTATAAGTGGTTTTAGTATATTTGTTACTAAAGCTTTGTTGAAAGAAAGTTAAATATTTCCCCCTAATTTTGTTGTTGAAGCCGTGAGCTTCACGGGAAAAAAAAATTGTGATTTCCAACTTGTTTTTTTTTTTGTTTTTTCATAGTTCAGTTAGTGTCATAGTTTAGGAGTTTTAAAAAATTTGATTGTGTTAAGATTTTGTAAAGTGTTATTTTAGTATTTTAAGACAAAGAAACACCGAATGTTTAAAGGAATCTCTGTGGTTCCTAAACAAGGTGGAGTCTTAGAAAACTAAGTGTTTAAAATTCTTAATTCTTAGTGTGAGTATTACGATTGCGAAAAAAAAAACTTTACTTGATTAACTGATAGTGTTTGTTAATTGGGCAGTTTAGAAGTTTAGTAATTTCTTTGGTTTCGAAAGGAAAATGATTTCCTAGTGTTTTAAAGTTAAAAGTTTAGTTATGAAATTCTTGAGTAAGTGTGTAATTTTATAGTCTCTGAGAAGAGAAAAATGATTTCGAGTTTTGAGTACTTTGTTCTTGGTGTGTGAAAGTTTTTAGAAAAAGCTTTGATTTAAAAGGGTTTTAAAGATAAGAGAGAGTTAAAGATATGAGAGAGTTATTAATTTGGTCTTAACCTTGAACTGAAGTGTGTGTAATGGTTTTGAGATAATGAGAACCTAATCTCAAAGGAACTTTGATGTCTATGAGAATAATTGAGTCTTAAGTAAAATTTTATTTCATTAGTTCCCTGTTTTAGTGATTCTCAAGAGATGAAGATTTTTTTTTTTTTTTGGAAAAACATTTGATTCGTGAAAAGAATTTCTAATCTTTTTGAAGTTTTAAGTGGTTTTTGTATTCTTGATATGTGCAACCGTGGTTGCACGTGAATAGGTTAATATTATTTTCTTAGTAATGGCGCATAACTGTAGTTGAGTTCGTGTTCGTATCTATATTCGTGTTCGCGAACGTGATCGTGATCGTGGATAAGCGGAACACGTGGCTCTGGAATAAAGCGACCGTCAAATCATAAGGAATTCTTCGTCCACTAACTACGCTTATATTACGGTGTGCTATATATATATATATACCTAGTGTTAATTGAGTTGATTGTTCTTGTTGCATGCTGTGATATGTTTGTAATATTATATTATGTAGCTATAAATATTATGATACTACTTATATTAATATGTACCGTGAGTATTTATGTGTGCACATTATTTTTATGGATTTGAGTAAAATAATTTTCCGTATTTCACTATCCGTGTAGTTTCGAGGACGAAACTATTTTAAGAGGGGTGGTATTGTAACATCCCAATTTTTAAGAACAATTGTTTTAGCGATAAAATCCCCAAATACTTGAAAGGTTAAATCTTAGAGATTGATCACCTCAATGATTTAGTGAGAGTACGAGGAACTATTTTGACTTATTTTGAATAATTTTTTATTATAAATAATTATTATTTATGATGTCAATTCAAATTAATAGACAGCGTAGACGTATGCTGCTTTTAAGGTGAATTCATCAATTATACTTATTATAAGTTTTCTGCGTGACGCTGTAATGCGTATTTTTGTTGACTAAAAAAGTGATCGAATTAAATCAGGATAAAATTAAATTTGAGAAATAATATTTTATATTAATTCGTGGTTCGAAAATCGTCAAAAAATTCTAACGAAGTTTCGTCGCGTTTTGGATCACCGGGCAGTTTTGCCGCAGATAAAATTTGAAACGAACTCCGATTTCGATGAAAATCGAATTGTAACTTGTTGTGAATGTTTTTGAGTGTTTTATATTGTTTTTAATATTAATGATAATATTTTATCACGCGGTGAATTAATTTCTCGGCAAATTAATTTTCGCGAATTAATCGGTAACGCGATTACTCGACGCCGTGTTTTTAATACTGTTAGGACTTTAGGATTAGAGGGGAATCATGAGAGATGAGAGATTAGATTGGTTAAACTCATTGATGGGATTAGCATCTCACTTTTAATCTAGGTGTCACTTGAGTGGTGGTTTAATTTTTTATGCTTACTTTTAAGTATGTTTTCAACCAAGTAAAATTAGTTTTGTTAAATTTTTTTATCCCACCCTTATTTCTTCCTCTGGGTAGCGACCCCCCCACCCTCATTTCTCACTCCATTTCATTTCTTCTTCCATTCTTGAGAGAGAAAGCAAGAGCTTCCATGGCTACTTCTTCACCACTTCCTTTGGGCTTGATTTCACCTCCAACATCCAACCCTTCTTGCTCCTAGCTTCTTCTTCTTCTTGAATCCTCCTTCCATACTTTGTAAGCAAGTTTGTGAGTCAATTTTTCCTCCCCTTTGTTCAGCCCCAAAACTGTAACGACCCGTTTCCGGACCGCTACCGAGCTCAATATACCGAGCTCGAGTTACCGAGCTCAACACACCAAGCTCAACATAAACCTATATGAGATGTGTTTTTTAAAAACAAAACTCTTGTGCCTTTTTAAAAATACGATATATTTTTTTTTTTATAAAACCAACTCGTGCACATCAGAGTAATTACAGCTTTTCGAAACATGGTGCAACTAAGACACAAGACTTAAATTCTAATAAAACATACATGCATAACATACACATATATATATATATTACTCGAAATAATAAAGTATACAAAATACAGAGTAGCAAATATGCAAAGAAAATACACCTAAGGTACGACAACTCCAAAAGAGCAATCATACCCTGGGGGTACTTCCGGCAGACTCCCACGCAGGGGGCTGCTCCAAAAGTAAGACCACCAGTCTACCCTGTAGCAACAAAACAACACTGCCCAAACTGGTCACGACCTCGAACACAAAAGAAAAACGAAGTACAGTCCTCAGAAAAACAAACATCCAACAAACAAACAATCACGACAGATAGAGGTCGTCACTCGGGTCCTCGTCGAGCTCCTCCTCGGCATCGTCTACTGTCGAGTTCCCTGCGCCTTCGACATCGCCTGGGTAACCGTCATGGATTGAAGGCACCACGGGAAAGGGTCAACTTCTCAACAATTCAAGATAAGCTCGACATAAAAATATAAGCAAACAGCAAGCATAACATTCACCGACGTGACTCGACCATCTCACTCTAAACTCGACACAACTCACAAATCCATTTTCTCTCGACTCGACAATTTTTCGGAATGCACACGCCGTACCGTATGTCGGAAAGTCCAGCCGAAGCCTTGGGATCCTCGCTCTCCCTAGGACAGTCAACTCAGGTCCCGTAGCGTGGCGACGTCTAGTCAATCTCCCGTAAACAAAAAGGGGACCTAGCACCCTCAGTTATCCGGGTCACGGCTCAAAAACGTCATACGACTCACCTAGCTCGCTCACTCGATGAACAATTCGCCGCATACGATATTCAAGGAGTTAAACACAAGATATTCAACCGCATGTCAAATAAAAGAGCAAGCTCGACATGAAGAAACGCAATTCAACATGCAATACACAATTCACGACATATATTCAATCACATATTAAATACATGCAAAAACTCAATCATATCACAACATTTCAACTCGACACAAATCGGAAATCCATACACACTAACATAACCACATAGGATATGAAATGCCCTTACTTAAGGACTTATAAAATAAAGCCTTAGAGATTTCTAGGAGTTGCCCTTACATACTATGAAAATATTAATGTGAAGCGCCTCATCGAACTCCAAGTTAATCTTTGCCGCCGACAACGATCTCGACACACCGTCTTCAAAGAGCTCGACAACGACTTCGACACGCACGCTTCAATCGACCTCGACACGCATGACCCTCGATCCGATTCCACGCCTGGCGTCCTTGGATTCGCTTTCCGTACACCTCGATTCGGAATTCCCTCGATCTGGGGAATCAGACTTCCTAAAACAAACACAACTCAGATCGATCCATGGTTTCCAATACATCTAGCTCTCTCTTCCCCAAACTCAACCACAACCCAGAAAATATAAAACTCAAGAACTGAAAGATATTTTTCCTCTAACACAAAGTTAGGGATTTCGATCAAAATTTCATGAAAAAGTTATCTGATGCTTCAACAGATAGATCGACAACAACAATAACCAGAAGCAACGAATGAGAAACAAGAAATCGAAACGAACCAAAAATGGAGGTTTCTGGGCACTGCCGATTGCAGAAAAACAGAGGAAGAAATTTGTTTTACAAGCCCAATTAATCGGTTAAAAAGATAGGTAATATTGTGAATAAGAAAACCCATCAATTTGATATGATTTGGAAGCATAAAACTGGTTAAAAATGGAAGAAGAATTAGCGCTAAACAGTAGCACAGATGAAAGAAAATCTGTTCTTCATACCTCAACGGTGATGGTCGATCAGACGAGATATGGGTCGAGAAGTTGATGATGAACAAGATTGATGAAGAAATCTTGTGCAGAATCTCGATGGAACTCACGGTTTCGTCGATGGAGATTTTTGAAGAAAAACAACGAAACACAGAGCAGAAGGAAGGAAGAAGAAAGAAGAAAAGAGAAAGAATGAGTGTGAGGGAATCGGTCGTGGTATACAGCTGGCGAGAAAAGGGGTATAAACGTAACTCCAGCTATAAGATGCCAATCCCATCAATCATCTACCCGTTAACTCGTTCCTCTCATAATTACCCTCTACTCTGTCGGTCAACGGCAAGCCAACAATATAATAATTACAAACAATATAATAATAACGCTGAGTAACGTTCGAAATAATACGAGGTATCATCTCGACACGATGTCGACAAGAGTGCTCGTGCAAACGTACAAAGTTCTAACACGAGTTCGTGAACGCGGTCTCCTCACTCGACTTGCGCCCTCATCACTCGATGCAGCGACTTCATCAACTCGACACCCGACCTCCTCAAATTTCAAAGCCTAGTGCACGTGGTCTCATCAGCTCGACAAAAGATCTCGGCAAACGATCTAGTCACGGGATCTCGACACAAGGTCTTGGTCGAGGTCTCGATACGTCGACCTAATACGATGTCGATCTCGTCCTCAGGTGTTACAAAAACCGTGGGGTTGGTTTGTGTGTGTAGTATTAGCTTTTCTTGTTTTTAATTCTTGTTTTATGTTTTATTGAATGCTTGATTGTGATAAGGACATAGTAAGCAAGGACACTAGTGAAGCACTTCAAGGACTAGGAGGACCAATGACAAGGGCACGTGCCAAGAAAGCTAAGGAGGCCTTAAACCAAATGGTGACAACTATAATGGAAGCAAGGCCTAAACTAGAAGGAATAGAGCCCAAATTGATCAACTACTTGAGTCCACATGAAGGAGGGCTGGGCGTATGACATGCTGCCCATTTTTTTACTTGTTTATTTTTAATAAGTTGTAATAAAATGTGTGGGTGCAGAACATTTAATTAATTAGGCCTCAACACTTTAGTTTATTTTGCATGTGTGTTTATTTCAAATGGAGCAAGGGCTGCTACATGTGTTATGTGCTGCCTAAGCCCAAATGTTGAGCTATTTTTGTTGTTTTTGTTGGTTTGAATGATGATTGGGCTGAAGCATAAGGAAGGGCGCCATGGAGCTACAAAGGGGGGTGCAAGAGCACTTATTTGGTGTTAAAAGAAGCATATCTCAGATGCCTTTTTAGATACTTTGCTGAAGAATCAGTTTTGAGAGTTTTGTAACCACCATTCCATTAAGAGTAGACAAAGTCATAAATAGAGAGGTTACAAATTACCACCAAGAATAATGCTAGTTAAGTGGCTTGTTTCCTTCATTGTAAATTCAGCAAAGAGGATCCTTCCCTCTATATATATGTTGTGCCCAAATCAATAAAATGTTAGCTTGGAATTTTCAGATAATTGATACCTTGTGTATTGTTGAGAGTATGTCTCTCTTGGGTTCTTCATTGAACCTTCCCTTTTGATCTTATCAAGAAACCAAGTTTTCTTGTGGCGATCATTCCCCAAGACTTATCATTTCTTCTTCTTCTCCATAGAAGCAAGAGTGTGGCGCCTCCCCCATTTCTTTCTATTCCATCTTTTTCATTTCTTCTTTGTTCTAATTTCCTTATTCTGGTTCTTTACTATTCAGTCTTTACATTTCCTTGTCATTTAAATTCTTGCAATTTACATTTCATTGTCAAATTTATCATTTCCATTATATTATTGTGAATTGCAACTGAATTGCACAAGGATTGACAAACCATGCAAATTGGGAGTCATCAAGTGGTATCAGAGCAAGGTTCCGTTTGGACCAATTCTTGCTGTCATTTTTGTTCTTAGTATTAACATTGCAGTTTTTTGTCAAAAAAAAAAAATTGCAGTCCCTTCCTTATATTTTTTGTTTGGTTATTAAAAAAAAAAAGAGATAGAAATCTACAAAACAAAAAAAACACGAAAATTAAAAAAAAATGAAATTCTGGACTGTGAAGGAATTGTGTATTATATTCTTCTTGTGTATTATATTCTTCTTGCTTGTTGCCACACTCTTATTTCCTTTTTGTTTTTTTAAAAAAAATTGAGTTAGTTTGTTCCTTTCTCATACTTTCTTCCTTAGTATTGTTATTGCTTTCCTTAAGTCTTGTGTGTGTGTTTACCATTAGAATTTTTGTTTTCTTATGTGAATGAGGCTGGTTTCTTTAAAGAACTCAAAGAGGGCATTGAGTGAAAAAAGGCAAGAGTGCATATCATAGAAACAACCTAAATTGAGTGAAACACGAGTGGTAACAATTTTTTTTTTGAATGAAACATGTGAGTAGAGAGTGGTGAGGTCCTATTCTCTCCATTTTTTGTTTCTTTTGCAGAAAATTCATGGCTGAAAATAGTCCTCCACCGAGCCCAAGAACAACAGCTATACAGTTGCAAATAACAGCCTTGACTCAACACATGGAGAGGCTGATGCGCCAACAAGCAGATGACTTCTATGAAATACTTGATCAGTTGGAGAGGAATAAAACACCTAGACATTCTTCTCAGGGTGAAAGTGAAGGATCTGAAGGAAGGAGGCGTAGGGAGAGACATGAGAGGAGAAGGAGAGAAAATGAGGGAAGAAATAATAGAGAGGAAAGGTTGGGTGGGATAAAAATAAAAGTACCATCTTTTCAAGGAAAAAATGATCCAGAGGTGTATTTGGAGTGGGAGACAAAAATAGAGCAAATTTTTTCTTGTCACACCTTTATAGATGCTAAAAAGGTGCAGGTTGCTGCCCTTGAATTCACTGATAATGCCCTGGTGTGGTGGGATCAAACCTTGAAAGAAAGAAGGAGATTTGAAGAGCCACCCATTGAGACTTGGGAGGAGATGAGAAGAATCATGAGAAAAAAATTTGTACCTTCCTATTACCATAGGGAATTGTACAATAAACTTCAAAGACTCACCCAAGGGTCTAAAAGTGTTGATGAGTATTTCAAAGAAATGGAGATGGCCATGATACGAGCTAATGTGGTGGAGGAAAGAGAAGCAACTATGGCACGATTCCTACATGGCCTAAATCGTGACATAAGTGATGTGGTGGAGCTGCAACATTATGTTGAACTAGAGGAGTTGGTACACTAAGCCATCAAGGTGGAACAACAACTGAAAAGGAAAGGCCATACAAAGAAGAATCCTTCCACTTTCAACTCCCTAAGTTGGAAGAACAATCCAAAGAAGGAGGGTACCTCATCCTCCAAGGAGGCTACGGCTGACCCTAAGGGGAAAGCTATTTCTTCTTCTAATGATGTCTCTCCAAGTACTAAAAATCGTGATGTTAAGTGCTTCAAGTGTCAAGGCCGAGGACACATTGCATCACAATGTCCAACTAAGAAGGTGATGATCTTGAAAGACAACGGAAAATTTTCTACGGAGGCCTCATCCGAATCTGAAGAAGAAATTGAAGTGGAGAAGCCACTAGAAGGAGATTTGCTCATGGTGAGAAGAATGTTGGGAAGCCAAATCAAAGAGGAGGACACAAACCAAAGGGAAAACATCTTTCATACAAGGTGTTTGATTCAAGGAAAGGTATGTTCTCTAATAATTGATGGAGGGAGTTGTACTAATGTGGCTAGCACACGTTTGGTGTCAAAACTTAATTTGGAAACAAAACCTCACCCAAAACCTTATAAACTCTAGTGGCTAAGTGAAGCGGTCGAAATGACCGTAAACAAACAAGTTGAGGTTTGTTTTTCAATTGGGAAGTACCATGATGTTGTTTTGTGTGATGTGGTACCTATGGAAGCTAGTCACATGTTGCTTTGGCGGCTATGGCAATTTGATAAAAAAGCCACCCATGAGGGACACACAAATAAATTCTCATTCTTGCATAATGATCAAAAGATTACTCTTGTACCATTGTCTCCTAGAGAGGTGAGAGAGGATCAAAACAAAATGAGAGAAAACAAAGAGTAAGAGGAAAAAGAGAGAGAAAAGAAAGAAGAGGGCAAAATTAAAAAGAATAAAAATAGTGAGAAAAAAAGTGATGAAAAAGAGAGAAAAGAGAGTTTTCTTGCTACAAAAGGAGAGGTGAAGAGAGCAATTTTTTCACACCAGCCCCTATACTTGCTTTATTGCAAGGAATTTAATTTACTCTCTAACAATGCTGAAGGAAAAATTTTGCCAAGTGGAATTGAGTTTCTTTTGCAGGAATTTGAAGATGTGTTTCCAAAGGAGGTACCGTATGGTTTACCCCCTATAAGAGGAATAGAGCATCACATTGATCTCATTCCCGGAGCCTCATTGCCTAATAGGCCAGCATATCGTAGCAATCCTCAACAAACTCAAGAGATACAAAAGCAAGTGGAGGAATTGTTGCGTAAAGGGTGGGTAAAAGAGAGCTTGAGTCCTTGTCTTTGTCTGCAGTAATTTTGGTACCCAAGAAGGATGGTAGTTGGAGGATGTGCACTGATTGTAGAGCCATCAACAACATCACCATCAAGTATAGGCATCCTATTCCCAAGTTAGATGATTTGCTTGATGAACTATTTGGTGCATGCTTATTTTCGAAAATTGATTTGAAAAGTGGGTATCATCAAATTAGAATAAGGGAAGGGGATGAATGGAAAACTGCTTTCAAAACAAAATATGGTTTGTATGAATGGATGATTATGCCTTTTGGTTTAACTAATGCACCTAGTACTTTCATGAGACTAATGAACCATGTTTTGAGGGAATTTTTGGGTAAGTTTGTTATTGTATATTTTGATGATATCTTGATATATAGCAAAAACTTAGATGACCATTACAATCATTTGAGGGCTGTTTTGCATGTGCTTAGAAAAGAAAAATTGTATGCCAATTTGGAAAAATGCATTTTTTGTACAAATCATGTTATTTTCTTGGGCTTTGTTGTGAGTGCTGAAGGTGTGCATGTTGATGAGGGAAAAATTAAAGCCATTCAAGAGTGGCTAACCCTTAAAAATGTGAGTGATGTAAGGAGTTTTCATGGGTTAGCAAGTTTCTATAGGAGATTTGTGAAAGACTTTAGTACTTTGGCTGCACCTCTTAATGAAATTGTTAAAAAGAATGTTGGTTTTAAATGGGGTGAGAAACAAGAGCATGCCTTTGCTGTCCTAAAAGAGAGACCTACTCATGCACCCATTCTTACATTGCCTAATTTTGCAAAATCTTTTGAAATTGAATGTGATGCATCTAATGTTGGGATTGGGGCTGTTTTAATGCAAGAAGGCCATCCAATTGCTTATTTTAGTGAGAAATTAAATGGGGCTGCCCTTAATTATTCTACCTATGATAAGGAATTGTATGCCTTGGTAAGGCTTTGCAAACTTGGCAACACTATCTTTTGCCCAAAGAATTTGTCATTCATAGTGACCATGAATCCTTGAAGCATTTGAAAGGGCAAGGTAAGTTGAACAAGAGACATGCCAAATGGGTTGAGTTCCTTGAACAATTCCCATATGTGATAAAGCACAAGAAAGGTAAGGCCAATGTGGTTGCGGATGCACTTTCAAGAAGGTATGTCTTACTTTCTTCTCTTGAAACAAAATTGTTTGGTCTTGAACTTCTTAAAAAATTGTATGAAAGTTGTAACATCCCATTTTCGCAAAAGGTTTTCCTTGAAACTAGCCGTGTTTTTTTTTAGTGTAATACTTTAAACTGACAAACAATACCCGCTCTAAAATAAAACATAACCAACATCATATATATATGCATCATAGTAGTGTCAAGGATCAGAGTATTTCGCACGCAGGCGAATTCCAAAATATACAACAGTACATACTCAAAATAAAATACATCAGTCATATGAAAACCCTAAGACCTAGAGTTGACTCATATCTGTGATGCATCCTGGCAGCTCCTGTCAAAGGACTTAGGCCCAAAAGTCGTACTGTACAATATATAATAACTAGAGTCTAACCAACTGACTCTATCTAACTATGCTGGCCCATACGTAACCTAAGACGCTTGCGAGGGGGAAACCTCGCGCGATATGTCATCAACTCCGAGCTAGCAGGCCCCGATGCCTCTGAGGTATCCTCCTCCTCCTCGTCCTCACTCTCAATCACTACTCTATCTCTCGCCGTCCACTCCCTAATGGTCCTACACCCATTGATGGGGTCTCCGGCCGTAGGAATTGGAGGCAAGGGATAAGAGCAGTGAGGACAGTGAACACAAGATGAGGGAGGGCTACCCGCAGGTACAGCAGGTGTCTCCAATGAAGCTGTCGGAATAGCATGAGTAGTAGCAGTGAAGATGGGAGGAGTTCCAAAGACTCCAGTCGAAGGTGGATATGCACTCGAACTCGGTGTCATGGATGGATGTGAAGGGTCCACGAACGGATGGGTCACAATAGTCGCGGTCGTCGGTAGTGTAGTAAGTAAACTAGGTGGTACAAAGATGTGAATCGTCTTACTGCTGAAGCGTACAGCAGTAGAATACTCCCCGTCATCGTCGGTCTCCAAAACTAATCCCGTGTATGTCAAACGCCCAGAAATAGGATTGACGACCCACGCCGAAGGGGTCTTCCCCTGATGGAACTCATACGTCGTGCTCCCCATGTGTCTCATCGGGATCGGCAACATCTAAGTATCGGTCCCAAACATAACATAAAACAAAAAGAAATGCAAGGGTAAATTTCTTGTCCACGAGTTCATCACAGGCTAGTTGCAACAAACAAGATATATATGTATAGTACATCAGCATATCATTATATACGTAGTATACCTACATATAGGTCGCATACAATATCATAGCATACCAAATGTTTGCATATGAACAGGCAAATCAACAACAATTCAATGATCAATCATCACATATCAAGATGTGGTTAGTCATGTATGCCAATGCAGTATGACAAGTTTGTGTATACACCTGCAGCCTTGATAGGTCAGCAGTATGACGGGGACTACTTTCCCAAGGTCCGAACAATATAGCCTCTACTTTGGCTTACCACTACTTTGGCTTGCCTCTAATTAGGCAATGTAGGGATACCTCGTCTTTTGAAGTCGGTGAGACCAATCAAACGCTCCGAGTGTCGATGCTCAATGGTTAGAATACAAGATCAAATAATCAATGCAGATTGACAAACCTCACTCACTCTACTTAGTGAATTTTCATGCTTCCCAATATTGTATTACCTGCGTAAGGTTATACCAAATAATTTATTTATGGAATCATGTTGCCGGTTTGTGGAATCGCATCAGATTTACCGATGTAAATCGTCAACCAATCAATAATCAATCGTCGCACTATTACTTAACTTGTAACACAATAACAGTCCTTTCATGCTTTTGCACACTTCAATCAGTATCAGTTCAACAACAGAGTAAGCGTGATTTAAGACATTCAACAACAATCATAGTTGTCACACAAGATCAAATAGAGCAGGCCACTACACTTCACACAGCATCAGACATGTCAACATATTATGGCATGTTACTGCAGCACTCCAACACTTAGTGATACTACAATTACTACCACCAATATTCATTCAATCAACCACACAACAAACAAAGCAAAGAGCCTAAACTCATTATATAGAAATTTCCCTTACCTCGAACAAGCTCCAAATAAGGAATTTCCAACTCGTCGACAGCACGTACCTCGCTCGAACCTTAACAATACAACATAACAAAATTAGAACCAACAACTCAAGCCCTATGGCTCTAAGGGCAGCCACGACCTAGGTCCTAAAAAGACCTAAAAATCTAGCTAACTTAACCCATTTGGATCACACCTAATCATATATTACATTACAAGTTCAAGTCATGCAAAATTTGAAACTTTTCTTAAGTCTTCACACTTAGAAAAACTTAAAACCAAATCTTACCACTTACCAAATGAATAGTATTTTGTCAACTTTAAACCACATTTAAAAACCATAGATCATGCCATAAAAATTTTAGAAATAAGTTATATATAAGTTTAAGATAATCCTTAAACATAAGCTAAGTTTTTTTCCCAAAATCAAACTTCCTTGAATTGTTTTGTTAAATCAAATCCTAAATCAACTTTTACCACATTTTATAAGCATAAGACAACTTAAAACAATGCTTGAAACTTGCCTAAGTGCCACGGCCACAAAGGCTTCAAAACAACCCAAAATTTCAATTTTTCTTCCATTTCCAAAACATGCATCACACCACCTTTAGATCCTTTGACCTTAAACCAACTTCCACAACACTTAAAACACCTTGAAAACAATTTAAAACATCCTCTTAAATCATTATTAGGGCCACGGTTTCAGCCCCTATTTTTCACAAAATTTTTCTTTTCCAAACATCTTGTAATATGCATATATGACTAGTATCCAAACCTATCTAATCAAACTCATCAAAACTAACTCCAAAACCACAAAACTAAGTCAAGAACAAAGCTTAAAAGGGTGCTCAAGATTCGGCCAGCAAGGGTTAGGGTTTCATCCAAACTTAAAACACCAAAAACAAAGTGATTCATGGAAGGAAATAAGGAGTTATGAAGCTATACATGCCATACTAGCCAAAACAAGCACTAAAATTCAAAACTAGCTCCTAAAACCTTCAAAACCCATATTATGGAACCCAAGAGAGATGAGGAAAGATTTATGGAGCTTACCAAGAGTATGGATGATGATTGAACAAGGGTGGAGATGAAAGGAAGCAAAGATGCACACTTTAATCTTCAAAACTTCCAAAATCACAACTTCCTTTCTCTAGGTTTTTTTTCTTCAAGTTCTTCACTAATGGAAGATGAAATGGTGCTGGTGTGTAATGAGGATGAGGCCACGAAAAATCAGGGGTAAAATTGGAAGGAAAAGGTTCATTTAGTTAGAAACTAACTAACTAAGTCCTAAACCAACTAAACTAACTAACTACCATTTACTTAATTACCAATCACCACATGACACTTGTAAAATCAATCATTAAATCACATGTTCAGCTCCCCTAGTGGATTATGAACCACCCCTTCAGCCCTAGTGTCAAGATATTTTCAATTCGTCGCGTTATCGCTCAACCGGGTGCGCGGCGTTACGCGTATATTAGGGTTTTTGTACTAAAACTTCAAAATTAATACTAATAAATTACTATATAATTAAAAATTGTAAATCACTAAAAATATCCACAAAAATATTAGAATTTTTACCATGAATATCGTTTTCTCGTTTTACGCGCTCAGCGTCACCGTTAAGCGGTTCCTGGGCAATAGAAAATACCCTATATATTTTTTTATACCCAAAAATTCCCAAAAAATTCCAATAAATCATACATATTGTAAAATGCTTAAATCTCAAATTTTATAAAATTTGGATCACATTTGGGTAGGTTTCAGTCAAAACTAGCCCTATAGTTCAAATTCAGCGTTTTACGGCAGAATCCGAACATCGCAAGAAAAACCCTAAATTTGTAATAAGTAATAATCTCTATTATTCCTATCAAATAGAATAAATCTCAATAATACAAGTATCAACATAATTTTTATTAATCAAAAGTAGTATTAGAGACGATAGAAAACAGATAATTACTAAGTAATTAAACATAGAAAATTAGGGTGTTACAAAAGTGATCCGGACTTCTCTTCTAAATATTCTTCTTGTGAGCATGTTGCCCAAAATGGATACTTTAGGCATAATGATTATTTGTTTAAAGAGAAAAGATTGTCTGTGCCAAAAAGTTCCATTAGAGAATTGCTTGTGAAAGAAGCGCATGAGGGGGGACTAATGGGGCACTTTGGGGTTCAAAAGACTTTGGACATGTTGCAAGAACATTTTTATTGGCCCCACATGAAAATTGATGTGCAAAAATTTTGTGATAGATGCATTGTGTGTAAAAATTCCAAATCTAAGGTAATGCCTCATGGTCTTTATACTCCTTTGCCTATTCCTGATTTTCTTTGGATTGATATTTCTATGGACTTTGTTTTGGGGCTGCCTAGAACAAAAAATGACAAAGATTCTATTTTTGTGGTGGTTGACAGGTTTTCAAAAATGGCACATTTTATACCTTGCAAGAAAGTAGATGATGCTTGTCATGTTGCTGATTTGTTCTTTAAAGAGGTTGTGCGCCTACATGGCCTGCCAAGAACCATAGTTTCAGATAATGACACAAAATTCCTAAGTCACTTTTGGAGAACTTTGTGGGGTAAAGTGGGCACAAAACTGCTTTTCTCCACTACTTGTCATCCTCAAACGGATGGACAAACTGAGGTAGTGAATAGGACTCTTTCTACTCTTCTTAGAGCTGTCCTTAAAAAGAACCTTAAAATGTGGGAAGAATGTTTGCCTCATGTGGAGTTTGCATATAATAGGGTTGTCCATAGTACTACTCAATATTCACCTTTTGAAGTTGTTTATGGATTTAATCCTTTAACTCCTCTTGATTTATTGCCATTGCCTAACACTTCTCTTTTGAAGCATAAAGATGGAAAGGCCAAGGCCGAATTTGTGAGAAAATTGCATGAGCAGGTGAAAATGCAAATTGAGAAGAAAACTAAAAGCTATGCTAAACATGCAAACAAGGGAAGAAAAAGGATGGTTTTTGAACCTGGTGATTGGGTTTGGGTGCATATGAGGAAGGAAAGGTTTCCATTACAAAGGAAAAGCAAACTTCAGCCAAGAGGAGATGGACCTTTTCAAGTGCTATCCAAGATTAATGATAATGCTTATAAGATAGCACTACCCGGTGAGTATGGTGTTAGTGCTACCTTTAATGTGGCTGATTTGTCTCTTTTTGATATAGGTGATGAAGATTTCAATTCGAGGTCGAATTCACTTAAAGAACGAGGAGATGATAAGGACATAGTAAGCAAGGACACTAGTGAAGCACTTCAAGGACTAGGAGGACCAATGACAAGGGCACGTGCCAAGAAAGCTAAGGAGGCCTTAAACCAAATGGTGACAACTATAATGGAAGCAAGGCCTAAACTAGAAGGAATAGAGCCCAAATTGGTCAACTACTTGAGTCCACATGAAGGAGGGCTGGGCACATGACATGCTGCCCATTTTTTTACTTGTTTATTTTTAATAAGTTGTAATAAAATGTGTGTGTGCAGAACATTTAATTAATTAGGCCCCAACACTTAAGTTTATTTTGCATGTGTGTTTATTTCAAATGGAGCAAGGGCTGCTACATGTGTTATGCGCTGCCTAAGCCCAAATGTTGAGTTATTTTTGTTGTTTTTGTTGGTTTGAATGATGATTGGGCTGAAGCATAAGGAAGGGCACCATGGAGCTACAAAGAGGGGTGCAAGAGCACTTATTTAGTGTTAGAAGAAGCAATTCTCGGATGCCTTTTTAGATACTTTACTGAAGAATCAGTTTTGAGAGTTTTGTAACCACCATTCCATTAAAAGTAGACAAAGTCATAAATAGGGAGTTTACAAATTACCACCAAGAATAATGCTAGTTAAGTAGCTTGTCTCCTTCATTGTAAATTCAGCAAAGAGGATCCCTCCCTCTATATATATGTTGTGCCCAAATCAATAAAATGTTAGCTTGGAATTTTCAGATAATTGATACCTTGTGTATTGTTGAGAGTATGTCTCTCTTGGGTTCTTCATTGAACCTTCCCTTTTGATCTTATCAAGAAACCAAGTTTTCTTGTGGCGATCATTCCCCAAGACTTATCATTTCTTCTTCTTCTCCATAGAAGCAAGAGTGTGGCGCCTCCCCCATTTCTTTCTATTCCATCTTTTTCATTTCTTCTTTGTTCTAATTTCCTTATTCTGGTTCTTTACTATTCAGCCTTTACATTTTCTTGTCATTTAAATTCTTGCAATTTATAATTCATTGTCAAATTTATCATTTCCATTATATCATTTTGAATTGCAACTGAATTGCACAAGGATTGACAAACCATGCAAATTGGATAGTCATCAGATTGTGATCATGGATAATGTGAACCAACTATTCCCCATTTTCTTTGAAACCCTAGGCGCTAATCCTAGAGGAAAAAGGGGGTTTGGGTGATCATCTTATGAATCATGCAAACTAGCTTGTATTTCTTGCTTCTTATTAGTTATTATTGCCATTGTAGTTGTTAAATTTGATTTGAATCAAAGATTAGAAGTTTTTGGGTGAAAACCCTTGTTCTTGAGAATGCTTGGAAATAGGATTGGGACTTGATTAGGCTTAGGTTTTGGAAATGAATTGTTGTTTTGTGAAAGAATTTAAATATAGAATGAGGTTGTTAATTGGTTTGGATATTTACAATTTTTTTTTGTTGGGAAAAAGGGGAGTAAGGTCGCAAGCTTTAAGAGCTTGACGGGGGACTATTTTTGTGTTTCTTTTATATTAGTTGCATTAAATTGTGTGTAAGTTTTGGAAATTTTTGGTTAGTAGTTTTATTTGATTAAGGAGTTGTTTAATTTTAAAGGCTATGAAGCACTTAAGGTGAAATGGACTCTTTGAGATCCTAGAAACCAAGTGGAGCCTTGATTTAAGCCTCTTAGAAAATGAATTTTGGTACCTTTGATTTACATTAGCTATAATTGATGTGGTTAAGAATTGTTGTGTAAGTTTTGGATAGTAGTTTAATTGAATTAGAAGTATTTGATTTTCAAAGACGATGAAACACCTAAGGCAAGGGATTCCTTATGATCCAATGGCCAAAGTGGAGTCTTATTTCAAGTTGTGGTGGAAAGTATCAAATTTAGCATTGAATTATGTCTCAAATTTTGGAGTAAGTGAACTTAGTATTTGAAAACGTTGTTCTTTCCAACTTAGTGTATTATTTTAAAATGAGTCTTATGTTTAAAATTTTACCTTCTAATTGTTGTTAGTTTTTCAAGCCTAAGTGATTCTTCAAAAAAATAATAATTGTATTTCAAAGTTGGCACCAAAGTGTAGGTGATTTGGTTAGTTAAGAGGTTTGGGTTTTGAGAGCCTAAGGAATTAGAAACTAGTCTATGATAGGTTTGTACTAAGGTTAAATGTGTTGCTAGGACCCTTGAGGACGGTTCGTGCGGATTAGGATTGCGACGTGTTTAACACGTGGACTGCGGACTATCGGTAAGGGCTACCTCTAGTCAAGTTAGGATTTAAATTTATTTCGTACATCGAAGAAGTCTAAGAACCTCAGGGTTCGAAGTGAGGGTCTCGCACCCCTTCGATTTTTTTTATTGTAAGCTTTATATTGAACTGTTTGTGGGCTTGGCAAAAGTGGAAGGCGACTGCCCCCAACCCCCACACTTGTTTGACTACCTCCTTGCTAACTCCACCGAGTTGCAAAAGGACGAATTATGATTGATGCTATTGATTGTTGTGATGTGGTATTGTTGGATTGTTTTGTATTGATGGATTTATATGTGCTGTTGGATTGAAATGTATTATGGTGCGTGTATGCTTAAATCATGATTAAGATATATGTTGTGGATTTTATTGGATAATTGATGTAATTGATTATGCCATGATTGAAATATCAAATATGGTGATATATTCATTGGGGGTGGTTAAAGGCATCGTTGTGTCATGTCTTGTGGTAACGTCAACCTGTCTATCCTGGGTAATGGAAATGCCCATGGCTAAAGGAATTCAGGAACGTCGTTAAATTTTACCATCGCAGGGAAAAGCGTCGGTCTTGTACGTACAACTCGATATGCCTCTGGCGTATGGATTACAGAATTAAAACTGCACTGGCATATAGTTGCGTCAATAGGATTTTGGGGTGCATTCTTATTGATTATTTTGAGTGCCATTGATATGAAAATTTGTGTGAGCTCAATATTTGGTTTTGGATTGGCCGTATTAGTATAATACTATCTGCTATTACACATGATGTTGTAATTGTATATGTTTGTGTAAGAAGTTGACCCTTGTCCGTGGTTCCTTTGATTGATCATGGTAACCCAGACAAGGACGGACGTGGTGAAGATTCCGGCGATGACGACATCGTCGGAGGTGGCCTTTGGTTCTTCGAAAATGGAGATTCCCTCGGCTTGGAGTTCAGCCCCACTTCCGGCCGAGATGTATACTCAGGAGGTGTGTTAGAGACTTTTCATGTAGAAGGACTGACAATGATGCGGACGACCTGATGGAAGAGACTGAGGAGGACCCGTCAGAAGACTTGGGTAGTGACGTGTAGTGGTTGATTGTTGATGTCTGTCCCTTTTTATATATAGTTTCAGTAATGACCAGTCAGTCGGACTTATTAGCCTTTTATGATAATTGTTGGATAGGTCTTGAGGATGATCTTTTGGAGCAGCCCCTTGCATGGGTAACTGTCGGGAGTACCTCAGAAGTATGAATACTCTAGTCACGGTCCTCATACTTTCGATGTATCCCTTATCATGAATATTTATTTATTGTTTTGTGTATGTAGAACTTATCAGTGCATACTTTTTGGAAAGCTGTGTGTATGATTGTATTCAGTCGAATAGTTCCTTGTATTTAGAATTCCATCATGTTTCAAAAATGTTATGGATACTCTGGTTGTTTTTCGCGAAAGACTTTCGTTTATAAAAAGAAAACATTTTACCGAGTAACCTAGTTGCATTTAGAGTTCATCCTAGTTTAGTAGCGTTACGGGAATGGGGTGTTACAGAAGTGACATAAAGAGGCATTGTGCAAAGCTTCCAAGCTAGAAGATTATAAGCAACAATCAACATGTCTTTCCCATTAGCCAAGCTAGATTCTTCCCACAGGTCTGCTACTGCACAAAAATTATTTTCACTTTCCAAGATAAGGCTAGCAACCATTCTTCCGAACCTTAAATTTCCATGAGATGCACAAGCATTAAACATGATCCAAAATTTCCACCTTGAATTGCTCTTTCTACCTCATCCATATATCCACTACGATCCAGTATATCATTTATGCAAGAGAAATGATCCACACTTGACAAAATTCCATAATATTTCAACATCATATAAAATATAAAAGCAACTTCATCAAGTAAACCTGCATGGTTGTAATCTAAAAGGGATGTCGTAAAGGCAGACTGATCTAGGTTGATTCCAGTGACGAGTTACACTGCCTCAAAATAGCTCACCGCATCTTTGCCTTGTCCATGTTGTGTATAAGCAGATTTGAGAGCATTCCAAGAGAATGTATCTCTTCCCACTGTTGCGTTCAATGCTCTCAAAAACCTATCCAAAAATCTGGAGTTGGATGCATTGTCATCACGACATTATCCAAAGAAAATTTTGAGTCAGAACTATGTCACAATATGCAACTAAGAACCTATAGTGACTTATGGCTGAAAGGGTAAAGAAAATGCTTAAAAAAAGATTGATGAAATTGGCAAGTGGCTTGAGTTGTGCCTTAAGTAATGCAGAGAATTGTTCTAACCATTTCTGTGGGCAATCATCTATCAAGAACCAATATATGATACTAATCCAAAATATCAAACTGTTATGGGGAAGATCAGAAAATATTTGAAAGGCACAATTTATATTTCCATGTCTACAAAATAATGCATTCAAAACTTCAACTCCGTTAAATCCATTTTTACACAAGAAGGATAAGGTCATACCCATGATGTGCAAAGAATGTGATGCAACTAGTAGACTTCTATAATTCAAAGGCTCCAAAGAACACAAACTCAGCATGCTGGAAAAAATGTAATTACCAGGCTTAACTTCCATCCGATGCATTTCTTTGAACAACTCATAAGCAACATCTTCTTGCTCATTATCCTTGCCTCCAGCAATGATGCCCATCCAGACAGTCACGTGGCACTTCGGCATTTGTTCAAACATTTGGAAGGCAGTGAGCCGCGTTGAATGGGAACCAACATTTGGGTATAGACTTGTCGCGAAACCCCTTTGGTAGTCGCTGCTAGAGATCGTTTGAGTGATGTAACGAGAAGCGATCCATCCAATAGGGTTCGTTTTAGCTTTTCCCAATCCATTTCTGGATTTGCTTCTCTCAAGTTCCTTACCCAATTCCAGGACATGTTCTCCACAGAGATTGGTGCGAATTTCATCAGCATCCTCAAATGGGTCTCACATTTTGTGAAATCGGGAAAGTTGGAGTTCGGTGTTTCCAGCTGTGGAGGAGCATTCAGCCAATGAGTAAACGCATATTTTGCCTCTGTTGATGACCCATCCTTCTCCATCGATGAATCTGGTGTCTGTAGATTCAGAGGGGGCAGTGGTGGAGTTGGATGGGTGGAGACTTCCGGGAACGGCGAGACTGAATCGGCAACGGTGATGAAATTGCTCCATTTGGAAATGAGCTTATGTGATTGCGTTGTTTTAGCTTCAATCTCTATTGGAGCGAAGAACATGTGTTCCGAAGTAGGATCTGCAATGGGGTTGTCTATAATCTGCAATTTCTGCGTGTCGTAGACATTGGCCATTGACAGATCGAACGAAATTGGAACTGAATCGCTCGGGACTGGTGTTTTGGTCGGAACTGTGTTTATGGTTGTGGTTGTAGTGGAGGTGCTGAGATTTAGCGGTTGATTCTCGTATTCTTCATGCTTGGGTTCCTCCTAATCTTTCTCCATCACAACGATCCGAATATTCTTATGGGTCGCTTGGTGTTCCAAAGTGAAAGGTTCATCACATAAAATACATAAACTCATTTCCATCTTGTCAGCCAATTCTAAAGCACTCAAAATCCTGTTGGCAGAGAGAAGATCGACTTTGGACTCCATGGAAAAGCACCAGGTCGATGCTTTGACACCAATTGTGACAGAAATTGAATATTAGGGAGAAAATCCAAAAGATCCAACACTCACAAGCAGAGAATTCAACAGATTGAATAAATTTTGGTGCAAAATAAGCAAATAATAGTAAATTTTGTATTCAGAGTTGATAGTAGAGAAAAGAAGATATTTTGTGAAAATGTTGAATGATTCCAAATGAGGCACAAGGCCTTGCTAAATTAAACCATCAAAGGCTAAAAGTGTAAAATGACCCAAAGACAACACTTGGCTTAAAATAAAGTAAAAACATAACATAAGGTAAAAGTAAAAACTGAGGCTTAAAATATTACCGCATAATAACACTGTAACATCTTCTTCTTGGAGAAGGCATGTCAATCTTTGCTTTTTCTTAAATCTGTTTGGCAGCATTGGCTTGAGATGTTTGGGTAGTATTGTTTGAACGGAAACAATGATTTTTCAAAAGACAATTTGAACTTTGTGTTGGAGTTATTGAAACTCATAATGTGTTTCTTGGGGTGTGATTTCTACTGTGTTCGACGCAATGTCGGAGTTAATTTCTAGACTTAATTTATGGGCGTGAAACTTGGAATGTATCTATGTGAACCTAGATGATTTTAGATTTTAATTCTCACAAGTGGGTAATCATGGTTGTTAAATGGTGTTGGAGAAGATGAACCCTAAAAGAGGAAGAAGATCAACATATCAATTGTGTTTTTAATAAAAAAATTAAATAAAAAATGATGACTCATCACCACCGTAATGTTCACATCAACACCGTAACAGAGACATAAGATCTCACGTTGAAGTTGCATTTCTCTGATCATGCCTCATCATCACACTGCCACCACTTCCGTGGTGGCTCCTCTGCATCCGAATGATCCGAATCAGAATATGATGAGCCCTTACTATGTGCATCCGAATCACTTGGCGTTCTAAGAAACAAAGCACAGTTGCAAGATCAAGTTCGGAGGCTGAATATCGTGCTTTGGCTATAGCCACTTGTGAATTGCAATGGTTGCAATACTTGTTCACTGATTTGGGTATCACCTCCACAAAGCAACCAGTGCTATATTGTGATAACAAAAGTGCTTTTCATATTGCTGCAAATCCGGTTTTTCATGAACGCACCAAACATCTCGAGATAGATTGTCACGTCGTTCGTCAAAAACTCTGCACTGGTCTCATGAAGCTACTGCCCCTATCCTCGGCTCACCAAGTTGATGATTTGTTTACTAAGGCTCTTCTTCCACAACCGTTCTTTTACCTTATCTCCAAGCTTCGGATGTTAAACATTTATCAGTCCTCAACTTGTGGGGGGGGGGTAACAGAGTAGTAGTATAACAGAGTAGTAGTTACCAGAGTTAGTTGTATGGTTGTTAGACAGTTATATTTGACTCTAGTTAGTTAGACGGTTACCATTTCCATATGTAAATACAAATAGACAGTGATGTACTTTTCAGAATTACTCCCTCCGTTTTCGTTTATAAGCAAAAGTCACTTTTTACATTCATTGAAAAATATATGTATCTGGTCAATATCAGATACATACATTTTTTAATGAATGTAAAAAGTGACTTTTGCTTATAAACAAAAACGGAGGGAGTAATTCTATCAATCAATGAGATAGATTCATTTCAGTTTCTCTTGTTTCTTCTCTTCCACAGCTCTTCTATGAGCTTCTTCTTCATATGAGAAACTTAAAAGACCAACTTAAAAAAAAAAGTCGAATTCAAAACTTTAAATTAAAGAATCCCTAGAATAATTTTGCCTTTTGTTTTTAACATGCACGTGTGCAATGACAGTACATATGATTTAGCACCGTCGTTATTATACTGATATAAAATGTATATTATCCAACTTTTTTAAAAGTGTATTATTAGGTTCCATTAAAAAAAAGGGTATTATTGGTTAGGCGTAGATGCTACACGGAATCTTGGGGAAAAAATTAAACGTAAATATTCGGATCGATTATTTAGTTTATAGCTTTCATCCTGTCCGAAAAAAGCTTGAAGCTTTCATGAGTGTATTTTTTTCTATTTTTTTTCAAGTGGTTATATACATTAACAAGTTGAGTTTTTTTTTTTTTTTTGACTAAAATAACAACTTGAGTTTTAGAGAGAAAGCATCCGGATTAAGGAATAGACTATTGTTTTGTTTTGTTTTGTTTTTCTTTCCCATTCATCAAAAAAAGACTATTGTTTTGTTTTACGATAAATGAAATATATATTTGTTTTTAAAAAGAACTTTAATTTGTAAAGTGTTTCTTTATTAGTACACTTTAAGAAATACGTATAGAACTGCTGGATAAATTATAGAAAATGAAGGTAATAAAGGTTAATATTATTAATGTTCCTTCTAAAATAATTAAGGTACTGAATCCTATTTTAATTTTCCAATCTATGTTATAAAGACCGAGGACGTCAATAAAATCCTTTCAAAAATTTAACAGTTAAAAAATTTCAATTATGAGTATGAATTTTTTAAACGATTATTAATTTAATGATGTGTTGACTTATCATCATCATCATAAAAAATGTCAAAATTGTACTTAGACAATAATAGTCAATTTTTTTTTATAATTAGACAATATAAAATTGAATGATGATAATGAAATACATAATTGTTCTGTGCAGAGAACTCGAATCTGGCCGGAGTCGCTGAGATCACCGTGAGCTGGTTCAAGTGACGACGGAGAGCAGAGGTAGGTACCTACAAAGGCACTTCGACGATCAAGTCGGTTACTCTTTCAAATGAGGTAAGCGTAACATAATGAATGCGTACCTTGTTTTCTCTGGGTCCCCCTTTTATATGGTTCGTTTCGAGCTCGGGTATGTAACACCCCATTTTCCGGAGCGCTTTCACAAAAGGGTTTTCTTTGCAAACAATATATATATATATTTTTTTTCTTTTCCAAACAATAACTGAAGCGTAACAACTTTACAACGACGGATAGTAAAATCGGATAACAACCACTAATATAATAAAACAGATACTCTCATATATATATATATATATATATATATATATATATATATATATATATATATGCATCACAGCAACTGTCATAGATCAGAGTGTGTTGTACGCATGTGAAGTTCAAAATATACAGCAATACAGACCTAAAATAAAATACATCAATCATATGAAAGTCCCGAAACATCTGGAGTTGACTCATATCTGTGATGTACCCTGGTAGATCCTCTCTAGGGATTAAGCCCAAAAAGTCATATTGTACAAAATAATAAGCTAGAGTCTAACAGAATGACTCTATCTATCTATGCTGGCGCGAAGGTAAACCTAAGATGTTTGCGAGGTGGAAACCCCGCACGAAAGGTCGCAGTCTCCGAGCTAGCAGGTCCAGTCGCCTCGGAGGGATCCTCTTCCTCCTCATCCTCGTCCTCACTCTCAATCACTACCCTATCCCTAGCCAACCACTCCCTGGTCGTCTTGCGCCCATCTATTTGGACTCCGACCATAGGGGTCGGTAGCGAAGGATACAAACAGTGAGGACAGTGAGTACAGAACGAGAAAGGAGTACCCTCAGGCAGGGCAGATGTCGTCGCAAAGCCAGTAGCAACAGCCGCTGTAGTAGTAGTAGTAGTAGTAGTAACGATGGGAGGAGTAGTAGGAACTCCAGTCAAAAGTGGAATAGTACCCGTACTTGGAATCAAAGTAGGATGAGGAACGCCCATACCAACCAACACAGGGGTTAGATCACAATCCCAAGAGAAAGGTCATCAAACGGAGACTATAACATCTCAAATTTTTAGAAAAATTTAGTCACGCGGTATATTAAATTCTCGATAAATTTAATTTACGTGACACTTGGAATTTTCTTATTACTTTTACAGAAATACCTTTAGGTGTAAAATTACCATTTTACCCTTACTACTTTTATGAAATTACCAAAATACCCTTAATTTAGGAAATCCCATTTTTATCCTTAATAATTGTAAATAATTACCAAAGTATCCTTGAAACTTCTAGAATATTTGAAATTACTATTTTGTCCTTAATAGTTTAGATAATTACCAAAATGCCCTAGAAATTTCTAGAATATTTGTAATTACTATTTTACCCTTACTAATCTTTTTAAAATTACTAAAAAGCCATTAAATAATTAAATGACTATTTTACCCTTTTCTATAAAAAATTCCATTTGCATCCTAAACTTTGTTAATTGACCTTAGTTAACTGATTATGTGATAAGTATATAAAATTAATGGCAAGAATGATGAGTCATGGTCCTGAATAAAGATTGACCAAAGATATTTATCTAATGGTGAGGTGTCAATAGGTTGTGATTTAATTAGGATGGATAAGATCTGATTTGATTTACTAAAGATTTGGATAAGAATGAATGATGTGTCATTAGATAAGTATGAATAAACTGGTGGCTAAGAATAAGCTAAAATAAGATTGATGAGTTGGATGGATAAGTAAGAATTATCTTTGTGGTTAATATCAATCCAAGTAGCACCATAATTATTGGACAAATGTCTTAAAGATAAGGATGGATTAATATGTGGCTTGTAGTGAATTAAGATAAGGATGGACTCTTAATTCCATAGGAACTTGACAAGTGTCCTTAAGGATAAGTATGCTTAGGTGTCTTTGGATAAGATTGCTACTAATGGATAAGGATGCTTAGGTGTGTGGATAAGAATGAGTAGAAGATGTGGCTAGCATTAATGTTTAGGTGTCCTAATGGATAAGATTGGTGACTAAGCAATGACTAGGATTAGGATAAGCTTGGACCTTCTTGTGGCTAGAAAATAATCAAGATAAGAATGGTAAGTCATAAAGGACAAGTATGAATTTTTGTGGCTAGTATTGATCCAAGATGCACCACAAAATGATGACAAGTGTCTTTGTAGATAAGCATGTATGGTTGGATGGATAAGGATAGATTAGTGTAGATAAGGATGGATGATGTGGAGATAAGAATGGATGGTGTGGATAGGATAAGAATGGATTAATGTGTGTAGCTAGAATTAATAGAACCACAATTATTTGACAAGTGTTCTAATGGATAGGATTGATGAGTCATTATGGATAAGTTTGAACCTTGATACCACAAGAATGTGACAAGTGTCTTAACGATATGGATGGATGGATATGTGGCTAAGAATGAATTAAGATAGGAATGGTGAGTCATCATGGATAAGCATTAACCTTTGTTTGACAAGTGGCACCACAAGAAAGCAACTTGTGTCCTCGTTTTACATATAAATAGAAGGCAACACCTTGAGTAATTCATAAGTCCCAAATTGTAGAAGTCTTAGAGAGAGAAAAGCTCTAGAGTTCTAGAGAGAGAAAATGAGAGAAAATTCATCATCCTTTCCTTGTGTTAAAAATCGTGAGATGCTCCTTCCTTTGTGATCATCTTTAGCTTGTTTTCTTCTACTTCTCGAGCTAGAGATCTTGTGTTTAAGAGTGTGTCAATGCTTGAGTCAGAAATCAAGAGAGTTTGTGAGAATTTTTCCTTCCTTCCTTGCTATTGCCGTGACCCATAGAGCTTTTTGGGTTTGTGTTCGTGAGTCCGTGGTGGTGGTTCAGTGTCCGCTCGTGGTTCAAAGTACTCTGAATTCCAGGTAGGAGAAAGAATGCACTTTCATTGGGTTATGTGTAGTAGAAATGATTGTTTGGCATGTGTAGGGTGACCTAAGCCCTACTAGAGGTTGATGTCAGTAACACCTAAGGATAGGGGTTACGATGTGCCACATCTAAGGATAGGCGTGGTTGACCCATCAACCAACTTAGGATTTATTATTATTAAATCTGACTGTCTGATAGATATGCTTATTTGTGAATTATGCTGTATTTGTCACATGAGGATAGAAACATGCCTAGGATTGCTTTATGACATGCATGTTGAATATGTGAGTTATAATTTATGTGTTAACATGTGAAATTGAATATTTATAAGATGCTGTGTAAAATGATGTATTACTTAAGTATTGCATAACATGAAACAAGTTTGGGTATGTGAGCATAACATAATGTGAGGCATATGATTATGAGGTGTTGGAGGCATGAACATGATATTGCATTAGCAACCACTCCATTCTTGACGGGAATCTGATGCGGAGAGAATCCCTAACGGGAATGGGGGATATCTCGCCCAGTAGGTTAGATCCACTCTGTTCCCTATCGGGAAAGGGGAAACGGACGTCCCTATCGGGAAAGGGGGAGGAGGATTCCTATCGGGAAAGGGGAATACCTCGTGGACTAGGCTAGTGTCGCCCCGTCTCTATCGGGAATGGGAGGCGGGAGTCCCTATCGGGAAAGGTGGATGGCAACCTAATGGAAAGGGGGTTCGCCAATACGTATTCCTATCAGAAATGGGGAGTACAGCGACAATAGTAAAGAAAAGATGCCATGATGCACAACTCATTGAGAGACATGGGGTAAGTGGAAGAGGGTAGCTAGATTCTATTTATTATATATGTGATTATTTGTGCAGATTGTCTTACTATCATTCTACTTATGCATTTCCCGCTTTTTAATGGATGTGTTGTTCTTATCTCCCTGTGTTTGCATGCTTGTGTATATATTTTATTTCTATATTAGACTCTCTTGAGGAAGATGCAGCAGCAACTCTACCCAATGAAGCAGTTCTTGGAGAAGCTGTTAATGATGGAGCAGGCCCCGAAGATCCATGTTTAGGAGAGTTTTGAGTCATAGGCAAGCTGGATTACAGAGTGGGAACTCTCAGCATCCACCTTGCTGATGTTTATGCAATTTCTTTGGCCAGGAGTCTTGTTTTGATGTTTTGCTTAGTTTTGCTATGGTTAGATGAGGCGCAGTTTAGCCTCATAGGTTTATATTTTGGATAATATTATTGTACTATTTACACTACGCTTACTTGTGCACTCTGATCAGTTAGGCCACACTGATGAAGCTATCTTTTGAGAAAACCTATTTACATATTTTATGACACTAGTTACTTCATTGTGACACGTCGTTGTCTTATTTATGCCTTCAATTTTAATCCCTTTATATTTTTATACGCGTTAATTATACGGGTTAGGTTAATTATGCAGAATAAAGCATGAATAGGACAGCGGGGTGTTACATTTGTGGTATCGTGAGCAGGCGATTCTAACCTGATCATGTGAGGTCATTTAGGATGTTAATTCTGGCCGAGTCTAGTCGTATTCCCACCGAATATGACTATCTTTAGAAGTTGGGTAGAGTGTCCGTGTTATCTTTATTACCTTAAATAAAGGTGACCAGTTATCAATTCATAAGATATATGACATATATTTCTATGATTCTTTATATCTTATGAACCTCGAGCAGATGATTTCTTTCCTAGACTTCATGGCTCGTCGCGGTAGACCAGTGCGTGAGAAAGTAAGCGAAGCATGACGTGGGAATGGTGCAGGACGTGGTGGTGCAGGATGAGGAGAAGGAGCAGGTGTAGGCAGACCTCAGGCTACGAGGAGAGTATTTACTGTGAGGGGAGCTAAGTCCTCTCAATTGCCGAATCTGATACAGGGTAGGTACCTATTCTCTGGTAAACTCTTATCAGTGTTGTTTGACTCTGGGGCTACCCATTCTTTCATTTCACTTGCATGTGTGGATCATTTGAAATTTCCTGTTTCCTTTTTACTTTGTAAACTGGTAGTTTCTACTCCTACTAGTGATCCTTTAACTACTGTTTCTGTTTGCCTTAAATGCCCAATCACAATAGAAAATAGGAATTTCTTAGTAGACCTTGTTTGCCTACCTATGCAAGACTTAGATATTATTCTAGGAATGGACTGGCTTGTCGCTAACCACATTTTACTAGATTGTTCCCATAAGTCCCTTACTTTTCCTGAACAACCTTGTATGGTATCTACCAATGAAAGTCAATTTACCTCTAGTGGTAACTCTCAGAAGTATGTGATGTTATTTTCTATGGAAGCTAAGGACACTCCTAGCATTGACTCTTTGCCTGTAGTACGAGAATTTCCAGAAGTATTTCCAGATGATATCCCAGGATTACCCCCAGAAAGAGAGGTAGAATTTGCTATAGATCTTATCCCCGGGACTAGACCGATATCCATAGCACCCTATAGGATGTCCCTAGCTGAATTAGTAGAGTTAAAGTCTTAATTGGATGACTTAACCAAAAAAGGATTTATTAGATCCAGTGTTTCATCATGGGGAGTGTCGGTGCTGTTTGTGAAGAAGGATGATGAATCTACAAGGATGTGCATTGATTATAGGTAACTAAATCGGGTTACGATTAAGAACAAATACCCTTTGCCTAGAATAGATGACTTGATGGATCAATTGAAGGGAGCGACAATATTTTCAAAAATTGATCTGAGATCTGGTTATCATTAGATTAGGGTCAAGAAAGAAGCTATTCCTAAGACTGCCTTTAGATCTAGATATGGACATTATGAGTACTTAGTTATGCCATTTGGTGTGACTAACGCTCCGGCAGTATTCATGGATTACATGAATCAGATCTTTAGACTGTTCTTAGACAAATTTGTAGTCGTCTTTATTGATGACATATTGATTTATTCGCGTACCGCAAAAGAGCATGTGAGCATCTTAGAACCATACTTCAGATTTTGAAGGACAGATAGCTTTATGGTAAACTGTCAAAGTGTGAGTTCTGGCTTGAAGAAGTGCAATTTCTTGGACATGTGATCAATAGGGATGGAATTGCTGTAGATCCCTCGAAGGTAGAAGCTGTCACTAAGTGGGAAAGACCCAAAACTGTGAGTGAGGTTAGGAGTTTCCTTGGATTGGTCGGATATTATAGAAGATTCATAGAAGGATTCTCGAAGATAGCCTTACCAATGACCCAGTTGACGAGAAAGGAGAACCCTTTCGTGTGGTCTGACAAGTGTGAAGAGAGTTTTTAGGAATTAAAGAATAGGTTGACCACATCACCTGTGTTAGTCTTACCTGATCCCTTAAGAGAATTTGAAGTATATTGTTTTGCATCTTACCAAGGGTTGGGTTGTGTTCTAATGCAAGGAGGGAGAGTTGTAGCTTATGCGTCAAGACAACTAAGGATTCATGAACGAAACTACCCTACCCATGATCTTGAGCTTGCAGCCATTGTTTTTGCATTGAAGATTTGGAGGCACTATCTTTACGAAGCTAAGTTCACGGTATTTAGTGATCATAAAAGCTTGAAATACCTGTTTGACCAAAAGGAGTTGAATATGAGACAACGACGGTGGATGGAGTTTATTAAGGATTATGAGTTTGAGCTGCAATACCATCCAGGAAAAGCTAATGTTGTAGTAGATGCTTTAAGTAGGAAATCCCTACATGTGTCAACTTTGATGATCAAGGAGTTGGAGTTGGCAGAACAATTCAGAGACCTGAATTTGGGAGTCCAGTTGTATAAGAACAAGATATGTTTGGGGCAGCTTGTAGTGACCAATGAATTTTTGCGAGAAGTAAAGGAGAAGCAAGGACTTGATGATCAGTTGGTTAAGATAAAGAATTCGATGAAGGATGGAGAGACTTCTAAGTTTAACATCAAGGCAGATGGAGTGACAAGGTTTGGAGACCGAGTTTGTGTCCCTCATGACACCGAACTTCGGAGGATGATTTTGGAAGAAGCCCATAGGAGTAAGCTTAGTTTTCATCCGAGCACCACTAAGATGTATCAAGACTTGAAGAAGATGTTTTGGTGGCCTGGTATGAAAAAGGACATAGTAAACTTTGTTTTGTCTTGTCTGGTGTGTCAAAAAGCTAAGATTGAGCATAGAATGCCAGCAGGATTATTGCAATCTTTGGATATTCCCGAATGGAAGTGGGATGGAATAGCAATGGACTTTGTAGTAGGATTACCAAGAACACCTAAGAAGTTTGATGCAATATGGGTAATCATTGACTGATTGACCAAGAGTGCTCATTTCGTTCCAATCGGAGAGAAGTATCCTTTGGAGAGGTTGGCTCAGATTTATGTCAAGGAAGTTGTCAGGTTGCATGGTGTTCCATCGAGCATCATCAGTGATAGAGACCCTAGATTCACGTCCAGGTTCTGAAATGAATCGCAACAAGCTTTAGGGACTATGTTGAGATTAAGTTCAGCTTATCATCCTCAAACGGATGGTCAGTCAGAACAAACAATTCAAACCCTAGAAGATTTGTTGAGAGCTTGTGTGTTGGACCAAGTGGGGAATTGGGATGAATTTTTACCTTTAGTGGAGTTTTCTTATAACAACACTCAAGTATAGGTATGGCGCCTTTTGAGGCATTGTATGGAAGGAAGTGTAGAACCCCGTTGTGTTGGTTTGATGAGTCATTATGGATAAGTTTGAACCTTGATACCACAAGAATGTGACAAGTGTCTTAACGATATGGATGGATGGATATGTGGCTAAGAATGGATTAAGATAGGAATAGTGAGTCATCATGGATAAGCATTAACCTTTGTTTGACAAGTGGCACCACAAGAAAGCAACTTGTGTCCTCGTTTTACCTATAAATAGAAGGCAACACCTTGAGTAATTCATAAGTTCCAAATTGTAGAAGTCTTAGAGAGAGAAAAGCTCTAGAGTTCTAGAGAGAGAAAATGAGAGAAAATTCCTCTTCCTTTTCTTGTGTTAAAAATCGTGAGATGCTCCTTCCTTTGTGATCATCTTTAGCTTGTTTTCTTCTACTTCTCGAGCTAGAGATCTTGTGTTTGAGAGTGTGTCAATGCTTGAGTTAGAAATCAAGAGAGTTTGTGAGAATTTTTCCTTCCTTCCTTGCTATTGCCGTGACCCATAGAGCTTTTTGGGTTCGTGTTCGTGAGTCCGTGGTGGTGGTTCGGTATCCGCTCGTGGTTCAAAGTACTCTGAATTCCAGGTGGGAGAAAGAATGCACTTTCATTGGGTTATGTGTAGTATAAATGATTGGTTTGCATGTGTAGGGTGACCTAAGCCCTACTAGAGGTTGATGTCAGTAACACCTAAGGATAACGGTTACGGTGTACCACATCTAAGGATAGGCGTGGTAGACCCATCAACTAACTTAGGATTTATTATTATTAAATCTGACTGTCTGATAGATATGCTTATTTGTGAATTATGTTGTATATGTCACATGAGGATAGTAACATGCCTAGGATTGCTTTATGACATGCATGTTGAATATGTGAGTTATAATTTAAGTGTTAACATGTGAAATTGAATATTTATAAGATGCTGTGTAAAATGCTGTATTACTTAAGTATTGTATAACATGATACAAGTTTGGGTATGTGAGCATAACATAATATGAGGCATATAATTATGAGGTGTTGGAGGCATGAACATGATATTGCATTAGCAACCACTCCATTCTTGACGGGAATGTGATGTGGAGAGAATCCCTAACGGGAATGGGGGATATCTCGCCCAGTAGGTTAGATTCACTCCATTCCCTATTGGGAAAGGGGGAAACGGACGTCCCTATCGGGAAAGGGGGAGGAGGATTCCTATCGGGAAAGGGGAATACCTCGTGGACTAGGCTAGTGTCTCCCCGTCTCTATCGGGAAAGGGAGGCGGGAGTCCCTATCGGGAAAGAGGGACGGCAACTAACAGAAAGGGGATTCGCCAATACGTATTCCTATCGGAAATGGGGAGTACAACGATAATAGTAAAGAAAAGATGCCATGATGCACAACTCATTGCGAGACATGGGGTAAGTGGAAGTGGGTAGCTAGATTCTATTTATTATATATGTGATTATTTGTGCAGATTGTCTTACTATCATTCTACTTATGCATTTCCCGCTTTTTAATGGATGTGTTGTTCTTATCTCTCTGTGTTTGCATGCTTGTGTATATATTTTATTTCTATATTAGAGTCTGTTGAGGAAGATGCAGCAACAGCTCTACCCAATGGAGCAGTTCTTGGAGATGCTGTTAATGATGGAGTAGGCCCCGAAGATCTATGTTTAGGAGAGTTTTGAGTCATAGGCAAGCTGGATTACAGAGTGGGAACTCTCAGCATCCACCTTGCTGATGTTTGTGCAGTTTATTTGGCCAGGAGTCTTGTGTTGATGTTTTGCTTGGTTTTGCTATGGTTAGATGAGGCGGTTTAGCCTCATAGGTTTATATTTTGGATAATATTATTGTACTATTTACACTACGCTTACTTGTGCACTCTGATCAGTTAGGCCATACTGATGAGGCTATCTTTCAAGAAAACCTATTTACATATTTTATGACACTAGTTACTTCACTGTGACACGTCATTGTCTTATTTATGCCTTCAGTTTTAATCCCTTTATATTTTTATACGCGTTAATTATACGGGTTAGGCTAATTATGCAGAATAAAGCATGAATAGGACAATAGGGTGTTACAGAGACGTCTCAGCATGTATAAACGGAGCAGGTACAACAAGTAGACTAAGAGGAATATAAAATTGAATTCTCTTGCTACTAAACCGAACAGCAGTGGAAAACTCATTATTGTTGTTAGTCTCAATCACCATCCCGGAATGAGATAAGCGTCCGAAAATGGGATCGACAGCCCACGCTGATGGTATCTTCCCTTGTGGGAATTCATACGTCGTGCACCCCACATACCTCATGGGGATCGACATCATCTCAGTAGTGAATCCGAAACATAATCATGAAGCAAAATAAATGCAAGGGTAAATTCCTTGTCCACAAGTTTATCACAAGCTGTGTTGTATGCAAACAAGATATATATATATATATATATACACACACATAATACAACGACATGCTTTATATATATATACACACACACACACATATACATACTTAATAAACCGCATCATCAGGGTATATCAAGCATTTCATGTGATCAGACAAAGCAATCCATAAATTCATCAAAGAATTCATCACATATCATAAATGTGGTTAGCTATGCATGCCAATGCATTATGAACAAGTTGTGTATACACTTGTAGCGTTAAAGAAGGACAACAATCGACGAGGAACTTATTTTCTATGTCCGAACAAAATTCCCCTACCAAGGGTATTACAATCTAATTGCAACCGCATTAGAATGTTTTGCCATTCATAACCACTAGTCACCAGAAGGACCTTTGGGTCTGGCTAAAACGACTACCCGCCATTTTGGAATTCAACATAAGATTTCCAAACGCTATGAGTATCGATGCTATGGTTAGTATGTATCAAACCAATTCTTTGGTACGACCCACTCACCATAAGGAGTATCCGAGAGATATTTTAATTAATCAATACGGACTCAAATCTCTCAACGTAGTGAATTTTGAATCTCAGTTTTTTTTATTTCACACCTAAGTGATATCGTGTCAGAAATAGCTCTTTAGCTTTAGGTCTTTGGTATCCTATTTATGCCAAAGAATGCATTAAAGGAATTCCCAGGAAAGAGAGGCGGTGCGAACACTCTTAATTACCAAGTATTTCCTAGCCAGAATTTTCTAGACGCATTATTTAACTCAATCGTTTTCACAAATTGCACTGATTACTCAAGTTCTTTTATAATGTGGTTCCATTGAAAAATTCTTTGGAAGCTTTGGCTAGTTTTACTAAAAAACCTCTCGCTTACTTTTAAGTCAAAATGCCTTTAACATTTCATTTATGAAATCTTAACTCAACTTGTGGAATCGCATTGGATTTACCGTTGTAAATCGTCAAACCAATTTATAGTCGATTGTCGCAATATTAATTAAATCATCATCAACATCATTATTATGCATACTTTGATCAAATCAAGTCCAACTAAATCAAACATACATGATTTTAAGGCACACAATACAATTCAGTCTCGTCACGCAAGGCCAAATCAATCATAGCAATTCATGCTATCATATAGTAATACTACACATATTATCACACAATTAAACAATCAATCAAACCTCACAACGAACATGGCGAAAAGTCTAAACTCATTATTTAAAAATTTCCCTTACCTTGAATACGCTCCAAAGAAGTAAATTCCAAAGCATCGTCGTGTCGTACATCGCACGAACCTTAACAACACAAACTTGATTTAATTAGAGCAAAAACTCAATTCCTAAAGCCCTACGACAGCCACAGCTTAGGGTCTCTAAAGACCTAAGAATTACTCACTTAATCCCATTTGGATTACTTAGAAAAATACCTAAACTAAAATTTACCACTTTAAATAGTGTTTTATCACATTGAATAGTCTTGTCCCAACTTTGAACAACTTATTAAAGTATGTAAACATGTCATGAAACTTGGAAAACAATTTCATTATTGTTTTGAAACAAATTTTAAGACATATGCCAATTCTTTTTCCAAAAATCAAACCTCTTTGAAAGACTTTGCTAGATCAAATAACTACCCACTTTTTACAACTTATTTTAGGCATAAAACAAGTTAAGAACATGTTCCAAATTCCCTTCGAAGGCCACGGTTTTAAGGCTCCAAAAAAAAACTTCAACTTTTCAAACATTTAACTTCTAAATCATACAAATTTTTTTAATCAAAACTTCTTACCACAAGACAACTTCTTTATCATTTTGAAACACTTAGAAACAAGTTAAAACTCATGCAAACCTTGCTTAATAGCCCACGGCTTCAAGACCCAAAATCAACCAAATTTAATTTCACAAATCTTGCTTAACATGTGTATATGACTAGATCTAAGTATATTAGGCTAAAACCCTAAAAGATCTAACTTCAAAACAGTAAAAGTCAAGTCAAGAATAAACCCCCTAACAGCCGCAAAGGTTCGGCTAGAACTCAACATTAGGGTTTCTCAATTTTTAAATACATCAAACATGCTTAATCATGAAGGAAATTGATGGATCTAACTTTCTCGGTCATTTGATGTACCATTTCTAGGCCAACAATCAGGTTCTGCCCATCGTGGTACCAACATAAAGGTGTTTGGCACTTACGTCCATACAAGGCTTCGTAAGGCACATTACAATACTCGTGTGAAAACTGTTGTTATACGTAAACTCGATCAATGGCAGTAGATCGTCCCAACTTCCACAGTTATCGAGTACACATGTTCTCAGCAAATTTTCCAGACTTTGAATCGTGCGTTCTGTTTGTCCATCAGTCTGAGGATGATAAGCAAAACTCGATCTTAGCATCATCCTAAGAGCTTCTTGTAAACTCTTCCATAAATGTGACATAAACTTTGGATCGCGATCCGAAGCTATACTCGATGGTACACCATGTAGTCGAATAATCTCTCTGATGTATAGCTCTGTCAGCTTATCCACGTTGTCAGTGGTCTTTACCGGTAAGAAATGTGTCGACTTAGTTAAAAGATCTACGATCACCCAAATAGCATCGAACTTCTTCTGGGTTCTTGGCAGTCTTACGATGAAGTCCATAGAAATATTGTCCCATTTCCATTCGGGCACGTCAAGCTATCGAACCATTCCGGCTGGTCGTTGGTGCTCCACTTTTGATTTCTGACAGGTTAAACAACGAAGTGACATAATCAGCTACTTGTCTTTTTAGTCCAGGCCACCAAAATCTCTGTCTCAAGTCCTGATACATCTTCATCGCTCCAGGGTGAATACTAAGTTTACTCTTTTGTGCTTCATCCAAAATTGTCTTTCTCAGCTCATCATTATCAGGCACATAAACTCTCCCTTTGATTATGATGATGTTGTCTTGTCCTATGGTAAACTCAGCTCGTTTCCTTTGGTTGATCAGTTCTCTCTTCTCATGCAAAAGTTCATCTTAGCTTGTAGTTCCTTAATCTCTTCCAATAATCCACTGGATACTGTAATCCTTCCACAACTCATCTTTCCTGGTGAAAATTCCGCAGTTAAGTTCAGGTTACAGAAAGCTTCAAGTAGTTCCAATTCCTTCACCATCAGTCTGTGTGAATACTCTTCCTACTCAGTGCATCTACTACAACGTTTACCTTTTCAGGATGATATTTCAATGTGAAGACATAGTCCTTCAAGAATTCCATCCAACGTCTTTGTCTCATGTTTAACTCATTCTGGTCGAACAGGTACTTCAGACTCTTGTGGTCACTGAACATGTCGAATATGCATCCATACAAATGTTGTCTCTGGATTAGGCATGGCAATGAGACCTGAGCCCATGGGGGCCCACCCAAACCTGTCCCCATTTTGATGGGGAAAACCCGGTTTGACTGCGTTCAGGTTCAGGTTCAGGTTTTCCCCACTTTACAAAGTCGGGGTCAGGGGCAGGGAGGGGATGTTAATACTCATTCCGAGCCCAAACTCGAACCCGTCCCGATGGTTATAGAATTACCAAAATATCCTTACATATATATATATATATATATATATATATATATATATATATTAGTAATGAAACCCTAGTTCTCAAAACTCTTTCACTGCACGTTCTTCCCTACCGCCGCGCCCCTCTCTTCTCTGGCTCCCCTATCTTCTGTCGGCAACTACCATTGAAGCTTCCACAGACACGAATGACGGTGTCCCTCTTCTCTGGCTCTCCTCTCTTCCATCGACAACCACTAACGAACGCCTCTCATCCACATATCTCTGTCGCCCCTGTCTTCCGTTTTGTGCACATCCACGAACGCCGGCACCGCGGACCACGCTTTTTGGCGAGGTAAGCTTCTTCCTCATGTTTACCCAAAAAATTTGAAAATTTCCTTTATGTGCTTTTTCTGGATCGAGGGTTCCAAAGGACAAAATTTCTGACTCTGCAATTGAACCACCTATGATTGCACGTGCTTTGTTCTTGTTTACTTAGTTTTGGGTTCTTTTCTTTTCTTACTTTTTTTTTTAATTTTTGTTGATGATCTATTTGTTTAACAGGGAGTTGGGCTTGTAAACCTTGGCAACACATGTTTTCTCAATTCTATCCTGCACTGCTTCACGCAAATGGTGCCCCTAGTCCAGGGTCTTCTTTCGTGTAGTCATTCTACCTCTCGTGATGGTGAGTTATACCCTTGTTTGAATTTCACAGTTTAGGTAGATGGGTACTTTTGTGTGATATGATGCATCATATCTTAGGTGTAAGGTTTTAGTGTTTTATTTTTATAGTTTTGCTTTAATTTATTTTTTTTATTTTGTTTTTTTTCCTGAAGATTTTGACATTTTAGATTGGAAATTTCAGGTCATGATGGGTTCTATGTTCTTTGTCCTTTCCGTGACCAAATTGGACGTTCCTTGAATTCTTCAGGAAGAATTATATCTCCTTTGATACTTGTGGATAATTTGAACCATATCTTTTGTATCATTGAAACTTCATTTCATATCTGCTGTCATCCTGTGGCCAATCATTTGATTGGAAGGATGAAGAATAGTCTCTCATTAGTAAATTAGTAGTGTTTGTTGTATTATTGTCTTGTGAAAAAGAAACTTTAATTAATACAAGGTTGGCTGCATTTTTTACTTCTGGTGGTTGTGATCCATGACCCCTATCAGATTTTTCTTCTATATTTAGAAGACATCAACACGAGGATGCACAGGAGTTTATGCAGTGTGCCTTGGATAAACTGGAAAGATGCTATTTAGATTTGAAGAAGAATGATATGAGTTTTGAAGATGATAACATTGTTGAGAAAATATTTGGAGGTCGTATTGTTGACCACTTTATTTGTTGGTTTGTAATATACTATGTGCTTGTTTTGATAATTTGGAATTTTAGCAAAGACCTTGTTAGTTGTTGTTGTCTATCAAGCCATAACATAAGATCTTTGAACGTGGCAAAAACACAAGAAAAGGGGGTTTGAATTGGGTTTTAAAAACTTTTTGCAATTATAAGTGTTTATGAAAAACTTTTTCTAAACAACTCTTTAATAAAACAGTGCAGTAAGTAAAGAGAAGAGAGAAGAGAGTGACACAATGATTTATACTAGTTCACTATCACCTGATAGCTACGTTTAGTCCCTTCACACACTTGAAGGATTTTTTCACTATAATCAACCTAATTACACTTGAGAGTATAATACTGTCAAACTGACTATACTCACAACTTCTTAGAACGACTTAGTACAGTCAAGCCTCTAAAGAATACAGCCACTATGGGCTTAATACAAGTTCAAAGGAGTTTTGAAACAATACAAAAATAACTCTCACAGAGAGGATTTATAATGAAGAACTTTAGCACAAATAGTAACTTTCAAACAGAAAGGATAAAACAGTTAAGTGCTTTGTTCAATGTGATCCCAGAGACTTGGAAGATTTCTTGGTTGCTCACTGTCTCAGAAAATAGTGATTTTTAAGTTTGATAAGATTGTAGGCACTCATTATATGATCACTTCGTACTTTGTTGCGTTCACTTTCTTTTCAATCGTTCACCTATTTCAGTGACTGAAGTAAGGTATATATAGCTAGGGTTGAGAATAGTGTCGTTGTTACACAACGTCTCTTTTTACCCTAGGTAAAAACCTCAGATCCCGTTTTTGTGGCTTTTGTAGGTCACGTCGCTTTCCAGATTGTATAAAGCATTCTGGGCACTGCACATAAAATCAGAATCTTTGTCTCTTGTGGGCTCTTTGAATATGAGACACTTCGAGAGCAAGTTTCCTTGATGATTAAATTCGTTGACATTCTTTTTGACCTTTGATACCTCGTACATTAAAATGCTTAATCAATGAGGTCTCTTAAATACTTGAAGTAGCCTTAAATATTCTTTAGTCTGATTCCTAACAGAGCTATACTGTTCACCAGAGTTAAGTACTGTACTTCAGAGTGAGCTTGAAACAGAGTTGAGTTCTTCAGCGTAGAATTCAATGGGCTTTCACATAACAGAGTCTTGTGGTCAAGCACGAAGGCTTCTATAGTGTAGACTAACCAAAGTATGTTGAATGTGTTGGCCAATGGCCAGAGCTAGTTTTCGGAGCTTGGTTTACCAACAGAGTTGAGTGTTCAACAGAGTTGACTAAGTCAAAATCTAGTCTTAGGAGTCACCAGAGCGTTGACTGAACAAACAGAGTTGACAAACTTCAGAGCAAGGCTTCACAAGGTAACGTCAGCATAAAAACAGAGGATCACTCCCAGACTTAGTCATGTTAAATTCAAGATTTCACCAAGTCTTTTGAGATAACTACTTCTAATGAATAGTGATTTCTGCATACTAGCAAATACATTAGAGAATAAATTTGTTCTCTTAATCATTTGTTATCATCAAAACAATTAAGGGTTATTGTTTCTAAATCCACTTGATTCCAACAATCTCCCCCTTTTTGATGATGACAAATACATATATTGATGAACAATTTGCTTTTAGAAAAATATTTTTTTAAAATAATTTCAGAGGCTCCCCCTGAATTAAACACATATAAATATTTTCTAAGTGTGAATATCAGACCATATTCAATACAGTATCAGAGCATACATAGATAAATGGCACTTATAGAGCATCAAATACCTTCCAAGTTAATATATCAGAGTTAATGATGCAGGAAATGCAATGCATGGTGACACTTGGTTGATGCATCAGTTTCATCAATTACTCTATATCTTTATATTCTTCACCCCCTTTTGTCATCATACAAAAAGATTATGACAGAAATAAAGAACATCACAGTCAAAACATTATAAGAACGATAAAGTTAAAACAGACAGAAAGTGCCAAAACAGTTTCATTAAACTAAAAGTATCAGTGTACAAAAGAAAATACTGACAACACAAGAACATAAGGGGCTAAAAGAAAAAAGGAAAAAGCCTAAGGTTTTCTATGGCTTGTCCATCTTGGCCAAAATCTCTTGCAATAGATTAGCCAGCATATCATGCCTTCTGTCAGACTCTTCAAAGTGCCTTTCAGTGGCTTCCATAAACCTTGAAAATTTATTGTTGTCATCAACAAGCCTATCATAGACTGCCTGAGGAATCACAACTGAATGGCTTGCAGAGGCAGAGGCACTCCGTATGGATTATTGAACTACCAAGGTCACGATGCAGCAGGAGGTGGAGTGACAGGTTCTGGTTCAGGCTGAGGTGCAGGAGTAGGAGGGGCTGCAGGAGCAGGTTCAGGTTCCCAAACTATGGGAGTGGTTTCCTGTTGAGGTACTTGTTGTTTCCATTGAAGATCCGTAAGCCACCTTCTATTCCTTTCAAGTTGATCCCTTTGGTGCACTTCAAACCAATAGTGCACAATTTGCCAATTTGCAAGTCTGTTCTCTTCCTCCAAGACATAGTTGACTTCATCAATTCTTGCAGCTTCCATAATTTTGCAATCCTCATCCTCACGGTATATTTGAGCCTTGAGGCACTCAAAATTAGCAATCAGGTGAGGATACCTTTCAGACACTATTGTTGCTTCCCTCTGATCTGGTGAGGGTTCACACCCAATCTGAATAGCTGGTCTAGGGGGTGCTTGCAGAAGCAGAGTTAGAGGATCAATGATGGCAACATCAGAATCAGAAATAGAATCCAACTCAATACCTTGAATTGCCTTAGAGGCAATCATAGCAGTGACTACTATCTCATCTATATCCATAAATGCTACAGTAGTAACAGGTTCTGCCAACAGAGGTGAGTGTGGTGGTGTAAAGGATTGAGGCAGAAAAGGTATAAGTATTAGGAGTCTGAAGGAGGGATCAGGTACATGTTGCAACATTGAGAGAGGTTGTGCCTCAATGGCCAAAACAGAATCAGGTTTAGAACAGAAAGGTTCCTGGAAATATGGTTCAGGTTCTGTTTCTGGTTCAAGTGTGGATTCGGTTTAGAGGGGTAGGTTAAGGTCAGGTTGAACAGAGGGAGGTGAGGCAGGTCTAGGTGGTGATGAAGGTTTAGGTGAAGGTATTTTGGAGGGTTGTGATTGGGGTTGACGTACAGAAGTGGAGGTATTAGGAGGCTTAACCGCAAGTGGTTCAATGTAAGGAAATTGAACTTGGGGTTGTGGTCTCTGTCTAGGTCTCAAAGTTTCATGACTTTCTTCACATCGTTTGAAGAAGAGTCAGAGGTATCAGAAAGTCCAGGAGGTGTGGGTAATTTAGAAGGTAAAGGTTTCTTTGGAGGGGATGATTTATTAGGTTGTGCAGGTTTGGGTTGTGAGGGTTTTGGTGAAGGAATAGGTTTGGAAGATTGGGGAAACAGTTTAGGTAACTGTGGGGTAAGTGGAGGTATCTGGTTAGGAGGTATAGGGTTTGACAGAACAGGTTCTAAGACAGTAGAACCAGTGGGAACAGAACCAGTTTGGTAAGTAGCATCATACAAGTCACAAACCTTATCCAGTACCTTGGTTCTCTTTGCTGTTGGGAGGTTAGCAACCTTGATGATTCTTTTCGCTTTACGGCAGTGCGATGGTAGTGGAGGTTCTGGGGGCAACAACAGGAGGGACAGTTGCAGCTGCAGCAGCTTCTCTCTATAGCCTTTCCTCTCTGAGTTTCTGATGGAAAATGTAGCACTCTTCCTGACTTTTGGCTATCATTTCATCAAGAACATTCTTCTTCTCCTCTACCTTTTCAGACATATCAAAGTCCATGAAGGCAGGTCTCACTGGATGTACACACTGAGAGGGTTCTGAAGCAATGTGAATTCCAGTGCTTTGAGTTACTCTCCTGGTAGGTACAGTACTTCCAATATCAACCACTTTCTTCTTTCCTTTTCTTACTGCTTTCCTTCCACCTTCTTCTTCCCGTAAAATTTCAGCAACTACTTCTGTTGAAAGAAGTTTCATTCTTCTCAGATTTTCACTTGAGAATGTGGGTACCACCATTGTCTTCAGGGCAAGTCCAGCTTCCTCAGTGTTAAGCCCTTGAAGCTGCCTAATCAGGCCTTGATTTTCCATAATCGCAGAACGCAACCTTCCATAGGGAATATTTGCATTCTTCTCTTTTCTGGAATATATCAAATCTCGTCGCAGGTGGTCAAAAACGAGATTCCAAAGATTGATCTTAGCCTTTAGTTCATAATACCACATTATGAACTTGTGGGTACTGCTAACAGTATCCACAGACCCATACTTGGGTACCAAGCAGTGCATGATAACCCTGAAGAGCACTCTGAACCGATTCTTCATATCCACGGCCTTGGTTCCACTAGATTTCTCAAAGATTGTGTCATTGACAATGCTCCAGCCACCAGCATCTTTTTCCCAACCTTCGTCAGCAATAGCTCCCTTATTAGGGCATTTAGTGATATCAGCGATTAAATCCTGGGTTACCAAGATGCGCCTTCTTTGAACATAACTGTGAATGTTTCTGTCTTTACTCCATGCATACATCCAGAATTCTTTGACTAGGTTTTCATACACTAGCTAGTTGTCCATGAGAAAGAATTCCATTATTCCCATTTCAATGAAATCATCTCTGAAAGCGTACCCTTCATGAGCTAAATCTCCAAAGTTCACTTGGTGTTCTACCAAAACCTTCAGCTCATTTGGTTGTAAGTTCTGCAGAGTAACTTGAGGTTCCTCAGGACCTTGAACTTGTTGTTGTTGTGCGGCCATTGTAAAAGCAGAGAGAGTTGCAGCGAGCAAGTAGAAGAGAAAGGGATTTAGGGTTCAGAAATCATGTAGGCTTCTCTTAGAGATAGTGTGGGTAGTGGGTGAAGTGAATGAGTGAGTGGGTATTAAACGTGTTTGAGAAGGCAAACCGCCTTTACCAGTTACCAAAATAAATGAATTAAAAACTTTGTCATTTCAAAATTGAAGCGTGCCACACTCAGAATTAAAGAGGCGCAGTAAAACTGTCCTCGTGCAGTAAAAGCAATAATGACTCAGTAAGAGTAAATACTATCCACTAACGCAACAACCAGTCTCAGAAAGACAAGTGTACACAAAGATCCCCAGAGGCAACTTTATGTTAAAAAGCAACAGATTCATGAATGCGAACAGTTAACAATAAATAATAAAGAATAGCAATTAATAAACTAATAAACAGAGCCAATCATGCAACCAGAGTCAATATGCGAACAGAGTCAACATACAAGCAGAGTCAACATGTATCTCATTAGAGGCACGTGTCTGACAACAGAGCGCGTGTACCAAGATAGAGTCAAACATCAATACAGAGTCATATAGTCAACCAGAGTCAGATAGTCAAACAGAGTCAACTATATTCAAATTAAACACGCATTCCTTTATAAGATGAAAGTTTAAATTCTTTCTTATAAAGTTGAAACTATCTTCAGCAAGGGGTTTTGTAGATATATCTGCCCATTGATTCTCAGTATCAATAAATTTGATTTCAAGTATCCCTTTCTGAACATAGTCTCTAATGAAATGATATTTAATTTCAATATGTTTAGCTCGTGAATGCAAAATAGGATTTTTAGTTAAACATATAGCAGAAGTATTATCACAGTATATTGGAATGTTACTCTCTTTAATCTGGTAGTCCTCAAGTTGATACTTCATCCATAGTAGTTGTGAGCTACTGCTTGTAGCAGATATATACTCAGCTTCTGCAGTTGATAGTGCAATTGTGCTTTGCCTTTTGCTGGACCAAGAGATAAGGTTTGCTCCAAGAAATTGGCAGCCACCACTTGTGCTCTTTCTTTCAATTCTATCTCCAGCAAAGTCAGCATCACAGAAACCTACTAGCTTGTAATTTTCTGAGTTCTTATAAAGCAAAGCAAGGTTAGTAGTTCCTTTGAGATACCTAAAGATTTTCTTAACAACAGTTAAGTGAGATTCTCTAGGATCATATTGGAATCTTGCTCATAAGCAGACACTAAGCATAATATCAGGCCTTGAGGCAGTTAGATAAAGGAGTGAACCGATCATACCTCTATACACCTTTTGATCTACCTTTTTACTCGATTCATCTTTGCCGAGAGCACATGTTGGATGCATTGGTGTGCTCATAGGTTTGGTTTCCTCAAGCTTGAACTTCTTTAGGAGTTCTCTCACATATTTAGTTTGATGGATATAGGTTCCATCTTGACATTGCTTGATTTGAATACTAAGGAAGAATTTTAATTCTCCCATCATACTCATTTCAAACTCATTCTGCATAAGCTTAGAAAATTTCTCACAAAGAGATTCATTAGTAGCACCAAAGATAATATCATCTACATTTATTTGAACTATAATGAAATGCTTCTTAGATGATTTTCTAAAGAGGGTAGTATCCACCTGTCCTCTTTCAAAACCATTTGACATTAAAAAGGAACTCAATCTGTCGTACCAAGCTCTTGGAGCTTGTTTAAGACCATAAAAAGCCTTTTTAAGTTTGAAGACATGCTCTGGATAAGCAATATCTTCAAATCCAGGTGGTTGTTTCACAAATGCTTCCTCACTTATAAAACCATTTAAAAATACACTTTTCATATCCATTTGATATAAAGTAATGCCATGATGTGCAACAAATGATAATAATATTCTTATAGCTTCAAGTCTAGCTACTGGAGCAAAGGTTTCAGTATAGTCAATACCTTCCTCTTGTGAATACCCTTGAGCAACAAGTCTTGCCTTGTTTCTTACCACTTTGCCATCCTCATCAAGTTTGTTTCTGAAAACCCACTTGGTTCCAATGGTTTGCTTATCCTCTGGAGGAGGCACGAGCTTCCAAACATCATTCCTCCGAAATTGATTGAGCTCTTCTTGCATAGCAAGTATCCATCCATCATCTGTTAGTGCTTCATCAATTGTTTTGGGTTCTATTTCTGACAACAAAGCAAAGTAGAGTGTTCTCTGAGAGATGATCTTGTTCTAATTCTATCACTTGGTTCGCCAATAATCTGATCCTTTGGGTGATGAGGTTTGAACTTCCAGTCTGTTATTGGTTCTTCTTGGGTCTTATCACCAAACACAGAATCAGAGTCAGCACCTGTGACACCTTCATCTGTTTCTTTGCTAATCTGTAGATCTGAAAGGACTTCATCTAGCTCTGACGTTTCATTGTCAGGCTTCTTGTCATCAAATCTCACATGCACAGACTCATCAACAGTTAATGTTTCTTTGTTGAATACTCTGTAAGTTTTAGAGCGTTCAGAATATCCTAAAAAGATAGCTTTGTGCGATTTTGAATCAAATTTTCCAAGACTGTCCTTTGTATTAAGAACAAAGCAGTCACATCCAAATTGGTGAAAGTATGAAATGTTGGGTTTTCTTCCTTTCCACAATTCATAAGGAGTTTTATTCAAGATAGGTATGATATAGATTCTATTTTGAATATAACATGCAGTGTTTACTGCTTCTGCCCAAAAGTGCTTTGCAATGTTAGTTTCGTGAATCATGGTTCTGGCCATTTCTTGTAAAGATCTATTTTTCCTTTCTACAACACCATTTTGTTGTGGTGTTCTAGGAGATGAAAAATTGTGAGAGATGCCATGCTCTTCATAGAAGTCTTGAAAAGATTCATTTTCAAATTCTCCACCATGATCACTTCTAATAGCTGTAATACAAAATCCTTTTTCATTTTGTACTTATTTGCAGAACACAGAAAATATTGCAAATGACTCATCCTTGTGAGCTAAGAATTTTACCCATGTCAATCTAGTAGAGTCATCAACAATAACAAGACCATATTTCTTTCCAGACAAAGATGCTATCCTAGTTGGTCCAAATTAATCTAAATGCAAAAGCTCAAGTGGCCTTGAGGTGGAAACAATGTTTTTGGCTTCAAAAGAAGATTTTATTTGTTTCCCTTTTTGACATGCTTCATAAAGAGCATCAGATTGATACCTAAGATTTGGTAGCCCTCTAACAAGTTCTTTCTTGTTAAGCTTTGAGATTAACCTCAAGCTGGCATGACCCAATCTTTTGTGCCAAGTCCATTGCTCTTCATCAACTAACAAAAGGCATTTTACATTTTGATTTAACAACTCAGAAAGTTTTTATTTTATAAATGTTGTTCTTTCTCTTTGCCTTAAAGAAAATGGATCCATCCTTTTTGCTTTTGACTGTACAGGCATTATCACTAAAGCCAACATCATAACCACTATCGCATAATTGACTTACACTTAGTAGGTTATGCTTCAGGCCATCAACCAATAAGACATTATCAATAGAAGGTAGGAGTTTCTCACCAACTTTCCACTTCCAATTATTTTACCTTCTTGGTTTCCTCCGAAACCTATTGTTCCACTTTCTTTAAGTTGGAGTTCTTGGAACATTCGCCTTTCTCCCGTCATGTGACGTGAGCTTCCACTGTCCAAGTACCAGGACTGGTGTTGTAACTCTGTTACTAAGCAGATCTGCAACATATATAATTTTGTCCTTAGGTACCCAAATCTTTTTGGGTCCTCTTTCGTTAGTTCTAGAAGGAAACTTGTCCTTCTTATTTTTCAATTCATAACAAGTACTTCTAATGTGTCCTTTCTTATTGCAAAAGGTACAAAGCAGACAATCACTATAATTGTTAGTATCTTTGGTTTTCAAATTTGTGTTTTGAAAAGTGGGTTCCTCTGGTTTGTAACTAAGACCCTTTTTGCCATTTTGGCTTATAACCCAAATCATAGATGCTTGTTTGCATCGCGTAACACATTCAGCAAGGAATTTTTGAGATCCCTCTTCATATTTTGAAGAGTTACATTCAACCTTTTCCTCAGTCTTAGAGTTGTCATTCACCAAGCGGTGATTTTCAGCTTTGAGCTTCTCATTCTCCTCATTGAGTATTTGAAATTCTTTTAAAAGTTTTGAGAATTTCTTTTTCAAAGCTTTATACTCAGTGTTGAGTTTAGAAGTGATGACTACCTTTTTGTAAAGTATCCTTGTTACGATCTTTGGGTTGAAATCAGATTAAGACACAGGTGTTATTTTTAGCGCAATTGACAAGACAAAAGAATATGGAAAGAGGAAAGGAATGGAAGCACCACAATTCCCTAAGGAATTGATAAGCCAGTCGAAGAACGCCACAAGAAGGTTACTTCTTGATAAGTTCAGTTTGGCTCAATCCAGAACCCAAGAGTGCATAGCTCTCACAAGTGTTTAACACTAGTTTTTTTCTCAAACAAAATTCTGCCCCTTTTCATTGATAATGGCGCCATTTAAAAGGAAAATACATGGGAATTCAGCTGCCTTTTTGTCTTCCTAAAACAGCCCACTAATTGCTAATTAAGTGTGTAAAACAAAATGTAACCAATTAGCACTTAATTGAACAAAAATTGAACATAAGTAATCAGTCCAAATGATGTTCTAGGCGTGACCCTTCAGCCCAAAGGATGAACCTAGGCATGATTTAGGTGCATAGAGGAGCTTGGAAATTCCTTTAGACAAAGCTTTAAAATTTGGCTTCAATGTGTCTTCAAAGTGTAATCGCCAAATATTTAAAGGTGAGACAATGCAATGAACTACTCCTTCAATTCGATTCTTCAAAGTGTAACTACTAAGCATTAAAGGTGAAACAATGCATTGATGCTCTTCAATTCTTTGTCTTGTGCATTCATGAGTCTTCATTAGTTTCTTTCCCTCTTGATGGCGCCTTCATTCAGCTTTAGTGTAGCTGAATTATTTGTTTTCCTCAATTAAAGGCCATATAAAAACACACTCCAAATAAAGAAAATGCAAGAAACCAAACAAACTAATTGTTGGGCTCTAGCGCAAAATTAAAGAGTTCAGCCCAACAATTTATTCAATTTTAAACACACCAAAACAACTTAAAATAATGCATGACATTGGGTCATGCGCCATCTATTGGCCCATCTATGCAATAGACCAATTTGGGCTTTAAGTCTTCAAGTATTGGGCTCTCCTTAAACATTTGGATCACCAAAGGTTCAAGGCCTCCTTAGCTCTTTTAGCACGTGCCCTTGTCATAGGACCTCCCACCTTGTAGGACTTGATCATCCTTGCTCTTTATGTCCTCATCATCCCTCCTTCTTTAAGTGAATTCGACCTCGAATTGACATCTTCTTCACCTACATCAAAAGGAGACAAGTCAGCCACATTAAAAGTAGCACTAACACCAAACTCACCTGGTAATGCTATTTTATAAGCATTATCATTGATTTTGGAAAGCACTTGGAATGGTCCATCCCTCTTGGTGGAGCTTTGATTTCCTTTGTGAAGGAAACCTTTCCTTCCTCATGTGTACCCAAACCCAATCTCCAGGTTCAAATACCACCCTTTTTCTTCCTTTGTTGGCATATTTGGCATAGCTTTCAGTTCTCTTCTCAATTTGAGCCTTTACCTGTTCATGTAACTTCTTCACATATTCAGCCTTAGCTTTTCCATCTTTGTGTTTTAAAGCGGTGTCGGATAATGGCAACAAATCAAGAGGAGTTAAAGGGTTAAACCCATAGACAATCTCAAATGGGAATGTTGTGTAGTACTATGGACAACTCTATTATATGCAAACTCCACATGAGGCAAACACTCTTCCCAAGACTTGATATTCTTTTTAATCACACTCTAAGAAGAGAAGAAAGAGTTCGATTTACTACCTCGGTTTGTCCATCCGTTTGAGGATGACAAGTGGTGGAGAAAAGAAGCTTTGTGCCTAGCTTACCCCATAAGGTCCTCCGTGTGACTTAGGAATTTTGTGTCACGATCTCAAACAATGCTCCTAGGCGACCCACTGAGGCGCACCACCTCCTTAAAGAACAAGTCAAGAACATGGCAAGCATCATCAACCTTTTTGCATGGTATGAAGTGTGCCATTTTGGAAAACCACAACAACCACAAAAATGGAATCCTTGCCACTCCTTGTCCGTGGCAACCCTAACACAAAATCCATAGACAAATCTATCCAAGGAGAATCGAGAATAGGCAATGGAGTATAAAGACCATGGGGCATTACCTTAGACTTAGACTTTTTACAAACAATGCATCGGTCACAAAATTTATGCACATTAACTTTCATATGTGGCCAATAAAAATGTTCATTCAGCATGTCTAAAGTCTTTTGAACCCCAAAATGACCCATTAATCCCCCCTTATGAGCCTCTTTTACAAGTAGTTCTCTTATGGATCCTTTTGGCACACATAATTTTTTTTCTTTAAACAAATAGTCATTGTGCCTAAAGTATCCATTTTGGACAGCATGCACACATTTAGCATATTTAGAGGAGAAATCAGGGTCATGTTCATACAAATCCTTAATGTGTTCAAGACCAAAAAATTTAGTTTCAAGGGTAGAAAGTAGCACATACCTCCTTGAAAGCGCATCAGCCACTACATTGCTCTTACCCTTCTTATGCTTGATCACATAAGGAAATTGCTCCAAAAATTCAACCCATTTGGCATGCCTCTTATTCAGCTTGCCTTGTCCTTTAAGATGCTTCAAGGACTCATGATCACTATGAATGACAAATTCTTTTGGCGAAAGATAGTCTTTGCCAAGTTTGTAAAGCCCTTACCAAGGCATACAACTCTTTGTCATAAGTGGAATAATTAAGAGCAGTCCCATTCAATTTTTCGCTAAAGAAAGCAATGGGATGCCCTTCTTGCATAAGAACAGCCCCAATGCCAACATTAGAAGCATCACACTCAATTTCAAAAGATTTTGCAAAATTAGGCAATGAAAGTATTGGTGCATGAGTGAGCTTTTCCTTAAGAGCGAGAGAATGCATGCTCTTGTTTTTCCCCCACTTAAACCCCACATCTTTTTACAATTTCATTAAGAGGTGCAGCTAGAGTACTGAAATCTTTCACAAACCTCCTATAGAAACTAGCTAAGCCATGAAAACTCCTAACATCAGTCACATTTTGGGAGTTGGCCACTCTTGAATTGCTTTTATTTTCTCTTCATCAACATGCACACCCTTAGCATTTATAACAAATCCTAAGAAGACTACATGATCGATTGCAAAATATGCATTTTTCCATGTTTGCATACAATTTATCTTTTCTAAGCACATGCATAACAGCCCTCAAATGATTGTAATGGTCATCTAAGCTTTTGCTATATATCAAGATATCATCAAAATATACAACAACAAACTTACCCAAAAATTCCCTCAAAACATGGTTCATTAATCTCATGAAAGTACTAGGTGCATTAGTTAAGCCAAAAGGCATAACCAACCATTCATACAAACCAAATTTTGTTTTGAAAGCGCTTTTCCATTCATCCCCTTCCTTATTCTAATTTGATGATACCCACTTTTCAAATCAATTTTTGAAAATAAGCATGCACCAAATAGTTCATCAAGCAAATCATCTAACCTGGGAATAGGATGCCTATATTTGATGGTGATGTTGTTGATGGCTCTACAATCGATGCACATCCTCCAACTACCATCCTTTTTGGGTACCAAAATTACCAGACAAAGACAAGGACTCAAACTCTCTTTTACCCACCCTTTGCGCATCAATTCCTCCACTTGCTTTTGTATCTCTTGGGTTTGTTGAGGATTGCTACGATATGTTGGCCTATTAGGCAAAGAGGCTCAGGGAATGAGATCAATGTGATGCTCTATTCCTCTTATAGGGGTAAACCATCCAGTACCTCCTTTGGAAACACATCTTCAAATTCCTGCAAAAGAAACTCAATTCCACTTGGCAAAATTTTTGCTTGACATTGTTAGAGAGTAAATTAAATTCCTTGCAAATGAGCAAGTATAGAGGCTGGTGTGAAAAAATTGCTCTCTTCACCTCTCCTTTTGTAGCAAGAAAACTCTTTTTCTCTCTTTTTCAACACTTTTTTCTCACTATTTTTACTCTTTTTAATTCTGCCTCTTCTTTCTTTTCACTCTCTTTTTCTCTCAACTCCTCTTGCTCTTTCTTTTCTCTCATTTTTATTTGATCCTCTCTAACCTCTCTAGGAGACAATGGTACAAGAGTGATCTTTTGATCATTATGCATGAAAGAAATCTTGTTAGTGTGCCCTTCATGGTTGGTCTTCTTATCAAACGCCATGGCCTTCCCAATAGCATGCGACTAGCTTCCATAGGTACCACATCACACAAAACAAAATCATGATACTTCCCAATCGAAAAATAAACCTCAACTTGTTTGTTTACGGTCATTTCTACCGCTTCACTTAGCCATTGGAGTTTATAAGGTTTTGGGTGAGGTTTAGTTTCCAAATTAAGTTTTGACACCAAACGTGTGCTAGCCACATTAGTACAACTTCCTCCATCAATAATTAAAGAGCATACCTTCCTTGAACAAGACACCTCGTATGGAAAATATTCTCCCTCGACTTGTATCATCTTCTTTAACTTGGCTTCCTAGCAACCTCCTTACCATGAGCAAGTCTCCTTCCTGGGAACTCCTCTTCCTTTTCATCCTCACTATTTGGGGCAGATTTGAATGAACACTCAGAAGATTCTTCTCTAGGGTTCTTCAACACCACAGCCTTCTTGCTTGAACAATGAGAGGCAATGTGACCCCTGCCTAAACACTTAAAACATTTGACTTCCCGATTTTTAGTGTTAGAAAGAGTATCATTAGGAATAGAAGTAGCTTTCCCTTAGGGTCTGCAGTGTGCTCTTTGGAAAATGATGAACCCTCCTTCTTAAATTTGTCCCTCCAATTTGATGAGTTCACGTTAGAGGAACTCTTCTTCAAGTGACCCTTCCTCTTGAGTTGTTGTTCCACCCCGATGGCTTGGTGAACCAAGTCTTCCATCTCTGCATAGTGTTGCAACTCCACCACATCACTAATGTCACGGTTTAGGCCATGTAAGAACCGTGCCATGAGTGCTTCTCGATCTTCCTCCACATTGGCTCTAATCAAAGCCAATTCCATCTCCTTGTGGTATTCATCAACACTTTTAGACCCTTGGGTGAGTCTTTGCGACTTGTTGTGCAATTCTCTATGGTAATAAGAAGGCACAAATCTCCTCCTCATCAATCTCTTCATCTCTTCCCAAGTTGCAACTGGTGGCTCTTCATTTCTTCTTCTGTCTTTGACGTTTGATCCCACCACACCAAAGCATAGTCGAGAAAACTCCAAGGCTGCCACTTGCACTTTCTTTGCTTCAGAAATTGTGACATGAAAAGATTTGGTCAACCTTCATCTCCCACTCCAAATATGCCTCTGGATCATTTCTTCCTTGAAAAGATGGCACCTTTATTTTTATGCCACCCAAACTATCCTCTCTATCTCCGTCATATCCTCTTCTTCTCCTCTCATATCTCTCCCTATGCCTCCTTTCTTGAGATCCTTCACTATCACCGAGAAGAATGTCTAGATGATCTATTCCTCTCCAACTGATCAAGTCTCTCATGGAACTCATCGATTGTTGGCGGAACATCCTCCCCATTTCTTGAGCCAAAGTGTATTTGCATTTGTAGACGTGCAGTTCTTGGAGACAGAGGAGGACTGCTTTCAGCCATGAATTTTCTGCAAAAGAAACAAATATAAAATATAGAAAATAGGACCTCACCACTCTACTCACGTGTTTCACTCAAAAGAATTTTTTTCCACTCGTGTTTCACTCAATTAGGCTTTTTTCTAATGTGCACTCTTGCCTTTTTCCACTCAAATGCCCTCTTTGAGTTCTTTAAAGAAGCCAAACACAAACAAAACAAGTAAGCAAACAATCTTGTAACAAAACAAAGAAAACAGAATTTTAAGAAAGTGAGTCTATCAATGAAATAAAGAAAAGACACTAAATGAGATTGTCCAAATCAAGAAAAGGGCTGCAACTTTTTTTTTTTTTTTAATATTTGAATTTTTTTAAAGGCAAAGCTGTCTTTCTTTTTCTTTTTTTTTTTAATTAAAACTTGTGACTCTTGTTCCTTTTTTTTTTTTTAATTTTCTTGTGCAGCCTTCAAAGATGATTCTTTTATAATTTTCTGGACAAAAAGAAAAAAGCGAAGTTAGACAAACTCACAATTGAAAGGAAATGAAAATAGAAATGAAGAAGAAGAAGAAGTAAACAGAAACTGAATAGAATAAGCGAAAAACAAACAAAAATTTCAACTCAACCTGGCTTTGATACCACTTGATGACTACCTTTTTGTAAAGTAGCCTTGTTCACGATCTTTGGGTTGAAATCGATTAAGACACAGTGTTGTTTTTAGCGCAATTGACAAGACAAAAGAATATGGAAAGAGGAAAGGAATGGAAGCACCACAATTCCCTAAGGAATTGATAAGCCGATCGAAGAACGCCACAAGAAGGTTACTTCTTGATAAGTTGATTTGGCTCAATCCAGAACCCAAGAGTGCATAGCTCTCACAAGTGTTTAACACTAGTTTTTTCTCAAACAAAATTCTGCCCTTTTCATTGATAATGACGCCATTTAAAAGGAAAATACATGGGAATTCAATTTGCCTTTTTGTCTTCCTAAAACAGCCCACTAATCGCTAATTAAGTGTGTAAAACAAAATGTAACCAATTAGCACTTAATTGAACAAAAATTGAACATAAGTAATCAGCCCAAATGATGTTCTAGGCGTGACCCTTCAGCCCAAAGGATGAACCTAGGCATGATTTAGGTGCATAGAGGAGCTATGGAAATTCCTTTAGACAAAGCTTTAAAATTTGGCTTCAATGTGTCTTCAAAGTGTAACTGCCAAATATTTAAAGGTGAGACAATGCAATGAACTACTCCTTCAATTTTGATTCTTCAAAGTGTAACTACTAAGCATTAAAGGTGAAACAATGCATTGATGCTCTTCAATTCTTTGTCTTGTGCATTCATGAGTCTTCATTAGTTTCTTTCCCCCTCTTGATGGCGCCTTCATTCACCTTTAGTGTAGCTGAATTATTTGTTTTCCTCAATTAAAGGGCCATAGAAGAACACACTCCAAATAAAGAAAATGCAAGAAACCAAACAAACTAATTGTTGGGCTCTAGCGCAAAATTAAAGAGTTCAGCCCAACAATTTATTCAATTTTAAACACACCAAAACAACTTAAAATAATGCATGACATTGGGTCATGCGCCATCTATTGGCCCATCTATGCAATAGACCAATTTGGGCTTTAAGTCTTCAAGTATTGGGCTCTCCTTAAACATTTGGATCACCAAAAGGTTCAAGGCCTCCTTAGCTCTTTTAGCACGTGCCCTTGTCATAGGACCTCCCGGCCACTTGTTGGACTTGATCATCCTTGCTCTTTATGTCCTCATCATCCCCTCCTTCTTTAAGTGAATTCGACCTCGAATTGACATCTTCTTCACCTACATCAAAAGGAGACAAGTCAGCCACATTAAAAGTAGCACTAACACCAAACTCACCTGGTAATGCTATTTTATAAGCATTATCATTGATTTTGGAAAGCACTTGGAATGGTCCTTCCCGTCTTGGTTGGAGCTTTGATTTCCTTTGTGAAGGAAGCCTTTCCTTCCTCATGTGTACCCAAACCCAATCTCCAGGTTCAAATACCACCCTTTTTCTTCCTTTGTTGGCATATTTGGCAAAGCTTTCAGTTCTCTTCTCAATTTGAGCCTTTACTGCTCATGTAACTTCTTCACATATTCAGCCTTAGCTTTTCCATCTTTGTGTTTTAAAACAGGTGTCGGATAATGGCAACAAATCAAGAGGAGTTAAAGGGTTAAACCCATAGACAATCTCAAATGGGGAATGTTGTGTAGTACTATGGACAACTCTATTATATGCAAACTCCACATGAGGCAAACACTCTTCCCAAGACTTGATATTCTTTTTAATCACAATCTAAGAAGAGAAGAAAGAGTTCGATTTACTACCTCGGTTTGTCCATCCGTTTGAGGATGACAAGTGGTGGAGAAAAGAAGCTTTGTGCCTAGCTTACCCCATAAGGTCCTCCGTAAGTGACTTAGGAATTTTGTGTCACGATCTGAAACAATGCTCCTAGGCAGCCCACGGAGGCACCACCTCCTTAAAGAACAAGTCAAGAACATGGCAAGCATCATCAACCTTTTTGCATGGTATGAAGTGTGCCATTTTGGAAAACTGTCAACAACCACAAAAATGGAATCCTTGCCACTCCTTGTCCGTGGCAACCCTAACACAAAATCCATAGACAAATCTATCCAAGGAGAATCAAGAATAGGCAATGGAGTATAAAGACCATGGGGCATTACCTTAGACTTAGACTTTTTACAAACAATGCATCGGTCACAAAATTTATGCACATTAACTTTCATATGTGGCCAATAAAAATGTTCATTCAGCATGTCTAAAGTCTTTTGAACCCCAAAATGACCCATTAATCCCCCCTCATGAGCCTCTTTTACAAGTAGTTCTCTTATGGATCCTTTTGGCACACATAATTTTTTTTCTTTAAACAAATAGTCATTGTGCCTAAAGTATCCATTTTGGACAGCATGCACACATTTAACATATTTAGAGGAGAAATCAGGGTCATGTTCATACAAATCCTTAATGTGTTCAAGACCAAAAAATTTAGTTTCAAGGGTAGAAAGTAGCACATACCTCCTTGAAAGCGCATCAGCCACTACATTGCTCTTACCCTTCTTATGCTTGATCACATAAGGAAATTGCTCCAAAAATTCAACCCATTTGGCATGCCTCTTATTCAGCTTGCCTTGTCCTTTAAGATGCTTCAAGGACTCATGATCACTATGAATGACAAATTCTTTTGGCAAAAGATAGTCTTTGCCAAGTTTGTAAAGCCCTTACCAAGGCATACAACTCTTTGTCATAAGTGGAATAATTAAGAGCAGTCCCATTCAATTTTTCGCTAAAGAAAGCAATGGGATGCCCTTCTTGCATAAGAACAGCCCCAATGCCAACATTAGAAGCATCACACTCAATTTCAAAAGATTTTGCAAAATTAGGCAATGAAAGTATTGGTGCATGAGTGAGCTTTTCCTTAAGGGCAGAGAATGCATGCTCTTGTTTTCCCCCACTTAAACCCCACATCTTTTTACAATTTCATTAAGAGGTGCAGCTAAATCTTGAAATCTTTCACAAACCTCCTATAGAAACTAGCTAAGCCATGAAAACTCCTAACATCAGTCACATTTTTGGGAGTTGGCCACTCTTGAATTGCTTTTATTTTCTCTTCATCAACATGCACACCCTTACCAATTATTACAAAACCTAAAAAGACTAAATGATCGATTGCAAAATATGCATTTTTCCATGTTTGCATACAATTTATCTTTTCTAAGCACATGCATAACAGCCCTCAAATGATTGTAATGGTCATCTAAGCTTTTGCTATATATCAAGATATCATCAAAATATACAACAACAAACTTACCCAAAAATTCCCTCAAAACATGGTTCATTAATCTCATGAAAGTACTAGGTGCATTAGTTAAGCCAAAAGGCATAACCAACCATTCATACAAACCAAATTTTGTTTTGAAAGCAGTTTTCCATTCATCCCCTCCCCTTATTCTAATTTGATGATACCCACTTTTCAAATCAATTTTTGAAAATAAGCATGCACCAAATAGTTCATCAAGCAAATCATCTAACCTGGGAATAGGATGCCTATATTTGATGGTGATGTTGTTGATGGCTCTACAATCAGTGCACATCCTCCAACTACCATCCTTTTTGGGTACCAAAATTACCAGACAAGACAAGGACTCAAACTCTCTTTTACCCACCCTTTGCGCATCAATTCCTCCACTTGCTTTTGTATCTCTTGGGTTTGTTGAGGATTGCTACGATATGTTGGCCTATTAGGCAAAGAGGCTCAGGAATGAGATCAATGTGATGCTCTATTCCTCTTATAGGGTAAACCATCCAGTACCTCCTTTGGAAACACATCTTCAAATTCCCGCAAAGAAACTCAATTCCACTTGGCAAAATTTTTGCTTCAAGCATTGTTAGAGAGTAAATTAAAATCCTTGCAAATGAGCAAGTATAGAGGCTGGTGTGAAAAAATTGCTCTCTTCACGTCTCCTTTTGTAGCAAGAAAACTCTCTTTTTTCTCTTTTTCAACACTTTTTCTCACTATTTTTACTCTTTTTAATTCTGCCCTCTTCTTTCTTTTCACTCTCTTTTTCTCTCAACTCCTCTTGCTCTTTCTTTTCTCTCATTTTTATTTGATCCTCTCTAACCTCTCTAGGAGACAATGGTACAAGAGTGATCTTTTGATCATTATGCATGAAAGAAATCTTGTTAGTGTGCCCTTCATGGTTGGTCTTCTTATCAAACTGCCATGGCCTTCCCAATAGCATGCGACTAGCTTCCATAGGTACCACATCACACAAAACAAAATCATGATACTTCCCAATCGAAAAATAAACCTCAACTTGTTTGTTTACGGTCATTTCTACCGCTTCACTTAGCCATTGGAGTTTATAAGGTTTTGGGTGAGGTTTAGTTTCCAAATTAAGTTTTGACACCAAACGTGTGCTAGCCACATTAGTACAACTTCCTCCATCAATAATTAAAGAGCATACCTTCCCTTGAACAAGACACCTCGTATGGAAAATATTCTCCCTCTGACTTGTATCATCTTCTTTAACTTGGCTTCCTAGCAACCTCCTTACCATGAGCAAGTCTCCTTCTGGTGGGAACTCCTCTTCCTTTTCATCCTCACTATTTGGGGCAGATTTGGATGAATACTCTGAAGAATCTTCTCTAGGGTTCTTCAACACCATCACCTTCTTGCTTGGACAATGAGAGGCAATGTGACCCCTGCCTAAACACTTAAAACATTTGACTTCACGATTTTTAGTGTTAGAAAGAGTATCATTAGGAATAGAAGTAGCTTTCCCCTTAGGGTCTGCTGTGTGCTCTTTGGAAAATGATGAACCCTCCTTCTTAAATTTGTCCCTCCAATTTGATGAGTTCACGTTAGAGGAACTCTTCTTCAAGTGACCCTTCCTCTTGAGTTGTTGTTCCACCTCGATGGCTTGGTGAACCAAGTCTTCCATCTCTGCATAGTGTTGCAACTCCACCACATCACTAATGTCACGGTTTAGGCCATGTAAGAACCGTGCCATGAGTGCTTCTCGATCTTCCTCCACATTGGCTCTAATCAAAGCCAATTCCATCTCCTTGTGGTATTCATCAACACTTTTAGACCCTTGGGTGAGTCTTTGCGACTTGTTGTGCAATTCTCTATGGTAATAAGAAGGCACAAATCTCCTCCTCATCAATCTCTTCATCTCTTCCCAAGTTGCAACTGGTGGCTCTTCATTTCTTCTTCCTCTTTGACGTTTTGATCCCACCACACCAAAGCATAGTCGAAAACTCCAAGGCCGCCACTTGCACTTTCTTTGCTTCAGAAATTGTGACATGAAAAGATTTGGTCAACCTTCATCTCCCACTCCAAATATGCCTCTGGATCATTTCTTCCTTGAAAAAGATGGCACCTTTATTTTTATGCCACCCAAACTATCCTCTCTATCTCCGTCATATCCTCTTCTTCTCCTCTCATATCTCTCCCTATGCCTCCTTTCTTGAGATCCTTCACTATCACCCGAGAAGAATGTCTAGATGATCTATTCCTCTCCAACCGATCAAGTCTCTCATGGAACTCATCGATTGTTGGCGGAACATCCTCCCCATTTCTTGAGCCAAAGTCAATTTGCATTTGTAGACGTGCAGTTCTTGGAGACAGAGGAGGACTGTTTCACCATGAATTTTCTGCAAAAGAAACAAATATAAAATATAGAAAATAGGACCTCACCACTCTACTCACGTGTTTCACTCAAAAGAATTTTTTTTCCACTCGTGTTTCACTCAATTAGGCTTTTTTCTAATGTGCACTCTGGCCTTTTTCCTCTCAAATGCCCTTTTTGAGTTCTTTAAAGAAGCCAAACACAAACAAAACAAGTAAGCAAACAATCTTGTAACAAAACAAAGAAAAACAGAATTTTAAGAAAGTGAGTCTATCAATGAAATAAAGAAAAGGCACTAAATGAGATTGTCCAAATCAAGAAAGTGGGCTGCAACTTTTTTTTTTTTTTTAATATTTCAATTTTTTTAAAAGGCAAAGTCAGTCTTTCTTTTTCTTTTTCTTTTTTTAATCAAAACTTGTGACTCTTGTTCCTTTTTTTTTAATTTTCTTGTGCAGCCTTCAAAGATGATTCTTTTATAATTTTCTGGACAAAAAGAAAAAAGCGGTTAGACAAACTCACAATTGAAAGGAAATGAAAAATAGAAATGAAGAAGAAGAAGAAGTAAACAGAATCGAATAGAATAAACGAAAAACAAACAAAAATTTCAACCTCAACCTGGCTTTGATACCACTTGATGACTACCTTTTTGTAAAGTAGCCTTGTTACGATCTTTGGGTTGAAATCGATTAAGACACAGTGTTGTTTTTAGCGCAATTGACAAGACAAAAGAATATGGAAAGAGGAAAGGAATGGAAGCACCACAATTCCCTAAGGAATTGATAAGCCATCGAAGAACGCCACAAGAAGGTTACTTCTTGATAAGTTCGATTTGGCTCAATCCAACCCAAGAGTGCATAGCTCTCACAAGTGTTTAACACTAGTTTTTTCTCAAACAAAATTCTGCCCTTTTCATTGATAATGGCGCCATTTAAAAGGAAAATACATGGGAATTCAAATTGCCTTTTTGTCTTCCTAAAACAGCCCACTAATCGCTAATTAAGTGTGTAAAACAAAATGTAACCAATTAGCACTTAATTGAACAAAAATTGAACATAAGTAATCAGCCCAAATGATGGTCTAGGCGTGACCCTTCAGCCCAAAGGATGAACCTAGGCATGATTTAGGTGCATAGAGGAGTCAGCTTTGGAAATTCCTTTAGACAAAGCTTTAAAATTTGGCTTCAATGTGTCTTCAAAGTGTAATCGCCAAATATTTAAAGGTGAGACAATGCAATGAACTACTCCTTCAATTCTGATTCTTCAAAGTGTAACTACTAAGCATTAAAGGTGAAACAATCCATTGATGCTCTTCAATTCTTTGTCTTGTGCATTCATGAGTCTTCATTAGTTTCTTTCCCCTCTTGATGGCGCCTTCATTCACTTTAGTGTAGCTGAATTATTTGTTTTCCTCAATTAAAAGGCCATAGAAAAACACACTCCAAATAAAGAAAATGCAAGAAACCAAACAAACTAATTGTTGGGCTCTAGCGCAAAATTAAAGAGTTCAGCCCAACAATTTATTCAATTTTAAACACACCAAAACAACTTAAAATAATGCATGACATTGGGTCATGCGCCATCTATTGGCCCATCTATGCAATAGACCAATTTGGGCTTTAAGTCTTCAAGTATTGGGCTCTCCTTAAACATTTGGATCACCAAAAGGTTCAAGGCCTCCTTAGCTCTTTTAGCACGTGCCCTTGTCATAGGACCTCCCAGCCCTTGTAGGACTTGATCATCCTTGCTCTTTATGTCCTCATCAAGAAGACTCATCTAATAGTTCATCAAAAGCTACTTCAATATCAGAAGATGGATTATAATCTACCTCTTCATCTTCTTCTTCACTGTCTGACCCTATGGTAGCCATTAGAGCCATGTTTGCGTGTTCCTCATCATCATCAGATGAAGATGAATCAGAATCATCCCATGTTGCCATGAGACCTTTCTTCTTCTTGCTTTCCAGCTTTCCTTGGTTTCTCAAGTTGTGGACATTCAGACTTGAAATGTCCTGGCTTTTTGCACTTGTAGCAAGTAACTTGGCTTTTGTCCTTGTAGTCCTTCTTATCCCTTGAGTCTTGCTTTTCCCTTGAGTCCTTTTTGTGGAACTGCTTTCTAAACCTTCCTTTGTTTTTCCACATGCATTGAATTTTCCTTGATATTAAGGAAATTTCTTCGTCTGTGTCTCCATTGCTCTCATCAGACGATGCTTCGTCTATTTCAAGTTCAGCTTGTAGAGCTTTGGAGGAAGATGCTATACAAGATTTCAAAGCAATAGACTTTGATTTCTTGGGAGGTTCTTCTTCATCTAGCTCAAGCTCATGAGATCTCAACGAACTCAGAAGATCTTTAAGTCGCAAGACATTTAGGTCCTTTGCTTCCTGAATTACAGTGACCTTAGATCTCCACTTCTTTGGCAGACTTCTTAAGATTTTCTTAACATGATCAGCAGTGGTATAACTTTTCTTAAGAACATTTAAACCATGAACTAGTGTTTAGAATCTTCTAAACATAGTTTCAATGTTTTCACCCTCTTCCATCTTGAAGAGTTCATATTGTCTAACCAAGATATTAGCTTTGGTTTCTTGCACTTGGGAAGTACCCTCATAAGCCAAGGCCAATGAGTCCCAAATTTCCTTGGCGGTATCATTTTTTCCGCATTTCTCGTATTCCTTCTCGGAGATAGCACAGATAAGAAAATTTCTTGCTTTCTGATGTAGTTGATAAGCTTTCTTATGCTCCTCTGTCCATTTATCCCTAGGAATAGGATTTTCTCTTGAATCAATTGGTTCGGTGTATTGTTTTTGAACCATATCCCAGAGTTCGAGTTGTTGAGACTCGAAGAAGGATTTAACTTTATCTTTCCAGTAGTCGAAGTTTGTTCCAGTGAATAAAGGAGGACGATTAACGTGACCACCGGCTTCGTTGCTTGCCATGAATAGAGAATAAGATCTTTTCCTCTTACACTGTTAAGTGCTCAACCAAGAGGCTGAGCTCTGATACTAATTGAACGTGGCAAAAACACAAGCAAAAGGGGTTTGAATTGGGTTTTAAAAACTTTTTGCAAATATAAGTGTTTATGAAAAACTTTTTCTAAACAACTCTTTAATAAAATAGTGCAGTATGTAAAGAGAAGAGAGAAGAGAGTGACATAGTGATTTATACTAGTTCACTATCACCTGATAGCTACGTCTAGTCTCTTCAAACACTTGAAGGATTTTTCCACTATAATCAACCTGATTACACTTGAGAGTATAATACTGTCAAACTGGCTATACTCACAACTTCTTAGAAGGACTTAGTACAGTCAAGCCTCTAAGGAATACAACCACTACTGGGCTTAATACAAGTTCAAAGGAGTTTTGAAACAATACAAAAATAACTCTCACAGAGAGGATTTACAATGAAGAACTTTAGCATAAATAATAACTTTCAAACAGAAAGGATAAAACAGTTAAGTGCTTTGTTCAATGTGATCCCAGAGACTTGGAAGATTTCTTGGTTGCTCACTGTCTCAGAAAATAGTGATTTTTAAGTTTGATAAGATTGTAGGTGCTCACTATATGATCACTTCGTACTTTGTTGCGTTCACTTTCTTTTCAGTCATTCACCTACTTCAGTGACTGAAGTAAGGTATATATAGCTAGGGTTGAGAATATTGCCGTTGTTACACAACGTCTCTTTTTACCCTAGGTCAAAACCTTATATCCCATTATTGTGGCTTTTACAGGTCACGTCGCTTTCCAGACTGTATAAAGCATTATGGGTACTGCACACAAAATCAGAATCTTTGTCTCTTGTGGGCTTTTTGAATATGAGACACTTCGAGAGCAAGTTTCCTTGATGATTAAATTTGTTGACATTCTTTTTGACCTTTGATACCTCGTACATTAAAATGCTTAATCAATGAGGTCTCTTAAATACTTCAAGTAGCCTTAAATATTCTTCAGTCTGATTCCTAACAGAGCTATACTGTTCACCAGAGTTAAGTATTGTACTTCAGAGTGAGCTTGAAACAGAGTTGAGTTCTTCAGCGTAGAACTCAATGGGCTTTCACATAACAGAGTCTTGTGGTCAAGCACGAAGGCTTCTATAGTGTAGACTAACCAAAGTCTGTTAAATGTGTTAACCAACGACCAGAGCTAGTTTTTGGAGCTTGGTTCACCATCAGAGTTGACTGTTCAACAGAGTTGACTAAGTCAAAATCTAGTCTTAGGAGCCACCAGAGCGTTGACTGAACAAACGGAGTTGACCAACTTCAGAGCAAGGCTTCACAAGGTGACGTCAGCATAAAAATAGAGGATCAGTCCCAGACTTAGTCATGTTAAATTCAAGATTTCACCAAGTCTTCTGAGATAACTACTTCTAATGAATAGTGATTTCTGCATACTAGCAAACACATTAGAGAATAAATTTGTTCTCAAACAATTAAGGGTTATTGTTTCTGAATCCACTTGATTCCAATAATCTTTACAAAATAAAAGGTAGTTTTTGGCATAAATAATCTGATTATGTTATTAAAATTGTTGAACAAAAATACAAAATCCAACAAGATAATGAAGAAATTCATCTGGTTTCTGATAAAAATATCAAAGAACACCAAGCCAAAAATTACAATTATTTACACATAGGAAGTGTACAAGTTGGTATGAAACCCCTTACTAGAGCATCTCTAGATGTCGCAGTTCTTTTCTGCTTAAGAGATAAAAGACATAATCGTTTTCAAGACTCTCTCTTAGGTACAGTTGAATCTAGCCTAAGTCATGGTCCAATCTTTTTTCAATTGTTTTTCAGACTTAACTATAAGTCTAGATGATAAAAATATTCTTGATGTTTTATATTTAAATGTCAAACTCCATGGGTATGATATGAAGGAAGGGTCTATACCCATAACCCTGATCTATAGAGTTCAATATAAGGTTATGAACTCCATTAGGTCCAATTTTCTTAAAACCAATTGTGACAAACGCGGAGAAACAACTTTGTTTGTGACCGACAATAGTAAGGCCAATATTATTGTGCCCGAGACAATTCAGTGGAGTGATATCACACTCCCAGACAAATGGATCTTAGAAAAGGCAACTCTAGCCTTACCTAGGATAACCCCAGAATTTCAAGATTTAATCCAACATCAAACAGGTCAAGTAGACTTAGTCTTCGATAGGAGAAATTCTTTCTCTCTTTCTAGGTCTTTTAGTTCTACTAATGATTTCCAATCAGCCAGGTCTAAGAGATCTCTTTCAGCCTTTAGATCTATCCCTAGATCAATCCATATAAATCAATCTGAACCTTCCCATGAAGATCAACAATTCACTTACAAGGATTTGAAACCACAACCCCTGTAAGAACTTCATACCAAAAGGATGAAGAAGACCAAAGAACCATCCAATCTCCAACCTACGCCTCCCTTAATGAACCTTATGATATTAGTGTAATATCATCTGAGTTTGTTATTGATAAAGAATTTCTCAGAAAAGAGATGAAATTTGAAGAATGGTTTTCTCACAGAGAATGGTTCTTCAAACATTATCAAGGATCCAAAAGAAAAGAAATCCAAGAAAAATTCTATCAATTCCTTGAACGTCTCCAATACAATATTCCATTCTTTGACTGGTTCAATGCTTATGCTATTAAACATAAGATCAATTACCCTTTCAAAAATACGCTTATAGGACGTAAATTTTTAAGTATCATTTCGGAATTGTATTTAAAAGATGGACAAGATATCCAATCTGATACTCCTATAACACCACCTTCTAGAAATCAATTTATCAATATGATAAGGCAATCATCTTCTGTTTACCCAGAAGAATTCAACTTAGATGAGGAAAAGATCCATATTAGTTCCAAAAAAGGAAAAGCTCAAACCCATAAGAATCTAGGGACTCTCTCTGAATCATTTAGTCTACCTAGTATCAAAAAACCTCATTATGGGAAAATTTGCAATTCCAATAATCAACTAACTAATAAAACTCTTGAAAATTATAACTCTCATCAAAACCTTAAAACTAAAATTTCTTGCTACACTTGTGGTAAACCTGGTCACAAGTATAGATATTGTAGGATTGAAAAGAAAATCAAAACCTTTTACCTCAATCAAATTCAAAAAGATATTGATAACTTGTTAACAGAATCTTTTCAAGAAAATATTACTACCAATAATTTTTCTCAAAACAACAATCAAATTCAAGTTGATAAGTTATCTGAATCTTCTAATCAGGTTAATGTTCTGACTAAGGAACAAGATCTCCTTTTTGAAGCCACTAATGTCATACCTGATCCTCAAGAATAAATGAAATATTTTGAAAAATTAAATTCTTCCTTAGTGACTAAGCCTTCTAAGAATTCTTTAGTTATTAACACGTTCAATCTCAGGGAGAAATCTAGTACCAAGCCTGTTACCGTTCAACATCTCCGATTTGAAATCAATAATTTAAAAAATGAGATTAAAAATTTGAAGCAAAACCAATCTGAAGTTACGGATTCAACCTCCAAAAGGGATGATAACCCCTTTCAATTCGACATAATTGATGATTTTCTTGGATTAATCAATTATGTTAAAATTCAAAAATTTTATATCAACATTAGAATCCTCATAGGAAAATTTGTCCTCGAAACTACAGCTCTCTTTGACACTGGAGCTGACTCAAACTGTATCATAGAAAGGTTAATTCCCACTAAGTATTTTGAAAAAACTTCAGAACAACTTAGTACTGCTAATGGTTCTAAGTTAAAAATTAATTATAAATTGTCTTCTGCTATAATTGAAAACCAAAGCCTTAGGATAGAAACATCTTTCCTCTTGGTCAAAAATCTTAGGAACAAAGTAACTCTAGGAACACCATTTATTAGATTACTTTTTCCTTATCAAACCACTAAAGATGGGATTATTACTCAACATCTGGGTCAATCTATTATTTTCAAATTTTTGAAAAAACCCATCACCAGAGATCTGAATCCAATTTCCTATAAAGAAAATCAAATCCATTTTCTTAAAGAAGAAATTTCTTTTAGAAATATTGAAAACCAATTACAACATTCTAATAATACTCAACAAAAAATCAAAAATCTTTTGGAACAAATTCAAACTTCTATTTGTTCGGATTTACCTAATGCTTTTTGGGAAAGGAAACAACACATTATTGAACTTCCTTATGAAAAAGATTTTCAAGAAAGACAAATTCCAACCAAAGCTAGGCCAGTTCAAATGAATGAAGAACTACTTCAATTTTGCCAGAAAGAAATCAAGGATTTATTAGAAAAGGGTCTAATTCGCAAAAGTAAAAGTCCTTGGTCTTGTTAAGTTTTTTATGTTAATAAACAAGCCGAAATTGAACGTGGAACACCTCACCTTGTTATCAATTACAAACTGCTTAATCAAGCACTTTGCTGGATTAGGTATCCAATCCCCAATAAAAAAGACCTTTTAAATAGGTTACACAATGCTAAGATTTTCTCAAAATTTGACATGAAATATGGATTTTGGCAAATCCAAGTCAAAGAAGAAGATAGGTATAAGACTGCCTTTACTGTTCCCTTTGGTCAGTATGAATGGAAGGTTATGCCATTTGGTTTAAAAAACGCTCCTTCTGAATTCCAAAGAATAATGAATAAGATTTTCAATCCCTATTCTAAATTTACCAATATTTATATTGATGATGTTTTAATATACTCCCAATCTATTGATCAACATTTCAAACATATCAATATCTTTATCTCTGTAATAAAAAGAAATGGAATTGCTGTTTCTAAAACAAAGATTAATTTGTTTCAGACAAAAATCAGGTTTCTTGGTCATAATATTTATCAAGGGACCATTATTCCTATCAATCGAGCTATTGAGTTTTCTGACAAATTTCCTAATCAAATCATTGATAAAACTCAATTACAAAGATTCCTAGGATGTTTAAATTATGTCTCAGATTTCTTTCTACAGCTTAGCAATCTTATAAAACCTCTTCGTGATCGTCTTAAAAAAGATCCTCGTCCTTGGACAGATGTTCATACAGATGTTGTCAAACAAATCAAATCACAAGTAAAGAATCTTCCATGTCTTTATTTGCCCAATCCTTAAGTCTTTAAAATTGTTGAAACTGATGCCTCTGACATAGGTTATGGTGGCATTCTTAAACAAAGAATTTCTGACAAAGATCAAGTAATTGCCTTTATTTCTAAACATTGGAATCCAGCACAACAAAAATATTCTACTGTTAAAAAAGAAGTTTTAGCAATTGTGTTATCTATTTCAAAATTCCAATCTAATTTATTAAATCAAAATTTTTTAGTTCGTGTTGATTGCAAATCTGCAAAAGATATTTTACAAAAAGATGTTAAAAATTTGGCATCAAAACAGATTTTTGCTAGATGGCAAGCAATTTTGAGCATTTTTTATTTTGATATTGAATATCTTAAAGGCTCAGCAAATGCTCTCCCTGACTATCTCACTCGTGAATACCTACAGGGAAAAGAATAACATGTCCTCCAGGGTTTCTTCCTCTCGGGGAAGAGGTGGCAGAGGTAGAGGTAAGAATGAATTAAATGGTTTAGCTCCACCTTTTATTTCTAACCAAACTGGGTCTCCTACCTAAAATCAATCTGGATCTTCGATCCAAGCCCAATTAATTGGGTCATCAACCCAAAACCAAGCAACCCGGAAAAGTTCAAACCAATCCTCAAAACAAATTGCTAAGCAAACCAAACAAGACTATGCCTTCCCAATTCAAACTCTCCTAGCCTTCCAAGAACAAGTCTTGACCAATTTACCCAAAAAGACTTGGATAGCATGATCCAAAATCAAAAAACCCAAATAGTCCAAGCATATCCAAAACCAATTCAGATTAAATCTGCTAGTACTGCCAAAACTCAATACATCCCAAAACCCAAATTCTATCAAGTTGTAAGATTAGAACCTGAATACTGGGATGAAAATCCAAACAAAATTCCATCCAAGATATTTCCTCCTGGATTCCATTTTATTCCTATGGTCCATAATAAAACACAACTGTTCTTTGAAAAAATTCTCATGGACTCTGACTCTGTAGCTATCAAACACTACAAAGATCCAAGAGATGAGTCAATTACCACCTATTCTACCCTTCAAATCCTAAAAGTTATCACACCTTCAGCTTGGGGACAGAATCCTAACAAACCAAAAAAAAATTCGGACTTTTATGATCCAATTGGTCACACTTACTAGGATTATGTCAAGGCTTGGGATTTCATGATCCTAGGTTTACAAAATAATTCATTCAAACATTCTTGGTTAATTTACTTTAAGACAGGAAACAAGTACTCTTTTCCGAATTGGTTCCTCCAATGGTGGGATTTCTTTGGCCCAATACCTGATATCCTTCCTACTGAAGATCAAGAAGGATTCATTATTTGACAAAAAAAATTTACCAATGAGTTTGATAATCTGCCAATTCTATTAAACTTTTTCCTCAAATTCTCTTTGTCGTGGGTATTTTCCTGGCAATACAAGTTTATGGATAATTCAGTCCCAGAAACTATGGCACTTTTCCAAAAACAAGCCTTTGTCAAATGGTGGTCCAGCTTTGATGGATCAAAAGCATCTCAAGACAATGTAAAAATTTGGTTTAAAAAAATCCAAATTTTTTAAAGTTTGCAGAACCAAGCACATGTCTTCTTCTCAATCAAAAGGCGCATATTGAAGCAGCACTTGCTGCCTCATCATCAGAAGATGTTTTACATAACCTTCAAAATATTGATCAACTTTTACAAAAACAATCCTCAGACCAAGAAAAGGGTAAGCAAGACCTACCATCATCTTCATCTAATCAACCAAAAATGAAGGGAAAGAAAAAGAAACAAGTTATTCCTTCCTCTTCTGAATCATCTACAGAAGACCCATTTTACAAGAATGAAGACGAATGTTTTGGAATCTACTCTCCAGTCAATTCTGATGAATAGAAGTCTGTCAAAAATCAATCATGAAGACAAAAGATTCAAATTCTCAATTATTGTAACTTTACTATTCGGTACTACAACATTTTCACTTTTACTGTAGCCAATAGTTCAATTTGATTCCGGTAACCTACCGGAACTGTTCAATTTTCAATTCTATAAATATGGTGCTTAGGTTTTATTGTTAGGCACCGGTTAAATACTTCAGTTTATTTTACAAGTTCTAGAGAGAGGTTAGTGTGAGATGCTCTGAACTTTCCTCTTTCTTCCAATTTCTGTTCTTCAATCTTTGTACTCCTATCTTCCTACTTCAATATATAATCTTTTGTTTTAGTCTGTTATTTTAGTTCCTTCATGCATATTTAATTTTTTGCAAGAAAGAGTGCGCCTACCCTTGGCATTTACTTTCTGTCTTGCATCCGCATGAAAGAGTGACCCTACCCTAGGCATTTACTTTCTGTCTTTATTTTTATTTTTCTTTCTTTAGTTTTGTTTATGTGCTGAGCAGTCCGTCTGCTTCCTACTTTCCATTTCCCTTTCCCATTTAGCTCTTTCGTTCTGCTTTTGACCCCCTCTTGGTATATATATATATATATATATATATATATATATATATATATATATAAGTCTAACATTGCATTTCAATCAAATTCCAAGTACCAAACTAATACCCCTCATGCAGAATTTTTAACACCAATACAAGTTCATCCTAATCCAAGCACTCACATACTTACTAATTGTGAAGAAATTTAAAATTACAACTCACATGCAAGGTCCACTTTAATTAAGGATTCAAATATACCAATTATGCATAATTTTATCTCAACAAGAAGACTTAAATTGACATAATGAAATCAACAAAAGAGGCATGATTCAAGTATTTCAATAAGTACTCTATGTGCAGAATTGTTTTCAGTAGCTTTATGTCAACTTTGGTGATTTTATTAAACTACCAAACGATGTCGTATTTGAGTGAATGACCACTCTTTAGAAAGCTTAATATATCTACTTTTTGAATATAATTTTTATTTTACAAATTAGTCATCCAATTAATACAGTTAAATAAAGGTTAAATTATACTTTTAGTCCCTTATATTTATTTTAATTTTCATTTTTGTTCTTTATGTATTAAAAGTTTCAAATTGGTCCGTTATGTGTAAGAGTTATATCAATGTGATCCCTCTTATTTTTTTGGTTCCAAAATGGTCCCCTATGTTACAAAAATTATACCAATGTGGTCCCTATTTTGTTCCATATTTTGCAAGAAAAAGGGACCACATTGGTATAAATTTTGTAACATAAAGGGCCAATTTGAAATAAGAAAAAACAAGAGGGACCACATTGGTATAAATCTTATACATAAGGGACCAATTTGAAATTTTTAATACATAAGAGACTAAAACAAAAATTAAAATAAACACAAAGGACTAAAAGTATAATTTAGCATTAAATAAAATAAGACACAGAGATACAGAAACAGGACATCAATTGTCTTCCAAATTATGGCACATTTTGAAATATCAACACCCAGTCAAATTCAATGAAGTTTGTGTGAAAATTGAAGGGAATTAAATGTAGTTTCCAAAAAAAGAAGAATCATTTAAAAAGGATACCTATGGACAAAGTTGTAAGCAAAATATTGAACCTATGTCTATACGGGTTTCAAAACAGAATGATCCACTTTAGTAGCTCACGAAACATTATACACATCAATATAAATTATGACACTTTACATCAGTCAAAGACTATTATGAATAAGCATACAAATAAAATTGGTTTCATGCAAATAGGACCTATATAACTCAAGTTATGGTCTCCTAAAGTTGACTGTGTTTCATAGGATCCTATGACAGAGCAGCAGTGTTCATGAAATTACTGGGACTCTTTTGATTGTGGTAAAATTTTGTGGTTTAACATGATGAAACTACTATATGCCCTCTTTCATACCCAACTGGTTTCACTCAAAATAGTTTTCTAGCTCAAGATATAGACATTCAAAGCAAACTGGTTCAGATTGAGACACATGACAAAACAACCCACTTCATTAAATCACAAAAAATTGTACAATTAAGGTAAAATTATTATAAATCAGCTTTCAAACCCAACTTGTTTCACTCAAAAAACAATTTGCATAGCTCTTATTATACACATTTTAATTCAGCTATGTCAGAATCTTTTTCAGCAGAAAATACCTCACTTCTTTTTTCCTACCATAATTCACTATACCACATATAATACAATATTTGAGCTTACATTTATTAATTTTGTTTTGGCAAAATTACACCAGGGATCTCTTAACTTTTAAAGTTTCGGATTCATCCTTTAACTTTTTTTTTTTTTTAAGTTGGTCCTTTATGTTTTAAAATGTTAACACAATTGACCATTTTTTAGTTTTGTTCAGATTCGTTAAAAAAAGCTTAGGTGTTTGGTAATACGCTTAGGTGTCCATTAATATATCTATATGGCCACTTAATTATAATCCGAGTCATTCTTTTTATTTATTGTTTATTATTAAAAAACAAAAAAAAAATAATTAGTGTTCTTTCCTTATTATAATAAATTCAGAACACCAAATCATTCAACCCCTCAACTCAGAACAATTATTGCTCCCCATCATCCTCAACCCTTAAACTTCAACCTCTGTACCAAAACCTTTACCCAATCTCTGTACCGTAAGTCCATAACCTTTACCCAATCTCTTCACCCAACCAGTAACATCTCAATTTTTATGAAAATTATTTTACAGTTTTTGACTACTTAAAAATAAATCATAGAGATTGATCACCTCAATGGTTTGTTAAAAGTACGAAGAACTACAAAAATTTATTGTAAATAATTTACTGTTTTTGTAATTAATTCAGATTAAGAGACAGTGTAGACGTATATTGTTTTTAATACGAATTAATCTTAAAAAATGTGAAAAATTGTTGTTTGATTAAAAAAAATTATTTTATTGAAAGAGAAATAATTTTAGGACTTAATAGATATTTTTAAGTCACAGTTTGGATTTTCGATGTTTAGTTATTTGTTAAATTGTCTGTTTTATGTCATATTTAATATGACTTATTTTTTAATGATTTTGCCTTGATAATTTTATTGTTTGAATAATATCTAGATGATCATAGAAATTAAAATTAGTGAACCTCACTAACTTACAGTTTTTATTACACTACGAGAATTCTGTTGAGTTTTGCTGCCTTAACTAGGCTATTGGGTGAGTTTCTAACTGAAACCTGCCCAAACGGGATCCATATTTTATAAAATTTGAGATCTTAGCATTTTCCAATATTTATGATATATTAGATTTTTTTTGAGATTTTTGGGCATCAGAAAATATTTAGTGTATTGTCTACGCCCAGAACTGCATTACGATAGCGTTTTAGCTCGTAAATCGAGAAAACGACATTCATAGAAATACTTCTAATATTTTGGGACATTTTGGTTGATTAATAATTTTGAGTATAGAATAATTTATTAGATTTATTTTTGGAGTTTTTGGTTCAAAAACCCTAATATACGCGTAACACCGCACACCCGATTGAGCGAGAACGCGACGAAACGAAATATCTAGATATTTTGGGGCAAGTGGCAGTTGAGATAAGGCTAGGGGAGCTTAAACTTGAGTCTTAGAACTTTCCTTGACAAGTGGTGTATTATGTTTGGCTAAGAGGTAATTTGTAGTTAGTTTTGTAAGTTGGTTTCTAACAAATTGGTTAAGATTCAACTAATTAAACATTTGTATTTCCACCCTTGTCCCACCATAAATTTCGTGGCCTTCCTCCTCATGAGACCAGCACCTCCATTTCTTCCATTGTTGGCTGGTTTAAGAAAAAAATTTCTTGAGAGAGAAAGTTGTTTTTGGTGATGAACTTAGTGATTTTGCCTTCAATCTTCCTTCCTTTCTCCTTCCTTCTTGTTCAATCATCTCCATCATTGTGGTAAGCTTATTTTCATTTTCTTCATCGCTGCCATGGTTGGGTTTTCATGGTATTAGTGTTGTTCCTCATGATTTTAGTGTTGATTCTTGAAGGAAATTGGTGTTTAAGCTTGCAACCTTCAACCCTTGTTCTTAATCCTTGATCAACCACCATCAATCTTGTTAGTAAGTGTTCTAACTCACTTTCCTCTTCACATGGTTGCCATGGATGAGATCTCAATGATTTTAGAGTTATTTTGCTTAGAAAGTGTTGGATTTTGCTAGGTTAGTGAGATTAGTCCTTTGATCCTTTAATTCCTTCCATGATTAAGCATGTTTAGAGTTTTTAAAATTGAGAAACCCTAAGTTTTGGGGCTGGCCTAATTCATGGCCTGTTGTGGGGGCTTGATCTTGGCTTGATTTTGGTGGTTTTGGAGTTAGATATTTGGGGGTTTTGGTTTAGTATGCTTACAACTAGTCATATATGCATGTTGAACAAAGTTTTGTGAAATTAATTTGATTAAATTTGGGGCTGGAAACCGTGGCTCATTAGTATGGTTTTGATGATCTTTTAATTTGTTTTTAAAGTGTGTTAAGTGTTTAAGAAGTTGGTTTTTGGAAGACTTTAAATCTATAAGGATTTGTAAGTTTAAAGCTTTGAAAAATGGGTTGAAACATAATAAATTTGGGGCTGTTTTGGGGTTGCAAAAACAGTGGCTTATAAACATTATTTGGGCGAGTTTTAACTTAGTTTTAATTGTATTAAAGTGGCAAAGAAGTTATCTTATGATAAGAAGTTTTGATCAAGCAAAGTTTGTAAGATTTTGATGTTTAAATAATTCAAAACTTGGAGTTGTTTTTGGAAGCTTGAAACCGTGGGCTTTATGGTGTTTTGAAACATGATATTAAATTTGTTTTAGGCCTAAAATAGTTGTAAAAAGTGGTTGATGATTTGATTTAGCAAAATCTTTCATAGAGGTTTAATTTTCGGAAAAAGAATTGTGTTATGTCTTAAGAATTGTTTCAAAACAATAATGAAATTGTTTCCAAATTTTTCTGACATGTTTTAGTTCTTTGAAAAGTGGTTCAAAGTTGGGAAAACACTATTCAAAGTAGTAAAACACTATTTCAATTGGTAAATTTTGTGTTAGGTATTTTTCTAAGTGTGTAGCTTTTGTAAAAGTTTGAAAACTTGCATGATTTGAATATGTGTCATGGCATATGGCTAGATAGAACCTATTAGGGATTGAGTTCAGTAATTCCTAGGTTTAGGGAACCCTAAACCCGTGGCTTCCCTAGGGGCTTAGAACTTGAGTTTTTATTTCTAATTTATTGAAACTTGCGTTGTTAAGGTTCGTGCGAGGAACGACTTGATGATAGTTGGAATTACCTTGCTTGGATTGTTAAAGCGCCCAAGGTAAGGGAAATTCTTATATAATAAGTTTGGGCTTTTCACCTTGTGTGTTGTTTGGCTTGATTGATTGATTGATTGTGTGGTAGTACTTGTAGTATTATTATATGCTCTCTGGAATGCTGTAGCATGTTGTAGCATACTGAATTGTTAAATGCTGTAGCATGTTCTTGGCCCTGCGTGGCAATATGATTTGCGTTGTTTTTCCTTGAATCATGTTGGATTTAATTGGAACATGGAATTGATTTAGAATATGAAAAATATTGTTTATGATAATAGATTAATTAATAATGCGTTGATCTACTGCTATTGGTTTAACGACTTACAACGGTAAGTCTGATGTGATTCCATGAGCCGAGAAATGTTTTCATGGTAAACTAAAGGTATCTTCTAAAATAAGTCGATGTACAAACTTGCTTTATGGATCAGAGGGTTAGAAGTTATTTAAGAGGTTCTTTTGAAAAGAAAACGTTGTAAATTTGAAAACGGTTGAGTTAAGTAATGTGTTTGGAAATTATCCTAGCATATTATTTAGCACAACTAGGGTTCCAACGACTTAATGCTAAAGAGTTATTTCTAGTACAACAACACTTAGGAGTGACACAAAAATTGAAATTGGAAATCCACTAAGTTGACTGAGTGAGGGTTCGTCGATCCGCAATGATTAGTTAAACATTACTCGGGCGCTCCATATGGTGAGCATGCCTATCGGGAATACGGGATACATTGAAGAATTTGTGTGGATGCATGAGCATGATATTGCGTTAGTAACCACTCCATTCTTAATGGGAATGCGATGTGGAGAGGATCCCTATCGGGAATGGGGGATACATCGTCCAGCAGGTTAGATCCACTCCGTTCCCTATCGGGAAAGGGGGAAACAGACGTCCCTATCGGGAAAGGGGGAGGAGGATTCCTATCGGGAAAAAGGAATACCTCGTGGACTAGGCTAGTGTCACCCGTCTTTATCGGGAAAGGGAGGCGGGAGTCCTTATCGGGAAAGAGGGATGGAAAACTGCCTAATGTGTGGCAAGCCTAATGCGTGGCTATATTGTTCGGACGTTGGGAAAAGTCCTCATCTACTGCTGACCTATTAAGGCTTCAGGGGTATACACAAACTTGTTCATAATGCATTGGCATGCATGGCTAACCACATATTGACATGTGATGAATTATTGATGAATTTGCTATGTTGTGACTTGATTGTTGACCTGTTGGTTGATTTGTTTGTTCACATGCAATTCTTAATATACCATGATGATGCATGTAGTCTATTAAGTATGTATATGTTTATAAAGGCATGTTGTATTATATATATATATATGTATATATTATTTGCATGCGACATAGCCTATGATAAAGTCGTGGACAAAGGATTTACCCTTGCATTGTTGTTGGATTGGACATTCTTATGGATGTCACTTCCAGATGGAGCTCCATCGCTACTGCTGTTTCGTCTTTCCAGGAGCGTTGAAGATTGAGCCAGTGGAGGATGATTCCTTTGAGTGCTTCGTGCGTTAATCTTGTTGAACTGTTTCTCAGTAAGAGTTATAGTTGTTGGCCAGCTTAGCTTAGGGTTTTGTCCTTGTTGTTTTGTAACTACTCTATTCAGAAAACCTCGCCTCTGTGCGAAACGATTACGTTAGTTTTATGTTATGTGAAGTATTGATTGTGATGCATTATACTCTGATATTTGCAAAAGACTGATTTTACATTATTTAGAAAATTGTAGTACTCTTTATGTCTCATTTTTTAAAAGGGTTTCAAAGAGAAGAAAAAGAAGAAAAAAAAAATTGCTCCTATTTTCCATTGCAAAATACACAAGAGTACTTTTTAACTGAAAGCATACAAGCATCAAAGGTTACCAGCATTAGATTGGGTTGTACAGTAGTGCTCCGGAAAGGGGTGTTACAATAGTGGTATCAGAGCAATTCGGTTCTAACCGGACCGCTTTAGGTTAAGCTGTCCTAGATTGTGGGGATTGTCGGGTATAAGTTTGTTATGCCTAGGTTATGAGAATCTTGTTTGTGATTGTCTATAATGTTTCCTAGTTGAAACATGTGTGACATTGTGTGAAATTGTGTGCAATTATCCTAGATGATTGATCTTGTTGTGGGGTTTTTGTTAGATTAATTTCTAGAAATTCGATGCCTTCGAGACGAACTATTCATTCTGCTAGAGCTAGTAACTTAGATGTGAATCACATAAATCCAAGTGATAGCTGGGATGGCAACTGTTGTTATCCAACAGATCACTGCAGAGAATCAACACGATTGGCTAAGACAACAAACGGAGGAGCGAGCTATTGGAGGGCCAGTTAGGCCAGATTATCAGAGCAAATGATAAAGAGGAAGACAACAACAAGGAGCACCTTATTCTCGCCCTCAGGGAAATGACCACAATCAGGATCGTCTAGGGGCGCATGCTATTGGGAATAGCCAGAAGGAGAAGTGGCACTGTTAACACTGAGGAAGCAAGGAACACTTGGCGGATAAATACTCATCAAATGACTGACTGTGCCTCAACTGCAAGAATCCAGGACTCTTTTCTAAGGACTGTATGTTGCCAAAGGAGGGATCAACCGAAAATGCTATGAAGTTTGCGCACCCAGCTGCTGGAAGACATACCTGCATGATACGCGGGAGTGGGAGTCACAAGCACCGATAGTCGAAGACGCACTGCTTCAACGGTGAAGATGAAGAGCACAACGTTAACCAGTATCTAACCAAGGAAAGGTTGTGTTTTAACTGCAAGGAACTGGGACATCTGTCCAGAGAATGCGAAGCTAGCTGAATCTGCTGTCAACAATGTTGGAGCTGCAAGATCAACCGCTAAGGGACGTGTTTATACACTAAGCGGGGCAGAATCCTATCATCTGAAGACTTCATTCCAGGAAATGCGACACATAGGAGTTATGAGTGGACCGGGATTTGTGAGAGAGATTATCCGTATGAAACTTTATAATTATCGTATTATATGTATTATGGTGTGTGCGGGGTTCTAAGTAAAGACCACATAAGTGCTTTGACTTTGTTACGTATTTTACTATTATATTAAATTCCAAAATCTAAATTTCTAATACACTTTTGGTATTACGATAGATGTTCTTGTGATTGTTGTGTAATTATTTGTGATTGATGCTGTTGTTGATCTTGTGGTTAATAATTTTTAGAATTTTCCTTTCCTTTTGATGTCACAAAATCATGGGTTTTTGAAGAACTTGTGGGTGAGTATTTCAACTCATTTAAGTTTTGATTTTATGTTGTTTCAAATGATTATTTTAATGGTTTTGGTAAACCTTTTCTTCTTTTTTCATTTTGTTGAAACCTTGCATCATTTGTGTAAAAGAAAAGAGGATTTCATCATTTAACCAATTGATCTATTGTTTGTTTTTGTTGTTGTTATGGTTTAGGAATTGTAGAGAAAAATTGTGTTGATCTTTTATTAAAAAGCTTTTGGGTATGAGTAGAATGATTTTGAGAAATGGATTTGAGTATATGTGTGCAAGCCGTGAGGCTCTTTGAGAAAACTAAAATTATTCCATGCTTTAATACTTGGTTTTTTAGTGATTTTGTTGTTGTTGGTGTTTGATGCAAGTTTTAGTCTTTGATTTAAATGTGCCTTGATGATTTTAAGACAATGACAAACCTAATCTCAAAAGAATCATAGTGTTCTTGAGAGGGTTGAGTCTTGAAGAGATCAAGTGGGTTTTAAGAAAAGTAATTGTTGCTTTGTGTTATCTTTAGAACTTAGAAGTTTTAAAAATAAAAGATATTTGATTTTGGGTTTCGTGATTAAAACGTGGTTGTGTGTAGGTATGTTTGTGATAGTGAAGTTTCGTTGGCGTTATCATGCAACCATAACTCAGTAGTCATCTTGACCGTGTTCGTGATTGAGATGGAGTAGAGATCGTAGTTGGAATAAGGCGTCATTTGCAAGGACTTTTCGACATGGACGCGTAGTACTGTGTTTTGTAAACGTTTTAGTTGATGATGTAGTGTTTTAACTTGTTACTGATGTATGAATAAAATGTGTGCTTTGGTGTTTGACTGCTTCAGTGTAATAATTATTATGTTGTATGGAATTTCAAAGTCCAAATTTATGATATGCTTTTAATGTTAAGTTATGACTTTTCATATTTCTGATTTTGTTTTGGTTTATAAGTTAATTTTTGAGGACGAAATTTTTTTTAAGGAGGATGGTAATGTAACATCCCAATTTTTATGAAAATTATTTTACAGTTTCCGACTACTAAAAATAAATCATAGAGATTGATCACCTCAATGGTATGTTAAAAGTACGAAGAACTACAAAGATTTATTGTAAATAATTTATTGTTTTTGTAATTAATTCAGATTAAGAGACAGTGTAGACGTATACTGTTTTTAATATGAATTAATCTTAAAAAATGTGAAAAATTGTTGTTTAATTAAAGAAAATTATTTTATAGAAAGAGAAATAATTTTAGGACTTAATAGATATTTTTAAGTCACAGTTTGGATTTTCGATGTTTAGTTATTTGTTAAATTGTCTGTTTTATGTCATATTTAATATGACTTTTATTTTTTAATGATTTTGTCTTGATAATTTTATTGTTTGAATAATATCTTGATGATCATAGAAATTAGAATTAGTGATCCTCACTAATTTACAGTTTTTATTACGCTGTGAGAATTCTGTTGAGTTCTGCCTTAACTAGGCTATTGGATGAGTTTCTAACTGAAACCTACCCAAACGTGATCCAAATTTAATAAAATTTTAGATCTTAGCATTTTCCAATATTTATGATTTATGATTTTAGCATTTTCCAATATTTATGATTTATTGGAATTATTTTGGGATTTTTGGGCATCAGAAAATATTTAGTGTGTTATCTACGCCCAGAACTGCATTACGATAGCATTTTAGCTCGTAAATCGAGAAAACGACATTCATAGAAATACTTCTAATATTTTTAGGTACATTTTGGTTGATTAATAATTTTGATTATAGAATAATTTATTAGATTTATTTTTGGAGTTTTTGGTTCAAAAACCCTAATATACGCGTAACGTCACACACCCGATTGAGCGAGAACGCGATGAAACGAAATATCTAGATATTTTGGGGCAAGTGGCAGTTGAGATAAGGCTAGGGGAGCTTAAACTTGAGTCTTAGAACTTTCCTTGACAAGTGTTGTATTATGTTTGGCTAAGAGGTAATTTGTAGTTAGTTTTGTAAGTTGGTTTCTAACAAATTGGTTAAGATTCAACTAATTAAACATTTGTATTTCCACCCTTGTCCCTCCTAAAATTTCATGGCCTTCCTCCTCATGAGACCAGCACCTCCATTTGTTCCATTGTTGGTTGGTTTAAGAAAAAAATTTCTTGAGAGAAAGTTGTTTTTGGTGATGAACTTAGTGATTTTGCCTTCAATCTTCCATCCTTTCTCCTTCCTTCTTGTTCAATCATCTCCATCATTGTGGTAAGCTTATTTTCATTTTCTTCATCACTGCCATGGTTGGGTTTTCATGGTATTAGTGTTGTTCATCATGATTTTAGTGTTGATTCTTGAAGGAAATTGGTGTTTAAGCTTGCTACCTTCAATCCTTGTTCTTAATCCTTGATCAACCACCATCAATCTTGTTAGTAAGTGTTCTAACTAACTTTCCTCTTCTCATGGCTGCCATGGATGAGATCTCAATGATTTTAGAGCTATTTTGCTTAGAAAGTGTTGGATTTTGCTAGATTAGTGAGATTAGTCCTTTGATCCTTCAATTCCTTCCATGATTAAGCATGTTTAGAGTTTCAAAAATTGAGAAACCCTAAGTTTTGGGGCTGGCTGAATTCATGGGCTGTTGTGGGGGCTTGATCTTGGCTTGATTTTGGTGGTTTTGGAGATAGATATTTGGGGGTTTTCGTTTAGTCTGCTTACAACTAGTCATATACGCATGTTGAACAAAGTTTTGTGAAATTAATTTGATTAAATTTGGGGCTGGAAACTGTGGCTCATTAGTATGGTTTTGATGATGTTTTAATTTGTTTTTAAAGTGTGTTAAGTGTTTAAGAAGTTGGTTTTCGGTTAGGACTTTAAATCTATAAGGATTTGTAAGTTTAAAGCTTTGAAAAATGGATTGAAACAAAATAAATTTGGGGCTGTTTTGGGGTTGCAAAAATAGTGGCTTATGAACATTATTTGGGTGAGTTTTAACTTAGTTTTAATTGTATTAAAGTGGCAAAGAAGTTGTCTGATGATAAGAAGTTTTGATCAAGCAAAGTTTGTAAGATTTTGATGTTTAAATATTTCAAAACTTGGAGTTGTTTTTGGAAGCTTGAAACCGTGGGCCTTATGGTGTTTTGAAACATGATATTAAATTTGTTTTAGGCCAAAAATAGTTGTAAAAAGTGGTTGATGATTTGATTTAGCAAAATCTTTCATAGAGGTTTAATTTTTGGAAAAAGAATTGTGTTATGTCTTGAGAATTGTTTCAAAACAATAATGAAATTGTTTCCAAATTTTTGTGACATGTTTTAGTGCTTTGAAAAGTGGTTCAAAGTAGGGAAAACACTGTTCAAAGTGGTAAAACACTATTTCAATTGGAAAATTTTGGGTCAGGTATTTTTCTAAGTGTGTAGCTTTTGTAAAAGTTTGAAAACTTGCCTGATTTGAAAATGTGTCATGGCATATGGCTAGATAGAACCTATTAGGGATTAAGTTGAGTAATTCCTAGGTTTAGGGAACCCTAAACCCGTGGCTGCCCTAGGGGCATAGAACTTGAGCTTTTAGTTCTAATTGATTGACACTTGCGTTGTTAAGGTTCGTGCGAGGAATGACTTGACGATAGTTGGAATTACCTTGCGTGGATTGTTAAAGCGCCCAAGGTAAGGGAAATTCTTATATAATGAGTTTGGGCTTTTCGCCTTGTGTGTTGTTTGGCTTGATTGATTAATTGTGTGTTAGTACTTGTAGTATTACTATATGCTGTCTGGAATGCTGTAGCATATTGTAGCATACTGAATTGTTATATGTTGTCTGAAATGCTGTAGCAAGTTCTTGGCCCTGCTTGGCAATATGATTTGTGTTGTTTTTCCATGAATCATGTTGGATTTAATTGGAACTTCGAATTGATTTAGAATATGAAAAATATTATTGATAATAATGGATTAATTAATAATGCGTTGATTGACTGCTATTGATTTGACGACTTACAACGGTAAGTCTGATGCGATTCCATGAGCCGAGAAATATTTTCATGGTAAACTAAAGGTATCTTCTAAAATAAGTTGGTGTACAAACACGCTTTATGGATCAGAGGGTTAGAAGTTGTTTAAGAGGTTCTTTTGAAAAGAAAACATTGTAAATTTTGAAAACAGTTAAGTAATGTGTTTGGGAATTATCCTAGCATATTATTTAGCACAACTAGGATTCAAACGGCCTAATGCTAAAGAGTTATTTCTAGTACAACAACACTTAGGAGTGACACAAAAATTGAAATTGGAAATCCACTAATTTGAGTGAGTGAAGGTTCGTCGATTCGCAATGATTAATAAAACATTACTCGGGCACTCCTTATGGTGAGCATGCCATATTGAAGAATTTGTTTGGATGCATGGGCATGATATTGCATTAGTAACCACTTCATTCTTAATGGGAATGCGATGTGGAGAGGATCCCTATCGGGAATGGGGGATACCTCGTCCAGCAGGTTAAATCCACTCCATTCCCTATCGGGAAAGGGGGAAATGGGCGTCCTTATCGTTAAAGGGGAGGAGGATTCCTATCGGGAAAGGGGAATACCTTGTGGTCTAGGCTAGTGTCACCCGTCTCTATAGGGAAAGGGAGGTGGTAGTCCTTATCGGGAAAGGGGGACGGCAAACTGCCGAATGCGTGGCAAGCCTAATGTGTTGCTATATTGTTCGGACGCTAGGAAAATTCCTCGTCTATTGCTGACCTATTAAGGCTGCAGGTGTATACACAAACTTGTTCATAATGCATTGGCATGCATGGCTAACCACATATTGACATGTGATGAATTGTTGATGAATTTGCTATGTTGTGACTTGATTGTTGACCTGTTGGTTGATTTGTTTGTTTACTTGCAATGCTTGATATACCATGATGATGCATGCGGTCTATTAAGTATGTATATGTTTATAAAGGCATGTTGTAGTATTATATATATATATATATATTGTTTGCATGCGACATAGCCTATGATAAACTCGTGGAAAAAGGATTTACCCTTGCACTATTGTTGGATTTGACATCCTTATGGATGTCACTTCCAGATGGAGCTCATAGCTGCTGCTGTTTCGTCTTTCCAGGAGCGTTGAAGATTGAGCCAGTGGAGAAAGATTCCTCTGAGTGCTTCGTCCGTTAATCTTGCTGAATTGTTTCTCAATAAGAGTTATAGTTGTTGGCTAGCTTAGCTTAGGGTTTTGTCCTTGTTGTTTTGTAACTACTCTACTCAGAAAACCTCGCCTTAGTGCAAAACGATTATGTTATGTTTTATGTTATGTGAAGTATTGATTTTGATGCATTATACTCTGATATTTGCAAAAGACTGATTTTGCATTATTTAGAAAATTGTAGTACTCTTTATGTCTCATTTTTGAAAAGGGTTTCAAAAAGAAGAAAAAGAAGAAGAAAAAACTGCTCCTATTTTCCATTGCGAAATACACGAGTACTTTTTAACTGAAAACATACAAGCATCAAATGTTTTCAGCATTAGATTGGGTTATACAGTAGCGCTCAGGAAACAGGGTGTTACATAACCAAAACACCATATCATTCCAAATACAAATTCAACATCATAATATCACTCAAAAGGGGGTTTAGATCTGGAAACCTTTTGTGATTATAAACCTGCTTAAGCATAAAAATCAAAACTTTTCTCCTTCTTGTACCTCATTGTTTGAGCAATAAGAGAAAACCTTCTGAGCAATGTTTTTTGGGTCTTTTTTTCTTCTGTGACAGAAATTGAATCTTAGGGAGAAAATCCGAAAGATCCAACACTCACAAGTAGAGAATTCAATGGATTAAATGAATTCTAATGCAAAATGAGCAAATAACAGTAAAGTTCATATTCAGAGTTGAGAGTAGAGAGAAGATATTTTGTGAAAATGATGATTGATTCCAAATGAGGCACAAGGCCTTGCTAAATACAACCATCGAAGGCTAAAAGTGTAAAATGACCCAAAGACAACACTTGGCTTAAAATAAAGTAAAAACATAACATAAGGTAAAAGTAAAAACTAAGGCTTAAAATGTTTTAGCATAATAATACTCTAATAATACCCTCCCGTCAAGAACATCCTTGTCCTCAAGGATGAATATTTCGAAGTGCCGTGCTTAAGAGGTAAAGTCTTCCATTTGAGTAGAATTAGAGGAACATAAATTCGCCCCCTGTCGACTATTTTCCAATGCAGAATAGCCAGAATAGGAAATTTATGACATTCAGATTTAATCACAGAGATGAAAGCATTTGCATGAAACTGAAGAAGAAGTTTGAAATTCAGTTCCTGCCTAAACAAAACAACCATCTCTCTAGGAGCTTCTTTTAAAAGTGAATAACTTCTTAGCACACTATCAACACCACTTTCATTATCCAAAGTTGCATCAATAAGAGAAGCACATGACCTTGCAACTTGGAGATAGCATGTTACAAAAACACCACAAGACAAATAAGTATCCATTGGTCCATAAGCATTTGATACTTCCTTCTGCTTTCCAGCATTAATCAGCACTAGCTCTTGTGCCACAACACTTGAACCAAGGACAATTAGATAGATAGATTCAGGCTTCTTAGAATCAAAATTCATTATCCTTGCCCGAAATCCAAAAGAGCATAGAAAGGGGACACAATCAGTGGTACCAACCCAATTTTTAGAGCCATAATAAAGAATGCAAACATAGCTATTTAACGTTGGAGCAAACAAGTGATCAAAAACTAATGTTCCAATGGCTTTTCTACTTTCTGGAAGAACAACAATCAGCAAATCATACCAAGGATTCAACTCATTTTTAGGAGTAAGTAGATACCTAAATGGTTGTAGGACAAGAACTATGGCACGAACAACCACACCAACAACAATGTCAACCGTACACTTCCAAGTTCCAAGCTTAGGTGATGAATCCCTCCATTTGAGCATAATTTTAGTAACAAGAACACTCCCTCTATTAAGCATCTTCCTATGTAACACAACCCCTAGTTCAATGTGTTGAATGATGAGCAAAGATCCCTTAGTTAAAGGGTGGGAAGTTGTAACATCCCAATTTTTAAGATCAATTGTTTTAGCGATAAAATCCCCAAATACTTGAAAGGTAAATCTTAGAGATTGATCACCTCAATGATTTACTGAGAGCACGAGGAACTATTTTGACTTATTTTAAATAATTTATTATTATAAATAATTATTATTCATGATGTCAATTCAAATTAATAGACAGCGAAGATGTATGTTGCTTTTAAGGTGAATTCATCAATTATACCTATTATAAGTTTTCTGCGTGACGCAGTAACGCGTATTTTTGTTGACTAAGAAAGTGATCAAATTAAATCAGGATAAAATTAAATTTGAGAATTAATATTTTATATTAATTCGTGGTTCGAAAATCGTCGAAAAATTCTAACGGTTTAAATCGCGTTTTGGATCAATGCGCTTTTCTTGAGATAAAATTTTAAACGAACTCCGATTTCGACAAAAATTGTAACTTGTTGTGAACATTTTTGAGTGTTTTAGATTGTTTTTAATATTTATGATAATATTTTATCACGCAGTGAATTAATTTCTCGGCAAATTAATTTTCGCGAATTAATCGGCAGAAGAATTAATTGGTAACGCGATTACTCGACACCGTGTTTTTAATACTCTTAGGACTCTAGGATTAGAGGGGAATCATGAGAGATGAGAGATTAGATGGGTTAAACTCATTGATGAGATTAGCATATCAATTTTAATCTAGGTGTCACCTGAGTGGTGGTTTAATTTTTTATGCTTACTTTTAAGTATGTTTTCAACCAAGTAAAATTAGTTTTGTTAAATTTTTTTATCCCACCCTTATTTCTTCAGCTGGGCAGCGACCCCCCACCCTCATTTCTCATTCTATTTCATTTCTACTTCCATTCTTGAGAGAGAAAGCAAGAGCTTCCATGTCTACTTCTTCACCACTTCCTTTGGGCTTGATTTCACCTCTAACATCCAACCCTTCTTGCTCCTAGCTTCTTCTTCTTCTTGAATCCTCCTTCCATACTTTGTAAGCAAGTTTGTGAGTCAATTTTTCCTCCCCTTTATTCAGCCCCAAAACCGTGGGGTTGGTTTGTGTGTGTAGTATTAGCTTTTCTTGTTTTTAATTCTTGTTTTATGCTTAATTGAATGGTTGATTGTGATCATGGATGAAGTGAACCAACTATTCCCCACAAGGCGCTAATCCTAGAGGAAAAAGGGGGTTTGGGTGATCATCTTGTGAATCATGCAAACTAGCTTGTATTTCTTGCTTCTTATTAGTTATTATTGCCATTGTAGTTGTTAAATTTGATTTGAATCAAAGATTAGAAGTTTTTGGGCGAAAACCCTTGTTCTTGAGGATGCTTGGAAATAGGATTGGGACTTGATTAGGCTTAGGTTTTGGAAATGAATTGTTGTTTTGTGAAAGAATTTAAATATAGAATGAGGTTGTTAATTGGTTTGGATATTTGCAATTTTTTTGGGAAAAAAGGGAGTAAGGCCGCGAGCTTTAAGAGCTTGAGGGGGGACTATTTTTGTGTTTCTTTAACTTATATTAGTTGCAATAAATTGTGTGTAAGTTTTGGAAATTTTTGGTTAGTAGTTTTATTTGATTAAGGAGTTGTTTAGTTTTAAAGGCTATGAAGCACTTATGGTGAAATGGACTCTTTGAGATCCTAGAAACCAAGTGGAGCCTTGATTTAAGCCTCTTAGAAAATAATTTTTGGTGCCTTTAATTTACATTAGCTATAATTGATGTGGTTAAGAATTGTTGTGTAAGTTTTGGATTGTAGTTTAATTGAGTTAGGAGTATTTGATTTTCAAAGACGATGAAACACCTAAGGCAAGGGATTCCTTGTGATCCAATGGCCAAAGTGGAGTCTTATTTCAAGTTGTGGTGGAAAGTATTAAATTTAGCATTGAATTATGTCTCAAATTTTGGAGTAGGTGAACTTAGTATTTGAAAACCTTGTTCTTTCCAACTTAGTGTATTATTTTAAAATGAGTCTAATGTTTAAAATTTTACTCTTCTAGTTGTTGATAGTTTTTCAAGCCTATGTGATTCTTCAAAAAAAAAAAAATTGTATTTCAAAGTTGGCACCTAAGTGTAGGTGATTTGGTTAGTTAAGAGGTTTGGGTTTTGAGAGCCTAAGGAATTAGAAACTAGTCTATGATAGGTTTGTACTAAGATTTAATGTGTTGCTAGGACCTTGAGGACGGTTCGTGGGGATTAGGATTGTGACGTGTTTAACACGTGGGCTGTGGACTATCAGTAAGGGCTACTTCTAGTCAAGTTAGGATTTAAATTTATTTCGTATAGCGAAGAAGTCTAAGAACCTCAGGGTTCGAAGTGAGGGTCTCGTACCCCTTCGATTTTTTTTTACTGTAAGCTTTATATTGAACTATTCATGGGCTTGGCAAAAGTGGAAGGCGACTGCCCCCACCCCCCCACACTTGTTTGACTACCTCCTTGCTAACTCCTCCGAGTTGCAAAGGGACGAACTATGATTGATGCTATTGATTGTTGTGATGTGGTATTGTTGGATTGTTATGTATTAATGGATTTATATGTGCTGTTAGATTGAAATGTATTGTGGTGCGAGTATGCTTAAATAATGATTAAGATATTTGCTGTGAATTTTATTGGATAATTGATGTTATTGATTATGCCATGATTGAAATATCAAATGTGGTGATATATTCATTGGGGGTGGTTAAAGGCATCGTTGTGTCGTGTCTTGTGGTAACGTCGACCTATCTATCCTGGGTAGTGAAAATGCCTATGGCCATAGGAATTCAGGAACGTCGTTAAATTTTACCATCGCAGGAAAAAGTGTCGGTTTAGTATGTACAACCCGATATGCCTCTGGCATATGGATTCTGGAATTAAAACTGCACTGGCATATAGTTGCGTCAATAGGATTTTGGGGTGCATCCTTATTGATTATTTTGAGTGCCATTGATATGAAAATTTGTGTGAGCTCAATATTTTGTTTTGGATTGGCCGTATTAGTATAATACTATCTGTTGTTATACATGTTGTTGTTATTGTATATGTTTGTGTAAGAAGTTGACCCTTGTCCGTGGTTCCTTCAATTGATGATGGTAACCCAGACGAGAACGGACGTGGTGAAGATTCTGACAATGACGACATCGTCGGAGGTGGCCTTTGGTTCTTCGAAAATGGAGATTCCCTCGGCTTGGAGTTCAGCCCCACTTCCGGTCGAGATGTATACTCAGGAGGTGTGTTAGAGACTTTTGCGTGTAGAAGGACTGACGAGGATGCGGATGACCTGATGGAGGAGACTGAGGAGGACCCATCAGAAGACTTGGGTAGTGACGTGTAGTGGTTAATTGTTGATGTCTGTCCCTTTTTATATATGGTTTCAGTAGTGACCAGCCAGTCGGACTTGTTAGCCTTTTGTGATAATTATTGGATAGGTCTTGAGGGTGATCTTTGGGAGCAGCCCCCTGTGTGGGCAACTGCCGGGAGTACCTCCGAAGTATGAATACTCTAGTCAGGGTCCTCATACTTTGGATGTATCCCTTATCATGAATATTTATTTATTGTTTTCTGTATGTAGAACTTATCAGCACATACTTTTTGGAAAGCTGTGTGTATGATTGTATTCAATCGAATAGTTCCTTGTATTTAGAATTCCATCATGTTTCAGAAATGCTGTGGATACTCTGGTTGTTCTTCGCGAAAGACTTTCGTTTATAAAAAGAAAAAATTTTACCGAAATTTCCAAAAGACAAGAAGAGTATCATTTTGCAAAACTTCATTGCATTTAGAGTTCGTCCTAGTTTAGTAGCGCTACGGGAATGGGGTGTTACATTAGTGGTATCAGAGCAGTTTGGTTCTAACAAAACTGTGAGTTAGGAAACCATGACTGGTCAAGTGTCGGGTTGTGTAGAGAACAGTTTATGAGGGGTCAAATTGTGCTTTTGTGTTTTGTTTGTTCCTCAAGTAGAGTAACTCTACTTGTAATTGTGCGAAATTGTTCTTAATTGAAACAATGTGTGCTAAGACACACAAAATTGTTGTGGGGTTCCGACTAGGTTAAACAACCTTGTAGGAATCCAATACCTTTGAGAGGAGCAATTCTTCCTACCGAAGCGGAGAGTCCAAGAAATGGATTAGAGACTTTAGATAGTCAAGCTATGGCACAGATGACGGCTGTTGTTGTTCAACGGACAACTACGAAGAATCGATGTGAGCTACTAGGATAGCAGGGCAAAGAGCAAGTTGCAGGGACTGTGAGATTGGTTGACCTCCTTCACCACGACTCTCTTACGTCCTTCGGGAAATAAGAGATGAGATTCCGGGATTGTTGCAGGAGACGTTGTTATTATATTTATTATCATTATTTATATTATTGCTTTGTGTGATCTCTGAAATATTAGTGGTTTTAGATATAAACCACAGTGTTGATGTTTGAATTATTTTGATAAGTACTAGATTTGAAAATCAAAAATATTTCATGATTTTTTGAATGTGACATGGTTGCCACTAACATTTGTGTTTTCGCAGTAGTCTATTCTTGCACTACTGCGAATATGTGTGATTAATGGTGTGATTAATATTTGTGTGAGCGTATTCTTATTTTCCAATGAAAATATTTAACGCGATTATTTTCTAGCAAGCGCCAATTAAATGTCTTGTGACAATTTAATTTACGCGAGAACCATTTGACTCAGTTGAATGGAAGCTGGAAATTTAGTGACAGTTGTTAGCAGGGGGTATGGTGTGGTTAGTGCGTGACTAGATGCTAAGCCAGCTTTGGGGTAGTACCTAAAATTTTACCAAATCTTAACTTCACTTTGCCTTAAGAAATAACTTTCCTTGAATGAAGACTAACCAGACAAACTTGAGGGAAACATTGCCCTTCCTTTTATCCTCCTTGGTCGGTCATTTCAAGAAGAGAGAAGGTGGGAAATAATAAGTGTATTATTGGTGTTAGTGTTGAGAGAACCTAGACTCCTTCCTCTTCCTCCTGTTACACGTCGCGAACGAGTTCTGCTTAAGTGACCCCATTCTTCCTCCATTCTTTCCTTAGGTAATACCAAATCGTGTGGTGATTTGAGTGTGTGAGAAACCTTACGAAACTCGGAGAGTCTGGAGAGAGTTACTTTCCCTACCATTTCCCTAGACCAAACCGTAAGCTGAGATGAGGCTAGATGAGAATTTTCCCTATCCTTGGCAATGGTGAGTGATGTTGTTTGTGATTGTGGGGTTAGTGATTGTGAGGATCCTTCTTTCCTTTTTATGTAATGACACCGCGAGTTCTTGGAGGAGCTCTAGGCGAACATTTGAATTCTTTCGCTTCCAATTTATGTATGGTTGTTGGTAATCTCGTTGACGGTAGTTTTAGGTTTTTAAATGTTTCTTTAATTATAATTTAGTAGTAAAAGTTTGGGAAGGTTTTGTTTTCTTTTGTTGTAAAAGATAAATTCTAAAATTTCTAGTCAATCTTGGGTTCAAGGATGTTTTCTATTTTATTTTTTTATCTTGTCTTGTTGGGAAATGTCCTTGATCTTTTTTTTTTTTTTGGGAAAAACCAAGTTTTGGTGTGGTGTGTCTGAACAATTTTTTAAAAGTTGTGTTATTAAATTGGAAGCAGGAACCCGTGACCACATATATTATGTGTGAGGCTTGATTTCAAATTTTTCTAACTTAACCCATGGTGATTCTTTGTTTAGTTGTCATATAGGAATGGTAGAGAAAGGCTTTATTGTTAGCCCTTTTGTTAAAAACTTATGTGTAACTAGTTGATCGTTTTATGATTTGATCAAGAAAAATATTTAGTTTTATTCTCCTTGAGCTTGATTCAGGCTATGATTTGGAGAAGAGTTTTAGAAAACTTTATTTTTAAAGTCCTTGCTTGATTTATTAGAATCTTATAAGTGGTTTTAGTATATTTGTTATTAAAGCTTTGTTGAAAGAAAGTTAAATATTTCCCCCCTAATTTTGTTGTTGAAGTCGTGAGCTTCACGGGAAAAAAAAATTGTGATTTCCAACTCTTTTTTTTTTTCATAGTTCAATTAATGTCATAGTTTAGGAGTTTTGAAAAATTTGATTGTGTTAAGATTTTGTAAGTGTTATTTTAGTATTTTAAGACAATGAAACACTGAATGTTTAAAGGAATCTCTGTGCTTCCTAAACAAGGTGGAGTCTTAGAAAACTAAGTGTTTAAATTTCTTAATTCTTAGTGTGAGTTTTACGATTGCAAAAAAAAAAACTTTACTTGATTAACTGATAGTGTTTGTTAATTGGGCATTTTAGAAGTTTAGTAATTTCTTTGGTTTCGAAAGGAAAATGATTTCCTAGTGTTTTAAAGTTAAAAGTTTAGTTATGAAATTCTTGAGTAAGTGTGTAATTTTTATAGTCTCTGAGAAGAGAAAAATGATTTCGAGTTTTGAGTACTTTGTTCTTGGTGTGTGAAAGTTTTTAGAAAAAGCTTTGATTTAAAAGGGTTTTAAAGATAAGAGAGAGTTATTAATTTGGTTTTAACCTTGAACGGAAGTGTGTGTAATGGTTTTGAGATAATGAGAACCTAATCCCAAAGGAACTTTGATGTACATGAGAATGGTTGAGTCTTAAGTAAAATTTTATTTCATTAGTTCCCTGTTTTAGTGATTCTCAAGAGATGAAGAATTTTTTTTTTTTTTTGGAAAAACATTGGATTCGAGAAAAGAATTTCTAATCTTTTTGAAGTTTTAAGTGGTTTTTATATTCTTGATATATGTAACCGTGGTTGCATGTGAATAGGTTAATATTATTTTCTTAGTAATGGTCCATAACTGTAGTCGAGTTCGTGTTCTATCTATATTCGTGTTCGTGAACGTGATCGTGATCGTGGATAAGCGGAACGCGTGGCTCTGGAATAAAGCGACAGTCAAATCGTAAGGAATTCTTCGTCCACTAACTACGCTTATATTACGGTGTGCTATATATATACCTAGTGTTAATTGAGTTGATTGTTCTTATTGCATGATGTGATATGTTTGTAATATTATATTATGTAGCTATAAATATTATGGTACTACTTATATTAATATGTACCGTGAGTATTTATGAGTGCACATTATTTTTATGGATTTGAGTAAAATAATTTTCCGTATTTCACTATCTGTGTAGTTTCGAGGACGAAACTATTTTAAGAGGGGTGGTATTATAACATCCCAATTTTTAAGAACAATTGTTTTAGCGATAAAATCCCCAAATACTTGAAAGGTAAATCTTAGAGATTGATCACCTCAATGATTTACTGTGAGTACAAGGAACTATTTTGATTTATTTTGAATAATTTATTATTATAAATAATTATTATTCATGATGTCAATTCAAATTAATAGACAACGTAGACGTATGCTGCTTTTAAGGTGAATTCATCAATTATACTTATTATAAGTTTTCTGCGTGACGCAGTAACGCATATTTTTGTTGACTAAGAAAGTAATCGAATTAAATTTGAGAATTAATATTTTATATTAATTCGTGGTTCGAAAATCGTCGAAAAATTCTAACGAAGTTTCGTCGCATTTTGGATCACCGGGCAGTTTTGCCGCAGATAAAATTTTAAACGAATTCCGATTTCGATGAAAATCGAATTGTAACTTGTTGTGAATATTTTTGAGTGTTTTAGATTGTTTTTAATATTAATGATAATATTTTATCACACGGTGAATTAATTTCTCGGCAAATTAATTTTCGCGAATTAAATCAGGATAAAATTAAATATGAGAATTAATATTTTATATTAATTCGTGGTTCGAAAATCGTCGAAAAATTCTAACGAAGTTTCGTCGCATTTTGGATCACCGGCCAGTTTTGCCGCAGATAAAATTTTAAACGAACTCCGATTTCGATGAAAATCGAATTATAACTTGTTGTGAATATTTTTGAGTGTTTTAGATTGTTTTTAATATTAATGATAATATTTTCTCACACGGTGAATTAATTTCTCGACGAATTAATTTTCGCGAATTAATCAGCGGAAGAATTAATCGGTAACGCGATGACTCGACGCCGTGTTTTTAATACTCTTAGGACTCTCGGATTAGAGGGGAATCATGAGAGATGAGAGAATAGATGGGTTAAACTCATTGATGGGATTAGCATCTCACTTTTAATCTAGGTGTCACTTGAGTGGTAGTTTAATTTTTTATGCTTACTTTTAAGTATGTTTTCAACCAAGTAAAATTAGTTTTGTTAAACTTTTTTATCCCACCCTAATTTCTTCATCTGGGTAGTGACCCCCCACCCTCATTTCTCACTCCATTTCATTTCTTCTTCCATTCTTGAGAGAGAAAGCAAGAGCTTCCATGGCTACTTCTTCACCACTTCCTTTGGGCTTGATTTCACCTCCAACATGCAACCCTTCTTGCTCCTAGCTTCTTCTTCTTCTTGAATCCTCCTTCCATACTTTGTAAGCAAGTTTGTGAGTAAATTTTTCCTCCCCTTTATTCAGCCCCAAAACCGTGGGGTTGGTTTGTGTGTGTAGTATTAGCTTTTCTTCTTTTTAATTCTTGTTTTATGCTTAATTGAATGCTTGATTGTGATCATGGATGATGTGAACCAACTATTCCCCATTTTCTTGGAAACCCTAGGCCCTAATCCTAAAGGAAAAAGGGCTTTGGGTGATCATCTTATGAATCACGCAAACTAGCTTGTATTTCTTGCTTCTTATTAGTTATTATTGCCATTGTAGTTGTTAAATTTGATTTGAATCAAAAATTAGAAGTTTCTGGGTGAAAACCCTTGTTCTTGAGGATGCTTGGAAATAGGATTGGGAACTGATTTGGCTTAGGTTTTGGAATTGAATTGTTGTTTTGTGAAAGAATTTAAATATAGAATGAGGTTGTTAATTGGTTTGGATATTTGCAATTATTTTTTTTGGGAAAAAGGGAAAAAGGGGAGTAAGGCCGCGAGCTTTAAGAGCTTGAGGGGGGACTATTTTTGTGTTTCTTTAACTTATGTTAGTTGCATTAAATTGTGTGTAAGTTTTGGAAATTTTTGGTTAGTAGTTTTATTTGATTAAGGAGTTGTTTAATTTTAAAGGCTATGAATCACTTAAGGTGAAATGGACTCTTTGAGATCCTAGAAACCAAGTGGGGCCTTGATTTAAACCTCTTAGAAAATGATTTTTGGAGCCTTTGATTTACATTAGCTATAATTGATGTGGTTAAGAATTGTTGTGTAAGTTTTGGATAGTAGTTTAATTGAATTAGGAGTATTTGATTTTCAAAGACGATGAAACACCTAAGGCAAGGGATTCCTTGTGATCCAATGGCCAAAGTGGAGTCTTATTTCAAGTTGTGGTGGAAAGTATCAAATTTAGCATTGAATTATGTCTCAAATTTTGGAGTAGGTGAACTTAGTATTTGAAAACTTTGTTCTTTCCAACTTAGTGTATTATTTTAAAATGAGTCTTATGTTTAAAATTTTACTCTTCTAATTGTTGTTAGTTTTTCAAGCCTGTGTGATTCTTCAAAAAAAAAATTGTATTTTAAAGTTGGCACCTAAGTGTAGGTGATATGGTTAGTTAAGAGGTTTCGGTTTTGAGAGCCTAAGGAATTAGAAACTAGTCTATGATAGGTTTGTACTAAGGTTTAATGTGTTGCTAGGACCCTTGAGGACGGTTCGTGCGGATTAGGATTGCGACGTGTTTAACAGGTGGGCTGCGGACTATCGGAAAGGGCTACCTCTAGTCAAGTTAGGATTTAAATTTATTTCGTACAGCGAAGAAGTCTAAGAACCTCAGGGTTCGTAGTGAAGGTCTCGTACCCCTTCGATTTTTTTTTACTGTAAGCTTTATATTGTACTGTTCGTGGGCTTGGCAAAAGTGGAAGGCGACTGCCCCCAACCACCCACACTTGTTTGACTACCTCCTTGCTAACTCCACCGAGTTACAAAGGGACGAACTATGATTGATGCTATTGATTGTTGTGATGTGGTATTGTTGGATTGTTATGTATTGATGGATTTATATGTGCTGTTGGATTGAAATGTATTGTGGTGCGTGTATGCTTAAATCATGATTAAGATATATGCTGCGGATTTTATTGGATAATTGATGTTATTGATTATGCCAGGATTGAAATATCAAATATGGTGATATATTCATTGGGGGTGGTTAAAGGCACCATTGTGTCATGTCTTGTGGTAACGCCGACCTGTCTATCCTGGGTAGTGGAAATGCCTATGGCCAAAGGAATTCAAGAACGTCATTAAATTTTACCATCGCATGGAAAAGTGTCGGTCTTGTACGTACAACCCGATATGCCTCCAGCGTATGGACGGAATGTAGTTGCGTCAATAGGATTTTGGGGTGCATTCTTATTGATTATTTTGAGTGCCATTGATATGAAAATTTGTGTGAGCTCAATATTTGGTTTTGGATTGGCCATATTAGTATGGTACTATCAGCTATTACACATGTTGTTGTTATTGTATATGTTTGTGTAACAAGTTGACCCTTATCCGTGGTTCCTTCAATTGATGATGGTAACCCAGACGAGGACGGACGTGGTGAAGATTCTGGCAATGACGACATCGTCAGAGGTGGCCTTTGGTTCTTAGAAAATGGAGATTCCCTCGGCTTGGAGTTCAGCCCCACTTCCGGCCGAGATGTATACTCAGGAGGTGTGTTAGAGACTTTTCATGTAGAAGGACTGACAAGGATGCGGACGACCTGATGGAAAAGACTGAGGAGGAGCCATCAGAAGACTTGAGTAGTGACGTGTAGTGGTTGATTATTGATGTCTATCCCTTTTTATATATAGTTTCAGTAATGACCAGTCAGTCGGACTTATTAGCCTTTTGTGATAATTGTTGGATAGGTCTTGAGGGTGATCTTTTGGAGCAGCTTCCTGTGTGGGTAACTACTGGGAGTACCTCAGAAGTATAAATACTCTAGTCAGGGTCCTCATACTTTGGATGTATCCCTTATCATGAATATTTATTTATTGTTTTCTGTATGTAGAACTTATCAGTGCATACTTTTTGGAAAGCTGTGTGTATGATTGTATTTAGTCGAATAGTTCCTTGTATTTAGAATTCCATCATGTTTCAGAAATGCTGTGGATACTCTGGTTGTTTTTCGCGAAAGACTTTCGTTTATAAAAAGAAAAAATTTTACTGAAATTTCCAAAAGACAAGAAGAGTATCATTTTGTAAAACTTCATTGCATTTAGAGTTCGTCCTAGTTTAGTAGCATTACGAGAATGGGGTGTTACAAAAGTGACATAAAGAGGCATTGTGCAAAGCTTCCAAGCTAGAAGATTATAAGCAACAATCAACATGTCTTTCCCATTAGCCAAGCTAGCTTCTTCCCATAGGTCTGCTACTGCACAAAAATTATTTTCCCTTTCCAAGATAAGGCTAGCAACCATTCTTCCGAACCTTAAATTTCCATGAGATGCACAAGCATTAAACAATGACCAGCAAATATTAGAATGTGATCCAAAATTTCCACCTTGAATTGCTCTTTCTACCTCATCCATATATCCACTACGATCCAGTATATCAGTTATGCAAGAGAAATGATCCACACTTGACAAAATTCCATAATATTTCAACATCATATCAAATATAAAAGTAGCTTCATCAAGTAAACCTGCATGGTTGTAATCTAAAAGGGATGTCATAAAGGCAGACTGATCTAGGTTGATTCCAGTGACGAGTTGCACTGCCTCAAAATAGCTCACCGCATCTTTGCCTTGTCCATGTTGTGTATAAGTTGATTTGAGAGCATTCCAAGAGAATGTATCTCTTCCCACTGTTGCGTTCAATGCTCGCAAAAGCCTATCCAATAATCCGGAGTTGGAATGCATTGTCATCGCAACATTATCCAAAGAAAAATTTGAGTCAGAACTATGTCACAGTATGCAACTAAGAACCTGTAGTGACTCATGGCTGAAAGGGTAAAGCAAATGCTCAAAAAAAGATTGATGGATTTGGCATGTGGCTTGAGTTGTGCCTTAAGTAATGCAGAGAATTTTTTTAACCATTTCTGTGGGCAATCATCCATCAAGAACCAATATATGATACTAATCCAAAATATCTAATTGTTATGGGGTAGATCAGAAAATATTTGAAAGGCACAATTTATATTTCCATGTCTACAAAATAATGCATTCAAAACTTCAACTCCCTTAAATCTATTTTTACACAAGAGGGATAAGGTCATACCCATGATGTGCAAAGAATCTGATGCAACTAGTAGACTTCTATAATTCAAAGGCTCCAAAGAACACAAACTCAGTATGCTGGAAAAAATGTAATTACCAGGCTTAACTTCCATCCAATGCATTTCTTTGAACAACTCATAAGCAACATCTTCTTGCTCATTATCCTTGCCTCCAGCAATTATGCCCGTCCAGACAGTCACGTAGCACTTCGGCATTTGTTCAAACATTTGGAAGGCAGTGAGCCGCGTTGAATGGGAACCAACATTTGGGTATAGACTTGTCACGAAACCCCTTTGGTAGTCGCTGCTAGAGATCGTTTATGTGATGTAACGAGAAGCGATCCATTCGATAGGGTTCGTTTTAGCTTCTCCCAATCCATTTCTGGATTTGCTTCTCTTAAGTTCCTTACCCAATTCCAGGACTTGTTCTCCACAGAGATTGGTGCGAATTTCATCAGCATCCTCAAATGGGTCTCACGTTTTGTGAAATCAGGAAAGTTGGAGTTCGGTGTTTCCAGCTGTGGAGGAGTAGTCAGCCAGTGAGTAAACGCAGATTTCGCCTCTGTTGATGACCCATCCTTCTCCATCGGTGAATCTGGTGTCTGTAGATTCAGAGGGGGCAGTGGTGGAGTTGGATGGGTGGAGACTTCCGGGAACGGCGAGACTGAATCGGCAACGGCGATGAAATTACTCCCTTCGGAAATAAGCTTATGTGATTGCATTGTTTCAGCTTCAATCTCTGTTGGAGCGAAGAAAAAGTGTTCCGAAGTAGGATCTGCAATGGGGTTGTCTATAATCTGCGATTTCTACGTGTCGTAGACATTGGCCATTGACAGATCGAAGGAAATTGGAACTGAATCGCTCGGGACTGGTGTCTTGGTCGGAACTGTGGTTGTGGTTGTGGTTGTGGTTGTAGTGGAGGTACTGAGATTTAACGGTTGATTCTCGTATTCTTCATGCTTGGGTTCCTCCTAATCTTTCTTCATCACAACGATCCGAATATTCTTATGGGTCGCTTGGTGTTCCAAAGTGAAAGCTTCATCACATAAAATACATAAACTCATTTCCATCTTGTCAGCCAATTCTAAAGTACTCAAAATCCTGTTGGCGGAGAGAAGATCGACTTTGGACTCCATGGAAAAGCACCAGGTCGATGCTTTGATACCAATTGTGACAGAAATTGAATATTAGGGAGAAAATCCGAAAGATCCAATACTCACAAGCAGAGAATTCAATGGACTGAATGAATTTTGGTGCAAAATGAGCAAATAACAATAAAGTTCGTATTCATAGTTGATAGTAGAGAAAAGAAGATATTTTGTGAAAATGTTGAATGATTCCAAATGAGGCACAAGGCCTTGCTAAATAAAACCATCAAAGGCTAAAAGTGTAAAATGACCCAAAGGCAACACTTGGCTTAAAAAGACAACACTTCCCTTAAAATAAAGTAAAAACATAACATAAGGTAAAAGTAAAAACTGAGGCTTAAAATGTTACTGCATAATAACACTGTAACATCTTCTTCTTGGAGAAGGCATGTCAATCTTTGCTTCTTCTTAAATCTGTTTGGCAGCATTGGCTTGAGATGTTTGGGTAGTATTGTTTGAACGGAAACAATGATTTTTCAAAAGATAATTTGAACTTTGTGCTGGAGTTATTGAAACTCATAATGTGTTTCTTGGGGTGTGATTTCTACTGTGTTCGATGCAATGTCGGAGTTAATTTCTAGACTTAATTTATGGGCATGAAACTTGGAATGTATCTATTGAACCTAGATGATTTTAGAGTTTAATTCTCACAAGTGGGGTAATCATGGTTGTTAAATGGTGTTGGAGAAGATGAACCCTAAAAGAGGAAGAAGATGAACATATCAATTGCATTTCTCTGATCATGCCTCATCATCACGCTGCCACCACTTCTGTGGTGGCTCCTCCGCATCAGAATGATCCGAATCAGAATATGATGAGTCCTTACTATGTGCATCCGAATCACTTGGCGTTCTAAGAAAAAAAGCACAGTTGCAAGATCAAGTTCGAAGGCTGAATATCGTGCTTTGGCTATAGCCACTTGTGAATTGCAATGGTTGCAATACTTGTTCACTGATTTGGGTATCACCTCCACAAAGCAACCAGTGTTATATTGTGATAACAAAAGTGCTCTTCATATTGCTGCAAATCCGGTTTTTCATGAACGCACCAAACATCTCGAGAAAGATTGTCACGTCGTTCGTCAAAAACTCTGCACTGGTCTCGTGAAGCTGCTCAACCTGTCCTCGGCTCACCAAGTTGATGATTTGTTTACTAAGGCTCTTCTTCCACAACCATTCTTTTACCTTATCTCCAAGCTTCGGATGCTAAACATTTATCAGTCCTCAACTTGTGGGGGGTAACAGAGTAGTAGTATAACAGAGTAGTAGTTACTAGAGTTAGTTGTATGGTTGTTAGACAGTTATCTTTGACTCTAGTTAGTTAGACGGTTACCATTTCCATATTTACAAATAGACAGTGATGTACTTTTCAGAATTACTCCCTCCGTTTTCGTTTATAAGCAAAAGTCACTTTTTACATTCATTGAAAAATGTATGTATCTGGTCAAGATCAGATACATACATTTTTTAATGAATGTAAAAAGTGACTTTTGCTTATAAACAAAAACGGAGAGAGTAATTCTATCAATCAATGAGATAGATTCATTTCAGTTTCTCTTGTTTCTTCTCTTCCACGGCTCTTCTAGGAGCTTCTTCTTCATATGAGAAACTTAAAAGACCAACTTAAAAAAAAAAAAGTCGAATTCAAAACTTTAAATTAAGTCAAAGAATCCCTAGAATAATTTTGCCTTTTTGTTTTTAACATGCACGTGTGCAATGACAGTACATATGATTTAGCACCGTCGTTATTATACTGATATAAAATGTATATTATCCAACTTTTTTAAAAGTGTATTATTAGGTTCCATTAAAAAAAAGGGTATTATTGGTTAGGCGTAGATGCTACACGGAATCTTGGGGAAAAAATTAAACGTAAATATTCGGATCGATTATTTAGTTTATAGCTTTCATCCTGTCCGAAAAAAGCTTGAAGCTTTCATGAGTGTATTTTTTTCTATTTTTTTTTCAAGTGGTTATATACATTAACAAGTTGAGTTTTTTTTTTTTTTTTTTTTTGACTAAAATAACAACTTGAGTTTTAGAGAGAAAGCATCCGGATTAAGGAATAGACTATTGTTTTGTTTTGTTTTGTTTTTCTTTCCCATTCATCAAAAAAAGACTATTGTTTTGTTTTACGATAAATGAAATATATATTTGTTTTTAAAAAGAACTTTAATTTGTAAAGTGTTTCTTTATTAGTACACTTTAAGAAATACGTATAGAACTGCTGGATAAATTATAGAAAATGAAGGCAATAAAGGTTAATATTATTAATGTTCCTTTTAAAATAATTAAGGTACTGAATCCTATTTTAATTTTCCAATCTATGTTATAAAGACCGAGGACGTCAATAAAATCCTTTCAAAAATTTAACAGTTAAAAAATTTCAATTATGAGTATGAATTTTTTAAACGATTATTAATTTAATGATGTGTTGACTTATCATCATCATCATAAAAAATGTCAAAATTGTACTTAGACAATAATAGTCAATTTTTTTGTTATAATTAGACAATATAAAATTGAATGATGATAATGAAATACATAATTGTTCTGTGCAGAGAACTCGAATCTGGCCGGAGTCGCTGAGATCACCGTGAGCCGGTTCAAGTGACGACAGAGAGCATAGGTGGGTACCTACAAAGGCACTTCGACGATCAAGTCGGTCACTCTTTCAAATTAGGTAAGCGTGACATAATAAATGCGTACATTGTTTTGTTGTGGGTCCCCCTTTTATATGGTTCGTTTCGAGCTCGGGGTATGTAACACCCTATTTTTCGGAGCGCTTTCACAAAAAGGTTTTCTTTGCAAACAGCAGTATATATATATATATATATATTCTTTTCCAAACAATAACTGAAGCGTAACAACTTTACAACGAGGGATAGTAAAATCGGATAACAACCACTTATATAATAAAACTGATACTCTCATACATATGCACATATATATATATATGCATCATAGCAACTATCATAGATCAGAGTGTGTTGTACGCATGCGAAGTTCAAAATATACAACAATACAGACCTAAAATAAAATACATCAATCATATGAAAATCCCTAAACATCTAAAGTTGACTCATATCTATGATGTACTCTGGCAGATCCTCTATAAGGATTAAGCCCAAAAAGTCATACTGTACAAAATAATAAGCTAGAGTCTAACAGAATGACTCTATCTATCTATGTTGGCCCAAAGGTAAACCTAAGACGTTTGCGAGGCGAAAACCTCGCACGAAAGGTCGCAGACTCCGAGCTAGCAGGTCCAGTCGCCTCGGAGGGATCCTCCTCCTCTTCCTCCTCGTCCTCACTCTAAATCACTACCCTATCCCTAGCCAACCACTCCCTGGTCGTCCTGCACCCATCTATTGGGTCTCCGACCATAGGGGTCGGTGGCGAAGGATACAAACAGTGAGGACAGTGAGTACAGAACGAGAAAGGAGTACCCTCAGGTAGGGCAGATGTCGTCGCAAAGCCAGTAGCAGCAGCCGCTATAGTAGTAGTAGTAGTAACGATGGGAGGAGTAGTAGGAACTCTAGTCGAAGGTGGAATAGTACCCGTACTCGGAATCAAAGTAGGATGAGGAACGCCCATACCAACCAACACAGGGGCCGGATCACAATCCCAAGAGAAAGGTCATCAAACGGAGACGTCTCAACATGTATAAATGGAGCAGGTACAACAAGTAGACTAAGAGGAATATAAAATTGAATTCTCTTGCTACTGAACCGAACAGCAGTGGAAAACTCATTATTGTTGTTAGTCTCAATTACCATCCCAGAATGAGACAAGCGTCCGAAAATGGGATCGACAACCCACGCCGATGGTATCTTCCCTTAAGGGAATTCGTACGCCGTGCACCGCACATACCTCATGGGGATCGACATCATCTCAGTAATGAGTCCGTAACACAATCATGAAGCAAAATAAATGCAAGGGTAAATTCCTTGTCCACAAGTTTATCACAGGCTATGTCGTATGCAAACAAGATATATATATATATATATATATATATATATACATATACATAATACAACGACATGCTTTATATATATATATATACACACACACATATACATACTTAATAAACCACATGCATCATTAGGGTATATCAAGCATTGCATGTGATTAGACAAAGCAATCCACAGATTCATCAAAGAATTCATTACATATCATAAATGTGGTTAGCTATCCATGCCAATGCATTATGAACAAGTTGTGTATACACTTGTAGCGTTAAACAAGGACAGCAATAGACGAGGAACTTATTTTCCAGGTCCGAACAAAATTCCCCTACCAAGGGTATTACAATCTAATTGCAACCGCGTTAGAATGTTTTGCCATTCATAATCACTAGTAACCAGAAGGACCTTTGGGCCTGGCTAAAACGACTACCCGCCATTTTGGAATTCAACATAAGATTTCCAAACGCTATGAGTATCGATGCTATGGTTAGTATGCATCAAACCAATTCTTTGGTACGGCCCACTCACCATAAGGAGTATCCAAGAGATATTTTAATTAATCAATACGGACTCAAATCTCTCAACGTAGTGAATTTCGAATCTCAATTTTTTTTATTTCACACCTAAGTGATACCGTGTTAGAAATAGCTCTTTAGCTTTAGGTCTTTGGTACCCTATTTATGCCAAATAATGCATTACGGGAATTCTCAGGAAAGAGAGGCGGTGCGAACACTCTTAATTACCAGGTATTTCCTAGCCAGAATTTTCTAGACGCGTTATTTAACTCAATCGTTTTCACAAATTGCACTGTTTACTCAAGTTATTTTATAATGTGGTTCCATTGAAAAATTCTTAGGAAGCTTTGGTTAGTTTTACTAAAAAACCTCTCGCTTACTTTTAAGTCAAAATGCCTTTAACATTTCATTTATGAAATCTTAACTCAGCTTGTGGAATCATATCGGATTTACCGTTGTAAATCATCAAACCAATAAATAGTCGATCGTCGCAATATTAATTAAATCATCATGAACATCATTATTATGTATACTTTGATCAAATCAAGTCCAACTAAATCAAACATACATGATTTTAAGGCACACAATATAATTCAGTCTCGCCACGCAGGGCCAAATCAATCATAGCAATTCATGCTATCATATAGTAATACTACACGTATTATCACACAATTAAACAATCAATCAAACCTCACAACGAACATGGCGAAAAGTCTAAACTCATTATTTAAAAATTTCCCTTACCTTGAATACGCTCCAAAGAAGTAAATTCCAAAGCATTGTCGTGTCGTACATCGCACGAACCTTAACAACACAAACTTGATTTAATTAGAGCTAAAAACTCAATTCCTAAAGCCCTACGACAGCCACAACTTAGGGTCTCTAAAGACCTAAGAATTACTCACTTAATCCCATTTGGATTACTTAGAAAAATACCTAAACTAAAATTTACGACTTTGAATAGTGTTTTACCATATTGAATAGTCTTGTTCCAACTTTGAACAACTTATTAAAGTATGTAAACATGTCATAAAACTTGGAAAACAATTTCATTATTGTTTTGAAACAAATCTTATTAAGACATATGCTAATTCTTTTTCCAAAAATCAAACCTCTTTGAAAGACTTTGCTAGATCAAATAACTACCCACTTTTTACAACTTATTTTAGGCATAAAACAAGTTAAGAACATGTTCCAAATTCCCTTCGAAAGCCACGGTTTTAATGCTCCGAAAAAAACTTCAACTTTTCAAACATTTAACTTCTAAATCATACAAATTTTTTTAATCAAAACTTCTTACCACAAGATAACTTCTTTATCATTTTGAAACACTTAGAAACAAGTTAAAACTCATGCAAACCTTGCTTAATAGCCCACGGCTTCAAGACCCAAAATCAACCAAATTTAATTTCACAAATCTTGCTTAGCATGTGTATATGACTAGATCTAAGTATATTAGGCTAAAACCCTAGAAGATCTAACTTCAAAACAACAAAAGTCAAGTCAAGAATGAACCCCCTAACAGCCGCAAAGGTTCGGCTAAAACTCAACGTTAGGGTTTCTCAATTTTTAAATACATCAAACATTCTTAATCATGAAGGAAATTGATGGATCTAACTTTCTCGGTCATTTGATGTACCATTTTTAGGCCAACAATCAGGTTCTGCCCATCGTGGTACCAACATAAAGGTGTTTGGCACTTACGTCCATACAAGGCTTCGTAAGGCACATTCCAATACTCGTGTGAAAACTGTGTAAACTCGATCAATGGCAGTAGATCGTCCCAACTTCCACGGTTATCGAGTACACATGTTCTCAGCAAATCTTCCAGACTTTGAATCGTGCGCTCTGTTTGTCCATCAGTCTGAGGATGATAAGCAAAACTCGATCTTAGCATCATCCTAAGAGCTTCTTGTAAACTCTTCCAGAAATGTGACATAAACTTTGGATCGCGATCCGAAACTATACTCGATGGTACACCATGTAGTCAAATAATCTCTCTGATGTACAGCTCTGATGTACCGGTAAGAAATGTGCCGACTTAGTTAAAAGATCTACGATCACGGAAATAGCATCGAACTTCTTCTGGGTTCTTGGCAGTCCTACGATGAAGTCCATAGAAATATTGTTCCATTTCCATTCGGGCACGTCAAGCTATCGAACCATTCTAGCTGGTCGTTGGTGCTCCACTTTTGCTTTCTGACAGGTTAAACACGAAGCGACATAATCAGCTACTTGTCTCTTTAGTCCAGGCCACCAAAATCTCTGTCTCAAGTCCTGGTACATCGTCATCGCTCCAGGGTGAATACTAAGTTTACTCTTGTGTGCTTCATCCAAAATTGTCTTTCTCAGCTCATCATTATCTGGCACATAAACTCTCCCTTTGATTCTGATGATGTTGTCTTGTCCTATGGTAAACTCAGCTCGTTTCCTTTGGTTGATCAGTTCCCTCTTCTCATGCAAAATTTCATCTTAGCTTGTAGTTCCTTAATCTCTTCCAATAATTCACTGGATACTGTAATTCTTCCACAGCTCATCTTTCCTTGTGAAAATTCCGCAGTTAAGTTCAGGTTACAAAAAGCTTCAAGTAGTTCCAATTCCTTCACCATCAGTCTGTGTGAATACTCTTCCTACTCAGCGCATCTACTACAACATTTACCTTTCCGGGATGATATTTCAATGTGAAGACATAGTCCTTCAAGAATTCTGTAACACCTGAGGACGAGATCGACATCGTATTAGGACGACGTATCGAGACCTCGACCAAGACCTTGTGTCGAGATCCCGTGACTAGATCGTTTGTCGAGATCATTTGTCGAGCTGATGAGACCACATGCACTAGCTGCTGAGCTGAGGAGGTCGCGTGTCGAGTTGATGAAGTCGCGTACCGAGCTGATGAGGACGTATGTCGAGCTGAGGAGACCGCGTTCACGAACTCGTGTTAGAACCTTGTACGCTTGCACGAGCACTCTTGTCGACATCGTGTCGAGATGACACCTCGTATTCTTTCGAACGTTATTCAGCGTTATTATGTTATTGTTTGTAATTATTACATTGTCGGCTTGCCGTTGACCGACAGAGTAGAGGGTAATTATGAGAGGAACGATTAAACGGGTAGATGATTGATGGGATTGGCATCTTATAGCTGGAGTTACGATTATGCCCTTCCAGCTGTATTCACGATCGGTTTTCCCTCAAACACTCATTTCTCTTTTCTTCTTTCTTCTTCCTTCCTTCTGCTCTGTGTTCCGTTGTTTTCTTCAAAAAAAATCTCCATCGACGAAACCGTGAGTTCCATCGAGATTCTGCACAAGCTTTCTTCATCAATTTTATTCATCATCATCTTCTCGACCCATATCTCGTCTGATCGACCATCACCATTGAGGTATGAAGAACAGATTTTTATCTTCTTCGTGCTACTGTTTAGCGCTATTTCTTCTTCCATTTTTAGCCAGTTTTATGCTTCCAAATCATGTCAAATTGATGGGTTTTCTTATTCACGATATTACCTATCTTTTTAACCGATTAATTGGGCTTGTAAAACAAATTTCTTCCTCTGTTTTTCTGCACCCCAGCGCCCGAAAACCGCCATTTTTGGTTCGTTTTGATTTTTTTGTTTCTCATTCGTTGCTTCGGTTATTGTTGTTGTCGATCTATCTGTTGAAGCATCGATAACTTTTCATGAAATTTTGATCGAAATCCCTAACTTTGTGTTAGAGGAAAAATATATTTCAGTTCTTGAGTTTTATATTTTCTGGGTTGTGGTTGAGTTTGGGGAAGAGAGAGCTAGATGTATTGGAAGCCATAGATCGATCTAAATTGTGTTTGTTTTACGAAGTCCGATTCCGAGATCGAAAGTGATTTCAATCGAGGTGTCCGGGAAAGCGAATCCAAGGACGCGGAAGCAGCAGAATCCAGATCGAGGACTGTGCGTGTCGAGGTCGACTGAGAAGCGTACGTGTCGAAGTCGTTGTCGAGCTCGTTGAAGACAGCCGTGTCGAGATCGAGTAAGAGAAGTCGTTGTCGAGCTCTTTGAAGACAAATTGTCGAGGTCGTTGTCGGCAAGATTAACTTGGAGTTTGCAAGTGGCAACTCCTAGAAATCTCTAAGGCTTTATTTTATAAGTCCTTAAGTAAGAGCGCTTCACATTAATATTTTCGTAGTATGCTAGCGTAAGGGCATTTCATATTCTACGTGGTTATGTTATTGTGTATGGATTTCTGATTTGTGTCGAAATGAAATGTTGTGATATGATTGAGTTTTTGCATGTATTTAATATGTGATTGAATATATGTCGTGAATTGTGTATTGCATGTTGAATTGCGTTTCTTCATGTCGAGCTTGCTCTTTTATTTGACATGCGGTTGAATATCTTGTGTTTAACTCTTTGAATATCGTATGCTTAATTGTTCATCGAGTGAGCGAGCTAGGTGAGTCGTATGACGTTTTGAGCCGTGAACCTGATAATCGAGGGTGCTAGGTCCCCTTTTTGTTTACGGAGATTGACTAGACGCCGCCACGCTATGGGACTGAGTTGATCGCCCTAGGGAGAGCGAGGATCCCAAGGCTTCGGCTGGACTTTCCGACATACGGTACGGCGTGTGCATTCCGGAAAAATTGTCGAGTCGAGAGAAAATGGATTTGCGAGTTGTGTCGAGTTTAGAGTGAGATGGTCGAGTCACGTCGGTGAATGTTATACTTTGCTGTTTGCTTATATTTTTATGTCGAGCTTATCTTGAATTGTTGAGAAGTTGACCCTTTCCCGTGGTGCCTTCAATCCATGACGGTTACCCAGGCGATGTCGAGGGCGCAGGTAACTCGACAGTAGACGATGCCGAGGAGGAGCTCGACGAGGACCCGAGTGACGACCTCTATCTGTCGTGATTGTTTATTTGTTGGATGTTTGTTTTTCTGAGGACTGTACTTGTTTTTCTTTTGTGTTCGAGGTCGTGACCAGTTTGGGCAGTGTTGTTTTGTTGCTCTGAGGTAGACTGGTGGTCTTACTTTTGGAGCAGCCTGCGTGGGAGTCTCGGAAGTACCCCAGGGTATGATTGCTCTTTTGAAGTTGTCGTACCTTAGGTGTATTTTCTTTGCACATTTGCTACTCTGTATTTTGTATACATTATTATTTCGAGTGATATATATATATATGTGTATGTTATGCATGTATGTTTTATTAGAATTTAAGTCTTGTGTCTTAGTTGCACCATGTTTCGAAAAGCTGTAATTACTCTGATGTGCACGAGTCGGTTTTAAAAAAAAATATATATCGTATTTTTAAAAGGCACAAGAGTTTTGTTTTTAAAACACATCTCATATAGGTTTATGTTGAGCTTGGTGTGTTGAGCTCGGTAACTCGAGCTCGGTATACTGAGCTCGGTAGCGGTCCGGAAACGGGTCGTTACAAATTCCATCCAACAACTTTGTCTCATGTTTAACTCATTCTGGTCGAACAGGTACTCCAGGCTCTTGTGGTCACTGAAGATGTCAAATGTGCATCCATACAGATGGTGTCTCTTGATTAGGCATGTCAATGAGACCTGAGCCCATGGGGGCCCACTCGAACCCGTCCCCATTTTGACGAGGAAAACCCTGTTTGACTGGGTTCGGGTTCGGGTTCAGGTTTTCCCTGCTTTACAAAGTCGGGGTCGGGGGCAGGGATGGGGATGTTAATACCTGTTCCGAGCCCGAACCCATCCCGATGGTTATAGAATTACCAAAATATCCTCACACATATATATATATTAGTAATGAAACCCTAGTTCTCAAATCGCTTTCACTACATGTTCTTCCCTGCTGCCGTGCCCCTCTCTACTCTAGCTCCCCTATCTTCTGTCGGCAACTACCATTAAAGCTTCCATAGACACGAACGACGGCATCCTCTTCTCTGGCTCTCCTCTCTTCCATCGACAACCACCAACGAACGCCTCTCATCCTTATATCTCTGTTGCCCCTGTCTTTTGTTTTGTGCACATCCACGAATGCCGGCACCGCGGACCACGTTTTTTGGCGAAGTATGCTTCTTCCTCATGTTTACCCAAGAAATTTGAAAATTTTCTTTATGTGCTTTTTCTGGATCGAGGGTTCCAAAGGACAAAATTACTGACTCTGCAGTTGAACCACCTATGATTGCACGTGCTTTGTTCTTGTTTACTTAGTTTTGGGTTATTTTCTTTTCTTACTTTTTTTTTAATTTTTGTTGACGATCTATTTGTTTAACAGGGAGTTAGGCTTGTAAACCTTGGCAACACATGTTTTCTTAATTCTATCCTGCACTGCTTCACGCACATGGTGCCCCTAGTCCAGGGTCTTCTTTCGTGTAGTCTGTAACACCCCGTTTCCGGAGCGCTACTAAAGTAGATACTCTGACAAAAGTTAACATATTTCTGAAAGGCGAAGTACTCTGTATTGCACATTTTTTGAGAATATGGTTCTATATTTTTTTTAAAACTTCTTAAAAGGGGCAGTCAGAGTATTACAACGATTTTAGAAACATGGCGGTGAATAATTTAAGACACCAAATAAACCACATTAACCATACTCATTTATTCCATCAATTCATATACGACAATACATGTCTGGAAACGTAATAGGCATTTTATTAAAACACTAAAATGAACTACAAATATTCTATAGCTGGTCGACATGCTACATCCCTTACTAAACTTCTAGTAAGTTACCTTAGAAGTTCAAGTAAGAAGCCGGACGGCTATCATCAGTAACTCTTCTCCGCAGTCCCGAGTCCTCTGCTAACTCTGCCATCTGGGTTACATTCATTAATTGAAAGAACCACTGGCAAGGGTCAACTTCTTAAAATAAAGAGACAGATGCACATACGACAGCATATTCGACAATAAGGCATATAACAACACAACATAAATACAGGAAATAGCAAATCATAAACTAGAGGCAACACAACAATATGCACAGTTCTCAAGATGCAAGTCAAGACCCAACTTAAGACTCATTCCCTCACGACACTTTCGACAGTCTTCCGGAAGGTAACGCCGAACAAGCTGCTGAATTCCAGCCATTAGCCTTGGGCTCCACGACCACCCTAGGAAATTCAGGATAAGTTCCTTGACGCTACGACGTCTAACTAAGCTGTCAAAAACCAGCTGTAGCCTTTTAGGGGATCCTAGCACCCTATGTTATTCGGGATATAATTCATAAACGTCACGACAACCCCAAACGACAAGACGCCTAACTAAGTTGCCGAACTCCAGCCATTGGCTTTGGGTTCTGCGACCACCCTAGGATATCCGGGATATAGTTCATGCATGTCACGTCGACACTTTTCACCATCCCAATGAAACAATCACCGCATATAATCAATCAAGAACCAATCGAATAATTAATTAACCACATGTCAATAATATTCATGCCAAGCTTAACACAATGCACTCAGGTCAACAATATAAGCAGTATAAGCATTCACATTATATTAAGCACCGACATCGACAACTCAGTTCATCCCTCTACAACTCAGTGGAGTTGGCAGAGAGGTAATCATACAAGTGTGGAGGGGGGTTGGGGAGAGCTGCCAACCACTTGCAGATAAGCCCACCAAATAATCATAAATAAAATTTTAAGAATTAAAAAGTCGAAGGGGTACGAGACCCTCACTTCGAACCCTGAGGTTCTCAGACTTCTTCGCTTTAAGACTTGAAATTAAATAATAACTCTTATCTATGTCTAAGAGTTGCCCTTACGCTAGCATACTATACAAGTATGGAATGTGAAGTGCCCTTACATTAACATATAATAACAATTATTCAACTCTAAGCAATATCTAGAAGAAGCCCTTACCGAGGGTCACCAATTCCCGTGTCGAAGCACCCCCCGAACTCACGCTGCACGAACTCGGGTTTCAAGTCCTAACACACGGAACAAACTTAGCATAATCCTAAGCATCTCCAAACCCTAACTTCCTAGGCTCTCAAAACCCAAAAACTTCTTACTAACCAAAATAGTTGTACTAAAAATACACACTTTGAAATACTTGTTTTGAAGAATTACATACACTTTTAAAAACTAACAACAATTAAGAGAATACAATTTTAAAGACTAAGAATTACTTTCCTTTCAAGCTTAAAATAAGAGAGACATTATTTGTCAAATTCTTTTTCTCAAAGTGTTTAATTAAGGCTCCAATTGGTGTCTAGGACCTTAAAGAGTCATTTTCACCTTAATTGTTTCATTGCCTCAAATCTCCAAACAACTATCAATCCAAACCAAACCTTCTTAAAATTTTTCCAAAGCTCACATAATTCTTAAACATACTAAATACAACTAATATGAACTAAAATCACAAAATAATCTTCTCCCAAAGCTCCTTATGAGCTTGCGGCCACCACCCCATTTTCTCCCAAAAATTTTCAACTTTAGCTTGTTCAAGGCAACCCCATTTCAAATCATTTATTTCTTACAAAACAACAATTTACTTCCCAACACAAAACATTTGTCAAGCCTAAGAACAAATAACAACTTTTTCAAGAACAAGGGTTTTCATGAAAAACTTATCAATCCAATTTTAAATTTTAAACTAATAACTAAAATAGCAACTATAACATCTAATAGGCAAGAATCACCAACTAATTAACTTGATTCACCTCAAGATCACACAACCCCCCTTTCCCTTAGGTTAGGGTTTTCAAGAATTTGGGGATTTAAGTGTTCATGTCTCTCATTGATCATGATCAAGCAAACATTAAGAGATAAAGCAAGAATTGATCAAGATAAAAGCAAAAACTACCTCCTACCACCTATAGGAGCTCACGGCTGTTAGGGGCTGTTTTGGGGGGAGAAGTTGGTGCTCTCAACTTGCTTGAATGATGGAGTAGATAGTAGCGAAGAGAAGAAGGAATAGGTTGCAAGAAGTATGGAACAATGGAGGTGGAATCAACTCAAGAAATGATGAAGAAGATGACTATGGAAGCTTGAAGCTTTCTTTCACTAGAAACAAAGAAGAAGAAGTGAAATGAGAGGTAGAGAGTGGGAGGGTGGGGGGTCGTGACCCTGTTCTTCAATTAAAGGGGAAGGAATTCACTTAATCAAACAATTAATTAAATGCTTACATGGCTTTTCCTTCACTTAATCAAAAGAAGAATAAAAAATAAAGAATGAGAGGTAGAATGAGGGGGCTGCGGCCAGCTTAAGGGAAAAAGAGGGATTAAAATTAATTTTAATTAAAATAAACACTTGGTTAAAAACATACTTAAAAGTAAGCATAAAAATATTAATCACCCAAAAGTGGCACCTACACTATAAAGTAATATTCTAATCCCATCAACTAGTCTAAACATCTAATCTCTCTTTCCTTATAATTACCATCTAATCCTAAAGTCTAAAGTGTGTCCAAAACACACGGTATCGAATAACCGCGTTACCGATTAATTCTCTCGCCGATTAATTCGCGAAAATTAATTTACCGAGAAATTAATTCACCGCGCGATAGAATATTATCATAAATAATAAAAACAATCTAAAACACTCAAAAATTTTCACAACAAGTTACGATTCGATTTTCATCGAAATCGGAGTTTGTTTTAAATGTTAATGCGGATAAAATTTACCCGATGATTCAAAACGTGACGAAACTTCGTTAGAATATTTCGATGATATTTGAACCATGAATTAATATAAAATTTTAACTGTTAAATTTAATTTTATCTTGATTTAATTCAATCAATTTCTTAGTCAACAAAAATACGTGTTACCGCGTCACACAGAAAACTTATATAATAAGTACAATTGATGAATTCACTGTAAAGCAGCATACATCTATGCTGTCAATTAATTTGAATTGACATTATGAATAATAATTATTTATAATAAAAAAATTATTCAAAATAAGTCAAAATAATTTTCCTTGCTCTCAGTAAATCATTGAGGTGATTAATCTCTATGACTTATCTTCAAGTATTCACGATTTTATCGCTAAAACAATTTTTCTTAAAAATTGGGATGTTACAATACCACCTCCCTTAAAATAGTTTCGTCCTCGAAACTACACGGATAGTAACATACGAAAAATTACTTTACTCAAATCCATAAAATAATTTTCACCCATAAGCATTCACAATACTTATCATTATATGTAGTACTATAATATTTATTGCTACCTAGTATAGCATGCAATAATAACAATTACACTCGACGACACCAAACATGTACATATAGCGCACCGAAAAGTAAGCGCAGTTAGTGAATGAAGAAATCCTCACGATTGACTGGCGCTTCATTCCAGAGTCACGATCACTGCCAATTCACGATCACGACATCTGCTCACCCACGATCACGATCACGCTCACGAACACGGATACGAACACGAGCTCGACTTTAGCTACGCGCCATTACTAAGAAAATAATACTAGTCTATTCACATCCAACCAAAGGTACGCGCATCAAGAACACAAAACCATTTAAAACTCCCAAAAGATTAAAATTCTCTTTTCCAATCAAACATTTTTCTAAGGAAACGTCAATTTCTTAAAGACATGACCAACAAAAGAACTAATAAAGCATAGCCTCTTTGTTCTCAAGACTCAACCACTCTCTTGGACACTAAAGTTCCTTTAAGATTAAGTCCTCATCATCTCAAATTCATTACACACACTTCAGTTCAAAGGTTAAAACCAAATTAATAACTCACTTATCGTTAAAATCCTTTTTAATTCAAAGCTCTTCCTAAAGAAAATTTCACACACTAATAACTAAGTACTCAAAACTCGAAATCATTTTTCTCTTCTCAGAGCACTATAAAAATTACACACTTGCCCAAGAATTTCATAACTAATATTTTAAGTTTAAAACACTAGAAAATCATTTTCTTTACGCAACCAAGGCAATTACTAACTTCTAAAATGCCTAATTAACAACACTATCGGTTAATCAAGTAAAATTTTAAAATACTACCAATATAGCAAGTACTCCCTCGGTTTTAAAACAATAAAATAGTACCCAAGAATTTATTCTTTCAAAGTTATTGAAATTAGAAAACTCACTAAAATCTTTTCCAAGGCTCCACCTTGTCCAAGAACCACAAGGATTCCTTTAAACATTTGGTGTTTCATGGCCTCAAAACACAAATCAACCAAACAACAATATATTAAAACCTTTAAATCATTAGCCCAAACTTTAAGTCCTAAAATTATTTTCCCATCATAACTTGATTCAAGTTCAAGGATTTCAAAATTATCTATTTCCTAAATCGAACACGAGATAACAATACTACATCAAATACTCTTTAACATCAAATGGTCAAGACTCCACTTTAGTTTAGGAATACAAAGATTCTCTTCAGCCTTAGCATTTCATTGTCTTGAAATACTAAATTAACGATTTACAAAATTCTGACTCAATCAAATTTTTTTTCCAAAAGTTCCTAAACTATGACGCAAACTGAACTATGAAAGAAACAAGTTGGAAATCGCAAATTTTTTTTTTCAACAAAACTTTAATATCAAATGTACTAAAACCACTTATAAGATTCTAAGAAATCAAGCAAGGACCTAAAGAAAATTAAAGTTTTTCTAAAACTGTTCTCCAAAAACCTTTCTCAAAAACATTCTTACTCACACATAGACTTATAGTTCAAGAGATTAACACCAAAACTATTATCTTTTACACAAGAGAAAACAAAACCATTTTCGAGCTTTTGCTGCTAAATCATGATTTAACAGATTCATCTAAAACTTGGAGCTATTTTCAACAAAATCAATAACAAACAATACAAGATAAAATTAAAATAATAATTTAACAAGAATCATTTTAAACTTAAAACCATCTTCAACGAGATTATAAACAATCAATACAGAAATTGAAGCAAAATAATTAAAATACTCGCCGAGAGCTCTTCCGAGAACTCGCGGTGTTATTACATCAAAAAGAAAGAGGAAATCCTACAATCACTACTCACACAATCACAAACACACAATCAATCACATATATTCACAGCAGTACCAAAGTAGGCTACTGCGAAAGCACAGATGCTAGTGGCAAACATGTCATACTCACAAAATTATGAAATAAATTTTAGTCTTTAAATGTACTACATACCAAAATACTTCAATCATCAAACACTTAGGTGATCTATACCTAGGATCACTAATACTCCAAAATCATACTAGATATTACATATAGTAATGTCTCCCAAGGACAATCCCTTTTTCCAGATTTCCGTCCATGCATAACTCCTTATTGTTGCGTTCCTCGAGATGAAGTCCTCGGATGATGAGCTCTCTCCTCCGTTCAATGTGTAGATACGTCCTTTCGTAATTGAACGCGCAACCTCCACAGCATTTGTAGTTGCCTCCATCTCTGATTCTTGACAATTCTTGGCATAATGCCCAGGCTTCTTGCATTTAAAACACAATGCTATCTTGAGTGGGCACTTACTGGCATAGTGTCCCGGGCCCCCACAGCGAAAACAGCGCTTTCCTGCTTTGGCATGTTTCCCTTTCGTTCCACTTCCATCGTTCTGTGCTACAGAATGGTGATCGCCTTGATTGTTCTCTTGCGGACATTGGTAAGGCTTCTTCTGCTGTCGCTTTCCACGTCCGTGATTATGGGGGTTATGCCTGATTGGCCCTGCAATCCCAACGTTGTTGCCAGCAGACTCGGGCTTGGGCACCTGGCAGTCCTTAGCAATATGTCCTGGTTTATAGCAGTTTGATGGCCTCCTTGTTGTAGAAATTGGCCATTTGCTTGATTTTCAACATAGAATCTGGTTGTGACTTTTGTTTTTGTATTTTTGATATAAAATGAATGAAAATTGGATAGAGAATGAATGGAATTTCGTGGCTTTGGTGGTAGAGAATTAAGGGGACAGATTGTGAAAACACAAAATAAAACAAGAAGCAAACAAGGTCTCAAGGATCTGTTTATGAGTAAGTGAAGAAGATGGATGATTGGGAGGCAGGGGCGCCACCTTAGTCTAATCCAAGACAAGGATAAGCCTATGAATGTGAGGATCACCACAAGAAGAGAGTTTCTTGATAAGATCGATAAACTGGTCCAATCCAGAACCAAAGAGTATGAACTCAATATTTTGCTAAAATCTTTGTTACCTCTTATTGAAATTTCGCCCCCTATATATAATAAGGGTCTTGTTGTTACAAAGAGTCAAAGAGACAAAAATCCTTACAAGGAATCCTAGGCTAACATAACTAGCATAACTAAAGGCAATTACAAACAACATAATTGTGGTTGTTCCATAGCCTAAGTGGCGCAACTGAAATGAAAGAGACAGCTTCACATTCTGTTTGATTGCTCTTCATGACCAGGGGAAGGTTTCACAACCACACATTAATTACAATTAAATGGGTGGTTGCGCTTTTAATGTGCTGTTGGAGCTTTTATTTCTTTGTCTTGTGTAACTCCTTTTTGCTTTGATTGCTTTGAATTCCTTTGTCTTTCTTTGGTAGCAACATTATAGACTCATAAAACTACACAAAGAGTCGTTGAGAGGTGTGGGACCCTTGCTCCTTGCGCCACACAGCCACTTGAAGTGGATTAAACACACCAAAAAATTAAATAACTTAGTGCCTTGGTCCCAAATAAATCAATTGGTCACTTGCACTTTTATTCAATTAAAAGAAATTAACTTGGTCGCTTCTTTTATGCAAGTTGCGCCTCCTCCATGGCTTGTATGACAAGCATGGTTTTTGGTGCAATTACATCTTTGCCTCTATTTGCAATTGTCTTAGTCATGAATTGGACTAAGCTTTCTTGGACCCTCCTTGACATTGCCCTAGTCATTGGTCCTCCTAAGCTTTGAATGGCCTCTTGGTGCTCCATGTCCTCATCATTCCCTCCTCTTGAGGAGAATTCGGCCTCAATTGAAGTCCTCATCACCTACATCAAAAGGAGACAGGTGAGCACCGTTGAAAGTGGCACTAACACCATACTCACCTGGAAGGTCAACTTTATAAGCATTATCATTGACTTTGGCAATCACTTGAAAAGGGCCATCGCCCCTAGGCATTAACTTAGATTTCCTTTGTGACGGAAACCTTTCTTTCCTCATATGGACCTGCACTCCAATCTCCTGTTCAAAAGTAACCATTGCGCCTTTATTGGCACTTTTGGCATAACTTTCATTTTTCTTTTCAATTTGCAGTTTAATTTTCTCATGCAAACTTTTCACAAATTCAGCTTTCGCTTTGCCATCTTTATGCTTCAACAGAGATGTGTTAGGTAAAGGTAATAGATCAAGAGGAGTTAAAGGATTATAACCATACACAATCTCAAATGGGGAATGATTTGTGGTACTATGGACAGCCCTATTATAAGCAAATTCAACATGTAGCGACACGTTTCCCACATTTTCAAATTCCTTGAAAGTACTGAGCCCTTAGAAGAGTAGAGGTTCTGCTTACTACCTCGGTTGCCCATCAGTTTGGGGATGACAAGTTGTAGAGAATAGTAACTTAGTTCCCACCTTACCCCACAAAGTTCTCCGTAGTGGCTTAGAAATTTAGTGTCACGATCGGACACTATACTTTTTGGTAGACCATGTAGGCGCACCACTTCTTTGAAAAACAAATCAGCAATGTGGCAAGCATCATCCACCTTTTGCATGGAATGAAATGTGCCATCTTTGAGAACCTGTCCACAACAACAAAAATAGAATCTTTCCCGTTCTTTGTTCTAGGTAATCCTAAGACAAAGTCCATGGAAAGGTCAATCCAGGGATATTCAGAATGTGCAATGGAGTATATAAACCATGGGGCATAACTTTGGATTTGGCCTTTTGCAAACAATGCATCTTTCACAATATTTTTGCACATCAATTTTCATGTGAGGCCAATAGAAATGTTCTTGCAAAAATTCCAAAGTTTTAGGAACACCAAAATGTCCCATTAAACCCCCCTCATGCGCCTCTTTGACTAAGAGTTCTCTAATGGATCCTTTTGGCACACACAACCTTTTTTCTTTAAATAAATAATCATTGTGCCTAAAAAATCCATTATGGGTAGCATGCACACATTCAGCATATTTACCAGAAAAATCAAGATCATGCTCATACAATTCCTTAATGTGCTCAAGACCAAAAATTTTAGTTTCAAGGGTAGAGTGTAATGCGTACCTTCTTGATAATGCATCAGCCACAACATTGGTTTTACCCTTTTTATGCTTAATCACATAAGGAAATTGCTCCAAAAATTCAACCCATTTAGCATGCCTCTTATTCAACTTACCTTGTCCTTTTAAATACTTCAAGGACCCATGATCACTATGAATGACAAATTCTTTTGGCAAAGCAAGTAATGTTGCCACGTTTGCAATGCCCTTACTAAGGCATACAATTCCTTATCATAAGTGGAGTAATTTAGGGCAGCCCTTTTAATTTCTCACTAAAATAAGCAATTGGATGACCTTCTTGCATCAAAACAGCCCCAATTCCAACATTGGAAGCATCACACTCAATTTCAAAGATTTTGAAAAATTAGGCAATGCTAGAATTGGTGCTTGGGTGAGCTTTTCTTTAAGAATTGAAAAAGCTTGTTCTTGTTTCTCACCCCATTTAAAACCAATTTCCTTTTTAACAATTTCATTAAGAGGTGCAGCAATAGTACTAAAATCCTTAACAAATCTCCTATAGAAACTTGCTAAACCATGGAAACTTCTTACCTCTGTCACACTTTTAGGTCTTGGCCATTCTTGGATTGCCTTCACCTTTGCTTCATCCACATGTACTCCTTGAGAGCTTATGACAAAGCCTAGAAAAACGACTTGATCCGTGCAAAACACACATTTTTCCAAGTTTGCATACAAGTTTTCTTTTCTTAGCACATTTAAAACAGCCCTTAGATGAGTGCAATGGTCCTCTAAATTTTTGCTATATATCAAGATATCATCAAAATATACAACAACAAATTTACCCAAAAATTCCCTCAAAACATGGTTCATTAATCTCATGAAAGTGCTAGGTGCATTAGTTAATCCAAAAGGCATAACTAACCACTCATATAAACCATATTTTGTTTTGAAAGCGCTTTCCATTCATCCCCTTCCTTATCCTAATTTGATGGTATCCACTTTTCAAATCAATTTTGGAAAACAAGCATGCACCAAACAGTTCATCAAGCAAGTCATCTAACCTAGGTATTGGATGCCTATACTTAACGGTGATATTATTAACAGCCCTACAATCAGTGCACATTCTCCAACTACCATCTTTCTTAGGGACTAAAATAACAGGGACTGCACATGGACTTAAACTTTCTCTTACCCAACCTTTACTTACCAATTCAGCCACTTGCTTTTGTATCTCTTGCGTTTGTTGTGGGTTGCTCAGGTAGGCTGGCCTATTAGGCAAAGTGGTGCACAGGATGAGATCAATGTGGTGCTCAATCCCTCTCAAGGGTGGCAGCCCACTTGGTACCTCCTTAGGAAACAAATCCTCAAATTCCTGCAAAAGAGAATTTATGCAATTTGGCAATTCTTGAGTGTTAGGTAAATTTTCCAGCAAGGCCACCTCTTTGCTAAAAAGCAAATATAGGGGCTGATTGGAGAAAATAGCTTTTTTAACCTCCCCTTTTGTCGCCATCAAATTTTCTTTCTTTTTTTCATCAATCTTTTTTTTGTCACTCTTTTTTCTCTCTTTTTCTTTGGCGATCTTTTTTTCTTCTTTTTCTTCTTTTTCTTTTTCACATTTTTCTCTCAATTTTTTTTGATCATCTCTCACCTCACTTGGGCTCAAAGGAGCCAATACAATTCTTTTTCCATGATGAACAAAAAAGTACTTGTTGGTATGCCCTTCATGGCTTGCCTTTTTGTCAAATTGCCAAGGCCTTCCCAACAAGACATGGCTGGCCTCCATAGGAACTACATCACAAACAGCCACATCTTCATATTTTCCAATTGAAAAAGAAATTTCTACTTGTTCATCAACAATCATCTCAACATCATTAACAAGCCATTGAAGCTTATATGGCTTGGGATGTGGTTTAGTTTCTAGTTGGAGTTTGGAAACTAACCTTGTGCTAGCAACATTTGTGCAACTCCCACCATCAATAATCAGGGAACATACCTTGCCTTGTATGAGGCACCTTGAGTGAAATATGTTCTCCCTTTGAGTCGCATCTTCCTCCTTTACCACGGCTTCCAACAACCTTTTTATCATAAGTAGCTCTCCACTAGGTATTTGGGCCTCCTCCTCAACACAATCCTCATCATACTCTTCAACCCCTTCATCTTCCTCCTCAACCTCCTCTACAATCATAATTCTCTTGGTAGGACATTGAGATGCAATGTGTCCTAAGCCTTGGCACTTGAAACACTTAACAAATTTCAGGTTAGTTGAAACAACTTGAGAAGGACTAGTTGTAGCGTTTTTACCTTTTGTGTCACCGGCTTCTTTGGATGATGAAGTACCTTCACTCTTAATATTGCTCTTCCAATTTTGAGGATTGGAAGTGGTAGTGCTTCTTCTTATCGACCCTTCCTCTTAAGTTGTTGTTCTACCTTTATGGCTTGATGTACCAAATCGTCTAATTGAACATAGTGTTGTTGTTCCACTATTGCACTTATATCACGGTGTAGGCCATGTAAGGAGCTGGTCATGGGTGCTGCATCATATTCCGCCACATTTGCTCTAATTTTTGCCACCTCCATCTCCTTGTAGTACTCAACAACACTTTTGTTGCCTTGGGTGAGTCATTGTAATTTGTTGTGCAACTCTCTGTTGTACTAAGATCGGATGATCCTCCTTCTCATGAGCCTCTTCTTTTCCTCCCATGTGACAATGGCTGGCTCATTGTGCCTTCTCCTCTCCTTTGTCAATTGGTCCCACCACACCAAGGCGTAATCTGTAAATTCAATAGAAGCAACCTGCACCTTTTGAAGATCAAGATAATTATTCTGAGGAAAAAATTTGTTCAATTTTAGTTTCCCATTCCAAATACGTCTCCGGTCATTTTTCCCAACAAATTGTGGTACTTTTATTTTTATACCACCCAACCTATCTTCTCTAGGTTCATCACGTCTCCTTCTCCCCGTTCCTCCTCATCACCGCTATTTTGTCTGCTTTCTAATTGGTCAATTCTTTCATTTATGCCTTCCACTTCCTCTTTCAAAAGTTCTCTCATTTTTGCCGTGAGGGCATCTAGTAATGTCGATTTTGAGGATCCATAACTCTTGTCAGTTCTTTAGAGAAACCAAAGAAATGATCAATACAAGAAACCAATTCAAATAATAATCTACACACACAACAAATTTGGAAAGGAAAGGTAAGAAACAAAAATTGAACACAAAGTTTGTGAGACTAGAACAAGAAAGAACTCACTCAAAAGAAAGAAATAAAATAAAAATTTGAGTGTAGCAAAGAACAAAGAAACACAACCAGAATTCAAGATTTTTTTTTTTTAATGAATTTTCGCAATTTTTTTTTTTTTTAAAGAATTCAGAACTCAAAGATAAGAATAGAGAAACCTGGGATTCTTTTGAACAAAGTCGAAACCTTGCTCTGATTACCAAATGATGGCCTCCTTGTTGTAGAAATTGGCCATTTGCTTGATTTTCAACATAGAATCTGGTTGTGACTTTTGTTTTTGTATTTTTGATATAAAATGAATGAAAATTGGATAGAGAATGAATGGAATTTCGTGGTTTTGGTAGTAGAGAATTAAGGGGACAGATTGTGAAAACACAAAATAAAACAAGAAGCAAACAAGGTCTCAAGGATCTGTTTATGAGTAAGTGAAGAAGATGGATGATTGGGAGGCAGGGGCGCCACCTTAGTCTAATCCAAGACAAGGATAAGCCTATGAATGTGAGGATCACCACAAGAAGAGAGTTTCTTGATAAGATCGATAAACTGGTCCAATCCAGAACCAAAGAGTATGAACTCAATATTTTGCTAAAATCTTTGTTACCTCTTATTGAAATTTCGCCCCCTATATATAATAAGGGTCTTGTTGTTACAAAGAGTCAAAGAGACAAAAATCCTTACAAGGAATCCTAGGCTAACATAACTAGCATAACTAAAGGCAATTACAAACAACATAATTGTGGCTGTTCCATAGCCTAAGTGGCGCAATCGAAATGAAAGAGACAGCTTCACATTCTGTTTGATTGCTCTTCATGACCAGGGAAGGTTTCACAACCACACATTAATTACAATTAAATGGGTGGTCGCGCTTTAATGTGTCATTGGAGCCTTCATTTCTTTGTCTTGTGTAACTCCTTTTTGCCTTGATTGCTTTGAATTCCTTTGTCTTTCTTTGGTAGCAACATTATAGACTCATAAAACTACACAAAGAGTCATTGAGAGGTGTGGGACCCCTTGCTCCTTTGCGCCACACAGCCACTTGAAGTGGATTAAACACACCAAAAAAATTAAATAACTTAGTGCCTTGGTCCCAAATAAATCAATTGGTCACTTGCACTTTTATTCAATTAAAAGAAATTAACTTGGCTGCCTTCTTTTATGCAAGTTGCGCCTCCTCCATGGCTTGTATGACAAGCATGGTTTTTGGTGCAATTACATCTTTGCCTCTATTTGCAATTGTCTTAGTCATGAATTGGACTAAGCTTTCTTGGACCCTCCTTGACATTGCCCTAGTCATTGGTCCTCCTAAGCTTTGAATGGCCTCTTGGTGCTCCATGTCCTCATCACAGTTGAAGAATAACTTATAACTCGTTGCGGGACAATTGATGGCAGTATGTCCTGACTTCCCACACGGTAGAAGACTTGCTCTCCTTTGTTCTGATTTCCTCCGCCAGAACTGTTGGCAATCTGAATCCTCTGATCCATCTCTGACTTGTCTGCTTTAACAGAAACAATTATTCGTTTCGGAGATATTGGATTTCCACGAGGTCTTACAACCTAGTCAAAATCCCGTAAAATTTTTTTGTATGTTCCAACACACATTGTTTCAATTAAGAAACAATTTCAAACAAGTACAAGTAGAGCTACTCCACTTGAGGAACAACTAACACACAAACACAAATTGACTCATCACAAGACGCAGTTTGACACCTAACAATCTGTTCTCCACACAACCCGACACTTGACCCGCTATAATTTCCCGACTCACAGTCCGGTTAGAACCAAACCGCTCTGATACCACTATTGTAACACCCCGTTTACAGAGCGCTACTAAAGTAGATATTCTGACAAAAGTTGACATATTTTTGAAAGGCAAAATACTCTGTATTGCACGTTTTTTGAGAATATGGTTCTATATTTTTTTAAAAAACTTCTTAAAAGGAGCAGTCAGAGTATTACAGTGATTTTAGAAACATGGAGGTGAATAATTTAAGACACCAAAAAAACCACATTAACCATAATCATTTATTCCATCAATTCATATACGACAGTACATGTCTAGAAACATAATAGGCATTTTATTACAACACTGAAATGAACTACAAATATTCTATAGCTTGTCGACATGCTACATCCCTTACTAAACTTCTAGTAAGTTACCCAAGAAGTTCAAGTAAGAAGCTGGACGGCTATCCTCAGCTACTCTTCTCCGCAGTCCCAAGTCCTCCGCTTACTCTGCCATCTGGGTTACATTCATTAATTGAAAGAACCACTGGCAAGGGTCAACTTCTTAAAATAAAGAGACAGATGCACATACAAAAACATATTCAACAATAAGGCATATAACAACACAATATAAATACAGGAAATAGCAAATCATAAACTTGAGGCAACACAACAATATGCACAGTTCTCAAGATGCAGCTCAAGACTCAACTTAAGACTCATTCCCTCACGACACTTTCGACAGTCTTCCGGAAGGTAACGCCGAACAAGCTGCTGAATTCTAGCCATTAGCCTTGGGCTCCACGACCACCCTAGGAAATTCAGGATAGGTTCCTTGACGCTACGACGTCTAACTAAGCTGTCAAAAACCAGCCGTAGCCTTTTAGGGGATCCTAGCACCCTAGGTTATTCGGGATATAGTTCATAAACGTCACGACAACCCCAAACGACATGACGCCTAACTAAGCTGCCGAACTCCAGCCATTGGCATTGGGTTCTGCGACCACCCTAGGATATCCGGGATATAGTTCATGCACGTCACGTCGACACTTTTCACCATCCCAATGAAACAATCACTGCATATAATCAATCAAGAAGCAATCGAATAATTAATTAACCACATGTCAATAATATTCATGCCAAGCTTAACACAATGCATTCAGGTCAACAGTATAAGCATTCACATCATATTAAGCACCGACACCGACAACTCAGTTCATCGCTCTGCAACTCAGTGGAATTGGCAGAGAGGTAATCATACAAGTGTGGGGCGGTTGGGGATAGCTACCAACCATTTGCAGACAAGGCAACTAAATAATCATAAATAAAATTTTAAGAATTAAAAATTCGAAGGGATACGAGACCCTCACTTCGAACCCTGAGGTTCTCAGACTTCTTCGCTTTAAGACTTGAAATTAAATAACAACGCTTATCTATGTCTAAGAGTTGCCCTTACGCTAGCATACTATACAAGTATGGAATGTGAAGTGCCCTTACACTAACATATAATAACAATTATTCAACTCTAAGCAATATCTAGAAGAAGGCCTTACAGAGGGTCACCAATTCCCTTGTCGAAGCACGCCCCGAACTCACACCGCACGAACTCAGGTTTCAAGTCCTAACACACTGAACAAACTTAGCATAATCCTAAGCATCTCCTAACTCTAACTTCCTAGGCTCTCAAAACCCAAAAACCTATTACTAACCAAAACACTTGTACTAAAAATTCACACTTTGAAATACTTGTTTTGAAGAATTACATACACTTTTAAAAACTAACAACAATTAAGAGAATACAATTTTAAAGGCTATGAATTACTTTCCTTTCTAGCTTAAAATATGAGACACATTATTTGTCAAATTCTTTTTCTCAAAGTGTTTAATTAAGGCTCCAATTGGTGTCTAGGACCTCAAAGAGTCCTTTTCATCTTAATTTTTTCATTGCCTCAAAGCTCCAAATGACTATCAATCCAAACCAAACCTTCCTAAATTTTTTCCAAAGCTCACACAATTCTTAAACATACTAAATACAACTAATATGAACTAAAATCACAAAATAATTTTCTCCCAAAGCTCCTTATGAGCTCGCGGCCACCACCCCATTTTATCCCAAAAATATTCAACTTTAGCTAGTTCAAGGCAACCCCATATCAAATCATTTATTTCTTACAAAACAACAATTTACTTCCCAACACAAAACATTAATCAAGCCTAAGAACAAATCACAACTTCTTCAAGAACAAGGGTTTTCATGAAAAACTTATCAATCCAATTTTCAATTTAAAACTAATAACTAAAATAGCAACTATAACATCTAATAGGCAAGAACCACCAACTAATTAACTTGATTCACCTCAAGATCACACAACCCCTCTTTCCCTTAGGTTTTCAAGAATTTGGAGATTTAAATGTTCATGTCTCTCATTGATCGTGATCAAGCAACTATTAAGACATAAAGCAAGAATTGATCAAGATAAAAGCAAAAACTGCCTCCTACCACCTATAGGAGCTCACGGCTGTTAGGGGCTGTTTTGGGGGGAGAAGTTGGTGCTCTCAACTTGCTTGAATGATGGAGTAGATAGTAGTGAAGAGAAGAAGGAATAGGTTGCAAGAAGTATGGAACAATGGAGGTGGAATCAACTCAAGAAATGATGAAGAAGATGACTATGGAAGCTTGAAGCTTTCTCTCTCTAGAAACAAAGAAGAAGAAGAGAAATGAGAGGCAAAGAGTAGGAGGGTGGGGGTCGTGACCCTGTTCTTCAATTAAAGGGGAAGGAATTCACTTAATCAAACAATTAATTAAATGCTTACATGGCTTTTCCTTCACTTAATCAAAAGAAGAAAAAAAAATAAAGAATGAGAGGTAGAATGAGGGGGCTGCGGCCAGCTTAAGGGAAAAAGAGGGATTAAAATTAATTTTAATTAAAATAAACACTTGGTTAAAAACATACTTAAAAGTAAGCATAAAAATATTAATCACCCAAAAGTGACACCTACACTATAAAGTAAGATTCTAATCCCATCAACTAGTCTAAACATCTAATCTCTCTTCCCTCATAATTACCCTCTAATCCTAGAGTCTAAAGCGTGTCCAAAAACACGGCATCAAATAACCGCGTTGCCGATTAATTCTCTCGCCGATTAATTCGCGAAAATTAATTTACTGAGAAATTAATTCACCGCGCGATAGAATATTATCATAAATAATAAAAACAATCTAAAACACTCAAAAATATTCACAACAAGTTACGATTTGATTTTCATCAAAATCGGAGTTCGTTTTAAATTTTAATGCGGATAAAATTTACCCAATGATTCAAAACGCGACGAAACTTCGTTAGAATATTTCGACGATATTCGAACCATGAATTAATATAAAATATTAACTATTAAATTTAATTTTATCTTGATTTAATTCAATCAATTTCTTAGTCAACAAAAATACGCGTTACCGCGTCACACTGAAAATTTATATAATAAGTACAATTGATTAATTCACCTTAAAAGCAGTATACATCTATGCTGTCAATTAATTTGAATTGACATCATGAATAATAATTATTTATAATAAATAAATTATTCAAAATAAGTCAAAATAATTTTCTTTGCTCTCAGTAAATCATTGAGGTGATCAATTTCTATGACTTATCTTCAAGTATTCATGATTTTATCGCTAAAACAATTTTTCTTAAAAATTAGGATGTTACATAGTCATTCTGCCTCTCGTGATGGTGAGTTATACCCTTGTTTGAATTTCACAATTTAGGTCGATGGGTACTTTTGTGTGATATGATGCATCATATCTTAGGTGTATGGTTTTAGTGTTTTATTTTTATAGTTTTGCTTTAATTTATTTTTTTATTTTGTTTTTTTTTCCTGAAGATTTTGACATTTTAGATTGGAAATTTCAGGTCATGATGGGTTCTATGTTCTTTGTCCTTTCCGTGACCAAATTGGCCGTTCCTTGAATTCTTCAGGAAGAATTATATCTCCTTTGATACTTGTGGATAATTTGAACCGTATATTTTGTATCACTGAAACTTCCTTTCATATCTGCTGTCATCCTGTGGCCAATCATTTGTTTGGAAGGATGAAGAATAGTCTCTCATTAGTAAATTAGTAGTGTTTGTTGTATTATTGTCTTGTGAAAAAGAAACTTTAATTAATACAAGGTTGGCTGCATTTTTTACTTCTGGTGGTTGTGATGCATGACCCCTATCAGATTTTTCTTCTATATTTAGAAGACATCAGCAGGAGGACGCACACGAGTTTATGTAGTGTGCCTTGTATAAACTGGAAATATGCTATTTAGATTTGAATAAGAAAGATATGAGTTTTGAAGATGATAACATTGTTGAGAAAATATTTGGAGGTCGTATTGTTGACCACTTTGTTTGTTGGTCTGTAATATACTATGTGCTTGTTTTGATAATTTGGAATTTTAGCAAAGACCTTGTTAGTTGTTGTTGTCTATCAAGCCATAACATAAGCTCTCACTTTTTAAAAAACATTATTGTTACTTTTTTCAAATAAAAAAGCACTTAGATAGTTCATTATTTGCAGAACCTCATTTTAAACAAATTAAAATGTTTTTATAATATTTTTTAATTTTTTAATAATTATAATAATTTGTTAAATATAATATTGTTACAGCGGGCCGGGGATGGGACCCTATTTTTCACCCCCAGCAGGGATCAAGGGCGGGCTCGGGTTTTTCTTAGGAAGTCAGGGACGGGGGATGCAAAACCTGCCCCCGACCCGGCCCGTTGCCATGCCTACACCAGATCTTCAGTGCAAAAACTGTTGCAGCAAGCTCCAAGTCATAAGTTACGACTCTTCAATGTTTCATCAGTATCATCCTAAACCCTGAGGAGAAGCATCCTAATAGACTTCATATGGCTCGTCTGGTTGTGGCAGAATTAGGATTGGCAATGCTGTCAGACGTTCCTTCAATAGTTGGAAACTTGTCTCGTACTTCTCGGTCCAAACGAATGGTTGATCTTTTCTTGTCAGCTGCGTCAATGGTGCTATGATTTGAGCAAATCCTTTGATGAATCTTCGATAATAACCAACCAAACCTACAAAACTACGAATCTCAGATACAGCCTGCGGTTGTTCCTATGCTAACACAGTCTCCACTTTAGCAGGATCTACAGTAATGCCTTCTTTCGAGATCACATGTCCCAAAAAATTTGCTTCCTCGAGCCAGAACTCGCATTTGGACAGGTTGGAATACTACTTCTCGCTCAGAATTCGCAAAACTTGGCGTAGATGCTCTTCATAATCTTCCTGGCTCTTTGAATAGATAAGAATATAGTCGATGAACACAATGACAAATTGATCTAGAAACGGGTTGAAGATCCTATTCATGTAGTCCATGAATATTGCAGGTGCATTTGTAACTCCAAATGGCTTTACAAGATACTCATAATGTCCATATCTGGTTCTGAACATTGTCTTGGGAATATCTTCAATTTTAACCCTAATCTGGTGATAGCCAGATTTCAAGTCAATCTTCGAGAAAACAGCAGCTCCTCACAATTGGTCCATCAAGTCACCAATGCGTGGGAGGGGATACCGATTCTTGACAGTCACTTTATTGAGATGTCGGTAGTCCATGCAAAGTCTCGAGCGTCCATCTTTCTTTTTCACAAGCAGCACTAGTGCTCCCCAAGGAGATACACTAGGTTGAATGAATTGCTTGGATATTAAGTCCTCAATTTGACTTTTTAGCTCAATCAGCTCCGAAATAAACATTCAGTTAGGTGCGGTAGAAAATGGGCCTGTTTCAGGAATTAGATCGATAGAGAATTCAATATCTCAAACTGGAAGTAAACCCGGTAAGTCATCTTGAAATACATTTGAGAAGTCCTCCACAACAGGTACATTGTTCACATTAATCTCCATCTTGGCCTCTAGGTTAGCTAACGAAATGTATTCTTGAGTTCACTTTTGCAAGTCCCCTGAATGAGGTCCTATGAAGTCTCTTCGCTAGTCATCATATACACTCGTCCTCTTGCTGTAGGTCGGGCAGCTTTTCGTAGCATTTGCAGATGACTCTGCTTTTGACAGGCGGCAATCTTTTTCATTATGTCCTGATTTCTTGCAATTGAAGCACGTATTTTCCCCTGAGGACAGTAATATGGCTTATTCTGTTGCTGTTTCCCTTTGTTTCCTCAACCCTGATTTCCTTGCATAGATTGTCCTCCAGCTCTCCTCAACCTGTTGTTCTTCATCACTTTAACCTCTCTACTCTTCTCAACTAGTTGTTGGAAACGACAGATCCCCTATGGCAACATCGAATCCTGGATGTCTCCCCTCAAACCATTCACAAAGCATTTACACATGTATTCTTCATCTACACGTTGTTGGAAGAAATGAAAGTACTTAGCTAGCGATTCAAACTTTCCAGCATATTTCCCAACACTCCAGTTTCCCTGGTAAAGCCTCAGAAATTCCTATTCTTTTGCAATGCGAGCACTTTTGGGAAAGTACTTGTCCAAAATCTTGGCACGAAATGCTTCCCATGTCACTTCTTGATGGTCAGCTTCCATCATCAGTCTCGTTCCTCTCCACCAATACTCTGCATCACCCAGTAGCAGCCATGTCGGCCATTACTCGTACAACTTGGTCCATATCCTGGTTTCCAGCTCCAGGGATAGAGGTATCACGCTAGGAGGTGGCATAGGTTCCTACAAGTCAAAAACTAGTCAGAACCTCACAACAAAATCAATCATTTGAGAAGATTGCATAGAATTTCACACAATGTCACACATGTTTCAACTTGGAAACATTTCAATCAAGCACAAAGTTCACATATCCAAGGCATACCCGACTCTTACCCGACAATTCCCGACATTCTAGGCCACCTTAAACAAAACGGTCTAGTTAAAATCGAACTGTTCTGATACCACTAATGTAACACCCCATTTTTTGGAGCGCTACTGTTGTTACCCAGATTAAACTAATTGTGGAATAATCACTTTCACAAAAAGTTTTTCTCTGTAAACAGTAGATTTTTTTTTTCGTTTCAAAACAATAACAGAAGCATAACAACTTTAAAAAGATGGATAGTAAAATCGGATAACTACCACTTATATAATAAGATAGATACTCTCATATATATATATATATATATATATATATATGCCTCATAGCAACTGTCATAGATCAGAGTGTGTTGCATGCAGGTGAAGTTCAAAATAAACAGTTATACAAACCCAAAATAAAATACATCAATCATATGAAAAACCGTAAACATGTAGAGTTGACTCATATTTGTGATTTACCCTAGAAGATCCTCTCTAGGGATTAAGCCCAGAAAGTCATACTATACAAAGTACTATGATAGAGTTTAACATACTGACTCTATCTATCTATGATGGCCCGAAGGTAAACCTAAGATGTTTACGAGGTGGAGACCCCATGCGAAAGGTCGCAGACTCTGAGCTAGCAGGTCCAGTCGCCTCAGAGGGATCCTCCTACTCCTCATCCTCGTCCTCGATCTCAATCACTACCCTATCCCTAGCCAACCACTCCCTGGTGCTGTTGCGCCCATCTATTAGATCTCTGGCTATAGGGGTCGGTAGCGAAGGATAGAAACAGTGAGGACAGTGAGTACATAATGAGAAAGGAGTACCCTTAGGCAGGGAAGATGTCGTCGTAAAGCCAATAGCAGTAGCAGTTGTAGTAGTTGTAGTAACGATGGGAGGAGTAGTAGGAACTCTAGTCGAAGGTGGAATAGTACTCGTACTCGGAATCACAGTAGGATGAGGAAAGCCCATACCAACCAACACAGTGGCTGGATCCACAATCCCAAGAGAAAGGCCAATAAATGGAGACGTTTCAGCAGGTACAAAAGGAGCTGGTACAACAAGGTTAGGGTTTCTCAATTTTTAAATAAATCAAACATGCTTAATCATGAAGGAAATCGATGGATCTCACTTTCTCAGTCATTTGATGTACCAATTCAAGGTCAACAATCAGGTTTTGCCTATTGTGGTACCAACACAAAGGTGTTTGGCACTTTCGGCCATACAAGGCTTTGTAAGGCACCATTCCAATACTCGTGTGAAAATTGTTGTTATATGTATACTTGATCAATGGCAGTAGATCGTCCCAACTTCCACAGTTATCGAGTACAGATGCTCTCAGTAAATCTTCCAGACATTGAATCGTGCGTTCTTTCTGTCCATCAGTCAGAGGATGATAAGCAGAACTCAATCTTAGCTTCGTCCCAAGAGCTTCTTGCAAACTCTTCCAAAAATGTGACATAAACTTTGGATCGCGATCCAAAACTATACTCGACGGTACACCATGTAGTCGAATAATCTCTCTGATGTACAGCTTTGTCAGCTTCTCCACGTTGTCAGTGGTCTTTATCGGTAAGAAATGTGCCGACTTAGTTAAAAGATCTACGATCGCCCAAATAGCATCGATCTTTTTCTGGGTTGTTGGCAGTCCTACAATAAAGTCCATAGAAATACCGTCCCATTTCCATTCGGGCATGTCAAGCGATCGAACCATTCCAGTTGGTCGTTGGTGCTCCACTTTTTCTTTTTGACAGGTGAAACTTGAATCGACATAATCAGCTACTTGTCTTTTTAGTCTAGGCCACCAAAATCTCTGTCTCAAGTCCTGGTACATCTTCATTGCTCCAGGGTGAATGCTAAATTTACTCTTGTGTGCTTCATCCAAAATTGTCTTTCTCAGCTCATCATTATCTGGCACACAATTGTCTTGTCCTATGGTAAACTCAACTCGTTTCCCTTGGTTGATCAGTTCTCTCTTCTCTTGCAAAAGATCATTTATAGCTTATAGTTCCTTAGTCCCTTCCAATAATCCACTGGATACTGTAATCCTTCCACAGCTCATCTTTCCTGGTGAAAATTCCACAGTTAAGTTTAGGTTACAGAAAGCCTCAAGTAGTTCCAATTCTTTCACCATCAGTCCGGCAGTGTGAATACTCTTCCTACTCGGCGCATCTGCTACGATGTTTATGTTTTCGGGATGATATTGCAATGTGAAGACATAGTCCTTCAAGATTTCCATCCAACGTCTTTGTCTCATGTTTAACTCCTTCTGGTCGACCAGGTATTTCAGGCTCTTGTGGTCACTGAACACGTCGAATGTGCATCCATATAGATTATGTCTCCAGATCTTTAGCGTAAAAACTACAACAGCAAGCTCTAAGTCATGGGTTGGGTAGTTTTTCTCGTGATTCTTCTGTTGTCGTGAAGTGTAAGCTATGACTCTTCAATGTTGCATCAGTACGCATCCTACACCCTGAGGAAAAACATCCCAATAGACTTCATATGTGATGAGGACATAATAAGCAAGGACACTAGTGAAGCACTACAAGGACTAGGAGGACCAATGACAAGGGCACGTGCCAAGAAAGCTAAGGAGGCCTTAAACCAAATGGTGGCAACTATAATGGGAGCAAGGCCAAAACAAGAAGGAATGGAGCCCAAATTGGTCAACTACTTGAGTCTACATGAAAGAGGGCTGGGCGCATGACATGCTGCCCATTTTTACTTGTCTATTTTTAAATAAGTTGTAATAAAATGTGTTGGTGCAGAACTTTTAATTAATTAGGCCCAACACTTAAGTTTATTTTTCATGTGTGTTTATTTTGAATGGAGCAAGGGTTGTTACATGTGGTATGTGCTGCCCAAGCCCAAATGTTGAGTTATTTTTGTTGTTTTTGTTGGTTTGAGTGATGTTTAGGCTGAAATATGGGGGAGGACGAAATGGAGCTGCAAGGGGGGTGCAAGAGCACTTATTTGGAGTTAGAAGATGCATTTCTTTGATGCCTTTTGAGATGCCTTGCTGAAGCATCAGTTTTGAGAACTTGTAACCACTATCCCATTAAGAGTCCACAAAGTCATAAATAGGGAGGTTACAATTACCATCAAGAGTAATGCTAATTAAGTGGCTTGGCCCCATCATTGTAATTCAGTAGAGAGGATCCTTACCTCTATATATATTTCACCCAAAATCAATAAAATGGTTAGCTTGGAATTTTCAGAAAGTTGATACCTTGTGTATTGTTGAGAGTATGTCTCTCTTAGGTTCTTCATTGGACCTGCCCTTTTGATCTTATCAAGAAACCAAGTTTTCTTGTGGTGATCATTCCCTAAGGCTTATCATCTCTTCTTCTTTCCCATAGAAGCAAGAGTGTGGCGCCATCCCCATTTCTGTCTACTCCATCTTTTTCATTTCTTCTTTGTTCTAGTTTCCTTAATTCTGGTTCTTTTCTATTCAGCCTTTGCATTTCCTTGTTTATTTAAATTCTTGCAATTTACAATTCATTGTCTAATTTATCTTCTCCAATATAATCTTGTGAATTGCAACTAAATTACACAAGGGTTGATAACCATGCAAATTGGGTAGTCATCAATATGGCTCATCTAGTTGTGGCAGAACTATGATTCGAGCAAATCCTTATATGAATCTTCAATAATAACCAGCCAAACCTACAAAACCACGAATCTCAGACACAGTTTGCGGTTGTTCCCATGCTAACACAGTCTCCACTTTAGCAGGATCTACAATAATGCGTTCTTTTGAGATCACATGTCCCACCAAAATCGGTTCTAAAATGGTCAAAAATGCAGTTTAATTCTACTTCGACATTCCTAAGTGCTACACTTGCGCTGCGTTGACTCGAGAGAGCATATATAGAGTTGTAAGTATCAAAATCGAGTCAACCCAAAGCCAATTGAAAGATAAGAGATAGGGCTACAACTTTCTTGAAGGAGCTTAAATCCAATTAAGTTGTTAGAAAGTTCGAAAATGAGGAATACGGTGACTGACATGGCTAAACATAGGAATAGAGGCACATCTAGATACTTAATCGGCTGAAGGAATGGTAAAATATATGAAACCAATCCCAAACAACTCTAAACATATTCTAATCCTATATGACATGTCATAATCTAGGAGGATAAAAATTCGGACTATTACAGCCTCTCTCCCAGTGGCGGACCTAGGACCCTGGGCCTGAGGGTGCAAATAAGTTTAAAATTATACGTCGTTATTGTTAAAAAATTTCTAATAACAAAATATTGCAAAAAAATTAAGGGATTATCGGCAGCGGTAACGAAAAGTAAAAGCATAAGAACATTCCCAAACTATTAAGGTATGCAAAATTGCATTAAATTATAACTTTGTGTTGCGTGTTTTGAAAAATAAATCCATCATTTATATTACTTATATATTCTTATAATTATTTATCTTTCATGTTATATAAGGTTGTTTAAGTCATGCATTTTATTTTAAATTATTTAAGTTCCACTCTTATCCCCTCCAAAAAACTCCAATATTGAATGAGAGCAAAAATTGAGTTAGGAGAGATTTTGTTCCCCTTCCATCACCTCCTAAAAATTGAACCAAACATAAAATTTTTAAAATAACCCCTCCCCTCCTCTCCATTCACCTCCAACCAAACACTATTTGAGTAAGAGGGTTGAAAGATGAAAGTGTATGGGTCAGGGTGTGCAAAATCTTAAATTGAGTGAGCTCAAAAAAAATTATATAGGGGTTCAAGTGAAATTTCGCATTTGGACAGGTTAGAATACTACTTCTCGCTCAGAATTCGCAAAACATGATGTAGATGCTCTTCATGATTCCTGGATCTTTGAATAGATAAGAATATAGTCGATGAACACAATGACAAATCGATCTAGAAACGGGTTGAAGTCCCTATTCATGTAGTCTATGAATATTGCAGGTGCATTTGTAACTCCAAATGGCATTACAAGATACTCATAATCTCCATATCTGGTTCTGAACGCGGTCTTAGGAATATCTTCAGTTTTAACCCTAATATAGTGATAGCCAGATTTCAAGTCAATCTTCGAGAAAACAGCAGCTCCACGCAATTGGTCCATCAAGTCACCAATGCACGGTAGGGGATACCGATTCTTGACAGTCACTTTATTGAGTTGTCGGTAGTCCATGCAAAGTCTCTAGCATCCATCTTTCTTTTTCACAAGCTGCACTAGTGCTCACCAAGGAGATACACTAGGTTGAATGAATTGCTTGGGCATTAAGTCCTCAATCTAACTTTTCAGCTCGATCAGCTTCGAAAGAAACATTCAGTAAGGTGCGATAGAAATTAGGCCAGTTTCGGGAATTAGATCGATAGAGAATTCAATATCTCGAACTAGAGGTAAACCGGGTACGTCATCTGGAAATACATCTGATAAGTCCTCCACAACAGGTATGTAACACCCCAAAATCCCCAAGCTTGAGTTGTATGTGGATATGAGCCTAGTATGGCTTAAAGATGAACCTTAAGTGGTATTCTCATTAATTTCTATAGTTAGATGTGTGAAAAATGGTGTTTGGTGAATTTTTGCCCAGTGTGAATCGATTCCCAGGCCCTGTGAATCGAATCAGGGCTGTGTGTTTGCTGGGACTCGATTAGGTTTTCAGTGAATAGCAAGAGGAATCGATTCACAAAGGCTGATCCTCTGTGAATCGCAGCATGAATCGATTCACAAAAGTCAGTTCTCTGTGAATCGAACCTGGGAACTGCAGGAATCGATTCCTGCACTTAAAGCTGCGATTCCTGTCAATTTTACACTGAGTGAATCGATTCACCTATGTTGTGAATCGATTCACAGCTGCAGTATATCAGAAAAACTCAGCAGAAAAAGAACAGAACGCGAAGGATAGAGAGAGGGTTAGAGAGAGAGGGTGCGACGAAGAGAAGAAGGAGAAAGGGTCAAACACCTAGGGTTCACAAACTAGAGAGGAAAAACATGGATTCATGCTAGATTCCCCATCAATCTTAGCTTGAATCCAAGTTGGGGAGTGTTTACTCTTGATTTGGGAAGATTGGAGGAACCCCTAGAAGGCCAGCTGAAGGAGAAGAGGTAGAAGGAAGAAGAAGGAGCTGAAACATCAACCTTGAAGCTTGAATCTTGGAAGTTGTTGTGAGTTCTTCTTTCTCTTAGGTGTTGGGCACCCATAAGTCCCACATTAGGGTCCCTTTTGAAGAAAAACCATGAACCCTATATTAGGAAGTTCCCCAGATTCTCATTTATGCACAGTTTTTATTTTCGATAGCTATGCATGTGTTATTAGGGCTGATTAAGGGGGTATTGTTGTACCCCTATAGATGTTGTGATGAATGTTGACCATTGTGAGCTCCATGGAGCTCTAATGGAAGTTATTTCTTGTGTTAATGTGTTTTCTTGGACTCATTATGAGATATGCTCTATTTTGAACTTGGAATGTATCTTTTACATGAGTGTGTTCAGTTGCATGTTGAGTTCAAGTAGTTTCTAATGGTATTCTTAGAGTAAAGCATGCATATAAGAATAGAGTGGTGATTTAATTCCCTAAAAGATACTAAGATGCCTCTAAAATGGGGTGATCGATATGGTTAGCCGTGTGGGATGCCCTCGGACGGTTAAGACGTCTAACCACCATATCGAAAGCGTATTTATGGGGTTGTATGGACGTAAGCATACAACACTACTCATAAATACGAGCCAAAGATGAATTAGAAATTCATAGTAAGAATATGCATTGCATAAAGGTGTTATATATATGCTTGGTGGTGATAATTTGTATGAGTGAATGGTGAGGAGTCGAGGAGAACTCACCGAGATTATTATCTCACCCCACTCTTTTGTTTAATTATTTTCTGGATGCACAGGTACCTAAAGATGACTGACAGCTGCGTACTCTTGGCGTTTGGTTCCCTATATTAGTTATAGTAGCACTTTGGGATTGTAATTCTTAGAACTCATGTATTGTTGTTGTAACGTCCTAAACGTATGCACTTGAGTTTCAGTTTTATGACATTTGAACTTAATGTTGGATTTAAGTTTAAATTTATATTTGGGATTACTGTATCTAATGATAATTCTCTTAACTTCATGTTAATGAAATTAAGGTGTTACATTATGGTATCAGAGCAGTTCGATTCTAATCGGACTGTAGGGGTTGCTAGGAATAGTTTCGTGAATTTCTTGAGTCTGCTGTTGTTTTTCTACTTATTATGCTAAGAGATATTGAGCCTGATCAACTCAATGCTTGGTGCATTCTATGCAGAATCATGGCTTCAGGTTCTGGAAGGCGCGGAAGACCTAGAAGAAATGCTGAGGTACCTCCGAATCCTCCAGAACAAGAGAATGCTTGGCTACAAGGGATATTGCAAGCCATACAGAATCAGAGTATTGCAACCAACAACCTTGCGGCTCAGTTGGCCCAACAACAACAACAACAGTACCAAGCCCAACCTCCCCCGCAAGAGGAGGAATTAGACCGGAAATTCCTCAAGTTCCTCAAGACAAAGCCTCCAACCTTCAATGGAAGAGCAGAAGCCATGGCATCCCAACACTGGCTGGAAGCCGTGGAAAAGAGTTTTAAGGTTGTCCATTGTACCGAGGAACAAAAGGTGGAACTAGCTACTCATGTGCTCATAGAGGATGCTGAGAACTGGTGGAAAGGGGCACGAGCCTATATGGTGGCTCAGGGGATGCCACTAACCTGGGTGAACTTTCAGAGGATTTTCTTGGAGAAGTACTTCCCCCAAACTGTGAAGGATATGATGGATAGAGAGGGTCCAACTGCAACAAGGAAAATCCACGGTCTCAGAGTATGTGAACAAATTTGAAGAGTTGGTAAGATACTCATCTGTTGCTCAATTTGCCCCGGACGATAATTGGAAGATCAAGCAGTTCAAGTGGGGACTAAGGCCAGACATCCAAAACAGCATTTCACAAACTGAATTCACTGACTTCGCCAGAGTAGTCCATCAGAGCTACGTGGCTGAAGCAAGCTTGAAGAGGATGTATGAAGATAGGCAAACGAGGTGGCAAGATAAGAATAAAAAGAAGGATGCGAAAAAGAGCGCTCAACACATGAGACCGAAAGGAAACCTTTTCAAGGGAAAGCAGGCTCAAACCTCCGAGTCTAATTATCATGCATGCTCTAACTGTGGGAAGGTGCATCCGGGAGAGTGTATGAAGGGCAAGAATGTTTGCTATGTTTGTCACCAACCAGGGCACATGGCTAGAGAGTGCCCCCAGTACACAAAGGGAAAAGGAGCCAAGTCTAGTGATCCTAACCAAGGGAGAGTCTTCACTCTTGACGCCCGAAAAGCAAAGGGGGTTGAAAATCTGATGAAAGGTACTTGCTTTCTCCGGGATGAACCTTTAATTGTTTTGTTTGATTCGGGAGCAACACATTCCTTTATCTCGTGTACATGTGTTCAGAGGTTAGGGTTGTGTCTTACCTCCTTACAAATTCCGTTGCATGTGTATACACCTGCCGACGGTAGCATTTCCACTTCCTTAGTATGTGAGAATTGTCCTCTCATAATTCAAGGGAGGATGGTTTTAGTAAACCTTGTGTGTCTACCTCTTGTAGGGATGGACATTATCTTGGGTATGGATTGGTTTTCCGCCCATCAAGTTGTTTTAAATTGTTTCTGTAAAACGATTGAGTTTCCAAATGTGCACTCTATTATTGAAGAGTCAAGTCATGTTACACAGAGTAATGATTTTCTATTGAGTCAGCATCGATTGGAAGGTCTTGCAGGATATATGATCTTACTTTCTTCAACTGTAGAGGTTAGCCCCGACCTGGATACTATTCCTATAGTGAACGAATTCTTAGATGTGTTTCCTAGCGAGGTAGCAACCTTACCACCTGAGAGAGAAGTCGAGTTCTCCATAGAACTGGTTCACGGAACGGGACCAATCTCCATAGCTCCTTATAGGATGTCACCCTTGGAGTTAAGGGAATTAAAGACACAGTTGGAAGATTTGATTGCTAAGCAGTTTATTAGACCTAGTGTGTCACCTTGGGGCGCACCTGTCCTTTTGGTGAAGAAGAAAGATGGGAGTATGAGGTTATGTATTGATTACCGGAAAATCAATAAGATCACAGTGAAGAATAGGTACCCCTTGCCTAGGATAGATGACTTGATAGATCAACTTAGGGGAGCTTCGGTTTTCTCTAAGATTGATCTAAGGTCTGGTTATCACCAGATTAGAGTTAAAGCAGAGGATGTTCCGAAGACGGCATTTAGGACTAGATACGGCCACTATGAATACTTGGTTATGCCTTTTGGTCTAACCAATGCCCCAGCCGTATTTATGGACTACATGAACCGAATTTTTAGGCCTTTTCTTGACAAGTTTGTAGTGGTCTTCATAGACGATATCTTAGTTTATTCTAAGGATCCTCGAGAGCATGAGGAACACCTTAGGATTGTTCTAAGTACCCTCAGGGAGAAAAGCCTTTTTGCTAAACCGGAGAAATGTGAGTTTTGGCTCAATGAAGTTAAGTTTCTTGGTCATGTGATTTCTCAAAGTGAGTGTCGGTTGATCCTAGTAAAGTAGAAGCAGTCCTTAGTTGGGAGCGACCAACCACGATCCACAGTCAGGAGCTTTCTAGGATTAGCCGGGTACTACCGAAGGTTCATTAAGGGATTTTCGCAACTGGTACTTCCCCTAACAAGATTGACCAGAAAGGGGGAGCCTTTTGTGTGGACTAAGAGCTGTGAGAATAGTTTCCTAGAGCTGAAAATCAGGTTGACTTCCACCCCGGTCTTGATTATCCCTGACCTAGCATTGGGATTTGAAGTTTATAGTGATGCCTCTAAGAAGGGGTTAGGATGTGTTCTCATGCAGAATCGACAAGTTGTAGCCTACGCATCTAGGCAGTTAAGGCCCCATGAGGAGAACTATCCTACTCATGACTTAGAGCTAGCAGCCATTGTCTTTGCTCTAAAGATTTGGCGACACTATCTGTATGGTGCCCAATTTGAAGTGTTTAGTGATCATAAGAGCTTGAGATACCTTTTTGATCAGAAGGAACTTAACATGAGGCAGAGAAGATGGGTTGAGTTCCTAAAAGATTATAACTTTGAGTTGAAGTACCATCCTGGCAAAGCGAATGTGGTCGCTGATGCCTTGAGTAGGAAGTCCTTGCATGTGTCTTCACTAATGATCAAAGAAATGGAGTTGCTGGAGTCCTTTAGGGACCTTAACCTTGGGATTTTTCCATCAATGAACAGTCTCATGCTTTACCATTTAGAAATTTCCTGCAATTTTAGGGAGCAGATTAGACTTGCCCAGAGCTTAGATGTAGAGCTGCAGTCTAGTAAGCACCGCCCCGGTTTTTCTGAAGCCGAGGATGGCACTTTATTGTTCCATCAAAGAATCTGCATACCAAAGGATGATCTCATTAAACAGCAGGTTCTAGGAGAAGCCCACAAGAGTGGATTCTCGATACACCCTGGTTCCACCAAGATGTATCAAGACCTTAGACAGAGGTATTGGTGGCCAGGCATGAGGAATGATGTGGCAGAATTTGTAGCTCAATGCTTGGTTTGTCAGAAAACCAAGATAGAACACCAAAAGCCTTCAGGTCTTCTCCAACCCTTAGAAATTCCCGAGTGGAAGTGGGATAGTATAGCAATGGACTTCGTGGGAGGGTTACCCTACACTCAGTTGGGATATGACTCTATATGGGTCATAGTGGACAGATTAACCAAATCTGCTCATTTTCTTCCCATAAAGTCCACTTACAAAACTGCCCGGTTAGCTGAGATCTATATCAGAGAAATTGTTAGGCTCCACGGAGTTCCAACTAACATCGTCTCTGATAGGGATCCAAAGTTTACCTCTCGGTTTTGGAAGGCACTTCATCAAGCCTTAGGGACGAGGTTAAGTCTTAGCACAGCCTACCATCCCCAGACAGATGGTCAATCTGAGAGAACCATTCAAACTTTAGAGGATATGCTCAGAGCACTTTGTGTTTTAGAGGATGGCGGTAGTTGGAGCAAGTATTTGTCATTAATTGAATTTTCATACAACAACAGCTATCACTCTAGCATAGGAATGGCACCGTATGAAGCTCTCTACGGTCGCAAGTGTAGAACTCCTCTATGTTGGTTTGAGGTGGGAGAAAAACAATTGTTAGGCCCTGACCTTGTCCAAGAAACTACTGATAAGATTCGCATGATTAGGGAGAAGATAAAGACTGCTCAGAGTAGGCAGAAAAGTTATGCAGATCGTAGGCTTAAACCCCTTGAATTTGAGGAGGGAGAACATGTATTCCTGAAAGTCACTCCCACTATAGGTGTTGGTAGAGTTCTTAGGGCCAAAAAGCTAACCCCTCGGTCTGTGGGTCCCTTTCAAATCCTCAGTCGAGTTGGTCCTGTCGCGTACCAAATTGCCTTGCCTCCTTCCTTGTCAAATCTCCACAATGTTTTTCATGTGTCTCAGCTTAAGAAATACATTCCGGATCCATTCCACTCTATAGACCATGAGTCTATACAACTTAGACCTGATTGCACATACCAGCCCAGGCAAGCCCCAAATAGTGGACCGAGCTTCCAAGGCACTCAGGAATAAGACTATCCCTTTGGTTAAGGTGATGCAGGAAGGATCCACTCAGAAGAAGCTACTTGGGAACTGGAAGAGGAGATGCAAAGCCAATATCCGCAGCTTTTCCAATAGGTATGTTAATTTATCAATTTTGAGGACAAAATTTTTAAAAGGTGGGTAGTAGTGTAACACCCCAAAATCCCCAAGCTTGAGTTGTATGTGGATATGAGCCTAGTATGGCTTAAAGATGAACCTTAAGTGGTATTCTCATTAATTTCTATAGTTAGATGTGTGAAAAATGGTGTTTGATGAATTTTTGCCCAGTGTGAATCGATTCCCAGGCCCTGTGAATCGATTCAGGGCTGTGTGTTTGCTGGGACTCGATTAGGTTTTCAGTGAATCGCAGGAGGAATCGATTCACAAAGGCTGATCCTCTGTGAATCGCAGCATGAATCGATTCACAAAAGTCAGTTCTCTGTGAATCGAACCTGGGAACTGCAGGAATCGATTCCTGCACTTAAAGCTGCGATTCCTGTCAATTTTACACTGAGTGAATCGATTCACCTATGCTGTGAATCGATTCACAGCTGCAGTATATCAGAAAAACTCAGCAGAAAAAGAACAGAACGCGAAGGATAGAGAGAGAGTTAGAGAGAGAGGGTGCGACGAAGAGAAGAAGGAGAAAGGGTCAAACACCTAGGGTTCACAAACTAGAGAGGAAAAACATGGATTCATGCTAGATTCCCCATCAATCTTAGCTTGAATCCAAGTTGGGGAGTGTTTACTCTTGATTTGGGAAGATTGGAGGAACCCCTAGAAGGCCAGCTGAAGGAGAAGAGGTAGAAGGAAGAAGAAGGAGCTGAAACATCAACCTTGAAGCTTGAATCTTGGAAGTTGTTGTGAGTTCTTCTTTCTCTTAGGTGTTGGGCACCCATAAGTCCCACATTAGGGTCCCTTTTGAAGAAAAACCATGAACCCTATATTAGGAAGTTCCCCAGATTCTCATTTATGCACAGTTTTTATTTTCGATAGCTATGCATGTGTTATTGGGGCTGATTAAGGGGGTATTGTTGTACCCCTATAGATGTTGTGATGAATGTTGACCATTGAGAGCTCCATGGAGCTCTAATGGAAGTTATTTCTTGTGCTAATGTGTTTTCTTGGACTCATTATGAGATATGCTCTATTTTGAACTTGGAATGTATCTTTTACATGAGTGTGTTCAGTTGCATGTTGAGTTCAAGTAGTTTCTAATGGTATTCTTAGAGTAAAGCATGCATATAAGAATAGAGTGGTGATTTAATTCCCTAAAAGATACTAAGATGCCTCTAAAATGGGGTGATCGATATGGTTAGCCGTGTGGGACGCCCTCGGATGGTTAAGACGTCTAACCACCATATCGAAAGCGTATTTATGGGGTTGTATGGACGTAAGCATACAACACTACTCATAAATACGAGCCAAAGATGAATTAGAAATTCATAGTAAGAATATGCATTGCATAAAGGTGTTATATATATGCTTGACTGGTGATAATTTGTATGAGTGAATGGTGAGGAGTCGAGGGGAGAACTCACTGAGATTATTATCTCACCCCACTTTTTTGTTTAATTATTTTACAGATGCACAGGTACCTAAAGATGATCGACAATTTGCGTACTCTTGGCGTTTGGTTCCCTATATTAGTTATAGTAGCACTTTGGGATTGTAATTCTTAGAACTCATGTATTGTTGTTGTAACGTCCTAAACGTATGCACTTGAGTTTCAGTTTTATGACATTTGAACTTAATGTTGGATTTAAGTTTAAATTTATATTTGGGATTACTGTATCTAATGATAATTCTCTTAACTTCATGTTAATGAAATTAAGGTGTTACAAGGTACATTGATCATATTAATCTCCATCTTGGCCTCTAGGTTAGCTAACGAAATGTATTCTTGAGTTGACTTTTTCAAGGTTACCCTAAGATGATTCACAGACAAGAACTTAGAGATGTTCGGATTAGGAAAGATTAAGATCTTACGAGCACAATCTAAAAGGATATGATGGTGAGATAACCAATCCATCCCCAGGATCACATCGAGATGTTTTAGCGGCAGGCAAATCAAGTTAACAAAGAATTTCCTATCTTGAACAGTCATAGGACAATGCAAGCAGACAATATTTGTAGTTAATGTTTTAGCAGTAGGAGTGGTAACAACCAAATCAAACGGCAATGCTGAAATAGGTAGATTCAGATGCTTTACACAATCCACAAAGCTGAATGAATGTGTCGCGTCAGAATCAAAAAGCCCTATAGAAGGATACCTGCGATGTCGTAAGTCCCCTGAATGAGGTCCTGTGAAGTCTCTTCGCTAGTCATCTTATACACTCGTCCTCTTGTTGTAGGTCGGGCAGCTTTTCACAGCATTTGCAGATGGCTCTACATTCAGAAGGCGGTAGTCTGTTTCATTGTGTCCCAATTTCTTGCAATTGAAGAACGTATTTTCCCCTGAAAAAGGGAATATGGCTTGTTCTGCTACTGCTTCCCTTATTTCCTCGACCCGGATTTCCTTGCGTAGATTGTCCTCTAGCTCTCCTCAGCCTGTTGTTCATCATCACTTCAACTCTCTGCTCTTCTTAACTAGTTGTTGGAAACGACAGATCCCCTATGGCAGCATCGAATCTTGGATGTTTCCCCACAAACCATTCACAGAGTGTTCACATATGTTTTCTTCATCTACATGTTGTTGGAAGAAACGAAAGTACTTAGCCATCGATTCAAACTTTCTAGCATATTTCCTAACACTCCAGTTCGGGAATGTACTTGTCCAAAATATTGGCTCTCGTTCCCCTCCAGCAATACTCTGCATCACCCAGTAGCAGCCATGTCGGCCATTACTCGTACAACTTGGTCCATATCCTGGTTTCCAGCTTCAGGGATAGAGGTATCACGTCTAGTAGGTGCCACAGAATCCTACAAGTCGAAAACTAGTCAGAACCCCACAATAAAATCAATCATCTGAGAAGATCGCACACAATTTCACACAATGTCCCACATGTTTCAACTTGGAAACATTTCAATCAAGCATAGAGTTCACATATCCTATGCATAACAGACTCTTACCCGACAATTCCCAACATTCTAGGCCAGCTTAAACAAAACGGTCCGTTTAGTATCAAACTGCTTTGATACCACTAATGTAATACCCCATTTTTTGGAGCGCTACTTTTGTTACCCAGATTAAACTAATTGCGGAATAATCATTTTCACAAAAAGGTTTCCTCTGCAAATAGCAGTATATTTTTTTTCCTTTTCAAAACAATTACAGAAGCGTAACAACTTTAAAACGATGGATAGTGAAATCAGATAACAACCACTTATATAATAAAATAGATACTCAAATATATATATATATATATGTATATATATATGTATGTATATATATATATATATATATATATATATATATGCATCATAGCAACTGTCATAGATCAGAGTGTGTCGCACACAGGTGAAGTTCAAAATATACAACAATAGGGACCCAAAATAAAATATCTATGATGTACCCTGGCAGATCCTCTCTAGGGATTAAGCCCAAAAAGTCATACTATACAAAATACTATGATAGAGTCTAACAGACTAACTCTATCTATCTATGCTGGCCTGAAGGTAAACCTAAGATGTTTGTGAGGTGGAAACCCCGCACGAAAGGTCGCAGACTCTGAGCTAGCAGGTCCAGTCGCCTCGGAGGGATCCTCCTACTCCTCATCCTCGTCCTCGCTCTCAATCACTACCTATCCCTAGCCAACCACTCTGTGGTGGTCCTATACCAATCTATTAGGTCTCCGCCCATAGGGGTTGGTGGAAAAGGATACAAACAGTGAGGACAGTGAGTACAGAATATGAAAGGTTACTCAGGCAGGGCAGATGTCGTCATAATGCTAATAGCAGCAGCAGTTATAGTAGTAGTAGTAACGTTGGGAGGAGTAGTGGGAACTCTAGTCGAAGGTGGAATAGTACTCGTACTCGAAATCACAGTAGGATGAGGAACGCCCATACCAACTAACACAAGGGCCGGATCCACAATCCCAAGTGAAAGGTCGACAAACGAAGATGTCTCAGCAGGTACAAATAGAGCAGGTACAACAAGTAGACTAGGACGAATATAAAACTGAATTCTCTTACTGCTGAACCGAACAGCAGTGGAGAACTCACCATCGTGGTCAGTCCCAATCACCATTCCGAAATGTGACAAGCGTCCGAAAATGGGATCGACAGCCCACATCGATGGTATCTTCTCTGGTGGGAATTTATAGGTCGTGCACCCCACATACCTCATGGGGATCAGCATCATCTAAGTAGTGAGTCTGGAACATAATCATAGAACAAAATAAATGCAAAGGAAAATTCCTTGTCCATGAGTTTATCAAAGGCTATGTCGCAAGCAAACAAGATATATATACATAATACAACGACATGCTTTATATATATATATATACACATACATACTTAATAAACTACATGCATCATTAGGGTATATCAAGCATTGCATGTGAACAGACAAAGCAATCCACAGATTCATCAAACAATTAATCATATATCATAAATGTGGTCAGCTATGCATGCCAATACGTTATAAACAAGTTGTTGCTACACTTGCAGCCTTAAATAAAGACAACAACAAATGAGGAACTTATTTTCCAGGTCCGAACAAAATTCCCCTACTAAGGGTATTACAATCTAAATGCTACCGCATTTGACTGTTTTTCATTCATAACCACTAGTCACCAGAAGGACCTTTGGGTTTGGCTAAAATGACTACCCGCCATTTTGGAATTCAACATAAGATTTCCAAACACTACGAGTATTGATGCTCAATTATTAGTATGCATCAAACCAATTCTTTAGTATAACCCACTCACCATAAGGAGTGTCCGAGAGATATTTTAATTAATCAACGCAGATCGACTAGTCCTCAACTCTCTCAACTTAGTGAATTTCGAATCTCAATTTTTTTTTATTTCACACCTAAGTGATACCGTGTTAGAAATAGATCTTTAGTTTTAGGTCGTTGGAACCCTAGTTGTGCCAAAAAATTCATTAGGGGAATTCCTAGGAAAGAGAGGCAGTGCGAACACTCTTAATCACTAAGTCTTTCGTAGCCAGAATTTTTCAAACATATTATCTAACTCAATCGTTTTCGCAAATTGCACTGTTTACTCAAGTTCTTTTCTAATGTGGTTCCATTGAAAAATTATTTGCAAGCTTTGGCTAGTTTTACCAAAACACTCTCACTTACTTTTAATTCAAAATGTCTTTAACATTTCATTTATGAAATCTTAACTCGGCTTGTGGAATCGCATCGGATTTACCGTTGTAAATCGTCAAACCAATATAAACTTGATTGTCGTATTATTAATTAATTCATCATCAACATCATTATTATGCATACTTTGATCAAATCAATTCCAACTAAATCAAACATACATGATTTTAAGGCACACAATACAATTCAGTCTTGCCACGCGGGCCAAATCAATCACAGCAATTCATGCTATCATATAGCAATACTGCACGTATTATCTCACAATTAAACAATCAATCAAACCACACAACGAACAACGAAAAAAGCCTAAACTCATTATTTAGAAATTTCCCTTACCTTGAATACGCTCTAAAGAGGTAAATTCGAAAGCGTTGTCGAGATGTACCTCGCACGAACCTTAACAACAAAAACTTAATTTAATTAGAACTAAAAACTCAAGTCCTAAAGTCCCAGGACAGCCACAGCTTAGGGTCTCTAAAGACCTAATAATTACTCCCTTAATCTTATTTGGAGTACACCTAGTCATATATCATGAAACAAGTTTAAATCATGCAAGTTTTCAAGCTTTTAGAAAACTACACACTTAGAAAAATACCTAAACCAAAATTTACTGCATTGAATAGTGTTTTAACACTTTGAATAGTGTTTTTCCCAACTTTGAACAACTTATTAAAGTATGTAAACATGCCATAAAACTTAGAAAACAATTTCATTATTGTTTTGAAACAAATCTTAAGACATATGCCAATTCCTTTTCCAAAAATCAGACCTCTTTGAAAGATTTTGCTAGATCAAATCACTACCCACTTTTACAACATATTTTAGGAATAAAAGTTAAGAACATGTTCCAAAATTTTGTTTAATCAAAACTTCTTACCATAAGACAATTTCTTTATCATTTTGAAACACTTAGAAACAAGTTAAAATCATGCAACCTTGCTTAATAGCCCACGGCTTCAAGACCCAAAATCAACCAAATTTAATTTCACAAATCTTGCATAACATGTATATATGACTAGATCTAAGTATATTAGGCTTAAACCCTCAAAGATCTAACTCCAAAACAACAAAAATCAAGTCAAGAATGAAGGAATTGATGGATCTAAGAAGTAATCAAGCTAATCTATCATGATCTAACAATTTCTAAGCAAAAACAACTCTAAATCCAAGCAAACCCATCCAAGGCAGCAAAGAGGAAAAGAGTATGGGTTATGAAGCTTACCAAGAACTATGATGGATGATTGATCAAGGATTAAAGGAGAAAGGAAGGAAGATTCAAATCAAAATCACTAAGTTTCTTCAAAATTCTTACACTTTCGCTCTATAAATTTTTCTTCACCAAAGGATTAATGGAAAAATGGAGAAGATGAGTGTGTGATTACGTGGGAGACCCACGGTTTAGGAAGGGGACATAGGAGGAAGAAATTTCATCATTTAGTTAGGGTTTAACTAAATTAGTTAGGATTTAATTTAACTAACTTCCTATCATTACATAACCACCAACCTTAAGTTAACACATGTCATGGAAGGTTCAAAACATATGGTTCAGTTCCCATTGGACCAGGGGTGGCCGCCATACATCCCCCTATCACAGGCTTCGTTTCGTCGCGTTATCGATCAATCGGGTGCACGACGTTTCAAGTATATTAGGGTTTTTATACCAAAAACTCTAAAAAAATTTCTAATTCATCATCCCACAGCTAAAATTTATTATTTAGTCGAAATGTCCCTCATGACATTAGAAATACTCCCATGAATTTCGTTTTCTCAAATTATGAGCCAAAACGATGCAGTTACACACTTTTTAGGCGTAGAAAATACACTATATAATTTGTGTTGCCCAAAATTTCCCATAAAATTTCAATAAATCATAAATATTGGAAAATGTTATGACCTCAAATCATATAAAATTTGGATCGCGTTTGGGCATGTTTCAGTTAGAAACTAACCCTATAGCTTAAACACAACATTTTACGGCATAATTCTAACGTCGTATGAAAAACTGTAAATTAGTAATATTTACTAATCCCAATTTTTCTTATCAACTAGAATAAATTCAAACAATAAAATTAGCAACAAAATTTTATTAACAAAACAGTCGTATTAAATACAACAGAAATCAGACAATTACTAATTAATTAAACATCGAAAATTAGGGTGTTACAGGGTACGTGGAAGGCGACGGAGCCACGATGTCACATGTGGCATGTCATAGCCCATTGATCTGATCGACGGATCTAGTTCAGTGGCGTGAAATTAGGAATCATTGATGAGCTAAATGGTGTAGATCGGACAGCCTTCATCGGCTGTGATCTGGTAGTGGAATTGGGCCGTTTTGAGCCTTTGGTTCTCAACGGAGTGGGCCTGGGCCCAGTCCAGAACAGTTGTCCCCCAAGTCGATGTCCGATATCCAAGGACTTCAACTTAAGGAATGGTTTACTTGGGATTCCACGACAGATTCCATACTTCGGTCTAGAAGATTGAGGCCTTTAGTATTTATCCAGTGTTTGGAATCCATTTTAGTGCGAGTTGATTTCGGGAAGGTCATTTCAATGTATGGACACGTGTCGTAACTTGCAACAGTTTCTAGGGTGTTCTATGTCAAAACGATGCATCACTTCAATTGTTTCAAATTTGAAACGTGGTCTCGTTTCGTGCATTGGCGGCGTGTCAGTTCTTCACCCGAGGTGACGCTTAGGTTAACATACCATTTAATGCAGTGATTATTACTTTGTTCTATAAATACGAAGGGGAGGCCTTCGTTTAATACTTTCATTTGCTCTCCCTCTTCTTATTGTTTTCACTATAGCTGCTATAGTGGTGCTTTGTGGGAATTCTGACTTGTTTGTGTTTCTCTTTTCACATTCAGCACACAAGGTATGTTCCCTACGCCTTCACTATCTTTCTCTGTTTCTTTGAATTATTTTCAGTTGTATGCTGCCGTGGAGGTTGGGTGTAATTACCTTCTCTTACGGCGGCTCACCGTTCTGTAGGGAGTCTTCCCGCTGTAACTTCTTTGGTTCTTTGCGTTTTCTGGGTTTTGTATGAGTTTTTGGGTGAGGACTATGAGTTTTCCTGGGTATTCATCAGGGCGTTTGTTTCACTGGGGATCTTCTGGGTTCCCCGTTGAAGTTTAGTACTGTTGTGATAACCACCCAAAAAATTTCAATGGAGCCGCCACCTAAGTTTATTAAGGAAAGCTACAGGAAAAACCTTTTTTGAAAATAATTAGGAAAAGTGGTCTTTGAACCAAATTTGAGGGTTCGAGAGAAGGTATTAGCACCACTACGACGCCCATTTAAAATGGTACCCTAAATTGTTTAAAAAAATTATTTGTCTTTAAAGAATTAATTCCCTTATCGAAATTTATTTATTTATTTTTATTCTTAGAGAAAACAAAGGAAGAAACCGCAAAATAACCGAATTGTACGAGTGGTATTTCGGAGCTTCTTGCCAAAGTCTTATTTAATGAGCAACATCAAGAAATAAATAACAAAATCCTTTTAATTTCTAAGTATTAGTTACTGATTATTATTAACGAAATTCAGTGAACCTATTTTAACGAAAGGAGATGTAACCTAATTAAAGACCTAGGGTTTTAACTCTTTTATTTTTATATTTATTACTTTTATTGCCTAAAAGGGAGAACACATTAAACTATTTATTTAAAAAAATGCGTGTATCTATTTTTTAAAATAAATTCCAGAAACTCTTTTTTGCCTTTATAACCTTTCATCTAAAAGTAATTTGCAAATCAACTCCTATCCTAGTTTTGGCCCCTTTGGAAGGCCAAACCCAAACCCTGAATCAACTAGATCATCACACGGACAACTCACAGCCCAGGAAAATTAATCAAGAACAACATCCTCACAGAAAAACGTAAAAAGAGAAAGAAGAAAGAATAAACAGAATCGTGTATAGCCATTTCAGTTCATGCCCATCATAGTCCAAAATTACATTTTTCAGAAAGAAAGGGGCCAAATAATTTCAAGAAGGAAGATCAAAATTTACGATAAGGGGAAGCAGGAATATAACCTGGATTTCTTAGCTTTCCCAGAAAAATACAGAACAAAATGACAGAAACAAAAACCTAGATCTAAAAGTGTTTATTTTGGTTTTTGTGACCTCACGGGTTCCTTCCTTCTTCTTCTAGTCCTTGTTCATGTTCCTCCTTCACAGTTCATCCGTTCCTCTTCTTTGTGTCTACTTGCTCTCATTCGGGTTCACTCCCCTCTTTTCTCCAATCCAAAGCCTCGTTTTATTGACCTGTGGCAACATCAAAATAAATTAGTAACCAAATCAAAAATAGAAAAAAATGAAGAATAAAATAGGAAACAAATACTCCCTTTCTTGCATTTGAAGCCGGATCTTGGGGGAAACCGTGGAATCCTCCCCTCCTTCTCAGTTTTGATAGCGTGATGTGAAAAGGAAAGAATAGAGGAGATGGAGATTTTGATGGATTGAGGACGAGATTTGTGCGGATTTAGGGGGATATTCGGTTGATTGAAGGAGAAGAAGAGGGTGGGAGAGGGGCGCCGTGGATGGTCTAGGGTTTGAAGGGAAGAATGAGGATGAGAAAGGTTGAAGAGAAGAGAGAGAAGTGAGGGTATAGAGAGAGGAAGGGAGTTGTGACTAAATGGCTAAGGGAGTGAGAGTGAATCAGATTTTAGGGTTAGGTTTGGGCTTAAGTGGGTGATGGGCCGCGGGTTTAAGTGTGGTATGCTGGTGGGATAGGGGTGTGCGAGAGAGGAGGCGGGGTGCAAGAAGCAGGCAAAGGAGGAGGAGCGTCTAGGAGGCACCCTTCAAGAAAGATGGAGGTGCGCATTAGTGGCCTGGCCACACCTTGCTCCCTTGCTATTGGCACTTCCTGTTTTAACATTTGCACCCCCTTCTTCCTAATTTAGTCTTTTTTCTTTTTCACTTTATTCATTTTTTTCTTCTTTTTTATTATGAAAAAAAAACACTATTTTTTTATTACAAATAAAATAAATAAATAAATAAATAAATAAATAGGGGTCGGACAAAAATGGGGTATGACAACCATCTTTGATGGAACACATTTGAGTTTCTGGGTAATCTGTTGGTTGCAGGAGGTTTGGTATCTAAATGGTCCTTCTTTGGGCAGGTCGGAGATGGGAAAAGTCAAGGACCTCAAAAGTATATTACCCTCCTCCTAACGCTGACAGATGTTCCTGGGTGGCAGAAGATGCCCTAGCAACGAGGTAACTCTAGCCAGGTTCCTACCGTCTTTAAACGTCGGGAAGGGTAAAGGCGAATTGGATGATTGAGAAGTTATTGCGCCTAGTGCTAATGATCGGATTTACGTGTGCCTAGTCAATGACGAGGACTTCTTTCTTCCGATGCACAAATTATATTTCACCGAATTAGGTGTGCGACTTCCCTTTTCATAGTTTGAGATCAATGTGCTCAACCATTTGAGGGTGGCCCTATCTTAGCTCCATCCGAATTCGTGGGCCTTTATAAGGAGTTTCGAGTAATTGTGCTCGCATCTCACAATTCCCCCTCTTGCGAATGTATTTTTTCACCTGTTTAGTCCTCTGCGTACGTCGGATCATAGTGATGATCGACAAGGGTGGTTATCGTTGAAACCGAAGTTTAGGCTCTTCGAAGCTTATAGCGATTCTGTTTGTGGCTTCAAACGCGAGTACATCTATCTGAAACCCCAAACTTTAGAAGCTCGGAGGTGTCTAATTCAGAATCTAGGTTGCCGGATTGAGGAGCATTTTCGGCCGTATTGGACTGAGGACCACTTCAACGTCGATCGAAGGGAGTTCGTTTATTCCGAAGATCAACTTGGGAAAGAAGAACTCAGATATGTAGACCGGTTGGAAATTTTTGTCACTGGGATTGCGGCAGAATTAAGGGACACCCTAATGGGACCTAAGGCATTTCCCCAAAGTTAAAGACTGTTTAGGTAAACAAGATAATCACCGTGTTTGTAGTTTTTGCTTTGTGCTCATTTATCAATCGGTTTTTCTGTTTCAAATTCGATGGCGCGCCTTGCCTCCCTTGTGACCTTTCTCAAATAGAAGAAGAAAGTCGTTGCATTAGAGACGTCTAGCATGGACCCCACCGACAGAACTTCGGGAAATACTGATTCTCCGGCTACTGGTCTCTGGCCTCACCAGTGATGGCAACTCATCAAACCGCTGTTTCCGGTTTGGCTACAGTTCCCCCTCTTACGATCGAAGAAAGGCCCGAGTTGGACACTCAAAGTGAGAAGAGGGGTGGCTGATGAAGTCATTGTGGAGCAAACTACCCCTCTATCTAAGTGGCAGAAGCATAATGGAGGGAAAAGGCTAAGTCTTTTGGATAAGTTCGTCAGAGGTGGGAACTTTTCGGGGAATGATGGTCCAGCAGTGTGGACTCGCCCACATGTTCTTTCCTCTAAGGAGCTTCCCCATTACAGTTCCACCAAAGATAACGTTTACCTTGCAAACCTTTCCAGCGCAGCACGCCAAGATTCAACTCTGGAGTGTGCTAGTTGGATGGTCCAAAGTTTGAACCTCTTCATACACACCATTGAAAGTAATACGACCCTCGAAAAGGAAAAATCTGAAAAGAAGACGGCGGCGGAGAATGTAATATCTCATGCCGCCGAGCTTGAGAAGCGAGAGGCTAAGATGACCAACCTTGAAAATAACCTCCTGGACCGTACTGATAAGCTGGAGATCGCGAAGAAGGAAGTGGAGGAGCTTTTGGTGGAGGTGATGAAGTTAAGGCCACAGGTTACAGAGGTAACTAAGCGAAGGGATTCTCTCTCTTCCGACAAGGAGAAGCTAGAAAAGGAAAATACTGAGTTACAGTTGGAGAAAGCATCTCTCCAGTGAGAACTCACCGAGGCCAAAGCTGCTCTGGCGGTTCGAGGTAAAGAGCTTGAAACTATATCTATTGAAAAAGAGAAGTGGTTCAAAGTGGCATTACAGGTCGGCGAGCAACAGTTTGAAAATGCCGTCAACCAAATCCGTCTAACTAACCCCCAGCTTGAGCTAAATACTTCTCATCTCCACAACTTTGGAGCGGTTCGTGGAAATAAGATCTTGGACGCTGAGATCAAATAGGTTCTGGTCGATCTCTCTACAGATGTTTAAAGGGTCGGAATGCCGGTTACGCTGATTGCTCTTTGTAATTTGCATTACAATTTTGTAATTGTGATTTTAGACCTCCTCGAAGGGTTTTGTGTTTCACCTGATTCGGTTCATGTAAAATCCTGACTTTATTTTCGCAATATCTTTTATCGCGATTGATTTATTGTGTTGTGTGATGTATTTTCGGAGTTTAATCCGATTTGGTTTCTCGGAGGGTCCAGCCCGGCCAAGGGTGGTTCTCCTCAGCCCTAATCTTAAGGAAGGCATTCCCACTATCAGGTGAATGTTAATTTAGCGTGACCTGTCCTTGAAAGACTGGCTAGGTCGATCTGGTGGTCTACCGTGTGGTCTTTGGACGCCATTTTCGAGGTTGTTCGGGAATATAATGTGACTTACCGAATTCCTTCAAAGTGGTACCGAGGCTTATGAATTTAAGCATCGTTGCACTGTTTGTTGGATAACCGGGGTCTGCCTCAGGTGGCTCCCGTAGAAGATTTTTGTAACACCCTGCCTAATTTAATTATTTAGCTTTGTTGATTTAAGCATTTATATGTTTTGAATTAATAGTTGAGTAATTAGATTGGGTGGTATTTATTAATATAGGGGTGTATGTAGTAATGGCATTGTGAGAGTTTAAGTTAAAAGGAAGGTTAATATAGTATATTACCTTATTAAGATAGAGACAAATGGTCCTATTGGAGGAAACTCACTTTTCCCTCTCTCTGTGGCTCTCCCTCACGTTCAACACTCTCCCTCTTTCACTCCCTCCCTCATTTTTCAGCAGCAAAAGAAAAAAAAAAAAGAGAAAGAGAAAGAAGGAGACCTAGGGCTGGAGGGTTTGAGCGAGATAAAGGGAAAATTAGTGAGAGTTCATCATCAACAGCAAGAAGGAGAAGATTGGGGCTGATCTTTGGGGCATTTTCAGAAATTTGGAAGCATGCCTTAAGCTTGAGGAAGAGGACCACGAGTTGGAGAAGAAGAAGACCAAGGTTTTCAACCTCCATAGCTCAAGTTCTTGGAGTGTGTTGGTGAGTTCTTCTCACTTAGAGGTTGGGCAACCCATAAGACCCACCACTTAGGGTCTTTTCTTTTGATCTCACTTGTGTATTTTCTTGATTTCTGAATTGGAAATGGTTGAAATGCATGAATGGGTTTGGGTAGGAATGAATGTGCTTAAGTTGATGCATTAATGTTTTGTGACATGTTGAAGCATGATGGATTGTGTTTTTATATGTCTTATGTTGCTCTTAATCTTGTATAGCAGTCATATGCTTGATTTTGAGTACCAATTTGGTTTGAAATTGATTTGGATTGAAGAAAAAGTGAGTTGAAAGTTGGAACTATGCAGAAAAACATGTTTCTGCATAATTCTGCAGGATTGCGCGTGACGCGCTGAACAAATGCGCGCGACGCGCATCAAAACAGAGCCAAAATGGAGAAATACGCGTGACGCGCTGTACAAATGCGCGCGACGCGCACAGAAACAGCATCTGCAGCGCAGAAATGCGCGCGACGCGCACCCGGGCGCGCACAGCGCGCATTCTGCAGAAGGTCAACTTCGAGGATTTTATTAAAATATCAAACGAAGTCGGAATTGGGCAAATGACCACTCGTTGGAAAGCTTATGATGTCTAGTTTCTAAATATAATTTTTATTTTAGAAACTACCTACCCAATTAGTGCAGTTTTAAGCAACAAGCTACTAGGTTCAGAAAGTTGAACATTAACTTTCCCCCAATTTGGAACCTATGTTTCTCCTTCAATACTTAATGAAAAATAGAGAACTATATGTCCAAATTGAAGAGAAATGTGTCTAGTTTCCAATGGCACAAGAATTATTTCAAGATAATCCCTGTACCAGAAGTTGTGAAATATGCACGACGCGCTCTTGGGCGCACGTTGCACGCCAGTTTTACCAGAAATGTATACTTTAGCATTTTATGGGCCTTTAAGGCCATGAATACTCAAGTTGAGTGTTCTAAAACATAGAAGATAAAAGGGACATCCTAAGATACCCTTAGATAAGTTATTATTGCATTTATTGTCTGAAAGCTTAGAGAAAGAAATTAGAACTGTTTGATTCGTAGTGGTTCTAATGAGATAAACGTAGTGCGGTGCGGTGTACCACTGTAAGGTAACGATAAGTCCCGGCTGTTTACCTTAGTGTGGCAGAGCGGTGTACCACTGTTACCAAACGATAAGTCCCGGCCGTTACTCCGAGGATTGTAAGTACAGAGCGGTGTTCCACTGTGAGGTAACGATAAGTTCCGGCTGTTTACCTTAGTGTAGCAGAGCGGTATACCACTGTTACCAAACGATAAGACCCGGCTGTTACGAGTAATCCTAGTTGTATGTTTAGTCGTTTCACTATAATATTCGGATATTAATGTTATTGTGATATTGGCAAGTGTCTGTGAGGGGTCAGAGGACGACTCACTGAGATTATTTTAATCTCACCCCTTTTTTCTTCTATTTCAGATAAGCAGGTACCGGCTAAGGAGAGATAATGATTCTAGGAGTTTAAAACCTCTAGTTTATATTAGATGTGCATTGTACTTGTCTCTTTTGTTGTTGAGGCAAAAATTGACATTGTATTTTGTAATCTCCCAAGCCTTGGACTTAGATGAAGTTGTAAACTTTATTTATTAGACTTATGGCATAGTTTGTGTTTGGACTTGTAATTTTTACAATTCAAGTTTAAATTATTTTGTGTAATTCCTGTGCTTTAATGTAAATTGTCTTACTTCAATTAATATGGAAGTACGGGCGTTACATTATTGTATCATAGCCTAGTTTAGTCTATTAGGGACTGTGGTCTAGTATTGTGGATTTTTCTTCTTTGCTTGAGAATTCCCCTCTATATTCTTGTACTTAGTATGGACTATTAAGCCTGATCAACTTAATACTTTATACCATGTATGCAGAATATGGCAGATGGACATAGAAGGCATAGGAGAAGACACGACAGGCGAGATGCGGAGGAGGTTCGTTGGATGGACATGATGCAAATGATGAGGGATCAAAATGAAATTATGAGGAACCAGAATGAGGCCATTAGGGAACAAAGCCAGGCTACCAGCAATATGGTCCAACAATTCCTTAGTGCTCAGCAGCAGCGTCCACCATCACCCCCTCCCCCGGCTTCACAAGAGGCGGTGAATAAGATGTTCTTCAATTTTCACAAGATGAAGCCCCCGACTTTCACGGGAAAAGGAGAAGCCATCCCAACACTGGTTGGAAGCCATGGAGAGAATATTTAAAGTTGTTCAGTGTTCCGAAGAACAGAAAGTTACTTTTGCCACTCATATGTTGGAGGAAGGAGCTGCAAATTGGTGGAAAGGGGCACAAGCTTACATGGAGGATCAGGAGGATCCTTTGGACTGGGAACACTTCCGAGAAGCTTTCTTGGGAAAGTATTTTCCTCAAACTGTCGAGGAAAAGATGGACCGAGACTTTATTCAACTGCAGCAGGGAAATTCTACAGTTGAGGAGTATGTAACAAAGTTTGAAGAATTGGCCAGATTCTCCTCTTTGGGCCAGTATGCACCGGATGATCGTTGGAAAATTAAACAGTTCAAGTGGGGATTGAGGCCTGATATCCAAGCCAACATTTCTCAGACAGGCTTCACCCACTTTGCTGATTTAGTCCACAGGAGTTATGTGGCTGAAGATTGCTTGAAAAAGCTATATGACGACAGGAAGTCTAGGTGGCAGAAGCATAAGGATGAGAGCAAAACTCCCCCACCATTGAAGGCTAAAGGGCACCGGGGTAAAGGAAAACAAGTACAACAGTCTGAGGCAACATCTCCAGGAGCTTGCACAAAATGTGGGAGATATCACAGAGGGGAATGTATGGAAGGAAAGAATGTATGATTCATCTGTAGGCAACCAGGCCACATGATGCGGGAATGTCCGAAGTTCAAGCCTGGGGCGGGTACCAAGCCCAATGACCCCATTCAAGGTCGCGTCCACACGTTAAGCAGCAAGAAGGCAAGTGGTGTGGAGAATCTGATTAAAGGTACATGCCTTCTACATGATAACCCTTTGGTTGTTCTCAGATGATTACGGTGCCACACACTCTTTCATTGCTAATAAGTGTGCCCAGAGGTTAGGATTGTATCTTTCCTCTTTACCTTTACAACGATCAAGAAACACCACCAAGGTAGTATCTCTACTACGTTGATTTGCGAGAATTGTCCTCTTGTAATTCAAGAAAGGATGTTTTCGGTCAATTTGATTTGTCTACCCTCAAGGGAATGGATGTAATCTTAGGTATGGATTGGCTCTCCGCTAACCAAGTTGTTTTGAATTGTTTTTCTAGAACTATTGAGTTTCCATCTGTAGAGTCTATGGTCAATCAGTTGTGTCTAAAGGAATTGGCTAGTGTGTCTCAATTGAACCAATGCCTAGTGGAAGGACACTTTGGATACATCTTGTTACTCTCTTCAACCACAGAGGTTGGATTAGACTTGACTACCATCCCAAAGAATTAATGAATTCCTGGATATTTTTCCGGAGGAAATTACCTCTTTACCTCCTGAGAGAGAAGTAGAGTTCTCCATAGAATTGGTTCCAGGAGCCGGACCGATTTCTATAGCCCCGTATAGGATGTCGCCTTCAGAGTTGAAAGAGCTTAAAGTTCAGTTAGAGGACCTAATAGCTAAGCGCTTCATTAGACCTAGTGCTTCACCATGGGGAGCCCCCGTTCTCCTAGTGAAGAAAAGAGACGGTAGTATGCGTTTGTGTATAGACTACCGACAACTTAACAAAGTCACAATTAAGAACAAGTATCCTCTCCCTAGGATAGATGATTTGTTAGACCAGGTTAGGGGAGCTTCGGTATTCTCTAAGATTGATCTCAGGTCAGGATACCACCAGATTTGAGTCAAGGCTAAGGATGTGCCAAAAACCGCGTTTAGGACACGGTATGGCCATTATGAGTACGTTGTTATGCCATTTGGTCTGACAAATGCTCCAGCTATTTTCATGGACTACATGAATAGAATTTTCAGACCTTACCTCGACCGGTTTGTTGTGGTATTCATAGATGACATCCTTGTATATTCTAGGAACCCTCACGAGCATGAGGAACATCTTAGGATTGTCTTGAGTACACTTAGGAAGAACCATCTGTTTGCAAAACCAGAAAAGTGTGAGTTTTGGCTCATCAAGTGAAGTTTTTAGGACACGCCATTTCCCAAGAGGGAGTGGTCATGATCCCAATAAAGTAGAGGTCGTCCTTGAGTGGGAGCGACCGACTACGGTCTCGGAAGTTAGAAGTTTCGTAGGACTAGCCGGTTATTATCGTAGGTTCATAGAAGGATTCTCCCAGTTGGTTTTGCCTTTGACCCAGTTAACTCGAAAGGGACAACCATTTGTATGGGATATGAGCTGTGAGAACAGTTTCTTGGAGCTCAAAGTCCGGTTGACTAGTGCACCGGTTTTGATTATCCCCGACCCGACCTTAGGTTTTGATGTTTATAGTGACGCTTCTGGTAAAGGTCTGGGTTGTGTTATCATGCAAAATGGGCGAGCAGTAGCCTATGCGTCTAGGCAATTAAAGCCCCACGAAGAAAACTACCCAACTCATGACTTAGAGCTAGCAGCCATAGTTTTTGCCCTGAAAATCTGGCGACATTATTTATATGGTGCCCGATTTGAGATATTCAGTGATCACAAAAGTTTGAAATATCTATTTGATCAAAGGGAACTGAATATGAGGCAAAGGAGATGGGTAGAGTTCCTTAAGGACTATGATTTTGAGTTAAAGTATCACCCTGGCAAGGCGAATGTAGTAGCCGATGCCTTGAGCAGAAAGAGCCTCCACGTATCTTCCATGATGGTCAAGGAGCTAGAGTTGTTTGAATCCTTTAGGGATTTGAATCTAGGAATGTATTTCACAGGGGGTAGCCTAATAGTGAGCCATTTGGAAATCACTTGTGATCTTAGAAATCAAATTAGGTGTGCCCAAAGCCAAGATAGTGATTTGCAAGCTAGGAGACACCAAACTGGATTCTCTGAAGCTAGTGACAATATTATCCTCTTTCATCAACGAATTTGTGTTCCTAATGATCCAGTCATTAAGAATCAAATTCTTGAAGAAGCCCACAAGAGTGGATTCTCAGTACACCCTGGTTCTACTAAGATGTACCATGATCTTAGGCAAAGGTATTGGTGGCCTAAATGAAGAATGATGTAGGTGAGTTTGTAGCACGGTGCTTGGTTTGCCAGAGAACCAAGATAGAGCACCGAGAGACCATCAGTACCCTTCAACCCTTAGATATTCCTAATGGAAATGGGAGGGCATATCTATGGACTTTGTGTCAAGCTTGCCTCGCACTCAATCTGGATATGACTCCATCTGGGTTATTGTAGACAGATTAACCAAATCCGCTCACTTTCTCCCAGTAAAGTCCACTTTCAACACCGCTAGGCTAGCTAAGATCTTCATTAGGGAGATTGTTAGACTCCATGGGGTACCCTCTAGCATCGTCTCTGATAGAGATCATAAGTTTACCTCCCGATTTTGGAAACAATTTCAGATGGCCTTAGGGACCAGATTGCATCTTAGCACCGCTTATCATCCACAGACAGATGGTCAGACGGAGAGGACTATCCAAACCTTAGAGGACATGCTTAGAGCATGCGTGTTAGATGATGGTGGTAGTTGGGATGAACATCTAGCTCTCATCGAGTTTGCTTATAACAACAACTACCATGCTAACATAGGCATGGCACCGTACGAGGCACTCTACGGTCGCAAATGTAGAACTCCTTTATGTTGGTTTGAAGTAGGAGAGAAGAGTGGTTAAGACCAGACATAATTCAGGAAACCACTGACCAGATCAAAAGGATTAGGGATAGGCTGAAAACTACTCAGAGTCGGCAGAAGAGTTACGCCGATTTGAAGAGAAGACCTATTGAGTTTGAGAAAGGAGAGCATGTTTTCCTGAGAGTCGTTCCTACGATAGGCATTGGTAGGGCACTGAGAGCCAAAAAGTTGTGTCCTTGTTACATTGGTCCTTTTGAAATCCTTGAAAGAGTCGGTTCAGTTGCTTACCAAATTGCTTTACCCCCATCTTTGTCAAGTCTGCACAATGTTTTTCATGTGTCTCAGCTTAGAAAGTACATTCCTGACCCCCATCAACCTTTGGATCATGAGTCGGTACACCTTAGATCAGATTTGACATATCAGCCTATGCCGGTGCGAGTGGTGGATCACAGTATCAAGACTCTGAGGAACAAGAACGTTCCATTGGTGAAGGTTATCTGGGAGGGATCCACTCCTGAGGAGGCTACTTGGGAGATCGAAGCAGAGATGCAAGATCAGTACCCGTATCTATTTCAATAGGTAAGTATTTGTCTAGTTTTTGAGGGCAAAAACTTTTAAAAGGTGGGTAGTAATGTAACACCCTGCCTAATTTAATTATTTAGCTTTGTTGATTTAAGCATTTATATGTTTTGAATTAATAGTTGAGTAATTAGATTGGGTGGTATTTATTAATATAGGGGTGTATGTAGTAATGGCATTGTGAGAGTTTAAGTTAAAAGGAAGGTTAATATAGTATATTACCTTATTAAGATAGGGACAAATGGTCCTATTGGAGGAAACTCACTTTTCCCTCTCTCTGTGGCTCTCCCTCACGTTCAACCCTCTCCCTCTTTCACTCCCTCCCTCATTTTTCAGCAGCAAAAGAAAAAAAAAAAAAAAAAGAGAAAGAAGGAGACCTAGGGCTGGAGGGTTTGAGCGAGATAAAGGGAAAATTAGTGAGAGTTCATCATCAACAGCAAGAAGGAGAAGATTGGGGCTGATCTTTGGGGCATTTTCAGAAATTTGGAAGCATGCCTTAAGCTTCGAGGAAGAGGACCACGAGTTGGAGAAGAAGAAGACCAAGGTTTTCAACCTCCATAGCTCAAGTTCTTGGAGTGTGTTGGTGAGTTCTTCTCACTTAGAGGTTGGGCAACCCATAAGACCCACCACTTAGGGTCTTTTCTTTTGATCTCACTTGTGTATTTTCTTGATTTCTGAATTGGAAATGGTTGAAATGCATGAATGGGTTTGGGTAGGAATGAATGTGCTTAAGTTGATGCATTAATGTTTTGTGACATGTTGAAGCATGATGGATTGTGTTTTTATATGTCTTATGTTGCTCTTAATCTTGTATAGCAATCATATGCTTGATTTTGAGTACCAATATGGTTTGAAATTGATTTGGATTGAAGAAAAAGTGAGTTGAAAGTTGGAACTATGCAGAAAAACATGTTTCTGCATAATTCTGCAGGATTACGCGTGACGCGCTGAACAAATGCGCGCGACGCGCATCAAAACAGAGCCAAAATGGAGAAATGCGTGTGACGCGCTGTACAAATGCGCGCGACGCGCACAGAAACAGCATCTGCAGCGCAGAAATGCTCGCGACGCGCACCCGGGCGCGCACAGCGCGCATTCTGCAGAAGGTCAACTTCGAGGATTTTATTAAAATATCAAACGAAGTCAGAATTGGGCAAATGACCACTCGTTGGAAAGCTTAGGATGTCTAGTTTCTAAATATAATCTTTATTTTAGAAAATACCCACCCAATTAGTGCAGTTTTAAGCAACAAGCTACTAGGTTCAGAAAGTTGAACATTAACTTTCCCCCAATTTGGAACCTATGTTTCTCCTTCAATACTTAATGAAAAATAGAGAACTATATGTCCAAATTGAAGAGAAATGTGTCTAGTTTCCAATGGCACAAGAATTATTTCAAGATAAGCCCTGTACCAGAACTTGTGAAATATGCACGACGCGCTCTTGGGCGCACGTGGCACGCCAGTTTTACCAGAAATGTATACTTTAGCATTTTATGGGCCTTTAAGGCCATGAATACTCAACTTGAGTGTTCTAAAACATAGAAGATAAAAGGGACATCCTAAGATACCCTTAGATAAGTTATTATTGCATTTATTGTCTGAAAGCTTAGAGAAAGAAATTAGAACTGTTTGATTCGTAGTGGTTCTAATGAGATAAACGTAGTGCGGTGCGGTGTACCACTGTAAGGTAACGATAAGTCCCGGCTGTTTACCTTAGTGTGGCAGAGCGGTGTACCACTGTTACCAAACGATAAGTCCCTACTGCTACTCAGAGGATTGTAAGTACAGAGCGGTGTTCCACCGTGAGGTAACGATAAGTTCCATTGTTTACCTTAGTGTAGCAGAGCGGTATACCACTGTTACCAAACGATAAGACCCGGCTGTTACGAGTAATCCTAGTTGTATGTTTAGTCGTTTCACTATAATATTCGGATATTAATGTTATTGTGATATTGGCAAGTGTCTGTGAGGGGTCAGAGGACGACTCACTAAGATTATTTTAATCTCACCCCTTTTTTCTTCTATTTCAGATAAGCAGGTACCGGCTAAGGAGAGATAATGATTCTAGGAGTTTAAAACCTCTAGTTTATATTAGATGTGCATTGTACTTGTCTCTTTTGTTGTTGAGGCAAAAATTGACATTGTATTTTGTAATCTCCCAAGCCTTGGACTTGGATGAAGTTGTAAACTTTATTTATTAGACTTATGGCATAGTTTGTGTTTGGACTTGTAATTTTTACAATTCAAGTTTAAATTATTTTGTGTAATTCCTGTGCTTTAATGTAAATTGTCTTACTTCAATTATTATGGAAGTACGGGCGTTACAATTTTGGCAATGGTCGATGTGTACACCGACCTTGCTGTCCTACTCCTAACACAATATGGAAGAATTAGAAATGTAATGTGCATTTGATAGCAATGTCAAATTATCGCTTTGGAGGAAAATATAGAAACTTTCAACGAAACGGTAACATAAGTGACATAAGCCGAAAATGTTTGTGGTCATTATTAGTGATTAATCCTGGTTATAGCAACCGATTCAGCTGTAGTACTTCCGAAGTTTAGTTGCGTTCCAAGTCCGGGCGATTGATCTTGCCTAAAGGTCATCCAAGCAATAGGCAACTGTTCCAATCTTTGCAGTGATTCGGTAATGGCCTTCCCTGTTTGAGGCTAATTTCCCTTGCGTTGTGTTCTTCAGTCCGATGTCTGCTCTTTGGAGAACGAGGTCCCCTATAGCAAAGTCTCGGGGAACTACGCGCTGGTTGTACCTTGCAGCTATGTGTTGCTTAACAGCAGCTTCGTTAAGAGTAGCAATTTCATGACTTTCTTCGAAGAGTTCGAGCTCTTCTCTAAGGTATTGATAATTCAGCCTGGGTTCTGGTGGGTGTAGCATCCTCCAGCTCAATTCTTTGATTTTGACTGGGATCACAACTTCCAACCTATAAGTCAGGCGAAAAGGTGTTTCTCCCGTCGAAGAGTGCGGAGTGGTCCTGTAAGCCCAAAGAACCTGAGGGAGCTCATCGACCCATCTGCCCTTCGCTTCGTCTAGGCGTCGCCGGAGACCCCGTAAAATTACCCAATTTACTGCTTCTGCTTGTCCGTTTATCTGAGGGTGTTTGACCAAAGTAAAGTCATGCTTCACATTGAGCTCGGCAAGGGTTTTACAGAACTGTTAGTCGATGAATTGGGTACCATTGTTGGTCACGATGACTTTGAGAATTCCGAACCTGGTCAAGATTTGAGTATTGAAGAATTTGATCAAATTCTTCACAATTATCTTTGCTAGAGGTTGGGCTTCCACCCCACTTTGTAAAGTGATCAATGGTCACCGCCAAGAATTTGATTTGTCCTAGAGCCAAAGGGAAAGGACTGAGAATATTGATTCCCCACCAGGCAAATGGCCACGGTGATGAGAGGTTGGTTAGCCCTGCAGGAGGAGCGATATGGACATCCGCGTGTCTCTGGAATTTGTCGCATTTTTCATATGCTCCATTGTGTCGGTTCCCAAAGTCGACCAGTAGTATCCAACCCTCAATGCTTTTCTAGCTAGTGCTCTTCCACCTAAATGTTGCCCACAAATGCCTTTATGAATCTCTACCAACACATATTGAGCCTCCAAAGCACCGAGGCATTTCAATAAATGTATCGAGAATCCTCTCTGGTATAGCCTCCCTTCAATAATAGAGAACAAACATGCTCTCCTGTGGAGTTTAGATGACTCCTTCGAGTCTGCAGGCAATTCTCCCAAATAAAGAAACTTCAAAATCGGGGTCATCCAGGAATCCCCAAGTCTACGGGGTTGGTCCCATTTGAAATCGATAAACTACACACATACATTGTCGTGGCGACCTTGGAATTTCCAATGACTTCACCGAGGCATGTTTGCCTAACGGGTCTTAAACATTGGGACTTATCAATGTCTCCTGTATGACTGACCAGTGAGAGTCTAGTGTCTTTGTGCTTGTGATAACTCTTAGAAATAAGAGTTATTTATGCTTTTGAAACATTAAATCATGCTGGTCTAAGAGTAATTTAGAGTCTTTAATTGGTAGAAATTTTCAAATAAGATGTGTTCCTTTGCTTGAAGCTGTTTTGAGGCACTTATGTGCCTTGGTGAGCGTTTTAATGTGTTTTGATGCTGTGCAAGATTTTAATGAAAAAGGTCTAGTGCCAAGTCTAGTGCCATGGCATCATACCCTGATATTGGAAGCTCCTGGATAAAGTGAAGCAGCGTGTTTAAAGACTCACAATGAGCTGGTAGTCTGGGTCGTCCTTTAGTGTAAGGCAGCAGCGGCCTCAGCTGGTCCCACTACAAATGCAAGTACTTTCTCTCTCTCACCTTCTTCTTCCTCAAGTCACCATTAACAAATGCTTAAAGGCATTTCCATGGAGGGAAAGTACTCAAGCAATATCTGGTCTCTGTAGTTCCAGCAAGACATTGTTGGAATAGGAAGATCTCTCGTCTTGACAAAACTGGGAGCCACATCTATTTACTGTTTTATCAGTTTCTGAAAAAGTTCTAACTCTTAGCTTAAGTGCCATGGATTCGGTTTACAACACCAGTTTCTGTTGTTTTGTTTTTAGGTTCATGATGAGCTAATTTTCTTAAGCTAGAATGAAGTGAAATTGTATTGGAACCTTGTTGGTTTATGTCTATCAGTTTTTATCTAAGCACTTTTAACTCATGCGAATTTATTTCTTGATTATTTGATTTAAGCTTGACCACCTTAGGTTGAATACTTGTATGTTAAGTGCTGACAGGATTTGACATGTTGAATTCATGGGATAATGTGAAAGGAAATAATTAAAGGACACTATGATTAATTTTGATTAAACTAGACATAGGCAATCTGTTTCACAGAGTTTTCTGGGCCACACTTATTAGATAAGGGTGAATATAATGAGGGCTTAGACATAAGGTACCCTTTACTTAACCCTGCTGAAAGTGACTGAAAGGCATACACATTAGTGCCCTGCGCTCAGGTGCCATGGCATTGACTGATAGCACTAAATCAACTTGGTGATAATATGATAGATCTGAAATGCTAGCTGCTTTACCTAAAATTTTCACTCAATCACTTGTTTGTTACTGTTTTATTTACTCATTGCTTGCACAAAAACTTGATGTTTAATTTCTGTTTTTATTATTTACTCATTAACTTACTTGCTAATTCAAAAACTTGTGAAAGAACTTAATCAATCTTCGTGGGAACGATCTCACTTACACTTCATGACTTGTTGACTGTGTATACTTGCACACATTGAGTTTTCTTATAACAATTTTTTGGCGCCATTGCTGGGAATTGAATTGGTAGTATCACATAGTTTTGAATTTAGTAGGTTTGTTAGTTGAGATATTCTTACCGATTTGGTGTTTGTCTCAACAATAGGTGCCACTTAGCACATGCGCAGGCATACTACACCAGAGTATTAGTTGGATCCTGAAATAGATAGGACATTCAAAAGATTACTGAGGTAGAATCAAGGTTTTGCTGAATTGGGAGCTGCTGTAGCCATGGCAGCCACATGTCCTTTTACTGAGGAATCAATTCCAGATGAGGAAGAGATTAATAGTGTTCATAACTAGTACAAACCAAGTGTTCACAGCCAGTACCATAGCTCACAGCCAGTACCAAGCTATGGTGCTGCAAGTTGACATCAAAAGCATGACCAATGATAGGGACAGGCCAATGAGGGATTATGCTGTTTTTGATCCCCAAACTATGCACACTGGCATAGTCAGGCCTGAAATCACAATAAATCACTTTGAGTTCAAACCTATGATGTTTCAGATGTTACAAACAGTGGGCCAATTTGGTGGTACACCACAAAAAGACCCTCATCTGCACTTGAAATAGTTTATGGAGTTGTGCAATAATTTTAAAATTCTTGGCATAACTGATGATGCATTCAGATTGAGGTTATTTCCATATTCCTTAAAGGACAGAGCTAAGACTTGGCTTAATTCTTTGGAGCCCAACTCTGTCACTGATTGGAATGGAATGGCAGAAAAATTCCTCACCAAGTATTTCCCTCCAATCAAGAATGCTAGGATGAGAAATGAAATTACATCTTTCAGGCAAAATGAAGATGAGTCATTTTTTGAAGCTTGGGAAAGGTATAAGGAGCTGCTCAGAAAATGCCCTCATCATGGCATTCCAATCTGCATTCAAATGGAGACATTCTACAATGGTCTCTTTTGACTCAATCATACAATCACTAGTGTAGAATACACATTTAATCGCGGTTAAAATGGACTTTTTACATCAGTTTTCCATCCGGCGTGTATTTTCTCGACGTTGTAAGTGTGAACATTTAACGCCGGTTAATAAACCGGTGTTAAAAGTCACTTTTAATCGCGGTTAAGTATAAGACCCGACGTGAAAAAGAATAAAAAATCTTGAAAAAAATGAAAAGTTCACTTTTAATCGCGATTTTTTCGAAAAACCGACGTTAAATGTACCTTTTAATCGCGGTTTTTATAAAAACCCCGATTAAAAGTATTTTTTATTATTTAAATTTCGTTCTATAGAGAACGACCCAGAAACGTAACCTAGAATCATATCAACAAAATAAGAAAGAAGAAGAGACATAAGAACAAAACAGCAAACAAAGCACTCAAAATCAAATCTGGTTGCAGAATATGTTGCCATCGGCAACCACCAACGAACGAATCTGGTCACCTGCGAGGAAAAAGAGACAAAGAAGATAAGCTGGAAAATAAATAGATGATAGAATCAGTGAGCAAAAGTTAAATAACCCAAAAAAACACAAAACATGAGAGAACAAAGGGATAGAATGGGAATAGATCTGGCACTTGAGAAGTACCATCGGTAAAAAGTGAATAAAGCAAAGGCATAAGCGAAGGGTCCTTAGCAAGAACACCTACAACCTCCGCACCCACATTAACACACAATGAGCAAAATTGAAGCAGCGTGTTCCTTCCCAATGATCAACGGCAACGCAGAGGCTCGTAACACAGCGTGCGCCCCATCCACATTCTCAACCAATATAGCAAGAACAACCAGAGCTTCCGTCAGATCTGGCACTTGAGTGCAGAATCTGGTCACCTGCAAAGGAGAAAACCCTAATAGAGGATAGATGAAAGCGTAGATCTGAGAAAAGAGAGGGAAAAAAAAGAAAAGATTAGAAGAGAAACAAACCTGGAAGAGAAACGAACCCAAATCCCTCCCCCTCACCCTCAGTCTCACTGCCCACCACCACCGCCTCGCAACTGAACCATCGGAAGTGAACCACCTTACTGGACTGAACGAGAAGAAGAAGAAGAAGAAAAGAGGGAGAAGTGAGGGAAGAAGCTTTCGCGTAGCCCTCATAGAGAAAAAGCTTTCCCCTATGTTGCCTTAAACAATTACAAGCTTCGTGTTTTGTACTCTATTGCCACAAACACAGAAATTGAGGAAATAGAGTTTTACTCGAGATTTGGCGAATCTGGTCACCTTATAATGCTGGTTTTAAATAAAACCAGCATAAAAACATGAGATTTTATTTTTGGTCACACTTATAGCGTCGGTTTTAAATAAAACCGGCGTAAAAACCTAAGACTTCTCACGCCGGTTAAATATAAAACCGGCATGAAAACATGTACCTGATTTTTTGCACACTTATAACGCCGGTTTTGTAAATAACCGGCGTAAAAAGTGATGCGTTAATTTCAAAAATGCCACTGCGTCACTTTTTACGCCAGTTATTGCCAAAACTGGCATTATAAGTCTATTTTTTAGGTGTATTTCGCACTAGTGAATGATGCTTATGCTAAGATTGAAACCATTGCTGCCAACAGTTATCAGTGGCCTACAGCTAGATTAAGTGCAACAAAGAAGGTTGCTAGAGTCCATGAAGTGAGTGAAATGACTGCCCTATCTGCTGAAGTGGCATCCATTGCTAATATGCTGAAAAGCATGAATATAGCAAGTGCCTCCACAGCACCTACTAACTCTGCAGAAGCAACACTTACTCAAGCCAAGACCATTTTCTGTGTGTTCTGTGGAGGAGGCTATTTATACGAAGAATGCCCTAGTAATCCAGTGTCTGTCAACTTTGTAGGGAATTTCAACAAAAATAATAATCCTGGGGTGGAAAAATCACCCTAATTTTTCATGGAGTAACAATAATCCCGCAAAGACTGCCATCGTGCAAAGAAACCCACACATCCCCGCTTCCCCGCTCAACCAAATAAAGCTACAAACAAATTGTAGATAATTTAATGGAAGCTATGCTTAACGCTTTCATGAATGAAACAAAAGCCCAGTACCAGAGTCAGGGAGCTGCCATTAAAAACATGGAGAATTAGATTGGGCAGATTGCTACTACAATGAACCAGAGACCCAGTGGTTCTTTACCTGTAACCACTGAACCTGCCAAGCAAAAAGAGGATGAGCAAATCAAAGCTATTTATTTGAGGAGTGGAACAGAACTTCCAGGTCCTTCTAAAAGACCTGAAGCCACCACTAGCAAGCCCTTAAAGGAAAAAGGAAAAGAACCTGAAGTACCAAAAACCACAGAGCAGAAGTTAGGTGCTATCCCAGCACCAACTCCCTGCACCATTGAAGAACCTATACCTGCAGCTGCAAGTGAAAAATTAACTCTTGAGGTTCTACCTCCACCATTTCCTCAAAGACTTAAGAAGGCCCATCAAGACAAACAATTTGACAAGTTCCTTGAAGTGTTGAAGCGGTTACACATCAACATTCCTCTAGTTGATGCCTTGCAACAAATGCCAAATTAAGCGAAGTTTATGAAGGATGTTTTAACTAAAAAGAGGAGATTCGTTGAGTTTGAAACAGTGGCTATGACTCAGGGGTGCAGTATGCTGATGCAAAGTAAGATTCCACAAAAGCCCAAAGATCTTGGTTGTTTTACCATTCCCTGCACTATTGGTGATAGTTATTGTGGTTGAGCCTTATGTGACTTGGGTGCAAGCATTAATTTAATGCCCAAGTCTATTTTCTAGCAACTTGGGAGACAAAACTTTAGCTTATCCAGAAGGAAAGATTGAAGATGTTCTTGTCAAAGTGGAAAAATTAGTGTCCTCTGCTGATTTCATAATTCTGGATTTTGAAGCTGATGCTGAAGTGCCTATCATATTAGGCAGGTCATTCCTTGCTACAAAGAAGACACTAATTGATGTACAGAAAGGTGAACTTATAATGAGAGTCAATGACAAAGAGATCAAGTTTAATGTTCTTAATGCCCTCGGGTATCCTGCAGAAAATGTTGAGGAATGTTCCTTTATCAGAACCATTGATTCCTTGGTTCAACATCAGCTGTTGAGGGATAAAGATGTGTTAAAGGAAGAATTAACTACCATTGATAGTGAGCTCGAGCAAGAGAAGAAATTAGTAAAGAAAGAAGATGAAGATGTGAATCAACTGTGGGCCAGAAAATATGAATCATTGGAGCTCAATGATAAGAGTTTCAAAGCCAATGTACCTTCTGTGGAAAAGCCTCCTGACTTAGAGTTGAAAATACTGCCACCACATCTGAAGTATGCCTATTTGGGGGAAAACAACACTCTGCCTGTTATAATAACTTCTGATTTAAGTGACCAGCAGGAAGAAGAGTTGACCTCAGCCTTGAAGAAGCACAAGAAAGTTATAGTGGCAAATGGCTGACATAAAGGGCATAAGTCCTACTCTATGTATGCATAGATTTTTCCTTTAAGAGAATTCCAAAATAGCATTGAAGCTCAGAGGAGGCTGAATCCTGTGATGAAAGAGGTAGTTAAAAACAGATCATCAAATGACTAGATACAGGAATTATTTACCCAATCTCAGACAGTTTTTGGGTCAGCCCTGTCCAGTGTGTACCAAAGAAGGGAGGAGTCACTGTGGTTGCAAATGAGAAGAATGAGTTGATTCCAACTAGGATAGTTACTGGTTGGAGGATTTGCATGGATTACAGAAAATTGAACAAGGCCATAAGAAAAGACCACTTCCCTTTGCCATTTATTGACCAAATGCTGGATAGGCTAGCAGGCCAACATTTCTACTATTTTCTTGATGGTTATTCTGGTTACAACCAGATTGCCATGGCAACAGAAGATCAAGAGAAGACAACTTTCACCTGCCCCTATGGTACCTTTTCTTTTAGAAGGATGCCATTTGGCCTCTGCAATGCACCTGCTACTTTTCAGAGGTGTGTGATAGCAATTTTGTTTGATTAATTGAGCAAACAATGGAGATATTCATGGATGATTTTAATGTTTGTGGAGAGAATTTCCAAGCCAGCTTAATCAATTCAGAACAGGTGTTAGATAGGTGCGAAGAAATAAATCTGTTTTTAAATTGGGAGAAGTGTCATTTCATGGTGCATGAAGGCATTGTTATTGGCCATAAAATTTCCAAGAAAGATATTGAGGTAGATAAAGCAAAGATTGAAGTGATAGAGTAGCTGCTACCTCCCACTACTGTCAAGGGAATCAGAAGTTTTCTTGACCATGCAGGGTTCTACAGAAGATTTATCAAGGATTTTTCCAAGATATCAAAGCCTCTTTGCCAACTATTGCAGCATGATACTGCCTTTGAATTTGATGATCAGTGCCTCAAAGCTTTTGAGAAGTTGAAGATTGCTCTAGTCACTGCACCAGTCATTGTTGCTCCAGACTTGGAGAAACCATTTGAGTTGATATGTGATGCAAGTGACTATGCTATTGGAGCAATCCTTGGATAGAGACATAACAAAGTTTTCCACTCTATTTACCATGCAAGCAATACCCTTGTAGATGCCCAACTGAACTATGCCACTACTGAGAAAGAATTACTGGCATGGTGTTTGCCTTAGTGGGAACCAAGGTGAAAGTCTATACTGATCATTTAGCAATCAAGTACTTAATTGCTAAGAATGATGCCAAATTAAGGTTAATTAGATGGGTGCTCCTCTTGCAAGAATTTGATATGGAGATAAGAGATACAAAAAGAGTGGAAAACCAAGTAGCAGATCATTTATCAAGAATAGCAGAAGAAGGATTTGCTGCTGCACAACCAATAGTGACACAAACTTTCCCTGATGAGCAGTTGCTTGCAATCACAGGTGCCAAATCTGATGTTGTGGCACCTTGGTATGCTGACATTGTGAATTTGTTGGTCAGTAAAGTGATACCCTCTGAGCTAAATTCTCAGCAAAAGAGGAAATTCTTCAAGGAAGTCAAGGAACATTACTGGGATGAGCCCTTCTTGTACAAAAGGTGTTCTGATCATTTGCTTAGAATTTGTGCAGCAGAAGAGGAAATTGATAGCATTTGACAGCACTGCCACTCAGCACCATATGGAGGACACTTTGGTGGGATGAGAACACATCCAAGGTATTGCAAACTGGGTACTACTGGCCTTCATTGTTCAAGGATTCTCATGAATTTGTGAAGCACTATGACAGATGCCAGAGGGTGGGAAACGTTTTAGGTAAGCAAGAAATGCCCCTAAATAATATTCTTGAAATTGAGTTATTTGATGTTTGGGGCATGGACTTCATGGGACCTTTCCCTCAATCTTTTGGAAATCTCTACATTCTGGTAGCTATGGACTACGTTTCTAAATGGATAGAGGCAGTGGCCTTGCCTACAAATGATGCTAAAGCAGTTAGCAAGTTCCTCCAAACGAACATTTTTACAAGATTTGGCACTCCAAGAGCAATAATTAGTGATGAGGATACACATTTTTGCAACAAACTGATTGAGAAGCTACTGCTAAAATATGGAGTCAAGCACAAAATTGCCACTGCCTACCATCCACAAACAAGTGGTCAAGCAGAATTATCCAACAGGGAGATAAAAAAAATCCTAGAAAAAATGGTGATGCACTTTGGGCTCTCCATCTTGATGATGCACTTTAGGCTTATAGAACAGCCTATAAGACACCTTTAGGCATGTCTCCCTACATAAGGCACCTTTAGGCATGTCTTTGGAAAAGCCTACCACTTGCCCATAGAGCTACAGCACAAAGCTTTTTGGGCTGTGAAAAAGTTGAATTTTGATTTGTAAGCTGCTGGAGCAACTAGAATGTTGCAGCTAAATGAACTTGAAGAACATAGGCACTTTGCCTATGAGAATGCTGAATTGTACAAGGCTAATACAAAAGAGTGGCATGATAGAAAAATTCAAAAAAAAAGGAGTTAGTTGAAGGCTCCCAAGTGTTGCTTTACAATTCTAGATTGAAACTCTTTCCTGGCAAACTGAAGTCCAGGTGGTTTGGACCCTTTAAGCTGATCAAGCTATATACTTATGGAGCAGTGGACCTACTGGATGAAGCCATTGGTTCAACATTCAAAGTCAATGGCCAGAGAGTTAAGCAGTACTAGGGTGACCCTGTAGCAAGAACAAGGGTCACCACTGATTTACAAGATCTTTAAGGAGAGAAAAAAAAGAGTCAGGCTGATGATTTTTAAACCAAGCGCTACTGGGAGGCAACCCAGCATTATTTAACTTTTTTTATTTTGTTTTCCAGGAATAAATTAAATCCATGGAGCTGAAAGCTGCTCTAAAGTGAAGGATTAAATCCAGTTGGTGTTACTTGGCTTGGGTGCCCTGTTATCTGGTGCCATGGCACAACGGGGTGCACCAGTTGAAGGATTGAAAATTCAACAAGTTAATGATAGGTGCGCAGAAGTGCCAAAAGCACTCTACCTGAGCATTTAATGAGTTGCCACATCACAGGCTCACTTTTACTACGTGGCCTAATGGCAAACTGACACCTAGCCACATCACACCACATTTTCTCACGCTGTCAGTGGCCACTCTTTCTTGACTCATTTAATTCCTCAATGTGCAACTATTAATGCCCACACCTTCCTCCGTTTCCAAAACAATAACTTCCCCCATCCATAACCACCCACACTAACCTGTGCCATTTCCCCCACTCACCTCACACTCCAACCATTCATGGAAAGAAGCAACCGACCCTTCCCCTAGTTGTTAACTGTAACGACCCGTTTCCGGACCGCTACCGAGCTCAATATACCGAGCTCGAGTTACCGAGCTCAACACACCAAGCTCAACAAAACCTATATGAGATGTGTTTTAAAAACAAAACTCTTATGCCTTTTAAAAATGCGATATATATTTTTTTTCATATAAAACCAACTCGTGCACATCAGAGTAATTACAGCTTTTCGAAACATGGTGCAACTAAGACACAAGACTTAAATTCAAATAAAACATACATGCATAACATACACATATATATATCACCCGAATAATAATGTATACAAATACAGAGTAGCAAATGTGCAAAGAAAATACACCTAAGGTACGACAACTTCAAAAGAGCCATCATACCCTCGGGGGACTTCCTGAGACTTATCGCAGGTCGCTCCAAACGTAACCCCCCCAGTCTACCCTGTAGCAACAAAAACAACACTGCCCAAACTGGTCACGACCTCGAACATAAAAGAAATACAAGAACAGTCCTCAGAAAAACCAACATCCAATAAATAAACAATCACGACAGGTAGAGGTCGTCACTCGGGTCCTCGTCGACCTCCTCCTCGGCATCGTCTACTGTCGAGTTCCCTGCGCCCTCGACATCGCCTGGGTAACCGTCATGGATTGAAGGCCCCACGGGAAAGGGTCAACTTCTCAACAAGTTAAGATAAGCTCGACATAAAAATATAAGCAAACAAAGAAAGTATAACATTCACCGACGTGACTCGACCATCTCACTCTAAACTCGACACAACTCACAATTCCATTTTCTCTCGACTCGACAATTTTCCGAATGCACACGCTGCATCAGATGTCGGAAAGTCCAGCCGAAGCCTTGGGATCCTCGCTCTCCCTAGGGCCGATGAACTCAGGTCCGTGAGCGTGGCGACGTCTAGTCAATCTCCGTAAACAAAGGGACCTAGCACCCTCGATTATCCGGGTCACGGCTCAAAAACGTCATACGACTCACCTAGCTCGCTCACTCGATGAACAATTCGCCGTATACGATATTCAAGGAGTTAAACACAAAATATTCAACCGCATGTCAAATAAAAGAGCAAGCTCGACATGAAGAAACGCAATTCAACATGCAATACACACTTCACGACATATATTCAATCACATATTAAATACATGCAAAACTCAATCATATCACAACATTTCATCTCGACACAAATCAGTAATTCCATACACAATAACATAACCACATAGAATATGAAATGCCCTTACATACTATAACAAATATAAATGTGAAGCGCCCTTACATACTATAACAAATATAAATGTGAAGCGCCCTTACCGAACTCCAAGTTAAATGCTGCTCGACAACGACTTCTCTTACTCGATCTCGACCATTTGTCTTCAACGAACTTCGACAACGACTTCGATACGTGCGCTTCTCGATCGACCTCGACACGTCTGATCCTCGTTACGGATTCTGCTTCGCGTCCTTGGATTCGCTTTCCGTACACCTCGATTCTGAATTCACTCGATCTCGAAATCGACTTCCTAAAACAAACACAACTCGGATCGATCTATGGTTCTAATACATCTAGCTCTCTCTTCCCAAACTCAACCACAACCCGTAAAAATATAAAACTCAAGAACTGAAAGATATTTTTCCTCCAACACAAAGTTAGGATTTCGATCGGAATTCATGAAAAGTTATCGATGCTTCAACAGATAGATCGACAACAACAATAATCGAAGCAACGAATGAAAATCAAGAAAATCGAAATGAACCAAAAATGGGGTTTCGGGCATTGCCGATGCAGAAAAACAGAGAAAGAAATTTGTTTTACAAGCCCAATTAATCGGTTAAAAAGATAGGTAATATTGTGAAGAAGAAAACCCATCAATTTGATATGATTTGGAAGCATAAAGCGATTAAAAATGGAAGAAGATTTAGCGCTAAACAAAGAGTACGGATGAAAGAAAATCTGTTCTTCATACCTCAACGGTGATGGTCGATCAGACGAGATATGGGTCGAGAAGTTGATGATGAACAAAATTGATGAAGAAATCTTGTGCAGAATCTCATTGGAACTCACGGTTTAAGCCATCGATGAAGATTTTTAAGGAAACAACGAAACAGGCGAGAAGGAAGGAAGAAGAAAGAAGAAAAGAGAAATGAGTGAAACGGCCGTGGTATACAAATGGCGAAAGGGGTAAAACGTAACTCCAGCTATAAGATGCCAATCCCAATAATCATCTACCCGTTAACTCGTTCCTCTCATGATTACCTCTACTCGCTAGGCCAACGACAAGCCGACAATGTAATAATTACAAACAATATAATAATAACGCTGAGTAACGTTCGAAATAATACGAGGTGTCATCTCGACACGATGTCGACAAGAGTGCTCGTGCAAATGTACAAAGTTCTAACACGAGGTCCTGAACGCGGGCTCCTCGCCTCCACTTGGGCCCTCATCATTTCGATGCAGCGACTTCATCAACTCGACACCCGACCTCCTCACCGGCTGACTAGTGCGTGGTCTCATCACCGACAAAAGACCTCGGCAAACGATCTAGTCACGGGATACCGACACAAGGTCTTGGTCGAGGTCTCGATACGTCGTCCTAATACGATGTCGATCTCGTCCTCAGGTGTTACACTCTCTCCCTCTAAAAAAAAATTTCGTCCTCGAAATTGCAAATAAGCTTCTTACCTCGTAAAAGTTCAGTCTTGAATCTTCATCTTCTCCTCCAGCTCCCAGTCGCATCTCCCGCCTTACGATCCCTACAACCTTGACAAGTTGGATCTCTTTGTTCCGCAATCGCTTGGCTTTCCGATCAACGATTCTTGCGTGACGCTTCAAAAGATAAGTCGTCCTTCGGTTGAATCACATCCGTTCGATGACATGAGAAGGGTCGGAAACATACTTCCGCAATTGTGAGGCGTGAAAGACGTCGTGGATGTTCGACAAGAATGGTGGCAATGCAATCGATATGCCACCTGGACCAATACGACGAAGAATCTGTAAGGTCCAATGAATTTAGGGTAAGTTTCTTGGATTTGATCGCTCGACCAACTCCGATGGTGGGGTGACTCTAAGAAATACATGTCCTCCTTCCTCGAACTCGAGTGGTCGACGCCGTTGATCTGCATAACTCTTACATCGACTTTGAGATGTTTGCATCCGATCTCGATCAAACGGATCTTCTCGGTGATCTGCTGGATCATATCTGGTCTCTGACGGTCCGCTCGCCGCCCTGGTACCAACAAAGAGGCGTCGACATTTCCGCCCATACAGTAGCTTCAAAAGGTGCCATCCCAATACTCGCATGGAAGCTGTTGTTGTATGTGAACTCCACCAATGGTAAGACGTCGTCCCAACTTCCTCGGTGATCTAACGCATAAGCTCGTAACAAATCTTCAAGCGATTGGATCGTTCTCTCGATCTGTCCGTCGATCTGTGGATGATATCTTGCTAAGCTCGAGCTCGGTTCCCATCGCTCCTTGCAATTCCCTCCAAAATGAGACGTGAACTTGGATCTCGGTCGACACGATCGAAGAGGGTATTCCATGAAGTCGTACTATCTCCTCGCGATGTAGATCTCGGTCGACTTTTCCACGTTGTATGTCGACCTCACCGCAAGAATGAGCGATTTGGTCAATCGGTCGACGATCACCCAAATCGAATCATTCTTCTTCTGCGTCTTCGGCAAACCTACAACGAAATCCATGGAAATCTTGTCCCATTTCCATACCGGCACGTCAAGCGATTGTAGCATTCTGCAGGTCGTTGGTGCTCCACCTTCGCTTCGACACGCCAAACATGAAGCTACGTGCTCGACCACTTGCTTCTTCATTCCCACCACCAAAAATGCTTCTTCAAGTCTTGATACATCTTCGTAACTCTGGATGAATACTAAAGTTGCTCTTATGCGCTTTCGAGAATCAACTTCCTCGGCTCGGATACGTTAGGCACGCACTCGGCCATTGCACCTCAAGATGTCGTCGCTCAGGCCTGAAATTCATCGCCTTCCCTTGCGCTATCAATCAGATCTTCTCTTGCGTGCTCGTCACGAACTTGCTGGTCTCGGATCTCGCCCAACAATCATTAGAAATGGTAAGCATACCAAATCTCGGCTTCCCGGTGAAACTTCGACACTCAACTTCAAATCTCGGAACTTCTCGAGCATCTCCAACTCCTTGATCATCATTACCGAGGTTAAACGCTCTTCCGCTCAACGCATCCGCTACTACGTTAGCCTTACCAGGATGGTATTCCAACGTAAAGTCGTAGTCCTTGAGAAATTACGTCCATCTACGTTGACGCATGTTGAGCTCCTTCGGTCGAACAGGTACTTCAAGCTCTTGTGATCGCCGAAACAATGAAGAGTGCTCCCGTAAAGGTAGTGCCTCCATATCTTCAAAGAAAAACTCTGGCGCTAGCTCCAAGTCGTGAGTAGGATAGTTCCTCTCGTGAATCTTAAGTCGTCTTGAAGCATACGCGACCACCTTCCGATGTTGCATCAAAGACACATCCCAATCCCCTGGTGTGACGCATCACAATACACCTCGAAAGGCTCTTCGGTTGAGGCAAAATCAGCAAAGCGCCGCCGTCAAAAGCTCCTTGATCGTTGAAAATCGGCTTCACACTCCTCGGTCAAGCAAAGGTTGATCCTTCCTCGTCAATCGTGTAAGAGGCGCGACAATCTTCGAAACTTTCAATGGATCTTCTGTAATATCCTGCTAAGCCGACAAAACTCCCGATCTCGTGAATCGCCTTGGTGTTCCCACGCTATCACCGCCTCAATCTTAGTTGGATCCACACTATCCCTTCTCCTGGAAATCACGTGACCTAGAAAATTCACCTCTTCAAGCCAAAATTCACACTTGACAGATTGGCATAGAGTTGCTTATCTCGTAATATCTGCGATTACTCGGCATAGGTGTTCTGCGTGCTCTTCTCGGTTCCTCGAGTAAATCAATATGTCGCCGATGAACACTACAACGAATCGATCCAAAACGAATGAAAAATCCTGTTCATGTAGTCCATAAACACACCGGCGCGTGCGTCACCCAAACGGCATCACCAAGTACTCGTAGTGACCGTATCTAGTCCTGAAAGCTGTTTTGGCGACATCTTCCTCCTTCACGCGAATCGATGGTAGCCCGACTTCAAGTCTATCTTGGAAAGATCGCCGCTCCACGAAGTTGGTCCATCAAATCGCCAATACGTGGTAACGGATAACGGTTCTTCACGGTAACCTTGTTGAGCTCGCGATAGTCCACGCACGACCTTGATCGTCCATCCTTCTTCTTAACCAACAACACCGAGCTCCCCACGGTGACACGCCGGCTCGGTCGTATGAATTGCTTCGACTCCAAGTGTTCGATCTGGGACTTCACTCTTTCATCTCGGCAGAGACATCCTGCACGGCGCTTTGGAAATCGGTCTGTTCCTCGAATCAGTCGATGGAGAACTCGACCTCTCGTCTTTGGTGGTAATCCCGCACGCCTTCGAAAACGCCCTCAAAATCACACACCACCGGAACATTCTTCACGCCGATCTGCTGGAAAACTTCCGAACTAGCTAGATACATGTATTCCCTAGTTCCTTCTTTCAAAGAAACTCCAATACGTTGGCGAGAAAGATAATTGGAGACTCCAAGGTCCTGGAAAAATTACGCTTTACGGGCACAGTTCAAGGACATGGTGGTGTGACAACCAATCCATCCCGAGGATAACATCTAAACCCTTAAGAGGCAAACAAACCAAATTGACCACAAACTTTCTATTCGAATAATCACTACACAATTAAGACATGCGGTGTTTGTGACTAAGGTTTTAGCAAATGGGGTTGTAACTACTAATTTAAAGCGGTAAAGCGATCCACAAGCTCAAAAGGTTCACACAATCAAGAAATGAAGGAATGGGTTGCACCCGAATCAAAAAGAACGGATAAGGATTTACCCTCGATCTCACATTCACCTTGGATAAGATCATCACCGACCGCTTCCTCGCCACTCATGCGTAAAACTCGCCTTTAGCCACTGACGCTTTCCTTTGGCCTTTGCCGCAAGCATAGTCGGTTCGACTTTAGGTGTAGGACAATCCTTAGCAAAATGCCCTGGCTTGCGGTTGAAACACACCTCCTCCCTCTCGAGTACAATTACTCGCGTAATGTCCCGCTTTCCACATCGGTAGCAAATCACCTCGACATCGGGTGACCTCCACTCCTCGGTACTTGGGTCATCGGACGATCGTCCCCTGTTGTCGTTCCCCGAGGTCGGTCGTAAGGTCTCTTCTGCGGTAGTTTCCCTTTCGTGCAAATCTACGCCGCACTCACGGGGTCTCACCGGTCCGCCCACAGCAGTCTTCTTGTGGCTCCTCACTCCTTCTACCTCGACACATCGGTCAATCAGCTCTTGGAGATTTCGGATCCTCAACGACACCATCGACTTCAATGTCGAATCTCAATCCCCGTTGGAATCTCTCACTTAACCATCTCTCGTCAACTCGGTCACGAAATGGACTGAAATACCTCGCCAACGATTCAAACTTGGCGCATACTTGACACCGCCGAGTTGCCTTCACGCAGCTTGAAGAAATTCCTGCTCCTTCTCGGCTCGTGCGATGTCAGGAAGTACTTGTCCAAGAACCTTTCACGAAAAAGCTCCCAGGTCATCTCGCGATGTTCGCTATAAACGTTGCTTCACCTCTCCACCAATACTCTGCGTCTCTAGCAATAAGTAGGTGGCATAGTCGACCTTCACGTTGTCCCGCAATGAAGTGCCTCAAAGATCTTCTCGATCTCTTGCATCCAAAGATCGCCTTTATCCGGATTTGGCTCACCGTAGAACTTCTGCGGATCATGCTTCCTAAAGTCGGCCAATCCTCTTGCTTCAAAGATTACGCTCGCCGCTGTCATGCCGCAAGTTCACTGAGTTAACGCCGCCGTCTGTTGAGCCATCGCGTTAGCCTGTTGAGTTCACGGCCGGTGATTGTTGAGCCATGGCTGCCGCCATCTCGGTCATAGCTTGAATAGCTCGTTCCATGTCGACGTTCTCGGTTGCAGATGTCGTATTCCTACGAGGTGGCATTAGATTCCACAAAGTTCAAAACCCTGTCAGAATCTCACACAAGGATGTGTTAAAACACACTGCTTCAATCAAGAAACAGTTCAAACAATTTCTCAAGCAATACGTGCTTCACTTAATCAAACAGCAATCAACATAATACAACTAGGTACCCAACACATAACCCCACACAATGACCAGTCCAAAACCCATGCACAAATTTCTACCGAACCGAATCGCTCGATACCAAAGTCAGAACGACCCGCTTCCTGACCGCTACCGAAGCTCAATATACCGAGCTCGAAAGTTACCGAGCTCAACACACCGAGCTCAACAAAACCTATATGAGATGTGTTTTAAAAACAAAACTCTTATGCCTTTTAAAAATGCGATATATATTTTTTCATATAAAACCAACTCGTGCACATCAGAGTAATTACAGCTTTTCGAAACATGGTGCAACTAAGACACAAGACTTAAATTCAAATAAAACATACATGCATAACATACACATATATATATCACCCGAATAATAATGTATACAAATACAGAGTAGCAAATGTGCAAAGAAAATACACCTAAGGTACGACAACTTCAAAAGAGCCATCATACCCTGGGGGTACTTCCGGCAGACTCCCACGCAGGTCGCTCCAAAAGTAAGACCACCAGTCTACCATGTAGCAACAAAAACAACATCGCCTAAACTGGTCACGACCTCGAACATAAAAGAAATACAAGAACAAGTCCTCGGAAAAACCAACATCCAATAAATAAACAATCCACGGCGGGTAGAGGTCGTCACTCGGGTCCTCGTCGACCTCCTCCTCGGCATCGTCTCATCGCCGAAGTTCCTGCGCCCTCGACATCGCCTGGGTAACCGCCATGGATTGAAGGCACCACGGAAAGGGTCAACTTCTCAACAAGTTAAGATAAGCTCGACATAAAAATATAAGCAAACAAAGAAAGTATAACATTCACCGACGTGACTCGACCATCTCACTCTAAACTCGACACAACTCACAATTCCATTTTCTCTCGACTCGACAATTTTCCTAATGCACACGCCGTCAGATGTCGGAAAGTCAGCCAAAGCCTTGGGATCCTCGCTCTCCCTAGGACAGTCAACTCAGGTCCCGTAGCGTGGCGACGTCTAGTCAATCTCCCGTAAACAAAAGGGGACCTAGCACCCTCAGTTATCCGGGTCACGGCTCAAAAACGTCATACGACTCACCTAGCTCGCTCACTCGATGAACAATTCGCCGCATACGATATTCAAGGAGTTAAACACAAAATATTCAACCGCATGTCAAATAAAAGAGCAAGCTCGACATGAAGAAACGCAATTCAACATGCAATACACACTTCACGACATATATTCAATCACATATTAAATACATGCAAAACTCAATCATATCACAACATTTCATCTCGACACAAATCAGTAATTCCATACACAATAACATAACCACATAGAATATGAAATGCCCTTACATACTATAACAAATATAAATGTGAAGCGCCCTTACATACTATAACAAATATAAATGTGAAGCGCCCTTACCGAACTCCAAGTTAAATGCTGCTCGACAACGACTTCTCTTACTCGATCTCGACACGGCTGTCTTCAACGAACTCGACAACGACTTCGATACGTACGCTTCTCAGTCGACCTCGACACGCATCACGATCCTCGTTACGGATTCTGCTGCTTAGCGTCCTTGGATTCGCTTTCCGTACACCTCGATTCGAATTCACTCGATCTCTAAATCGGACTTCCTAAAACAAACACAACTCAGATCGATCTATGGTTCTAATACATCTAGCTCTCTCTTCCCAAACTCAACCACAACCCGGAAAATATAAAACTCAAGAATCGAAGATATTTTTCCTCCAACACAAAGTTAGGGATTTCGATCGTAATTCATGAAAAGTTATCGATGCTTCAACAGATAGATCGACAACAACAATAATCGAAGCAACGAATGAAAATCAAGAAAATCGAAATGAACCAAAAATGGGGTTTCGGGCATTGCCGATTAGAAAAACAGAGAAAGAAATTTGTTTTACAAGCCCAATTAATCGGTTAAAAAGATAGGTAATATTGTGAAGAAGAAAACCCATCAATTTGATATGATTTGGAAGCATAAAACTGATTAAAAATGGAAGAAGATTTAGCGCTAAACAAGAGTACGTATGAAAGAAAATCTGTTCTTCATACCTCAACGGTGATGGTCGATCGCACGAGATATGGGTCGAGAAGTTGATGATGAACAAAATTGATGAAGAAATCTTGTGCAGAATCTCATTTGGAACTCACGGTTTAAATCGATGAAGATTTTTAAGGAAACAACGAAACACAGAGCGAGAAGGAAGGAAGAAGAAAGAAGAAAAGAGAAATGAGTGAAACGGCCGTGGTATACACCGCGAGAAAGGGGTAAAACGTAACTCCAGCTATAAGATGCCAATCCCAATAATCATCTACCCGTTAACTCGTTCCTCTCATGATTACCTCTACTCGCTTGGTCAACGACAAGCCGACAATGTAATAATTACAAACAATATAATAATAACGCTGAGTAACGTTGAAATAATACGAGGTGTCATCTCGACACGATGTCGACAAGAGTGCTCGTGCAAATGTACAAAGTTCTAACACGAGTTCGTGAACGCGGTCTCCTCGGCCGACTTGCGTCCTCATCATTTCGATGCAGCGACTTCATCAACTCGACACCCGACCTCCTCACCAAAGAAATAGTGCACGTGGTCTCATCAGCTCGACAAAAGATCTCGGCAAACGATCTAGTCACGGGATCTCGACACAAGGTCTTGGTCGAGGTCTCGATACGTCGTCCTAATACGATGTCGATCTCGTCCTCAGGTGTTACATTAACCCTATATCTCACCCCCATATCACACTTCCAAAACCTTGGGCAAACCTTGAGAACTCAAAATCTGAAACCATAGATCTCCCAGCCCTTGCCCATTGGAAACAATTCCTAACAGCCATGAGAATCAAACAAGTTAGTGTGAAAAGCAAGTCTAAGGTGCCAAATATGTCACCGAAAGACCGGTTCTTTGATGAGGCTATAAAATAGAGGTATGAAGAATGTATGAAGACCGGTCGCTGTCCATCTCCCCTGACATTTTTTTTGATGATTGAGCAATACAAGTGGGACAATTTCTGTTCTCATCCCAAAAACCCTGTCACGGCCATAGTAAGGGAATTCTACGCGGGAATCCCTATTCATGAAGAAGGAGAGGCTGAGCCAACCCACTCCAACATTAGAGGGGTCAAAGTTACCTTTGTTGCTGAGGACATCAATGAGCATTTCTCTTCGCCTTTGAGGGGAGATGCCTTTGCTAAGAGGATGAAAGCAGTGAAGGAGAAGCAAATGGATGAAATAAGGAGGCAATTGATTGTGGAAGGAACAAAATGGGAGAAGAGAAAAGGGGAAGAGTACAGAATCAAGAGGAACACCTGATTGCCCCTGCCAAAACATGGTACAATTGCATCACCACAAGTCTACTTCCCACCACACATAACCAAACCATAGATAAGGAGTGTATTATGCTCCTTCATCATTTGTTCGAAGGAAAACCAATTGAAGTGGGAAGGTTAATCGACAAAAAAATTCTGGAATGTGCCAAGAGGAGTAAGGGAAGCCTATTTTTCCCTGGTTTAATCAATGAATTGTGCAAGACAGAAGGAGTAGCCATCTTTAGAGGTGAAGAAACTTGGCCTATGCTAAAGCCATAGGACTCCACTGGCATCACTTGTAACATCCCAAAATCCCTAAGCCTAATTATTAGAAATCCTAAGTGAGAAAGGGGTTTCATCCCCGATGATTAAAAATAGTTCATAGCCTTAATTTAGTAATTTAAAACCAATTTGGAACCAAAGGGGTAAAATAGTAATTGTACCCAATGATTTAGGAATTATGGAACTATTTAATTAGGAGTAGTTTTAATTAACTAAAATTACTCAAGTTGTTGTTAGAAACCAAAGGTTGAATTCAGAGGTTTATTAAGGGCTTGTTTGCAAGATTTTTAATTTAATCTAAGCCTAGACCCACCATGTACCACACTTACCTCTCAACCACCCTAATACTCACTCATTCTCTTTTTCTCTCCCTCCATCGTGACCCCCTGTTCCCAAATCAGAAAAAAAAGAGAAAAAGAAGAAGAAAGGGAAAAAAGAAGAAGGGAGAGGAGAGGAGATGATGTGCGACGGTGAAGGGAGGAGGATGCACGCCTTAGGCTCGCAGCGGCGCACCACCGCGCAGGTCAAGAAGTAGAACTGTGGCCGAGAGAGAGAGAGAGAGATGGACAGCGATTGAGAGAGATAGAGTGAGAGACCGAGAAAAAGGAGGAAGAAGGAGGGATTCGCGATCGGAGGAGAGGAAAGGGGCGGTTGTCGCACGCCCTGGACTTGCGATGGCGCGCCACCGCACTGGAGAAGCAGCAGAAGGGAGGCCGAGAGAGAGAGAGAAGACCGAGGCAGAGAAGGAGGGGCAGCACTGAGAGAGAGAGAAAGGAATCGAACGAGAGAGAAAATCAGTGAGAGAGTGAGCTCGAAAATGGAAGGAACATCAAGATTGAAGAAGATGAAGAAGAAGAAGAAGAAGAAGAAGAAGATGGAGATGAAGATCCTGATGGAGCTTCAATGGAGGATGCCTAGGATTTGGGGGTTTTTCATCCTAAAGCTTTTAAGGAGCAATAGGTAACACAGACTTCCCCCAAAACCTCCTTTAGGGAGTGCTAGGATTTTTCATTTAAATTCTTTAGCTTTATAATTAGTTTCTGAATTAATCTGAAATGGTCTTGTATGGGGTCTGACTGAAATAGGGTTGGCTACTGCCCCCAACCCCCCTATACCAATGTGTGTTGTTTGTGACCATTGCAAGTTCCACTGAGCTCCAATCGGAATTATGCAAATTGTTGTTATGTGTGAAAATATGCGTGATTCGGATTTGAAGTGGCTCAGCATGTAAGCTAGCCCTTTTGCATGAGTTTGGGCTCTAAGTTACTTGAATGTGAAATTGTATGCATTATGATGTATGTATGTGTTCACTTGGTGTGGTTGTGGTTCATTGATGAGGACATGGAGCACCAAGAGGCCATTCAAAGCTTAGGAGGACCAATGACTAGGGCAATGTCAAGGAGGGTCCAAGAAAGCTTAGTCCAATTCATGACTAAGACAATTGCAAACAGAGGCAAAGATGTAATTGCACCAAAAACCATGCTTGTCATACAAGCCATGGAGGAGGCGCAACTTGCATAAAAGAAGGCAGCCAAGTTAATTTCTTTTAATTGAATAAAAGTGCAAGTGACCAATTGATTTATTTGGGACCAAGGCACTAAGTTATTTAATTTTTTTTGGTGTGTTTAATCCACTTCAAGTGGCTATGTGGCGCAAGGAGCAAGGGGTCCCACACCTCTCAACCACTCTTTGTATAGTTTTAATGGGTGAATAATCTTGCTACCAAGGAAAGACAAAGACATTCAAAGCAATCAAGGCAAAGAGGAGTTACACAAGACAAGGTGATGAATGCTAAGACAAAGACATTCAAAGCAATAAAGGCAAAGAGGAGTTACACAAGACAAGGTGATGAATGCTCCAACAAAGACAATAAAAGCGCATCCATCCACTTAATTACAGTTAATGAGTGGTTGTGAAACCTTCACCTGGTCATGGAGAGCAATCAAAACAGAATATGAAGCGTAGACCTTTACTTCACAAGGCCGCTTAGGCTACGAGGCAAAGAACAATTATTTTTGTTTGTAATTTCCTTTAATCATTTTGCTTGTAACCCTAGAAAGGAAGGACTTTGTCTCTTTACTCTTTGTAACAAGAAGAACCTCCCTCATTATATATAGAGAGCGCAAGTTTCAATAGAGGTTAACAAAGATTTTAGCAAAATATTGAGTTCATACTCTTTGGTTCTGGATTGGACCAGTTTATCGATCTTATCAAGAAACTCTCTTCTTGTGGTGATCCTCACATTCATAGGCTTATCCTTGTCTTGGATTAGACTAAGGTGGCGCCTTGCCTCCCAATCATCCATCTTCTTCACTTACTCATAAACAGATCCTTGAGACCTTGTTTGCTTCTTGTTTTATTTTGTGTTTTCACAATCTGTCAATTCTCTACCACCAAAGCCACGAAATTCCATTCATTCTCTATCCAATTTTCATTCATTTTATATCAAAAATACAAAAAAACAAAAGTCACAACCAGATTCAATGTTGAAAATCAAGCAAATGGCCAATTTCTACAACAAGGAGGCCATCATTTGGTAATCGTGAGCAAGGTTTCGACTTTGTTCAAAAGAATCCCAGTGTTTCTATTCTTATCTTTGAGTTCTGAATTCTTTAAAAAAAAAAAAAAAAAATTGCGAAAATTCATTAAAAAAAAAAAAATCTTGAATTCTCGGTTGTGTTTCTTTGTTGTCGCTACACTCTGAAATTTTTATTTTATTTCTTTCTTTTGAGTGAGTTCTTTCTTGTTCTAGTCTCACAAACTTTGTGTTCAATTTTTGTTTCTTACCTTTCCTTTCCAAAATTTGTTGTGTGTGTGGATTATTATTTGAATTGGTTTCTTGTATTGATCATTTCTTTGGTTTCTCTAAAGAACTGACAAGAGTTATGGATCCTCAAAATCGACATTACTAGATGCCCTCACGGCAAAAATGAGAGAACTTTTGAAAGAGGAAGTGGAAGGCATAAATGAAAGAATTGACCAATTAGAAAACAGACAAAATAGCAGTGATGAGGAGGAACGGAGGAGAAGGAGACGTGATGAACCTAGAGAAGATAGGTTGGGTGGTATAAAAATAAAAGTACCACAATTTGTTGGGAAAAATGCCCCGCTGGCGCAGTTGGAGTGGGAAACTAAAATTGAACAAATTTTTTCCTGTAACAATTATACTGATCTTCAAAAGGTGCAGGTTGCTTCTATTGAATTTACAGATTACGCCTTGGTGTGGTGGGACCAATTGACAAAGGAGAGGAGAAGGCACAATGAGCCAGCCATTGCCACATGGGAGGAAATGAAGAGGCTCATGAGAAGGAGATTCATCCCATCTTACTACAACAGAGAGTTGCACAACAAATTACAGTGACTCACCCAAGGCAACAAAAGTGTTGATGAGTACTACAAGGAGATGGAGGTGGCAAAAATTAGAGCAAATGTGGAGGAAGATGATGAAGCAACCATGGCTAGATTCTTGCATGGCCTAAATCGTGATATAAGTGACATAGTGGAACTGCAACACTATGTTCAATTAGACGATTTGGTACATCAAGCCATAAAGGTAGAACAACAACTTAAGAGGAAGGGTCAGATAAGAAGAAGCACTACCACTTCCAATCCTCAAAATTGGAAGAGCAATATTAAGAGTGAAGGTACTTCATCATCCAAAGAAGCCGCTGACACAAAAGGTAAAAACGCTACAACTAGTCCTTCTCAAGTTGTTTCAACTAACCGGGCTGTTAAGTGTTTCAAGTGCCAAGGCTTAGGACACATTGCATCTCAATGTCCTACTAAGAGAATTATGATTGTAGAGGAGGTTGAGGAGGAAGATGAAGGGGCTGAAGAGTATGATGAGGATTGTGTTGAGGAGGAGGCCCAAATACCTAGTGGAGAGCTACTTATGATGAAAAGGTTGTTGGAAGCCGTGGTAAAGGAGGAAGATGCGACTCAAAGGGAGAACATATTTCACTCAAGGTGCCTCATACAAGGCAAGGTATGTTCCCTGATTATTGATGGTGGGAGTTGCACAAATGTTGCTAGCACAAGGTTAGTTTCCAAACTCCAACTAGAAACTAAACCACATCCCAAGCCATATAAGCTTCAATGGCTTGTTAATGATGTTGAGATGATTGTTGATGAACAAGTAGAAATTTCTTTTTCAATTGGAAAATATGAAGATGTGGCTGTTTGTGATGTAGTTCCTATGGAGGCCAGCCATGTCTTGTTGGGAAGGCCTTGGCAATTTGACAAAAAGGCAAGCCATGAAGGGCATACCAACAAGTACTTTTTTGTTCATCATGGAAAAAGAATTGTATTGGCTCCTTTGAGCCCAAGTGAGGTGAGAGATGATCAAAAAAAATTGAGAGAAAAATGTGAAAAAGAAAAAGAAGAAAAAGAAGAAAAAGAAAAGATCGCCAAAGAAAAAGAGAGAAAAAAGAGTGACAAAAAAAAGATTGATGAAAAAAAGAAAGAAAATTTGATGGCGACAAAAGGGGAGGTTAAAAAAGCTATTTTCTCTAATCAGCCCCTATATTTGCTTTTTAGCAAAGAGGTGGCCTTGCTGGAAAATTTACCTAACACTCAAGAATTGCCAAATTGCATAAATTCTCTTTGCGGGAATTTGAGGATCTGTTTCCTAAGGAGGTACCAAGTGGGTGCCACCCTTGAGAGGATTGAGCACCACATTGATCTCATCCCAGCGCCCCTTTGCCTAATAGGACACCCTACCGGAGCAACCCACAACAAACGCAAGAGATACAAAAGCAAGTGGCTGAATTGGTAAGTAAAGGTTGGGTAAGGGAAAGTTTAAGTCCATGTCTTTGTCCCTGTTATTTTAGTCCCTAAGAAAGATGGTAGTTGGAGAATGTGCACCGATTGTAGAGGTCATAATAATATTATCATAAGTATAGGCATCCAATACCTCGGTTAGATGACTTGCTTGATGAACTGTTTGGTGCATGCTTGTTTTCCAAAATTGATTTGAAAAGTGGATACCATCAAATTAGAATAAGGGGAAGGGATGAATGGAAAACTGCTTTCAAAACTAAATATGGTTTATATGAGTGGTTAGTTATGCCTTTTGGATTAACTAATGCACCTAGCACTTTCATGAGATTAATGAACCATGTTTTGAGGAGAGTTTTGTGAAAATTTGTTGTTGTATATTTTGATGATATCTTGATATATAGCAAAAATTTAGAGGACCATTGCATTCATCTAAGGGCTGTTTTAAATGTGCTAAGAAAAGAAAACTTGTATGCAAACTTGGAAAAATGTGTGTTTTGCACGGATCAAGTCGTTTTCTAGGCTTTGTCATAAGCTCTTAAGGAGTACATGTGGATGAAGCAAAGGTGAAGGCAATCCAAGAATGGCCAGCACCTAAAAGTGTGACAGAGGTAAGAAGTTTCCATGGTTTAGCAAGTTTCTATAGGAGGTTTGTTAAGGATTTTAGTACTATTGCTGCACCTCTTAATGAAATTGTTAAAAAGGAAATTGGTTTTAAATGGGGTGAGAAACAAGAACAAGCTTTTTCAATTCTTAAAGAAAAGCTCACCCAAGCACCAATTCTAGCATTGCCTAATTTTTCAAAATCTTTTGAAATTGAGTGTGATGCTTCCAATGTTGGAATTGGGGCTGTTTTGATGCAAGAAGGTCATCCAATTGCTTATTTTAGTGAGAAATTAAAAGGGGCTGCCCTAAATTACTCCACTTATGATAAGGAATTGTATGCCTTAGTAAGGGCATTGCAAACGTGGCAACATTACTTGCTGCCAAAAGAATTTGTCATTCATAGTGATCATGAGTCCTTGAAGTATTTAAAAGGACAAGGTAAGTTGAATAAAAGGCATGCTAAATGGGTTGAATTTTTGGAGCAATTTCCTTATGTGATTAAACATAAGAAGGGTAAATCCAATGTTGTGGCTGATGCATTATCAAGAAGGTACGCATTACTCTCTACCCTTGAAACTAAAATTTTTGGTCTTGAGCACATTAAGGAATTGTATGAGCACGATCTTGATTTTTCTGGTAAATATGCTGAATGTGTGCATGCTGCCCATAATGGATTTTTTAGGCACAATGATTATTTATTTAAAGAAAAAAGGTTGTGTGTGCCAAAAGGATCCATTAGAGAACTCTTAGTCAAAGAGGCGCATGAGGGGGGCTTAATGGGACATTTTGGTGTTCCTAAAACTTTGGAATTTTTGCAAGAACATTTCTATTGGCCTCACATGAAAATTGATGTGCAAAAATATTGTGAAAGATGCATTGTTTGCAAAAAGGCCAAATCCAAAGTGATGCCCCATGGTTTATATACTCCATTGCCTGTTCCTGAATATCCCTGGATTGACCTTTCCATGGACTTTGTCTTAGGGTTACCTAGAACAAAGAACGGGAAAGATTCTATTTTGTTGTTGTGGACAGGTTCTCAAAGATGGCACATTTCATTCCATGCAAAAAGGTGGATGATGCTTGCCACATTGCTGATTTGTTTTTCAAAGATGTGGTGCGCCTACATGGTCTACCAAAAGTATAGTGTCCGACCGTGACACTAAATTTCTAAGCCACTGGAGAACTTTGTGGGGTAAGGTGGGAACTAAGTTACTATTCTCTACAACTTGTCATCCCCAAACTGATGGGCAACCGAGGTAGTAAATGTAACCCTCTCTACTCTTTTAAGGGTCAGACTTTCAAGGAATTTGAAAATGTGGGAAACGTGGTCGCCACATGTTGAATTTGCTTATAATAGGGCTGTCCATAGTACCACAAATCATTCCCCATTTGAGATTGTGTATGGTTATAATCCTTTAACTCCTCTTGATATATTACCTTTACCTAACACATCTCTGTTGAAGCATAAAGATGGTAAAGCGAAAGCTGAATTTGTGAAAAGTTTGCATGAGAAAATTAAACCGCAAATTGAAAAGAAAAATGGAAGCTATGCCAAAAGTGCCAATAAAGGCGCAAGCGGTTACTTTTGAACCCGGAGATTGGAGTCCTGGGTCCATATGAGGAAAGAAAGGTTTCCGCCACAAAGGAAATCTAAGTTAATGCCTAGGCGATGGCCACTTTTCAAGTGATTGCCAAAGTCAATGATAATGCTTATAAAGTTGACCTTCCAGGTGAGTATGGTGTTAGTGCCACTTTCAACGCGTTCTTTGACTTGTCTCTTTTTGATGTAGGTGATGAGGACTTCAATTCGAGGTCGAATTCTCCTCAAGAGGAGGAGGAATGATGAGGACATGGAGCACCAAGAGGCCATTCAAAGCTTAGGAGGACCAATGACTAGGGCAATGTCAAGGAGGGTCCAAGAAAGCTTAGTCCAATTCATGACTAAGACAATTGCAAACAGAGGCAAAGATGTAATTGCACCAAAAACCATGCTTGGCATACAAGCCATGGAGGAGGCGCAACTTGCATAAATGAAGGCAAACAAGTTAATTTCTTTTAATTGAATAAAAGTGCAAGTGACCAATTGATTTATTTGGGACCAAGGCACTAAGTTATTTAATTTTTTTGGTGTGTTTAATCCACTTCAAGTGGTGTGTGGCGCAAGGAGCAAGGGTCCCACACCTCTCAACCACTCTTTGTGTAGTTTTAATGGGTGAATAATCTTGCTACCAAGGAAAGACAAAGACATTCAAAGCAATAAAGGCAAAGAGGAGTTACACAAGACAAGGTGATGAATGCTCCAACAGCACAATAAAAGCGCATCCATCCACTTAATTACAGTTAATGAGTGGTTGTGAAACCTTCACCTGGTGATGAAGAGCAATCAAAACAGAATATGAAGCGTAGACCTTTACTTCAAGCGCCACTTAGGCCATGAGGCAAGAACAATTATTTTTGTTTGTAATTTCCTTTAATCATTTTGCTTGTAACCTAGAAAGGAAGGACTTTGTCTCTTTACTCTTTGTATGACAAGAACCTCCCTCATTATATATAGAGCGCAAGTTTCAATAGAGGTTAACAAAGATTTTAGCAAAATATTGAGTTCATACTCTTTGGTTACGATTGGACCAGTTTATCGATCTTATCAAGAAACTCTCTTCTTGTGGTGATCCTCACATTCATAGGCTTATCCTTGTCTTGGATTAGACTAAGGTGGCGCCCCTGCCTCCCAATCATCCATCTTCTTCACTTACTCATAAACAGATCCTTGAGACCTTGTTTGCTTCTTGTTTTATTTTGTGTTTTCACAATCTGTCCCCTTAATTCTCTACCACCAAAGCCACGAAATTCCATTCATTCTCTATCCAATTTTCATTCATTTTATATCAAAAATACAAAAACAAAAGTCACAACCAGATTCTATGTTGAAAATCAAGCAAATGGCCAATTTCTACAACAAGGAGGCCATCATTCATGTATGCTAAGTTCCATGTTTGTCTTGGCTTTGGATATGTCTTGAATTCCTAGTGGTGTATGCATATAATTGCTTTGAAACCCTTGTTGAAATTATCTTGGTTTGAATTGGAATGTGAAAAGTGATTGAGCTGAGTCACATGCTTGAATGCTATTTGTTGATTCTAACCATATGAATGTTGTTATTGGTAATGAGTTATTGATGTGTTGTTGTTGAACTTAGAAGTGTTGAACTATAACCTTGTGACTAAGCATGTTAAGAATTCTATTGTTTTGATTCTTAATGTGCCTTTGATTCTTAGTATGTATATGTGTGAATTTGCCTGGATCTACTCCATTGTGATTAGGATTGGATTGGAGTATGAAAAATAATATTGTTGAATTTGATGGATATCATTTGGGTGTTCACTACGGTGAACATGCCATATTGTTGAATTTATTGGATATCATTTGGGCGTTCACTACGGTGAGCATACCATATTGTTGCATTTGTTTGAATGTGTACTAACCATTGAGCATCGACACTCGGAGTATTTGATTGGTCTTAAAGACTTCAAAAGATGAGTTGTCATGTCACTCGTAGCGTTTGATTGGTCTTACAGACTTCAAAAGGCGAGTTGACACTGCATTGCCTTAGTAGAGGCACGCCAAAGTAGTGGCCAGCCAAAGTAGTGGCAAACCTAAGCAGAGGCTATTTTGTTCGGACGTTGGGAAAGTAGTCCCCGTCATACTGCTGACCTATTAAGGCTGCAGGTGTATACACAACTTGCCATACTGCATTGACATGCATAGCTAACCACATTTATGATATGTGATGAATTTGATATTGTGATTGTTGTTTCTTAATGATTGAAACTTGTGTGTTTGAAATTATTTGTGTGTGGAATGTTTGCAATTCGCTCTGCAACCCCATCGTAAGTGATTAGCTACCACCTGTGCCGTTGGGGGCCCTTTGGTTTTATCCTTTTAAATAGAATTTTACTCATTTCGTGCTTGAGCTGGACCAAGTGGGGAACATTCATGTGATTGCTGTGACATATGTCTGCATATGTAATTGATGCTTGAATTATCATGTTTGAGGAATTGCTAAGATAGTATAAATAACTATACTTATGTTATGCGGAGGATTTTCCATACGTCGCACACCACGTATGGCTGGAGACAACGGTAAAGATATTTATGATTTCAAGTCTATGTTATTGAGTTTTATTACCTTTGGGGCGTTGTTTTCAGGTACGACTGTTGAAGAGGTTCAGAGCATTGGATTGTGCTCGGTCTCGCTTATCTACGAGACCCGAGTCACCGGATCACCAGTCGCGTCCAAAGTCTTAGGTTGTGTCCTAGTATTTCTTTTAAAATAAAGTATGTTTGTAATTGTTATAATTTATTATTCTTCCGAAAAGAAATTGTAATGATTTAAGTAACTTTCGCATTTTCGAAACTCTGAGTTATGTTTAAGGCTTTCACAGCGTATTTTGTTAACGCGTCAATATCCATGGATCTTCATTAATTAAAGCATGGCTAATATTTGTAAAACAGGAGTCGTCCATTGTATCATTCGGTTTGCGAAACTTTTCTACGTCCAAATTCTAGTATTCAGGGCTTAATTGCAAGTAATCCCCTAATTAGAGTTAGGGTGTTACATTATGATATCAGAGCAGTTCGATTCTATCGGACTGTGAGTTGTGTGTCTAGAGGTGATCCGGTTTAGGAAAGTGTTGGTTGTGACTGCGAATCTGAATTCTCTAAGATCTTTCGGCGAATTATTGAGGTAGGCCACCTCAAGGATTCGTCTGGAGAATGAGGAGAAAGAAGATGAGCAGAAAATAGTTTGGTGTTTTCTTGTTTTTACAGGATTTCTAAAGGTAGGTATATACTTACACATGATAGTATATACATTCTTGGAATTCCTTGGATGAAGAACTATCTTAATTGTGTGATTTATGTTGAATTATGTACATGTTGAGATCTTTGTTGTTATTCTGATTGGCTTATGCTGGATAATTGTCTATTGGATGCGTATAGGAAATTCTGGCTTGTTTGTCTTGTTTGCTTGGTTTGTTTTGATCTTGCTTGTAAATGATGTTCGGTTATCCGATGACCACTCATGATTCAAATATCGGATTTTTTTTTTTTACATGATATATATGTGTAAGTTTTGGAAAAACAAAGTTTGAAAATTTGAAAGATATAATTTAGTAACGTGAACGAATTTTATTCACTTTGATTTTTCATTTGGTCGATTTCAATTCCTTTAAGGAACTAATCCTAGATTTGCTTGTGAACTGGAAAATTTAGAAGCATCTGCTTAATGTTTGATACAATACTTAATTTTTATGGTGTGTGACTTCTTGAGGTTAAGCTTAAGTGTAAGTGAGTTCCCTTCTTCTTTTGTTTTAGATCCATGAGGCACCATAAGACCCATGCTTAGGATTTGATTTTGTCATTCATAGGCTGTCTTGTTTGTGTGGTTGGTGATGATATATGTGTTTGGTCCATATGATGCTAAATTGCCTTTTTAAGATGAGTATGTGATGATTGTGTTGATTTTACCTCAAACTCGTATAGACCTTTCTGTGGTATTTTGAGTGTAATTACTTGTGTATATGTTGGATTGAAATAATTCTTAAGCCTATGGAAACTAGACAGAAAATGCTATTAAATAGGCTCTGGAAGATCCAAATTTCATTAAGTTTTCATGGAGAAAACTGAACCACAACTTAAGGGACAGAAGCTGTCCCATTTTCTCCTAACAGTAACTTCAAGGGCAAAACTGTACCAATTGGGGAAATGTAAAATTAAATAAAAATCATTTTCAGTAACTAGATGCTTTAAGCTTTCCAATGACTGGTCATTCACTTGATTCCGATGTCGTTTGATACCCCAACGAAACTCTTAAAGAAAATGTGTTGATGCTGGAAAATAATCTTTATGGTAAATCGTTTAAATTTATTGAACGTACTTGGTTTATGTGTTCATATAGCTATTTTCTTGTATGAGCTTGTGGTTATGGTTGATTACTAATGCTTACGGACTATGACTGAATTATTATGAATATTTTCATTTATGTCCTGGGTATCCTAAGCTCTAAGAAAAGATTGTTTATCCGTCTGTTTTTAATAACGTCCCCTTACTTTCAATCTAGTGTAATACTGCTTTGTGGTGATTCGAATATGTCATAAGTTACACTTGATCATGTAATTGGCTTAAAGGTGATTTATTGAGAAGCATGAAAACGAATTTGGAAGGATATGTTGTTGCTTGTGGATTATATACAAGTTTTCCCCACTCTTTTACGTTTGAATCTTGATTTTATTGTGTCTTGATTTATCGGTATGGTTGAGTAGAGTCTTGGAAATCTGACACATGTTTTGGCTTACATGCAACTATAACTTGTGCTAAGTGCTAGATACATCATCTAAACTTGCTTAATCATTGATAGTGAGTTCTTCTCTTCTTAGAGTATTGGGCACCAATAAGTCTCACATTAGCTTATTTTCCTTCTTATTTCATGATGCATGAAACCTTGTTTCAGATTTGAGGTTTTAGGAAAATATTAAAATGAGTATAAGATGCATGAGCCAATACACAACCTTACTCTGCATGTGTTTGATTTGATTGTAGATGTTCATAAACTTAACTTTTCTGAGTTCCTTTGTTGGTTGTTTGTGATTTTTGATGAATGACTTGATAAATAAATTTTGTGTAATTTGGTACTTTTCTTGAAAAACCAGTTTCTGTTTGATTTTACTGAGAATTATTGGGTTAAGATTTTGACATGGGACCACTTGGAGATGATTTATATCTATATTAGGACTCTTCCTATTAAATTTGGTAATTTTTGGATGAGTTTTGATATTTTTATGATACCATGTATTCAAAAAAGTAAGGATTCTTAGCAGGGCGGTTTTAATCAATTTAGGATGGACATTCATAATCGCTTAGATTTCCAACGTTTGTTAATAAATCAGGTTTGTGGGTCTAACCAATACAAATGGATCTTAAATCGATTGGTAACCTCAAAGCCTCCTAAAGAATCTATAGTACTTCTGATTCGAAATGCTTTAGTGTTTTCTAAATCAAAAAGGGGTAGTGACGAGCTAGACTTCCTAATACCTAAGTTGTAATTAGGGAACCTGGAATGGTATTCAAGCCCTAAGCTTTCTAGGCATAGTGACTTTGGTGGAATAACTAGCCTGATGAAGAGTGTTAGACCATAGTCTTTGGACTACTAGAGTCATAGTATAGCTAAATCGGCGGGAATTCAAGAAAATTAATGTCTACGCTAGATTCAACGGCCGGTGTATGAAGTGGCATTGTTTGACCAATTACAAACTTTGTCTTGACTTAATAAGCATCTTATTGGGATTAGGACTTAGTTTGTAACTGGTTAGCTAAATCACAAGTTCTTCGGATAGTTGACCTAGGGTAGCTATTAATTATTTTTTTGAAATTCCGATGATTTAGAACGACCAAGGGAAGGAACTTACTCATTCGCAGCGGAGTAAAATTAGAGTTCGCAGCGGAAGCACATGGAGCAGAACCTGTATAAGGATACGGTTAGAAGGTAAGACGAATTTTGGGGACAAAATTCCTAAAAGGTGGGGAGTAATGTAACATCCCAAAATCCCTAAGCCTAATTATTAGGAATCCTAAGTGAGAAAGGGGTTTAATCCCCGATGATTAAAAATAGTTCATAGCCTTAATTTAGTAATTTAAAACCAATTTGGAACCAAAGGGGTAAAATAGTAATTGTACCCAATGATTTAGGAATTATGGGACTATTTAATTAGGAGTAGTTTTAATTAACTAAAATTACTCAAGTTGTTGTTAGAAACCAAAGGTTGAATTAAGAGGTTTATTAAGGGCTTGTTTGCAAGATTTTTAATTTAATCTAAGCCTAGACCCACCATGCACCACACTTACCTCTCAACCACCCTAATACTCACTCATTCTCTTTTTCTCTCCCTCCATTGTGATCCCCTGTTCCCAAATCAGAAAAAAAAAAGAGAAAAAGAAGAAGAAAGGGAAAAAAGAAGAAGGGAGAGGAAAGGAGATGATGTGCGACGGTAAAGGGAGGAGGCCGCACGCCTTAGGCTCGCAGCGGCGCACCACCGTGCCGGTTGAGAAGCAGAACTGTGGCCGAGAGAGAGAGAGATGGACATCGACTGAGAGAGATAGAGTGAGAGACCGAGAAAGAGGAGGAAGAAGGAGGGATTCGCGATCGGAGGAGAGGAAAGGGGCGGTGGTCGCACGCCCTGGACTTGCGATGGCACGTCACCGCACCAGAGAAGCAGCAGAAGGGCGGCCGAGAGAGAGAGAAGACCGAGATATAGAAGGAGGGGCGGCACTGAGAGAGAGAAAGGAATCAAACGAGAGAGAAAATCAGTGAGAGAGTGAGCTCGAAAATGGAAGGAACAGCAAGATTGAAGAAGAAGAAGAAGAAGAAGAAGAAGAAAATGGAGATGAAGATCCTGATGGAGCTTCAATGGAGGATGCCTAGGATTTGGGGGTTTTTCATCCTAAAGCCTTTAAGGAGCAATAGGTAACATAGACATCCCCCAAAACCTCCTTTAGGGTGTGCTAGGATTTGTCATTTAAATTCTTTAGCTTTATAATTAGTTTCTGAAATAATCTGAAATGGTCTTGTATGGGGTCTGACTGAAATAGGGTTGGCCACTGCCCCCAACCCCCCTAAACCAATATGTGTTGTTTGTGACCATTGCGAGTTCCACTGAGCTCCAATCGGAATTATGCAAATTGTTGTTATGTGTGAAAATATGCGTGATTCAGATTTGAAGTGGCTCAGCATGTGAGCTAGCCCTTTTGCATGAGTTTGGGCTCTAAGTTACTTGAATGTGAAATTGTATCCATTATGATGTATGTATGTGTTCACTTGGTGTGGTTGTGGTTCATGTATGCTAAGTTCCATGTTTGTCTTGGCTTTGGATATGTCTTGAATTCCTAGTGGTGTATGCATATAATTGCGTTGAAACCCTTGTTGAAATTATCTTGGTTTGAATTGGAATGTGAAAAGTGATTGAGCTGAGTCACATGCTTGAATGCTATTTGTTGATTCTAACCATATGAATGGTGTTATTGGTAATGAGTTATTGATGTGTTGTTGTTGAACTTAGAAGTGTTGAACTATAACCTTGTGACTAAGCATGTTAAGAATTCTATTGTTTTGATTCCTAATGTGCCTTTGATTCTTAGTATGTATATGTGTGAATTTGCCTGGATCTAATCCATTGTGATTAGGATTGGATTGGAATATGAAAAATTATATTGTTGAATTTGTTGGATATCATTTGGGCGTTCACTACAGTGAACATGCCATATTGTTGAATTTGTTGGATATCATTTGGGCGTTCACTACGGTGAACATGCCATATTGTAGAAATTGTTGGATATCACTCGGGCGTTCACTACGGTGAGCATGCCATATTGTTGCATTTGTTTGAATGTGTAGTAACCATTGAGCATCGACACTCAGAGCATTTGATTGGTCTTAAAGACTTCAAAAGACGAGTTGTCATGTCACTCGTAACGTTTGATTGGTCGTACAGACTTCAAAAGGCGAGTTGACACTGCATTGCCTAAGTAGAGGCACGCCAAAGTAGTGGCCAGCCAAAGTAGTGGCAAGCCTAAGCAGAGGCTATTTTGTTCGGACGTTGGGAAAGTAGTCCCCGTCATACTGCTGACCTATTAAGGCTGCAGGTGTATACATAACTTGCCATACTGCATTGACATGCATAGCTAACCACATTTATGATCTGTGATGAATTTGATATTGTGATTGTTGTTTCTTAATGATTGAAACTTGTGTGTTTGGAATTATTTGTGTGTGGAATGTTTGCAATTCGCTCTGCAACCCCATCGTAAGTGATTAGCTACCACCTGTGCCGTTGGGGGCCCCTTGGTTTTATCCTTTTAAATAGGATTTTACTCATTTCGTGCTTGAGCTGGACCAAGTGGGGAACATTCATGTGATTGTTGTGACATATGTCTGCATATGTAATTGATGCTTGAATTATCATGTTTGAGGAATTGCTAAGATAGTATAAATAACTATACTTATGTTATGGGGAGGATTTTCCATACGTCACACACCACGTATGGCTAGAGACAACGGTAAAGATATTTATGATTTCAAGTCTATGTTATTGAGTTTTATAAACTCACCTTTGGGGCGTTGTTTTCAGGTACGACTGTTGAAGAGGTTCAGAGCACTGGATTGTGCTCGGTCTCTGTAACACCCTGTTTCTGGAGTGCTACTAAGTGAACATTCTGACAAAAGTTGACATGTTTCCGAAAGGTGGAATACTCTACTCGTAGGGTTTTCGAGAAATGTGGTCCTATATTTTTATCTTTTTTTTAAATTCTTTAAGGAAGCAGTCAGAGCATCACATCGACTTTTAGAAACATGGCGGAAAATAATTTAAGACATTACATGACCACATTCAAATGTTCCATCAATTCACGTCTAACAATACATATCTTGAAACAGGACAGACATTTATTACAATACTGAACAACGACAATTATTCTATAGCTGGCTCAAGACAATACGTTCCTTACTAGACTGCTAGTAGACTCTTCAACATAGTACAAGTCAAGCTAGATGACCATCTACAGCTGCTCCTCCTTGCAGTTCCAATCCTCTGCTTGCTCCGCCATCTGGGTTACAATCATTAATTGACAGAACCACTGGCAAGGGTCAACTTCTTAAAAATAAAGAGCAGATACGCCTATTCGACAACAAAGTATGTAATAACACAACATATTACAGGAAATAACAAATCGTGATAATAGGCAAACAACAGTATGCACAGTTCTCAAGATGCAACTCAAGACTCTCTCATGACTCATCTCACGACTCATTTTCTCTCGACTCGACAATTTTTCCGAAAAGCAGACGCAGATCCATCAACTGACATACCAGCCGTAGCCTTGGGATCTTTTGCTTCTCCCTAGGTAAGCAGCCCCGGTTCCTACGCTGCGACGCCTAGCTAATCCACCATGAACAAAGGGGACCTAGCACCCTCAGTTGTCCGGCTCACAGCTCAAAAACGTCTCGACGACTCGATAATGCTCTCAGACTCGATGAACAATTCGCCGCATACGATATTCAAAGAGTTATACGCAAGATTATTCGACCGCATATCAAATAATAAGAGCATGCTTAATATGAAGAAACGCAATTCAACAACTTAAGCAATAGGAGCAGTTTGCACGGAGAAATGCAATTCAACAATACAAGCAGCATAAGCAATTCACAGCATTATTCAACCGCATATTAAATAATTGCACAGCTCAACAACAACAGTCGACAATCAAATCATAGAATCCATCCCTCTGCAACTCGATGGAGTTCACAGAGAGGAACAAACAAGTGTGGGGGGTTGGGGATAGCTACCAACCACTTGCAGACAAACCCACTAAATAATCAGTATATCAAAAAAATAAAGCGAAGGGGTACAAGACCCTCACTTCGAACCCTGAGGTTCTCAGACTTCTTCGCATAAACACTTGAAATTAAATTCATATCTAAAAATTGCCTTTACACAAGGACATACAAAAATAAAGGCTTACAAATGTCTAGAAGTGCCCTTACCGAACTCCAAGCTGCACGTATTCCCGTATTCCACACCGTACAGTCTCGAATTTACTCAAAGCCTAACACAACAAACAAACTTAGCACAATTCTAAAAACCTAATTCTATAATCCCTAGTCTCTCCACCTTAACCCTTTCCTAACCAAGTATTCATTCAAGCATTTAAATACTAGCTACTAGAAAAGAAATAATGTTTTTGAACTAAAACACTTCTTAAAAAAAATAACACATAACACTTACTTTAGAAAATGCTAACTTATTTGAAAAGAGTGAAGTTTTGAAACCAAAATCTTTTCTGGAAACTTCAAAATAAACAATCATGCAATTAGCCACTTTCATAAATTTTAAAGCCTAAGCACATACTCATGCAAACATTTAGACAAGTTCATAAACAAAAAATTTCCCTTCCAATACCCCCTGGGCCTCTCGACCTCAATCCCTTTTCTTTCAAGAAAATTTGCCAAAAACCTCTTTTTCACAACAACAAACCATTTCCAATTCATTTTCAACTACGTTTCAAAGCAACAAACATCAAGTTTTAACCAAGGCATAGCTCATGCATTTTTCAAGATATGTTCTCAAACATATTCCAAACATGCGAATTTATTTACCACTTTTCAAAATCATGCTTTAAAGGATAGGCTTTCACAAAACTAATAACTCAAGTTCCAATTAAACATGCATATATGTCAAGACAAGTTTTGCAAGAAATCTCCCTTTCTTTTATCCAAGGGGCTCACGGCTAAGGGCCTAAATTAAATGGCCAATTTGCAAATTCTTCAACAATAAGGTAGTGCCATTTCACTTAACATTTTCCTTTCAAATAACAAGCCACATATCAACACCAAGTTCAACTAAGTTTCAAAACTTCATTTAAAAGAATATTGCAAAGGTAAGATTTTTCTCACAGGTTAACTACTGATACACAATTCCCTTTTAATGATAAATCATGTTCAAGACCAAATTACAAGACTCCATAGCTCATTTACCAAAACAATTTAAAAAGAATACAAGTTTCAAGAGACTTTTCAACTTCTTTTGCTTTACAAAACATTTTCAAATATACTACAAGGCAAACAATCATCAAGACAACACCAAACATGATTTAAGCACATTTAAGGACTTGTTCTAGACATTTTCCAAATCAATTTCATTTTAAAACATTACTTCAAAACTCAAATAACATCATGTAGTAATTAATACACCTAAGAGAATTTAACCAAACATCTTCCAAAACATTTTTCCAAAACTTCAAGAACCATGTTTCCACAAACCTTTCAAGTTTTTCCTTTGATTTCAAACCACAATCAAAACTAAGTTTCAACTAAGCTCCAATCAATTAAATCATGGTCAAAACAACATTAATTACTAGAAAACAACTAATCAAATTTTACATGCCATATTAGTCCTTCAAGAATCATTTTCTCACAATTAACATACACTATCTTTACTAATAACTCATGCATAATCAATCCAATAGCCATTAAACTACCTAACACATATCATTCAACAATTAGATACATGATTCAACTATTAAATCCTACATTTTCCCTTCTCCAAGAATAGGTCCAAGTCACAAAATAACCCATTTAACATGCTAGAGCCAAATCTATTACTCAAAACAACAATCAACAACTTCAAATAGCTCAATAACACAACTAATAGCATGATTAACCTTCAAGATCCCACTACCTCTCTTTTCCCCTTTGTTTTTCACTTAGGGTTTCAAGATTGGGGTTTTATGTGTTCATCTCTTTCATCAAGTCATGATCAAACAACACAACAACATTAAACAACATAAATCAAGACTAGGAGACAAAGAAAATACAACCTAGTGGGAGGAGGATGAGGGCGCTGTTTTTGACAGAAAATGGGGGAGGAAATTTCAGTTTTTCTCCTTGCTTGGTTGATTGGAAGATGATGAATCAAGTAGAAGTTGAGTTTAGGTGAAATAATGGTGGAGATTGGGGGTCAAAAATGCAAGAAAGTGGTGATGTTTGAAGGTTATGGAGCTTGAACCCATTTCTCACACTAAGAAAGAAAGAAGAAGAAGATGAAATAAAATAGAAGTGAGAATGAGGGGAGGAGGCGTGGCTGCAGGTCCAACAAAAGGAAGGATAAAAAAAAACTTACTAATTCCTTGCCTTTATTCTCACTTAAATGAACTAATATGAAATCAAATAAATAAGAATAAATAAAAGAAATGAGTGAAGGTGGGGGTGGGGTGTACGCTGCCAGCAGCCCCAAAAAGTTGTGATCAAATTTTTTTTTATTAAAAGCAAAAATACATGGTTAAGAATGAAGATAGAAATAAGTGAAAAATACTAATCACCCAAAAAGTGACACCTCCCATCTAAAAGCTAGATCCTAATCCCATCAACAAGTCTAACCCAATAAATCTCTCTTCTCTCATGATTACCCTCTAATCCTAGAGTCTAGGGCGTACTAAAAACACGGCGTCGAGTAATCGCGTTACCGATTAATTCCTCCGCGGATTAATTCGCGAAAATTAATTTGTCGAGAAATTAATTCATCGCGTGATAAAATATTATCATAAATAATAAAAACAATCTAAAACACTCAAAAATATTCACAACAAGTTACGATTCGATTTTCATCGAAATCAGAGTTCATTTAAAATTTTATTCGCGGTAAAGACTACCCGGTGGTTCAAAACGCGACGAAACTTCGTTAGAGTTTTTTGACGATTTTCGAACCATGAATTAATATTAAATATTAATTCCTAAATTTAATTTCATCTTGATTTAATTCAATCAATTTTCAAGTCAACAAAAATACGCGTTACCGCGTCATAGAGAAAACTTATATAGAATTTATTTGAAGAATTCACATTAAAGCAGCATACGTCTATGCTGTCTAATAATTTGAATTGACCTCATGAATAATGTTTATTTATAATAAATAAATTATTCCAAATAGCTCAAAATAATTTCCCGTACTCTCAGTAAATCATCGAGGTGATCAATCTCTCTGACTTATTTATCGAGTATTCCGGATTTTATTGTTAAAATCACTTTTCTTACAAATTTGGGATGTTACAGTCTCGCTTATCTACGAGACCCGAGTCACCAGATCACCAGTCGCGTCCTAAATCTTAGGTTGTGTCCTAGTATTTCTTTTAAAATAAAGTATATTTGTAATTGTTATAATTTATTATTCTTCTGAAAAGAAATTGTAATGATTTAAGTAACTTTCGCATTTTCGAAACTCTGAGTTATGTTTAAGGCTTTCACATCGTATTTTGTTAACGCGTCAATATCCATGGATCTTCATTAATTAAAACATGGCTAATATTTGTAAAATAGGAGTCGTCCATTGTATCATTCGGTTTGCGGAACTTTTCTACGTCCAAATTCTAGTATTCAGGGCTTAATTGCAAGTAATCCCCTAATTAGTGTTAGGGTGTTACACCACTGCTCATGATAGCCCTGTTGAGGAAGGTTCAATAAATCAGATGCTGACTCAATTATTGGAACACCAGCAAGCTTACTGGAAGTTTGCTCAAGAGCAGTTCATATGGCAGAAAAGGCTTTTTTAGCCTTAATATTCAGAAAAAGCTCCTCATACCACCCCTGGATTTCCAGAGTAGATCCTACGTACTCAAGGGGCTGCTAAAGAGCGTGATGATGAAGTGGGCCTAGCAGAGTTGTGAAAAAGAAAAAGAAGGTTGCCACAAAAAGCAAGGAGCCAGTGGTTAATCCTAAGGTAGTTCCTCAAGAAGAGGATGTGAACCAACCTGAAGGGCCAATGCTTACCACTGAGGGAGTTGATGCTGAGAATGTAGATGCTCCTTGCCCTAATCAGGAGATGAATGCAGAGAAGGAAGGGGAGGATATGATTATAAAAAAAGGGAAAGAGCAAGATTAGAGAAGGAAGCTGAAGGGACTGAAGAGGAGAATGAAAAGGAGTTCTTTAAGGCCAATGATGAGACACCAGCCACCACACCACCCAGAGAGGAGAGGACATCTAAGCATGAGGCTATTGAGCTTGAGACAGCAGTTACTGCTGCTACAGCAGGTGCTGGCCTAGCACAAGCACCTGAGAAAGAACAAGGGGTTGCATCAGGCAGCCTAAAGAAGTCAGTGCCTGCTGCACCTGAGCAGGCACCACCCAAAAGGACCAAACTACTTGTTAGGAGACCCAAACTAAAAGAGGGGCCACTACAGCAAGGGAATACTGATCCAGACACTGGTGCTGAAGATGATTGGGTCGCACCACCCCCTCCTGTTGAGACTGTTCCTAAAAATATGTCCTCCCCTGCTGAAGCAAGTAAGAAAAAGGGAAAAATAGGACTGCTGAAGAAGAAGTAATCACCATAATTGGTGAGGAGGAGGAAGAGGAGCCTCTTGCCAACTTAATGAAGAAGAAATCAGGACCAAGTGGCCAGCTGAGAAGGAAGAGTGCTCTGCTTCAAGCAGGGATTTTCTCATCCTAATCTTTTATTGTTGTCAGTAGTAAATAATTAGTATGGGTGTGATTGTTTGTGTTTGTTGAATTCTGTTTTAGCTTGTTCGTAGGATGCATAATTAGTTTGTTTGTGTCAACTCTTTCTTTAGCATAGATTATTTGCACCGGGGACACTGCAAGGAACTATGTTGGGGGGAAGGACAGTTTACGAGTTTTAGTGTTACATTTGTAGCAGTGTTTTTCTTTTCTTCTTTGCTGTTTATAAAAAAAGAATTGGTTGACACAATGGATGAACTTAATGAGGACTCTGTGCATGGTGTTTCTAAAACTTTGTACTGATTGGTAATTGATTGGAACACTGACTTTTGACACTAACCCTTAGCTTGAGAGGAAAGAATAGGTAGCTTATGAAGTAGTTGATGTTGAACCCCTAGAGTGAACTGAACTTTGTTGCCAAATTTGATAGGGGGTAGGCAAAAAGATAAGTTTGGGGGTAAGCTCATTGTAAATATTCTTAGAATAGGTCAATGGACACATCAGTAATTAGAAAAAGCCAAAAATATATATATAAAAAAAAGAAGAGAGAATAAGTCTCTTTGTTGAGTAGTCGGGTAACTCCATTACAAATATTGTTATTCGTGTCAAAAGACAAAAAGGCAAAAGATAGAAAAAGGCAAAAAGCAAAAATTGAATAAGTGTCCAATGAACCTTAGTTATTCAGTTTGTGTATACAATTCTGCTTGTTATGTACTCTGAAAACCCTAGTAAGTAACGGAGACGCAAGAGCTTGATCGAAAATGGTGCAGCGTCTCACCTATCGCAGGCGTCACAGCTATGCTACTAAGTCCAACCAGCACAGGGTTGTCAAGACCCCTGGTGGGAAGCTCGTTTATCAGACCACTAAGAAGAGAGCTAGCGGACCAAAGTGCCCCGTCACTGGCAAGAGAATTCAAGGGATTCCACACTTGAGGCCCACAGAGTATAAGAGATCAAGGTTGCCTAGAAACCGTAGGACTGTGAACCGTGCATATGGTGGAGTTTTGTCTGGAGGTGCTGTTAGGGAAAGGATCATTCGGGCTTTCTTGGTTGAAGAGCAAAAGATTGTGAAAAAGGTCTTGAAAATTTAGAAGGCGAAAGAAAAGCAGGCATCAAAGGCTTGAATTTGGACAACAGAATGAGATGTAGATCTTTTTGGAGGACTCTTAGGTTTGGGTGATTATAGTAAATCACAAATTTTATTAGAGTTCTTCCCATGTTGATTGTTCTTAATTGGCTTGTTTGAACTCATTCTAGAGCAATTGTTAACTTTGTCGACAATTCCATTGTGATACAGTTTTGCTTGTTATGTAGCTCCTAGTGCCCAAAAATTGTAAGCATGTTCCCCTTTGTTAGATTAGGTGATGCAGATTAGGGACACTTTAGGGGGGAAACTGAGATGAACTTGATAGGTCTATACTAACATTTTAATTGAGCATACGCAGTGCACACACACACTTGAAGTCAGTGGAACAATTCAAGGAAGCATGAGGCACAAAGGGATTGCTTAACAAAGTGTTAGTCTGAATGTAAAGCCATATGAAAGCTAGCCAATAAAATTGAATGTATTTCTTTCAGTTACTGCTGCAACTGAAACACTGTTCTATTTTGTGTTTTTGCTTATGTGTCATTACTTGACGACAAGCAATGGTTTAAGTTTGGGGGTAAGATAACTCTTAGAAATAAGAGTTATTTACACTTTTGTAACATTAAATCATGCTGGTCTAAGAGTAATTTAGAGTCTTTAATTGGTAGAAATATGCAAATAAGATGTGTTCCTCTGGTTCAAGTTGTTTTGAGGCACTTATGTGCCTTTGTGAGCATTTTAATGTGTTTTGATGCTGTACATAATTTTAATGAAAAAGGTCCAGTGCCAAGTCTAGTGTCATGGTATCAGACCCTGATATTGGCAGCTCCTGGATAAAGTGCAGCAGCGTATTTAAAGACTCACAATGAGCAGGCAGTCTGGGTCGTGTCCTTTAGTGTAAGGCAGCAGCGCCCTCAGCTGGTCCCCACTGCAAATGAAAGCACTTTCTCTCTCTCAGCAAAAAGACAAAAAATTTATTTTTGGGCCAAAAAGGAATGTATTTCCTTGAGTACAACATTTGTCAGTCCATTTGGAGAGAGGGTATAAAAGCTAAATGACCTAATCAAGGGAGGCAGGCTGGTACTATGGGAATCGCTAGGGCAGAATCTGTCCCCCGGCTAGGAACATCCGCAACTCACCTTCTTCTTCCTCAAGTCACCATTAACAAATGCTTAAAGCCATTTTCATGGAGAGAAAGTACTCAAGCAGCATCTGGTCTCAGTAGTTCCAGCAAGACATTGTTGGAATAGGAGGATCTCTCATCTTGACAAAGCTGGGAGCCACTTCTATTTACTGTTTTATTGGTTTCTGTGAAAGTTCTAACTCTTAGCTTAAATGCTATGGATTCGGTTTATAGCACTGGTTTCTGTTGTTTTGTTTTAAGGTTCATTATGAGCTAATTTTCTTAAGCTAGAATGAAGTGAAATTGTATAGGAACCTTGTTGGTTTATGTCTATCAATTTTTATCTGAGCACTTTTTGCTCATGCGCATTTATTTCCTGATTATTTGATTTAAGCTTGATCACCTTAGGTTGAATACTTGTATGTTAAGTGTTAAAAGGGTTTAACATGTTGAATTCATGGGTTAATATGAAAGGTATTAATTATAGGACACTTTGATTAATTTTGATTGAACTAGACATAGGAAATCTATTTCACAGAGTGTTCTGGGCCACACTTATCAATTAAGGGTGAACATAATGGGGGCTTAGACATAAGATACCCTTTACTTAACCCTGGTAAAGGTGACTGAAAGGCACACACATTAGTGCCCTGTGCTCAGGTGCCATGGCACTGACTGATAGCACTGAATCAACTTCGTGATAATATGATGGATCTGAAATTCTAGCTGCTTTACCTCAAATTTTCACTTAATCACTTGTTTGTTTCTGTTTTATTTACTCATTACTTGCACAAAAACTTGATGTTTAATTTTTGTTTTTATTATTTACTCACTAACTTACTTGCTATTACAAAAACTTGTGAAAGAACTTAATTAATTCTCGTGGGAACAATCTCACTCACTTACATCCCGCACATTTTGCTCCCTTGGTACGTGTATGAGCTCTATTTCATTCCCAGGAAATAAAATAGGTAAAGAAATATTTAGGAAAGTCCTAATATGATGAAAATAGACTAAAAAGGATTTAAAAGGACAAAAATGCCCTAAGGAAGTAGAGAAAGTTCTAGAAAACCCTAGAAATAAAAAATCTAGATATTTTTTGTTAACCTCCATCACGATGCGAGGGGCCCAAGAGAGAAGGGCATCACGACGCGAGACACTATCTGCCAGCATCACCATTGGAACACTGACACATGTAAAGAAAAAGGGAGGGTCGCAACGCGACGGAGTTTCTGAGAGGACCAGTAGCGGCGCGATGGACTAATTTTTGCCTATAAATAGTACCCTTCCCCTCCCCTCAAACCACTTTTCTCCCAAGCTTCATTTGAAGGAATGCGGGGAGTAGCTTCAGAGGCTAGGCAGGAACGCAGGCGACAGTAGTCTTCTAGTCAGGTATGGGGATATCTAAACCCTATACACTAGGGATAGTAGGAATAGGATAGGTATAGAATAGGAAAGTAGGGAGCCCTACTAGGGGTTAATTCCCAACACCCTAGGGGGGTGTTGAGACTACGACTGCTAAGGATTGTAGTCGTTAGTTTATCAACCATATGAATGACTTGTTGATGTGTGGAAAACCCTAGGATAGACGACTTATGATTACTTGATGATTGTATGTGTGGTTGCTGGTGTGCTGATTGATAACATGTCAGTAGTATGTCGCCTGAGCGATATTAGGGTTAATCCATATGTTGATCAAGGATGGTTGTTAATTGATGCTGTGTTGTGTATTCGGGCAATTATAGTTATGCTGATCTTTTATTAAATGATTGAATATTATTGTATGTGGAGTATGATGATTGGATGAGTTATTTATAATGAGCTGATAAGTGATGAGATAAGCTGTTAGATTAAAGTAGGAAAAATCATATGCATAGCTGTGCTGTAATCCACCGTCGTGCACATAGGCTGTGTACGAGGTCAGGTACCAGAGTGCGGGTACAATGCAGTCAGTACAGGACACGCTGGTCCTTGAGGATAGTCTGGGTCCGACAAAAGTCCATAGGTGACCAATGGTTTGGCTGCCATTGTGTCGGGACGTCGGGTAGCTTGGTCATCCTGACGAGGTACTGTTGTATCACTATCCATGGTGCCGATCCCGAGTGTCGCCCCGACACCCATTCCTATCAGCCAAAATTGGGGTGCTTGGATGCACTCTTAGGGGTACGATGAGCAGGATATAGGGATGGACAGCTGACTAGCTGAGCTGTTATCTAAAAAGGCTAGTGTGTGGCCGCTTCTGCCGTACTAAGCTTTGTGGCCACGTAGGCATATAGTTCTAGGTTGCATAAATAGGGGTAGCTAGGTGATGATCCCAACCAGGATGCATGTGCCCATTTCTTCGCATATTCTATTCTCCTGCTATCCCATTGGATTGATGTATAGTGTGTGTCATAACCCAATTTTTTTCCGACCCCTTTTCTTTTAAGTTTCTGCTTATTATATATGTGTGTGTGTGTGTGTATATATATATATATATATTAGTATAATAAAAATATAATAAAAAATGAAATAAAAAATATATTTTTGGTCCCATAATAAAAAAGAAGGAGGCTAAAAAATGAAGAAGGAGAAAAAAGAAATAAAAGTGAAGGAAAAAGAAAAGAAAGGAAAAGAAAAGAAAAGATTTGTTTTTTGAAGAAAGGGGGTGCAAATTGTAAATGTCGTTGGTGCATATAGCAGCCCAGCCCTTGCAGCTCACTTCCTGCATTTACTTCGCGCACCCCCTTTTCCTCAGCACGCACCCCATGCCCCCAGCGCCCCTGCCTGCGCCTTTGCTTATCGCACCCCTTAAATTTTCGTGCGCCCTAGCCTTTCCTTTGTTCTGCATGGCCCAGTATTGCAGATCCATGCCCAATCCACTCCAGCTTGTTTTAACCCTAAAAAACCTAGTTTTCCCCTCTCCCTCATTTCCTTCTCTCCACGACGCCCTACTCCAGTTCTCTCTCCCTCTCTCTTTCTCTTCCCTATCCTTTCTCTTGTTCCTTCACTCCCACCAAAACCTAACCCTAATCCCCTTCTTCTCACAGTCGTGGCGCAGCACCCCGCTCCTCCTTCCTCTTTCATTTTCTTTCATTTTTTTCTCAATCAACCGTATCCTTCATTTTCTTTCACCTTCAATCACGTAAAACCGATTCATTCCAGAAGAAAAATCGAATCTTGCAGATCCGGTATTGACAACTAAAATGGAAGGATTTGTTTTCTATTTTACCATACCTTTAAATTTCCATTTCTTTTATGATTTAATGATGGAAAGCCAAAGTGCTAAATGCAATAGGGGAGGCCAATTCGGACCAAAGAGAAAAAGGAGCGGACCCAGACTAAAAAGAAAGAAAGCACCAAAATACACTGAGTAGATTTTTAGGGTTTTTCTACTTTCTTTTGTAATTTTATTTTTATTTTTATTTTTATTTTTGGGTGGCCGATTTTTTTGGGGATTCCTGACCCGGTGCCACCTTCTTCTCCATCCCTGTATTCGTTTCCATTTCTGTGTATTTTCGTTGATTGGTTGATACTTGGAATTTTGGTTCTCTTTTCCTCATCTTCATCTTTTGCTATTGTTTTTATTTTATTTTATTTTTATTTTGATCTCTTTGATGCTGTGTTGGACTCGGCCAGAATAGGGGGAGGACCTTGGTCCCCTTTTGGCCTCCATTAAGCCAACCACCGTGAACCCTAATCTCAGGGTGAGGATCAGACCCATAGTTGGCTCATTTATTTTTATGACTTAGAATTATATTATAAAAAAATTAATGAGTTTTGTGTTACTTGTAACACCCTCACTTTTGTGCTAGGATCTTATAATTCATTGTGTGCTTGATTATGCATTTCATGTATGTGGATGTGTTTAAATGTGCTATTGATTAGTTAGAAGTCCAATAAGATTGGCACGGTGCGCGTATAGGCGAGTCAGGACACAAAACGGGCCGAAGACACGGTCCCAGGAGGCGCAGAGCGCCTAGACTAGAACTCGGGGCGCACAGGCCTCACAGAGAGCAGGCGCAGGGCGCCCACAGCTGATAAGTGGCTGTACGTTTTTTCGCGTTTTAACTCGTTTTGGGCCGGTTATGTGACCTCGTGTGACCCATTCTCGATCTGAAGAAGCAAGCCACGACCCCTAGACTTAACCTAGCCACTAAGCCTCAGTTCTAAAACCCTAAACATGATTAGGAGCTGCTCATAAGATCAATCAAAATAGAGGAAGTTCTTCTTTTTTTCCCTTTTTCCAATTTTATGCTGTCAAAGGCTTTGAACTCAAAACTACACTAGGGAACTCGACTAGGGAGCATTGTTACTGTGATTCTTACAGCCTCATTGAGAAGAATAGAAAGTGGTAAGCCTTCTAATGATAGCTTTGTTTTAAGATCAACGTTAGGATTCTAAACTATGATTTTTCCATTCCCAAACCTTTGCTCTTGTGTTTTTGGTGAAGAAAGCTTCACTAGGAAAGGAAAAGCTTGGTGTTACCTCATCCCATTCTAGGAGTACGAAATTCTCTTAAGGTAAGGGGTAGTTGTTCTCTTCTAGTGAGTGTATGGAACATGGGTGAGCAATAGGGGTGTCCCAAGACCCCTACGCCTCGCGCGGTGACGAAAAACGAGCACTATCGCCACTGTGATAGGAAGATACTTGAACCCTTCAATTATTATTCTTGACTGGTGATATTTACTGTAACGTGATGTGATAATTTCGTTGGATTGATGAATTTGGTGTGGTGATTGAGTCTTGATTGTTTATATGATTGTTACTCTTGATTATCCTTTTGTTGTTCAGGGAGGTAAAAGTCTTTGGTTGTTGTCGATTTTAATTTGCTATGGTATGAACTCCTACAAGGCTTGATGATATGCTATATTATTAGTGTTGTGTGCCTTGGTACTGATATGGTCAGTATTTAAAAGTATTGAATTGCCTAAACCACTAGTGTCGTTGCAAGGAATTAGCAGTGATGATGATTTAAAAACAGAATGTTGGAGAGGTTAAAATGGAATCAAAGGTGAATCAAGTTAGGATTAATTATTTAGAATAATTGACATACGAGTAGACCATGTCTTGATAGAGGTTTTGATGTGTTAACAAGAGAATTAAGAGTCAACGATGGTGATAAGTTAAGTTGTGCAGAAATTGTTTGCTGCCAAATGATAGGGTAAGGAATTTAAATAGCTAAAGGGTAAGTTTTTAGACTCTATGAATGTGTAATGACTAAGTATGGATCAAAGAACTCTAGACCATGTTCAACTAAGTTCTGAGGGACGTAATGGTGAGGCGTTAGGTCCCCGAATGGGTAGGAACCCTCTGTTTGCAACTTGGATGATAGGGGCAGGGCGCCAGGTGCCCACAATGTCAGGCGCCAGGCGCCCAGTGACAGCCTGCGCGCTTGTCGTTTCATCGTGTTTCCTCGGGTTTTCGTGCTTAGGTTGGTATTGTAAAGCCTAGGTAGGATATGTAAAGTTCATTTATGATGCCTAAGGATTTATTGATGTGATAAATTTTGAGAGAACTAATCTTTCTAATTTAAAACTTCACTTGGATATTATGTGCTTAATCGAAGTGGCTAAGAGCATTGAATGTTTCTGTTATTGGTTGAAGGCACTGGCTGACTTATGAACTTGTGTCCTGTTGTTGTTGCTACTCTATCGAAGATATCACGATAGAGGTCGTTATTGTTAGACACCGCATTTGGTCATGTTCATGCATCCTGGTGTCGGCATTGTTGTTGTTGCTAGTAGGGCGCATCGTGCAAGGTATCCCGTGACGGGCGAGGTTTCCCGGTCCTACGGTTAAAAGGGCGAATCGGGCAAGGTATCCCGCGACGGGCGAGGTTTCCCGGTCCTACGGTTAATGGGGCGAATCGGGCAAGGTATCCCGTGACTGGCGTGGTATCCCGGTCCTGTTGTTATTGGGGCATTACGGACATGGTATTCCGAAACGGGCAAGGTATCTCGGCCTCGTTATAAATGGATCCACATGCATATAGTTATGGTCCTAGAAATACATCATTTTGCATGATAACATGTCTGGTTGTTTAGTTTTTGGTGGTGTACTTTAATGTTGTGGTTGATGTTGTGCCATGTGATATTTAATTGTTGTGGTAACATCTTCATGACGTGGTTGATGTTGTAGTACGGGTGGTTAGGTGTTTCCATTAGAATTGTTGTATATTGCGCATTGTTCATTAATTTCCTACACTGTATGCACTATTTGAGGTTATGATGACTAACCCCTTTTGTGGCTATGCATATCCCACCGGGTATGTGTAGATGATGAGACTGCAGGTGTTGAGGATGTGAATGCCGGCGAGTGATCACGATAGCTCGTTGGGATAGATAGAAGACTTGTTTTTATTTGGTTAAGTCATTGTATTTTTCTGATGTAATAATTAGGGGAAGAGCTCTGAATTATTGTGACATCGGGAACCTTGGTTTTACTTCCTTTTGGTGTTTCCCCTCCTTTACTAAGTTTGTTTTCCGCACGTGAGCGTGACGACTCTATTCCACGTTGAATGAAATTATGATTGGACCAAAAAAAAAATTACTCCGCGTTTTACTTTACACTTTTACGTTGTTATAATGACATGATGGGGTAGAGGGTGTCACATTACTCTTTTAAGAAAATAAATAATGATCATGGCAATAGTCATAAGGTTGCTAAATTATTTGGTTCTAGGCCCCTTTTCATGAACTAAATTTCTTGTCACATACTGTTTAGGCCAAAGCCCAGTTTTCCTCACCCAAATCTTCAAACCTGATCTGGACTTCTATTATTTTCTACTTTCTCAAATTTCTTTTATACATTTATGGAAATAAATCATTTAAATTCAAACAAACTCTTTCAAAGAATTAAAAGGTACCGTTTTTAAACGGATGTCATAGGGTTGTTAACACCTTCTCAACGCGTAACCAACACCCGGACCCAAATCTTGGTTCGAAGACCAATTTCAATAATTTTCTGCAAAAAGTTTTTCCAAATGTTTTCCTTAATAAACTTAGGTGTCGGCTCCATTGAAAATTTTGGGTGGTTGTCACAGCTGGCGACTCCGTTGGGGACTTTAGAGGTTAGGTCTTAGAATTGTTTGAATTAGTTTGTTTGTCTATTATTATATGATTTATTTCCCTTTTCTTTTTTATTCTCTTTGTTCTATTTGATTTTATTTTTGCTTTATTCTATTTGTTTTACATTCATTTTATTTACATGAATATATGAACCTTAGGATAGCCACCATGTATATATTTGTATTTGTTTAATTTATTTTGCAGCGGGTAGTATTTTATGTAAATGCTCCTTCACACACATTTCACTTATACATTTTGCACACTACGAGTGGGTACCCTATACCCCGGCCTGAACCTTAAGTTAGGAGAGGCTGTGTAGTGGGTGCTCTGCTGGACGCACGACTAGTAGGTTCCTATGAAAGCGTCACCTAGAGTTTAGATCCATTTGAGGAAAAAAACCATATACCTATTATTGGCGGTAACATTCGCAAATAGGACCCTTGGCTCTAGGGACCTTTTAGATTAGTACCTCAATCCACCCATCAAAAGGAACTTATGTGGACCATAGAACCCTTTTAAGAAACTATCGGCCCATATCACAAAAGGGGCATACCCTACTTATCCCATTTCCCATGTGACAAAAGTCGAAGGACCTAAGATCTTAGGAAATACTGACTCAATTAGTAAGGGGCACACTCGACCCACTTTTCCTTCCTGCATTTATTTTCCCTTCACTTTTCAAAAATTGTAAAAGATGATTAATGATATTTTGTCTAAAAACCATCATTTGTTATTCTTTTATGCAAAAAACAAAATACGGTTTTTTTTTAAAAAGGTATTTTCTCTTCTCATTCTCTTTCCTTTTACAAAAAAAATTAAGTTTTCAAAAAAAAGGACATTTTCTCATTCTCATTGTATTCATTTTATTTTTGTAAAAAAAAAATGAAAAATATTTCTCCTTTTTCCATCATATTCATTTTGCATGAAAAATACAAAAAATTCATTTATAGCATGCATAACCATGACATCCTCATAACATAACTCATGCTTTTTCCATATCAGAAAATCGTTATAACCAAGTTTCCCCTGCACCCTTCCCGGACTCGAGCCCAAGCTAGACACATGGACACGCTGGAACTTAATCAGCGAGCAATGAGAGGGGAGTTTGATCAAATGAAGGAACAGATGGGAAAATTGTTTGACCTATTGCTAGGCTTGGTCGCAAAATTGACCCGTGAAGGAAATCCCCTCATCGACAACAATGAACGTTAAGAGACTCCCATCGGTTCGTCAAGGTCACAACCCGTTGACACAAATGCCTAAGAAGATCCCCTAGATAAGAAGAGACTCCGAATTATAGAAGAGAGGCTGAAAGTAATTGAAGGGGCAAATCATATTGGATTCGAAGCTTCAGACGTATGCTTAGTCCCTGACGTGGTGATTCCTCCATAATTCAAAGTCCCTGAGTTTTCCAAGTATGAGGGTTTAATTTGTCCAAAAAGTCACCTTATCATGTACTGTCATAAGATGGCCTCTTGCTCTAATGACGATAAACTCCTAATTGACTTCTTCCAAGAGAGTCTTATCGGGACATCCCTACGCTGGTATATGCAGTTAGAACTGGGAAAAATCAGCTCATGGAAAGACTTGGCTAATGCTTTCCTCAAGCAATATAGCTACAATAGGGACATGGCTCCTGATTGTTCCCATTTGCAAACCATGGTGAAAAGGGGCAGTGAAAGCTTCAAAGAGTATGCACAAAGATGGAGAAGCGTTGCAGCCCAGGTGGAACCTCCGCTATATGAGAAAAAGATGGTTACCACATTCATTGACACACTTCAGCAACCTTTCTATGATATGATAATGGGAAATATCTCTTCAAGCTTTTCAGACCTAATCGTTGTCGAGAAAGGAGTGGAAGCAGGGATAACAAGCGAAAGGATTGGCAACCCCGACACTCAACACCCATTGCGCAGTTTGGGCTAATAGAGGGAAGAAGATACAAATGCTACCCATCTCGGCATACCATGCCGAGGCAGTGGGCTACTCAATTGAAAACTGTTGGGTTCTGAAATATAGAGTGCAAGATCTAATCAACGCCAAGTGGTTGGACTTCAAGAAAGATAGCTCTATTTTGATAATTTCCAGATGTTTTTATGCTTTAGGGTATCTTTTGTAAAGGGCCTTCTCTTTGTTACCATCTTTTCAATTCATCAATGGAAATGGAATTTGAATTTTTTAACTTACCTTCTTGGAAAATGGCAATCCGGGATCCCAAAAAAAAACTAGTTAAAAAAAAATAGTAGAGCAAATGCGCAACTTACCAAAAATTAATTTTTACGAAAATTTGAGCAATAAGGCTTTGAGATAAAGTTTGACCATTTTTCTCTATCCCAAATAAATAAGAAAAAGATATCCCTTGCTACACCTTTTGAGCCTAAAAAAATTTCTTTCAAATACTCTAAACAAGGATCACCCATACATTGGAGGCTAGCACAATATTCCAATCAATATTGTCTGTTTCAAAAAAAAAAACCAAGCAAGCAAGCAAGCAATTAGTAAATGCAACGTATCAAAGACGCTTGCAAGAATAAAAAAATGCAAAAACAAAACAAGATAATTGTGCTAGCAACTAATGAAGTGCATCTTTAGATTAAAGATCCTTGTTTTCACAAACCCTTAAACACTCTTTGAGCCTGAAATACCCTTTCTTTTGTGACCCTTCAACCCTTGGCCACGTTACAACCCCAATAAAGTCCATTCTGATCAAAGTCAAATTGCTCACATTTTCTCAAAACTTGATTTTTGAAAGAGAAAATCCATGTGAACTCCTCAATGTAGTTACTTTATCAAAAAAAGAGCAAAAGAAAAGAAAAAGAGCTCGCTAGGCTGAAAACCCAAAAGGGCGGTCTAGGAAAAAGTTAGAGCAACCCGCTAGGTTGAAAACTTGCAAAGAGCAGCCTAGGCAAAAGTTATGGTCAAATTCACAAACATGTCAACCTGGATTATACCTCATGAACCTAAGCATAAACCGAGAAGCTATGGGCAAAAGCTGGGCCCATCATCAGTAAGCTTCGCATTCAAGATTTCATTCCAGTGTCAAAGCCACACAAAGTGGTCTGTCTCTTAACATAGATCCCTCTTCACTTGATTGAGCAAGGGCCCAAAGGACATTGGAAAATCTGAAAATAAAAAATAGTCAATCTAATCCACTCAAGAGCATTCAAAGCATGAAAAAAAAAATTGAGGATCCACAAGATAATTTATCAAGTGGGAAATATGTAAATCTGGTGCACTGCAAAGTCAACCATTTGGACTAGCAAGCCGACAGAAAGTTATCAGCTCATGAGTCTAGGGGCAGCGTCCTCGAAAGGATTTAGGGAAAGCAAAAAAAAAAATTTCTTTCACAACAGAGCACTACTCCTACATGACATACCATTCATCGCATCTTGCATGACCATCAATACTTTTGGGTCCACCGCCCACCTCATAAAAAAAATCATCATTACTCCAAAAGTGTAACATCTCAATTTTTAAGAAAAGTGATTTTAGTGATAAAATCCTGAATACTCGAAAAATAAGTCATAGAGATTGATCACCTCAATGGTTTACTGAGAGTACGGAAAATTATTTTGAGTTATTTTGAATAATTTATTTATTATAAATAATTATTATTCATGATGTCAATTCGAATTAATTGACAGCGTAGACGTATGCTGCTTTTAAAGAGAATTCATCAATTATACTTATTATAAGTTTTCTGCGTTATGCAGTAACGCGTATTTTTGTTGACTAAGAAATTGATTGAATTAAATCAAGATGAAATTAAATTTAAGAATTAATATTTAATATTAATTCATGGTTCGAAAATCGTCGGAAAACTCTAACGAAGTTTCGCCGCATTTTTGAATCACCGGGTAAATTATCCGCGTTAAAATTAAAAACGAATTCCAATTTCGACGAAAATTGAATCATAACTTGTTGTGATTATTTTTGAGTGTTTTATATTGTTTTTAATATTTATGATAATATTTTATCGCTCGGTGAATTAATTTCTCGTTAAATTAATTTTCGCAAATTTATCGGCGAAAAAAATTAATCAGTAGCACGATTACTTGATGCCGTATTATTTTTAGTACCCTTAGAGGGTAATCATGAGAGATGAGAGATTAGATGAGTTAGACAAGTTGGTAAGATTAAAATCTTGCTTTTAGAGTATAGGTGTCACACTTTTAGTGACTAATTATTTGGTGCTTTTCCTAATTAATCATAGCCAAGTATTATACTTGTTTATTTAAATTTTATTCTCTCCTCCCTTAATGCCTCATCAGGCCGTAACCTTTCCCTTATTTCTCACCCTCACTTTCTTTTTTTTTTCTCACTTTGTCTTGTGTGAGGAACACCAAATGTGTTAGCTATTAATTAAATGTTTTAATCCCTCCCCTTTTCTTAAAACAGGGCCGTGACCTCCCTCACCTCATTTCACTCTCATTTTTTATTTCCCTTTTCCTTTCATCAGGTCGAGCACCCTCCTCCAAGTTTCCTTCATTTTGTTTTTCTTTCCAAGTGTGCTAGTATGAGTAGAAGAAAAGAAAGCAAGCTCACCTCCTCCTTTTCCTTTCCAGCCGTGATCCTTCCCCATCCAAAATACCCCCATCATCTTCATTTGTCTTTCTCAAATTGTGGGCTGAATCTTTAAATATTTGGGGAAGGTTTTGGAACAAAATTTTCTCATTTTTCCTCCTACTTCCAGGCCAAGGGGTAAACCCCCATTTACACCACTATTTCTTCCAATTTCCACTTTCATTTTTAGTGCTAGTTCTTGACTTTGTGAGTGAAGGTTTGGAACCAAAATCCTTCTTTCCCTTTTTGAGGCCAAAACCGTGGGATCCCTAATGAATGTGGGTGAGGTTCCTTTTGATTTCTTTGCTTATTTCTTGTTTGATAGTTCTATATGTTGATTGAATTTGATCATGGGAGAGATGAATACCATTTTCCCCAATTTTCTAAAATTCTAGGTCTTATGGTCTAAGGGAAAGGGGATTAAGTGATCTCTCATGTAATCACTTCAATTAACTTATGTTTCTTGCTTCTTAGATGCTAATATTACTAGTGTAGTTGTTAGTTTTGAATTGAAATTTGGACTGAGAAGGTTTTGTGAAAATCCTTGCATTCTTGAAAGAGGTTTGAGTTAGGATTGGTTTTGATTAAGTTTTTGCTTTATGAAATTAGTCATTGATTTGTGAAAGAATTGATAAATAGAATGATTTTGTTGATTGGTTTGGATATTTGCAAATTTTTTTGGAAAAAGGGGACATAGCCGTGAGCTCTTCAAGGACTTGAGAGACAAATTTTTGTGTTCCTTGCATTTAAATTTGTTGTATTTAGTATGTTTAAAAATTGTGTGAGCTTTGGAAAAGTCATAGGAAGGATTGGATTGAATTGACAATTGTTTGAAGTTTTAAGGCTATGAAACAATTAAGGTGAAATGAACTCTTTGAGATCCTAGACACCAAGTGGAGCCTTGATTTAGCATTTTGAGAAAAAGTATAAAAGTTAGTATTGTTGTGTTTTAAGTTTTGGAGAAATAAGCTTAGTAGTTGAAAACATTGTTTTCCAACTTAATGTATCCTTTCAAATAAACCTTATGTTTTAAAACTCTATCCTTCTAGTTGTTTATTTATTTACCTTTCAAGAGTATATAGTTCTTTAAAAATATGCATTTCAAATTGTGTATCTTGGTTAGCAAGAGAATTTTAGGTTTTTAAGAGCCTAGGAAATTAGAACTAGTTTATGCCTAGGTTGTGCTAAGTTTGCTTGTGATATTAGGAGTTGAGATCTGAGATAGTGCGGTGTAGAGATCGAGAAATACGTGAATACGCGCGGCTTGGAGTTCGGTAAGGGCGCTTCACATTTTAAGTGTTATTGTTTTGTGTACTTATGCGTAAGGGCTACTTCTAGACATATCTAGGGTTATGTTTATATGTTTATGTGTAAGGGCAACTTTAGATACGGTAGGAATTTAATTTCAAGTATTTATGCGAAGAAGTCTGAGAACCTCAGGGTTCGAAGTGAGGGTCTTGTACCCCTTCGTTTTACTGCTTTTTGATATATTGATTATTAGTGGGCTTGTCTGCAAGTGGTTGGCAGCTGTCCCCAACCCCCCACACTTGTTTGATTGCCTCTCTGCTAACTCCATTGAGTTGCAGAGGGATGAACTGAGTTGTTTGACTGTCGTTGTTTGCTTAGTTATGATTGTTGAGATGAATTGCTTATACTGCTGAACTGTTCGTACTGCTTTGAGCTTGGCGTGAATATTATTTGATATACGGTCTAATAATTATTCAATTGTTTCCTGAATTATCGTATGCGGCGATTTATTCATTGGAGTGCGAGAGTTTAGTCGAGTCGTCGAGTGTCGTGACATTTTTGAGCTTTGATCCGATTAACCTAGGGTGCTAGGATCCCCTAAACGGCTCCGGTTGGTTTTTCGGCAGATTAGCTAGACGTCGTAGCGTCAAGGAACCTGAGCTGCATGTCCTAGGGTGAGCGGAGTGCCCAAGGCTATGGCTGGTATTCAGTGGATGGATCAGCGTTACTTTCCAGAAATTGTCAAGTGTCGTGAGAATATGAGTCTTGAGTTGAGTCTGATATGAGAGCCAAGAGTTGCGTCTTGAGAGCTGTGCATATTGTTGTGTTGCCTTTAGTTTATGATTTGCTATATTCTGGTATTTACGTTGTGTTGTTATATGCTTGTTGTCAAATATGTTGTCGTATGTGCATCTGTCTCTTTATTTTAAGAAGTTGACCCTTGCCAGTGGTTCTTTCAATTAATGAATGTAACCCAGATGGCGGGTAAGCGGAGGACTCGGGACTGCGGAGAAGAGTAGCTGAGGATAGTCGTTTGGCTTCTTACTTGAACTGCTGGGGTAACTTACTAGAAGTTTAGTAAAGCATGTAGTATGTCGACTGATGCGTTCGAAATAGCATATAGTTTAGTGTTAGTTTTGCATTGCATCTTAGTCATTTTAGTCATTTTAATCCATGTTATTTATGCATTTGGCTTGATTTGAATAATTCACTTGGTTTTGGTTCAATTGTGCTTAAAGGCCTTTTTGTCCTAGGAAAAAGGAGAAAAATCACTTGGAATAAGTTGGGGTAATTTGTGCTACAAGTTGATAATGTAATGTTGTCCCAGCCTGACACCTGTTCGATGTTTTAATCATATCTGGAGTTCTAGGTGTCCAAATGAGATGAAACCGATGCCATTGAAAAGCTAAGATCCATAGCTTCAACTTTCATAAAGACACCTTGAGCTAATTCGGACTTTAAAGAGGTGAAAAATGCAAAACTACATGAAGCGTGTCAAGAAGCACGACCGTGTTACGATAGCACCTGAACAACACGAGAAATAGAATGAAGCACGGCCTGGCCGTGCCTCACGCCACGGTCGTGCTACGACAATACCCTGGATGCGGAATTTTACGTTTTTACATGTTTTGGACTTGTTTTTCACTCCTTTTCATCCTAGACTATAAATAGACACTTTAGAGACTTTTCTAGGGCTCGAACTTTGATTCTTGGAGGCACGGTGGAGGATTGGGATCAATCTCTTCGTCTCTTCTCTCTCGATTTCCTGGTTTGAATGTTTATTTATATGGATTCTATTCTATCCATCATGTTAGAGTAGTTTTCCTTGTTCTAGGATTTGGGGGTGAACCTTTGTTATCACAACCATAAGAATGGAACTTAGGATTAAAATCACGAGAGTAATTTTTAGTCCTTCGAGGATAAAACAAAATATCATATTTCTTAATGGGTTTAATTCGATTTCAATTATCACGAGAGTAGGAATTGTATCGCTTAAGCACGGTTTCTGTATCCTGGGAGGGAACTTTTACTAAATTAGGATAGCTTGCCTTCAATTGAATTCATCTGTTAATAAGAGAGTAGTCAATTAGCATTTCAGAGCATCATTGTGGTACCCCCAGTCCTAGAAGCTTTTCCTTATTATTAAAATCATCCATTACATTGTTCTTAATTTATTTTATTTCTATTACAGTAACAAATTCTATTTTTCGAATTAGTTTAACTAGCTTAAAAGCAGTCTCTGTGGGATCGATATTTTATTACTTGACGACAACTCCATGCACTTGCGGATTTGAGCCATCAAGTTTTTGGCGCCGCTGCCGGGGACTGCGTCTTATTGCTTTTTAAATTAATTCATGTTAATATAAAAAAAATATTCTATAATTGTTGCTGTGCTACTTACTTTTTCCTTTAGTGTTGTGCATACGAGATAAACAAACAGGTGAGCTGTTGTTTGACCCTGAAATAGAAAAGACTATAAAGGCTAATAGGAAGAAGGCAAAGGAAGCAAAACAACAACAAAATCAAACCTCTGCTTCTACCTCTCTCGTTACAACTCTAGTAGTGATGGGGGACGCACCACCACCACCACGCACCTTGGGTGATTTTGGGAGAAGGAACAACCATCAGAGGACAGTCATTGCCTACCAACAGGCGGAGGCAAATGATTTTGAGATCAGAACATCTCTGTTGAACACTCTCAAGCAAAACCAATTCACTGGGGATGAAGTTGAAGACCTAAATCGGCACTTGGTAAATTTCTATGAAATCTGTGGCACCTTGAAGCTTGATGGAGTGACAGAGGGGGCCAAGAAACTAAGGCTTTTTCCTTTCACCCTGCGAGATAGAGCAAGAGATTGGTTGCACACTTTGCCTTAAGGAAGCATCGCTACTTGGGATGATTTGGAGGATAAATTTATGAACAAATTTTTTCCACCCTCCAAGTTCATCAAAAGAAGAGGTGAAATTCATGGGTTCCAGCAGAACCAGAGCAAAAATCTGTATGAGGCATGGGAGAGATTCAAGCTTCTTCTGAAAAAATGTCCTGGCCATGGGTATGATGAGTTTAAAAAGATGCAGATGTTTTACAATGGATTGAGGCCAAATACAAGAATGATGTTGGATGCCTCAGCTAGAGGTACAATTAACAACAAAAAAGCTGAAGAAGCAAGAACTTTAGTGAAGCAAATGGCTTCAAATGAGCAGTTGTGTCAGAATGATAGAGGCACACGGGGTAGAAGAGGAGTCATTGAACTAGAAACACAAGATGCACTCTTGGCTCAAAATAAATTGGTCTCTCAATAATTGGAAGCTATCACAAAGGAGCTTAAAGCATTGAAAATGGGAGCCTCTATTCCCGCTCAGGTGAATCAGTTGAACAGGAACTTGAGATGTGATTTTTGTCAAGGGCCTCATGCAAATGGAGGTTGTGATGCTAAGGGAATTTTGAATGAGCAAGCCAACTACATGGGTAATTTTCAAAAGCAAGGAAGGAATCCTTATTCTAACACCTATAATCCTGGGTGGAAGAATCATCACAACTTCTCTTGGAAACAGTAAGATAACCCATCATCAAGCAACCCTCCATAACCTCAAAAGCAAAAGAAGCCAAATGCATTAGAGGAAGCTCTCACTCAATTCATGAAGATGACTCAATCCAATTTTCAGAACATCGACTCCAACTTTTAGACTCACAAGTCTCATTTCAAGAACCAAGAAGCTTCTATCAAAAATTTGGAGAATCAAATTGGGCAACTCTCAAAGCAACTTGCGGAGCAATCAAAGGGTAACTTTTCTGCTAGCACAGTATATAATCCCAAGAATGAAAATTGTAGCGCTGTTACTTTGAGAAGTGGAAAGTTGTTGTCTGAAGTAAAGAGAAAGAAAAAGAGCGGAAAAAGTGAGGTGGATGGAGTTGAAAAAGAGAGAATGGAAGTAGGAAAAGAAGTAGAAAGAGAAAAAGACGGAGTTGAAAATGAGAGTAAAGAAAATATTGAAAAAGAAGAAAAAAGAGAAGGTGAGGAAGACATAGTTGTGACTGACAAGCTGCAGGTACAAGAGAAGCCCAAAGTGACTCCTCCATATATGAAGCTTCCTTATCCTCATCTGAGCAAGAAGAGCCAAAAAGATGAACAGTTTGCTAAATTCACGGATATCTTCAAGCGCCTACAAATCAACATTCCTTTCGCAGAAGCTCTTGAGCAAATGCCCACATATGCCAAGTTCATGAAGGAATTGCTGACCAAGAAGAGAAGATTTAAAGAAGATGAGACAGTAGCTTTGACAGAAGAGTGCAGTGCCATCATTCACAGAAAGCTTCCTCCAAAGATGAAGGATCCTGGAAGCTTCACAATTCCTTGCACCATTAGGAATTTACACATTGGCAAAGCTCTGTGTGACTTGGGAGCTAGTATTAATTTGATGCCCCTATCCATGTTGAAAGGTTAGGAGGAGGTGAAGTCAAGCCCACTAGAATGTCACTTCAGTTAGCGGACCGATCAGTCAAATACCCATATGGGATCTTGGAGGATGTTCTGGTTAGAGTTGACAAATTCCTTTCCCCAGTTGATTTTGTGATTCTTGATATGGAGGAGGACAAGGAGGTTCCTCTTCTTCTTGGAAGACCTTTCCTAGCTACAGGAAGAGCCTTGATTGATGTCCAACAAGGTAAAAGATGAGAAGGTGACTTTCAATGTGTTTGAGGCTATGAGGCACCCCGATGACACTGAAAAGTGCTCTAGAATTGATATGATTGGGGAGTCGGTTGGAGACTTGCTTAATCAAGACCGACCTTCCGAGCCCTTAGAGAAGGTAATCAGGAATTCCATGGAGGAGACGGATAAAGAGCAAAAAAAAGCCAAGTGCAAAGCTGAGAAGCGTGCTCGTAGGAAGCTACTTCCATCGAGAGTCCCTTGGCCTCCTTATGCTAAAGGAAACATTTCTGATACAAAAGGGAAGGTGAAGGGGCCAAGAATCCTTAAGATCTGGAAGGTGAAGGGGAGTGCCACTCCCAAATTGGAACCGGGCTGAGCACTTACAATGGTCAAGCTAGTGACTTTAAACAAGCGCTTCTTGGGAGGCAACCCAAGTTTTTAGTGAGTTCTTTTCTTCTCATCCTTGCTTCAACTTAATTCCTTACATTGGGGACAATGTAAGCTTTTAAGCTTGGGGTAAAGGGTTTCACTTTCATTCTTGCATTTAGTATTACACCTCATTTTAATTTTTGCATTTTGTGTTAGTTTTAATTTTTGCATGCATCATTTTATCCCCCAATTTTTGTTAATGTGTGCCATATAATCATTGTGGAATGTAGAGATTGCTATGATTTGGAACCCAATTATTTTTTCTTGTCATAGGCTTAAAGGCAGTGTTCTTAATGAACATAGATGATCTTTTGAAAAGTTGAGAATTAGCATGTGGCGCTCTGATTTGATGTCTTTCACTGATTTGAACTTCTAAATGTGAGACTTGAGCTTCATTTGGGGCTTGTACTTCATCATTTTTATGCCCCTTCTCCTTGTATGAGTGTGTCCCTCTTGATTGTGCTCTCTAGAACTTGACTTGAAACCGTTTCAAAACATGAAAATTTTTTATTACACACTTGAATATGATTAAGGCATTTTAGGCATGTTTTCAAGCCTTCGATTTTTGAATGAAAGCTTCCATTAGTTGCCCCTTTTGAGCCTTGATTGAAATAAATTTTCTTGGTACCCATGCTTTTGTTAAATGTCTATGGTACCCTTTAGAGTATGTTTAAGGGAGCAATTGGATGCTTGATCTTGTTTGAATATTGATGCTGGATCTTGGGATCTCTTCTGTTGTTTAGTTCCTCCCCAATAATTATTGCAAAATTTCAAATGGGGGAGAATAAAAAAAAAATAGAACAAAAAAAAAATAGAAGAGGAGAAAAATAAAAAGGTTTTGAAAGCAAAAAGGAAAAAATGGATTGCTCCACTTATTCTGCTTTTAAAAGGGTTGCTTTAATTGATCATTTTGAAAGCCCTTGAATTTCCCTTCCTTGTTTTTATCCCACCTTACAAGTAAAATCCCATGGCCACGTTACAACCTTTTGAAAGACCTTTTGATTCTTGTGTGTTTTCATTAATTATTTGCTGAGATTTGGTTAATAGTCAAGTCTATGGTAGAGCACTTTCATTGATGGATATGAGCGAATTGCCTTAACCTTTAAAACACTTGGAAAGTGATAAGGAGAGTGCCCTTATCAGTGACAAACATGATTTCAGAGAGCTTAAACTTCTAATTGGGCTTGATTTTGATTGTCTCCATTGTGTTTGATAGTCCTTTAGCATATTATTTGATCTTGCTTCTATCTCGGGTTCCTTATCGGTTGCATCTCATATTTTCAATTTCATCTTTGGCCACAACAATTTCTTGAGGACAAGCAAAATTGTAAGCTTGGGGTAATTTGATGCGTTCGAAATAGCATGTAGTTTAGCGTGTTGTTTTGCATTGCATCTTTGTAACATCCACAATTTTTTTTAAACATCTTTGGACTCAAATAATGAGAATAATTAAGTGTTTGATTTAGATTAATTAAGCACGATGGATTGAACTTAATGATAATTGTTTGTTTAAATGCATGAAAAATGTAAATGATTGGTAGGAAGGCATTAGGAGTTGAATTAGTATTTGTCATGATGCATGAAATGGAAAACTTAATGATAGTGGAGGCCCAATTAAGTGTGTTACTATACAAGCCCAACACCAGCCCAATACCTCCCAAATTGACAAACACACTCCCCCTCCCATTACAAACACACAATCAACCATCACCTAGTTATGACTCACCATGAGTCAAGTTTCTAATGTGGCATAATAGCGAAATCCCCCTACACTTCCCTCACCCCCCATTATGTGCGCTGCAGCCCCCCTCTTACACACACTTCCACTCATCCTTTTAAAATTAAAAATCAAAATACAACTCACACACCCTCATTCATTAGATAAAAACAGAAGTGGGAAGAGAAAGGAGAGTAGTAAGAGAGAGGGAAGAGGGCCGCGAGAGAGGGAGAGGAAAGGAAAGAAGAGGGAGCTCAATTCTTGCTTCCATCTTCATCACCGTCACAATCTTTTTCATCTCCACCTTCTCCACACTTTGCAAAACAATCCTAGCAAGTGAGTATTTCTGGTCTAGCACCCTCTAGTCCAAGAAATTGGTGGAGAAACTCAAACACAAGCTCACCATAATCATCTCCATTGCATGTCTTGCTTTGAGGCACCTCCACACTTCAATATTCCTTCCAAGCATTGTAACCATTAGGTGGAACCTAGGAGCACAATCTGAAGCATAAAGAGTCCACTAAGGGTTCAAATTCGAGCTCACATCATTAGGAAGCAAGTGATTTTTGCTGCTCAAGTTCATAGGCACAAAACCACCATTTTTGAGTGTCTCAAGAGCTAGGAAAGGAGGTAAGCACCTTTGTTTGTTAATGGGGCAACCTTGAGTCCCTCCTATAAGTGGAATTAAGTTTATTATGCACCAATTGAACTGGTTGGTTGACATACAAATCAAGTTTGGGAATGGATTGTTAACATGAGGGGAAATGGGTTTTTGGTCGAATTTTGATGATTTGATGACCTGTTTGAAGCATGCTATTTGTTTTACTTGATTGACACTTCATTGGTATGATTATATGATATTTTGTAGCTGCTGTTGTTGATTGAAATTGGCTGGATTGGTATTTTTGGCATAAATTCGTAGCCCTTACTGCATTGCAGAAAAACAGGGCTCTATGCATGCTAAATGTTTGTTAGAATACTTAAGAGAGATACTACTGGGTTTTTCCAACCGAATTAGACTTAGGTGTCTTCATGAAAGTTGTAGCCAGGGAACCAAGGGCGTTGGTTTCACCTTAATAAGAGCTCCCTAGCTCTAGATATGCTCAAAATACTGAATATACCTGTAGACTCCCCAGCTGTTATTTCTGCAGCAACATGTTTTCCTTATGAATGTCGTTGATACAGTAAACGAAGTCAGAATTAGGCGTGTGACCATGCGTTAGAAAGCTAAGAGACTCTAGTTATTGAAAATGATTTTTAATTGATTTTACAGTCCACCAAAGAGTACAGAATTAGGGCGGACCATTACTGACTGGTTAGTGCAGTAACATGTTTTAAGGTTAAAACGGTAATATTCTTCAAAAAAATTCATGAAGGTTGGGGGAGACTTAGCTAATCTCCGTATAACCCAATCAGAGGGCTTTCTTCGTGTGACGTCCTGCAGAAGAGCTAGCGTGACTCATCAACCTGACATGGGCTTGAGTCCAGTTTTTTTTATGTCAGATTCCCTATAAGGACCTTATGAGATAGGTTCTTAGGATTATACCAGGGCCATAGCATGCCCATTACCCTGGTCCATTGTTTTCACAGAATTCAAGATGAATATTATCGGTTTAATCAGATTTCAGGAAATGTATTATTCATGTAAAACTAACCAACTTGTGTGCAGGTGCTTATTGAGATGATTCGTCATCTCACTGTTTGCTTTATGTGTTTTACAGATAAAGCTAAGTAGAGGTGCCTGTGGTTGGTTCAGCTTCAGTTCTATGTTTCCGCTTTCTTGCTCTGATGTAGTATTAGGTTTATGCTGTTATGTCGGATTTTTTTTTGTAGCCCTGTGTGGCAAACTTATGTTATGTAAATCAGATTTTCAGGCTTCAGTACCGACTTTCCAGTAATAAACTTGTATACCTTATTGGGTTGCGTTGCAGGGATTACTGTAATATATTAATTATCATGTTCTTTTATCATAATGGTTAATGTCTGAGTGGTTATTCTAGATAAATCACCCAGGTGTTACATTAATGGTATCAGAGCTGTTCCGACCCTATGTCGGGCTGTGGATAATTAAACATGTACAATCCAAGTAGGGTGTTAGCCTGTCAAGATTCTAAGTATGATATGATGTTAGGTAGTCTGATCAACTTCTTATGTTTATATCATATGCAGAATTATGGCAGGTAGACCGCATAGAAACTCTACCTCCAACATCAATAATGCAAATGTTGCTGAAATGCTTCGCATTATACGTGAGCAGCACGACATGCAGAGAGAGCAGAATCTCAAGTACCAGCAGGACCTTGCCCATCAGAAGACCCAAGGGAATGAAGCAGACAAAGCCTTATTCCGATTCCATAAGTTGAATCCCCCAGTTTTCACTCATGCAAGGCAGGCCACAGATGCCCATGAGTGGCTAGAAGCGATGGATCGCATATTCAAAGTAGTCCATTGCGACGAATTTCAGAAGGCGGTGTTTGCCTCTCACAAATTAGAAAAGGGAGCTGCACACTGGTGGCAAAGTATCCAACAGTTGATGATGAGTCAGGCCATTCCTCAAGACTGGTATATTTTTAGAAGGATGTTCTTGGAAAAATACTTTCCCTATCATACTCAACAACTCAAAGAGCGAGAGTTCCTAGATTTTAAACAAGGAGACATGATTGTAGCAGAGTTTGTAGAAAAATTTGAAGAGTTGGCCGGGTACACTGACAAGTACCGTGAAGCCACTAATGATCAGTGGAAGGTAAAACAATTCAGATGGGCATTAAAGCCGGAGATGAAGTCTAGGGTGGTATACCTTAGAAATTGTGACTTTCCGACTCTCCTGACCCATACTTGTGAAGCAGAACAAAACATGTTGCAGGAGGAAGTAGCTAAGCAGGTTCATCAGCCTCAAAGAAGCAGCTTTGGGAAATTTCTGGATAAGCTGAAAACTAAGGGAGGAAACAGTAAGGGCAAACACCCTCAGTCTTCAGGATCTCCTAAGGCTGGGTTATGTCCTCAGTGCGGGAAGTCACATGGTGGTACATGTTTGTTCGGTCAGAAAGTATGCTATTATTGCAAGGCACCTGGTCACATGGCTCACAACTGTCCAGTCAAACCAAAGGATAAAGGTAAAGGTGTAGCTACTCAAGGGAGCTCTACCCCTGCCAGAGTCTTCACTATAAATTCTCAGAATGTCAAGAAGGCCGATGGTTTGCTGAAAGGTATGTGTTGGCTAAATAACGAATCTCTAATTGTACTATATGACTCCGGTGCTAGTCATTCTTTCATTTTTGGTGATTGTGCATTGCGTATGCAATTGCCACTCACTCAACTACCGATGACCCTAGAGTAAGTACCCCTGGGGAAGGTAGAATAGACACTTCCATAGTATGTGAGAACTATCCTCTCACTATTAATGGAAGGACTTTCTTTGTCAATCTTTTTTGCATACCTCTGTCCGGTATGGATGTTATTTTAGGCATGGATTGGCTTACAGCTAACCATGTTACCTTAGACTGTAAAACTGTCAGTTTTCCAGCCTTAACCCCTGAAATTGAGAAAAAGAATCTGGATGCGGTTTCTTCTGTAATAGCTTATCTGAATGAATGCATAGTAGGAGGAGCTTTGGGGTATATAATTCTTTGTTCCTTAGTTTCTGAAGAAAGGATTGATTTAAGCACCATTCCGGTGGTAAATGAATTTTTAGATGTGTTTCCTGAAGAGGTGACTCAGCTACCTCCGGAAAAAGAAGTGGAATTTGAAATAAGCCTTATTCCTGGTACGAGACCGATTTCCATTGCTCCCTATCGGATGTCTCCACTAGAGTTGAAAGAGTTAAAAGCTCAGTTAGAGAGTTTAATTGAGAAGAAGTTTATCCGACCCAGTGCGTCACCTTGGGGTGCTCCGGTGTTGCTGGTAAAGAAGAAGGACGGTACAATGCGCATGTGCATTGACTACCGTCAGTTGAATAAGGTGACCATAAAGAACAAGTACCCCTTACCCAGAATTGATGACTTGCTGGATCAGCTTAGAGGTGCCACGGTATTTTCTAAGATTGATCTAAGATCTGGTTACCACCAGATAAGGATTAAGGCAGATGACATACTTAAGACAGCTTTCAGGACAAGGTATGGTCATTATGAGTTTTTGGTCATGCCTTTTGGTGTGACTAATGCTCCTGCGGTATTCATGGACTACATGAACAGAATTTACAGACCCTATTTAGATCAGTTTGTTGTTGTCTTCATTGATGATATTCTGATTTATTCCAAGACTGTTGAAGAACACCAAGAACATCTTAGAATTGTTTTGGGAATTCTGAGGAATAAGCAGTTGTATGCAAAGCCTGAGAAGTGTGAGTTCTGGCTCTCGGAAGTAAAATTCCTTGGGCATTTGATCTCTGCAGCTGGTGTGTCTGTCGACCCCAGCAAAGTTGAAGCAGTGTTGGATTGGGAAAGACCCACGACTGTAACTGAAGTTAGGAGTTTCCTTGGCTTAGCTGGGTATTACCGGAGATTTATTCGAGGGTTTTCTCAGCTAGCCTTACCCTTAACCAGATTAACTCGCAAGGGACAGCCGTTTGTCTGGGATAAACACTGTGAGAATAGTTTTCTGGACTTGAAGATCCGGTTAACTTTTGCACCTATTCTAGTTATTCCAGATCCATCCTTAGGATTTCGGGTATACACTGACGCATCCAGAAGTGGCTTAGGATGTGTGTTAATGCAGAATGGTCAAGTGGTTGCCTACGCCTCTAGGCAACTGAAATCCCATGAAGAGAATTACCCCACTCATGATTTGGAATTAGCAGCAGTGGCGTTCGCCTTGAAAATTTGGCGTCACTACCTTTATGGATCACAATTTGAAGTGTTTAGTGACCATAAGAGCCTTAAGTACTTGTTTGATCAAAGGGAATTAAACATGAGACAGAGAAGGTGGATGGAATTCCTAAAAGATTATGACTTCGAGTTGAAGTACCACCCTGGCAAAGCTAATGTGGTAGCTGATGCTCTCAGCTGTAAGACTCTTCATGTATCGACCATGATGATACATGAGATGGAACTGTTAGAGAAGTTCAGAGACCTAAACCTACAGGTGCGTAGGAAGAAAGGAAAGTTGTTAGTACGAAACATGGTGATATCTTGCGACCTTAGGGATAACATTAGATTAGCTCAAATGGATGATGTAGAATTACAGAATAAGAAACACCAACAAGGATTTTCATTGTCAGATGACGGTGTAATTCTTTTTCAATGAAGAGTCTGTGTCCCAAATGTGGAAAGCTTGAAGGATCAGATTCTCGAGGAAGCGCATAAGAGTAGTTTCACGGTGCATCCTGGTTCTACAAAGATGTACTGTGATCTTAGATCGGGTTATTGGTGGCCCGGTATGAAGGAACAAATAGCTGAGTTTGTGTCTAGGTGCCTCGTGTGCCAGAAGACCAAAATAGAACTCCAAAAGCCCTCCGGCTTATTGCAACCTTTAGAAATCCCAGAATGGAAATGGGACGGGATTTCAATGGACTTTGTGACTGGCTTACCACAGACTCAAAGTGGGTTTGATTCAATTTGGGTTATCATGGACCGGTTGACAAAAACTGCTCACTTCATTCCTGTCAAGTCAACTTATAAGACTGCTAAGTTGGCTAGGATCTATCTTGACCAGATTGTGAAGTTACATGGAATACCTCAAAGCATAGTGTCAGATAGAGATCCTAAGTTTACCTCCAGATTTTGGAGAGCTTTGTAAGAAGCTCTCGGTACCCGATTAAATCTTAGTTCTGCTTACCATCCACAGACGGATGGTCAAACGAAAAGGACCATACAAACTTTAGAAGATATGTTACGAGCATGCGTACTTGAGGACGGTGGTTCATGGGATACGCATCTTTCCTTAGTGGAATTTGCGTATAACAACACTCACTTGGTATGGCTCCATATGAAGCTTTGTATGGCAGAAGGTGTAGAACCCCTTTATGTTGGCAGGAAGCAGGCGATACTAAGTTGTTGGGACTGGAAATTGTCCAACAAACTACGGATAAGATCTGTATGATAAGGGACAAGATTAAAACTGCTCAGAGTCGTCAGAAGAGTTATGCCGACCAAAGAAGAAAACCCTTAGAATTTGAGGAAGGGGTTCATGTATTCTTGAAAGTGACTCCAACTGTAGGCATTGGAAGAACTCTAAAAGCTAAGAAATTGCATCCCAGATTCATAGGACCTTTTCAGATTCTATGCAAAGTTGGTACCTCGGCGTACCAAATTGCTCTTCCACCACCATTGTCAAACCTACATAGTGTCTTCCATATTTCTAAGTAAAACAAATACATTCCCGACCCTTTTACACCACTAGATCATGAAACAGTACAAGTTAGGGATGATTTAACATATAAGCCCATGCCTTCTCAAATCATTGACCGGACGGTCAGGCGTTTGAGAAACAGAGAGATTCCAGTAGTAAAGATCCTTTGGGACGACACTACACCTGAGGAGGCTACTTGGGAGATGGAAGAGGAGATGCGGGAAAGATTCCCCTACTTGTTTTATTAGGTATGATGACTCATTTTTTAGGACAAAAATTTTAAAAGGTGGGGAGGATGTAACATCCCCAATTTTTTTTTAAACATCTTTGGACTCAAATAATGAGAATAATTAAGTGTTTGATTTAGATTAATTAAGCACGATGGATTGAACTTGATGATAATTGTTTGTTTAAATGCATGAAAAATGTAAATGATTGGTAAGAAGGCATTAGGAGTTGAATTAGTATTTGTCATGATGCATGAAATGGAAAACTTAATGATAGTGGAGGCCCAATTAAGTGTCTTACCATACAAGCCCAACACCAGCCCAATACCTCCCAAATTGACAAACACACTCCCCCTCCCATTACAAACACACAATCAACCATCACCTAGTTATGACTCACCATGAGTCAAGTTTCTAATGTGGCATAATAGCAAAATCCCCCTACACTTCCCTCACCCCCCATTATGTGCGCTGCAGCCCCCCTCTTACACACACTTCCACTCATCCTTTTAAAATTAAAAATCAGAATACAACTCACACACCCTTATTCATTAGATAAAAACAGAAGTGGGAAGAGAAAAGAGAGTAGTAAGAGAGAGGGAAGAGGGCCGCGAGAGAGGGAGAGGAAAGGAAAGAAGAGGGAGCTCAATTCTTGCTTCCATCTTCATCACCATCACAATCTTTTTCATCTCCACCTTCTCCACACTTTGCAAAACAATCCTAGCAAGTGAGTATTTCTGGTCTAGCACCCTCTAGTCCAAGAAATTGGTGGAGAAACTCAAACACAAGCTCACCATAATCATTTCCATTGCATGTCTTGCTTTGAGGCACCTCCACACTTCAATCTTCCTTCCAAGCTTTGTAACCATTAGGTGGAACCTAGGAGCACAATCTGAAGCATCAAGGAGTCCACTAAGGGTTCAAATTCGAGCTCACATCATTAGGAAGCAAGCGATTTTTGCTACTCAAGTTCATAGGCACAAAACCACCATTTTTGAGTGTCTCAAGAGCTAGGAAAGGAGGTAAGCACCTTTGTTTGTTAATGGGGCAACCTTGAGTCCCTCCTATAAGTGGAATTAAGTTTATTATGCACTAATTGAACTGGTTGGTTGACATGCAAATCAAGTTTGGGAATGGATTGTCAACATGAGGGGAAATGGGTTTTTGGTGGAATTTTGATGATTATGATGATTTGATGATGTGTTTGAAGCATGCTATTTGTTTTACTTGATTGACACTTCATTGGTATGATTATATGATGTTTTGTGGCTGCTGTCGTTGATTGAAATTGGCTGGATTGGTATTTTTGGCATACATTCGTAGCCCTTACTGCATTGCAGAAAAACAGGGCTCTATGCATGCTAAATGTTTGTTAGAATACTTAAGAGAGATACTACTGGGTTTTTCCAACCGAATTAGACTTAGGTGTCTTCATGAAAGTTGTAGCCAGGGAACCAAGGGCGTTGGTTTCACCTTAATAAGAGCTCCCTAGCTCTAGATATGCTCAAAATACTGAATATACCTGTAGACTCCCCAGCTGTTATTTCTACAGCAACACGTTTTCCTTATGAATGTCGTTGAGATAGTAAACGAAGTCGAAATTAGGCGTGTCACCATGCGTTAGAAATCTAAGAGACTCTAGTTATTGAAAATGATTTTTAATTGATTTTTCAGTCCACAAATAGTGCAGAATTAGGGTGGAACGTTTATGACTAGTTAGTGCAGAATCCTGTTATTTCTGCAGCAACATGTTTTCCTTATGAATGTCGTTGAGATAGTAAACGAAGTCGGAATTAGGTGTGTGACCATGCGTTAGAAAGCTAAGAGACTCTAGTTATTGCAGTAACATGTTTTAGGGCGGACCATTACTGACTGGTTAGTGCAGTAACATGTTTTAAGGTTAAAACGGTAATATTCTTCAAAAAGATTCATTAAGGTTGGGGGAGACTTAGCTAATCTCCTTATAACCCAATCAAAGGGCTTTCTCCATTTGACGTCCTGCGGAAGAGCTAGCGTGACTCATCAGCCTGGCATGGGCTTGAGTCCAGTTTTTTTTATGTCAGATTCCCTATAAGGACCTTATGAGACAGGTTCTTAGGATTATACCAGGGCCATAGCATGCCCATTACTCTGGTCCATTGTTTTCACAGAATTCAAGATGAATATTACCGGTATAATCAGATTTCAGGAAATGTATTATTCATGTAAAACTAACCAACTTGTGTGCAGGTGCTTATTGAGATGATTCGTCATCTCACTGTTTGCTTTATGTGTTTTTCAGATAAAGCTAAGTAGAGGTGCCTGTGGTTGGTTTAGCTTCAGTTCTATGTTTCCGCTTTCTTGCTCTGATGTAGTATTAGGTTTATGCTGTTATGTCGGATTTTTTTTTTGTAGCCCTGTGTGGCAAACTTATGTTATGTAAATCAGATTTTCAGGCTTCAGTACCGACTTTCCAGTAATAAACTTGTATACCTTATTGGGCTGCGTTGCAGGGATTACTGTAATATATTAATTATCATATTCTTTTATCATAATAGTTAATGTATGAATGGTTATTCTAGATAAATCACCCAGGTGTTACAATCTTAGTCATTTTAGTCATTTTAATCCATGTTATTTAGGATTTGGCTTGATTTGAATAATGCACTTGGTTTTGGTTCAATTGTTCTTAAAGAAAGGTATTTGTCCTAGGAAAAAGGAGAAAAATCACTTAGAATAAGTTGGGGTAATTTTGCTTCATGTTGATAATGTAATGTTGTCCCAGCCTGACACATGTTCGATGTTTTAATCATATCTGGAGTTCTAAGTGTCCAAATGAGATGAAACTGATGCCATTGAAAAGCTAAGATCCATAGCTTCAACTTTCTGATGACACCTTGAACTAATTCGGACTTTAAAGATGTGAAAAATGCAAAACTACATGAAGCACGACCTAGCCGTGTCAGGAAGCACAACCATGTTGCGACAACACCTAAACAGCACGAGAAACAGAATGTAGCATGCCACGGTCGTGCTACGACAACACCCTGGACGTGGAATTTTACATTTTTACATGTTTTGGACTTGTTTTTCACTCCTTTCTAGCCGTGTCAGGAAGCACAACCATGTTGCGACAACACCTAAACAGCACGAGAAACAGAATGTAGCATGCCACGGTCGTGCTACGACAACACCCTGGACGTGGAATTTTACATTTTTACATGTTTTGGACTTGTTTTTCACTCCTTTTCATCCTAGACTATAAATAGACACTTTAGAGACTTGTCTAGGGTTTGAACTTTGATTCTTGGAGGCACGGTGGAGGATTGGGATCAATCTCTTTGTCTCTTTTCTCTCGATTTCCTGGTTTGAATGTTTATTTATATGGATTCTATTCTATCCATCATGTTAGAGTAGTTTCCCTTGTTCTAGGATTTGGGGCTATGCCTTTTGATGTCTTTTGGATGATTATTTGATACTCTCTCTATTACTTTGAATGCAATTCGATTTCGTTCTTATTGTTATTATTATTTCTTATGAATTCGGTGGCCACTTATTCATATGTGTTAGATTTCTAGGGATGAACCAAGAGGTGAACCTTTGTTATCAGAATCATAAGAACGGAACTTAGGATTAAAATCACGAGAGTAATTTTTAGTCCTTCGAGGATGAAACAAGATATCATATTTCTTAATGGGTTTAATTCGATTTCAATTACCACGAGAGTAAGAATTGTATCGCTTAAGCACGATTTCTGTATCCTGGGAGGGAACTTTTACTAAATTAGGATAGCTTGCCTTCAATTGAATTCATTTGTTAATAAGAAAGTAGTCAATTAGGATTTCAGAGCATCATTATGGTACCCCCAGTCCTAGAAGCTTTTCCTTATTATTAAAATCATCCATTACATTGTTCTTAATTTATTTTATTTCTATTACAGTAACAAATTCTATTTCTCGAATTAGTTTAATTAGCGTAAAAGCAGTCTCTGTAGGACCGATATTTTATTACTTGACGACAACTCCGTGCACTTGCGAATTTGAGCCATCATCGACCAGCCATAGAATATTTGTAATTTTTTCAGTGTTGTAATAAAGTGCCTATTATACTCTCAAACATGTATTGTCACATATGAATTGATGGAATAAATGAATGTTGCTAACGTAGTTTATTTGGTGTCTTAATTTATTCACCGCCATGTTTCTAAAAGACGCTGTGATACTCTGACCATTGTTTTAAAAAGAAGTTTTGTGGGAAAAAAATAAATAAAAAAATAGGACCACATTTCTCAAAAACCCTATGAGCAGAGTAATCCACATTTCGGAAACATGTCAACTTTTGTCTGAATACTAGTTTAGTAGCACTCTGGAAACGAGGTGTTACAATAGTGGTATCAGAGGCGGTTGCTTCTAACCTGATTTGTGAAATGGGTGACTATAGCTGGTCAAATGCCGGGATAATAGGAATTAGACTGTTGGGAGGCAGGATGTGTTTTGTTTTGAGTCAGACTATGTTTGTGTGATTGTTCCTCAAGAAGAGTAACTCTACTTGTAATTGTTTGGAATGTTTCTTAATTGAAACAAGGTGGGCTTCCACACAAAATTGTTGTGGGGTTCTGACTAGGTTGTAAAAACCTTGTGGGAATCCAACCTCTGGGACGAGTGATTCTTCCTATGAAGCGGATAGTTCGGGAAATGGATTAGAAACTCCAGATAGCCTAAGCTAAAGCAAAGACAATAGTTGTTGTTGCTCAACCGACGGCCACGGAAAATCCGTGAGGACTGCTGGGACAGTAGGGAGAGGAACAAGTTGCAGAGACCAAAAGAGTGGTTGATCCTTGTCACCATGAAACTCTTAGTTCCTGAGAGGAAATAAGGGAAGAGATTCAGGAATCTGTATTACCTTTGGGAACTCGGGAATTCCAACCTCTGAAGGAAGAGTGTAGAGAGGTTGAGATCATGGGAAATCGGAAACCCAATGGTGGCGACGATATCACTAGAGGGTTAATGAAAAGGAACAGCAAAGAACCAACTCGCTACCATATGGGGAATCAGGGTACTTTGTCAGAGACTGTCAAGCATCAAAGGTGGAAGCGACTGCAAATACTGTGGAGGTTGTGCATTCAACTTCAGAAGGACGTACCTACTCATTGAGCGAAGGAGAGAGCCTATCATCTGAAGGATTCATCTCATGGAGCGCAACAATAAGGAGCTATACATGGACAGAAATTTGGAAGAAGGATCGTCCGTAGGAGATGTCGTTATGTTTAATATTTAGTCTGATCTTTGAAGTATTAGTGGTTCTAGGTATAAGCCATAATGTTTGATGTTTGGACTAGTTTGATACGTACTAAATTTTAAAATCAAAACTATTCCATGATTTTCTGAGAGTGATGTGTTTGCCATTAACATTTGTATTTCGCAGTAGTCTACCTTAGTACTGCTGTGAATATATGTGACTGATTGTGTGTTTGTTATCTGTGTGAGCGTTTTCGTATTTTCCAACGAAAATATTGAACGCGATTACTTTCCCAGCAAGCGCCGATTAAATGTTTTGTGACACTTTAATCTACGCGAAAACCATTCGACTCAGTCGAAGGGAAGTTGGAAAGTTAGTGGGAGAGGTTAGCTAGGGGTATGGTGGGATTAGTGTGTGACTAGGAGCTGAACCAGTTTTGGGGTAGTACCTAAAGCTTTACCACATCATAACTTCACCTTACCTTAAGAAATAACTTTCCTTGAATTAAGATTAGCTAGACAAACTTGAGGGAAATCCTTTTATTCTCCTTAGTCGGACACCTCAAAGAGAAAGTGGGAGAGAATAGTTAATTGCATTACTGGTTTTAATGTGGGCATAGAAAGATAGAGAGAACCTAGTACCCTTCCTTTTTCATCCTGTTACACGTCGCGGACGAGTTCTGCTTAGGAGACCCCATTCTTCTTCCATAGGTGATACCAAATCGGGTGATGATTTGAGTGTGCGAGGGACCTTAATAAACTTGGAGAGTCTGGAGAATTACCTTCCCTACCATTTCCCTAGACCAAACCGTGAGTTTGAGATGAGGTTAGAAGAGAATTCATCCTACCCTCGACGAGTATTTAATTCTTTTACTTCAGATTTTCGTGTTGTTTGTTAATGAACTCGTTGAAAATGGTTTAAGTTTGAAAGGATTTTTGTTAAATTATTATTATATTTTTATCTTGTATTGGTTGTTAATGATTTTGTTGAAAATAGTTCCAAGTTTTAGATGATTCTATAAAATCATACATTAGTAGAAAAAGTTTGATTGAGTTAGAATTTTGGGAATTCATATTTTAATATTTCAAGACAATGAAACACCTAATATTAAAGGGATCCTTGTATTCCTAAACAAGGAGGAGTCATGGGGAATTAAACATTTAAAATCTTCAATTTGTTTTAGTATGAGTTTTATGATTACAAAAAACTCCAAAAGAAGAAAAATTCTTCGGTACTATCTTATTATTTTGAAACCGAGGGAGTAATTGCTATCTTGATAGTATTCTACAATTTTACGTGCTTAACTGAGAGTAATTGTAATTAGACATTTTAGAAGCTTGATAATTGCTTGAGTTTTGAAAGAGAACAATTTCCAATTGTTCAAAGTTAAAAGTTTATTGCAATTTTTTTTTTGAGTAAGCGTATAAAGTTTATAGTCCTCTGAGAAGAGAAAAAGTGATTTTAAGTTTTGAATACCTAGTTACTGGTGTATGAAATCTCCTGTAGAAAGAGCTTTGGTTTAAAAAAAGATTTTAAGGATAAGTGAGTTATTAATTTGGTTTTAACTTTTGAACTGAAGTGTGTGTAATGAAATTGAGACAAGGAGAACCTAATCTCAAAGGAACTTTAGAGTCCAAGAGAGTGGTTGAGTCTTGCGGAAATGGAAATGATGTTTTTATTAGTTCCCTGTTTTGGTGTATTCCTAAGAAATTGATATTTTCTTTAAAAAAAATGTTTAATTCAGGAAGAGAATTTTAATCTTTTGAAGGTTTTAAAGTGATTTTTATGTTCTTTATATGTGTAAAAACGGTTGCCTGCGAATCTGTTAGTAATATTTTCGTAGTAATGGTGCGAAGCTGTAGTCGAGCTCGTGATCGTATCCGTGCTCGTGAGCGTGATCGTGGATGAGCGGATGTCGTGATCGGGAATGAAACATCAGTCAGTCATAAGGATTCCTTCGTCCACTAACTACGCTTACTTTATGGTGTGCTTTGTGTTTATACCTTATGATTGCTATTATTGCCTACTATACTGTGTAGCTATAATTAATTATAGTACTACATATAATAATAAGTATTGTGAATGCCTATGTGTGCAAATTATTTTACGGTTTTGAGTAAAGTAATTTTCCGTATTTTACTATCCATATAGTTTCGAGGACGAAACTATTTTAAGGGGGTGATATTGTAACATCCCAATTTTTAAGAAAAGTGATTTTAGTGATAAAATTCTGAATACTCGAAAAATAAGTCATAGAGATTGATCACCTCAATGGTTTACTGAGAGTACGAGAAATTATTTTGAGTTATTTTGAATAATTTATTTATTATAAATAATTATTATTTATGATGTCAATTCGAATTAATTGACAGCGTAGACATATGCTGCTTTTAAAGAGAATTCATTAATTATACTTATTATAAGTTTTCTGCGTTACGCAGTAACGCGTATTTTTGTTGACTAAGAAATTGATTGAATTAAATCAAGATGAAATTAAATTTAAGAATTAATATTTAATATTAATTCATGGTTCGAAAATCGTCGAAAAATTTTATCCGCATTAAAATTAAAAACGAATTCTGATTTCGACGAAAATCAAATCGTAACTTGTTGTGATTATTTTTGAGTGTTTGATATTGTTTTTAATATTTATGATAATATTTTATCGCGCGGTGAATTATTTTCTCGTTAAATTAATTTTCGCGAATTTATCGGCAAAAAAATTAATCAGTAACACGATTACTCGACGCCGTATTATTTTTAGTACCCTTAGAGGGTAATTATGAGAGATGAGAGATTAGATGGGTTAGACTAGTTGGTGAGATTAAAATCTTGCTTTTAGAGTATAGATGTCACACTTTTGGTAACTAATTATTTGGTGCTTTTCCTAATTAATCATAGCCAAGTATTATACTTGTTTATTTAAATTTTGTTCTCTCCTCACTTAATGCCTCATCAGGCCGTAACCTTTCCCTTATTTCTCACCCTCACTTTCTTTTTTTTTCCTCACTTTGTCTTGTGTGAGGAACACCAAATGTGTTAGCTATTAATTAAATGTTTTAATCCCTCCCCTTTTCTTTAAACAGGGCCGTGATCTCCCCCACCTCATTTCACTCTCATTTTTTATTTCCCTTTTCCTTTCATCAGGTCGAGCACCCTCCTCCAAGTTTCCTTCATTTTGTTTTTCTTTCCAAGTGTGCTAGTATGAGTAGAAGAAAAGAAAGCAAGCTCACCTCCTCCTTTTCCCTTCCAGCCGTGATCCTTCCCCATCCAAAATACCACCAACATCTTCATTTGTCTTTCTCAAATTGTGGGCTGAATCTTTAAATATTTGGGGAAGGTTTTGGAACAAAATTTTCTCATTTTTCCTCCTACTTTCAGGCCGAGGGGTAAACCCCCATTTACACCACTGTTTCTTCCAATTTCCACTTTCATTTTTAGTGCTAGTTCTTGACTTTGTGAGTGAAGGTTTGGAACCAAAATCCTTCTTTCCCTTTTTGAGGCCAAAACCGTGGGATCCCTAATGAATGTGGGTGAGGTTCCTTTTGATTTCTTTGCTTATTTCTTGTTTGATAGTTCTATATATTGTTTGAATTTGATCATGGGAGAGATGAACACCATTTTCCCCAATTTTCTAAAAGTCTAGGTCTTATGGTCTAAGGGAAAGGGGATTAAGTGATCTCTCATGCAATCACTTCAATTAACTTGTGTTTCTTGCTTCTTAGATGCTAATATTACTAGTGTAGTTGTTAGTTTTGAATTGAAATTTGGATTGAGAAGGTTTTGTGAAAACCCTTGCAATCTTGAAAGAGGTTTGAGTTAGGATTGGTTTTGATTAAGTTTTTGCTTTATGAAATTTGTCATTGATTTGTGAAAGAATTGATAAATAGAATGATTTTGTTGATTGGTTTGGATATTTGCAAATTTTTTTGGAGAAAGGGGACATGGTCGCGAGCTCTTCAAGGACTTGAGAGACAAATTTTTGTGTTCCTTGCATTTAAATTAGTTGTATTTAGTATGTTTACAAATTGTGTGAGCTTTGGAAAAGTCATAGGAAGGATTGGATTGAATTGACAATTGTTTGAAGTTTTGAGGCTATGAAACAATTAAGGTGAAATGGACTCTTTGAGATCCTAGACACCAAGTGGAGCCTTGATTTAGCATTTTGAGAAAAAGTATAAAAGTTAGTATTGTTGTGTTTTAAGTTTTGGAGAAATAAGCTTAGTAGTTGAAAACATTGTTTTCCAACTTAATGTATCCTTTCAAATGAACCTTATGTTTTAAAACTCTATCCTTCTAGTTGTTTATTTATTTACCTTTCAAGAGTATATAGTTCTTTAAAAATATGCATTTCAAATTGTGTATCTTAGTTAGTAAGAGGATTTTTGGTTTTAAGAGCCTAGGAAATTAGAAGTAGTTTATGCCTAGGTTGTGCTAAGTTTGCTTGTGCTATTAGGAGTTGAGATCCGTGATCATGCGGTGTAGAGAATACGCGCGGCTTGGAGTTCGGTAAGGGCGCTTCACATTCTAAGTGTTATTGTTTTATGTACTTATGTGTTAGGGCTACTTCTAGACATATCTAGGGTTATGTTTATATGTTTATATGTAAGGGTAACTTTAGATACAATAGGAATTTAATTTCAAGTATTTATGCGAAGAAGTCTGAGAACCTCAGGGTTCGGAGTGAGGGTCTTGTACCCCTTCGTTTTACTGCTTTTTGATATACTGATTATTAGTGGGCTTGTCTGCAAGTGGTTGGCAGCTGTCCCCAACCCCCCACACTTGTTTGATTGCCTCTCTGCTAACTCCATTGAGTTGCAGAGGGATGAACTGAGTTGTTTGACTGTCGTTGTTTGCTGAGTTATGATTGTTGAGATGAATTGCTTATACTGTTAAACTGTTTGCACTGCTTTGAGCTTGGCGTGAACATTATTTGATATGCGGTCTAATAATTATTCAATTGTTTCCTGAATTATCGTATGCGGCGATTTATTCATTGGAGTGCGAGAGTTTAGTCGAGTCGTCGAGTGTCGTGACGTTTTTTAGCTTTGATCCGATTAACCTAGGGTGCTAGGATCCCCTAAACGGCTCCGGCTGGTTGTTTGGCAGATTATCTAGACGTCGTAGTGTCAAGGAACCTGAGCTGAATGTCCTAGGGTGAGCAGAGAGCCCAAGGCTACGGCTGGTATTCAATGGATGGATCGGCGTTACTTTCCGAAAATTATCAAGTGTCGTGAGAATATGAGTCTTGAGTTGAGTCTATTATGAGAGTCTTGAGTTGCGTCTTGAGAGCTGTGCATATTGTTGTGTTGCCTCTAGTTTATGATTTGCTATATTCTGGTATTTATGTTGTGTTGTTATATGCCTTGTTGTCAAATATGTTGTCGTATGTGCATCTGTATCTTTATTTTAAGAAGTTGACCCTTGCAAGTGGTTCTTTCAATTAATGAATGTAACCCAGATGGCGGAGTAAGCAGAGGACTCGGGACTGCGGAGAAGAGTAACTGAGGATAGTCGTCCGGTTTCTTACTTGAACTGCTAGGGTAACTTACTAGAAGTTTAGTAAAGGATGTAGTATGTCGACCTGCTATAGGATATTTGTAGTTTTTTCAGTTGTAATAAAGTGCCTATTATACTCTCAAACATGTATTGTCACATATGAATTGATGGAATAAATGAATGTCGCTAACGTGGTTTATTTGGTGTCTTAATTTATTCACCACCATGTTTCTAAAAGACGCTGTGATACTCTGACCATTGTTTTAAAAAGAAGTTTTGCGGGGAAAAAAAAAATAGGACCACATTTCTCAAAAACCCTATGAGCAGAGTAATCCACATTTTAGAAACATGTCAATTTTTGTCTGAATACTAGTTTAGTAGCACTCTGGAAACGGGGTGCTACAAAAAGCAAAAACAACGTTCATGCACGGCACACCATTCGTTGTATCTTGCATGATCATCAAAGTTTTTGGGTCCATTGACCCACCCTCTCCAATATTGTACACAGTTGGGTCTTTGTCTACTCAGTAAAAACCACTACTCAACCTGCCAAATTTTGTAAGAGCTAGGAACCAAGCCAATGCCTTATTGGGAATTCACTAGGAACCAGACCCGGAATCTCCCACTAATTTTGTAAGGAATCATAGTCATACCTATGCCTTACCGGGAATTTTCTAGGAAATCGAACCTAGACCTGGAATCTCCCACCAATTTTGTAAGGAATCATAATCATACCCATGCCTTACCGGGAATTTGCTAGGAAATCAAACCTAGAATCTCCCACCAATTTTGTAAGGAATCATAGTCATACATATGCCTTACTGAGAGTTCACTAGGAAATCGAACCTAGAATCTCTCATCAAGTTGTAAGAGTTAGGGATCAGACCTATCCTTACTCGAAATTCACTAGGACATCAAACCTAGAATCTCTGACCCATGGAATTCGCTAGGAAATCAAACCTAGAATCTCCAACCCAAGGAATTCACTAGGAAACCAAACCTAGAATCTCCTACCAATTTTGTAAGGAATCATAGTCATACATATACCTTACACAGAATTCACTAGGAAATCAAACCTAGAATCTCCGACCCAAGAGAATTCACTAGGAACCGAACCTAGAATCTCCACCATTTTGTAAGAGCTAGGAACTAAGCCTATCCTTACAGGAATTCGCCGGGAACTAGACCCGAAATCTCCCACCAATTTTGTAAGAGTTAGGAACCAAGCCTATGCCTTGCTGAGAATTCGCCGGGAACCAGACCCAAAATCTCCCACCAATTTTGTAAGAGCTAAGAACCAAGACCTATGCCTTACCGGGAATTCGGCGGAAACCAGGCCCAGAATCTCCCACCAATTTTGCAAGAGTTAGGAACCAGACCTATGCCTTACCAGGAATTTGCTGGAAACCAGACCCAGAATCTCCCACCAATTTTGTAGGAGGTATGAATCAGACCTAAGTCTTACCTGGAATTCACTAAGAATCGAACCTAGAATCTCCCATCCCAAATGAATCAAACCTTTGTTCTTTCGGGGAATTCACTAGGAACCAGACCTATAATTCCTTACCAAAGCCGGGACTAAGCCCACATTATCAAACCACTTGTTTCGGACAAAATTAGAGTATTTTATCCTTAATTACCTTTTACAATAAACGTGTAAAAGCCTTCGAGTAAAATGTAATTAAGGAGGGGCAGCTGTCATACCCCAATTTTGTTCGACCCCTTTTTCTTTTAAGTTTTTACTTATTATATATATGTGTGTGTGTGTGTGTGTATATATATATATATATTAGTATATTAATAATATAATAAATAAAAATGAAATAAAAAAATATATTTTTGGTCTCATAATAAAAAAGAAGAAGGCTAAAAACTGAATAAGGAGAAAAAAGGAAATAAAAGTGAAGGAAAAAGAAAAGAAATGCAAAGAAAAGAAATGATTTGTTTTTTGAAGAAAGGGGGTGCAAACTGTAAATGTGGGTGGTGCCAATTGCAGCCCAGCTCTTGCAGCTCACTTCCTGCGCTTACCTCGCGCACCCCCTTTTCCTTAGCACGCACCCCATGCCCCCAGCGCCCCTGCCTATGCGCCTTTGCTTCTCGTACACTCTCATTTCCGCGCGCCCCAGCCTTTCCTTTGTTCTGCACGATCTAGTATTGCGGATCCAGGCCCAATCCGCTCCAGCCTGTTTTAACCCCATAAAACCTAGTTTTTCCCTCTCCCTCATTTCCTTCACTCCACGGTGCCCCCACCCCAGTTCTCTATCCCTCTCTCTTTCTCTTCCCCATACTCTCTCTTATTCTGTCACTCCCACCAAAACCTAACCCTAATCCCCTTCTTCTCACAGCCGCAGCGCAACAGCCCGCTCCTCCTTCCTCTTTCATTTTCTTTCCATTTTTTTCTCAATCAATCGTATCCTTCATTTTCTTTCACTTTCAATCACGTAAAACTGATTCATTCCAGAAGAAAAATCTAATCTCGCTGATCTGGTATTAACAACTAAAAGGGAGTGATTTATTTTCTTTTTTGTCATACCTTTAAGTTTCCATTTCTTTTATGATTTAATGAAGATTCATTTCCTTTTTTACAGGATCTGAAGAGATGAAGGTGCAGTCTATAAAAGCCAAAGCGCTAATGGCAAGAGGGGAGGCCAATTCGGACTATAGAGAAAAAGGAGAGTACGCGGACTAAAAAGAAACAGAGCACCAAAATACAAAGAGTCGATTTTTAGGGTTTTTTTTCTTCTTTCTTTTGGAATTTTTTTAGTTTTATTTTTGGGTGGCCGATTTGTTTGGGGATTCCTGACCCAGGTGCCACCTTCTTCCCCACCCCTGTATTTGTTTCCATTTCTGTGTATTTTTGTTGATTGGTTGATACTTGAAATTTTGGTTCTCTTTTCCTCATCTTCATCTTTTGCTATTGTTTTTATTTTATTTTATTTTATTTTTATTTTGATCTCTTTGACGTTGTGTTGCACTCGGCCAGAATAGGGGGAGGACCTTGGTCCCCTTTTGTGCTCCGTTAAGCCAGCTGCTGTGAACCCTAATCTCAGGGTGAGGATCGGACCCAAAGTTGGCTCATTTATTTTTATGACTTAGAATTATATTATAAAAAAGTAATAAATAATGAGTTTTGTGTTACTCTTTTAAGAAAATAAATAGTGATAACGGCAATAGTCGTAAGGTTGCTAAATTATCTGGTTTTGGGCCCCTCTTCATGAACTAAATCTCTTGTCACATATTGTTTGGGCCAAAGCCCAGTTTCCTTCACCCAAATCTTCAAACCTGATCTGGATTTCTATTCTTTTCTCCTTTCTCAAATTTATTTTACACATTTATGGAAATAAATCATTTAAATGCAAACAAACTCTTTCAAACAACTAAAAGGTACCATTTTTAAACGGATGTCGTAGGGGTGTTAACACCTTCTCTATGTGTAACCAACTCCCAGACTCAAATCTTGGTTCGAAGACCAATTTCAATAATTTTCTCAAAAAAAGATTTTTCCTATTGTTTTCCTTAATAAACAAAGGTGGCGGCTTCATTGAAATTTTTGGGTGTTTGTCACAGTTTGTTCTCATCTCTCATGTCTTGTTTTTGTTTCCTTTCTTTGTTATCCTTTATATGATTAGATTCTAAAGATTTCCAAGATACTGAAGATGTCGCACTACTTCCCCCCGTCGATGCTGGAGGAGTCGAGCATCCCAGTCTAGGGTGACTTCGAGGTTTATTATCACGACATGGATGGGAATTATTGGGAGATCAATTATAGCCGCAATGTTGTTATTTATACTGGATTAGTTAGCATTTTCTTTCGTTTGGTAGGGTCACCAAGAGCTTCCTTTATAGGTGATTTTAGAATAGTGCAGCGGTCACCCTTTAACGGCATGTGGCAAAAGCCTAGGGCTAGACACCGTTATTTCGATGCTCCTTCTTCATCTTCTTCATTTAGTATGGCTAGGGATAATGTAGGAGATTGGGAAGCGTGTCGTAGGTCGGAGATGACTGTCTTTTCATCTCCCATAACACCCTTGGTAGAGCCTTTGAGGGCCTACCCATCCAGGCTCTGGGAACACCCATCAGTTAGGGACTCCCGTTTACTGCCACGACCGCACATTAGGTTTCATAGGACGGGCCAGATGTAGTAGGAGGACTCTCGTTAGATGTTGATATAGAGAGTAAATTATAGTAATCGTACATTGAAAACTCAAGTTATGGCAAAACCAGTAGCGCAGGGCGCCACACTGAGGCATAGGGCACCGGGACCACACAGAGCCAAGGCACAGGGCGCCTGCTGCAGCGTGCTGTTGCACATTTTGCTTCGTTTTAGTGCATTTTGGGTCGTTTTATGACTTCGTGGGACCAACTTTTGACCAGGTAAAATGAGATACGATTAGTGGGACTTAACCTCCACCAAACCCACCTTTTAAGAGCCCTAAACACGTTTGTTAACTTTTCCTCATCATCATTCAAATCGAAAAAAATGTATTCCTTTTCTCTTCTCCATTTTTCTGCACTTGGAGGTTCCACCTTGGGCTTAACCAAAGGAGCACAAAAATTAGGACTTGAACCACTGACTTTCTTTCTCATTCCTAGTGTATTAATAATAAGGTAAGTTCTCTTAGTTAGGGTTTGATCTCTTTTTCATTCTTAGGGTTTTCAAAATCACAATTCCTTTGTTTTGTGCTATGATCTCATATTCTTGAAGAAGAACCATCATTTTTGTGAAGCAAAGAACCTTTCTTCTCCATCTTGGTGAGGGACCACGAAATTTCAAGGTAAGGGGGTAGATGGATACAAGACTAGTGGGCTCATGGATATAATTAGGCAATAGGGACGTCCCACAGTCCCTAGACTTGGCGCGGCTGTGCGCAAACAAGTACCATTGCCATTGTAATGGGAAATTCGTGAGTTTTGGTACTGTCATCGTATTCTTGAAATGTTTGAAATGTGTGTGTCCTATTAATTGTGTTGATTTGGTTGATTTCATGATTACATGACAAACTATGCAATTGTTGATGTTTTGGTTACCTTGATCCCTTATATCATTGTAGTATGATTGGAATGATATTTCATGATTTGTGTTATGGTTCCTAAGTGCTGTTTGAGATTGGTATCTTATTATGTTTAGGAGTACTATAGTGTATGAATGGTCTTACTTGGTTTAGTAAGTGTAGGAATCGATTATAAAGAAACTATGATTGATAGGCTAAGTATAAATTATGCAGAATTTTGATAAGGAAAGACTAGTGTTTTAATGGTTAAGTTATGGTCAATTGAGCCTTAGAGCTTAGGAATGATGATGATCTTTATGTGGTGGAGGTTTGAGTGGTTAGGAGCATGATTGAGCATAGTTGGTAACTTAGAATAATTTTTATGCAGAAAATGTTAGCAGAAAATTGACTAAGTCTGGACAGTTTTTAGCAAAGTCTCACTAATTGATTTTTTAAATTCAAGATATAATAGATATTGACCCAAACTCTCTGGGATAGGGTTCTATAATTTTAGGGGAGTAGTGTGGTACGTCCGGTCGCCCCTGATTATGCAGGGACCACATAAAAATTTGCACGCAAAGATTTTCACACTAAGGCTGTGCGCCAGGAGCCCAGACCTGCAGGCGCCAGGTGCTCTGAAGGCAGCCTAGGTGCGCCGTGTTTTTGTGTTTTCATGTCCGTTCCAGCCTAGGGCAGTGTTCTAACGTGTATTCTAGGGGTATTCGAGGTTCGATAGGGTATCCTAAGTGATGATCAAGCCTAGATAAATTTGGATGAGTTGAAACACTTGAGTTAAGAGTTGGAAACTAAGTTAAGTTAGCTTAGACTTAGTGTGGTAAGGCAGGTTGATACTTGGACTTGTCCAAGGTTTAAGAACCTGTCGAGTTACTGACGAGTAGTACCTTGTTAACGATATTGTAGCCGACCGCTTGATTAGATGGCCAGTGAGTTGATAAATTGTAGTCGGCCGCTTGATGAGATGGTCAGTGAGTTGATAAGTTATTGTTGTTGTTATTGTTGTTAGATACTTGTTTGGTTTGTGCTCATGCATCATATGTGTCTTGTTCGTTAACGTTATTGGGGGTGAGCAACGATGATGCGATATAGTATCGGCTATGACGGGCAAGGTACCGGCCTCGAGGGTAAATCAGGTAGGTGCGTCTTAGCCGATGAAGGGTAAATCAGGTAGGTGCGTCATTTACATCGAGTGCGTCTTAGCCGATGATGCGATATAGTATCGGCTATGACGGGCAAGGCAGTGGATAGCTACCACGGCTGGGGCGTGACCAATATTCACCGGGTTACCCTGAGTAGACACTGTTCGTACTCAAGAGTGATGGTGTTTCCTCACTCACTCATCTAAGTTGGTTTGGATCAACATGTCCGGTGAAGTAGACGTTGGTCTGGGATTGCATAAATACTCGTAGAGTTATGCATTCATGTTATGTGTTGATTTCGTTGAAGTTGTTATATATGCATTGCTTAAGCTATGTCCTTTGCCATTTTGTGTTATGATTGTATTTGATGTCTAACCCCTTTGCTGTGGCTACGGATATACCATTGTGTATGTTTAGGCGATGAGATTGTAGGTGAGGACGATGACGTGGCTGAGGAGTGATCTGCGTACGCGGTCACCGTAGTTAGGATTTCCGATGTTTTTATTGTTTCCATTGTTGTTATTTTCGATGTAAATGATTAGGGTCAGCTCTGAGACGTTGTGGTATCGGGGTGTTTTATTTCTTTCGAAACTTAATTGTTTATTTTATTATTTTTCGCAAGTTGTAAGAGCGTGATGACTCTACCTTGTGTTTATGAAATTTTTTAATTGATTGTATTTTCTGTTGCTTGCATATTAATTCATTTATTTCCTTAATGATAACATGCAGGGTAGAGGGTCTCAAACAAGACTGACAGAAGATTTATCATGACAAAAGAAACCGACCTCTAGAATTTGAAGCTGGAGATCATGTGTTTCTGAGAGTCTCCCCTGGAATTGGCATTGGCAGAGCCATCAAATCCAAGAAATTAACTCCTCGGTTTATAGGACCTTTCCAAATTCTTCGAAAAGTTGGACCTGCTACTTATCACATTGCCTTACCCCCAAACCTATCAGATCTCCATGACGTATTTGATGTCTTCCAACTCTGAAAATACCATCCCGACCCGTCTCATATTATTGAGCCTAAGTCAGTACAGCTCAGAGATAATCTAGAATACGAAGCATTGCCTTCAAAGATTGTTGATCGAAAAGTAAAAGAACATCGAGGCAAACAGATTCCTCTAGTATGGGTTGTATAGGATGAAAGAACCGGAGACACTACTTGGAAGCGAGAAGCTGACATCAGAAGACAATACCCACACCTCTTTGTAGGTATGTAATCGGCAATTTTCGAGTATGAAAATTACTTAAAGGGGGTGGTAAAGTGACATTCCAAGGAAATAAAATAGGTAAAGAAATATTTAGGAAAGTCCTAATATGATGAAAATAGATTAAAAAGGATTTAAAAGGACAAAAATGCCCTTGGAAGCAGAGAAATTTCTAGAAAACCCTAGAAATAAAAAATCTAGATATTTTTTATTAACCTCCATAGCACGCCAAGGGCCCAAAAGAGAAGGGCATCGCGACATGAAACACCATCTGCCAACATCACCATTTGACCACTGACACGTGTAAAGGAAAAAGGAGGATTGCGACGCGACGGAGTTTGTGAGAGGAGACATCACGACGCGTTGGACCAATTTTTGCCTATAAATAGCGCCCTTCCCCTCCCCTCAAACCACCTTTCTCCCAAGCTTCATTTGGAGGAACACAAGGAGTAGCTCTAGAGGCAAGGCGGGGACGGGGGCGACGGTAGTCTTCTAGTTAGCTATAGGGAGATCTGAACCCTATAAACTATAGATAGTAGGAATAGGATAGGTATAGAATAGGAAAGTAGGGTGGCCCAAGCCCTACTGGGGATTGATTCCCAACACCCTAGGAGGGTGTTGAGACTACGACTGCTAAGGATAGTAGTCGTTAGTCTATCAACCATATGAATGACTTGTTGATGTGTGGAAAACCGTAGGATAGAATACTTATGATTACTTAATAATTGTTTGTGTGATTGCTGGTGTGCTGATTGATAACATATCAGTAGTTTGTCGCCTGAGCGAAACTAGGGTTAATCCATATGTTGATCGAGGATGGTTGTTGATTGATGTTGTACTATGCATGCGGGTAATTATAGTTATGCTAATCTTATATTAAATGATCGAATATTAGTGTATGTGGGGTATGATGATTGGCTGAGCTATTTATAATGAGCTAATAAGTGATGAGATACGCTGTTAGATTATAAGTAGGAAGCATCATATGCATAGATGTGCTGTAATCCACCGTCGTGCACACAGGCTGTGTACGAGGTCAAGTACCAGAGTGCGGGTACGATGCAGTCAGTACAGGACACACTGGTCCTTGAGGATAGTCTGGGTCCGACAAAAGTCCACAGGTGACTAATGGTTTGGCCACCATTGTGTTGGGACGTCGGGTAGCCTGGTCATCCTGACGGAGTACTGTTGTATCGCTGCCTATAGTGCCGATCTCGAGTGATGCCCCGACACCTATTCCTATCAGTCAAAATTGGGTAGCAGGGATGCTTTCTTAGGGGTACGATGAGTAGGATATGGGATGGAGAACTGACTAGCTGAGTTGTTATCTAAAAAGGCTAAGGTGGGGCCGCTTCTGTCGTACTAAGCTGTGTGGCCACATAGGCACATAGTTCTAGGTTGCATAAATAGGGGTAGCTAGGTGATAATTCTAGTCGTTTGTTCAAGGATGCATGTGCCTATTTCTTCACATATTCTATTTTCCTATTTTCCTATTAGTTTGGTGTATAGTGTGTTCTCATCTCCCTTGTCTTGTTTTTGTTTCCTTTCTTTGTTATCCTTTATATGATTAGATTTTGAAGATTTCCAAGATACTGAAGATGTCGCACCACTTCCACTCGTCGATGCTGGAGGAGCCGAGCATCCCAGTCTGGGGTGACTTTGAGGTTTATTATCACGACATGGATGGGGATTGTTGGGACATCGATTATAGCTGCCATGCCGTTATCTATATCGGATTAGTTCGCATTTTCTTTCGTTTGTTACGGTCATCGAGAGCCTCCTTTATAATTGACTTTAGAATAGCGCAGCGGTTACCCTTTAACCGCATGTGGCGAGTGCCTAGGGATAGACACTGTTATTCCGATGCTCTTTCTTCATTTACTTCATTTAGTATGGCTAGGGATAGTGTAGGAGATTGGGATGTTCGTCGTAGGTCAGAGACGACTGTGCCTTCATCTCCCATAGCACCCTTGGTAGAGCCTTTGAGGGCCTACCCATCCAGGCTCCGGGGACACCCACTTGTTGGGGACTCCCATTTACCGCAATGACCGTGCGTGGTTTCATAGGATGGGCCAGATGTAGGAGGAGGACTCTCGTTAGATGTTGATGTACTTTTGACTGATTATTTTTGGATACCCATATGGGTTCCTGTATGTTTGTATATTATTCTTTTGGTGGTTCCTAGGCGGGTACCCTGGTTGTACAAAACTTTTTTTTATAATGTAATATTATATATATATATATATATATTTTTTTTTTCTTCCACTGTACTCTGATATATTTGAATTTATATACGTAATTAAATGTAATATTATAAATGGGACGAGGGATGTCTCAAGCTCGGCTTCAACAAAATGGCTCATTTGGTTTTTGACAGGGTGAGGTACTTCTAGAGCAACAAAGCTTTGGCCTGGTAGTTGCCATTGACCTGCGAGACAACGAGTTGTGAGTTAGAGTGCACGGTAACTCGCGCGACCCCAAGTTCATGGGCAAAAGTGAGTCAGCCAATGCATGCCTCATACTCGGCTTGATTGTTCGAGGTCAGGAATGTGAATGCTAAAGAGTACTCGACTCATTGATATCAACAAGAGCCAATGCTACCTTCTCGACTCATTGATATCTCAGTTCAGGTCCTTGGAGAGCTTTGCTATTGAAGTATACTAGTTTATGTCCCTCAACGTGCTCTCCTATCAGTGCGGCACTCAAGGCCTCTTCGGTAACCGACAAATACAGATACAGCTTCTCCCCTGTTTGGGGTCTGCTGAGGAATAGTTGCGTAGAGAGGATTTCTTTCAATCGAGCAAAAGCTTCTTGGCATTCCGGGGTAGATATGAACCTGGTAAGTGCTACCATCTTCCCTGTTAGCCGTTGTATTTCTTTCTTAGAGGTCAGTTCATGCATTTCGAAGATTGCTCTACATTTGTTCGGATTAGCGTCGATTCCCCTTTCAGTCAGGTAAAAACCGAGGAACTTCCCCGCCCTCACACCAAAGGTACACTTGTCTGGATTCAAACGCATGTTGCGCCCACGAAGTTCGAACAAAACTTTGGTGAGGTCGGTGATATGGTCTGTGTCCTAGACAGTCCTGACGATCATGTGATCCATATAGACTTCGAGCATTTTCCCAATCTGCTCTTGAAAGAATTTTTTCATCATTCGTTGCTACGTGGCTCTTGCGTTCTTTAAACCGAAGGGCATGACCTTGTAATAGTAATTCGCACCTTCGGTCGTGAAAGCTATTTTCTCCTGGTCGGGCTCGTACTTGGGTATTCGATTGTAGCCCGAATAGGCATCCATGAAAGATAGAAAGCAGAAACCGGATGTGTTATCTACTTGCTTGTCGTTGTTGGGCAATGGGTAAGCATATTTTGGGCAAGCCTTATTGAGGTCTATGTAGTCTACACACATTCTCCATTTTCCATTTGATTTCTTGACCAGGACTACGTTCGATAACCAAGTTGTGTATTTTGCCTCTTTGATGAACTTTTCTTTGGTTAGGTAAGACACAACCTTCTCAGCCGCTTTCTCGGGGGACTGCCGATGTCGTCTTTGTGCGACCCATCGTGCCGATAAATTCAGGGCTAGCTTATGACATGTAATGTCGAGAGATATTCCTGGCATTTCGTCTGCTGTCCAAGCAAAGAGATCTACGCTGTCTTGAAGGAACTTGATTAAGCTGGTTCTCATCTCTTTAGGGAGGTCATCCCCCACCTTTGTCGTACGTGATGGATCCTTCCCGATCTGAACGAGGAAGGATTCACCATCGGCAACAGGTCTTTTGGCCTTCTTTTCGAGTTCTTTGGCTAGTGGGTCATCCATATCCTTATCCTTAACTTTGATATCCTCGGCCCCGAGGCGGGGGTCGACGTCTGTTAACATGACACCATGCCCGGTGTCGAATGTTTCCCGGTTACCGTAACCTTTGCTACTCGACTTGTTTGTGCTCTTTTTAGGCATATCTCGAAACACCTCCTAGCCGCCTTGACGTCGCCGTTCAGAGTGACGATTTCACTACTAATGATGTGGAACCTCGTCTTCAGGTTAATGGTCGACGTTACCGCTCCAAGCATTGCCAGGGTCGGCATGCCGACGATGCAGTTATAATTGTAGTCACATAGGAGAACTAGAAATTTTACTTTCACTATTTTCGATTTAGGGTGAACACCGAAATTCACCATCAGCTCAACATATCCTAACGGTGTGGTTTTAGCTCCATAGAAGCCTTGGAGATCCATTCTGTCGTAAGGAAGGTGCAGGTCTTTCGAGAGTTTCAGTGCGTCGAAGAGTACCTTGTACATGATGTCGACTGAACTTCCCTGGTCGACCAGAATCCTTCCGACATCGACATTTGCCATCTTCGCGCGGATCAAAAGTGGAATGTCCTTGTTCGGCTCTCCTCCTATTAACTCCTTATCGTAAAAGGCCAACGGAGGTCTGCTTGATTTAGGGTGCTTTGTAGGTGGGTAATGCGAACTCACCGCGGCTACGACGATGTCTCTGAATTTTTGCTTTTCGGTTTTTATAGTCAGTCGTCCCAATCTGTTGAGCCCTTCGGTGATGACCATGGCGATTGGGGCTGGTTGAACTTGATCCTCCTCATCCTCAGTTCTTTGTATGATATCGTGCGTAGTCGACGTATCATGTGTCTTGGGTACTGGGGATCTCAACCTTTTTCTTCTGGGACTTCTCGTGGGTGTAATTCTGAAGTTTCCCTCTTCTTATCAGCTGCTCGATGGCATCTTTCAACTGGAAACAATCTTCAATTATGTGGCCTTTGCTGCGATGCCATCGGTAATACTTGGTTTTATCTGTATTCGGTCTTTGTTTTAAATGGTTCGAGAGCTTGATCCCTGCCACTTTGAATTATGTGTTCAAACACTCTTTAAGAATGCGAGCCCGTGAGGCATTAAGGGGTGTGTATTCGGTATATTTGTTCATCGAAGTCTTGGCTTCCTTCTCTTTTTGGGGTTTTGACTCCTTGTGGGTTGATTTTTTTCCTGCGCCACTTTTCTCTGCTTGTCACCATGCATTGCTCTCGTAACCAATGAATTTTTCTGCGCGTCGCAGGAGATCATTATAATCACACAAGCGACTAATGCCGATGTGGACATGGAAAAGGATTTTTTCTATCAGTCTTTGCTGGAGTAGGCACATTTTCATATCTTCACGAACTTCCCTAGCCAACATGGCCTCTTTCGTGAATCTCTCAATGTAGCTCCTAAGGGATTCATCTTTCCTTTGCTGAGTGTAGCTTGAACATAGGTAGTTTTTTGAGTGAGTGCGGATGAGAAACAGTACTATCTCTTTGGTGAAGGGACCAGCCTGAAGGAGGTCGTCGTCGGCATCATATGTTCTTATGCGACGAGGGGGAGTGCTTCCGCTGGAAGCTGACGGTGCGTAGGGTGACCGACGCGATGAAGATCTCCTTCTTTGAGAGTATGGTGAAGTATCGCGCCACCTGGTTGGAGATCGAACTGTGGTTTTGCCAGGGCGTGACGATCAGTGGTGCGTTTCCCGTCGAGGGGGAAATCGCTCACCGGCCGTCTATGACTTGGCGACCCAGCGGTACTATGTTCTTGGTCGATGGAATGGTGGATTTCCCCAGATCTAGGGTTTTCTTGGTGTCTTTCTGCCCTGGACTCTTCAGACCTACGGGGTGATTGGGATCTAGGGTGAGAACCCGGTGGCATGCCAACGCTAGCGGATATTTCTTATTATTAGTTCTCCATCCTCCCGATCCGGATGTTCTGATCTTCGATCTTCTGTGTCTGTCTTTTGATGATGGAAAAGAGGTTTTCTAGTAGAGATGGTTGTGGTTCGTCTGCTGGGAGGAAGTGGTGACATCGGGATGTTCTCCACCGTTACATGAAGCAGAACCCGAACGCCTAAGTCAGGCAATGTTTCCGGTGTGACGAAAACCAGTTGTCCGTCTATATGAGGCAATAGAGGAGGTGGTCCCGGGTTATGCCTAGTTGATCGGCGAACGGGTTGCGACTGGCTAGCCATCGTGTGAACAGAAACACTTGATTCTGGCCGCCAATGTTCTGTGCAGAGAACTCGAATCTGGCCTGAGTCGCTGAGATCATCTTGAGTAGGTTGAAGTGACGACGAAGAGCGGAGGTGGGTACCTGCAAAGGCACTCCGATGATCAAGTCAGTTACTCTCTCAGATGAGGTAAGCGTGATGTAATGAATGCGTACCTTGTTTTGCTGTGAGCCTGTAACACCCGTATTTTTACGATACATTATTTAGCGTTATTGTAGTGTAATATTTGTCGTATTTATGCTATAATAAGCAATTTCTTGTTTATTAAGTAAGTGAATTAATTAAATCAAGATCAAATTAAATTTGAGAGTTAATATTTCATATTAATTCATGGTTCGAATACCGTCGAAAAATTCTAACGATGTTTCGTCGCTTTTCGAATCACCGGGCAGTTTTGCGGTAGATAAAATTTTAAATAAACCCTGATTTCGATGAAAATCGAATCGTAACTTGTCGTGATTATTTTTGAATGTTTGATAGTGTTTTTATTATTTATAATATAATATTATTACGCGCTGAATTAATTTCTCGCTAAATTAATTTTCGTAATTTTATCGGCGGGTAATTAATCGGTAACGCGGTTATTCGACGCCGTGTTTTAGCAACCCTTAGACTCTAGAATTAGAGGGCAATCATGAGAGATGTGACATTAGATGGGATAGATTAGTTGATGGGATTAGAATCTTCACTTTATGAGAGGTGTCACTTAGTGTGTGATTAGTTTTTTTTATTACCTTTTACTTAACCCATTTTTTAACCAAGTGTTATTAAGTGATACAAAATTTTATTCTTCCCTCCCCTTAAACAGCCCCACGCAGCCCCTCCCACTCTCCATCCTCATTTTGCTTCATCTTCAGCATTCTTGAGAAAGAAGCTCTCCACCTCCATGGATGCTTTCTTCACCTACTTTTGATCCACTCCATTTTTCTTCTTCTACTTCTTTGCTACTTCTTCCTCTACAACATCATACTTACCTAGCTCATCATCAAGCTTTGAGAAGCATTTCCTCCCCCCAAAACAGCCCCTTGGCTGCGAGCTCAAGGAGGGAAAAGGTGGTTGTTCTTTTTCTTTCCTTTCATGATTTTCAGGCTTGTTTTGTGTTTGATTTATGTTTGGTTGTGATCAATGATGGATATGAACATTATATCCCTAATTCTTGGAACCCTAGGCGTGACCTAAGGGGAAAAAGAGGGAAGAAAATGTGATCCTTGTGAATTAAGTAATCGGTTAGTTAATTGGGCCTTTAGGATGTTGTTGTTGTTGTATTTGTTCATAGTTTTGGAATTAGAAGCTGTTTGGGTAATTTTATGATGAACACCTATTCTTGACAAAGAGGGATTAGGGGTAATTAATTTGTGAACCATGAAATTAGTTGATGATTCTTGTGTTTTAGTTAGTATAAGTGTTATTGAGTTTGTTGAGTTTGTTAAAATAAGAAAGTTAGTAAGTTTTATTGAAAAACCTTGTTCTTGAAATGGGTTTGGAAAGGAATTGGTTTTGATTGAGCTTTAATTTGTGAATTGGATTGTTGTTTTGTGAAAAAAATTGGACTATGGAAGGATGTTATTTAATTGTTTGGAAGTTTTGAAATTTGTTTCCTATTTCCTTGATGTTGGCCGCGAGCTCCTTAGGAGATTTGGGAGAGAAATTGTTTTGTGTTTTAATTTATAATTATTGTGTTGATGAATGATTAAGTTTTGGAAAATTTTGGAAGAGGTTTGATTGGAATTGGATTTGTTTTGAAATTTTACGGCTATGAAGCATATGAGGCGATTTGGGTTCCTTGAGACCCAAGATACGTAGTAGAGCCTTAACTTAAGGATTTAGATAAAATGAAGTTGATTTTAGTATTGAATTGTGTTTCAAAATTTTGAAGGACTTGATCTTAGTTAGTAGAACCTTATTTTTCCAACTTATGCATATTTCAAGAAAATGATTTTAGTTCTAAAACCTTATTCTTTTCAAGTAGTTAGTAGTTAATTTCTAAGTGGAAGTGTTTGGTTTAGGAAAGGGTTAGGTTTGAGAGCCTAAGGTTTTGAGTTAAGTTTTAGCTTGTGCTAAGTTTACTCATGGTAATAGGAGTTGCGAATCCGGAGACCATGCGACGTGGACTCGAGGCTTGCGGTACCCCGTTACCACACAACTGTGGTAAGGGCAACTCTTAGACATAGATAAGCGTTATTATTTAATTTTAAATCTTAAAGCGAAGAAATCTGAGAACCTCAGGGATTGAAGTGAGGGTCTCGTACCCCTTCGACTTTTTAATTCTTAAATTTTTTATTTATGATTATTTAGTGGGCTTGTCTGCAAGTGATTACTTATACTATGATTGCCTCTCTGCCAACCCCACTGAGTTGCAGAGGGATGAACTGAGTTGTCGGTGTCGATGCTTGACATGGTGTGAATACTTATACTGCTTATACTGTTGACCTGAGTACATTGTGTTAAGCTTGGCATAAATATTAATGATATGTGGTTAAATAATTATTCGATTGCTTCTTGAATGATTATATGTGGTGATTGTTTCATTGAGGTGGTGAAAAGTGTCGACGTGACGTGCATGAACTATATCCCGGATATCCTAGGGTGGTCGCGGAACCCAAAGCCAATGGCTGGAGTTCGGCAGTTTAGTTAGGCGTTGTGTCGTTTGGGGTTGTCGTGTCGTTTATGAACTATATCCCAAATAACCTAGGGTGCTAGGATCCCCTAAAAGGCTACGGCTGGTTTTCGGCAGCTTAGTTAGACGTCGTAGCGTCAAGGAATATATCGTGAAATTCCTAGGGTGGTCGTGGAGTCCAAGGCTAATGGCTGGAATTCAGCAGCTTGTTCGGCGTTACCTTCCAGAAGATTGTCGAAAGTGTCGTGAGGGAATGAGTCTTAAACTGAGTCTTGAGTTGCGTCTTGAGAACTGTGCATATTGTTGTTTTGTCTCTTGTTCATGATTTGTTATTCCCTGATTTATTGAGAAGTTGACCCTTTTCCCATGGTGCCTTCAACTTACCCAGGTGATGACAAAGAGCGTGCTGATACCGGCGATGAGGACATTGTCGGAGATCATCTTTGATTTTCCAGACATAGAGATGCCCGCGGCGATGGAGTTCGACCTATCTCCCGTCGCGTTGTTTATACTAGGGATGTTGTACAGAGCTTCCGAGAGGGTGGTATGGTAGTGTGACAGGAGACTTTGCGGCGCACAGTGAGCTTCCCGATTCGGATAATGTAGGTGGTAGACGCTTGGCCAGCTATTTAGGGAGAGAGGACTATGTCAGCATCATCTTCCTCGCCAGAGGGACCCCTCGAGATCCCGAGGCGCACTGCTTCCTGATTTGCTTCCCGAGGACGAGGACCGAGGGTTCGATGGACCGCTCGTAAGAGCGTGATTAGACACGGGACTGCAGGAGCATCTACTTTCAGGGCAGCTGTTATTCAGTGTTCTCCAGCAGGATCTGAGCCCGAGGAGGAGCCAGTTTCTCCCATGTTATTCAGGACCCCTACCCCATCGGGACACCTCTCACCTGTCTGCAGAGAGTGTGGTGAGGCTGGGTGTAGCGGCACGGGATTCTTCGAGGAGGCGGTGATAACCGGAGACGTGTCAAAAGGTGTGCCTGCGACGACACCTTTTATCGATTTGACTGGAGAGGACCCGATGGACGATGAGGAGGAGGAGGATCCATCTGAGGATTCAGATAGTTATCTGTCGTCGTCGTGTTATTTGACTGTCTGTTTATGTTGTTTTGGATGACTGTAGTATTTGCTTTTGGTGTACAGTTTGTCTGGTGACCGGTCGGGCTTGATGAATTTTTTTGTATTACAGGGTAGACTTGTGGTTTACTTTTGGAGCAGCCCCCTACGTGGGTGTCTACGGGGAGTACCCCCGGGGTATGATTGCTCTCTTGAGGGTCTTCATACCATAGGTGTATTCTTTTGGGACGTCTTTATGCACTGTCTTTATTTTGTACGTACTATTTTCGTTGATGTGTTTATCTATATATATATATATATATATGTGTGTATTTCCAGTGCATGTATCTTGTGTCTTAGATTGCACCATGTTTCTAAATGTTGTGGCAACTCGTGTGTACTATGAGTACTATGCGGATATGATTGTTTTTAAAAAAAAAAAATAGACCGCATTTTTCAAAGGACACAAGAGTACCATTTTTAAAACGCATCGCATATAGGTTTATTTCTAGTGTAGTAGCGATTCGAAAACGGGTCGTTACAATAGTGGTATCAGAGCAGTTCGGTTCTAACCGGTTTGTGCATAGGAAATTTGGAGTTGGTCACCGTGTCGGGTTATGTTTGTTGGGTAATTAGTCGTGTTGTATTGTTATTGTTTGTTGAGTAAAGCAAATTGTTGCTTAAAAATTGTTTGAATTGTTTCTTGATTGAAGCAGTGTGTGTTAACATATTCTTGATTTTGAGGTTCTGACAGGTTTTTGGACCTTGGAGGAATCTCATGCCACCTCACACAGACCCTACGACCGGATCTGATAGTCCCGATATGGGAAGGGCGATTCAAGAAATGACAGAGATGGCGGCGACTATGGCTCAGGAATCGGCTGCTGCAACTCAGCAATCCAATGCTATGGCTCAACAGACTGCGGCTTTGACACAACATAATCTGCAGCAACAGCAGAGAGTAGAACGGAATGCGGAAGCTAGAGGACTAGCGGATTTGCGTAAGCACGACCCACCGAAGTTCTACGGTGAGTCGAATCCAGACAAGGCAGACCTTTGGATGCAGGAGATAGAGAAAATCTTCTAGGCACTCCATTGCCCAGGGAATGTTAAGGTGGACTATGCAACCTACTTGCTGCTAGGGGATGCCGAGTACTGGTGGAAGGGAGTGAAGCAGACTTTGACGGCAGAGCGTCGTGAGATTACTTAGGAAGTTTTCCACAGAAAATTTATGGACAAATATTTTCCTGATACTGCATGGGCGGAGAAAGAGCAAGAGTTCCTCCGACTACAGTAAGGTTGCATGATGGTGTCGGAATATGCCGCTAAGTTTGAATCACTTGCAAGGTTCTTTAGTCCGTTTCGTGACCGCGCAGACCAGGGATGGTTGAGCGAGAGATTTCAGCGGGGATTGAGGTTTGACATCCAGAAATCTGTGATGTCTCTAAGAATCAGGAATCTTCAAGAACTGATTGACAAATGTGTACAGGTGGAAGTTATGAGAAGCGCCAAGAAGAGGAATGGTACAGAGGGACCAGTGAGACCCCAGATCGCAGGACAGAGGTTTGCTCATAAGGGAAAGCAGTAGAAGAAGCCGTGCAGTCGACCTCAAGGGAATAACAGCAAAGGCCAGTACCGTCCAGTGGCTTAGAATACGAGAGGCGGGAGTCAGACTAGCACCAATGTGACTTGTTACCGTTGCGGTAAGCCAGGGCACTATGCGAGCAACTGTACTGAGAAGGATGGTGTGTGCTTCAACTGCAAGAAGCCTGGACACATTGCTAGGGATTGTCAAGCACCTAAGGCTGAACTGGCAATGCACGCAGCAAAGGCAAAAAGGAAGCGTCCGATGGCCAAAGGCAGAGTCTTCTGCATGAGTGGTGAAGAGGCAGAGCAGACTGATGATCTCACTCAGGGAGATTGTGAAATTGAGGGTAAATCCTTATTCGTCCTTTTTTATTCTGGTACAACCCGCTCTTTTATTTCCTCGGATTGCGTAGATCATTTAAAATTGATTGTGACTGCTTTACCTTTCAGACTAGTAGTTACTACCCCAGCTGCTAAAACCTTGGTTACCAACACTGCATGCCTTAATTGTGTGGTGGTCATCCAGGGTAGAAAATTTGTGGTTAATTTGGTCTGTTTGCCACTTAAGGGTCTAGATATCATTCTCGGGATAGATTGGTTGTCTCACCACCATGTCCTTTTGGACTGTGCCCCAAAAACAGTGGTTTTTCCTGATCTTGGAATTTCCAACTACCTATGTATTAATCATATTGGTGTTTCATTGAAAGAGGAAACTCAGGAATACATGTATTTGGCTAGTTCAGAAGTTTCTCAAGAACTCGAGTTGAGGAATGTTCCTGTGGTTTACGACTTCTCAGATGTTTTTCCCGAAGATGTGCCGGGATTACCGCAACGAGGGAAATTGAATTTTCCACCGATTTGCTTCCAGGAACAGGACCGATTTCAATAGCGCCCTAACGGATGTCTCCAGTCGAGATGAAAGAGTTGAAGTCTCAGATGGAGCACTTGGCATCAAAGCAATTCATACGACCGAGTGTGTCACCTTGGGGAGCTCCAGTGTTGCTGGTGAAGAAGAAGGATGGACGGTCAAGATTATGTGTGGATTATCGTCAACTCAACAAAGTGACTGTCAAGAATCGGTATCCGTTACCACGTATCGATGATTTGATGGATCAACTACGAGGAGCTGCGATATTTTCGAAGATTGATTTGAAGTCAGGTTACCATCAGATTTGAGTGAAGGAAGAGGATATTCCCAAGACAGCATTCGGGACAAGATATGGTCACTACGAGTACCTAGTGATGCCATTCGGAGTGACGAACGCGCCCGCAGTATTCATGGACTACATGAATAGGATCTTTCACCCATTCTTAGATCAGTTTGTGGTGGTATTCATAGACGAAATTCTGATTTATTTGAAGAGCAAAGAAGAACATGTAGAGCATTTACGCCAAGTACTACAGATACTACGAGAGAAGCAGTTTTATGGTAACATTTCTAAGTGTGAGTTCTGGCCGAAGAGGTGAACTTTCTTGGACATGTGATAACCAGGGACGGAATAGCCGTGGATCTAGCCAAGATTGAAGCTGTGTTAGCATGGGAACAGCCGAAGACTGTAACAGATATCAGAAGCTTCATTGGTTTAGCAGGCTACTACCGGAGGTTTATTGAAGGTTTCTCGAAGATCGTAGCACCACTTACACAACTTACGAGGAAGGATCAACCGTTCGCTTAGACCGAAGAGTGTCCAGTTTCCAGAGGTTGAAAGAGCTTTTGATAACAACGCCTGTGTTGATTTTGCCTCAACCGGAAGAGCCTTACGAGGTTTACTGCGATGCGTCACACCAAGGATTAGGATGCATGCTGATGCAACATAGGAAAGTTGTGGCTTATGCCTCGAGACAGCTCAAGATTCACGAGAGGAACTATCCTACGCATGATTTGGAGCTTGCTGCAGTGGTTTTCGCATTGAAGATTTGGAGACACTATCTTTATGGGAGTACGTTCACTGTTTACAACGATCACAAGAGCCTGAAGTACTTGTCCGATCAGAAGGAGCTTAACATGCGACAGCGAAGATGGATAGAATTTTTGAAAGATTACAATTTCACTTTAGAATACCATCCAGGAAAGGCAAACGTGGTAGCTGATGCACTGAGTAGGAAGAGCGTTTTAGCTTCAGCAATGATGATCAAGGAGTTGGAGATGCTAGAGAAGTTTCGAGTCTTGAAGTTGAACGTGGAAGTGTCACCGGGGAAGCTGAAGTTTGGAATGCTCACCATTTCTAATGGATTGTTGGACGAGATTAGGAACCATCAAACTGATGACAAGCTACTACAAGAGAAGTTTGAACTGGTAGCACAAGGAAAAGCGACAGAATTCAAGATTGGAGCGGACAACATCGTGAGGTGCAACAGACGCGTGTGTGTACCTGATGCGGCGGAACTGAGGAAGTTGATTCTCGATGAGGCGCATAAGAGCAGATTGAGTATTCATCCGCAAGTTACAAAGATGTACCAGGACTTGAAGAAGCATTTTTGGTGGCCCGAAATGAAGAAACAAGTGGCAGAGTATGTGGCTTCCTGTCTTACTTGCCAGAAAGCGAAGGTAAAACATCAGCGACCAGCAGGGATGTTACAGTCACTTGACATACCTGTGTGGAAGTGCGATAGCATTTCTATGGATTTCGTCGTGGGATTGCCAAGAACGCAGAAGAAGAATGACTCGATTTAGGTAATCGTTGACCGATTGACCAAATTTGCTCATTTCTTGCCAGTGAGATCGACTTACAACGTGGAGAAGCTGATAGAGATCTACATCGTGGAGATTGTGTGACTGCATGGCGTACCTTCTTTTATTGTTTCTGACCGAGATCCCAAGTTCACATCTCACTTTTGGAGGGAATTGCAAGAAGCAATGGGAACCAAACTCAAGCTTAGCTCAGCATATCACCCCCAGACCGATGGTCAGACTGAGTAGACGATTCAATCACTCAAAGACTTGCTGAGAGCGTGCATGTTGGATCACAGAGGAAGTTGGGACGATGTCTTACTGCTAGTGGAGTTCACCTACAACAACAGTTATCACGCGAGCATTGGCATGGCACCTTACGAAGCGCTATATCGACGTAAGTGTCAGACGCCTCTTTGTTGGTATCAGGATAGTGAGAGCTCTGTTGTGGGACCGAACATGATTCAACAGATGACCGAGAAGATCCAATTGATCAGAGATAGGATACAGATGTCTCAGAGTCGACAGAAGAGTTATGCGGACCAGGGTCGCCGACCGCTAGAGTTTGAAGAGGGAAAGCATGTGCTCCTCCGAGTTACACCTATTACTGGAGTTGGTCGAGCGATCAAATCCAAGAAACTTACTCCTAAGTTCATTGGACCCTACTAGATTCTTCGTCGTATTGATCCAGTGGCATATCAGATTACTTTGCCACCTTTCTTGTCAAACATTCATGACGTCTTTCACGTCTCACAGTTGCGGAAGTATGTTTCCGACCCTTCTAATGTTATTGAACCGGATGTGATCCAACTGAAGGATGACCTATCATTTGAAGCATCACCTGCAAGGATTGTCGATCGAAAGACTAAGCAGTTAAGGAACAAAGAAATCCAACTTGTCAAGGTCGTGTGGGATCAGAAGACCGGAGATGCAACGTGGGAGCTGGAAGAGAAGATGAAGAACCAATATCCAGAACTTTTTCTCGGTATGTATCTTACTCGTAGTTTCGTGGACGAAACTATTTTTAGAGGGGGGTATTGTAACACCCGTATTTTTACGATACGTTATTTAGCGTTATTGTAGTGTAATATTTGTCGTATTTATGCTATAATAAGCAATTTCTTGATCGTTAAGTAAGTGAATTAATTAAATCAAGATCAAATTAAATTTGAGAGTTAATATTTCATATTAATTCATGGTTCGAATACCGTCAAAAAATTCTAATGAAGTTTCGTCGCGTTTCGAATCGCCGGGCAATTTTGCCGCAGATAAAATTTTAAATGAACCCCGATTTCGATAAAAATCGAATCGTAACTTGTCGTGATTATGTTTGAAAGTTTGATGGTGTTTTTATTATTTATAATATAATATTATTACGCGATGAATTAATTTCTCGCTAAATTAATTTTCGCGATTTTATCGGCGGGTAATTAATCGGTAATGCGGTTATTCGATGCCGTGTTTTAGCAACCCTTAGACTCTAGAATTAGAGGGTAATCATGAGAGATGTGAGATTAGATGGGATAGATTAGTTGATGGGATTAGAATCTTCATTTTGTGAGAGGTGTCACTTAGTGTGTGATTAGTTTTTTTTATTACCTTTTACTTAACCCATTTTTTAACCAAGTGTTATTAAGTGATACAAAATTTTATTCTTCCCTCCCCTTAAACAGCCCCATGCAACTCCTCCCACTCTCCACCCTCATTTTGCTTCATCTTCAGCATTCTAGAGAGAGAAGCTCTCCACCTCCATGGATACTTTCTTCACCCACCTTTGATCCACTCCATTTTTCTTCTTCTACTTCTTTGCTACTTCTTCCTCTATAACATCATACTTACCTAGCTCATCATCAAGCTTTGGAGAAGCATTTCCTCCCCCCAAAACAACCCCTTGGCTGCGAGCTCAAGGGAAGAGGCGGTTGTTCTTTTTCTTTCCTTTCTTGATTTTCATGCTTGTTTTGTGTTTGATTTATGTTTGGTTGTGATCAATGAACATTATATCCCTAATTCTTGGAACCCTAGGCGTGACCTAAGGGGAAAAAGAGGGAAGAAAATGTGATCCTAGTGAATCAAGTAATTGGTTGGTTAATTGAGCCTTTAGGATGTTGTTGTTGCTGTTGTTGTATTTATTCATTGTTTTGGCATTAGAAGTTGTTTGGGTAATTTTATGATGAACACCTATTCTTGACAAAGAGGGATTAGGGGTAATTAATTTGTGAACAATGAAATTAGTTGATGATTCTTGTGTTTTAGTTAGTATAAGTGTTATTGAGTTTGTTAAAATAAGACAGTTAGTAATTTTTATTGAAAAACCTTGTTCTTAAAATGGGTTTGGAAAGGGATTGGTTTTGATTAAGCTTTAATTTGTGAATTGGACTGTTGTTTTGTGAAAAAAATTGGACTATGGAAGGATGTTATTTAATTGTTTGGAAGTTTTGAAATTTGTTTCCTATTTCCTTGATGTTGGCCGCGAGCTCCTTAGGAGATTTGGGAGAGAAATTGTTTTGTGTTTTAATTTATAATTATTGTGTTGATGAATGACTAAGTTTTGGAAGAGGTTTGATTGGAATTGGATTTGTTTTGAAATTTTAAGGCTATGAAGCATATGAGGTGATTTGGGTTCCTTGAGACCCAAGGTACCTAGTAGAGCCTTAACTTAAGGTTTTAGATAAAATGAAGTTGATTTTAGTATTGAATTGTGTTTCAAAATTTTGAAGGACTTGAACTTAGTTAGTAGAACCTTATTTTTCCAACTTGTGCATATTTCAAGAAAATGATTTTGGCTCTAAAACCTTATTCTTTTCAAGTAGTTAGTAATTAAATTCTAAGTGGAAGTGTTTGATTTTGGAAAGGGTTAGGTTTGAGAGCCTAAGGTTTTGAGTTAAGTTTTAGCTTGTGCTAAGTTTACTCGTGGTAATAGGAGTTGCGAATCTGGAGACTGTGCGACGTGGACTCGAGGCTTGCAGTACCCCGTTAGCACACAACTATGGTAAGGGCAGCTCTTAGACATAGATAAGCGTTATTATTTAATTTCAAGTCTTAAAGCGAACAAGTCTGAGAACCTCAGAGTTCGAAATGAGGGTCTCGTACACCTTCGACTTTTTAATTATATGCGGTGATTGTTTCATTGAGGCGGTGAAAAGTGTCGACGTGACGTGCATGAACTATATCCTGGATATCCTAGGGTGGTCACGGAACCCAAAGCCAATGGCTGGAGTTCGGCAGTTTAGTTAGGCGTCGTGTCGTTTGGAGTTGTCGTGTCATTTATGAACTATATCCCGAATAACCTAGGGTGCTAGGATCCCCTAAAAGGCTACGGCTGGTTTTTCGGCAGCTTAGTTAGACGTTGTAGCATCAAGGAACATATCGTGAAATTCCTTGGGTGGTCGTGCAGTCCAAGGCTAATGGCTGGAATTCAGCAGCTTGTTCGGCGTTACCTTCCGGAAGATTGTCGAAAGTGTCATGAGGGAATGAGTCTTAAGTTGAGTCTTGAGTTGCATCTTGAGAATTGTGCATATTGTTGTCTTGCCTCTTGTTCATGATTTGTTATTCCCTGATCTATTTAGAAGTTGACCTTTTCCCGTGGTGCCTTCAACCAATGATGGTTACCCAGGTGATGACGAAGAGCGTGCTGATACCGGCGATGAGGACATCGCCGGAGATCATCTTTGATTTTCCAGACGTAGAGATGCCAGCGGCGATAGAGTTCGACCCCATCTCCCGTCGCGCTGTTTATACTGGGGATGTTGTACAGAGCTTCTGAGAGGGTGGTATGGTAGTGAGACAGGAGACTTTGCGGCGCACGGTGAGCTTCCCAATTCGGATGATGCAGGTGGTGGACGCTTGGCGAGGTATTTAGGGAGAGAGGACTATGCCAGCATCATCTTCCCCGCTAGAGGACCGAGGGTTCGATGGACCGAGGACAAGGACGAGGACCGAGGGTTCGATGGACCGCTCGTAAGAGCGTGATTAGACGCAGGACTGCAGGAGCATCTACTTCCAGGGCAGCTGTTATTCAGAGTTCTCTAGCAGGATCTGAGCCCGAGGCGGAGCCAGTTTCTCCCTTGTTATTCAGGACCCCTACGCCACCAGGACACCTTTCACCTGTCTGCAGAGAGTGTGGTGAGGCTGGGTGTAGCGGCGCGGGATTGTTGGAGGAGGCGTTGATAGCAGAGGACCTGCCGGAAGGTGTGCCTGTGATGGCACCTTTTATCGATTTGACTGGAGAGGACCCGATGGACTATGAGGAAGAGGAGGATCCATTTGAGGATTTGGATAGTTATCTGTAGTCGTCATGTTGTCTGACTGTCTGTTTATGTTGTTTTGGATGACTGTAGTGTTTGCTTTTGGTATACAGTTTGTCTGGTGACCAGTTGGGCTTGATGGATGGTTTTTGTATTACAGGGTAGACTGGTGGTTTACTTTTGGATCAGCCCCCTGCGTGGGTGTTTGCCGGGAGTACCCCCGGGGTATGATTGCTCTCTTGAGGGTCTTCGTACCATAGGTGTATTCTTTTGGTCGTCTTTATGCACTGTCTTTATTTTGTACGTACTATTTTCGCTGACATGTATATATATATATATATATGTATGGATTTCCAGTGCATGTATCTTGTGTCTTAGATTGTACCATGTTTCTAAATGCTATGGCAACTCTGTGTGTACTATGAGTACTATGCGGATATGATTGTTTAAAAAAAAAATAGACCGTATTTTTCAAAGGACACAAGAGTACCATTTTAAAAACGCGTCGCATATAGGTTTATTTCTAGTTTAGTAGCGGTCCGAAAACGGGTCGTTACAGGGCCCCCCTTTTATTTGGTTCGTTTCGAGCTCGTAGTACGTGGAAGGCGATGGAGCCATGATGTCACACATGGCGTGTCATAGCCCGTTGATCTCATTGACAGATCTAGTTCGGTGGCGTAAAGATTACGTGAATTAGCAATCGTTGATGAGATAAATGGTGTAGTTCATCAGCTGCGATCTGGTAGTGGAAATGGGCCGTTTTGAGGGTCTGGTTCTCTACAGAGTGGGCCTGGGCCCTGTCCGAAACAATAATGAATAAAAACTGAAATTCATTAGGATACGTTTGAATTGATAATATACACACACACACGATGTATCATGTATGTTATATATTGGAAATGCTAGCTAGTTTCTATTTTTAGATTGCTTTTTTTTTTTTTACTTTTCTGTTTTTAGGCTTTTTTTTTTTTTTTTGACAAATCTGTTTGTAGGTTGTTAGAACGTGTTAGGTCTTAAACCCTATTAACCAATAAGGGTGTATGCATACCATCAAACGAGATGTTAAGATTCGTCAAAAAAAAAAAAAAAAAAAATTGTTAAGTAGAATTATTCTGGATATGCGAGAATATGTATATACAATACGTGGTAAATATTGTTGTATTATTTGTTAACTAGTAGCAAATAATAGCTTTTAGAATTTTACAGACGCGACCGTCGTTATAACGATTGCATTGACAATTTCATACGAGTACACAGTTCTGGTTTTTGTGTGAAAACGACCGAATAAAACTATATAATAAAATAAAATATCTGACCAAGTTAATTTATCAAGTTTCATGTTAATGAAACTATAAAAATATCTGTCAAAAAAAAAAAAGAAACTATAAAAATAAGTGACATAATGAACATTAAGTTAGTTTAAAATTGCACGATGTTTTGTAACCTTATCTGTTTTTTAAGAATGTTCAACTCAACCACTGTATTAATGAAATTTAATATTCATAATATAATTAAATAATATAAGCGACTTGCACATAGATTAAGTGAATTGAAACTTCAATCAATGGCATATACACATTATTGTTATAATTATTAATTACATGAATTTCAACTATGCAATAATGTAAAATCTAATTCCCTGCTTAGAGTTAGACTCTTCCATATATATTACACCAACCACAATTCTTTTTCACATTCTACAATCCACAAACCAAATCCTTAAGCTATTTGAGAGTCCTACTCTGTTCTTTAATTTCTCTCCAAAATCAAAAAATCTATTCAACCCTAATTTTCTACTTAGATTCTCTCTTCCTCTGTATTTCTCACATCCACAAATGTTTCTATAAAATCATGGCCATAGATTCTACAAATTTAGAAGCCCAGTTTCGATCATGTGTCGTATCTGCGGTCTTTTCAATTTCTAGGAGAGGTTTTAATTTCATTCTTGTCAAAATCTCTTCAACCACAAGTATTTTCAACCACAGCTCTCATTAGCCTTTTGGCTCATTAACTTTATTGTGGGGCAACACAAACATACATCATTAGTTGTTCTTATCTATCTATACAAAACAGTCTCCTTGTCCTACTACTCTATCTTTCTTGTTTAATTATGTTCTAATTCATCTTAATTAAGACTGTTGAACGACACAAATGGTAGCGAAACACTTGTACGAGCTTTCATGTGGAGTTGTTGAAATGGCCTGGATTATGCTTAGTGTTGATTACTCAAGGCTCTTACGGCAATTGTTTGGTGTCTTCTCTTACGAGAACCATGAGTGGAAGCCTCGGATCATGATCATCTAGCTCCTAATCTTCTCATTCACTTAATTCATAAACTCAGGTTGAGATTCATATTGAAATATATATTTTGTTGCCTTAAATTTTTCGAATGTCTCGTGGGTTGCACGGGTCAAACGACTAGTATAATACACGTACCGGTTAAGTCAGAATTGTTGTTAGTGATCAAGCTACAGCCAGAGCCATGTACAAGGGGAGATTAGAATGCAAAGCTCATCAGCTTGGATATGTTGAAACTGACCCATCTGGTCGATATGGACGTGTAAGTGTTTCTCATCGATTAAATATCATATTCATTATTCATCAACTCTCTCTGACTCTCACTAATTGGTATCATATAAATTAAAGGCAGAGCGATTTGAAATCATGAGTTAACGGAAGTTCCTTTCGTGGCATCAATATGAATTTAGAACTAAAACTGAATGGCACAAATCAAATGAAACTGAAGGACTTTATTTTGCATAAGGATGCAACTTAATTAGTATGCACAAAATTAGTCTGCCTGTTAAAATTAATTTTTCTTTATATGTATGTACCTTCTTTTTTGTCTAGTTTTCAGCAAATCAATAAGATTTCGTTTGAGTGAATCGCCAATTTAGTCTCTAAAATCGTAAGATGTTACCAATTTAATCCACGAAATTATTATTAATATTCCAAACTAGTTTCCGAAATAGAAAATTTTTAACCACGTTAGTCGTTTTTGATCAATTAAATTAGTCGCGAAGTTGTGTGATAGGGGACTAATATGATTGAAAATTTTCAATCAAAAATTATTTTAAAATTTCGTTTATTTTCTGATCAGACAAGTTGACAATGCCTACAATTCCAGATTTCCAGGGATGCTTGATTCGCTCGTTTTTCTTTGCTTAGAAAAGGGGACAAGTTTTCTTAATTGTTTTTCACGTGCCGTCTATGATCGAGTCAATTTACTATAAATTAATTAAGAACAGCACAGTGTGTCCTGTTTTATCCTTTACCAAGTCTTGGCTTGTTACCGTGACCCACCACCTTGCCTACATAACCCAAGGTTAATGACTCTCTAATACACCCAAGGGTCACTCCTCTAAAGAACATAATTGATAGGCTGAAACTCACAATTCCTGTGTTTGACTTTCAAAGAAATTAAGCTGTTAAACCGGGTATAATATAAGTAAATTAAAACTACTACCTGGGTAGTGTTAATATTAAATTATTAACTAATAATTATTATTATGATTATTAACTAATGTGTATTATTATGATTATTGGTGAGTGCAGTTCAGGGATATTCTAGGCAAAGGAGCCATGAAGGTAGTGTATAGGGCATTCGATGAAGTGCTGGGAATTGAAGTGGCTTGGAACCAAGTTATGTTGGGCGATGTCTTTCATTCACCAGAACAACTTCAACGCCTTTATTCAGAGGTTCATCTCCTCAAGGAATTGGACCATGACTCTATCATCACTTTCCATCATTCTTGGATTGATGCCAATTGTAGAACCTTCAACTTCATCACTGAATTGTTCACCTCTGGCACCCTACGAGAGTAATTAATTAACCATACCATTTTTTTTTATCTTTTTGAATTTATCTTTTTGAAACCTTTATCTTGATAGACCATTTTTTTCCATATTTTCTATTATATTTGCGATAAAAATTGCGGTCGCGGTTGCCCCGCGAAATCTTAATATTATAGAAAATCGCAGTCAAATACGACTGATGTGGCCTTAATGACGGTCACATTTTAGTCGTTGAGGTATCAAAAACCTTGATGTCGCAACCTGGATTGCAGTAGTGGCCGCGTTGCAAATATTCATATTATGGACAATCGCAGTCAAATGCGGTCTCAATTGTTACAGCAAGTCCCACATCGGTGGGTTCTTGCTTTGGTGAAGGCTTTAGAGCCTATATAAGGAGGCTTAGTAATGCTTTTATAAATCATCCCAAACATTTCTCTTCTTCCTCTTTTATTATTTCTTATACTCAACAAGAGTATTGTGAGAGTATTTGTGAGGTATTTTGTGAGAGGTATTCTTGTAATATTTTCCCACATAGTGAAATTCTTCCTGTCTTGCCGTGGTTTTTCCCTTATTTGTTGAGGGTTTTCCACGTAAATTTTGTGTGTTCATTTCTTTATTTTCTCGTCTCTTATTTTAGTTGTGTGACACCATTCCGTTACTCTGATACCTAACAGTGGTATCAGAGCTCCAAGGTTGGTGATACTATTCCGCTGCGTCACTCTAGGAAGGTGTCGGTTCTTAGTATGCTCTGTGGTTGCAGCATTGTCTGATCTTCCACATCAGAAAAGAATTGTTGCTGGAAATAGTGTGGTAGTGTAGAAGTGCATGTCTAGGAAAAGTTCTGGCTAAGGAAAGACTTGGTATTTAAGCGTGTCCATTGGTGACCCACCTCTCTTTCCTGGGAACTTACCTGGTGTACTATTTACGGTCTACAGTCACTATTCCAGTATACGATACTATTCCCATATACGGTTACTATTCATACGTGTGGTTGTATACTTTTACAGTAATTGTTAACATATACTGGATTTGTTCTGGTATACGGGATACGTACAATACTGTTCACGTATACTGTACTATTCACGGTGAAATAGTGTAATCCGGTTTGGTTCGTGTACAACCATGGCAGCAAAATTTGAGATAGAGAAGTTCAACGGGAGTAACTTCTCCCTGTGGAAATTGAAGGTAGCGGCAGTTCTGAGGAAGGATAATTGCTTTGAAGCAATTGAAGGCAGACCCACAGATATGACTGATGAAAAGTGGAAAGAGAAGGATGACAATGCTGTTGCCAATTTGCACCTAGCAATGACGGATTCAGTTTTGTCAAGTGTTGCAGAAAAAAAAAGACTGCAAGGGAGATTTGGGATGTACTTAACAAATTGTACGAGGTTAAGTCACTACACACAAGAATATTCTTGAAGAGGAAACTCTACACTCTTCGAATGAGTGAATCCACATTAATGACGGATCACATTAACACTCGAACACGCTATTGGCTCACCACAAAGATCTGATTTCAAAATAGCGTAAAATGAACGTGCGTAACTTTTACTTGAGTTTACCGATTCAGATGATCAACTCATCATCAACATTACAAACAATAATGTTGCCGACACTCTTCACTTTGATGATGTTGCGGTGCAATTCTTGAAGAAGAATCGGCGCAAGAATAAGGAGGAAAGGTCGAAAGTTCAAGCAAGCGTAAGCTTTATCGATGACGAGAGGCGTATCAATCTTAACGTGGCCCCAAAGTGGGAGCCAAGATCATGGTAGATCAAAATCTCGAAGAAGAAAGAATCTCAAATGCTACAACCGTGGCATGAGAGGGCACTTGAAGAAGGAGTGTTGGAACAAGAAGAATGGGGAGAAGACCTCAGGAGCATCAACCTCTCAAGGTTGTGTTGCAAGTACCTCAGATGATGGAGAAATCCTGTATAGCGGAGCAACAAGTCCTAAAGGTGGAAGGAAACTCAATGATGTTTGGATAGTGGACTCAGGGGCGACATGGCACATGACTTCACACCGTGATTGGTTTTGTACTTATGAGCCTGTCTCGGTAAGATCCGTGGTTATGGGAAATGATCACTCCTTAGAAATCGTTGGAATCCAGATCACGTAATAAAGATGCAAGATGGCATCGCTCGCAAGATACAAGGGGTACGACATGTGAAGGGCTTGAAAAGGAATCTATTGTCCACTGGGCAATTGGATGACCTCGGGTGCAAGATCCATATTGAAGGTGGAATCTTAAAAGTAGTGAAGGGCAATCTTGTGGTGATGAAAGCAGAAAAGATCACAAGCAATCTATACATGCTTTTGGGAGATACGTTGCAAGAGGCGGATGCATCAGTTGCATCAGCTAGCCATGAAGAATCAACGATGATGTGGCATCGCAGGCTAGGCCATATGTCAGAACGTGGCTTGAAAGTTCTTGCGGAACGCAATCTCTTACCCGGGCTCAAGACGGTAACTTTACCCTTCTGTGAGCACTGTGTGACAAGTAAGCGAGATAGATTGAAATTTGCAAAAGTAGCTACCGTATAAACGCATACTAGACTTGATACATTCTGATGTGTGGGAGTCGCGGAAACATCCATGGGGAGCAAAGTATTTTGTATCATTCATTGATGACTACTCCAGAGATTGTGGGCGTCCGATCAAGAAGAAGTCGATGTGTTTCAGATTCAAGGAGTTCAAAGCACAAGTAGAGCTTGAAATCGGGAAGAAAATCAAGTGCTTGAGGACGCATAATGGAGGAGAATATGTAGATGGTAACTTTCTATCATTCCGCAAGTAAGAGGTATTACGAGACAATTCAGCTGCACATACACCTCGGCCAGAATGGTGTAGCAGAGCGGATGAACAGGACTCTCCTAGAAAGAACAAGAGCTATCTTTGAGAACATCGGGATTGGCCAAATCTTTTTGAAGCGAAGCGATCAAAACCGCTTGTTACGTGATAAATCGATCGCCATCAACAATGATTGGTTTGAAGTCACCAATGGAGATGTGGAAAGGAAAGCCGAGATTATTCTTCTTTACATGTGTTTGGATGTCCTGCGTGACGTAATGTACAACTCCCAAGAAAGAACAAAATTGGATCCAAAATCCGTAAAATGTATATTCTTGGGTTATGCCGACAATGTCAAGGGGTATCGCCAGGGACCCCACTACCCGCAAGCTTATTGTTAGCAGAGATGTAGTCTTTGCAGAAAATGAACCGCAAAGTGAGCGTAAAATGACAAAGATTTCCAAGGAGATCGCTATAGTGCGGTTGGAGAGAAAGACTCAAGAAGATGATTCTTCCGAGCGTAACCAGAGCACATAGAACAAGAACCAGGATGAGGTCAATGATGAAGGAGTTCGACGATCAACATGTCGATAACGGCACCATCATGGCACTCGGACTATGTTATGGCCTGCCATGATGCATACCGCCTTTTCGACCGAAGAAGGTGAACCATCAGCTCTTCAAGAAGCGTTGAACAGTTCAGATGCTTCTCAATGGATAACAGCAATGCAGGAAGAAATGGAAGCCCTACATAGAAATAAGACTTGGGAACTTGTTGAACTTCCAAAGGGTCGGAAAGCCATCGGGAACAAATGGGTGTTCAAAATTCAACGAGACGGCAATGATCAAGTGGAACGGTATCGTGCCAGACTTGTAGTCAAAGGTTATGCTCAGAAAGAAGGAATAGACTTTGACGAGATATTTTCTCCAGTTGTCAGACTTACTACTATTAGGGTAGTGTTGGCAATGTGTGCTGCATTTGATTTACATCTTGAACAGTTGGATGTAAAGACTGCTTTTCTTCATGGAGAACTTGAAGAAGAAATTTATATGCTCCAACCAGAAGGCTTTAAAGAACAAGGAAAAGAAAACTTGGTTTGTAGGTTGACCAAATCTCTGTACGGTCTAAAGCAGGCGCCCAGATGTTGGTACAAAAGATTTGATTCCTTCATAATTAGCCTTGGTTACAACAGATCGATTTCTGCACTATCAGACATACTACAAGAGGTTTGATGATAATGATTTCATCATTTCTTGTTGTATGTGGATGACATGTTGGTGGTAGGCCCCAATAAAGATCGAATCCAGGAATTGAAGGCACAGTTGGCTAGGGAGTTTGATATGAAGGACTTGGGACCCGCAAACAAGATTTTAGGGATGCAAATTCACCGAGACAGAAATGATAGGAAGATTTGGCTTTCTCAAACGAATTATCTAAGGAAGGTCTTGCAGCGCTTCAACATGCAAGATTGTAAGCCAATTTCTACCCCGCTTCCTGTCAATTTTAAATTATCCTCACGTATGAGTCCTAGCAATGAAGCGTAGAGGATGGAAATGTCTCGAGTACCGTATGCATCAGCGGTGGGAAGCCTTATGTATGCCATGATATGTACAAGACCAGACATTGCACAAGCAGTGGGAGCGGTTTGTCGGTTTATGGCAAATCCAGGTAGAGAGCATTGGAATATCATTAAGAGGATCCGTAGATACATCAAAGGAACCTCGGATGTTGCATTATGTTACGGAGGATTGGAATTCATTGTCGTGGGTTATGTTGATTCAGATTTTGCGGTGATCTTGATAAAAGGAAATCCACTACCGGGTATGTATTCACAGCTGCGAGGGAGCGGTGAGTCAAGTTATCTAAATTCTGCATTGTTGTAGCTTTGTCTACTACAGAGGCCGAGTACATGGCTACCCAGGCTTGCAAGGAAGCTTATCTGGATTAAAGGTTTAATGGAGGAACTCGCACAAGCAACAAATGATTACTGTATTGTGACAGCCGAGTGCCTTGCACATTGCAAGGAATCCAGCTTTTCATTCCAGGACAAAGCATATAGATACCCAGTATCACTTTGTTCGTGAAGTGGTAGAGAAAGGAACCGTGGATATGCAAAAGATTCACACCAAAGATAACCTAGCAGATGTGATGACGAAGCCGATCAATACTGACAAGTTTATTTGGTGTCGATCCTCCTATGGCCTATCAGAAACGTAAGCGACATGGAATGGCAAGACAGAAAGAGTGGTGTGAAGATATGATTGGCTCAATCAAAATCTTCAAGTGGGAGAATGTTACAGCAAGTCCCACATCGGTGGGTTCTTGCTTTGGTGAAGGCTTTGGAGCCTATATAAGGAGGCTTAGTAATGCTTTTATAAATCATCCCAAACATTTCTCTTCTTCCTCTTTTATTATTTCTTATACTCAACAAGAGTATTGTGAGAGTATTTGTGAGGTATTTTGTGAGAGGTATTCTTGTAATATTTTCCCACATAGTGAAATTCTTCTGGTCTTGCCCCGTGGTTTTTCCCTTATTTGTTGAGGGTTTTCCACGTAAATTTTGTGTGTTCATTTCTTTATTTTCTCGTCTCTTATTTTAGTTGTGTGACACCATTCCGATACTCTGGTACCTAACATCAATCACGGTCGCATTGCAGTCGTAGATCTTTATATAAAACCTTGATCATATGCTTTTGAACCCTTTAGTTTAATTGACCAAGTTTGTGTTACTTAGGTTAAATTTGTGATAATATTATTGCTAACGTAGGTATAGAAAGAAGTACCCTCGAGTAGATATCAGAGCGGTGAAGAACTGGGCTCGCCAGATTCTAAGTGGTTTGGAGTATTTGCACAACCATGATCCTCCTGTGATACATAGAGACCTAAAGTGCGATAATATATTTGTCAATGGCCACATCGGGAAGGTAAAGATTGGTGACCTAGGCCTTGCAGCTATTCTTCGTGGCTCTCAACATGCCCACAGTGTCATAGGCAATTCCTCGTGCTCTTGCCTCTTGTAGTTGGTACTTAATGAGTAATCTATATTAATTCATGTGTCTATAAAACTGAAATTTTTATGTTTGGTACGAGATATCAGGTACACCAGAATTTATGGCACCAGAATTGTATGAAGAGGAATACAATGAGTTGGCAGACATATACTCTTTTGGCATGTGTATGATAGAGTTGTTTACTTTCGAGTTCCCATACAGCGAGTGCTCCAACCCTGCTCAAATATACAAGAAAGTTACTTCTGTAAGTTTAATTAGACAGACTACCAATTTTCTTTTAATCCCCTTAAAATCAAAATTCATTTCACTCTAACTTAAATGTGATTTTGATCAAAATTGATTTTAAAAATTGATTTTATTACAGTTTGCTTTAAAGTAAAGTGACTTATATTTAGCTGTATATATTCTAAAAACAAGTTTATGTAAGACTTGATCGAATTTTTTGGAAGCAAGAGTTACTTTTTATCACTTTTAGACAAACTGAGCTTTATAAACAATAAAGCATATGTATTTTTACCATAAACAAAAAATTTATTTTACAAACTTTGGGTGATTTGATTGAACAGGGGAAGCTACCAGATGCATTTTACAGAATCCACGATTTGGAAGCCAAAAGGTTTGTGGGAAAATGTTTGGCAAATGTCTTAGAGAGGTTGTCAGCAAAGGAGCTCTTGTTGGACCCTTTTTTAGCCACGGAGCAACTTGACTCGCCATTGCCTACCCCAGCTTTACCTTGTAAACATACTCAGGTACTCAATTCCACTGCAGCTGCAGTTGCCAAAGATCAACCTTCAATGAGTGACCGAACAAAGAGCACACACATGACAATCACTGGGACAATGAATGAAGAGGATGACACGGTTTTCCTTAAAGTACAAATTGCTAACAAAACTGGTATGCATAGCTCCATCACAAGATACAATTTATTTTTTTTGGTTAAATATATGTTGTTGGTTCGTATAAAATCATAATCATTCAACTTTAGTTTCTTTGAAAAATTTATTCATTTTTAGTCTTTATAAAAATACAAAAATCGGGTGTTTTTAGTTGTGGCACAGGACTAGAAACACCCATTTTTTAATTAAATAGAGACTAAAAAATGAACAAAATTTTTTAGGGATCAAAGTTAAACGAGACCAAAACTATATTTTCTCTTGTTTTTCAATGTCTTATTATTAAATACAAAGCGAGTTGCTTCAAAACTGTACTTTGAATACAGGGCAAACAAGGAATATATACTTTCCATTTGACACCATAAACGACACTGCCATTGAAGTTGCAATGGAGATGGTTAAAGAATTGGAAATTAGTGACTTGGAACCATTGGAGATAGCTGAGATGATAGAGGAAGAGATATCAACTTTAGTTCCAACATGGAGGGATTGGAGCACTTCTAATTCTAAGTATCAACGACAACATAGTTTTAGCTATGAAGAAGAGGATGATCTTAGAAACCATCATCCTTTCCTCTCATCATCTTCTCGCTCTTCCTCTCACGATTCTCTCCCAATGTTTTGCTCTTCCTACAAGAACAATATCCAGCTTTGTGAGAATCATTGCCCTTTTGCTCAAGATTGGCCTCAAGGTAAGCACTTCTTTTCTTTGAACTTATGATGCAAATAATAACACTTTAACTTTAATCCAAGGTCTTAAATTGCACACGCTGTTGCGGTTACATCCAATCCTTGATATTGCATAAAATTATGGTTGATGCGACATCAATTCTAGTCGGGAAACACCGTTGTAGAGAGCCCAAATATATTGACATTGTGGCACAAGCACAACAATTGAAAACCTTGCTTTGTTCATTAGCAAGGTTTTCAAAAAAGGCCTGTGAACACGATTTGCATCACAACATCAAGAAGATTTTTGTTGTCTCTGCTACGGAACTAAGTTTAAGGCCACATTAATCGCATTTGACATCGATGCTCCTTAATAACAAGGATTGCCACGCGATTGAAATTTAAAACCTTAATCATTAGATAATGTTTAAATGTTGCTTATAATTATTTGAAAACTTGTTACTGTTATTTTTAGTACAGTTTAAGGTTTATAACTATATTTGCAGATGATCTATATATAAATGATGATGCAAGCTCTCAAAGCTCAATGAACTCCTTCAAGTATTTCCATTTCCATTGCAACGGCTCAGGCAATGAAGATGAGCTTGGTTCAAATGTTGTAGTAGGCGCAGAAACCCTTTGCTGCGTGCCAAAGAAGGCTAACAACAAGTACACAAGGTTTTGTCCTCGAGAAGAGGTGATGGATGCTCATTTCACCAAACAGTTTTGCAACATGAGAATGGATACTCACACTCCCACTCACAAGCATCATGGATACCAGAGGCTCACAAGGATTCATTCCTATGTCGATGTGAGGAAACAACAACTGCAACGATCATCAATGGAGGAAATGCACAAGAGAAGGATGTTCAAGACAGTTGGTGCCGTTGAGAACATTGGGTTTCAAAATCCAGAAAGAGATGGATGTTTTTCTTGCTGAGGAAGCTCCATGCATTCAGAAACATTCAGAAATGATCATTTTATTTCATTATTTTGGGTGTTTATTTATAGCCTTTCATTATGGTGTCCATGCTTAATATTTGTAAACCATATGGACATATCTGAACATTGCACAATATTGTATTTCTAAAGATAAATGTTAGTTGTTAGTGTGTGTTATGTTTGTAGTTTGTGATTGAACCCTGACCTCCTATTTCAACTCTTTAAGGTGTCTCAGCTCAACCACCTGAGCTACACCTAGGGGAGACATTGTACAACAGTGTGAAATACCTGTAATATATCTTAGTCTAAGCTTGGGTTTACTTGATTGAAAAAACTTGTCTGGGCTCATTCTCATTTGCATGCTGAAATATGGAATGCAAAGGATACGTTACTATTGGATGTCAGGAGGATAAATTTATAATTCATAATTTACGATAAAACACTTGTGATTTTGGAGAAGTTAGATGGTAGAAATTCTTAGAAACTATTAATTAGAATATTATAATACTATTCCTAGTTTTCTTTTTTGTATAAACGTTGGTTGAAAAGTTTATCTAAACGAACTATATACTCAAAATTGAGGTAGATAACACCATAATAACAAATATTCTGTTGCACTCATCTTCTTCAATTTGAGTTGTTTTGATGAATTCGTACGGACTGAATCTTTGTGAAGATCTAGCACAACAGGATAGTCGTGGCTCTGGCTAGTTGTATACTGGCTTGCTGGAGCGAGTGCCACACTTTCATTTCGAAATTACTAATCTATTTCAATGTTGTCTATTATTTATTATTTAAATTTTAGAAACTTAACTAAAGTTTTGTCACGTGGCAAAAGCTCATTCACATGTCAAAAGTTTTTTCTCACCTTTTTTCAGCTCCTAATATATTTTCCTTCAATCACTCATCTATCTATTATTTATTATAAAAATTAACTACACTAACTTTAATTAGCTATCCAAGTTGCTGACAATATCTTCATCTTTTATATAGAATATAGAAAAAAAAATTACCAATGATTATCTCGCACTCGTGCTCATCACCGGTTCCATTTACTCATAAACGATGAAAACATTACTTTGACTATCACAAATCACAACGGATGAGAGTTTGTGAAGTACAAGGAAGACACAACTAGGGAAGATAAACAAATACATAAGTCTGTCGATTGCTGTTTGGAATTCAAGGGAATGAAAAGAAATAAAATCCAGTTAACAAACGTTTTAATTAGTTTATGATTCTATATTTCACAAAATGTCACAATCCACTCATTCATAACATAGTTGCAAACCATGCTGTTGGAAATTGCCTTATTGCTTCACATAGGATGCTCTTAGGATGCTTCTATAACACCATACATTCAAAATACTTTGAAAGTAAGATAATTAATCATTAGGTACAGTCATCCCAAGAGAATTTAGACTCAAAATATAAATCAAGTGTAAATAGTACAAGGTCTTAACCAAATTTACATAGCCCTTCAAGGATCTAATACAAACCAAAAGTATTTTTGTACCAAATTCTTAAAGTGTTACATAACCAAAGCTACAAAACATAGCCTTAAACTTCGGCCTCATGGCCTCTTCAGTCCTCCTTCTCAACCTGCACATCTGAAATTGATAAATAAATGAGCGGGTGAGATAAAAATCTCCGTGAGCTCTCCCCTCGAATCCTCACCATCGCTCTGCTTATTAAACCATTCACAATAAGAATAGATAACATATAACTATGCAATGCATCTTTTTAGCTATAAATGTTAAATCTTTCTTCTTTGCTTTGTGTTATTGGGTTGTGTCATAGGCTTTGGTCCCTAGACTCCAATTACACGCTTTCGGTAAGGTGGTTAGATGTCTTAACCGTCCAAGTGGCGTCCCACGAGGCTAACCAAACCAATCTATCCCTATAAATAAAGGAGTCTTGCCATGGACTTCTTAGTGATTTTGTTCACAACTTTCATTCTTTAATTCATGATTATAATGCATATATATATATATATATCCCTCATAATCATTTAACTATTCAAAAGAATGTATAATCAATTCTATGAATGAACTTAACTATGAGTTTGAAACAATAGTGTATACAAATCATACTTTATGACAATTCTTACAATCAAGACATAACAAGATCATACAAATCATCAATCATCACTTGAACTTAGCCATTCATAGACTCAACTCATCCCTTTAAAGCTCCATGGAACTATCAAAGAGGCAAACATAACATAAACATACATTTTTGGGGAGTTAGGGGCAGCCATCCAACCTCTTGCGGACAAACCCACTACATAATCATAACATTAGTCATAAAGAAAAGCTTTAAATCAAAAGGGTTTACAAACCCTAACTTTGAACCCTTTGGGGTTCAAAGACTTCTTTGAGATATTCCTAATGTGGGACTTATGGGTGTCCATCACCTAAGAAAAGGAAGAACTCATAAACTAGACCAAGGATTTGAGCTCCAAAGGCTAAGTTTCAGCTCCTTCTTCTTCCTCTATCTTGAGCTCCTTCTTCTCCTCTTTAGGGTTCAAGCTAATCTTCAAGAATACCCAAAACCACACCCTCACAACTTTGATTCAGGCTTAGATTTGATGAAATCTAGCAATAATCATGGGTTTCCCTTTGGATTTGAGAAACCCTAAGTGTTTCTCTCTTTCTCTTCTCTCAAGATCACCCCTTCTCCTTTTTTCCCCCAAATCGCGTTTTTATGAGCTTGCTACTGCGTTTGTGAGAAAAGGATTATCTGGTGCTTTACCACATACTTATAAATGAAAATGCGTATTTACCCGTGCGAAGGGGAAACAGAGTTTGTGAGAATAATCTAATACTTTTATTTAGAATTTTTTTTTATCTTGATTATAAGAATATAAAAAATAATTGACACATATTCCAACCCCACTTACATATTATTAGTAAATATCCAAATTGGTCCTAACAAAAATCACGAAGACCAATTTAGTCCCTAAAAAATGAAAATACCAATTTGTCCTTAAGAATCTCAAATGTGGGTTAAATTAGTCCCTAAATAGGGACTAAAATGTCCCAAAAATTTATCCCTACAATATCTACTAATGTGACCAAGTTTGCCACATTTATAACAAACAATTTTATCTTTACGTTTGGTATGAGAATTGTGTTTCTCATAATTGTTCTTGACAGATTGGTCACAAGATTTTGGTTTTGTTTTATCAAAACGTTTTTTCTTATAATATTGAGATTTGGGAGGACCACAATGGTGTTTTGGTTTGGGCTTGGATCTGGGCTTCTTAGCACAGGGTAAGCCAAATTGTTCACAAAAAGTCCCTAAGTCCTTACGGGTTTGAGCTTTCTCTTTTGCTAATTGTTGCTGGATTTTGTCATCTTGACAAATTTTGAGAGCAACCTGGATTATGGCAATTAGTTGTCCATAGCTTAATTGCTCATAAAGAATTTCTGAATTAGGGTTTTGGCTCCTAAGTTTTTCTCTGACTTTGTCGCCAAGTGATTTGGGAAGGCCAGCTAAGAACTTTTCTTTCCAGAAGGCTTGTTGGCTGTCTTCTCTAGTGTAAACTCTAGTTAAGAAGGTATCCTTATACCATCTAAAGTCACCTAAGGATTTACACCTAAGATTGGATAATAATTCAGCAGATCTATCCTTAATTAAAGAGGGATCACCTATGAAATGTTGGGCAATTGTAAAAATTAAGGTATTCACAGCATCAGGAATGCTAGCTTTGTTTTCTAAGATTGGAGTACCATCAGCATCTACTTTGATAGCACTAAGAATTGAACGTTTTTCATCTTCAGTGAGATAAGTATCCCACCATCCTTTGAGTTGGCCACAGAAACCTGCGACAAGTATTTCTACTATCATAGTTTCTGGACAATCATTTGAAGTTTCATATGATGTGGCTACCATGGTCATATGTTGGAGGATTTTGGTTATGCCATATTCATTTTCACCATCTATGTTCCATTCATAGACGTTGTTGGCACTAAAACTTTTGAAATTGGATTCTTTTCCTTCTTCTAAGAGAAGATCAGCAGTAGTGGCTCTAGGATAGTAGAGTTTGGTTGGGTTTTTCCAATTGAGTTTGGGACCAGTTATAAATGGGTTGATGTTAATCTTTTGATCATCATCGGAATTGATTTCTTCACAACCAATAGAGGGAGATTATCCTATCATATTGACAGCTTTATTGGATGAAGTTATAGAGGGTGGAGTTTTAGGTGATTCAGGAATAACTAATTTGAAGAGTTTTAATTGCTGATTAATCTTGGTAAGAAGCTCATCACTGGCTTCTTCAATTTCCTTCTTGATTTGTTTCCTAGGATTGGAAGCTTGTAAGTTTTTCTTGAGTTGTTTTGAAATCTTATAAGGATTGAACAAAGGCTTTTCAATTTGAGTGGAAGATGATGGCTTATCATCTTTAGAGGAGTCAATAGGGGCTTTATCTTTTTGTTTCTCTTTTCTTTTGATTTCTCCTACGGTTTCTCCTAAGGTTTGGAGATACTTATTGGTGTAATTGGATTGTTCCATGAGATCATTGATATCTCTGGCATACATGGGTCCTTCATCCACTCTGGTTTTGAAAGGAGAAGCCATAACAGGATTGTTTGGGTCTTTACTTGTGAGAGCAAAGGGTGCTTTGGGTGGAAGGTTAGATTGGATTACTTGACCATCTCTTAAATGCCATTCCGTAATGACACTTAAAAATTTTCGTCCTATAAGCTTGTCTTTGAAAGGGTAATTTATCTTATGTTTAATAGCATAAGCATTGAACCAGTCAAAGAATGGAATATTGAATTTGACACGTTCAAGGAATTGATAGAATTTTTCTTGGATTTCTTTCCTTTTGGATTCTTGATAATGTTTAAAGAACCATTCTCTGTGAGAAAACCATTCTTCAGATTTCATCTCTTTTCTGAGAGATTCTTTATTAATAACAAACTCAGATGATATTACATTAATATCATAAGGTTCATTAAGGGAGGAGTAGGTTGGAGATTGGATGGTTCTTTGGTGTTCTTCATCCTTTTAGTATGAAGTTCTTATAGGGGTTGTGGTTGCAAATCCTTGTAAGTGAATTGTTGATCCTTCATGGGAAGGTTTAGATTGATTTATATGGATTGATCTAGGGATAGATCTAAAGGCTGAAAGAGATCTCCTAGACTTGGCTGATTGGAAATCATTAGTAGAACTAACAGACCTAGAAAGAGAGAAAGAATTTCTCCTATCAAAGACTAAGTCTACTTGACCTGTTTGATGTTGAATTAAATCTTGAAATTCTGGGGTTATTCTGGGTAAGGCTGGAGTTGCCTTTTCTAAGGTCCATTTGTCTGGGAGTGTAATGTCACTCCACTGAATTGTCTTGGGCAAAATAATATTGGCCTTACTATTGTCGGTTAGAAACGAAGTTATTTCTCCGCGTTTGTCACAATTGGTTTTGAGAAAATTGGACCTAATGGAGTTCATTACCTTGTATTGAACTCTATAGATCAGGGTTATGGGTATAGATCCTTCCTTCATATTATACCCATGGAGTTTGACATTTAAATATAAAACATCAAGAATATTTTTACCATCTAGACTTACAGTTAAGTCCGGAAAACAATTGAAAAAGATTGGACCATGACTTAGGCTACATTCAACTGTACCTAAGAGAGAGTCTTGAAAACGATTGTGTCTTTTATCCCTTAAGCAGATAAGAACTGCGACATCTAGCGATTCTCTAGTAAGGGGTTTCATGCCAACTTGTACACTTCCTATGTATAAATAATTGTAATTTTTGGCTTGGTGTTCTTTGATGCTTTTATCAGAAAGCATATGAATTTCTTCATCACTATTTTGAATTTTGTATTTTTGTTCAACCGTTTTAATAACATAATCAGATTGTTTATGCCAAAAACTTTTTGTTTTGTAAAGATCTTCATCTTTGATTTTAGGAATATCCCAATTGTCTAAATCTTGATTAATATCTTTAAATCAAATTTCTTCTTTGAAGACTTTTTTGGAAAAAATGTGAGTTTGATTGTCGGAAAAAGAGGAGGATGAGGGTTGAGAAGACTTGAAAGAAAGACGAGAGGAAAAAGAACGAAGCATACTCATAATAGACAAGGCTTCCTCACCCATTAGTACCATCACCGTCACCTGGTTCGTTAGGACTATAGATATTAATCTTAAATTAACAGTTATATTCTAATTTACTCATATAAGTTTAACCATACATATTTGTTTCAGATCTGTATAAAAGCTACTCAATAATCTTCTTCTATTAAAATACGGACATAAGAAAATATTTTCAGATCTAAATCAAAGTCACCTCAAATCATATTGCTCATAAACCAAGGACAATTATCATCATTTAGATCTGTCAAAAGCCACTCTAAAATACTTATTTTTCACCAAAGCATCATGAAATTCTTTCAGATCTACAAAGCACTGCACAGTAATTAGATCTATACTGCCCCATCCATTGGGACTTACTGCCTTGTGTCGTACAGTCTCACTTAGCTTTGAAAGTTTTTCATACTTTTTCATTTTGGTGAAGAATAATATTACTAAGAGTACTACCTACAGATCATAAATGATTCTAATTCCTTTTAAAAAAAATTTAATAAACAATTTTCAGTTTAGAACAATAAATGAGTACTAACGTTAGATCTAAAAGTTTTCGTTCCTTTTATAAAACAATAAACACAAAGTTTCATTTTTTAGAAGAATATTATGAGTACTACCAGCAGATCTGGGCTTAGTATGATTATACGTAAGGAGTAACTCAGATAAACAACACATAATTCAAGATCAATATCACATTCCTACTTCCCCATCAGGCTCTGATACCAAGAGGGGGTCGAAAGCAGAACGAAAGAGCTAAATGAGAAAGGGAAATGGAAAGTAGGAAGCAGATAGACTGCTAGCACAAAAGCAAAATTAAAGAAAGAAAAATAAAAATAAAGACAGAAAGAAAATGCCTAGGGTAGGCTCACTCTTTCATGCGGATGCAAGACAGAAATTAAATGCCAAGGGTAGGCGTACTCTTTCTTGCAAAATATTATATATGCATGAAGGAACTAAAATAAAAGACTAAAACAAAAGATTATATATTGAACCAGGAAGATAGGAGTACAAAGATTGAAGAACAGAAATTGGAAGAAAAAGGAAAGCTCAGAGCATCTCACACTAACCTCTCTCTAGAACTTGTAGAATAAACTGAAGTATTTAACCGGTACCTAACAATGAAGCCTACGCACCATATTTATAGGATCAGAAAAATACTATTCCGCTACAGTATTCTGCCTTACTATTCCGCTACAGTAAAAAGCGGAAAAGTGCTACAGTAAAAAGTAATGATGATTTTTTTTTTGGCTTGCTTTGAAAAAAGCAACGTAACACTACTACCTTTTATTTGGCAACGTAGCATTAAGTGACTGACAGTCTATTTTTTGCAGCTAGATTGATGGGAAAATTGATAGTATGTCGCCGTTTATTTTATGGTTCCATCTTGTTTTGGATATTGTGAAGTTCAACATCATCGAAGTCATTTTCTTCAACTGAGTCTTCTTCAAAATATTCTTGATATTTGAGATCTTCAAATAATGAGGAATGGGTATTTGGAAAAAGCATAGTAATCTCTGCTGTAAAACATTGATTAAATGCCCATAACTTGTAAATAGGAGATTCTCCTATTTGCTTCAGATTGGTCCATCCTGTAGGTGGCAAAAATTCTCTTGCTATTAATTCTTTTCTTAACCAGAAAGAATTAATAAATGCTCTGCTTTGTACTGGCCAATTGAGATGTGGAATGAAGGTGGCAGTACTAGCAATAAAATGATGATTTGCATGTATTGGGAAAAGACCATTGTTGGATGGAAGCGATGACTTAACGTTGAAAGTAACGCTTCCATCTCTTTGGATGATTGTTGCTGCAAACAAATAGAGTTTTTTTGGACCAAAAACTAGATGATCAGAAACGTTAGTCCAAAACTGATCTAACATTCCTAAATCTAACCAAGTCCAAATTGTATATTCTTTTTTCTGATATTGAATTGGGGAATAAGACGGAAGACTGATTCTGACCTTTAGAATTCCAGCAAAGGCATGCTGTCTTTCTTCACCATCTTCTGGTTGATTTGGATGATTGGAAGGAAGTTTGACATTCCACGTGGGTTGGCAAACATAGATTCCTTGGGCCTGAATATTTCCTTCAAAAATATCCCAAAGACAATTTTGGGCATTGACAAAATCTTGAAAAATTGCATCATGTATCTTGTTTTGGATTAAAAAATTAACTACATAATCCACTTTGATGGTTAAGTTACCAATAATTGGTGAGGTCTGGAGAATAAATTTCTTTTACAGGTTATCAAAATTGTTAGAAGTAAGATCTCCTAATTCTTTAGCTATGAGCTGAAGATTGTTGAATTTTTCTAAAAGTATGTTGAAATTTTTAGTTAGACACTCATTCTCACTGGACAGTGTTTGATTGATAATCTCAAGTGTTTGGATTCTTTCGGAACACTCACACTCAGTCTCATAATTTGAAGAGGGAATATTTTCCTCAGTAAGGTCAATGACCTTATCCTTGAATTTGAGATTTTGAAAATTCTTTTGTTGAAACTGTGGATCAATAAAGAAATTAGATCCAACCTTTTTTATCAAATGATTTAAAGCATGATTGTAATTGTAAAAACCTTTGAAAACAGAGTCTTCAAAATTTATAATATGCCTTTTTATATCCTTAAAATTATGATATAAACCAGGACTTGGACCTTTAGTCAAAGCATAGCAAGAAAACGCTTTTCCTAATGGTTTTTGCTCAATTTTTGAAAAGTAAACTGCAAGAGAGCTTAGACCGTTGAGTTTACCTTTTGTATCTCTAGATATCCAAAGGTTATCTAGAATACATTTTTGGATTTGGTCAAGATCTATTCCTCTGGGAGGAATAAAACTTTTATTAGAATCTGCTAGAAGGATTGGAAGTTCATACCTTCCAAACTTCATTCTTAAATTTTCAATTGTCTCAACGAATTGATCCATTCTGACCTGCAACATAAAAGTCAGTTCTTTTGATAATAAATTAATAATGTAAAGCTTTGAGGAAAGAAGTCTGAGACATCATCACGATATCTTAGATATCTTTGTAATTGATTCTCTATGTTCCTAAAAGAAAATTCTTTTTTAACAAAATTGATTTGATTTTCTTTGTAAGAAATTAGGTTTAAATTTCTGGTGATGGGGTTTTTCAAAAACATAAAAATAACAGATTGACCCAAATGTTGAGTAATAATTCCATCTTCAGTGGTTTGATATGGAAAAAGCAATCTGATAAACAGTGTTCCCAAAATTACTTTATTCCTTAAATTTTTGACCAAAAGAAAAGATGTTTCAATCTTTAGATTTTGGTTTTCAATTATAGCAGAAGATAATTTGTAATTGACTTTCAACTTAGAACCATTAGCAGTACTAAGTTGTTCTGAAGTTTTTTTCAAAATACTTAGTAGGAATTAATCCTTCTAAGATGCAATTTGAATCAGCTTCTGTGTCAAATAGAGTTGTGGTTTCAAGAACAAATTCATTACTGATAATTTTGATGTTTATAAAAAACTTTCGAATTTTAGCATAATTGTTTAATCCTAAAAAATCATCAACTATGTCAAATTGATTTTCTTCTTTCTTAGTAGCCGTAGAAACCGAAGCTTCAGATTGAGCTGTTTCAGAGGATGAGGAAGAATTATCATCATCCCAACTGTTTTTCCAAAGATCTAGGATGGACTGATGTTCAGTTTGTTTTTGTTTCAAATCTTTAATCTCAATTTTCAAATTGTTGATTTCAAATTGGAGATCTTGGATAGCAACAAGCTTGGTACTAGTTTTTTCTAGTCTTTTGAAAGTATTTTTGAGATTGAATTTGTTTGTAACCAAGGGATTCTTGGGAGGTTTAGTCAATAAAGAAGATTTCAGCATCTCTAAATACTTCATTTTTCCTTGAGGATCAGGTATAGCATTAATGGCTTCGAAAAGGAGATCTTGCTCCCTAGTTAAGAGGGGGTCGATTTTCTGTGAATCGATTCACACAGGCAAAAAGTTCCTGAATCGAGTTTTAAGTGAATGAATCGATTCACACTTCGAGTCCCAGAGGATTTGTTTTTGTGAGGGTGTGTGAATCGATTTACACCTGTTGAAATTTGATTCCCATGGGTTTTTTACAGCCCTGAATCGATTCACAGGGTTGTGAATTCGATTCACACTATGCAAAACTCAAAGGAACTTGATTCTAACATGCAAACTTGAGTCCTACTCATATCCCTTACCAATCTCATCTCTTAATCCATCATTAACATCACTTTTAAGCTAATTTAACTCATCTAATCACTTAGGATCATTAAGACACAATATCCTCATTTTTCTATTATGAAAATCAACATGAAATTACTTGAAATTCACCATTTACTACACTAAGCTTTATGCACATAATTCTAAACTAAAAATTGAGGGATTTGGGTTTTACACTACTACCCACTTTTTAAAAAATTTTGTCCTCAAAAATTAGATAAAATTACATACCTATTGAAAAAGATAAGGATATTGATCTCGCATTTCCTCTTCGAGTTCCTAAGTGGCTTCTTTGGGAGTGGATCTTTCCCAGATAACCTTAACCAAAGGAATAGTCTTATTCTTGAGCGTCTTGAAATCACGGTCCACTATCTGGGCCGGCTCGGGTTGATACGTCAAATCTAATTTAAGTTGTACGGACTCATGATCCAAGGAATGAAATGGATCTGGAATATACTTCTTAAGCTGAGACACGTGAAAGACATTGTGAAGATTGGACAAGGAAGGAGGTAAAACAAGTTGGTAAGCCATAGAACCAATTCGAATTAGGATTTAAAAAGGTCCTATGTACCGAGGAGTTAGCTTCTTGGGTCTAAGAGCTCTACCGACACCTATAGTGGGAGTAACTCTCAGGAACACATGTTCTTCTTACTCAAACTCAAGGGGTTTATGCCTATGATCTACGTAGCTCTTCTGCCTACTCTAGGCATCCTTTATCTTCTCCCTGATTATATGAATCTTATCCGTAGTTTCTTGAAAAAGGTCAGGACCTAGAAAGCTCTTCTCTCCTACTTTAAACCAACATAGGGGAGTTCTACACTTGCAATCGTAGAGAGCCTCGTACGGTGTCATACCTATGCTAGAATGATAGCTGTTGTTGCATGAAAACTCAATCAGTGACAAATACTTATCCCAACTTCCGCCATCCTCTAAAACACAGGCTCTAAGCATATCCTCTAAGGTTTGTATATTTCTTTCCGACTGACCATCCGTCTGAGGATGATAAGCCATACTCATGCGTAATCTAGTCCCTAAGGCTTGCTGGAGTGCCTTCCAAAATCGGGAGGTAAACTTAGGATCCCTATCAGAGATAATGTTAGTTGGAACTCCGTGAAGCCTAACAATCTCCCTGATATAGAGCTCAGCTAACCTAGCGGTTTTGTAAGTGGATTTAATAGGAAGGAAATGGGCAGATTTTGTCAATCTATCCACTATGACCTAAACAGAGTCATAACCTGACTGAGTGCGAGGTAAACCTCCCACAAAGTCCATCGCGATACCTTCCCACTTCCATTCTGGAATTTCTAAGGGCTGGAGAGGTCCCGAAGGCTTTTGGTGTTCTATCTTGGTTTGCTGGCAGACCAAACATTGGGCTACAAACTCCGCTACATCATTTCTCATACCAGGCCACCAGTATCTTTGTCGCAGATCATGGTACATCTTGGTAGAACCAGGATGCACCAAAAATCCACTCTTATGGGCTTCACCCAAAAACTGTTTCTTGATGGAATCATCCTTAGGTACACAGATTCTTTGATGGAACAACAAAGTGCCATCCTCGGCTTCAAAGAAACCAGGGCGGTGTCTGCTAGACTGTAACTCCTCGTCTAAAGTCTGGGATAGTCTAATCTGGCTCCTAAAATCACAAGAAATTTCTAGATGACATAACAAGAGACTGCTTCCCGTGGGAACATCCCCAAGTTTAGGTCCCTAAAAGATTCCAACAACTTCATTTCCTTAATCATCATTGAAGACACATGCAAGGACTTCCTACTCAAAGCATCAACGACTACATTCGCTTTGCCAGGGTGATATTTCAAATCAAAGTCATAATCTTTTAGGAACTCCACCCACCTCCTCTGCCTCATGTTAAGTTCCCTTTAATCAAATAGGTATTTCAAACTCTTGTGATCACTAAACACTTCAAACTGGGTACCATACAAATAGTGTCGCCAAATCTTTAGGGTAAAAACAATTGCTACAAGCTCTAAGTCATGGGTAGGATAGTTCTCTTCATGAGGTCTTAACTACCTAGAGGTATAAGCCACAACTTGACGGTTTTGCATGAGAACACAACCTAGCCCTTTCTTAGAAGCATCACTATAGACTTCAAATCCTACGGCTGGGTCAGGGATAATCAAGATTGGTGTGGAAGTCAAACGAATCTTAAGCTCTAAGAAGCTACTCTCACATTTCTTATTCCACACAAATGGCTCCCCCTTCCAGGTTAATCTCGTTAGGGGAAGCACCAGCTGAGAAAATCCCTTAATGAACCTTCGGTAGTAACCAACTAACCCTAGAAAGCTTCTAACTTCTATGATCGTGGTTAGTCGTTCTCAACTAAGGACTGCTTCTGCTTTACTAGGATCAACCGATGCTCCCGCTTGAGAAATCACATGTCCTAAAAACTTAACTTCGCTAAGCCAAAACTTGCACTTCTCCGGCTTCACAAAAAGTCTCTTCTCTCTAAGGGTACCTAGGACGATTCTAAGATGTTCCTCATGTTCTTGGGGACTCTTAGAATAGACTAAGATGTCATCTATAAAGACCACTACAAATTTGTCGAGGAAAGGCCTAAAAATTCGGTTCATATAGTCCATAAATACGGCCGGAGCATTGGTCAGCCCAAACGGCATAACCAAATACTCGTAATGTCCGTACCTAGTCCTAAATGTCGTCTTTGGAACATCTCTTGCCTTAACTCTAATCTGGTGATATCCAGATCTTAGAGAAAACCAAAGCTCCCCTAAGTTGATCTAACAAGTCATCTATCCTGGGTAAAGGATACTTATTCTTAACTGTGACTTTATTGATTTCCTACAATCAATACATAACCTCATGCTACCGTCTTTCTTCTTCACTAAAAGAACAAGTGCACCCCAGGTGACACATAGGTCTAATGAATTGTTTGGCTATCAAATCCTCTAATTGGGTCTTAAGTTCTCTTAACTTTATAGGTGACATCCTGTAGGGAGCTATAGAGATCGGTCCCGTGCTAGGAACCAATTCTATTGAGAATTCCACTTCTCTCTCGGGGGGTAAGGTCGTCACCTCGTCAGGAAACACATCTAAGAATTCATTAACTACAGGGATAACATCTAAATCTAGGCTAACCTCTGAGGTTGAGGAAAGTAGCATCATGTATCCTGCATGACCTTCTACTAGACAGTGACTCAACAAAAGAACACTATTTAGTACCTCATAACTTGACTCTACAGCAGTGGGCTGCTCTTTCTGAAACCCAATTGTCTTACAGAAACAATTTAAGACAACCTGATTGGCAGAAAGCCAATCCATACCGAGAATTATGTCCATCTCCTCAAGGGATAGACACACAAGGCTTACTAAAAGCATCCTCCCTTGAATTACGAGAGGACAATTCTCGCACATCAAGGAAGTAGAAATACTACCCTCTGTCGGTGTATGCACATGCAAGGGAAATTGTAAGGAAGTGAGGTACAACCCTAACCTTTGAACACATTTACAAGAAATAAAGGAATGGGTTACCCCCGAATCAAACAAAACCACAAAAGGTTCTTCTTGAAGGAAGCAAGTACCTTTCATCAGAGTTTCAGTACCCTTAGCTTTCTTAGCGTCAAGAGTAAAGACTCTCCCATTGTTATGATCATTGGGTTTAGATCCCTTTCCCGTAGTGTACTGAGGACACTCCTTAGCCATGTGATGAGGACATAAAGAGCAAGGATGATCAAGTCCTACAAGGGCTGGGAGGTCCTATGACAAGGGCACGTGCTAAAAGAGCTAAGGAGGCCTTGAACCTTTTGGTGATCCAAATGTTTAAGGAGAGCCCAATACTTGAAGACTTAAAGCCCAAATTGGTCTATTGCATAGATGGGCCAATAGATGGCGCATGACCCAATGTCATGCATTATTTTAAGTTGTTTTGGGTGTGTTTAAAATTGAATAAATTGTTGGGCTGAACTCTTTAATTTTGCGCTAGAGCCCAACAATTAGTTTGTTTGGTTTCTTGCATTTTCTTTATTTGGAGTGTGTTTTTCTATGGCCTTTTAATTGAGGAAAACAAATAATTCAGCTACACTAAAGCTGAATGAAGGCGCCATCAAGAGGGGGAAAGAAACTAATGAAGACTCATGAATGCACAAGACAAAGAATTGAAGAGCATCAATGCATTGTTTCACCTTTAATGCTTAGTAGTTACACTTTGAAGAATCGAATTGAAGGAGTAGTTCATTGCATTGTCTCACCTTTAAATATTTGGCGATTACACTTTGAAGACACATTGAAGCCAAATTTTAAAGCTTTCTCTAAAGGAATTTCCAGCAGCTCCTCTATGCACCTAAATCATGCCTAGGTTCATCCTTTGGGCTGAAGGGTCACGCCTAGAACATCATTTGGGCTGATTACTTATGTTCAATTTTTGTTCAATTAAGTGCTAATTGGTTACATTTTGTTTTACACACTTAATTAGCAATTAGTGGGCTGTTTTAGGAAGACAAAAGGCAGCTGAATTCCCATGTATTTTCCTTTTAAATGGCGCCATTATCAATGAAAAGGGAGAATTTTGTTTGAGAAAAAACTAGTGTTAAACACTTGTGAGAGCTATGCACTCTTGGGTTCTGGATTGAGCCAAATCAACTTATCAAGAAGTAACCTTCTTGTGGCGTTCTTCGATCGGGCTTATCAATTCCTTAGGGAATTGTGGTGCTTCCATTCCTTTCCTCTTTCCATATTCTTTTGTCTTGTCAATTGCGCTAAAAACAACACTGTGTCTTAATCGATTTCAACCCAAAGATCGTAACAAGGCTACTTTACAAAAAGGTAGTCATCAAGTGGTACCAAAGCTCGAGGTTGAGGTTGAAATTTTTGTTTGTTTTTCGTTTATTCTATTCAGTTCTGTTTACTTCTTCTTCTTCTTCATTTCTATTTTTCATTTCCTTTCAATTGTGAGTTTGTCTAACCGTTTTTTCTTTTTGTCCAGAAAATTATAAAAGAATCATCTTTGAAGGCTGCACAAGAAAATTAAAAAAAAAAAAAGGAACAAGAGTCACAAGTTTTGATTAAAAAAAAAAGAAAAAAGAAAAAGAAAGACAGCTTTGCCTTTTAAAAAAAAATTCGAAATATTAAAAAAAAAAAAAGTTGCAGCCCCTTTCTTGATTTGGACAATCTCATTTAGTGCCTTTTCTTTATTTCATTGATAGACTCACTTTCTTAAAATTCTGTTTTTCTTTGTTTTGTTACAAGATTGTTTGCTTACTTGTTTTGTTTGTGTTTGGCTTCTTTAAAGAACTCAAAGAGGGCATTTGAGTGGAAAAAGGCAAGAGTGCACATTAGAAAAAAAAGCCTAATTGAGTGAAACACGAGTGGAAAAAAAAATTCTTTTGAGTGAAACACGTGAGTAGAGTGGTGAGGTCCTATTTTCTATATTTTATATTTGTTTCTTTTGCAGAAAATTCATGGTCAAAAGCAGTCCTCCTCTGTCTCCAAGAACCTGCACGTCTACAAATGCAAATATGACTTTGGCTCAAGAAATGGGGAGGATGTTCCGCCAACAATCGGATGAGTTCCATGAGAGACTTGATCAGTTGGAGAGGAATAGATCATCTAGACATTCTTCTCGGTGATAGTGAAGGATCTCAAGAAAGGAGGCATAGGGAGAGATATGAGAGGAGAAGAAGAGGATATGACGGAGATAGAGAGGATAGTTTGGGTGGCATAAAAATAAAGGTGCCATCTTTTCAAGGAAGAAATGATCCAGAGGCATATTTGGAGTGGGAGATGAAGGTTGACCAAATCTTTTCATGTCACAATTTCTGAAGCAAAGAAAGTGCAAGTGGCAGCCTTGGAGTTTTTCTGACTATGCTTTGGTGTGGTGGGATCAAAACATCAAAGACAGAAGAAGAAATGAAGAGCCACCAGTTGCAACTTGGGAAGAGATGAAGAGATTGATGAGGAGGAGATTTGTGCCTTCTTATTACCATAGAGAATTGCACAACAAGCTGCAAAGACTCACCCAAGGGTCTAAAAGTGTTGATGAATACCACAAGGAGATGGAATTGGCTTTGATTAGAGCCAATGTGGAGGAAGATCGAGAAGCACTCATGGCACGGTTCTTACATGGCCTAAACCGTGACATTAGTGATGTGGTGGAGTTGCAACACTATGCAGAGATGGAAGACTTGGTTCACCAAGCCATCGAGTGGAACAACAACTCAAGAGGAAGGGTCACTTGAAGAAGAGTTCCTCTAACGTGAACTCATCAAATTGGAGGGACAAATTTAAGGAGGAGGGTTCATCATTTTCCAAAGAGCACACACAGACCCTAAGGGGAAAGCTACTTCTATTCCTAATGATACTCTTTCTAACACTAAAAATCGTGAAGTCAAATGTTTTAAGTGTTTAGGCGGGGTCACATTGCCTCTCATTGTCCAAGCAAGAAGGTGATGGTGTTGAAGAACCCTAGAAGATTCTTGAGTATTCATCCAAATCTGCCCCAAATAGTGAGGATGAAAAGGAAGAGGAGTTCCCACGAGAAGGAGACTTGCTCATGGTAAGGAGGTTGCTAGGAAGCCAAGTTAAAGAAGATGATACAAGTCGGAGGAGAATATTTTCCATACGAGGTGTCTTGTTCAAGGGAAGGTATGCTCTTTAATTATTGATGGAGGAAGTTGTACTAATGTGGCTAGCACACGTTTGGTGTCAAAACTTAATTTGGAAACTAAACCTCACCCAAAACCTTATAAACTCCAATGGCTAAGTGAAGCGGTAGAAATGACCGTAAACAAACAAGTTGAGGTTTATTTTTCGATTAGGAAGTATCATGATTTTGTTTTGTGTGATGTGGTACCTATGGAAGCTAGTCACATGCTATTGGGAAGGCGATGGCGGTTTGATAAGCAGACCACCCATGAAGGGCACACTACCAAGATTTCTTTCATGCATAATGATCAAAAGATCACTCTTGTACCATTGTCTCCTAGAGAGGTTAGAGAGGATCAAATAAAAATGAGAGAAAAGAAAGAGCAAGAGGAGTTGAGAGAAAAGAGAGTGAAAAGAAAGAAGAGGCGTAATTAAAAAGAGTAAAAATAGTGAGAAAAAAGTGTTGAAAAAGAGAGAAAAGAGAGTTTTCTTGCTACAAAAGGAGAGGTGAAGAGAGCAATTTTTTCACACCAGCCTCTATACTTGCTCATTTGCAAGGAATTTAATTTACTCTCTAACAATGCTGAAGCAAAAATTTTGCCAAGTGGAATTGAGTTTCTTTTGCAGAATTTGAAGATGTGTTTCCAAAGGAGGTGCAGGATGGTTTACCCCTATAAGAGGAATAGAGCATCACATTGATCTCATTCCGGAGCCTCTTTGCCTAATAGGCCAACATATCGTAGCAATCCTCAACAAACCCAAGAGATACAAAAGCAAGTGGAGGAATTGATGCAAAGGGTGGGTAAAAGAGAGTTTGAGTCCTTGTCTTTGTCTTGTAATTTTGGTACCCAAAAAGGATGGTAGTTGGAGGATGTGCACTGATTGTAGAGCCATCAACAACATCACCATCAAATATAGGCATCCTATTCCCAGGTTAGATGATTTGCTTGATGAACTATTTGGTGCATGCTTATTTTCAAAAATTGATTTGAAAAGTGGGGATCATCAAATTAGAATAAGGAAGGGATGAATGGAAAAGCGCTTTCAAAACAAAATTTGGTTTGTATGAATGGTTGGTTATGCCTTTTGGCTTAACTAATGCACCTAGTACTTTCATGAGATTAATGAACCATGTTTTGAGGGAATTTTTGGGTAAGTTTGTTGTTGTATATTTTGATGATATCTTGATATATAGCAAAAGCTTAGATGACCATTACAATCATTTGAAGGCTGTTATGCATGTGCTTAGAAAAGATAAATTGTATGCAAACATGGAAAAATGCATATTTTGCACTGATCATGTAGTCTTCTTAGGATTTGTTATAAATGCTAAGGGTGTGCATGTTGATGAAGAGAAAATAAAAGCAATTCAAGAGTGGCCAACTCCCAAAATGTGACTGATGTTAGGAGTTTTCATGGCTTAGCTAGTTTCTATAGGAGGTTTGTGAAAGATTTCAGTACTCTAGTTGCACCTCTTAATGAAATTGTAAAAAAGATGTGGGGTTTAAGTGGGGAAAAACAAGAGCATGCATTCTCTGCCCTTAAGGAAAAGCTCACTCATGCACCAATACTTTCATTGCCTAATTTTGCAAAATCTTTTGAAATTGAGTGTGATGCTTCTAATGTTGGCATTGGGGCTGTTCTTATGCAAGAAGGGCATCCCATTGCTTTCTTTAGCGAAAAATTGAATGGGACTGCTCTTAATTATTCCACTTATGACAAAGAGTTGTATGCCTTGGTAAGGGCTTTACAAACTTGGCAAAGACTATCTTTTGCCAAAAGAATTTGTCATTCATAGTGATCATGAGTCCTTGAAGCATCTTAAAGGACAAGGCAAGCTGAATAAGAGGCATGCCAAATGGGTTGAATTTTTGGAGCAATTTCCTTATGTGATCAAGCATAAGAAGGGTAAGAGCAATGTAGTGGGTGATGCGCTTTCAAGGAGGTATGTGCTACTTTCTACCCTTGAAACTAAATTTTTTGGTCTTGAACACATTAAGGATTTGTATGAACATGACCCTGATTTCTCCTCTAAATATGCTAAATGTGTGCATGCTGCCCAAAATGGATACTTTAGGCACAATGACTATTTGTTTAAAGAAAAAGTTGTGTGTGCCAAAAGGATCCATAAGAGAACTACTTGTAAAAGAGGCTCATGAGGGGGGATTAATGGGTCATTTTGGGGTTCAAAAGACTTTAGACATGCTGAATGAACATTTTTATTGGCCACATATGAAAGTTAATGTGCATAAATTTTGTGACCGATGCATTGTTTGTAAAAAGTCTAAGTCTAAGGTAATGCCCCATGGTCTTTATACTCCATTGCCTATTCCTGATTCTCCTTGGATAGATTTGTCTATGGATTTTGTGTTAGGGTTGCCACGGACAAGGAGTGGCAAGGATTCCATTTTTGTGGTTGTTGACAAGTTTTCCAAAATGGCACACTTCATACCATGCAAAAAGGTTGATGATGCTTGCCATGTTGCTGACTTGTTCTTTAAGGAGGTGGTGCGCCTCCATGGGCTGCCTAGGAGCATTGTTTGGATCGTGACACAAAATTCCTAAGTCACTTCGAGGACCTTATGGGGTAAGCTAGGCACAAAGCTTCTTTTCTCCACCACTTGTCATCCTCAAACGGATGGACAAACCGAGGTAGTAAATCGAATTCTTTCTTCTCTTCTTAGAGTGTGATTAAAAAGAATATCAAGTCTTGGGAAGAGTGTTTGCCTCATGTGGAGTTTGCATATAATAGAGTTGTCCATAGTACTACACAACATTCCCCATTTGAGATTGTCTATGGGTTTAACCCTTTAACTCCTCTTGATTTGTTGCCATTATCGACACTTCGCTTTAAAACACAAAGATGGAAAAGCTAAGGCTGAATATGTGAAGAAGTTACATGAGCAGTAAAGGCTCAAATTGAGAAGAGAACTGAAAGCTATGCCAAATATGCCAACAAAGGAAGAAAAAGGGTGGTATTTGAACCTGGAGATTGGGTTTGGGTACACATGAGGAAGGAAAGGTTTCCTTCACAAAGGAAATCAAAGCTCCAGCCAAGAGGGGATGGACCATTCCAAGTGCTTTCCAAAATCAATGATAATGCTTATAAAATAGCATTACCAGGTGAGTTTGGTGTTAGTGCTACTTTTAATGTGGCTGACTTGTCTCCTTTTGATGTAGGTGAAGAAGATGTCAATTCGAGGTCGAATTCACTTAAAGAAGGAGGGATGATGAGGACATAAAGAGCAAGGATGATCAAGTCCTACAAGGGTGGGAGGTCCTATGACAAGGGCACGTGCTAAAAGAGCTAAGGAGGCCTTGAACCTTTTGGTGATCCAAATGTTTAAGGAGAGCCCAATACTTGAAGACTTAAAGCCCAAATTGGTCTATTGCATAGATGGGCCAATAGATGGCGCATGACCCAATGTCATGCATTATTTTAAGTTGTTTTGGGTGTGTTTAAAATTGAATAAATTGTTGGGCTGAACTCTTTAATTTTGCGCTAGAGCCCAACAATTAGTTTGTTTGGTTTCTTGCATTTTCTTTATTTGGAGTGTGTTTTTCTATGGCCTTTTAATTGAGGAAAACAAATAATTCAGCTACACTAAAGCTGAATGAAGGCGCCATCAAGAGGGAAAGAAACTAATGAAGACTCATGAATGCACAAGACAAAGAATTGAAGAGCATCAATGCATTGTTTCACCTTTAATGCTTAGTAGTTACACTTTGAAGAATCGAATTGAAGGAGTAGTTCATTGCATTGTCTCGCCTTTAAATATTTAGCGATTACACTTTGAAGACACATTGAAGCCAAATTTTAAAGCTTTGTCTAAAGGAATTTCCAGCCTCCTCTATGCACCTAAATCATGCCTAGGTTCATCCTTTGGGCTGAAGGGTCACGCCTAGAACATCATTTGGGCTGATTACTTATGTTCAATTTTTGTTCAATTAAGTGCTAATTGGTTACATTTTGTTTTACACACTTAATTAGCAATTAGTGGGCTGTTTTAGGAAGACAAAAAGGCAGCTGAATTCCCATGTATTTTCCTTTTAAATGGCGCCATTATCAATGAAAAGGGGAGAATTTTGTTTGAGAAAAAAACTAGTGTTAAACACTTGTGAGAGCTATGCACTCTTGGGTTCTGGATTGAGCCAAACTGAACTTATCAAGAAGTAACCTTCTTGTGGCGTTCTTCGACTGGCTTATCAATTCCTTAGGGAATTGTGGTGCTTCCATTCCTTTCCTCTTTCCATATTCTTTTGTCTTGTCAATTGCGCTAAAAACAACACCTGTGTCTTAATCTGATTTCAACCCAAAGATCGTAACAAGGCTACTTTACAAAAAGGTAGTCATCACCATGTGTCCTGGCTGATGACAAACGAAGCAAACATTCTTTCCTTTCATGCACTTTCCTTGATGCACCTTTCCACAGTTTGAGCAAGATTGGTAGTCCATGGGATCGGAAGTCTGGACTTGCTTCCCTTTGTTGAAATTTCCTTTCGGCTTCATGTGTTGAGCATTCTTATCCTCATTCTTCTTCTTAGTCTTGTCTTGCCACCTAGTATGCCTATCATCATATACCTTCTTCAAGCTTTCTTCGGCCACATGTCTTTGATGAACCACCTTGGCAAAACTAGTGAACTCATTTTATGCAAGATTAAGCTGGATGTCTGGCTTTAGACCCCACTTGAATTGGTTGATTTTCCACTGTTCATCTGGTGCAAATTTTACAGTTGCGGAATATCTAGCTAACTCCTCAAACTTGGTCACATACTCTAAAACTGAGGAATTTCCCTACTACAGCTAAACAAACTCTCTTTCCATCTTATCCTTAATTGTCTGTGGAAAATACTTTTCCAGGAAAACCTTTTGGAAGTGTTCCCAATCTAGTGGCATTCCCTCACCCTCCATATAGGCCCATGCCCCGTTCCACCAATTTTCAGCCTCTTCCGCCAATTGATGTGTAGCAAAGGTGACTTTTTGCTCTTCGGTACATTGTACCACCTTGAAGATCTTTTCCAGGACTTCAATCCAATGTTGGGCCGCCATGGCTTCAGATTTTCCATTGAAAGTTGGAGGTTTCATTTTGAAGAACTTGAAGAATTTTCGATCCGAATCCTCTTCATGAACCGGTGGAGGTGGAGGTTGTTGTTGAGCTTGTGGTTGTTAGGCAAATTGGGCCGCAAGGTTCTGGGTGGCTATGCCCTGGTTCTGGATAGCTTCTAGTTTCCCCTGTAGCCAAGCATTGTCTTGTCCTGGTGAATTCTTAGGGTTTGTAGTGGCATTCCTTTGTCTTATACCGCATTGTCCCACACCTGATGCCATGATTCTGCATAAAATGTGCAAAGCATTGAGTTAATCAGGCTCAATATCTCACAGCATAATAAGTAGAAGAACAACAACAGATACTAAGGACTCACTAAGACCGTCCTAACTATGTGATAGTTCGATAAGAATCGAACTGCTTTGATACCATAATGGAACACCATACATTCAAAATACTTTGAAAGTAAGATAATTAATCATTAGGTACAGTCATCCCAAGAGAATTTAAACTCAAAATATAAATCAAGTGTAAATAGTACAAGGTCTTAACCAAATTTACATAGCCCTTCAAGGATCTAATACAAACCAAAAGTATTTTTGTACCAAATTCTTAAAGTGTTACATAACCAAAGCCACAAAACATAGCCTTAAACTTCGGCCTCATGGCCTCTTCAGTCCTCCTTCTCAACCTGCACATCTAAAATAGATAAATAAAGGATGGGGTGAGATAAAAATCTCAGTGAGCTCTCACCTCGACTCCTCACCATCGCTCCGCTTATTAAACCATTCACAATAAGAATATATAACATATAACTATGCAATGCATCTTTTTAACTATAAATGTTAAATCTTTCTTCTTTCCTTTGTGTTATTGGGTTGTGTCATAGGCTTTGGTCCCTAGACCCCAATTACATGCTTTTGGTAAGGTGGTTAGACGTCTTAACCGTCCAAGTGGCGTCTCACGAGGCTAACCAAACCGATCTACCCCTATAAATAAAGGAGTCTTGCCATGGACTTCTTAGTGATTTTGTTCATAACTTTCATTCTTTAATTCATGATTACAATGCAACCTAGCTTACTAGAGTGTGTGTGTGTGTATATATATATATATATATATATATCACTCATAATCATTTGACTATTCAAAAGAATGTATAATCAATTCTATGAATGAACTTAATTATGAGTTTGAAACAGTAGTGTATATAAATCAACTTTATGACAATTCTTACAATCAAGACATAACAAGATCATACAAATCATCAATCATCACTTGAACTTAGCCATTCATAGACTCAACTCATCCCTTTGAAGCTCTATGGAACTATCAAAGAGGCAAACATAACATAAACATACATTTTTGGGGGGTTGGGGGCAGCCATCCAACCTCTTGCAGACAAACCCACTACATAATCATAACATTAGTCATAAAGAAAAGCTTTAAATCAAAGGGGTTTGCAAACCCTAACTTTGAACCCTTTGGGGTTCAAAGACTTCTTTGAGACATTCCTAATGTGAGACTTATGGGTGCCCATCACTTAAGAGAAGGAAGAACTCACAAACTAGACCAAGGATTTGAGCTCCAAAGGCTAAGTTTCAGCTCCTTCTTCTTCCTCTATCTCGAGCTCCTTCTTCTCCTCTTTAGGGTTCAAGCCAATCTTCAAGAATTCCCAAAATCACAACCTCACAACTTTGATTCAAGCTTAGATTTGATGAAATCTAGCAAGAATCATGGGTTTCCCTTTGGATTTGAGAAACCCTAAGTGTTTCTCTCTTTCTCTCCTCTCAAGATCGCCCCCTCTCCTCTTTCCCCCAAATCGCGTTTTTATGGGCTTGCTACTGCGTTTTCTGCTTTTTAACAGCTGTGAATCGATTCATAACATATAAGTGAATCGATTCACACAGGCAAAAAGTGCCTGAATCGAGTTTTAAGTGAATGAATCGATTCATACTTTGAGTCCCAGAGGATTTGTTTTTGTGAATCGATTCACAGTGTGTGTGAATCGATTCACACTTGTTGAAATTTGATTCCCAGGGGTTTTTTTACAACCCTGAATCGATTCATAGGCTTTTCAATTCGATTCACACTATGCAAAACTCAAAGGAACCTGATTCTAACATCCACACTTGAGTCCTACTCATATACCTTACCAATCTCATCTCCTAATCCATCATTAACATCACTTTTAAGCTAATTTAACTCATCTAATCACTTAGATCATGAAGACACCATACCCTCATTTTTCAGTTATGAAAATCAACATGAAATTACTTGAAATTCACCATTTACTATACTATGCTTTATGCACATAATTCTAAACTAACAATTGAGGGATTTGGGGTGTTACAGCTTCTAAATAATTTGTCATCAACTAAGAATTTATGGATTATTATTGGTTTGTTTAGAATTATGTTTAGTTTGAAGTGTAATAAGAAGACTTTGAAGTGGTGTCGTTGCTTGTAAATCCCGCAATGGCTCAGATGAAGAGTCACAAAGAAAGAAAGACAAGGAAGGCTAAGGCAAAAGCTTGCCTTTGTTCTATAGTTTCAAAAATCATATTTGCAAGAATTATGAATTTGAAAACTGCCAAACAAATTTGAGACTATCTCAAATAAGAGTACCAAGGCAATGAAAAAACCAAAGGTATGCAGGTACTTAACTTGGTCAGAGAATTTGAGATGCTGAGCATGAAGGTGGAAGAAAATATCAAAGATTATGCCAACAGGTTGTTAAGCATTGTAAACCAAAAACGACTCCTTGGTAAGGATTTTTCTAATGAAAGAATAGTTCAAAAAATTCGTGTTACTATACCTGTAAAATATGAATCCAAGATATCAGCATTAGAAGAGTCAAAAGATTTGTCAAATTTCACCTTGGGAGAATTGGTAAATGCTTTACAGGCACAGGAAGTTGGAAGAATGATGAGACAAGTGAACGTGAACACAAGAAGGGGGTTGAGTTGTGTTGAAAACTTTTTGAAAATCTTTTAGCAAAAGCAAGTTTCTTTTCAAAAACAAATATACTGCCAGATGTAGAGGCGTACCGGACGATGAAGATACGTTATTAAAAAATTGATTTTCTTTTAGAGCAAGATGTAAATCAATGAGAAAAGAGAGATAGTAGACATAGAGATTTATACTAGTCCACCACCAATTGGTAGTTATGTCTAATCCCTTCGTTTCTGAAGGATTTTTCACTATAATCACACTGATTACAGATTTCCTTAAGAGTATAATATTGTCACAAACTTGACTATACTCTTAACTTCTCAAAACGACACAGTACGTTCGAGGCTTTGAGGAATCAGCCTATTACAAGGCTAAACAAGTTTACAAGAATAGAGTTGAAAACAAAAGATAACTCTTAACACGAGAGAATAAAAAATTTAAGCACAAATGAAATCACTTTCAAAAAGAAAGAATAAGACGTTGAAAGCCTGTCACTGTTTGGTCCACATAGGGTTAAGCATAGAATTCACGATTGCTAACTAGATTTTTCTCTTTTGTAATTCTGTAACCTTCTTCAATATCAGAGATGGAGTAACCTTCTTCAATATCAGAGATGGAGTATTTATAGAGTTCTACAATATTACCATTGTGAGGTAAATCAGCTCCAATCATTGAGTGAGTTAATTGAGGAAAAATATCAGTAATTCCTTCTCCAAAGGAAAATTCGAATATTCTTTTCCAATCATTTGCAGTCCGACACAATTTGAAAAGTGTACGATCCTTGTCTTTTAGCTAAAGGCGTCACCTTTGATACCTCGTACTACCAAATTGAGCGCAAAAGGATATTTTTGAATTTACTGCACAGATACGGTAAGACAGAGTGCATAAATCAAGGCGTGTTTCACACATGCTTCATTAAAGAGACCATATGCTCGCTGAGTGAAAACAGAAGCTGAACTATCAGAGGCTAACAAACATTTAGATTTATTCCATGTGTCTCAATCTCTAGCTACCGGACACTCACTACGACTATATACCAGAGCAAGCAAAAAACTAGATGCTAACAACTTTAGCGCATGAATTTTCTTGTAAACTTCTTTTTCTTGCTTGACTGATATTTCATATATATATATATATATATATATATATATATATATGGAAGATTTGAGTCCTACACACTTCAAGACTTAATAAAAGATAAATTGTTTTTCAGTTAGATACTTTGTTATCATCAAAATTATTGAGGGTCTAAACTTCTCAATCGTTTAGGTTCCAACAATCTCCCCCTTTTTGATGATGACAAACATCTAAGGTTGATGAACAATTTATTTTAGAAAATAGTTTCAAGGGTCTCCCCCTGAATTCAATAATCATATAAACACATATTTTCTAGAACATTAAGCCAAGTATTAGAGCATATTCGTGAACACAAATTTAAAACTAAGTATCAGAGCATAGTAGTGTATCACGACATACATAGATGTCAGATGCTTAATCAATCAGATGCTGAGATGATTACTAATGCATGATATGTGTTGCTTAGTGTTTATCAATCCTTACCTCTTACTCACCCTTTTGTCATCAGACAAAAGGAAAGTAAAATGTACCATCATAGTCAAAACAAGGAAGTAAAACAATGGTGAGAAAAATTTGTGGATAAGAGAATTCTAAACTCATTGTATTAATAGTAAATGGGACAAGGAGAATTATTTTTCAAAAGAAGATAAAATAAAAACAAGAGATTAAGAAAGTGGAGGGTTCTTGCGGTTCAGTGGGGTCATGACAATGTTCTCTAACTACGCGACCTTCTGACTTGGTTCCATGAACGTGTTGTATTCGACCCTTATTAAGACCACTGGTTTATCACCAGATGCAATGGTAGATGCAGAGGCTTGAGGCATAGGGGCTTCTTCTCTAATCCATTCAACAATCTCAGGAACTGAAGCAGGTTTAGGCCAAGACAAGGCCTTCATCCATCTAGACACAGGAAGCTTGATATGCTCTATGAGAACTGCTTGAGCCAGTTTCAGTTACTTCTGCTTCTCGTCTCTGGTATCTGAGGAGACTTCAACTTCTGGTAAACACCATTTGATTAGTATTCCTAGCTTCTACTTCTCCAATTCCCGCTTCTATTGTTCTTCAAGTTCAAGATCAACAGGATCAGAGAGTGTGAGCCTTTGTTGTTCTCGTGCCTTGAGAAAGGCATCCACAGATAAGTCAAACTGAGTGAGAGTTGCTTCAGAGAAGGTTTCCTTCAAGTCAGCTTCTGCGTCAGCAAGGTAGATGCTGATAATGTCTTGTTCAAGCTCAAAACACCTCTTTAGTTTCATCCTTCTACTCTTCTTTAGCAGTCAGAGTAGCATCAAGCCATGCCAGGTGGTCTTCTTCAACCAGTTTAGGGCCAAAACTTCACTACCGCCAGAAAATGTATGCCTTCTCTTATTCTTTGCTATCTCTGTCTTTGATGAGAATGGGTCTACGCACCAGACACTACAGCATGTCATCAAAGTGTTGGACTTCAAGGTCACAATCCCAATCTTTTCTTACCTTTTCTGCCTCTTCTATTTCTTTCTTTTCTTTTAGAGAGATACTAGAAGAACCAGCATGCACAGTCAGATTTGATTATGTGATAGTAGAAATCTTATGCTTGGGCTTCTGTGCATTTATGGACAAGCATGTCAAAAAGGTGCTTAAGTATGCATTTCCTTGGGGCTTCTTTCCAGTACTCAAATCGCATGTGTTACCGAAGTATAGACTCATAGCCACCAATTAAGCACCTGCGGTGAAATATTCAGGAAAATATTCAAGTGCAGGCGACCACATGCGGTGAAATGGTAAGCTCTGGCAGATCCAAAAGTCCCCAATTAAGCTAGCTGATGGTTATCCAAGCAGACAAAACTATACAGTCACCAATCATGTATACAACACAGTATGTTGGGAGAAATCGATCTCCCAACCCACGTCGTCCCAGTCGTGGAAATGCTGCTCAAAACCCCCCAGATGAGGGTCATCGGCTCCGTCCCCAACCATCGATGCATGAACTGTGTCATCCTTAGCAGTAGTCTCCTCAATACCTGTGTCTAACATATATAGCATATACACACAAAACACGTATAAAGGGAGATAAGAATAACATTATCACCATAAAATGGGAAAGTAGCAGTAGAAGGAAATACAAAGTATGCCATAAACATACAATCACGTCATTTACAAATCAGACACTCAAATAAACACTAATTACTCAAATCGCGTTTGTTACCTAAGTATAGACTCGTAGCCAACAATTACCTATGTCTTGTCATACTCCTTACCACTCAGAGTAATAGTCAGTTGTCCATGAACGTGAACACAAGAAGGGGGTTAAATTGTGTTAAAAAAAACTTTTCGCAAACTTTAAGTTAAAACACGCTTGAAAAATGGGTTTGTTTGAAAAATATTTATAACTAGATACTGGGAAAGTACCAGACGCTGAGTTGAAATCAGTGAATACTAGTTTTTCCTTGCAAGATATAAGTAAAGGCAAAGCAATAAAGAATGAGACACAACGATTTATACTAGTTCACCACTAACCTGGTAGTTACGTCTAGTCCCGTCATTCCTGAATGATTTTCCACTATAATCACACTGATTATAAGTTCCTTAATAGTATTCTACTGTCATAAACTTGATAATACTCTTAACTTCTCAAAACAACTCAGTACGTTCGAGCCTTTGAGGAAACAAGCCTGTTACGAGGCAATACAAGTTTCACAAAGAAGTTTTGAATACAATCAAATAAATCTCAACAAGAGAGGATGAAAAAAAAACTTAACCACAACGAAAATAACTTTCTAAAAGAAATAATATGAGACGCTGAAGTTCAGTTCTTGGTTCTCAGAGTTCTTAGCATAGAAACTTTGGTTTCTCACTGAATAATAACTTTTCAATAGTTCTGTCGTTTCTAACAGCCTTCTTCAATGGAGAGCTTGGGGTATTTATAGAAGTCCTTGAGGATATTACTGTTACAGAAATACACAGCTCCAAATCATTGCGTGATGAAATTTGAAAAGCGTTCTTATCTTCCTTTTCAGAGAATTTCAGAATAGTACACTTTACCGTTTTGTACTATTTGCTTTTCAATCATTTGCTTTGTATGAATTTTGTCTTATCCCAAAGGTGTAACATTTGATTCCTCGTACATAGAATTGAGTGCACAAAATCAAATTCAAAATAAGTTCCAGAATAGCTGAGGTAGAGAGAAGAAGGAATAAACATGACTAGCATGTGTTTCATTAATCAACTAGATGCTCGCTTATTCGCATAAGACGCTTGCTGCAAATTTGCATTCCATGTGACTTAAGTATTGCTACACCAGACGCTCGCTAGTAGTGCAAGTACCAGAAGCTTGGATTGAACCGGATGCAGACACATAAGAGTATTCAGCTTCTTGTGAAGTTCTTCTCCTTGCTTGAGTGAGTTATAAAATGTGAATGATTTTAATACCTACACACTTCAAGACTTATCAGAAGTTAAATTGTTCTCATATAGATACTTTGTTATCATCAAAATTATTGAGGGTCTAAACTTCTCAATCATTTAGGTTCCAACAGTTCAAGCAACATATCCCGCTCATCGTGACCTATAAGAACACTTCCCCGTACCCCCTATCACTCAGGGTCGGGTATCTAGGCCTGCACTCTGGGTCGTTCACCAAGGACATGAAGTACACAGTACTCGTCAGGGTAAATGGGCTCACTCCCGAAATCACGACATAATAGCGGCCAAACTATTGGCCCCAATGGAATATACGGTCCCCAGAATGTGTACTGTTAGATTTTCAAGAGGAACAATTTTAATTTTCATGATTGAAAAATCCTCTTGAGCGGAAAAACCCTCTTCCTATATATCATGTCATTGCCAAGAATCACAAAAAAGGTTATTCTGTTTACTTCTTATAGCGTGCTTTGATCACCAACACTACGAAAGGACAACACCTCTACTCAGTCCACACGAGTAAAATCAGAGCAGGGCATCGGTGCAACCTGACAGCTGTAGGAAGTGGCTAACATCACAAGTCTCACAAGGAATGAGGCAAGCATGTCTATTTATAGGCATCATAGCCTCACTCTAATATTGACCTACTCCCTTATTGGGCTTGTACATTACGAGCCCAATCGCCGTTAATTTAATTAAATCATATTTAATTAATTAATTCTCGGATTAAATTAAATCATACCTAATTTAATCTAACGCTCCGTAAGTTGATCTATGTGTGTGACCATGTAGGTTCCCACTAGACTGGCAATAATATTAAATAATATATTAATATTAAATATTCAACATAATATCAAATATTATAAACAGTGATTGGCATCTAGCATTGCATCACTGCTACCCAGTCCATGAGAATATCGGTGATTCGATATTAACCTTATTGCAACCATAATCACTATGAAGCCAATGTCCCTTCGTCCATATGTGTTGATTGAACACGAGGCATAAATGTATCATCCTCGTTAAGTCCAATCATATGTTCCTTGATCTCCAAGTAGACGTGTTACACGAAATGAGCCCAATATCCCATATTGGCCAATCTCAGCGTGGCCACGCATATTTTCACTTCCTACTCCATCGAGAGGCCCGAGAAATTACTCCTATTATGTAGGAGGGACAAATCATGTCTACATCACTCACACTCCTCAACATGATTCATTGTAGACCAAGTACCACCTATATGATCATCCTGTTACGGATAACGTTTGATAGCATTAAAACCTACAACTCATCATATAGGAATCGTAGTGACTTCAAGTCGAATGATTACTTCACTATGGTCGCCATGAGGAGCGCCTATGACACTTACATAACTATTACGAGGCGTCCACATAGTGGGTCAATCCGGTATAAATATTATTCCTAATATTTATACATGTGTGCCGACTTGATATCGCATATTCATGACCCGTGAGATGTGGTCATCATTCTACTCACACAATAGTCTCTATGTATAGTCGTCCTAGTTAACAATAATACTTCGACTATGGATACTTTAAGAATAGTGTTCTATAGTTCAACGGGGTCTCACGATCAAATCATATTTGATGTTCCATTGAACGAACTGTCTATTCTAAGGACTTTATTATGATATACACTAATAACATAATAAATGACGTCTTTACATATATTAAACATATGACTAAAGTCATGATAAAAATAATAATCTATATAAAATAGATTGGACACTAGGGCTTACACTAACAATCTCCCACTAGCACTAGTGCCAATCGAGCATTAGTTCAACACCCATCGAACTAGTGTGAGTGTCAAGCTACTATTGAGTAGGAGACCACTTTAGCGGATTGTTTCGTGTTATCATTCAGCACATCTTCACATCTCCTGTATCATTTATTGAATGAGATGGAAGCAGCTAAGTATATGTTCGGATCACTGGTGAGATCAAGTTTCCTTGACTTACATGATTATTCCATCATTATCACAATTAGATCAATGGAGTTCGCATAGTTAGAAACTATGCCAAGTTCAAAAGAACTTCTTGATCCAAACAACCCTCTAATCACATTAGAGGCAGCTATATACTCGGCCTCTGTAAGAGAAATTAACTCTGCCCCTGACTTGAAACTCTTCCAGCTCACAGTGCCACCATATAGGCAAAACACAAATCCAGACTATGACCTAGAACTAACCTTTATTGGTTTGGATGTAGCGTCAATGTAACTCCTTACAATGATCTCTTCCTTACCATCATCTGTCAAGAATATATCCTTAGTCTTTCTTAGGTACTCAAGGATATTCTTGACTGCGGTCCAGTGACCTTTACTAGGATCAGATTGGTACATGTTTATCATGCTTAAAGCATACAAGACATCTTGTCGAGTACATATCAATGCTTACATGTACTTCGACTTTAGGCCAAGTAACGCCAACTATCTATCTCTATAGATCCTGATTTCTAACACTTAGGAAATCTCCCATAAGTCCTTTATCAAGAAACATTTCCTAACTATGCTTTAATGCTTTGTAGGGAAACCAATTCTGATGAGCAGTATGTTATCCACATATAGGACTAGAAATCAATAATACTCCCACTAACCTTTGTGTGTACACAAGCTCATCTTCGTTCATGATGTATCCCACTGTCCAACAGTCACATCAAAACGAAGATTCTAGTTTTGGAAGCTTGCTCAAATCCATAAATGGATCTTCAACAAGTAGAATCTTGATAGATTTAAGTAACATATTGGGAGAAGGTCTCACCATAGTCTATATTATGGATTTGCATGAAACCATTCACAACAAACGATACCTTAAAGGTATTCACAATACCATCCATGTCAGTCTTCTTTTCAAGACCCATTTTCACCCTATGGGGTTTACCCATTGGGGTGACTCCGTCACGGTCCAACTTTGTTGGTTCACATGAATTCCATCTCAGATTCTATGGCTCCAAGCCACCTCTCAGAATTTAGGCCGACTATGGCATCTAGGTAGGTCACATGCTCATTTCATATGAGCATCAAATTACCTCATTGAGTTAGGAGTGACCCGTATCTCTCAAGTTAGTGACATGACCTATCAAACCTACACAGATCTTGTGTAACTCGAATCGGTGGCGCATCCATAACACTTGTGGAACCTATTCATGTTCCATTATAGGCGGGCATTGTGGTACTTGGATTTCCCCAAATTCTACAGTTCTCCCACTGGTTCCTATGGAGATGAACTCCTTTAAGGAATACCCCAATTTTCGTGACAAACTCTTTGTCCTTGGAGACATTGTCGAAACAGTATCCCTTAGTCTCCTAAGGACACTCCATAAAGTACATTTATTCAGTTTGGGTTCAAGTTTATCAAATAATCTTGATAAGCCAAATCTTCATAAATTTTACACTTGGATTTTCGACCCTTCGATATCTCATATGAAGTCCTTTTTACTGCCTCGGATGGAACACAATTAAAGGAAAGAAACAGCTGTATATAAAGCATACTCCAAAAAAGTCATACAGTTTTGACTGACTCATCATTGATCGGACCATGTCTAACAAGGTACGATTTAGATAGTCATCAAACTCCTAGCTTTAGTATTTACCATCACGATCCAATCGTATGGTCTTAATACTCTTGCAAATGTGGTTATCTACTTCATTCTTGGACTCTTTGAACTCTTCAAAGGCTCCTGATTTGTGTTGCATAAGATACACAAATCCTTAGTTATTGTAGTCAACAGTAAACCCAACGAAGTCCAGAAACATACCTTTTGCAAACTTGTTTAGTGGCCCATATACATCTCATGTATCACACCAAAAGATTACTAGTCCTTTCATCACGATTAGCGATTAGAGCTTACTCATCTTTTCCAATAAGCAAGAATCATATACCTCAAATGATTCACAATCAAATGAGTCCGGGAATCCATCTTAATGGAACTTAGAATTATGTTTCTTACTTATTTGGCCTAAACATTAATGCGTAGGTATAAAAATCAAATCACTTGATTTGACCTTATTTGCATTTATGTCATAGATGAGAAAGTTGAGATCAACAACACGTGGTTCGTGTCTTTCAAGATCTCCAACACTGAAAACACCAGTTGAATAAACAGAACAACAATTGTCCTTTTATTACAACAAAAAAAATCATTTCTTGTCCACTCAAGAAATGGAAGTGATGTTTCCATCAACAGTTGGAACTTAATAACACTTATTTAGTTCCAAGACAAACCTCGTGTCCTCTATGGCAAAATACCCGAAGAGGAAGTCCAACTTCCTTTCTTCAATTTATACTCTTTCTAGTTCATGTGGCAATTCTCCTTCCAATATCCGGTCCAACCATATTGGAAGCAAGTGCCCTCCTCAGTAACCTTTGTATGTCAGCTTCAAGGCAGAAGTACTGGGTTTGAACTTGTTCTTGCCCATGTGTTACTCCTTGGTAGCAAACATCAGGCCTTTCCCTTCCATGACCATCAACATGGCTTATTCTTTTCGACTTTAACCATCCAGCAACTCTTGCATAATTAAGTTAGTAGCCAATTCTTGTCAAAAAGAAAATCCCATCTTTTCTTGGTTCTCAGTGTACTCAATACTATAAAGCACATAAGGACCCACTGAGTTACCCACTACCAGCTTGTAGCTGAAAAAGGAATAGAAAGGCTTAAACCTTTCATGACTTGCTTGCTCTTGGTAGAGCATCATGAGGTGAATGATCATATCGTACGCCTCCATGATCGTAAGCGTGAAGTATCCTACATCCAAGGCATCGACTTAATGCTTCTCATAAGCATCCATTTCGATCCTAGTAGGAGCAGGTTGCTCAGGAATTGTCTACTTGTGAACATACAGCTCTTTCTCGTGCTTGAGGACACTCCTCAAATTGATGTACCAATCCAGAAAATTAAATCTGGATTTCTTGTCCTTCTTAAGGACAAATCGCAGTAATAAAAATAGTGTTTGAAGCCATGGTAATTCTATTTATAGAAATATGCAAAATATATGTATCATGAAAAACATATTTAATAAAGACTTTTATTAAATATGCTCCCACTATTTTACACAAATCAATGACCCTCAGCATTGACTCGGAAAATCTCGTTGGAAGATTTTCTAGTGAGACCAAGATCCATATTTCACCTCGTCCTGAGTCAGCTTTGGCTAACCCAGAACTTGGCTATTTAGGTAGGAAACTCCTTTCCAATTGCATCTCCATGCAACTCTTGGATCAGTTGGGTGAATAACTCCTTATTTCAATTTATCATATAAATTGATTCCCAACTTCTTGCCTCTAAGTCATTTCAATCCTATTGAATCTACTTAGTTAAGTCAAACCCAATGGTTGGCATTTGGATATTTCACCTATCGCACCTCACCAAGATAGATTAAGGTGCCCAGCTTTGGCATGACCTGTTGGAACCTAAACGATTGAGAAGTTTAGACCCTCATTAATTTTGATGATAACAAAATATTCACAAGAGAACAATTTATGTTCTAACAATTCTTGAAGTGTGCAGATACTGATATTACATATAAATCTAAGCCACTCAAGTAGAAGGAAGAAATTCTCAAGAGAAGGATACACTCCATGTGTCAGCATCCGGATCATATGTGTGAGCATCTGGAATTATCTCTCTATGACACTAGGCTTATCCATTTGCTTCGAGCGTCCGATCCTCCGATTCTGAGCGAGCGTCTGAACTTCATTTCAAATCACGTGTTGGTCACGTAGTTGCTCTTCCTCTCAGAAGTTTCTGGAACGGATTTCAAAATTGATCTTGAGCGCTAAAATTGTTGTACGAGGTATCAAAGGTGACACCTTTAGCCAAAAGACAATAATCGTACAAGCAATTGTGAAAAGCAAGGTAGTACGAAAACGGTAATATGTACTACTGGGATATTCTTTGCAAAGGAAGAAAGAGACAGCTTTTTGAATTTACCTCACTCAATGGAAATGAGCCATTTTTACCGTAACGGTAATATCCTTGGAACTCCTATATATACCTCATGGTATCCATTGAAGAAAATGTTGAGATACTGCTGATATACTGCCGAAACACTGCTGGAAAACTGCCAAAACTATACAAGAGTATATTGCCTTATTTGCTAAGAACAAGCTCTGATTGCTATACACTACAAAGAGTCAATACTCTGAAAGCACTTCTTCTGTGAGCAATCAAGTTTCGCGCTAAGTCTCTGGACTATAAGAACTGAACTCAGCGTCCGACCCTTTCTTTCAGAAAGCATTTCTATATTGAGCTTAACTTTTTATCCTCTCTGAGAGAGTTATTTTTACTTGTATTCAACTTATTTGTAAAAGTTGTTTTTTGGCCTAGTTAAAATTTGTTCCTCAAAGGCTCATTGCCTTGAGTCGTTTGATAAGTTGAGAGTATTGTCAAGTTGTGACAGTAGAATACTCTTGAGGAAATTGTAATCAGATTGATTATAGTGGAAAATCCTTCAGGAACGAAGGGACTAGACGTAGCTACCAGTTTGGTAGTGAACTAGTATAAATCTCTGTGTCTCTTGCTTTACTGCTTTCTATTCATTTCTAGCTTGCTGTGTTCAAAACAATTTTCACAAACTGCTTTTCAGCGTCCGGTTTATTTTCAGCGTCCGATAAACTAACAGGTTTGAAAAACTTGAGTTCTAAGTGTTTCTAACTTAAAGTTTGCGAAAAGTTTTCAACACAATTCAACCCCCCTTCTTGTGTTCACGTTCATGACCCACACTTAATCGATTCTGGCCTTGAGGAGTGCCACATGTCGGAAGACATTTATGACTTAATATTAAATTTAAGGGAATTTTATTAAGTGATCTCATCGGCTTTTGAATCACATACAAGGCGCCGCTCAACATACATGTCATACAAGCATACATGCATCTCATACATCCAATCATATAAAGCATACATGCATATATCATATACATTCACATCATGCATCTTATACATAAATATATAAGATAAGGTGATACGGTTATGGCCCTCTAACGCCTAAGAATTAAATAAACTATTTTATTATAATTCTTTGGCCCACGAGTTAGCTTCTCAAGCTTCTCCCACTGGCGTCCTTATATGGTGTTGTCCCCTTCTCAAACTCTTGAAGAAAAATATATTATTTAAATAAAAAAATGGCAGGACACGCAGGCCACATTTATATTTATTTTTAAATAAATCACGACATGTAGATCGTATTTATCAAAATAAATTAACACCATACTCTAGGGCCATAACCATAAACCACATGCTTAAAATTTTTAATAACAAACAATAATAATAAACCCTTTATTATTATTATTTATATTAAAATATTTTAAACATCAAAATATCAATATGCTAACACATACATAAATGTCAACGCTCACATTTTATCAAACCCTTAAAATGCACGAGAGCATTAAAGGTGTTGTCCAATTGATTGCAAAAACGCACGGCCACTAAACACAATGGTTTAGAAACTGGATTAGACCGGACAGTCCGACCGTCAACCGGTACCCTAAGCAATCGGTTCAACCTCAATTGGACTGCAGTCTGGTTAAACCGGGTTGAACGGGTTAATTGAACCGGGTTGGACCGTTTTAACTTTTTTTTTTGTTATTTTTACTTACTTTTTCCTCAAAATTAGTACTTATTTATTTATTTATTAGTCACCTGGTTCAACCGACGGTTCAACCGGTTGAACCAATTAAACCATGACCCGGAGGTCTCGCCGGTTCGATCTCCAGTCCGGTTTTTAAAACACTGACTAAACCCCCTTTATTGGCCAATTGAACGCAAAAACGTACAGTGCACATCGAAACCATTTCAAGCACTTTTCAGGTTTTTCAACAGGCATGAATCAAAAGGCAATTGACCAATTTAATGTTCCCATGAAAAACACTAAAATCCAATTATTAGCACAAGAAAAAAAATGGAATTAATTCACCACTCATGTTTTCCTTTGATTCAATGTTCATCGTTTTGCAATTATTTTTTTATTTTTTTATTTTTATTTTTACGCTGCAGATCATTAGCCAATTAACAAAATAAACTTGCCTCAAAATTCCATTGAATGGAAATCAATGCCCAATCAAACCGATCAATCATTCATTGCGTAGGGATCAAAATGCGCACAACCAATGAATAAATGCAAATATCTTGAAATCAATTTACGGTTGATTCATGCGTTTTGCAAAATTGCCAGAGAAATCATTATGCAACGGTATAGGGGTTCTCTTGGAATCAAAATCGGCTCATAACATTCACAAAAAGAAAATAGCGCAAGTCATTTTTCAAACTGCACACCTGATGAACAAAATCAAACGCGATGCACAAAATCAAAATGCAGACACGGAAATAAACTTCTTTGAAACCGTGAACATTGCGGCAAGTAAACAAAACCCGCTGCATAAAAATGGATTCAAGCAATCAAGCAATCAGACTCGGATACCACTGTTGGGTTTTTAAGAAGAACAATTTTAATTTTTATGATTGAAAAATCCTCTTGAGCGGCAAAACCCTCTTCCCATTGATCATGTCATTGCCAAGAATCACACAGAAGGTTATTGTGTTTACCTCTTGTAGCGTGTTTTGATCACCGGTGGTACGAAAAGGTAGCACCACTACTCAGTCCACACGAGCAAAACCAGAGGGGGCGTCGGTGCTAGCTGATGGCTGCAGGAAGTGGCTAACGTCACAAGTCTCACAAGGATTGAGGCAAGCATGTCTATTTATAGGCATCATAGCCTCACTCTAATATTGACCTACTCCCTTATTAAGCTTGTACATTACGGGCCCAACCGCAGTTAATTTAATTAAATCATATTTAATTAAATAAACTATAATCATATTTAATTAATTAATTATAGGATTAAATTAAATCATATCTAATTTAATCTAACGCTCCGTAAGTTGCTCTATGCGTGTGACCCTGTAGGTTCCCACTAGACTGATAATAATATTAAATATTATATTAATATTAAATATTAAACATAATATCAAATATTATAAACAGTGATTGACATCTACCAACACATCACTGCTACCCAGTCCATGAGAATATCAGTGATTCGATATTAACCTTATTGCAACCATAATCACTGTGAAGCCAATGTCCCTTCGTCCATATGTCTTGATTAAACACGAGGCATAAATGTGTCATCGTCGTTAAGTCCAATCATATGTTCCTCGATCTCTAAGTAGACATGTAATCACGAAATGAGCCCAATATCCCATATTGGCCCATCTCAGCGTGGCCACGCATATTTTTACGCACTATTCAATCGAGAGGCCTGAGACTTTACTCATGTTATGTAGGACGGACGAATCATGTCTACATCACTCACACTCCTCAACATGATTCATTGTAGGACCAAGTACCACCTTTATGATCATCTTGTTATGGATGACGTTTGATAGCATTAAAACCTACAACTCCTCATGCAGGAATCGTAGTGACTTCAAGTCGAATGACTACTTCACTATGGTCGCCATGAGGATCACCTATGACACTTACATAACTATTATGAAGCGTCCTCATAGTGGGTCAATCCGGTATAAATATTACTCCTAATATTTATACCTATATGCCGACTTGATATCGCATATTCATGACCCGTGAGATGTGGTCATCATTCTACTCACATAATAGTCTCTATGTAATATTGTCGTCCTAGTTAACAATAATACTTCGACTATGGATACTTTAAGAATAGTGTTCTATAGTTCAACGGGGTCTAACGATCAAATCATATTTGATGTTCCATTGAACGAACTGTCTATTCTAAGGACTTTATTATGCTATACACTAATAACATAATAAATGACGCATTTACATATATTAAACATATGACTTAAGTCATGATACAAATAATAATCTATATAAAATAGATTGGCCACTAAGGTTTACACCAACATGTACACCCAAGGTCTATATGACTTGAACTGTTATCTCGTACTCGTGCTCGAGTATCTCTTAACCTCGTGCACCATGCACGGCTGTGACATAGCACCGACACAATCACTATATGAATCCTCACCACTCACATGTCACTATGCATATATTTTAACTTTATTATTTTACTCTCGTTTCACAAAATGCATATGATAACCCCACATCAGTCACAATCTCAATCAGTTTATATCATAAAATCATTTAACAATGTCACAACACCTAATGCAACATATAAGACACGTAGAGTATAACACTCGGGCATATTATCATGTAAACACATATCACACATTCATAAACATGTTTCTAATAGCACACATAACACATTAACTCACTTGTATACACTAAGCATGTCAAACATATATCTCAAAGAACACGATATTTTTCCCATGTTGATTGATGGGTCCACAGCACCTTCCCTCAGATATCGTAAACCGTAACCCCTATCCTTAGATGTTACTGACGTCAACCTCTAGTAGGGCTTAGGCCACCCTACGCATACAATGTATATTATTCTACACTAGCAATCTCGGTAAAAACGTATTCTTTCTCCCAACTGGATTCCAATGCAATTACTCCGAGCCCCACGAACTCTTACAGCCTTGACTGCGAACACACAAGCAAATTAATAGCCTATCCCTTATAGGACTAGGTTCTGTCCATGTCAAATAAAACAACAAGGGTTGCCCAAAAATTCCACCTAGCACACCAGCACGACCCATATTTTCACCGGAAACACAAAAACGAAATCAGATTAGAATGAGAAAAAACTATGGAATTGTAAAAATACAAGGCAAACACAGCCTAGATACTGTCCATAAGGACCAGAGTATTCAACTTACCTAAATCCAACTTTTGGAAAGATTTCTCGAGCATTCGGTATCTAAACTTGCAACAAAACACAACCTAAGGACCACGAAATACTCATCATATAACCAGAGAACAGAGGTTCCCCCCTCTGTCTTATGGTGTTTGGAAATCGTTTCAGGAGTTTCGAAAAAACCCTAGCTCATTCGGTACCCCGATGGTCCAACCGGGATCCAAAACACAGTTTGATTTGGGTTAGGAACTAAAACATGATATGAGATCCTTAAACCACACATTGATATCAGATTATAACATTATAGGGTTATAGGTTTACCTCGGTAAAATGACAATCAGAGATAAACTCTAGAAAGCACGAATAGAAACAGACGAATCGGTATGATCAGATTGATGAACCGGCACTTTGAAACACATAATTCTTGACCAACAAACCTTAGAAACTCAAAAAATTATGGATTTCTGGTCTACGATATGAGTTAGGTCGTGAGGAGGTTAAAGAGAAGTGAAAGAAATGGAAGGAGGTGAAAAATGTCCTTATATAGGATTTTAATCATATGGGCGCCCCTTTGCCTCCCTACGCGCGCACACGCGTGTTACACCCTGATTTTCGGAGCGCTACTGATCTAAAATAACTCTACGGGTTGAAATGCTTTTGAAATTGTAATACTCTACTTGCATAGTTTTCGAAAAATGTGGGTCTATATTTTTTTCTTTTCAAAACTTCTTTCTAAAATAACAATTAGAGTATTGCAACACTTTTAAAACGTGATGTTCGAATAAAACACAATAATAAAAAATCACTATAACCATGCAAAGAAAGAAGTATAAACATTTATAAGAAAATGGTACGAGTTTTCAAAAGGTACATTGTACAAAATACAACTTAAAGAAATACTCCAAGACTCCTATAGCTGGTCAGGCCTATAACTCTTACCGCATCCCACAACAAGTCTCATGACTATTACTCCAAAGAAATAAATCTGTACGAAGTCCTCCTCTGCATCGCTTGCTGATCTCAATTAAATACTTTTCTTCGACTTACACTATCATCTAGGGTGGCATCCAAGAGAATATCCATATATAGAAAGGGTCATCTACCGAAAATAAACATATATAAAAACAACAGAGCATATAAATATGCAAATCAACACATGTCAACAGCTCATAATTAATCACGACATATCAACACCCTAATCAATTAACACAATAAGAATATACCACATATCTTTATTAATTTGTCTACATGTCAATGCAGATGATTTCAGAATTCCAATAATTACAATTACCCATACAATAGGCATTAATGGCACTGATCCTACACTGGATTCCCAGGTCTGATACTGGTCCTACATTAGATTCTCAGGTCATGACTTACCGACTCTGGTCCTACGTTGGATTCTCATATCAGAATGCCTTATTTTTCATACCAATGGAAATTCAATCGCTCAATATTAGTCCTACACTGGATTCTTAATGTCGGCGTACACTTATGTATGCCAATGCACTTCTCTAAATAATTAACACAATACACCAATTCATCAAATCATAACTACATAAGACACAAAATCAATATTTAGCATCTCAAATTCTCAAGAATATCAACTCCAAGCACAACCTTCCACACACACAATTCACAAACACACATAAGCAACAAATTGGAAGATGCACTGACCTCAAAGCTTTCCTTCCACGTCAACATCATAAGCATAATGTCAAACTCAAACTCGCACCCAATCTCGATCTCTACACCCTTAAACCAACAAACACTAAAGTGAAGCGCTATTTATTCTTTGTACATCTAATTTTAATTCATACTGCGCGACGGTCCTTATCTCTTTTTTTCATCTCTCTCGCTATTTTCTTTCTCTCTCACTCTCTCTCTTTTCTAAACTGAACCACCACAAGCTTCTGCATCTTGGAGAAGGTTAGGGTTTGCGTCGCTCCTTCTCCCTCCTCTATTCCCCCTCTCTGTCAGTCCCACTCTCGCTCCTTCATGACTCCTTCACTCTACTCGCTCCACCTCCGATTGCGAAGAACATGGTTGGCTCAAAGCAGCGGTGGCTCCGCAAGGAGTAGCGATGGAACCGCCAAAGGCTTCTTATCGAGATCTTCGATCTCAACCTTAAAATCCAAACCCTAGATGTAGGTTTTGTTTTCTTCGTCTTTGTCTTTGTGTTTAGTCTCTAACACCTTGTGCGTCGCGCCAGTGTTACAGGTGTAGAGGACAAGGATTTTGCTCTCAAGAATGGTTCGAGCCTGTGGAGAAGGAAGCTGAAGAGTTTATTGAATGTCTTAGTTAATAGTTAGGGTTTGGTAAGGGCACCATCAGAATGTTCCAGAACACACTTCCTTCGCTGTCGGAGCTTTTCACTTTCAATACCAAAAGGGGTTTAGTAAGGGCTTGATTTTTTCTTTCCCTTCTTATTTTTTTCTTCAGGTAAATAAATCATAGCTTTGCTTTTTCGTTGCATTTTTAAGCAATTCTGATCTATATGTTGATACCCCTTCACTGAACCTTACCTTGCTGCTGGTTTTGTATTGGCAATGATAGAACATGATATCACTGATTCTGTTATGTGCTTGAAGCCTCTATGGTTTTATCTCAACAACAAGAACCTCTATGGTTTTTATCTTAATGCTGTTATGTGTGGTTTGTGACTCATCAACCAATTCATTACTAAAGTATTTTATGATTTGTGTGGCATTAAGAAATTAAATGTTACCAATTCATTATTAAAATATTACATGAGGCATTAGGAAATTAATTATTTATAAGTATGTTAATTAAGGCTGGTTTCAACATTATAAAAGGGATTTGAGTTTGTCAGGTACTCTATCTCCAAGCATAGGCAACTTAACCAACGTTCAGATTGTGTAAGTAATCAGAAATCATTATGCAATTTACCACTCTCAACATGGATGCTTCTTCTTATTTTACTAAGATGAGTGTTATGGACTACTTTTCATGCTGCTACAGAATAACAACATGACTGGACCAATCCCTTCAGAACTAGGCAAAATTCCTAAGCTCCAAACTCTTGATCTCTCTAATAACTTCTTCAGTGGTGAAATTCCTCCCTCTCTTGGTCACCTGAAAAACCTCCAATATTTATAAGGATATATTATATTATATAAGCTAAGATTTGAAATCTTTAGCTGAATTGGTATTTTAATTTTCAGTATCAATCTGTGATGTCTAAAGCTAAAAGGTTGTTAAAATTGTTTCAGGAGGCTTAACAATAACAGTTATTTGTGAATGTCCAGAGTCACTGGCTAACATGACACAACTTGCTTTTCTGTAATATACAAAGCCTCTTCTTTTGTACATTATGCATTAATTCTGTTTATATTTTTTTTGTTACTAAAGATGTTTGCTTGTTTTGTGATTACCAATTCAGTGATTTGTCCTACAACAATCTCAGTGGTCCAGTACCCAGAATTTGGCCAAATCATTCAGGTACTAAATCAGTGAATGTATGTGATTTTCTGCTAGGCTAGAAAAACAGAAAATCGAGTACTAAGTGAAAGATTATTCCCATTCGTTGTTGTTGTTGTTTCAGCATTGTTGGCAACCCCCTTGTTTGTGCTACTGGAAATGAACCAAACTGCCATGGGATGACACTGATGCCTATGTCCATGAACTTGAACAATCCCGAAGGTAAGATCTTTTTAGTTTTAGTCTTTTTTCAAGTGTGTGAGATATTCTACATTGTTATTGCATTAATGCTGATAGAAATATCTTTGCTTTTCTAGATGCATTGATCTTTTCAGTTTTAGTCTTTTATGCCCAAATGTTAGATACCTAAAGTACAATCTATTTTTTTTTGCCACCATTCATTGATCTGTATTGATTCTATTTGCAGCTTAAATATCACGAAAGTGGAAAAGAAAAAATTGTTATTTGTAGCACATTTGGGTTGCTATCTCTATGATGATCAACTTATCGAACTCAAGGAAGAGTGGTGCCAATATTTTGCTATGAATTTTAGCATTCATAGGCAAGAAGAAGAAGGAGAAGGAGAAGAAGAAGAAGTCTAGTGAGTAATTTTTAGGTAATCTTGTAGCATGACTTGTTTAGTTTAGTTATAGTGCATTTTAATGTTTTAGGGATGATAAGTTAGTTATATTGTAATGTTAATTTTGGTTTTAATGAATTTAGTGTTGATAATAATTTGGGTGTTGATGACAATATTTTGGTGGTTTTAACTATGAATAAACTTTACTGATATTGGGTTTATTTTGTGTATTAATTTGAGTCTAATTGATCGTGGTTGAATACTATTTGGTTTGCAATGGAAGTAGCGGTGGTTGCTCTTATTTTAGAAGAGTTGCTTGTTGTTGTTTTCCCTTTATCCATTAATGTTCAACATTTAGCACCTTTAGCTATCATAACCCCTTAATAGTTAGAGAGCTATAGAAGTCAGCATCTCTGTTTTTATAATATATTTTTGTAACTTGCAGATTTATTTTATAGTTGTTTGTGGTTGCTGAAAATATTTTCAGGGAGGTGTAGGTGAAAGTCACACTTCAGTGCAATTTTTTTTCGCTCTACTTTATGCATTTTGCTCTATTAGTTGCTTAACAAATTCTGTTCTGGAAATTTGCATGATTTTACTTTAGATGGGTTTAGGTAACTGAATTAATTAGTTGTATATATTTCACATATAATTTTTTTTTCTATATTAAAGCTCATCAACTTTGAGCATTCTATAGAAGTTCTTGAAATTTTGCATTGCATAAGTGGTTTTGCTCTCCCATTTTTAGGTAATCTTGTAGCATTACTTGTGTAGTTTAGTTATAGTGCATTTTAATGTTTTAAGGATGATAATTTAGTTATAATATAATATTAATTTTTGTTTTAGTGAATTTAGTGTTGATAATAATTTGGGTGTTGATGACAATATTTTGATGGTTTTGGTTGTTGGTACATATGACAATATGCTGGGAATGCATTACGTATGTATATGCTGACAGAAAAATGAAAAAAATGGGAATAAATAGCGCTTCCTTGAGGAAGTGCTACTTAGCACTTCCTTTATTCTCAGTTTTCACTAGCGCTTTTTAAGCGCTGCTTTTTTGTAACACATTTAGTAGCGGTAGAATGAGGAGCGCTTTTAAGCACTATTTAAGGCAAAAAATAAGCGCTATTTATTCCTTTTTTTGTTATAGTGTATCCACACTCAAAATGAACGAAACAAGAATTAAAATACAGGTTTTAGAAACTCAACACCTAACGCAAAACATTACTTCTAAAATACTAAATCACATAGGTTAGTGTATATAAAGAATTGAAACTTGTCGATCCCATAAATGGAAAGCTCACAACTTGATCCTTATTGGATAAGTCTTTGCTTCAAATTCTTTTAACACATACTAGGCTCATCCATTTAAGGAATTCATTGCCCAAAACCTTTAAATATTAAAAACATAATTTCGAAATCATGAAAACCACTTCTTTGTTTTCAAACACCAAAATCTAAACTAATACTTCTTAAAATATTTATAGAAACTTTTACAACTTTAAAATTTTCTAATTTACAACCCAAACTTAAATTACTAAAACAAGGTTTGAAAACAGTATTTTGAAACTCTACAACTTTCTCAAAAATCTTCATGACTTAAACTCAAGAAACTTTTTAACTTCTAAATCAACCAAAACCTTTTCTTTTCAACCCTAAACTTCCAAAATACCTAGTTATCAAACTAGTAACATAATAATAAAATAAACGTTCTAAAATCAACATCAAAACTCAAATTGGCTCACGGTTTCAACCTTAAACACCAAACCCCAAAACTTTTCATCTTTCAAACCTTTTTAACCACAAAAGAAAAATCAAAACTTAAAGATTTTGTCACAAAATTTTCTTAAGACTCCACCTCCTTAAGAAATACAAAGATTTCTTTAAGTTTTGGTGTTCATTGTCCTAACTCTTCAAAACTTACTTAAATCAACGGTTTCAACCTTAAACACCAAACCTCAAAACTTTTCATCTTTCAAACCTTTTTAACCACAAAAGAAAAATCAAAACTTAAAGATTTTGTCACAAAATTTTCTTAAGACTCCACCTCCTTAAGAAATACAAAGATTTCTTTAAGTTTTGGTGTTCATTGTCCTACTCTTCAAAACTTACTTAAATCAACAATTAAACCAAATCAAACTTTCTCAAAACCTCTTAAACGACAACAACAACAACAACATTAATGAAGAAAACAAGGTTTTAAAACTTGAAATCTTTCCCCTTTTCCTCTTGTAAGGTCACAAATTTCAAAGCTACCACAGAGGAGAAAATTTTCATTTTTTCCTTCTTTGATCATCACCAAAATCATCATCAACAACAACAACAACAACAAAAACAACAACAAAACTGTAAAGCCTCGACTCTAATCAGAGCATTAATTAGGAAACTTAAGATTAATCTAGTGAAAATACATCAAAAAATTTCATAATAGCCTAAGAAAATGAAATGAACTAAGACCTATTTAATAAAATCCTTTAAACTTAAAACAACACGCAGTTTCGAAAATACTTTAATTACAAATCTCCAATAAGGGTTTCTCACAATAAATTACAATAAAGCTAAAATAGACTCCGCCTCTAATTGTGATCCGGTACTGAGACTTTAGAAGGTCTCACGTAAATACAAAGTCGAGCATCCCTATGTGCTCTCAAATCTTCCTCAATCAGTGAATACCTGAAAATAACGCCCCCAACATAGTGAGTTTTAAACTCAGTAACATAGACATAACTTAAAATATATTTTACCATTGTTTTCAGCCATACGTGGTGTGCTACGTATAGAAAACTCCTCTCAATAAACAATATCATGCTAGAACTTAAATTCCCGAATCAATTCTACTCACATTCCACAAAAAATTCATAATTTAATGAAAGGTTTATGTAAACAATACCCAAATTATTTGTCAACCTCATTCAGTATTCCACATGTTTATGATCAAGCACACTAATTATCAAACATTTACTACAAATAAAATTTCAGCTTAATCCACATAGTATAAATCACTTCATAAAATACATACCAACAACCAAGGGTAGTAAGGGCAATAAGAAAATTCTAAATAAAATTTCAGGTGTAGATTTTTGTTTGATTATATTATTGAGAACAAAAATATTCCGTTAGCAGCTGCCATCAACAATATTATTGCCAATGTGAGCCTCACAGGTACTCTCTCTGCTGGAACGATAACCGGAAATATTCATGAGTTTGTTCTTCTTAAAAATTTCTTTATTAAGGGTAAGCTGAGTACGGCCCCAAAAATTATAGAAGTTAACTGGCATCCCCCCATTTGCTCCTGGATCAAAGTCAACACTGATGGTGCGGCTAAGGGTTCCCCGGGTATTGCAGCCTGCGGAGGTATTTTTAGAGGTAGCAGAGCAGCTACATTAGGTTGTTTCAGTTTTCATATTGGTATAGCCAATGCTTTTTATGCTGAGTTGATGGGTGCGATTATAGCTATTGAGTTGGCCAGCCGCAATGGGTGGAACAAATTGTGGTTGGAATGTGATTCTATCTTTGGTGGTTCGCTTTTTCCAATCATGATATTGTCCTCGGAATCTCCGCACCGGTGGGTAAACCGCTACACCGACTAAGAATATGTGGTTCAACTATTCTCATATATATATAGAGAAGGTAATTCCTGTGCAGATAAATTGGCTTCCAAAGGTATCTACTCTCATGGTCTTACTTGGTGGAACACTATCCCTTCTTTCGTAGTGGCGGAGTTCTCTCAATGTAGCAGTGGTTTGCCTGGTTATCGCTTTGATAATCTTTGTTGGTTTTATTTATGGTTTTATTTTGGTCTAGGTTCTTTGGTAGTATGCTGCAAATGATTGTTATTGTCTTTGGTGCCAACCTCGTTGGGATGGGAGACAGTATAGTGATGCTTTTGCATACTGCTTTTGGTAGTTGTAGATGTCGTTTAATTTATGCTACTCATCTTGTCTTTTCCTATGGGTCTTGGCCTAGTCCCCCCATATTGTTTTGTTGTTTTTTTCCCTTTTTATAATAAAATATAGGAGGGAGTACTCTTTTTCCTGCTTGGTGTTTTTTTCCCTAAGGAGGGTTTTGCATCAGTAGGTTTTAACGAGGCTCCCTACCTCTCTTTTGCTTAAAAAAAAAATTGTCTGTTTTATGTCATATTTAATATAACTATGATTTTAAAGATTTTGTCTTGATAACTTTATTGTTTGAATAATATCTATAGAGAAATTGAAATTAGTGATCCTCACTAATTTACAGTTTTTATTACGCTGTGAGAATTCTATCGAATTCTGCCGTAACTAGGCTATTGTGTGTTTTTCTAACTGAAACATGCCTAAACGTGATCCAAATTTTATAAAATTTGAGATCTTAGCATTTTCCAATATTTATGATTTATTGGAAATTTTTCTGGAATTTTTGGGCATAAGAATAATATAGGGTGTTTTCTACGCCCAGAACTGCATTACGGTTGCTTTTTAGCACGCAAATCGAGAAAGCGACATTCATAGAAATACTTCTAATATTTTTAGGGAAATTTTGGTTGATTAATAATTTTTGATTATAGAATAATTTTTTAGATTTATTTTTAGAGTTTTTGATATAAAAACCCTAATATACGCGTAACGCCGCGCACCCGATTGAGCGAGAACGCGACAAAACGAAATATCTAGATATTTTGGGGCAAGTGGCAATTGAGATAAGGGCTAGGGGAGCTGAACATCATCCTTAGAAGCTTCTTGGACAAGTGTTGGCTTAAGAGTGGTGGTTATGTAATTGTAGATAGTTAGTGTAGTTAGGTTGCAACTAGTTTAGTTAGTTTAGAACTAAATGAAGAAATTTCTTCCTTCCATGTCCCCAAAATTTTCGTGGCCTTCTCCCTTGCCCAAGATCAGATCCATTCATTTCTTCCTTGGGAGAAAAACTTGAAAAAAATTTAGAAGGAGAAAGCTTGGGTTTTTGAAGTTTTGGTGATCAAAGTTTCCATCTTTACTTCCTTGCTACTCAATCCTTGTTCAATCACCATCTACTCTCTTGGTAAGCTCCATGAACCTTTTCTTATCTCTCTTGGGTTCTATGTTATGGGTTTTGAAGGTTTTAGCAGTTATTTTTGAGTTATAGTGCTTGTTTTGGCTAGTATTGTATGATTAGCTTCATAACCCCTTATTTCCTTCCATGATTAACTTTGCTCTTGGTGTTTTAATTTTGGAAAACCCTAACCCCTATTCTGGTCGAACCTAAGGGGCTGTTCTAAGCCTTGGCTTTGCTTGGTCTTTGTGGTTTTAGAGTTGATTCTTGATGGGTTATACTTGCTAAGTTTGGAAACTAGTCATATATGCATCTTACAAGGTTTTTGGAAAAATGAATTTGTTGTAAAGGGGGGGGGGCTGAAACCGTGACTGATAATATGATTTAGGGGGATGTTTTAAATTGATTTCAAAGTGTTTTAAGTGTTTAAGAAGTTGGCTTTTGGTTAAGGTTTTAGAACTATAAAGATTGCTAGGTTTAAACTTTGAAAAATTGTTTGAAATAAATCAAATTTGGGGCTGTTTTGGAGTTCTCAAAACAGTAGCTTAATAGCATGATTTGGGTGAGTTTCAACTTGTTTTAATTGTATTAAAGTGGTAAAGAAGTTTGGTTTTGGTAAGAGGTTTGATTAAATAAAGTTTGCATGATTTAGGAGTTAAAGGTTTAAAACCTTGAAGTTATTTTTGAACTTCCAAAACCGTGGCCTTCAAAGGGATTTTGTGACTTGTTCTTGACTTGCATTTATGCTTAAAAATAGTTGTAAAAGTGGTTGATGATTTGATTTAGCAAAACAATTCAAAGAAGTTTGATTTTAGGAAATGGTTTGGTTTATGTTTAAAGGATTGTCTTAAACTTATACCTAACTTGTTTCTAAAATTTTTATGGCATGTTCTAGGGTTTTTAAATGTGGTTTAAGTTAGGCAAAACACTATTCCAATTGGTAAATTTTGGTTTAGCTATTTTTCTAAGTGTGTAGCTTTTGTAAAAGCTTGAAAACTTGCATGTTTTGAATTTGTTTCATGGCATATGATTAGGTGTGATCCAAATAGGTTAAGTTAGAAAGATTTTAGGCCCTTTTTAGGACTAAAACCGTGGCTGCCCTAGAGTCTTAGGACTTGGGTTTTTAGTTCTAATTAGATTAAGTTTACGTTGTTAAGCTTCGTACGGGGAACGACTTGACGATAGTTCGAATTTACCTTGCTTGGATTGTTAAAGCGCCCAAGGTAAGGGAAATTCTTACATAATGAGTTTGGGCTTTTCGCCTTGTGTGTTGTTTGCTTGATTGTTAATTGATTGTGTGGTATTACTTGTAGTATTACTATGTGCTGTTGAGATGTTGTAGCATGAAATGATGTGTATTGATTTGGCCCTGTGTGGCAAGACTAAATTGTATTGTGTAACTTAAATCATACTTGATTGATTTAATTGGACTTGAAATTGATGATAATATGTAGCATGTTCTTGGCCCTGCGTGGCATTATGAGTTGTATTGTTTTCCTTGAATCACATTGGATTTCATTGGAACTTGGTATTGAATTGGAATATGAAAAATATTATTGTTGATAATGGATTAATTAACAATGCGTTGATCGACTGCTATTGGTTGACGATTTACATCGGTAAATCTGATGCGATTCCACAAGCCGAATTCTGATTTCGTAAACAAATTGTTAAGGTCATTTTGATTTAAAAGTAAGTGTGAGGGTTTTAGTACAACTAGCCAAAGCTTGCAAGGAAATTTCAATGGAATAATAGTAGAGAAAAGAACTTGAAATAAATAGTACAATTTGCGAAAGCGGTTGAGTTAAATGATGCGCCTGGGAATTCTTCCAGTGTGTTATTTAGCACAACTAGGGTTTCAACGACCTAGAACTAAAAAGTATTTTCAGATACATAGGAGTGATACAAGAACTGAGAAAGAGATTTCAAAAATCGAGTTTTTTGAAAGAATAAAACATAGGGAACCTAGTGTTCCTATTGAGCATATGGGCCATGTGTCTTGTGCTGGGACTTAATGTCCTGCTTGCGTGCGTATTTTCTTGATTAAGGATTGGACCTAGTGTTCCGTATGGCGTGCCTAGTATCTCAACCTAAAAATTGAGCCTAGTGTTCCGCATTACGTGGCTAGAGTTCTGATCTAAGTTGGGACTAGCGTTCCGCAATTGAACACCCGGACTTTGTGTCCTGTGTTGAACTCTTAGTTAATTGAAACTTGGAAACCCACTAAGTTGAGTGAGTAAGGGTTCGTCGATCCGCATTGATTAATTAAAACATTACTCTGGCGTTCACTACGGTGAGCATGCCACATTGTAGAATTTGTTTGGATATCACTCGGGCATTCACTACGGTGAGCATGCCATATTGTAGAATTTGTTGGATATCACTCGGGCGTTCACTACGGTGAGCATGCCATATTGTAGAATTTGTTGGATATCACTCGGGCGTTCACTACAGTGAGCATGTCATATTGTTGAATTTGTTTGGATGCGTACTAACCATTGAGCATCGACACTCGGAGCGTTTGATTGGTCTTAAAGACTTCAAAAGACGAGTTGTCATGTCACTCGGAGCGTTTGATTGGTCTTACAGACTTCAAAAGACGAGTTGACACTGCATTGCCTAAGTAGAGGCAAGCCAAAGTAGTGGCAAGCCAAAGTAGTGGCAAGCCTAAGCAAAGGCTATCTTGTTCGGACGTTGGGAAAGTAGTCCCCGTCATACTGCTGACCTATTAAGGCTGCAGGTGTATACACAACTTGTCATACTACATTGACATGCATAGCTAACCACATTTATGATATGTGATGAATTGTTTGATGAATTTGAGATTGAGATGACTTGATCATTGATCTGTTGATAGATTTGCCTGCTCACATATAGTATTTTGATATTGTAGTGACTTGGATGTTGATCTGTTGGTTGTTTTGTTTGCTCACATGCAATGCTTGATATACCATGGTGATGTGTGCGGTCTATTAAGTATGTATATGTATATAAAAGCATGTTGTTGTATTATATATGTATATATTGTTTGCATGCGACATAGCCTATGATAAACTCGTGGACAAAGGATTTACCCTTGCACTATTGTTGGATTGGATGTCCTTATGGATGTCACTTCCAGATAGAGTTCGGTAGGTGTTGCAGTTTCGTCTTTCAGGAGCATTAAAGATCGAGCCAATGGAGGAAGATTCCTCTGAGTGCTTCGTGTTATGGTCTTGCTGAGCTGTTTCTCAGTAAGAGTTATAGTTGTTAGCCAGTTTAGCTTAGGGTAATGCCGTTGTGATTTGTGTAATTACTCTGTTCAGAAAACCTCGCCTTAGTGCGAAATGATTATGTTATGTGAAGTATTATTTTGTGATGCATTATACTCTGATTATTGCAAAAGTCTGAATTGGCATCATTTAGAAAACTGTAGTACTCTATGTCTCATTTTGAAAAGGGTTTCAAAGGAAAGAAAATGAAAAAAAAAATTACTCCTATTTTTCCATTGCGAAATACATAAGAGTACTCTTTAACTGAAAGCATACAAGCATTAAATGTTTTCAGCATTAGATTGGGTTGCACAAGAGCGCCCGAAACGGGTGTTACAATGGTGGTATCGTGAGGCGATTCGGTTCTAACCGGATCGCTTTGGGTTAAGCTGGCCTAGATTGTGGGGAATTATCGGGTATGAGTTTGTTATGCCTAGGTTATGTGAATCTTGTTTATGATTGTCTGTAATGTTTCCTAGTTGAAACATATTTGACATTGTGTGAAATTCTGTGCGATCATCTCAGATGATTGAATTATTGTGGGCATTTGGTTAGTTTACTTCGTAGAAATTCGATGCCTTCGGGGCGAGCGAGTCCTTCTGCTAGTGCTAGTAACTTAGATGTGAATCACGTAATTCGAGTGATAGTCTGGATAGCAACTGTCGCACAACAGATTGCCGCAGAGAATCAACATGATTGGCTAAGACAACAAACGGAGGGGCAAGCTATTGAGGGGTCAGTTAAGCCGGATTATCAGGGCAAAGGACAAAGAAGAAGACAACAACAAGGAATATCTTATTTCCATCCTCAAGGAAATGACCGCAGTCAGGATCGTCTTGTGGCGTAGGCTATTGGGAATGACCCGGAGTTGAAGTGGCACTGTCATCAATGTGGAAGCAAGGAACAGTTAGCTGAAGAATGCTCATCGAAGGACCGACTATGCTATAACTGCAAGAAGCCGGGATGTTTTTCTAAGGACTATCAATTGCCAGATGTGGATCAACTGTAGATGCTGCGAAGGTTGCATGCCCAGCTACTGGAGTATATGTCTACATAATAGACAGAAGAGGGAATCACAAGTATCGATAGCCGAAGACACACTACTCTAACAGTGGAGATGAAGAGCGCAATGCTAACCAGTAATCAACCAAGGAAAGATTATGCTTTAACTGCAAGGAATTGGGATATCTGTCCAGATACTGCAAAGTACCACGAGCTGAGTCTATTGTCAACAATGTTGAAACTACAAGACCAACCACTAAGGGACGTGTCTACACCCCAAGTAGAGCAGAGAACTCATCATCCGAAGACTTTATCGCAGGAAATGCGACACAATGGAGCTAGCGGGCCGAGATCTACGAGAGAGATTATCCGTAGGTGACGCTATAATTATCGTATTATATGTATTATGGTGTGTGTGTGGTTCTAAATATGGACCACATAAGTGTTTTAACTCTGTGACGTATTTTATTATTATACTAGATTCCAAAATCCAAATTTTCATTATACTTTTGGTATTACGATAGATGTTATTGTGATTGTGTACAATTATTTGTAAGTAATGTTGTAGACCTTGTGGTTAATATTTTTTTTTTGAATTTTCTTTTCCTTTTGGCGTCATGATCACTGGTTAGACAATTTTGCAAAATCCTATTTCACCTTATCTTGTCTTTAGACACATAGATGGCTTAGTAGAATTTTTGGGGTGGGGGTCACTTTTCCTTTCACATTCTCCTTAGCCGATTCCTTTTAATAATAGAGGGGAGAATAAATTTTCTAGCGTGTTGGTGTTGGTGGAGAACTTCAACTTCCTTCTTTTTATTCCTTTGTGAACCATGAGGTATTTTGCTTCAGGACCTTCATTCTTCCTTCATCCTTCTCCTAACTCGTGCCCAATCGTGTGGTGGTGAGAGGTGTGAGAAAACCAAACCTTCATCTTCTTCTTTCTCCTGCAAACCGTGAGCCTTAGGATGATTTTTGTGATGGATCCTCTCACATTTCTGAATGTAATAATGTTGTTGGTGATTTTGTGGTTGTTAATCGTAGCAATCCTCCTCTCTCTTCATGTTTCCAAACCGCGGGTTCCTGGAAGGTTTTAGGTGAGTGTCATAGTTCTTTTGCTTTCCACTCTTGTGTCTTTGTTAATGATCTCGTTGAAGATGGTTTTAAGTTTTTAATTGATATTTGTTAAAACTATGATTTAGAAGTAGAAGTTTGGAAATATTTTGTTTTCTTTCGTTGTAAAAGATAATTCAAAATTTTTAGTCCATCTTGTCTTGTTGGGAAATGCTTTTGAACTTGTTTTCTTTTGGAAAACCAAGTTTTATATGTGTGAGGCTAGATTTCAAGTTTTAATAAAAGGTTCGTAGTAATTTTGTTTTGTTGGTGTTTGATTTAAATTTTAGACTTTGAATTAAGTGTGTCTTGATGATTTTAAGGCAATGAAAAACCTAATCTCAAAAGAACCATAATGTTCTTGAGAAGTTCGAGTCTTGAAGAGATCAATTTGCGGTTTATGCAAATTAACTCTTGCTTTGTGTTATTTTTAGAAATTAGATGTTTTTAAAAATTAAAGAGATTTGATGTTGGCCTTTGTGTTAGTAGAGTTTCATTGGTGTTAGCATGTAGCCCGTAACCCAGTGTCGTCGTGGCTGTGTTCGTGATCGTGATGGAGTAGAGATCGTAGTTTGGAATAAAGCTTTATTCGCGAGGACTTCTTCAACATGGACGCGTAGTACTGTGTTTTGTAAACATTTAAGTTGATGATGTAGTGCCTTACTTTAGTAAGGACATATGAATAAAATGTATGCTTTGTGTTTGATTGTTTGAGTGTAATAATTATTATGTTGTATTGAATTTCAACGTTCAAAATTTATGATATGTTTAGTATTAAGTTATGACTTTTCATAATTTTGATTTTGTTTTGGTTTATAAGTTAATTTTCGGGGACGAAATTTTTTTTAAGGAGGGTGGTAATGTAACATCCCAATTTTTATGAAAATTATTTTATAGTTCCAGCTACTTGAAAATAAATCATGGAGATTGATCACCTCAATGGTTTGTTAAAAGTACGAAGAACAACAAAGATTTATTGTAAACAATTTACTGTTTTAGCGATTAATTCAGATTAAGAGACAGTGTAGACGTATACTATTTTTAATATGAATTAATATCGAAAAATGTTAAAGATTGTTGTTTGATTAAAGAAAATTATTTTATTGAAAGAGAAATAATTTTCAGGACTTAATAAATATTTTTAAGTCATAGTTTGGATTTTTATTGTCTAGTTATTGTATTAATTGTCTGTTTTATGTCATATTTAATATGACTATGATTTTAAAGATTTTATCTTGATAAATTTATTGTTTGAATAATATTTAGTTGATAAGAGAAATTGAAATTAGTGATCCTCACTAATTTACAGTTTTTATTACGCTGCGAGAATTCTATCGAATTCTGTCGTAACTAGGCTATTGTATGTGTTTCTAACTGAAACATGCCTAAACGTGATCCAAATTTTATAAAATTTGAGGTCTTAGCATTTTCTAATATTTATGATTTATTGGAAATTTTTCTGCAATTTTTGGGTATAAGAATAATATAGGGTGTTTTCTACGCCCAGAACTGCATTACGGTAGCGTTTTAGCACGCAAATCGAGAAAGTGACATTCATAGAAATACTTCTAATACTTTTAGGGAAATTTTAGTTGATTAATAATTTTCGATTATAGAATAATTTATTAGATTTATTTTTGGAGTTTTTGATATAAAAACCCTAATATACGCGTAACGCCGCTACCCGATTGAGCTAGAACGCGACGAAACGAAATATCTAGATATTTTGGGACAAGTGGCAATTGAGATAAGGGCTAGGGGAGCTGAACATCATCCTTAGAAGCTTCTTGGACAAGTGTTGGCTTAATAGTGGTGGTTATGTAATTGTAGATAGTTAGTGTAGTTAGGTTGCAACTAGTTTAGTTAGTTTAGAACTAAATGAAGAAATTTCTTCCTTCCATGTCCCCAAAATTTTCGTGGCCTTTTCCCTTGCCCAAGATCAGATCCATTCATTTCTTCCATGGGAGAAAAACTTGAAAAAATTTTAGAAGGAGAAAGCTTGGGTTTTTGAAGTTTTGGTGATCAAAGTTTCCATCTTTACTTCCTTGCTACTCAATCTTTGTTCAATCACCATCTACTCTCTTGGTAAGCTCCATGAACCTTTTCTTATCTCTCTTGGGTTCCATGTTATGGGTTTTGAAGGTTTTAGGAGTTATTTTTGAGTTATAGTGCTTGTTTTGGCTAGTATTGTACGATTAGCTTCATAACCCCTTATTTCCTTCCATGATTAACTTTACTCTTGGTGTTTTAATTTTGGAAAACCCTAACCCCTATTCTGGCCGAACCTAAGGGGCTGTTCTAAGCCTTGGCTTTGCTTGGTCTTTGTGGTTTTAGAGTTGATTCTTGATGGGTTATACTTGCTAAGTTTGGAAACTAGTCATATATGCATCTTACAAGGTTTTTGGAAAAATGAATTTGTTGTAAAGGGGGGGCTGAAACCGTGACTGATAATATGATTTAGGGGAATGTTTTAAATTGATTTCAAAGTGTTTTAAGTGTATAAGAAGTTGGCTTTTGGTTAAGGTTTTAGAACTATAAAGATTGCTAGGTTTAAACTTTGAAAAATTGTTTGAAATAAATCAAATTTGGGGTTGTTTTGGAGTTCTCAAAACAGTAGCTTAATAGCATGATTTGGGTGAGTTTCAACTTGTTTTAATTGTATTAAAGTGGTAAAGAAGTTTGGTTTTGGTAAGAGGTTTGATTAAATAAAGTTTGCATGATTTAGAAGTTAAAGGGATTTTGTGACTTGTTCTTGACTTGCATTTATGCTTAAAAATAGTTGTAAAAGTGGTTGATGATTTGATTTAGCAAAACAATTCAAAGAAGTTTGATTTTAGGAAATGGTTTGGTGTGATCCAAATAGGTTAAGTTAGAAAGATTTTAGGCCCTTTTTAGGACTAACACCGTGGCTGCCCTAGAGTCTTAGGACTTGGGTTTTTGGTTCTAATTAGATTAAGTTTGCGTTGTTAAGGTTCGTGCGGGGAACGACTTGACGATAGTACGAATTTACCTTGCTTGGATTGTTAAAGCGCCCAAGGTAAGGGAAATTCTTACATAATGAGTTTGGGCTTTTCGCTTTGTGTGTTGTTTGCTTGATTGTTGATTGATTGTGTGGTAATACTTGTAGTATTACTATGTGTTGTTGAGATGTTGTAGCATGAAATGCTATGTATTGATTTGGCCCTGTGTGGCAAGACTGAATTGTAGTTTGTAACTTAAATCATACTTGATTGATTTAATTGGACTTGAAATTGATGATAATATGTAGCATGTTCTTGGCCCTGCGTGGCATTATGAGTTGTATTGTTTTCCTTGAATCACATTGGATTTCATTGGAACTTGGTATTGAATTGGAATATGAAAAATATTATTGTTGATAATGGATTAATTAACAATGCGTTGATCGACTGCTATTGGTTGACGATTTACATCGATAACTCTAATGCGATTTCACAAGCCGAATTCTGATTTCGTAAACAAATTGTTAACGACATTTTGATTTAAAAGTAAGCGTGAGGGTTTTAGTACAACTAGCCAAAGCTTGCAAGGAAATTTCAATGGAATAATAGTAGAGAAAAGAACTTGAAATAAATAGTACAATTTGCGAAAGCGGTTGAGTTAAATGATGCGCCTGGGAATTCTTCCAGTGTGTTATTTAGCACAACTAGGGTTTCAACGACCTAGAACTAAAAAGTATTTTCAGATACATAGGAGTGATACAAGAACTGAGAAAGAGATTTCAAAAATCGAGTTTTTTGAAAGAATAAAACATAGGGAACCTAGTGTTCCAATGAGCATATGAGCCATGTGTCCTGTGCTGGGACTTAATGTCCTGCTTGCGTGCGCATTTTCTTTATTAAGGATTGGACCTAGTGTTCCGTATGGCATGCCTAGTATCTCAACCTAAAAATTGAGCCTAGTATTCCGCATTACGTGCCTAGAGTTCTGATCTAAGTTGGGGCTAGCGTTCCACAATTGAACACCCGGACTTTGTGTCCTGTGTTGAACTCTTAGTTAATTGAGACTTGGAAACCCACTAAGTTGAGTGAGTGAGGGTTCGTCGATCCGCATTGATTAATTAAAACATTACTCGGGCGTTCACTATGGTGAGCATGCCACATTGTAGAATTTGTTTGGATATCATTCGGGCGTTCACTACGGTGAGCATGCCATATTATAGAATTTGTTGGATATCACTCGAGCGTTCACTACGGTGAGCATGCCATATTATAGAATTTGTTGGATATCACTCGAGCGTTCACTACGGTGAGCATGCCATATTGTTGAATTTGTTTGGATGCATACTAACCATTGAGCATCGACACTCGGAGCGTTTGATTGGTCTTAAAGACTTCAAAAGACGAGTTGTCATGTCACTCGGAGCTTTTGATTGGTCTTACAGACTTCAAAAGACGAGTTGACACTGCATTGCCTAAGTAGAGGCAAGCCAAAGTAGTGGTAAGCCTAAGCAGAGGCTATCTTGTTCGGACGTTGGGAAAGTAGTCCTCGTTATACTGTTGACCTATTAAGGCTGCAGGTGTATACACAACTTGTCATACTGCATTGACATGCATTGCTAACCACGTTTATGATATGTGATGAATTGTTTGATGAATTTGAGATTGAGATGACTTGATCACTGATCTGTTGATAGATTTGTCTGCTCACATGCAGTATTTTGATATTGTAGTGACTTGGATGTTGATCTGTTGGTTGTTTTGTTTGCTCACATGCAATGCTTGATATACCGTGGTGATGCGTGCGGTCTATTAAGTTTGTATATGTATATAAAAGCATGTTGTTGTATTATATATGTATATATTGTTTGCATGCGACATAGCCTATGATAAACTCGTGGACAAAGGATTTACCCTTGCACTGTTGTTGGATTGGATGTCCTTATGGATGTCACTTCCAGATGGAGTTCGGTAGCTGTTGCAGTTTCGTCTTACTGGAGCATTAAAGATCAAGCCAATGGAGGAAGATTCCTCTGAGTGCTTCGTGTTATGGTCTTGCTGAGCTATTTCTCAGTAAGAGTTATAGTTGTTAGCCAGTTTAGCTTAGGGTAATGCCGTTGTGATTTGTGTAATTACTCTATTCAGAAAACCTCGCCTTAGTGAGAAATGATTATGTTATGTGAAGTATTATTTTGTGATGCATTATACTCTGATAATTGCAAAATTCTGAATTGGCATCATTTAGAAAACTGTAGTACTCTATGTCTCATTTTGAAAAGGGTTTCAAAGGAAAGAAAATGAAAAAAAAAAATTACTCCTATTTTTCCATTGCGAAATACATAAGAGTACTCTTTAACTGAAAGCATACAAGCATTAAATGTTTTTAGCATTAGATTGGGTTGCACAGTAGCGCTCCGAAAACGGGGTGTTACACTAAGCATACCCTAAAGAGAGGTTTTAATTGGGGATTCTATGTTACCTCTTGTTCCTTAAATGCTTGGAGAAGAAATCCCCTAATTCTAGGGCTTGGGTACCCAAAATCCACCATGGAAGCTCCTCCTCCAAGCTTCCCTTCCATCACCATCTTCTCTTTTCTCTTCCATAGATCCTTGATTTCCTCCTCTTCCACTTTTTCCTTCTCTTCTCCTCGTCCTCTCTCCCTCTTTGTTTCGCTCTCTCTCTGTCCCTCTTCTCTTGCTCAGTGCTCGCTCTCTCTCTCTCATCACGGCGCACCACCGTGCACCGCTGCCGCCATATCTGTCGCAGCCACCACCTCCTTCCTCTTCCTTCTCTTTGCGCGCCCTCTCTTCTTCCTTCTTCCTGTTCTTTCTTTTTCTTCTTTCCCTTTCTTTCTTTTTCTTCTCTGTTTCTTTTCTTTTCTTCTTTTTCCACAAGGATAGCAGCCCTCTCCCCTCTTAATCTCTTTTTTTTAAACATAACTTACTACTCACTCCCCCTATTTTAAATAATACACCCCCTTCTTTATTAATTCACACAAACACAAGTGCATAAGGGTTGGGTCTTCTAAAATTATCACCTTTAATACTAAATTAATCAATATTAATCTAGCTTAATCCTTGGAAAAAATTACCATTTTATCCCTTAGGCTTAACTTTGGGTCAATTTACTAGATTAAAACTATCTAGGCCATTAACCTCGTTAATCCTTAGGAATTAAATCCCCTTTTTCATTAGGGTCTTTAATGGGTGTTACATTACTCCCACCTTTTTGGAATTTTGTCCCCAAAATTTGCCTTATCTCAAACTTAGCTAACCTATGGAATCAACCTCATTTCATTAATGCCTTAATCAATTATCAACTTAACAAAGAAAATATAACATCCATACAATCTAACTCACTCCTCATATTCCTCTAATGGAAAGAAAGGCGTCGTTTATTGTAACAACCGAGGCATCACCACGGGTTCCTTCAACTAGAAACCTCTCACGTGGCTACTTACTTTCCTTGAACTGCTACTCATAGGACTTCACCCTCCCCCCGAGATGTTTTTGCCTTTTACTTTGCTCGATTTCAGGACCTGGAGGACGTAGGTACTATTTGAACTAGGAATACAAGTTGTGAGTACACTACTCGCGTCTACTATTCCTTTATGGTTCGTTCGTGTATTGAACCAGGAATTTTACGCTGCCAGATTTGGTCGAATGGAAAGACATCTGACCCCGGACTGACGTTAACTATGCTTCGGATTTGGTTAGATTAACCCTTCATTTGACCCCGGCACAACACCTAACATACACCTACCATGCTGCCCGGATTCGGTCGGATTAATCTATCCCGGATCGAAAAACATGAGCATATAGCTCTGTAATATGCTCAGTTACCCTCTAGTGTAACCGACTTGAGCGTCCCCATGTCTGAGCACGTAGTACCTTCAGTCGCTGGTTAATTAGGCCGGGCCATCATGTCTTTTCTTTCTAAGACATATACTCAAGAGGCTTTCCTTCTGTGAGGAAATGTTTGTGTAGTTAACGTCTACACCACGTGACACACATTTTCTTTCATTAACACATTTCTAAGTTTACTCAGAGGTTCCCCAAAAGTGTAACGGACAGGGTTCCTTCAACTAGAGGCCTCCCACTGCCACGTCACTCATAGGATGCCTTTTATTGTAACACACTGGGTTGCAATTCCAAGTGTATTACTCATAGGACTTTATCCCCAAAGGTGGAACACCATTGTAATGGACAGGGTTCCTTAAACTAGAGGCCCCCCACTGCCACGTCACTCATAGGACGCCTTTTATTGTAACGCCCTGGGTTGCAATTCCCAAGCGTATTACTCATAGGACTTACTTGCCCTAAAGGTGTAACATCATTGTAAGATTGTCACTTTAAGTAAACTGTCACATACATTGAAAAATTTTCATTTACAACATTCATTCATGTGTTATAAATGGAAATTTTCCCTTAAGTACCTTTTCCTTAAACTTATGGAATTAGTACTTATCTATTATCACATTATACTTGGTCTTATTACAGACTTGGTCCAAGAAATTAGAAATTCTAAGGTTAATTAACTCCTGCAAGGTATCCGTTGGTTAGACTAGTCTGAATTACACTAATCAGTTACAAACTAGGCCTCAACTGAGTAAGATTCTCCTTGGGTTTCAAACGCAGTTTGTAAACGGCCAGATGGAATCACGTCAAACGTAACTCAACGAATTACTCGCAATAATCAATAACCTTAGGTTTTCCACCGATTAAACCACGCCCATACATTATACTCTTTGTTGGAATTTCCTACTTGCTCCCTTCAACTTGATAGATTAACTCCCCTTTTGGTTCGATTAGAATTAAACCAGGCATCCACGCAGCCATGACTGATAGCAACATGGACCGACGAGTCTGTCATCGGGTCTAACAACTAATGGACCAACAAGCATCAAGAAAAATAATTTTTTAAGATTCTTGGGAATAATTTATCTCAGTTATCTTAAACTACATTTAATGCTCATTCTAAATAATTGGAAATCCAAAAAGGAATTAATCTCTACAAAGGAGCTAATGGTCCGGAGAATTTGGTGATTTCATTAACCGATCACAAACTAGGTCTCATTCCAAATAAGGTTCTTATTTGGTCAAGACAAAGTTTATAATTGGTCAAGCGAAGTCACTTCATGTACCGGTAAATTAAATTGAGTGCAAACATTAATAAATTTGGATTCCCACTGATTTAGCTTTGCTTAAAACTCTTACAGTTCAAAGACTATAGTCTAATCCTCTTTCTTAGACTAGTTAATCCACTAAGGTCACTATACCTAGAAGACTTAGGGTTTTTTCTGCCTCACTAGGGCGTGATCACCTTCGAGGTTCCCTACTACAATTTAGGCATTAGAGAGAGTGTAACACCCGTATTTTTACGGTACGTTATTTAGCGTTATTATAGTGTAATTTGGTCGTAAATTTATGCTATAATAAGCAATTTCTTGTTCGCTAAGTAAGTGATTTAAATAAATCAAGATCAAATTGAATTTGAGAATTAATATTTTATATTAATTCATGGTTCGAATATCGTCGAAAAATTCTAACGAAGTTTCGTCGCATTTCGACTCGCCGGGCAGTTTTGCCGCAGATAAAATTTTAAATGAACCTCGATTTCGATGAAAATCGAATCGTAACTTGTCGTGATTATTTTTGAATGTTTGATAGTGTTTTTATTTTTATAATAAAATAATATCACGCGGTGAATTAATTTCTCGCTAAATTAATTTTCACGATTTTATCGGCAGGTAATTAATCGGTAACGCGGTTATTCGACGCCGTGTTTTAGCAACACTTAGAATCTAGAATTAGAGGGTAATCATGGGATAGATTAGTTGATGGGATTAGAATCTTCACTTTATGAGAGGTGTCACTTAGTGTGTGATTAGTTTTTTTTATTATTACCTTTTACTTAACCCATTTTTAACCAAGTGTTATTAAGTGATAATTTTTTTTTATTCTTCCCTCCCCTTAAAACAGCCCCACGCAGCCCCTCCCTCTCTCTCTACCCTCACACCCTCTTCATCTTCAACTTTTAGTAAGAGAAGCTCTCCACCTCCATAGCTTCCAAGCTCCTCCATTCTTGAACTACTTCACCTTTCTTCTTCATTTTTCTTACTACCAACTTCTTCTTCCCTTCATCCTCATCTAGTTCATCATCAAGCTTTGGAGAAGCATTTCCTCCTCCAAAACATCCCCCTTGGCCGCAAGCATCTAGGAGGGAGGAGGTGGTGCTCTTTTCTTTTTCCTTCTTGATTTTTATGCTTGTTTTGGTGTTTTTGTGTTGTTTGATCATGATTAAATGATGGAGATGAGCACATAAGTCCCTAATCTTAGAACCCTGGGCGAAAGCAAAAAGGGGAAAAGAAGGGTAGTGTGATCTTGATGAACAATCATGAAATTAATTGATGATTTTGAGCTTAATTGGTGTTGTAGTTGTTGTATTTGTTCATAGTTTTGGAATTAGAAGTTGTTTGGGTAATTTTTATGATGAACACGTATTATTGACAAAGAGGGATTAGAAGTAATTAATTTGTGAACCATGAAATTAGTTGATGATTCTTGCTCAATAAATGATGTTGTTGTTGTTTTAGCTACTAGCTTTGGATTAGGACTTGGATTGAGCAATTGTTGTTGAAAACCTATTCTTGAAAAAGGGTTGAATTGGGATTGATCATGAATTAGCTTTTGTTTTATAAAGTGGTTTGTTGTGTGTGAATGATTTGGTATATAAAATGATGTTGTGTTATTAAATTGGAAGTGTGCAAATTTTTGGAAAAAGGGGAGGTGATGGTCGCGAGCCCTATAGGGTGGTTGGAAGGAAAATTAGTTTGCAAACTTGGTTATAAGGATTGTATTGATGTGTTATCAAGCTTTAGAAAATTATAGAAAAGATTTGGTTTCATTTGGATTTGTTTTGAAGCATATGAGGTGATTTGGGTTCCTTGAGACCCAAGGTACCTAGTTAAGGTTTTAGATAAAATGAAGTTGATTTTAGTATTGAATTGTGTTTCAAAATTTTGAAAGACTTGAACTTAGTTAGTAAAACCTTATTTTTCCAACTTATGCATATTTCAAGAAAAATAATGTTGCATTATGTTTTAGTTCTCAAGAGATAATTCTTTGCTCAAATATTTCAAATATGTGACTTAGTATTTTTAAATTAAATTCTAAGTGGAAGTGGTTGGTTTAGGAAAGGGTTAGGTTTGAGAGCCTAAGGTTTTGAGTTAAGTTTTAGCTTGTGCTAAGTTTACTCGTGGTGATAGGAGTTGCGAATCCGAAGACCGTGCGACGTGGACCCAAAGCTTGCGGTACCCCGTTAGCAAACAACTGTGGTAAGGGCAACTCTTAGATATGGATAGGTTTAATATTTATTTTCTGTCGAAATGCGAAGAAGTCTGAGAACCTCAGGGTTTGAAGTGAGGGTCTCGTACCCCTTCGACTTTTTAGTTAATTAAAACTTTATTTATGATTATTTAGTGGGCTTGTCTACAAGTGGTTGATAGCTGTCCCCAACCCCCCACACTTGTATGATTGCCTCTCTACCAACTCCACTGAGTTGTAGAGGGATGAACTGAGTTATCGGTGTCGATGCTTGATATTGTAACGACCCTCATTTTTTTTATTATAATTTTTGTGGCAGTTATTTTAATTGATTTCATTATATGTTTGTGCATGAAAAGAGACTTTTAATTTAATTAAATGATTTTTTTGAGAGTTGTTAATAAAAAGAAAGGGGAGGGCGTATAATGCCTTGGGCTAGCATCTTATATGCATAGTTATTTTCCTTTCCACCTACCTAGTGGGCCAACACCCATGGACTCTCTCCAACCCAACCCAAATAATAGAACCTAGGGCGTATGAAGGCATGTGACGCCTCAAGCCAAGCCCTAGCGCCTCCAAGCCTCTCTCTCTCAAGTTGATTCACTTGTTCCTTCTCCTTTCTAGCTCCAAACCCTAGCGCCACACAAGCTTGAAGGAGGCATTCCACGCTTTTTCTTCTCTTGCATGATTCGATCACCAAGGTTAGGAGCAACTCCATCTTTGTTCTTCATCTGAAATTGGGTAAGTCATGACTCTTCTCCTTCCTATGTTGCGCCTCCTAGAAAATTGTGAGTCTTGGGGATTTCCAATGTTTCTTATAGTTTTCTTTTCTGTTCGTAGCAAACTCACCGTAGGATTGATTCGGAGTCATCATCATCCCTCTTTCACTAAGGAATTTCGCAAGGACCAAAGGTAAGGGGGGGAGATTATTGAAATTGGGGATATTTGAGGGAATAGGCGAAGGGGTTGTCCTTGAACCCCGTTGTGTGTTAATTAATTGAAAAAAAAAATTCTATTTTTCAGGTGTATACACGCTGAATCAAGTTGCTTGAAAAATCGATGTGGCTGCCATGGTTGTTCATACATGTTATAGGTGTTAGAAGAATTTCTGTTTTGATGCCTAGGAAGTGATTGAATTATTAGAACACCAAATTGATATGTTCGTTAAATTTTAGTGATGAATTTCAATGTTAAATTGTGCCTGAGACCTTATAAATGATTAAAATGGACGCTATTTTATGGATTTTGTTAATGGAAAATTTTAGAATAATTTTAACGCATTTCGCTCATATTTTAATACATATTTTCCTTTGTGGAAATGTTACCGTAACTATTTTGGAATTACAGAACCGGATTAGAACCTTAAGAATTACTCCTAATTAGTAATAAAGATTTTTCTCCAAGTGTTAGTCTTGATTGTGATGTTCCTAAATATTTAGAATCAAGAAAAATAGGTGAAAACGTATGTGAAACAATATGTAGCGCTGCTGTTGTTGTTCTGCTGCTGTTGTTATTTTTGTTGCTGTAGCGCTGCTGTTGTTGTTCTGCTGCAGTTCTGTTTCGCTGCTGTTGCTGTTTCTGTTGCAGTTTCTGTTTTCGCTGCAGTTCTGTTTCGCTGCTGTTGCTGTTTCTGTTGCAGTTTCTGTTTTTCGCTGCAGTTCTGTTTTTGTTGCTGTTGCAGTTTTTGTTGTTGTTTTTGTTGTTGTTGCTATCTAAAGTACTGCGAAAATTCTGTTTTAGGTTGCTGTTTTTGTCTCTGTTATGTGCTCTGCAGATTTTTAACTACATGATTAAGAAATAATTATGCTTAAGACAAGTCATGGATTTCCTATAATTATTCCTTGATCCGTTTATTATTTTGTGACGATGGTTGTGAAAAGTCCACACTTGTGGCAATGACCTTGCAAGTCACCTAGCTATTAGTAGCCATAATGGGACTTGAGTCATTCCTTGTGAGATGATCCTAGCCATATGGGCCATGATGGATTGTCGATGAAACATTGAACTATGACGTTCGGAGGAAACCCGACCTTGTGTGTTTGTTTGTCATACAACCCTTGTGACAGGATGGGGGGAAGCACCATTGAAATGAAAGGTGGAGGCCATTATGAGTGAGCTCAACGTGGCAATACCTCGGCCTAGAGGGTGAGAAGCCGAGTTTGTGATCCCTAATAGTTTGAGTGTCGCGCCTTGGGTGGGGACCACTTATCGACTTAGCTACCCGACCGCCACCTGACATTATCATCCCTAGTTGAGAGTATGCGGTAATAGAGTAAAACACCCGCGAGGTGATCTCTAATAAACCAAATATGTACTCCTAGGAGACTTCCCAGTAGTAGATGGTACCACATGCATAAGAAGTAGTGATGTTAGCATCTGCATTATTTTCTTTTGATAATTATGTGGCTATGAGAAATGATGAAATTTGTCTGCGTGCATTTGTAGATGATATGAGATGTTGTTACTACTTTATGTGAATAATGTTGTTACTACTTTATGTGAATTGATTGTTATAGTGTGGTGTGTGTATATATATATATATATAAATATATTATTTATTTATTCACCTTTTTCTCTCCAAATATCACTTTAACTCGATTTCAACGTACTCACCCTCTATGGTTGTTTGTCTCTTGTCCTCCTAATTTCAATTGCGCATACATTACTAATACCAGACACGTAGCTAGTGGTGAAGGCCTCTTCTGCAGAATTATTTTATAGTTTTAATTCAACATTTTACGATTGAGACGTTGAGTCATTTATGTATTTTGTTCTTTGTAGTGTAAGTTGGGCTAAGTCAAGCTCGAGGCTATGTGACACAGGTTTTCTTTTATTTGGGGGTTCGTATATCGCTTGGTTTTATTTTTATTTCACAAGTTCAAATAAGATTTCTTAGAAGTACTTACTATGCTTGTTGTTACTAAATATTTGCAAACCGAATGATGTCTCAAATTGAATTACTCATCGAGTTATCCGTTGATCCTTTTTATATTTTATTTTCTTATTTATTTTTATTTAACGATTTTCAAAGCGGGATTAGAGTGTCACATTTAGTGGTATCGTAGAAGTTCGGTCTTACCGAGGTGTATGTGTCTATTATGTTTCTCTGTGTGAACTCTGTGTTTTGTGCGTCAATGTTTGATTTATTTATTTATTTATTTATTTATTTATTGATTTAGTTATGGGTTGACGTTGCTTGTTGCATCCAATTTGGTTCTGATTGGTGCAGGGAGTAATGGCGGGTAGGAACGATAGAGCTTTAGCGGATGCACTCGTTGCCATGGCTCAGCCGCACAAGGAATTCGAATAGGAATGCTAATGCCGAGTCACTGAATTTAGAGGATTGGAGCAATTCCAAAAGAATGACCCACCTACCTTTAGGGGTGGACATGATCCCGATGGTGCCCAGGCTCGATACGAGAGATGGAGAAGATCTTCCGTGCTATGGCGTGTCTGGATGCTCAAAAGGTGACTTTTGGTACCTTTAAGCTTCTTTGAAGACGCAGAATCTGGTGGGAGAGTAATCGCCCACGTGTGGAAGTCTGCACCGGAGGAGTCACTGGGAAGCCTTCAAAGAGATTTTCTTGGAGAAATGCGTTCGAGGATATCCGTAGCAGGAAGGAAGCTAAATTTCTAGAATTGAAGCAGGTAATATGTCGATGGCGAGTATATCACCAAGTTTGAAGAGTCGTCCAGTACTATCACCCATATGTGGGAGAAGCGGGTGAACGTTGAAGTGTGTGAAATTCATCAATGGATCGCGACCAAGTCAAGCTAGCCATTAACTACCAGAGAATTCGACAGTTCCACTGAATTGATCCACAATTTGTAGAATGTGGGATGAGGACAACAAAGCTAAGGTAGCACACTACAAGTCGGTTGGCTCCCGTAAGGATAAGAAGAAAGACAAGAGAGACTTCCAGACCGGGAAAGCCATACCCAACTCGAATGGACGGTTTGGACATAACCGTAATGGTAACCGCAATCAATCTTTCCACAAACCTGCGGCACAAATGTTTGGCGGAGGTGGAGGAGGCCGCCGACCCTCTGCGTTGCATGAAGTGTGGCAAATGCGGACATGCCTACCGAGATTGTTCGAAATGCAAATGATCTGTTTCAACTGTGGAAGGCCAGGACATATCGGAAGGGAGTGCCCGAATCTGAAGAAAGAACCAAACGGGAATGGAGGGCAGAATTCCCAACCCAACCGACCTAAGCCAACAGGACGAGTCTTTGCTCTCAACGTGGCTGAAGCCGCAGCGTCGGACAACCTTATCCAAGGTACGTGCTTCATACATGGATCTCCTTTAGTGGTACTTTTCGACTCGGGTGCTACGCACTCCTTTGTGTCCAGTGAATGTGTGAAAAATTTGAATTTGCCTGTTTCACCCCTACCCTGTGAACTTGAGGTTGAGACTCCAGCAAATGGTAAAGTCCGAACTTCTTTTGCTTGTCTAGAATGCCCTTTGTCCATAGGTGATAAGGAATTTGTGGTTGATTTGGTTTGTTTGCCTTTGAGTCAACTTGATGTAATTCTTGGCATGAATTGGTTAGCTACTAATCAAGTCATCTTAAATTGTTTTGAAAAGACTGTTTGTATTCACGATACTGATTGAACCCAGAGATCATCGACTCTTAACGGCCAACCAAGTACAGGCATGTTTGAAACAAAATGCCCAAGTTTACATGATGATAGCCTCTCTAAAAGTCGAAGACCAAGTCAGGATAGATGGTATGCCTATAGTGAGTGAGTATTCCGATGTGTTTGAAGAAGTACAAGGATTGCCTCCAGAGAGAGAGACCGAATTTACCATAGACTTAGTGCCAGGTACGGGACCCATATCTATAGCTCCTTATAGGATGTCTCCCGCAGAACTAGTTGAGCTTAAGAAACAGTTGGAGGAACTGCTAGAGAAACAATTCGTGAGGCCGAGTGTATCCCCTTGGGGTGCACCAGTGTTGTTAGTCAAGAAAAAGGATGGGAGTATGAGGTTGTGCGTAGATTACCGCCAATTGAACAAGGTAACTATTAAGAACAAGTATCCCTTGCCTAGGATAGATGATCTGATGGACCAGCTAATTGGAGCCTGTGTGTTTTCTATGATAGACCTTAGGTCAGGTTATCACCAAATCCGAGTGAAGTCTGAGGACATCCCAAAGACTGCATTCAGAACCCGTTATGGGCACTACGAGTATCTAGTTATGCCATTCGGTGTAACCAATGCTCCTGCCGTGTTCATGGACTACATGAACCGAGTCTTCCACCCATACCTTGATAAGTTTGTAGTGGTCTTCATAGATGATATCTTAGTGTACTCTAAGAGTAGGGAAGAACATGTGGAACACTTGAGGATAGTATTACAGACCCTTAGGGAGAAGCGACTTTATGCCAAGCTTTCTAAGTGTGAGTTTTGGTTGGAGGAAGTGAGTTTCCTAGGACATGTGATCTCAAAGGGGAATAGCGATGGGCCGTCTAAGGTAGAAACGGTCTTTGAAGTGGGAATCACCTAAATCGATGGCGAGATTAGGAGTTTCTTAGGCCTGGCAGATACTACCGTAGATTCATAGAGGGATTCTCTAAGTTAGCCTTGCCTTTGACAATGTTGACCAGGAAAGGAAAAGCTTTTGTGTGGGATGCTCAGTGTGAAAATGGATTTCAAGAGTTAAAGAGGAGATTGACTTCTGCCCCAGTTTTAGTACTACCTAATCCAAGTGAACCTTTTGAAGTGTATTGTGATGCATCTAAGTTAGGACTCGGAGGTGTGCTTATGCAGAATAGACAGGTAGTGGCCTATGCCTCTAGGCAGTTGAAAACCCATGAAAGGAATTACCCCACTCATGATTTAGAGTTAGCCGCTGTGGTGTTTGTGTTGAAAATATGGAGACATTACTTGTATGGTTCTAGGTTTGAAGTGTTTAGTGACCATAAGAGCCTTAAGTATCTTTTTGACCGTAAGGAATTGAATATGAGACAGCGAAGGTGGATAGAGTTTCTTAAGGATTATGATTTTGGGCTTAACTATCACCCCGGCAAAGCCAATGTAGTGGCTGATGCTTTGAGTAGGAAACCCCTACATCTTTCCGCTATGATGGTTAGAGAGATGAGTTTGATCGAAGAGTTTAGGGATCTGAGCTTAGTTTGTGAGGTCACTTCTAAGAGTGTGCGACTAGGAATGTTGAAAGTCACTAGTGGATTACCGAGCGGATTAGGGAAGGACAGAAGAACAATCAACATCTTTCGGACAGAAGGAGCTTATCGCTCAAGGTAGGGATATAGGTTTTAGTGAAGGGAATGATGGGATTTTGAGGTTTCGAGGTAGGGTTTGTGTACCTAATGTTCCTGAGCTTAAGAGAATGATTTTAGAGGAAGGGTACAAGAGTAGTCTAAGTGTTCACCCCGGAGCAACTAAGATGTACCAAGACCTTAAGAAAATTTTCTGGTGGCCTGGAATGAAAAAGGAGGTAGCAGAATTTGTCTACACGCTGACTTGTCGGAAGGCCAAGATAGAGCACCAAAAACCATCTGGATTCTTACAACCCTTGAGTATTCTGTATGGAAATGGGACAAGATAGCAATGGACTTCAGACGACTCCCTAGGACTCCGCAGGAGTAGATGCCATCTGGGTTGTTGTGGACAGATTGACAAAGTCTGCACATTTCATCCCTGTGAATATGGAATACCCTTTAGAGAAGGCGACCAGGTTGTACATTAGGGAGATAGTGAGGTTGCATGGTGTACCTTCTAGTATTGTGTCCGACAGAGACCCTGTGTTTACCTCTAGATTTTGGGGAAGCTTACATGAGGCTTTAGGAACCAAGCTCAAGATGAGCTCGCTTATCACCCTCAGGCCCGATGGTCGATCTGAGCGAACCATCCAATCATTAGAGGACTTGTTAAGAGCTTGTGTCTTAGAACAAACCGGTAGTTGGGATACCTTCTTACCTCTTGTTGAGTTTACCTACAACAATAGCTATCATTCCCGATTGGGATGGCACCCTATGAAGCCTTGTATGGCAGAAGTGTAGGACTCCCTTGTGTTGGTATGAGGCAGGTGAGAACCTTGTGTTGGGCCCTGAAATAGTTCAAAGAAACCACCGAAAAGGTCAAAATGATTCAGGACAAGATGAGGGCCACTCAGAGTAAGTGTAAGAGCTATCATGACAAACGAAGAAAGGATTTGAGATTTGAAGAGGCGATCATGTATTCTTGAGAGTCACTCCCAAGACTGGGTTGGCCAGGGTAATGAAGTCGAAGAAACTTACTCCTCGTTTTATTGGCCCCTACCAAATTTTGAAAAAGGTTGGGAAGTTGCCTACCAGATTGCCTTACCACCTTTCCTTTCAAACCTTCATAATGTCTTCCATGTGTCGCAACTCCGTAAATATGTCCATGATCCTACTCATATAATTGAACTTGATGAAGTACCATTGAAAGAGAATCTTACCTATGAGGTACTACCAAGGAGGATTGAGGACCAAGCAGTCAAGCGATTGAGAGGAAGGAGGTTCCGTTGGTCAAGGTTATTTGGGGAGGAGGCAATGAGGAGAGTGCTACTTGGGAACTCGAAAGTCTGATGCAAGCCTCTTATCCACACTTGTTTGACCACGGTAAGTTTGGGACTAAACTTTTTGTAAGGAGGGAGGATGTAACGACCCTCATTTTTTTATTATAATTTTTGTGGCGATTATTTTAATTGATTTCATTATATGTTTGTGCATGAAAAGAGACTTTAATTTAATTAAATGATTTTTGAGAGTTGTTAATAAAAAGAAAGGGAAGGCGTATAATGCCTTGGGCTAGCATCTTATATGCATAGTTATTTTCCTTTCCACCTACCTAGTGGGCCAACACCCATGGACTCTCTCCAACCCAACCCAAATAATAGAACCTAGGGCGTATGAAGGCATGTGACGCCTCAAGCCAAGCCCTAGCGCCTCCAAGCCTCTCTCTCTCAAGTTGATTCACTTGTTCCTTCTCCTTTCTAGCTCCAAACCCTAGCGCCACACAAGCTTGAAGGAGGCATTCCACGTTTTTCTTCTCTTGCATGATTCGATCACCAAGGTTAGGAGCAACTCCATCTTTGTTCTTCATCTGAAATTGGGTAAGTCATGACTCTTCTCCTTCCTATGTTGCGCCTCCTAGAAAATTGTGAGTCTTGGGGATTTCCAACATTTCTTATAGTTTTCTTTTCTGTTCGTAGCAAACTCACCGTAGGATTGATTCGGAGTCATCATCATCCCTCTTTCACTAAGGAATTTCGCAAGGACCAAAGGTAAGGGGGGGAGATTATTGAAATTGGGGATATTTGAGGGAATAGGTGAAGGGGTTGTCCTTGAACCCCGTTGTGTGTTAATTAATTGAAAAAAAAAATTCTATTTTTCAGGTGTATACACGTATGAATCTTGCTTGAAAAATCGATGTGGCTGCCATGGTTGTTCATGCATGTTATAGGTGTTAGAAGAATTTCTGTTTTGATGCCTAGGAAGTGATTGAATTATTAGAACACCAAATTGATATGATCGTTAAATTTTAGTGATGAATTTCAATGTTAAATTGTGCCTGAGACCTTATAAATGATTAAAATGGACGCTATTTTATGGATTTTGTTAATGGAAAATTTTAGAATAATTTTAACGTACTTCGTTCATATTTTAATTCATATTTTTCTTTGTGGAAATGTTACCGTAACTATTTTGGAATTAGAGAACCGGATTAGAACCTTAAGAATTACTCCTAATTAGTAATAAAGATTTTTCTCCAAGTGTTAGTCTTGATTGTGATGTTCCTAAATATTTAGAATCGAAGAAAAATAGGTGAAAACGTATGTGAAACAATATGTAGCGCTGCTGTTGTTGTTCTGCTGCTGTTGTTATTTTTGTTGCTGTAGCGCTGCTGTTGTTGTTCTACTGCAGTTCTGTTTCGCTGCTGTTGCTGTTTCTGTTGCAGTTTCTGTTTTCGCTGCAGTTCTGTTTCGCTGCTGTTGCTATTTCTGTTGCAGTTTCTGTTTTTCGTTGCAGTTCTGTTTTTGTTGCTGTTGCAGTTTTTGTTGTTGTTTTTGTTGCTGTTGCTATCTAAAGTACTGCGAAAATTCTGTTTTAGGTTGCTGTTTTTGTCTCTGTTATGTGCTCTGCAGATTTTTAACTACATGATTAAGAAATAATTATGCTTAAGACAAGTCATGGATTTCCTATAATTATTCCTTGATTCGTTTATTATTTTGTGACGATGGTTGTGAAAAGTCCACACTTGTGGCAATGACCTTGAAAGGATAAATGACATTTTGTGCAAGTCACCTAGCTATTAGTAGCCATAATGGGACTTGAGTCATTCCTTGTGAGATGATCCTAGCCATATGGGCCATGATGGATTGTCGATGAAACATTGAACTATGACGTTCGGAGGAAACCCGACCTTGTGTGTTTGTTTGTCATACAACCCTTGTGACAGGATGGGGAAGCACCATTGAAATGAAAGGTGGAGGCCATTATGAGTGAGCTGCGTGGCAATACCTCGGCCTGAGGGTGAGAAGCGAGTTTGTGATCCCTAATAGTTTGAGTGTCGCGCCTTGGGTGGGGACCACTTATCGACTTAGCTACCCCGACCGTCACCGACTTTATCATCCCTAGTTGAGAGTATGCGGTAATAGAGTAAAACACCCGCGAGGTGATCTCTAATAAACCAAATATGTACTCCTAGGAGACTTCCCAGAGTAGTAGATGGTACCACATGCATAAGAAGTAGTGATGTTAGCATCTGCATTATTTTCTTTTGATAATTATGTGGCTATGAGAAATGATGAAATTTGTTTGCGTGCATTTGTAGATGATATGAGATGTTGTTACTACTTTATGTGAATAATGTTGTTACTACTTTATGTGAATTGATTGTTATAGCACATGTGGTGTGTGTGTATATATATATATATAAATATATTATTTATTTATTCACCTTTTTCTCTCCAAATATCACTTTAACTCGATTTCAACGTACTCACCCCTCTATGGTTGTTTGTCTCTTGTCCTCCTAATTTCAATTGCAGACACTACTAATACCAGGACACGTAGCTAGTGGTGAAGGCCTCTTCTGCAGAATTATTTTATAGTTTTAATTCGAACATTTTCTGATTGAGACGTTGAGTCATTTATGTATTTTGTTACTGTAGTGTAAGTTGGGCTAAGTCAAGCTCTGAGGCTATGTGACACAGGTTTTTCTTTTATTTGGGGGTTCGTATATCGCTTGGTTTTATTTTTATTTCACAAGTTCAAATAAGATTTCTTAGAGAAGTACTTACTATGCTTGTTGTTACTAAATATTTGCAAACTGAATGATGTCTGAAATTGAATTACTCATCGAGTTATCCGTTGATCCTTTTTATATTTTATTTTCTTATTTATTTTTATTTAACGATTTTCGAAACGGGGATTAGAGTGTCACAGATATGATGTGAATGCTTATACTGCTTATACTGTTGACCTGAGTGCATTGTGTTAAGCTTGGCATAAATATTATTGACATGTGGTTAATTAATTATTCGATTGCTTCTTGATTGATTATATGCGGTGATTGTTTCATTGGGATGGTGAAAAGTGTCGACGTGACGTGCATGAACTATATCCCGGATATCCTAGGGTGGTCGCGGAACCCAAAGCCAATGGCTGGAGTTCGGCATCTTAGTTAGGCGTCATGTCGTTTGGAGTTGTCTTGTCGTTTATGAACTATATCCCGAATAACCTAGGGTGCTAGGATCCCCTAAAAGGCTACGGTTGGTTTTCGGCAGCTTAGTTAGACGTCGTAGCGTCAAGGAACATATCCTGAATTTCCTAGGGTGGTTGTGGAGCCCAAGGCTAATGGCTGGAATTCTGCAGCTTGTTCAGCGTTACCTTCCGGAAGATTGTTGAAAGTGTTGTGAGGGAATGAGTCTTAAGTTGAGTTCTGAGTTGCATCTTGAGAACTGTGCATATCATTGTGTTGCCTCTTGTTTATGATTTGTTATTTCCTGATTTATTGAGAAGTTGACCCTTTTCCCGTGGTGCCTTCAACCAATAATGGTTACCCAGGTGATGATGAAGGGTGTACTGGTACTGGCGATGAGGACATCGCCGGAGATCATCTTTGATTTTCCAGACATAGAGATGCCTGCGGCGATGGAGTTCGACCCCATCTCCCGTCGCGTTGTTTATACTGGGGATGTTGTACAGAGCTTCCGAGAGGGTGGTATGGTAGTGAGACAGGAGACTTCGCGACACACAGTGAGCTTCCCGATTCGGATGATCCAGGTGGTGGACGCTTGGCGAGCTATGCAGGGAGAGAGGACTATGCCAGCATCATCTTCCTCGCCAGAGGGACCCCTCGAGATCCCGAGGCGCACTGCTTCCCGACTTGCTTCTCGAGGACGAGGACGATGACCGAGGGTTCGATGGACTGCTCGTAAGAGTGTGATTAGATGCGGGACTACAGGAGCATCTACTTCCAAGGCAGTTTTTATTCAGAGTTCTCCAGTAGGATCTGAGCCCGAGGCGGAACCAGTTTCTCCCATGTTATTCAGGACCCCTACCCCACCGGGACACCTCTCACCTGTCTGCAGAGAGTGTGGTGAGGCTGGGTGTAGTGGCGCGGGATTCTTGAAGGAGGTGGTGATAGCATAGGACGTGCCGGAGGGTGTGCCTGCGACGGCACCTTTTATCGATTTGACTGGAGAGGACCCGATGGACGATGAAGAGGAGGATCCATCTGAGGATTCAGATAGTTATCTATAGTCATCGTGTTGTCTGACTGTCTATTTATGTTGTATTAGATGACTGTAGTATTTGTTTTGGTGTACAGTTTTTCTACTGACTAGTTGGGCTTGATGGATGTTTTTTGTATTACAGGGTAGATTGGTGGCTTACTTTTGGAGCAGCCCCCTGCGTGGGTGTCTGTCGGGAGTATCGCCGGGGTATGATTGCTCTCATGAGGGTCTTCATACGATAGGTGTATTCTTTTGGGACATATTTATGCACTGTCTTTATTTTGTACGTACTATTTTCGTTGACGTGTTTATATATATATATATATATATATATATGTATATGTATGTATGTATGTACGTATTTACAGTGCATGTATCTTGTGTATTAGATTGCACCATGTTTCTAAATGTTGTGGCAACTCTATGTGTACTATGAGTACTATGCGGATATGATTGTTTTAAAAAAAATATATAGACCGCATTTTCCAAAGGACACAACAGTACCGTTTTAAAAACGCATCGCATATAGGTTTATTTCTAGTTTAGTAGCGTCTGGAAATGGGTCATTACAATAGTGGTATCAGAGCAGTTTGGTTCTAACCGGACTGTGCATAGGAAAACTTGGAGCTGGTCACCGTGTCGGGTTATGTTTGTTGGGTAATTAGTCGTGTTCAAGGACGGATCTAGGTACTAGAGTTTGGGGGCAAATGCCCCCACTTAAATTTTAATAATTTTTCTTAAGTAATACATATATTATTATTATTATTATTATTATTATTATTATTATTATTATAAAACATGTAACTTAGCACTTTAGCAGTCCACCAAAACAAAAAAAAAACGAAAGTCAATTTGTGAAAGGCCCACCCCCAGTTCACTTCCCGTGGTTTTACCAACCCTTTTATTATTTATTATTAATTATTAATATATTACAAAGTCTTTGATAAGGAGAAATTGATTTATTTTGTTCAATTTTATCCTTCAGAATATTCTTCTGTTGAACTTTTGGCATTAGATAGTCCGCTTGAAAATTATTTCATAGATTTATGCTCTGACAGTGCATTTTTAGAATTGATAGGGATTAGTGATCTTTCTATAAAGCTTGGTGGAGACCAAAAAACATGTTATATATCCATTGGTATATTTGTTTTTAGAGTTAGCTCTGATACTACCAATGGCAACTGCAATAGTTGAAAGAGTTTTCTCTGTTATGAGTATCATCAAGAATCATATGCGAAATCGTATGAGGAATGAATGACTCAATGACTGTTTAGTTACCTATATATAGAGAGAGAGATTTTTAATAAGGTTGAAAATGGGAAAATCATTCAATGTTTTCAGAACATGAAAACTCGTAGAGAGCAAGTATGATATATATTAATACTCTCAGAAGTGACCTATTATATTTTTAGTCTTACAAATTTATGTTTGGCATTAGATAGTCCGCTTGAAAATTATTTCATAAGTTGTATGCTCTGACAGTGCATTTTTAGAATTGGTGGGGATTAGTGATCTTTCTATAAAGTTTGTGGAGACCAAAAAACATGTTATATATCCATTGGTATATTTGTTTTTAGAGTTAGCTCTGATACTAGCAATAGCAACTGTAATAGTTGAAATAGTTTTCTCTGTTATGACTATCATCAAGAATCATATGCGAAATCGTATAAGGAATGAATGACTCAATGACTGTTTAGTTACCTATATATAGAGAGAGAGATTTTTAATAAGGTTGAAAATGGGAAAATCATTCAATGTTTTCAGAACATGAAAACTCGTAGAGAGCAAGTATGATATATATTAATACTCTCAGAAGTGGCCTATTATATTTTTAGTCTTACAAATTTATGTTTGGCATTAGATAGTCCGCTTGAAAATTATTTCATAAGTTGTATGCTCTGACAGTGCATTTTTAGAATTGATGAGGATTAGTGATCTTTCTATAAAGCTTGTGGAGACCAAAAAACATGTTATATATCCATTGGTATATTTGTTTTTAGAGTTAGCTCTGATACTACCAATGGCAACTGTAATAGTTGAAAGAGTTTTCTCTGTTATGAGCATCATCAAGAATCATATGCAAAATCGTATGAGGAATGAATGACTCAATGACTGTTTAGTTACCTATATATAGAGAGAGAGATTTTTAATAAGGTTGAAAATGGGAAAATCATTCAATGTTTTCAGAACATGAAAACTCGTAGAGAGCAAGTATGATATATATTAATACTCTCAGAAGTGGCCTATTATATTTTTAGTCTTACAAATTTATGTTTGGCATTAGATAGTCCGCTTGAAAATTATTTCATAAGTTGTATGCTCTGACAGTGCATTTTTAGAATTGATGAGGATTAGTGATCTTTCTATAAAGCTTGTGGAGACCAAAAAACATGTTATATATCCATTGGTATATTTGTTTTTAGAGTTAGCTCTGATACTACCAATGGCAACTGTAATAGTTGAAAGAGTTTTCTCTGTTATGAGCATCATCAAGAATCATATGCAAAATCGTATGAGGAATGAATGACTCAATGACTGTTTAGTTACCTATATATAGAGAGAGAGATTTTTAATAAGGTTGAAAATGGGAAAATCATTCAATGTTTTCAGAACATGAAAACTCGTAGAGAGCAAGTATGATATATATTAATACTCTCAGAAGTGACCTATTATATTTTTAGTCTTACAAATTTATGTTTGAGATTTTCCCCCACAACATAAAATTCCTGGATCCGTCCCTGGTCGTGTTGTATTGTTATTATTTGTTAAGTGAAGCAAATTGTTGCTTAAAAATTGTTTGAATTGTTTCTTGATTTAAGCAGTGTGTGTTAACACATTCTTGATTTTGAGGTTTTGACAGGTTTTTGGACCTTGGAGGAATCTCATGCCACCTGGCAGAGACCCTACGATTGGATCCGATACTCCCAATATGGAAAGGGCAATTCAAGCAATGACAGAGATGGCGGCGGCTATGGCTCAGCAATCGGCTGCTGCAACTCAACAATCCAATGATATGGCTCAGTAGACTGCAGCTTTGACCCAGCAAAATCTGCAACAACAGCAGATAGCCGAACGGAATGAGGAAGCTAGAGGACTAGCGGATTTCCGTAAGCACGACCCACTGAAGTTCTACGGCGAGCCGAAGCCAGACAAGGCAGACCTTTGGATGCAGGAGATAGAGAAAATCTTCGAGGCACTCCATTGCCCAGGGAATGTTAAGGTGGACTATGCAACCTACTTGCTGCTAGGAGATGCCGAGTACTGGTGGAAGGGAGTATAGCAGACTTTGACGGCAAAGCATCGTGAGATTACTTGGGAAGTTATCCACAGAAAATTTATGGACAAATATTTTCCTGATACAGCACGGTCAGAGAAAGAGCAAGAGTTCCTCCGACTACAACAAGGTAGCATGACGGTGTCGAAATATGCCGCTAAGTTCAAATCACTTGCAAGGTACTTTAGTCCGTTTCGTGACCGTGCTGACTAGGGATGGTTGAGCGAGAGATTTCAGTAGGGATTGAGGTTCGACATCCAGAAATTTGTGACGTCTCTAAGAATCAGGAATCTTCAAGAACTGATTGACAGGTGTGTTGAGGTGGAAGTTATGAGAAGCGCCAAGAAGAGGAGGGGTACAGGGGGACCAGTGAGACCCCAGAGCGCAAGACAGAGGTTTGCTCAGAAGGAAAAGCAGCAGAAGAAGTCGTACAGTCGACCTCAAGGGAATAACAGCAAGGGCCAGTACCGTCCAATGGCTCAGAATACGAGAGGCAGGAGTCGGACTAACGCCGATGTGACTTATTATCGTTGCGGTAAGTCAGGGCACTATACGAGAAGCTTTACTGAGAAGGATGGTGTGTACTTCAATTGCAAGAAGCCTGGACACATTGCTAGGGATTGTCAAGCACCTAAGGCTGAACCGGCAATGCACGCAGCAAAGGAAAAAGGGAAGCGTCCAATGGCCAAGGCAGAGTCTTCTGCATGAGTGGTGAAGAGGCAGAGCAGACTGATGTTCTCATTCAGGGAGATTGTGAGATTAAGGGTAAATCCTTATCCGTCCTTTTTGATTTCGGTGCAACCCACTCTTTTATTTCCTCGGATTGCATAGATCATTTAAAATTGACTGTGACTGCCTTACCTTTCAAACTAGTAGTTACTACCCCAGCTGCTAAAACCTTGTTTACCAACACTGCATGCCTTAATTGTGTAGTGGTCATCCAGGGTAGAAAATTTGTGGTTAATTTGGTCTATTTGCCACTTAAGGGTCTAGATGTCATTCTCGGGATGGATTGGTTGTCTCACCACCATGTCCTTTTGGACTGTGCCCGAAAAACAGTGGTTTTTCCTGATCTTGGAATTTCCAACTACCTATCTGTAAATCATATTGGTGTTTCATTGAAAGAGGGAACTCAGGAATACATGTATTTGGCTAGTTCAGAAGTTTCTCAAGAACTCGAGTTAACCACTTTTTCTTAAAAAGAATACAGTGAGTGTATGAATAACCAAAAGTAATTATTTTCGAACTAATAGTGGAATTTTCAAAAACTTGAACGTGAACACAAGAAGGGAGGGTTGAATTGTAACTTTTCGTAAACTTTAAGTTAAAAACACTTAGAACACAGGTTTTTCAAAACAGTTTGTGTATCGGACGCAGGAAATAAGCCGGACGCTGGAAAAGCAGTTTGTGAAAACTTGTTTTTAACAGAACAAGATAAAGATAAATAGAAATCAGTAAAGTAAGAGACACAGAGATTTATACTAGTTCACTACCAAACTGGTAGCTACGTCTAGTCCCTTCGTTCCTGAAGGATTTTCCACTATAATCAACTGATTACAAAACCTTAAGAGTATTCTACTGTCACAACCTTGACAATACTCTCAACTTCTCAAAACGACTCAGTACATTCGAGCCTTTGAGGGAACAAATTTTAACTAGGCCAAAACAACTTTTACAAGTAAGTTGAATACAAGCAAAAATAACTCTCACAGAGAGGATAAAAATTAAGCTCAATATAGAAAAGCTTTTTAAAAGAAGGTGTCGATTCATTGAGTTCGATTCTTGTAGTCCGTAGACTTGGCTCGAAACTTGATTGCTCACGTATAAAGCGTCTTTGAGTATTGACTCTTTGTAGTGTATAGCAATGCTTGTTCTCGATAAATGAAGCAATATTCTCTTGTAGAGTTTCTAGCTTTCTTCAATGGATACCTTGGGGTATTTATAGGAGTTATAAAGGATATTACCAAGCATAAAGAAAATGGCTCCTTTCCATTGAGTGAGATAATTTCAAAAAGCTGTCTCTTTCTTCCTTTCCAGAGAATATCTCAGTAGTACATATTACCGTTTTCGTACTACCTTGCTTTTCACAAATGCTTGTACGATTTTTGTCTTTTAGCTAAAGGTGTCATAATTGATACCTCGTACAACAATTTTAGCGCATAAGATCAAATTCGAAATCCGTTCCAGAAGCTTCTGAGAGGAAGAGCAACTACGTGACCATCATGTGATATAAAATGAAGTTCAGACGCTCGCTCAGAACAGGAAGGTCGGACGCTCGTAGCAAATGGATAAGCTTTGTGTCACAAAAGGTTAATTCCAGATGCTCACAAAGACAGTATACTAGGATGAGCCGGATGCTGACACATGGAGTGTATCCTTCTCTTGTGAACTTCTTCCTTCTTGCTTAAGTGGCTTAGAAGTATATGTAATATTAGTATCTGCACACGTCAATAATTGTTAGAACATAAATTGTTCTCTTGTGAATACTTTGTTATCATCAAAATCAATAAGGGTCTAAACTTCTCAATCGTTTAGGTTCCAACAATCTCCCCCTTTTTGATGATGACAAATATCCAAGGTTGATGAACAATTTTAAGTTTCAAATAAGAGTTTCAAATAAGAGTTTTAAGGGTCTCCCCCTGAGTTCAACAACTTAGATAAGTATAGCAATAAAAGACGCTAAGATCGGATGCTGAAATGATGTTATGAATGATTGATTAGCATGTATATCTATCTATCCTTAGCGTTCATCAAGCCTTTCTTAGCATGTGTAACTATTCATTTATCCTTAGCGTGTTTATCTTAGCATTCATCAAGCCTTTCTTTTACTCCCCTTTTTGTCATCAGACAAAAAGAGTGTAAAAACGCATCATAGTCAAAAAACAAAATAGAAGAAAAATTTGAGTAATAAAGTCACAATATAATTGTACCAAAAATTAAGAAATATCACTTAGTACCAAAAAAAATTTAAAACAAAACAAAGTTTAAGGGTTTTGAGGTAGTAGGTTGATTCGTTCCATGATGAGTTTCAGTTGCATTTCAAGCTCAGGAACTTTCAAACAGGTTGCCTTCATGGTTTCAAATTCCTCCTTAGGAATTGTAACCATTTCCACTGAAGATGTGGAGGGAGCAGATTCAGCTTCTGGCACATTAGCAATACCTGTAGCTTCTGAATTCATCTTCTTATGGATTTCAAGAACAGTTTGAGACAATTCAGATTTTATCTTCTTCCTATCCTTTGCCCATTGGAAATAATTATCTCCTGGTGGAAACCATTTGATAATTGTTCCAAGTTTTCTTCTTTCAGACTCATAGAGGGCTTCATTTCTTTGCTCAACCAGATCAGGAAACAGAAGATAATTGTAACACCTGAGGATGAGATCAACCTCGTGTCGAGACCTCGTACCAAGACCTCGTGTCGAGATCCCGTGCCAAGATCGCGTGCCGAGGTCATATGTCGAGCTGATGAGGTCGCGTACCGAGCTGAGGAGGTCGCATGTCGAACTGAGGAGGCCGCGCGGCACGAACTCAGTTAGAGCCTTGTGCGCTTGCACAAGCACTGATCGACCTCGTCGAGACTGTAACACTCGTATTTTACTTGACGTTATTTAGCGTTAATGATTATATTGTTTGTAATATTTATAAATTTATATTATCGGTTTCTGATTCTCGTCATTGTGTTTTTAGATCTTTAACCTATAGATTAGAGGGTAATCATGAGAGAGAGAGATTAGATGGGTAGAACGATTGATGGGATTAGCATCTCATAACAAAGAGTTACACGTCACTTATTTGTGTTTTTTTAAAAGAAAAATTCATTTAAAAGGTTCTTTACCAAATTTGTATATCACGATCGACCCTCACAACCCTCTCTTTCTCTTTTCTTCTTTCTTCTTCTCTAAGTTTCCTCTTCCTCTCCAAAACTTCCATCGAAGAACCTTGGATTTTATTGAGTCTTTGCACAAACTTTCTTCATCAATCTTGTTCCTCATCATCTTCTCGACATATATCACCACCTCGATCATCATTTGAGGTATGAAAGACAGAATTTTCTCTTCCTTCATGCTACTGTTTAGCGCCACTTCTTCCCTCCATTTTAGCTAGTTTTTATGCTTCCAAATCATGTCATATTGATAGGTTTTCTTCTTCATGATGAAAATATTTTTCAGAAAACATATGATGAAAATATTTTTCAGAAAACATAAACTTAGATTTTGATTAATTTGTGCTTAATATGCTACTTGATTTTAAGCTTGAGTTAATACTTAGGAAAAATGGCTTTGTCTGATGATATGTATGAAAGAAGTTTTAATAAAATTATTAGAGAAAAGGAGTTTTAATATTTACTTGGGTTGTAGTTAAGATTGGGGTAATGAGAGCTAAGTGCTATTAGAACCCATAGATGGAACTAAGTTGTGCTTGTATTAGGAAGTCTGATTCCCGAGATCGTGTGATTTCCGAATCGAGGTGTACGGGAGAGCGAACCCGAGGACGTGGGAGCAGTGGGATCCAGATTGAGGACGGTACGTGTCGAGGTCGTTGTCGAGCTCGATTGAGGACAGCGAAGACGCGTAGCTTGGAGTTCGGTAAGGGCACTTCTAGACATTCTAGGATTTTTATTGTTATATTCCTATGCATGGATTCCTTGATTTGTGTCGAGCTTGAAGTGTTGTGATATGATTGAATATATGCCACGAATTGTGTATTGCTGTTGAATTGCGTTTCTTCATGTTGAGCCTGCTCTTTTTATTTGACATGCGGTTGAATATCTTGCTTATAACTCTTTGAATATCGTATGCGGCGAATTGTTCATTGAGTGAGAGAGCTTAGCGAGTCGTTGGCGTTTGAAGTTGCGACCCGGATAGCGGAGAGGGTACTAGGTCCCCTTTTCCGTTTATGGGGACTTCTAAGCGTCGCCACGCTATGGGACCTGAGTTGACTGTCCTAGGGAGAGCGAAGATCCCAAGGCTTCGGCTGGACTTTCCAGCATACGGTATGGCGTGTGCATTCCGGAAAAAGTGTCGAGTCAAGAGGAAATGGATAGCGAGTTGAGTCGAGTCTAGAGTGAGATGGTTGAGTCACGTTTGGTGAATGTTATACTTTGCTGTTTACTTATTTCTTTATGCCTGGATTATCTTGATTTGTTGAGAAGTTGACCCTTTCCCGTGGTGCCTTCAATCCATGATGGTTACCCAGGCGATGTCGAGGGTGCAGGAAACTCGACAGCAAATGATGGCGAGGAGGAGCTCGACGAGGATCAGGGCGACGACCTATATTTGTCGTGATTGATTATGTTTGTTGGATGTTTTTTTTTGGGATGACTGTACCTTGTTTTTTTTGTGTTCAGAGGTTGTGACCAGTTTGGGCTAGATGTCATCTTGAGCATAGGGTAGACTGGTGGTTTTACTTTTGGAGCAGCCCCCTGCGTGGGTGTCTGCCGGAAGTACTCCCAGGGTATGATTGCTCTCTTGAAGTCGTCATACCTTAGGTGTATTTTCTTTGTACATTATTACTGTCTTTTTGTATGCACTTTTTATATCTTGTATATATAAGTATGTACTTGTTATACCTGCGTGTTGTCATTTAGGACTTAAGTCTTGTGTCTTAGTTGCACCATGTTTCGAAAAGCTGTAATTACTCTGATGTGCACGAGCTGGTCTTATAAAAAAAATATATATATATAATAATAGACCGTACTTTTCTAAAGGGCACAAGAGTATCGTTTTAAAACACATCGCATGACAGGGTAACTTGAGCTCGATGTGTTGAGCTCGGTAACTCGAGCTCGGTATGTTGAGCTCGGTAGCGGTCCGAAGCAGTCGTTCTGATGTTGGTACCAGAGCCGTTCGGTTCTGACCGGGCTGTGTATAGGAATTTGGACTGGTCACTGTGTCGGGATATATATATATGTGTTGGGTACCTAATTGTACTATGTTGATTGCTGTTTGATTAAGTGAAGCACTTATTGCTTGAAAAATTGTTTGAACTGTTTCTTGCTTGAAGCAGTGTGTTTTAACACATCCTTGTTGTGAGATTCGACAGGTTTTGAACTTTGTGGAATCTAATGCCACCTGTAGGGATACGGCAGTACCGTGCGAGAACGCCGACATGGAACGAGCAATTCAAGCTATGACCGAGATGGCGGCAGCCATGGCTCAAGAATCACCGCCAGAACTCAACAGCTAACGCGATGGCTCAACAGACGGCAAATGTTAACTCCAAAGAAACTTACAAAGAACAACAATGAAAGCGTAGCGGAGTGCCGAGGCGAGGATTAGGAAGCATGATCCACCGGTTTTACGGTGAGCCAAACCCGGATAAAGGCGATCTTTGGATGCAAGAGATCGAGAAGATCTTCGAGGCACTCCATTGCCCAAACAACGTGAAGGTAGACTACGCCACCTACTTGCCGCTAGGAGACGCAGAGTATTGGTGGAAGGGAGTGAAGCAAGCACCGATAAGCGGGCGTCGTGAGATAACTCGGGAGCTTTTTCGTGGAAGGTTCTTGGACAAATACTTCCCAGACATCGCACGAGCCGAGAAGGAGCAAGAGTTTTTCAACTACAACAAGGCAAAGATGACAAAGGTTCGAGCATGCAGCCAAGTTTGAGTCACTGGCGAGGTATTTCAGTCCATTTCGTGATCGAGCTGACCAAGGATGGTTAAGTGAGAGGTTCCAACGGGGATTAAGATTTGACATTCAGAAGTCGGTGGTGTCACTGAGGATCAGGAATCTACAAAAGCTGATAGATCGCTGTGTCGAGGTAGAAGGAGTAAGAAGCCACAACAAGAAAACTGTTGTAGGCGGACCGGTGAGACCCCAGAGTGCGGGGCAGAGGTTTACACAGAAGGAGAAACAACTGCAGAAGAAGCCTTACAACCGACCTCAGGGGAACAACAACAGGGGACAATATCGTCCGATGACCCAGGGAGCGAGAAGCGGAGGTCAGACCGGTGCCGAGGTGACTTGCTATCGCCAGGAAGGCCAGGACATTATGCGAGTGACTGCACTCAGAAGGAGGAGGTATGTTTCAATTGTAAGAAGCCAGGGCATTTTGCCAAGGATTGTCCCACACCTAAAGCTGAACCGGCAATGCTTGCGGCAAAGGCTAAAGGGAAGCGTCAGGTAGCTAAAGGCAGAGTCTTCTGCATGAGCGGTGAGGAAGCAGAGCGAGCTGATGACCTTATTCAAGGTGAATGTGAGATAGAGGGTAAATCCTTATCCGTCCTCTTTGATTCGGGTGCAACCCATTCCTTTATTTCTTCTGATTGTGCGAACCATTTGAACTTGACTGTGACTGTTCAAATTGGTAGTTACAACCCCAGCTGCTAAAACCTTAGTCACAAACACTGCATGTCTTAATTGTGTAGTGGTTATTCAGAGTAGAAAGTTTGTGGTCAATTTGGTTTGTTTGCCTCTTAAGGGCTTAGATGTCATCCTCGGGATGGATTGGTTGTCACACCACCATGTCCTCTTGGACTGTGCCCGTAAAACTGTAATTTTCCCAGACCTTGGAGTCTCCAATTATCTTTCTACTGAACATATTGGAGTTTCTTTGCAAGAAGGAACTAGAGAATACATGTATCTGGCTAGTTCAGAAGTTTTCCAGCAGATCGAAGTGAAGAATGTACCAGTGGTGTGTGACTTTGTGGACGTTTTCCCCGAAGACGTGCCAGGGTTACCACCAGTGCGAGAGGTCGAGTTCTCCATCGAGTTGATTCCAGGAACAGGACCGATTTCCATAGCGCCATACAGGATGTCTCCTGCCGAGATGAAGGAACTGAAGTCCCAGATCGAACACTTGGAGTCAAAGCAATTCAAACGACCGAGCGTGTCACCGTGGGAGCTCCAGTGTTGTTGGTTAAGAAGAAGGATGGACGATCAAGGCTGTGCGTGGACTACCGCGAGCTCAACAAGGTTACTGTGAAGAACCGGTATCCGTTACCCCGTATTGACGACTTGATGGATCAACTTCGTGGAGCGGCGATGTTTTCAAAGATAGACTTGAAGTCGGGCTACCATCAGATTCGCGTGAAGGAGGAAGATGTCCCCAAAACAGCTTTCAGGACTAGGTATGGTCACTACGAGTATTTGGTGATGCCGTTTGGAGTGACAAATGCGCCAGCTGTGTTTATGGACTATATGAACAGGATTTTCCATTCGTTCTTGGATCAGTTTGTAGTAGTGTTCATCGACGACATCCTGATCTACTCGAGGAACAGAGAAGAGCATGGAGGACACCTACGCCGAGTATTGCAGATATTACGAGAGAAGCAACTCTATGCCAACCTGTCGAAGTGTGAATTTTGGCTCAAAGAGGTGAATTTTCTTGGTTATGTGATTTCCAAAGAAGGAATAGCTGTGGATCCAACTAAGATTGAAGCTGTGCTAGCGTGGGAACAGCCGAGGACAGTCACTGATATCAGGAGTTTTGTTGGCTTAGCAGGCTATTATCGAAGATTCATTGAAGGTTTCTCGAAGATTGTCGCGCCTCTTACACGGCTTACGAGGAAGGATCAACCTTTTTCCTGGACTGAGGAGTGCGAATCCAGTTTTCAAAGACTGAAGGAGCTCTTGACGACAGCGCCTGTGTTGATTTTGCCTCAACCAGAAGAGCCTTACGAGGTTTATTGCGATGCGTCACACCAGGGATTGGGATGCGTGCTGATGCAACATCGGAAAGTGGTAGCGTATGCTTCAAGACAGCTTAAGATTCACGAGAGAAACTACCCTACTCACGATTTGGAGCTGGCAGCAGTGGTTTTTCTTGGCCGAAGATATGGAGACACTACCTTTATGGGAGCACTCTTCTTGTTTCAGCGATCACAAGAGCTTGAAGTACTGCTCAATCGTAAAGAGCTCAACATGCGTCGGCCAGATGGACGAAATTTCTCAAGGACTACGACTTTACGTTGGAATACCATCCCGTAAGGCTAACGTAGTAGCGGATGCATTGAGCGTAAAGAGCGCTTTAGCCTCAAAGAATGATGATCAAGGAGTTGGAGATGCTCGAGAAGTTCCGAGACTTGAAGTTGAGTGTGGAAGTTTCACCAGGGAAGTTCGAGATTTGGTATGCTTACCATTTCTAACAGATTATTGGGCGAGATCGAGACCAAAGGTTCATGACGAACTTCGCAAGAGAAGATACAGCTGATAAGCGCAAGTGGAAAGCGAGAATTCAAAGTCGGGCGGACAACATTTTAAGGTGCAATGGCCGAGTGTGTGTACCTAACGTAGCGGGTGAGAAAGTTAATACTTGACGGCGCATAAGAGCAACTTTAGTATTCATCCAGGAGTTACGAAGATGTATCAAGACTTGAAGAAGCATTTTTGGTGGTCCTAATGAAGAAGCAAGTGGTCGATGCGTAGCCGTGTTTAACGTGTCGAAGCGAAGGTGGAGCACCAACGACCAGCCGGGAATGCTACAATCGCTGACGCATCAAAGATGGAAATGGGACAGTATCTCCATGGATTTCGTTGTAGGTTTGCCGAAGACGCAGAAGAAGAATGATTCGATTTGGGTGATCGTCGACCGATTGACCAAATCTGCTCATTTCTTGCCAGTGAGGTCGACGTACCACGTGGAAAAGCTGACCGAGATCTACATCGCGGAGATAGTGCGACTTCATGGTATACCCTCTTCAATCGTGTCGGACCGAGATCCGAAGTTCACGTCTCATTTTTTGGGGGAATTGCAAGAAGCGATGGGAACCGAGCTCAAGCTTAGCTCGGCATATCATCCCCAAACTGACGGTCAGACTGAGAGAACGATCCAATCGCTTGAAGATTTGTTGCGAGCGTGTACCTTAGATCACCGAGGAAGTTGGGACGACGTCTTACCATTGGTGGAGTTCACCTACAATAACAGTTTCCATGCGAGTATTGGAATGGCACCTTTTGAAGCACTGTATGGACGGAAATGTCAGACGCCTCTTTGTTGGTACCAGGATGGCGAGCGTTCTGTTGTGGGACCAGATATGATCCAGCAGACTACGGAGAAGATCCGTTTGATTAGAGATAGGATGCGAACGTCTCAAAGTCGACAGAAGAGTTATGCAGACCAAAGACGTCGACCACTCGAGTTCGAGGAAGGAGAGCATGTATTTCTTAGAGTTACCCCCACTACTGGAGTTGGTCGAGCGATCAAATCCAAGAAACTTACCCCTAAATTTATTGGACCTTACCAGATTCTACGTCGTATCGGTCCAGTGGCATATCAGATTGCCCTGCCACCCTTCTTGTCAAACATTCATGACGTCTTCCACGTCTCACAATTGCGGAGATATATTTCCGACCCCTCTCATGTCATCGAACCGGATGTGATTCAACTGAGGGACGACTTATCCTTCGAAGCCTCACCAGCAAGGATCATTGACCGGAAAGCCAAACAGTTGCGGAACAAAGAGATCCAACTCATCAAAGTTGTGTGGGATCAGAAGACCGGAGATGCGACTTGGGAGCTGGAAGAGAAGATGAAGACTCAGTACCCTGAACTCTTTCATGGTAAGTAACTTATTTGCAATTTCGAGGACGAAATTTTTTTAGAGGGAGAGATTATAACACCTGAGGACGAGATCGACCTCGTGTCGAGACCTCGTACCAAGACCTCGTGTCGAGATCCCGTGCCAAGATCGCGTGCCGAGGTCATATGTCAAGCTGATGAGGTCGCGTACCGAGCTGAGGAGGTCGCATGTCGAACTGAGGAGGCCGCGTGCACGAACTCGTGTTAGAGCCTTGTGCGCTTGCACAAGCACCCTGATCGACCTCGTGTCGAGACTGTAACACTCGTATTTTACGAACGTTATTTAGCGTTAATGATTATATTGTTTGTAATATTTATAAATTTATATTATCGGTTTACAGTTCTCGTCGCTGTGTTTTTAGATCTTTAACCTATAGATTAGAGGGTAATCATGAGAGAGGAGAGATTAGATGGGTAGAACGATTGATGGGATTAGCATCTCATAACAGTAGTTACACGTCACTTATTTGTGTTTTTTTTTAAAAGAAAAATTCATTTAAAAGGTTCTTTACCAGCTGTATATCACGATCAGCCCCTCACAACCCTCACTTTCTCTTTTCTTCTTTCTTCTTCTCTAAGTTTCCTCTTCCTCTCCAAAACTTCCATCGAAGAACCTTGGATTTTATTGAGTCTTTGCACAAACTTTCTTCATCAATCTTGTTCCTCATCATCTTCTCGACATATATCACCACCTCGATCATCATTTGAGGTATGAAAGACAGAATTTTCTCTTCCTTCATGCTACTGTTTAGCGCCACTTCTTCCCTCCATTTTAGCTAGTTTTTATGCTTCCAAATCATGTCATATTGATAGGTTTTCTTCTTCATGATGAAAATATTTTTCAGAAAACATAAACTTAGATTTTGATTAATTTGTGCTTAATATGCTACTTGATTTTAAGCTTGAGTTAATACTTAGGAAAAATGGCTTTGTCTGATGATATGTATGAAAGAAGTTTTAATAAAATTATTAGAGAAAAGGAGTTTTAATATTTACTTGGGTTGTAGTTAAGATTGGGGTAATGAGAGCTAAGTGCTATTAGAACCCATAGATGGAACTAAGTTGTGCTTGTATTAGGAAGTCTGATTCCCGAGATCGTGTGATTTCCGAATCGAGGTGTACGGGAGAGCGAACCCGAGGACGTGGGAGCAGTGGGATCCAGATTGAGGACGGTACGTGTCGAGGTCGTTGTCGAGCTCGATTGAGGACAGCGTAGACGCGTAGCTTGGAGTTCGGTAAGGGCACTTCTAGACATTCTAGGATTTTTATTGTTATATTCCTATGTATGGATTCCTTGATTTGTGTCGAGCTTGAAGTGTTGTGATATGATTGAATATATGCCACGAATTGTGTATTGCTGTTGAATTGCGTTTCTTCATGTTGAGCCCGCTTTTTATTTGACATGCGGTTGAATATCTTACTTATAACTCTTTGAATATCGTATCACGGCGAATTGTTCATTGAGTGAGAGAGCTTAGCGAGTCGTTGGCGTTTGAAGTTGCGACCGGATAAGCGCAGAGGGAGCTAGGTTCCCCTTTCCGTTTATGAGGACTTCTAAGCGTCGCCACGGTATGGGACCTGAGTTGACTGTCCTAGGGAGAGCGAAGATCCCAAGGCTTTGGCTGGACTTTCCAGGTATCTGATGCAGCGTGTGCATTCCGAAAAAGTGTCGAGTCGAGAGGAAATGGATAGCGAGTTGAGTCGAGTCTAGAGTGAGATGGTTGAGTCACGTTTGGTGAATGTTATACTTTCTTTGTTTACTTATTTCTTTATGCCTGGATTATCTTGATTTGTTGAGAAGTTGACCACTTTCCGTGGTGCCTTCAATCCATGATGGTTACCCAGGCGATGTCGAGTGCGAGGAAACTTCGGCGACAAATGATGGCGAGAGGAGCTCGGCGAGGATCGAGCGGCGACCTATATTTGTCGTGGATTGATTATGTTTGTTGGATGTTTTTTGGGATGACTGTACCTTGTTTTTTTGTGTTCAGAGGTTGTGACCAGTTTGGGCTAGATGTCATCTTGAGCCTGTGGTAGACTGGTGGTTTTACTTTTGGAGCGGCCCTGCGTGGGTGTTCTGTGGAAGTACCCCCAGGGTATGATTGCTCTCTTGAAGTCGTCATACCTTAGGTGTATTTTCTTTGTACATTATTACTGTCTTTTTGTATGCACTTTTTATATCTTGTATATATAAGTATGTACTTGTTATACCTGCGTGTTGTCATTTAGGACTTAAGTCTTGTGTCTTAGTTGCACCATGTTTCGAAAAGCTGTAATTACTCTGATGTGCACGAGCTGGTCTTATAAAAAATATATATATATATATATATATATATATATATATATATATATATAATAATAGACCGTACTTTTCTAAAGGGCACAAGAGTATCGTTTTAAAACACATCGCATGACAGGGTAACTTGAGCTCGATGTGTTGAGCTCGGTAACTCGAGCTCGGTATGTTGAGTTCGGTAGCGGTCCGGAAACGGGTCGTTACAATAATTGAAGATCATTTCTCTATGTTGAAGAATATCTCTGGCATATCCATCAAATTGTTCTACAGCAGCTTCTCCAAACACATTGCCTAAAAAGACACTAAAGGCATCAAAAGAAAAGTTGAGGCCTTCATTTTCAGCAATAAAGAGTCTTCTCAAAATTTCTCTGTCATCCTTGTCAATGGTCAGGGGCTTAAAACAAGGCATAATGGCTTTGTCTTTCCAAGACGCAAACCATTACATCCAGCCAAATCCAAGGTAAAAGTGTTTCCAGATAAGATCCCTTGGAGCATATAGCTTCACCAAGTTGAGCGGTCTAATCACAGAACACATGAACATATCGTCAAAATGAGCAGTTCCATGATTGGATTCAGGTACCTTCTCGATGATGCCAACAGTAGGGATTATTGCCTTCTCTGCATTACAGCAGTTGGAGGATCCAGTTCTCCATTGATCTTTCTTCAGAGCACTCAGATAATACCTTCTGGCATAATCTTCAGAGATTTTCTTTACCGAAAGTTGGGTGAACTCCTTGACCTTGTAGTCTCTGGGTGCTTTCTCATATTCCTTAGGCCCTATCTTACTGAATGGCATTTTGCCAGGTGCAGCTTCCTTTCTTTTTCCAAGAATAGACCAAGGTAACCACCTTTGCCTATCTGGAACAATCTTTATAGAGACAGATGATGGGTCTCTATATTGTCCAATGACTTCAAGCCTTTTCTGCTCATAGCAATGAGCCATCATACAGGCTTCAGCTTCTGTAATCCATCTACCACATTCTTCTAATGTAAGAGGTTAATTCTGGGGTAGGAACCTTGGTACATCAACAGAAAAGGGGATAGCCCTGCTGTTTGGTTTGGGTCTCAGCCTTCCTTTAAAAGACATCTCAACATTGTCTTTTCCATCCTTGAAGACAGCATTCATTGGAGGAGGTATCTCCAGTCTTGAAACTCTGGAAGTGAAGGTCTTCAAGTGCTATACAGATGGGTGATTGTAGATAGAGTTATATGACTCATATCTAACAAATTTTGGTCTAATGTCAAGAGGGACAGGTTTCTTTGGAATTAGGGCAGTAGTTTTTGGTGTCACTACTGTGATATTGTACTTGGGAGGAATGTAGGGTTTGAAAAGATTAAATGGAGGGACTTTGAAAAGGAGCTTAAAAAGATGATAATGAAGTTTGGAAATGTATGAAGTGAGGGAGGTATATGTGGAGGTTTGAGGTGAGGAGATGGTGAGTGTATTGGTCTGTGTTTGGGTAGGTTGTTTGAGGGCTATGAAAGTGGTTGTGTTTTTGGTTTTCTGTGCACGGGTTTGAATGGTTGATGGTTGTGCAACAGATATAGGTGGAAGCAGAATGGTATTATCGGTTTCAAAAGCAGATCTGAGAATCATCGTGAGAATTCAAACCTTTGGTTCAAGTTCGCATCGCTGACCAATCTCTTGACGTCTGTGTCTAGAAGGCGTGGTGAGGCGCACGATGAATTGCCTTCTTTGTGTACCGGACGCGAACCTTGTTTCTCGACCGCTTGCTTCTTTTTCATCGAATCGACCGATGGGAACGCGGTCCTCATCTTCGATTGATCTTTCTTTAGGTAAGCGCTTGACGCTTCTTGCTTCTTGTCTCTCTTACGGAGAATCGAAGTCCTTTTCACACCACCATCGAGCTTCGTGGTTTTGTCAATAGTAGACTTCTTGCTAAGAGAGGGACCAGATTCTATTCCCTGTTCCTTTTTCACCTTCTTCATTTGTTCACCAGTGATCAATTTCATTCTGACCAAGCTGTTAACTCCGAAGGTGTCAGGAATCACAACACTTTCGGTGCCAAAATACTTCACCTTTTCTTGCTCTGGCAAAGCAGTCAGCTTGTTTACAACTAGATTCTTGGCCATCATCTTAGTGAGCAGAACACCATAAGGAATGCACTTGTAGGTGTTCTTCTTGTCAGCAACTCCTTTCCTCGAATTAACCAGTGCATTAATCGGGTTGTTGTAGATCAATCTTGGCAGGTTTACCTTGTTACCAGCCATGTAGTGCCTCATAATGAACTTATGTTCATAGTTGACTATGTCACTAGAGCCAGCCTTCAACCAGACGCTCTTGGTGATTATCTTGTGAAGAACTCTGTAATGACTCTTCAAATTCTTTGCAGTAGGAGTTTCACCATATTCTTTCAACTGTTTATAGTTCTCAAACAAATCCTCATTGACCTTCTCAAGGCCATGAAATGCATCAGCCCAATCTGTGTAGTAAACGATACCTTCACAGGGACAACCAGTGACTTCAGAGATACTGGTAACGGTAAAAATGAACTTGTAACCTCTCACAGTTCCTTCAAAAATACCACCTTGGTGTAAACGAGCGTTACCCCAAAATTCCTTGATAGCAGTAACTAGAACCTCAACCTGGTTCCAAAAGAAATAGTGTTCCCAACCCATTGCCTTGAAACCACTGTAGAAGTCGAAGCCATAGAGTTTGAAGTTCTCTAAATCAACTCGATTTTCCAACAAAACTTTTCCTTCAGCCATGGTGTCGTAAATAGCAGTATACTCAGAGGTTGTTACACCAGACATGATTGCAGTTGAGAGATAGAGAAATGGAGGTTTAGGGTTTCAGGACAGTCACGAAGAGAAGAGAAGGAAAATTGTTTTTCAGGCTGAAAACAGAGAGAGTGATTGTGGAGCGAAAAAGAAGCAGTAGTGGGAAGGTTTTGTAATTGGTACAGTTACTTTTCAAAAACCTCTTCATTATCCGAGTATTAAAAATAAATTTAAAAAGAAATTAAAATAAAGATACTCCTTTTCATTAAATGCGGTTGCCAAAATAAAGAAAGATTTTATTGAAAACGTAAATAATCATGACTCAGATTAGGTGAGATGAGACGCTTAAGTTCCACACGAGCTTACCACGTGTGTGTTTCGGATTCTTATAGTTGATACATCGGATGCTGAGTTATGATGCAGTTGACATATAAAAATGCTTACTCGTATGATGATGATGTCATACCAGATGCTCAAATGATATCTATCATAAGACGCTGAGATTAATCATTCTTTTATAAGATGGAAATTTAAATTTTTTCTTATAAAATTGAATCTATCTTCAGCAAGGGGTTTTGTAAGAATGTCAGCCCACTGGTGATCAGTGTCTACAAATTTGATTTCAAGTGTCCCTTTCTGAACATAGTCTCTTATAAAATGATGTTTAATCTCAATGTGCTTAGCTCTAGAATGCAATATAGGATTTTTAGTAAGACATATGGCAGATGTATTATAAAAAAAGATAGGAATGTTACTCTCTTTTATCAAGTAGTCTTCAAGTTGATACTTCATCCACAGAAGTTGAGAACTGCAACTTGTCACGAGATGTATTAAACACATTATTGAGAGTGCAATAGTGCTTTGTCTTTTGCTTGACCAAGACACAAGATTAGCTCCAAGGAACTGGCAGCCTCCACTTGTGCTCTTTCTCTCAATTCAGTCTCCAACAAAGTTAGCATCGCAGAAACCTACTAATTTGTAATCTTTTGATTTCTTATAAAGCAAACCAAGATTAGTAGTTCCTTGCAAATATCTGAATATTCTTTTAACAGCACTCAGGTGTGATTCTCTAGGATCTGATTGAAATCTAGCACACAGGCAGACGCTGAACATAATGTTAGGTCTTGAAGCCGTAAGATAAAGTAGAGATCCAATCATACCTCTGTACATTTTCTGATCTACCTTCTTACCAATTTCATCTTTACTAAGAGTGCAGGTAGAATGCATAGGTGTACACATAGGCTTGCAATCCAGCATCTTAAATTTCTTCAATAATTCTTTGATATATTTGCTTTGATGTATATAGATACCATCACTGCATTGCTTGATTTGTATTCCAAGGAAAAACTTTAATTCTTCCATCATGCTCATCTCAAATTCAGCCTGCATAAGCTTAGAAAATTCTTTGCAAAGGCTTTCATTAGTGGCTCCAAAAATGATATCATCAACATAGATTTGAACAAGTATGAAATGCTTGTTAGAAGATTTTCTGAAAAGAGTAGTGTCAACTAAACCTCTTGTAAATCCATTTTCCATTAAAAAGGAACTTAGTCTATCATACCATGCTTTGGGAGCTTGCTTAAGACCATATAGAGCCTTTTTTAAGTTTAAAGACATGTTCTGGAAATTCAATATCTTCAAAACCAGGAGGTTGTTTAATATAAACTTCCTCAGTTATAAAACCATTTAGAAAAGCACTTTTCACATCCATTTGATATAGTGTTATCTCATGATGTGTTGCAAATGAAAGTAAAATGCGAATAGCTTCTAGTCTTGTAACAGGTGCAAAAGTTTCAGTGAAATCAATACCTTCTTCTTGTGAGTAACCTTGAGCAACTAACCTTGCTTTATTTCTCACAACTTTACCATCTTCATCAAGCTTATTTCTAAATACCCATTTAGTACCAATAGCTTGCTTATCTTCTGGTAGAGTGACTAGCTTCCATACATCATTTCTTTGGAACTGATTTAGCTCATCTTGCATTGCTAGAATCCACCCTTCATCTTCCAATGCTTAATTAATCGTCTTAGGTTCCATTTCAGAGAGAAGTGCAAAATCAGCATGCTCCTTGAAAGACGATCTGGTTTGTACTTTATCACCAGGTTCTCCTATGATTTGATCTTTTGGATGATTGGTTTTGTACTTCCAGCTTTTTCTTGCTTCAGCTTCTGCTTGAGTAGAATTCTTCGTCTTGTCACCACCGGATGATGAAGATGCACGTTCACCATCTGACTTGTCACCGAGGTTCAATTCTGAAAATAACTCATCTAGCTTTGACATAGCAGTGTCAGGCTTCTTATCATCAAACTTGACATGAATGGACTCTTCAACTGTCAAAGTTTCTTTGTTGTATATTCTAAAAGCTTTAGATCTTTGAGTATCCCAAAAGATTCCTTTGTCGACCTTGGAATCAAACTTACCAAGTCGATCTTTAGTATTCAAAATATAACAACTACAACCAAAAGGATGAAAGTAAGAAATGTTTGGTTTTCTACCTTTCCACAATTCATAAGGAGTCTTATTCAAAATAGGTCTTATAAGAATTCTATTTTGAATATAACAAGCTGTGTTCTTTATACGCCAAAAATGTTTCGCAATATCAGCTTCATTGATCATGGTCCTGGCCATTTCCTGGAGGGACCTATTTTTCCTTTCTACAACACCATTTTGTTGAGGTGTTCTAGGAGAGGAGAAATTGTGGGAGATGCCATTTTCTTCACAAAATTTTTGAAAGTTTTCATTTTCAAATTCTCTCCCATGATCACTTCTAATAGAAGAAATACAGATGCCTTTTTCATTTTGAACTGATTTGCAGAATACTGTAAATACCTTAAAAGACTCATCCTTGTGGGCAAGGAATTTAACCCATGTCCATCTAGTAAAATCATCAACAATGACTAATCCATATTTCTTTCTAGTTAAAGAGGCTGTCCTTGTGAGACTAAAAAGATCAAGATGTAAAAGTTCAAGTGGTCTAGAGGTTGAAATAGCATTTTTTAAATGAAAGGAAGTTTTGACTTGTTTTCCTCTTTGACAAGCCTCACGTAGGGCATCAGATTGGAACTTAAGATTTGGTAAGCCTCTAACAAGAATGTGCTTGTTTAATTTTGAGATTAACCTCAAATTGGCATGACCCAATCTTTTGTGCCAAATCCATTGCTCATCTTCAACAGACATAAGGCACTTGACATCTTGTTTTGCAAGTTCAGAAATATCAACTTTATAAATGTTTTGTTTCCTCTTTGCTGTAAAGAATATAGATCCATCATTTTTGCTTTTTACTGAACATCTATTTTCTGTAAAGACAACATTATAACCATTGTCATATAATTGACTTATGCTCAATAGATTATGTTTCAGTCCTTCAACATATAAAACATTATCAATAGAAGGAAGAGAGCCTTTACCTATGTGACCAATTCCAACTATTTTACCTTTCTGGTTTCCTCCGAAACCAACGAATCCAACTTCTCTAGGTCTTAGTTCTTGGAACATATGCTTTTCTCCCGTCATGTGACGCGAGCATCCACTGTCTAAGTACCAAGATAGGTGTGTTGACTTTGTTGCTAAGCAAGTCTGCAACATAAACTATTTTATCTTTAGGTACCCATATCTTTTTGGGTCCTTTCTTGTTAGTTCTTGAAGGATACTTGTCCTTCTTAGTTGTAAACACAGTACACGCACTTTTCAAATGACCAGATTTATTGCAGTAAGTACAATGCAAGCATTCACTATGATCATTGGTGTCATCAGATGTTGAATCATTTTCTAAAGGAGGTTTATCTAATATATAACCAAGACCATGGTTTTACTGACACCCCAAATCATAGAAGCTTGCTTGCTTCGAGTTACACTCTCTGCAAGAAACTTTTGAAATGCATGTTCATAGTCATTTGATTTGCAGTTAGGATTGCCTGTAACTACAGAGCTTTTAACTTGAGAGCTCTCACTACGGTTGCTTGTTGGCTTCAGGCTGGTTATCCACCAGAATCGATTTTAGTTTTCACGGTTCTCTTCATTGAGTACAGAGTTTTCATTGTGTAAAGAATGAAAATCTTGTGATAGTTTTGAAAATTTCTTTTTCAAATTCTTATACTCAATAGAGAGAGTGGCAGAATCCTTTAACAGATCATCAAATGCAAGTTGAAGTTCAGAATAAGAATCATATATTATTACCTCTTCAACTTCTTCTTCTGAATCAAGATCAGTGTCTGCCATGAGGGCAATGTGAGCTTCTTCTTCTTTATCTTCCTCAGAGGAGGATAAGTCAAGATCTTCCCATGTTGCCATGAGACCTTTCTTCTTTTTCTTGAAGGAGCTTCTTGTGGACTTTTCCTTAAGATTAGGACACTCAGATTTGAAATGTCCAGGCTTCTTACATTCATAGCAAATGACTTGGGCTTTGTCCTTGTCTTTGCTTTCCTTCTTGTCCTTTGTATCTTTCTTCTGAAACCTCCTTCTGAAGTTTCTCTTCTTCCACATTCTCTGGATCTTCTTAGATATGAAAGCTAGTTCATCGTCTGATCCATCATAATCTCCTTCTGAAGCTTCATCATCTGATTCTTCTTCTTCAGCCTGAAAAGCTTTAGAAGTACTAGGTTTATGTTGATTAACTTTTAAAGCAATAGACTTACTCTTCTTGGTAGGTTCTTCTTCATTTAGCTCAAGTTCATGAGCTTTCAAAGAACTCATAAGATCTTCAAGCCGAAGGACATTTAGATCTTTTGCTTCTTGAATAGCAGTGACTTTGGGTCTCCACTGCTTAGTCAAACTTCTCAAGATCTTTCTCACATGGTCAGGTGTAGTATAGCTTTTTCCAAGGGCCTGTAACCCATGAACAAGTGTTTAGAACCTTCCATACATAGTTTCAATGTTTTCTCCATCTTCCATTTTGAATAGCTCATACTGGCGAACCATCATGCTAGCCTTTGTTTCTCTTGCTTGGGCAGAACCCTCATAAGACAAAACAAGAGAATCCCAGATTTCTTTGGCAGTATCAAACTTACCACATTTATCATATTCTCTTTCTGTCATAGCACAGATGAGAATAAATCTAGCCTTCTGATTGGTTTGATATCTCTTTTTCTGATCATAAGTCCAGTTTTCCCTAGGTATTGCAAAACCAAGGGCATTAGCAGGAGAAATGTATCCAGTTTCAACTATATCCCACAAATCAAGATTTTGTGCCTCAAGGAATGCTTTTATCTTATCTTTCCAGTAATCAAATTTTTCTCTATTGAATAGAGGAGGACGGTTCATATGACCACCTTTAGCAGACATGTTCACAGTAGGATCTTTACTCTTAACACTGTTAAGTGCTCAACCAAGAGGCCGAGCTCTGGTACCAACTGAACGTGAACACAAGAAGGGGGTTGAATTGTGTTGAAAACTTTTCGTAAACTTTAAGTTAAAAACACTTAGAACACAGGTTTTTCAAAACAGTTTGTGTATCGGACGCAGGAAATAAGCCGGACGCTGGAAAAGCAGTTTGTAAAAACTTGTTTTTAACAGAACAAGATAAAAATAAATAGAAATCAGTAAAGTAAGAGACACAGAGATTTATACTAGTTCACTACCAAACTGGTAGCTACGTCTAGTCCCTTCGTTCCTGAAGGATTTTTCACTATAATCAACTGATTACAAAACCTTAAGAGTATTCTACTGTCACAACCTTGACAATACTCTCAACTTCTCAAAACGACTCAGTACATTCGAGCCTTTGAGGGAACAGCCTTAACTAGGCCAAAACAACTTTTACAAGTAAGTTGAATACAAGCAAAAATAACTCTCACAGAGAGGATAAAAAATTAAGCTCAATATAGAAAAGCTTTCTAAAAGAAGGTGTCGGTCGGCCGAAGTTCGATTCTTGTAGTCCAGAGACTTGGCTCGAAACTTGATTGCTCACAGAAGCAGTGCTTTCAGAGTATTGACTCTTTGTAGTGTATAGCAACAGTGCTTGTTCTCAGTAAATGAAGCAATATTCTCTTGTAGAGTTTCGGCAGTTTCTTCAATGGATACCTTGGGGTATTTATAGGAGTTATAAAGGATATTACCGTTATAGTAAAAATGGCTCATTTCCATTGAGTGAGATAATTTCAAAAAGTTGTCTCTTTCTTCCTTTCCAGAGAATATCTCAATAGTACACATTACCGTTTTCGTACTACCTTGCTTTTCACAAATGCTTGTACGATTTTTGTCTTTTAGCTAAAGGTGCCACAATTGATACCTCGTACAACAATTTTAGCGCATAAGATCAAATTCGAAATCCGTTCCAGAAGCTTCTGAGAGGAAGAGCAACTACGTGACCATCACGTGATATAAAATGAAGTTCAGACGCTCGCTCAGAACAGGAAGGTCGGACGCTCATAGCAAATGGATAAGCTTTGTGTCACAAAAGGTTAATTCCAGATGCTTACAAAGACAGTATACTAGGATGAGCCGGATGCTGACACATGGAGTGTATCCTTCTCTTGTGAACTTCTTCCTTCTTGCTTAAGTGGCTTAGAAGTATATGTAATATTAGTATCTGCACACCTCAAGAATTGTTAGAACATAAATTATTCTCTTGTGAATACTTTGTTATCATCAAAATCAATGAGGGTCTAAACTTCTCAATCGTTTAGGTTCCAACAAAACTAACGTTTTACAACTAATAGGAGTTTTTACAAGAATGAGGACTTTAAGAATACAATATGGGAATGAGAGACGGTGATGTGGGGTCCTAAACTAAGGGACTTTAGAGCATAAACCAAAGTAAATCTCGGACACTCCGTACGAGTGATCCCATTGTGGGAACAAACGGTGGTGATGCTTTATGCATACCTCGATGCTTGGCTTAGAAATCCAATTGATGGGGACTAATGTCCAGTAATCGTGCATGAGCTAGAGTAAATGTGATTGTGGGTCGAGAGTCAAGCTGGTATTAGGACCGAAAAATCCAAATGATGTGGACCCGTGTCGTCAAATGGGATCTGGGAGATGTGGACCAGCATCTTTAATCGAGACATAGTAATCCAATAGAAGTGGACTATCGTCTCTTGTTAGTGATTTGAGAATTCAATAGATGTGGACCAGTATCTTTGGTGTATTCTGGGTATCCAATAGATGTGGACCACTGTCTATTGACTTTTGTTGGTGGTGCATCCATATTGTATTGATTGTTGTTAAGTGTTCTTATGCCATGGTGCTCTGTGTTTGATTATACTCTGTTAGTATAATATGCTGTTGTTATGATTTGTTTATTTTCGAAAGATGACCCTTTCTATTCGGACATTCTTAAAGATGTCAACCCCAGATGATGGTGCAAGCTAAAGAGTTGTAGTCGCTCGAGGGCAACGAGCGGTGCGAAGGAGGACTCCATTTGATTTCTTACTGTGAAGTCATGATTGACTAGACTTGCTGTAAGACACACAATAAGCGTTGTAGGACTAATCAGCTATAGGTGTCTTTATTGCATTCTTTTGAGTTGTATTATACATTCTGTATTTCAAAAACCTGGATCGCCTTCAAGCGAATATTTATGTTTAAATGTTTTTAATTGCATGGTTATTGGTTTTTAATTAATTGTACATCATGCTTCGAAAATGCTGCAATACTCTGATTGTTATTTTGAAAGAAGTTTTGGAATATATATATATATAGACTCACATTTTGCGAAAACCATGCAAACAAAGTATTATCACTAAAAGTATTTCAACTTTTAAAGGTTATATTAAATCAGTAGTGCTCCGAAAATCTGGGTATTATAGATTGGACCAACACAGTTATTGGAAGAATGTTGCGCTTCAGCTATGTTTGCATAATGGACCACCGGTCATTGGACCTAGTATCACTGCAACATTTTTTTCTCCTACAACACCTCAAAACTGTAGCCTAATATAAAAAAACTGATGTCTTTTCTTACGACAACGGTTTCTAAAGTGTGGTAATCTTAGGCATTGCATATTCTTTAGGCAACGATTTTGCTAATAAAGACAACACTACTAAAATGAATATGCAACGCCTAAGACTACCACTCTTTAGAAACTGTTGTCGTGAGAAAAGACATCAGTTTTTTATATCATTTTTTTTATATTAGGCTACAGTTTTGAGGTGTTGTAGGAGAAAAAAAACGTTGTAGTGATATTAGGTCTAGTGACCGGTGATCCATCCACAAAACCTAGCTGGAGCGCAACAATCTTCCAATAACTGTGTTGGTCCAATCAACCTATTACAAGTTGACAGAAAAATTTGTCCAGAGGGGGACACAAGCCCAAGTCATGATGGCATCCGACCCGATTTACACAGAAGATATCACCAAGGCATTTGAGAGAGAACGGGCAATATCCAACTCACACCATGTTCAATATTTCGACTGAGAGCAAAGTCAATCCATGGTCATGGAGTTGATCCACCCACCATCGGGCTAACTGCGGGGACATTCAAGGTAGACCTTCGTAGTCAGACGTGTGACTATAGCGCATTCAAGTATTACACTACTCATGTTCACATGTCATCGCTGTTTGTTCCCATATTCACCACAAGTATATGATGTATGTGTCTCCCTAATAGACGTTGCGATATGTCTTAAATGTTTACCGCGAAGAGTTCAGCGTGGTGTAGAACAAAGAATATTAGTCGAAATACACTGGACTACAGGTGTGCCACAATCCATTGATGTGGAGAGATCCAAAAGATTGTCCACAATTTACCTGCATTCGTGCTGAAATGGATGAAGGGAAAAGAGTCGTCCCCCTAAGAGACGTGGATTGTGTCGAAATAGGGGTCATAGCAAGAAAAAATGCCCTCACCGTCCTGCGGCTAATCCAACACAATAAAAAAAATATCGAATGCGTTTGTACCTTTTTTGTATTTACATTTTTAATTTTTAATCAATGTAAAATTATGTTTCTATAATTGTATTATTAAATATTATGGTTTTAATTAAACTCATTTTTAATAATTAATTAATTTAATTAATATATATATTATATTAATTAAGTTGGATCAACGTATTTATTTAGATTAATAACCCTAAAAATTAATTAAATTCGTTTTTAATAATTGATTAGTTAAATTGATAAATAAATTAGTAAATAAAGTAGATTAATTATTTAAATTAATATATAAATTAGATTAATCAAGTTGGATTAACATATTTAATTATCTAATAAAATAAATAAAAACCTATATCACTAAAAATAATTAAATAAAAGAAGAAAAACAAATTGAGAAGGCCCTTCTCTAAGGGCAACGTCTCAACACAATTTAAAAAAAATATATATATGTTGAGGTTCCGGGCTTGGGTAGGGCGACTTCTCAACTAGGGAAAAAAGTGTGGTTGTTGTGTACATAATTTTAAAAGAGTGGTAGTTTGGTAAAAAAAAAAAAAAATTAATAATAATAAAAGACTGGTACAGAAAAGGGGGAAAAAAAAACCACAATCTAATCCTCTTTCGTACGAGATAGGTTAAACATCATTATTTCTCAGAAAAAACTTTTTAAAAATTTTAAGCTAAATGCCAAAAAATACTAGATTATCTATGAAATTGTTTTTTAAGCAAAAAACCAACTGAAATAGATAAAATCAATCTGTCTCAGAATTTGTTTGGAACAGCTGTGAAAATATATATCAATAATCCATTATTGTGATAATGAGGGCGTTTGTTTCAGTTTTTTTTGGTCAAAAATCACTTTTTTTAACTCAAAAATCATTTTAAAGGTTTTTAAGGGTGTTTGTTTAAACTTTTTGAAAAAATCATTTTCTTAAAAAAATCATTTTTTAGTCAAAATGGAAAAGCCATGGTAATAAAAACGGGACTGGACCGGCCGGTTGGACCGGGAACCGGGCCATGATCCGGTCCAGGTGACCCTCCTGAGTCGTCCTGCAAAGAACTAGCCAGTTCGGCGGCAGAACCGGCCTGAACCGGCAAAAACCGGCCGGTTCAGGGTCGAACCGGTTTTGGTTTTTTTTTTTGAAATTTTTAATTGCCTTTATATTAAAAAATATTGATTTTGCTCTCAACAGGACTTGAACCCCTGTCCTCAAGGCTACAATAAGTCACTTTACCACCAGGCTACATGTTATTTTGTTTGTAAATTGAAATGTTATGTATATATATTATATATTTGATATATATATAAATATATAGGGGATGAATCAAATTACACCGGTGTAATACTTGGGTAATGTTACACCGCTCAATAACTTTGTAACCAATACTTATATTACAAAACTAACCGTTGGATTGAAAGATACTATCACATAGATCATATCTACAAAAAATTACATTAATCTAAAATTATTTGATAAGTCATTGAGACGCATCAAGATTATTGTCTTATGCACTTTTATTAATAAAACGTTAATCTTAATGCATCTCAATGACATATCAAATTATTTTAGATTAATGTAAACTTTTGTAGATATGATCTATGTAATAGTATCTTTCAATCCAACGGTTAGTTTTGTAATATAAGTATTAGTTACAAAGTTATTGAACGGTGTAACATTACCTTAGTATTACACCAGTATAACTTGATCCCTCCCCTATATATATATATATGTTTAAAAATAATATTTTATTAGTTCCAGGACATGTTATTTTGTGTATAAATTGAAATATTATGTGTGTATATATATATATATATATATATTTAAAAAATAATATTTTATTCGACCCCGGTCCGACCCAAAAACCCTGAACCCTGGGCCTCTTCGGTTCAATGCCCAGTCAGGTTTTAATTACCTTGGGTAAAGCTATTCTGACCAGCTTTAAAAAACATGTCATGCGATAAATGAGAGAGAAATGGTGTAAAAACACGGAACTACAATTTCTTTACAAAAATAACCTCACAATTTTTCAGAAAAGACAAGTTTTTCCCTTTCAGTTTTACGCTTCTTCTTGTTTGCGTCTTCTATCTTCTTTTAACCTCCACTGCATCACAGCAACTGTTCAGTCCTCCTCTACTGCATCGATATTCGTTGTTGTTCTGATTTTTTATAGTGGGTGTGGTTTTTATTCTAGATGAAACAATTCTGAATAGTTTTCATGCTGAATATTCTGGGTATGTGATGAAAAAATTTGGCATGGTGGGTATTGAGGATTACGGCCTAAACCTGGTAATCTCGCTCATGTTCATCCATCGGTGTTCACAAATTTAGAACCTTTGTATAATTGGTTTTTTTTTCTTTTAATCTTTTTAAGTAGCATATGTATTATTTTAAAAATTAATATTACGTGACATAAAATTATGTATAAATTACATGACACAAGTATATAAAATATTAGGTATTAATTTTATAAACGATCACAAAAATTTGTATTCAAAGACATATAAAAAGTGTATTTAAAAATATTATATATTTAAAAAGTATTTTTCAAAATACATATTTTCTTGAAAATGATTTTTTATGTCCTTTATGGTAATTTTGTAGTCAAAAAAATCGCTTCTACATTATTTAATACAAACAAGTTAAAAATCATTTTTTTAAAATAATTTTTATGATAGTAAATAAACACAAATTAGCTTCTGATTTTCGTTTGGATGATTCAAAAGAATCACTTTTCATATAGTAAATTAAGAAAAATTGTATGAAGTTATTTGTTTATATTAATAATATTTGATGTTTTTTAAGATTGAAACTTGTTAAAATGTTTTGTTTTTTTAAATCTTGTCATCATTTTTTATCATAAAAAACTGAATAAAAGTTATAATATTGTTTTACAATGCTTATTGTTATCACTTTTTTACTATAAAAAAATATAATATTTTTTATTAATAATATTTGATGCTTTTTTAAGATTAACACTTGCTAAAATGTTTATTTTTTTTAAATCTTGTCATCATTTATATAATAAAAAACTGAATAAAAAGGTATAATATTGTGTTAATCAGTTATTGTGATAACCAATTATGATCAGAATCTGTTTTTCTTTGGATCTATTTTCCGAAAAGTGATTTTGAGATAATCTATTTCATTTGGATAACGCAAAAGAAAAAAAAAATACTTTTGCTTAGTAAACTATGAAAAAGGGTGTGAAATTAATTGTTTATATTAATAATATTTGATTTTTTTAACATTAAAACCTGTTAAAATGTTTATTTTTTATATCTTATCATCAATGTTTTTATTATAAAAAATAAAATAAAATTTGTAATATTTGTTTATGATTATAAAAATATGTGAAAATATTTATTTTGGAATAGTTAAATACAAATAATAATAAAGGGAAACAAATCATCGCTAGTGCTGTGACTTAGGGCTTTTTAATTTTTATATCCCCTTTTATTTTTTTATCTACCAAAGTAACCCCTCCCCAAATTATTTTCCCCATTGCCCTACTTTTTGGGTTGGTGAGAAATTGATTTTTGCATAGCCAATTTCTGTCCATCGTTTTTTTTTTATTTTTAATAAAAGTGAGAAATTGGCTTTTGCTAAGCCGATTTTCACTTGTGATTTTTATTTAATATTTTCGTTTTTATTATTTAAAAAGTTAGTTAATTAATTTTAGTGACTAAGTATGCTAATTTGGTGATTAATTATGCTAATATGGGTGTTAATTAGAGAAAAAAACTAAATACATTAATTAAAAATATTAAACTGAATACATTAATACATAAATTAGAAACTGATTCTGGTGATTAATTATGCTAATTTCCAATGCTCACCGCGATTCCATTTAAAAATATTTTGCCCTGTCATTGTTCGATATAAATTCTATTAAATAACTCGCTAATTAACCGTACAATTAAGGGATTTGAAAATCTGAAATTATTGAGTTCCTCATGCCTACTACATGGAGTGTTGACAATCAGAATTGATGAGTTCTTTGAAAATTGCAAAATCATAGGACAATTGTACTTGTGTTTTATTGAAGTATATAGAGAAGATTAGGCCTCTTACTGGTACAATCAAAGGAGTTGCATACCTCTTCATTTGCAGTGTTCATTTTCTGCATTATACTTTGTAATCAAAACGTTGTCTTCTGTATTTGACCTTTCATTCCTCTCACATATGGGTCATACTCGGCCACTCATCTTTTTAATGTTCATTGCGGAACATTGAAATCGATTCGTTGCAACAGAGGTACAATTTCTACTTTTTTTTCTCTCTCAATCTTTTTTTTTTTTGGGTAAATACTGCTTTTGATACCTGTAATTTGAACGAAATCCGGTTTTAGTTTTTGTAAAATTTTTTGTTTAGATTTTGTCTATGTAATTTAAGATTCTTTCACTTTTAGTCCCTGCTGTCAAATCTCTATTAAAAAACGCTGACGTGGCTAATAGAGAGATATGACTAAAGGGACTAAAAGTGAAAGAGTCTTAAAATTACAGGGACAAAAAGTGGAAGAATCTTAAAATTATAGGGACAAAAACTCAACGTTTTTAATAGAGATTTGACGGCAGAAACTAAAAGTAGAAAAATCTTAAATTATATGGACAAAATCTAAACAAAAAATTTTATAGGACTAAAACTGGATTTCGCTCAAATTACAGGGACCAAAAGCAAACCAGTATTTATGCATCTTTTTTTCTGTATTCTTTTGACCATATTGTCATCTATAATTTCTTTCTTTTGTCTCCTTGACAAAATGTGGAGGCAGAATATCCAAATATGAATTGAATTCAACGGTTCACATTTAAGGACCTTAGCTGCCTTCCCTCTCATGGCATGGGTAGACAGCTTCTGATATGGCGTGAAAACCAACAAGAAGAGAAATTTCAGGTATTTGATCGCGTTTAACTTTCTCTTCTTCCAAGTCAGGCATCGATGTCTACTATTTAATAATTATGTTTTGCACACACGGTTTTCAAGCGCCGTGAGGTCTTCTCTGGAAAGGGATGTGGACAATAATTTGGTACTTATATTTAAGGATGAAAAGGTAATGAAACGGTAAGTGGACCATGGCATGACTATGAATTGGGTTGTTTTTTTTATGTTAGCAGAGAATGAGTAGTGAGCCGGCTGGGGTCTGCTTTGGTACAGAAAGTCAAGTCTGTTATAAAGAAGGACCAGAAATCACAAAGAATGGTACGAGCGAAGGCAAAAGAAATTGGATCCCAGAAATAAATTATTGACTTGCACCTTGAGATGGAGCAAGTTGATTGTGTGCATTCTACTGGCAATGGCAGTACTATTAATGAGATGCAACATCAAAACGTTCAAAGGCAGCAGCAACCACAAACAAACTTGGTGATCAATGGTATGTTCTATTTTGAGGTTAAGAATATTTTTTTGTTTCAGCTTTTCACTCTTCATTTTGTCTGATTTTGGTGTCTGATGACTTATGACTTATGAGAGTTTTTTTTCCCTTCCTGCTGGGTTCGTCTATATTCCAATTTTGTAGTGATGTTTAACCTTATCTTAGGTCAGTTTTTCTAATTGGTTTAGCTTTTTCCTTTACTCGGGGTCTCATTTGTTCTCGACATCTGTTGATCTTGCTTCTTAATAGCCAATCTTATTTTTATTGGATTCTTATTTTAGTGAGCTATGTCTGGTAGGGATGCAGTAACATCATCCAGAGACATGTAACTGAACAGGATGCTTGAATTCGATATATCCCCTATGGACAATATGGCTGCGAGGTTGTAGTTGATACGATAGCTCAACCAAATGTAAATAGTAAAAACTATCCAGAAAAAGGAGTTAAAGGAACAATTATTCAGTAAGGGAAGTTGGAATTTTATATAGAAAACAACCACGTAGGTTGACAATCAATAAAATTAGTATCAAATATAAAATAAGGTAAACTAATTCAATTGTTTTGTATCATATTAAATTTGATTTGATGCAGATTTACAAGCAAAGATACATGTTGTTTGTCCACACTGTTTATCATGTTTGTGTCTATATCTAAAATCTGAACAATTAATTCAGTGAGCAAAATCCGATATTCTACTCTGGTGGTTTTTTGATATGATACTGGTTGAAAATTGTAAATGGACATAATAAAACTATTCTTTTCTGATGAGCCAAAGTTGCAGACCTATTGTATTGACTTATACAGAAAATACAGTGTTGATGAGTTATCTTATGACTTTAGACCTCAACTCTTTTACCATTGTCATTCTCACTTCCTTTGTTACATTCCTTATTCTCCTCCCCTTTGCCTTTTATTTGAAAGGTACTCTCTCTTCCCTTTTATTTCAAAAAGTCTTTTGTATTATTTATGGTTGGTGGTTTTGGGTCTTGATATGAACTAGAAGCTTCCTTCCCTTTCTCTTACCATGTAGGAAATTTCAGTTTATATGAAGCATTGAAGAGAAATGTTTTGGAACTGTTAACCACCAACGAGAGTAAAACTAAACTTTGACTTCGACTCAGGTGTAAGTATTTTTCAAATACTAATTTTTTACATTGTTGCAAGTCACTGAGTTTTATTGCGTTCATTTTTGTGCTTTACATTGGATTAAATTTTGTTTTAGTTTACACCTGAGAGTTCTTGCTAAATTTCAAGCTTATTAGGAGACATGATTGGTCAGCTCATTGGGAGGACTCCAAAACTATTTATCTTAACAAAGTAACTTAAAGGTATGGACCTTATATTGCTGTCAAATAAGAGGTAATGAAGCCTCCCTTTATTTCAAATAGTATTTGAAGTTCTGTTCTTTGTACTTTATAAGGGAAGGGCTGTTGCCATCAATGCTAGTCGTGGTCTGCATTGAAAATGGGGTTGGGGACAAAATTCTGCAAAGATCACAGGTTCAAATGTGGGAGTAGAAATTTGCTTACTAAGGATGGAGCCAATTCAACAAGGATTAATTCAAGGATCCTCTCCTTCCGAAAACATGCCAGGAGTATGCAAGGAGTCTTAAACAAGTTTTTTTGGATGACGAGCATTAGATATATTCTGGTTTTGATATGTGTTGTGAATTTGTTTTTCTTTTAGTAGTTCTGATATGTGTTGTGATTTTGTAATGTCTGAATATCTGAATATGAACAGCTACTGTGTTATTCAAGTATTAACAGAAAATTCAACTCCCAGCGTGTAAGGCTAAGGAGGACTTAGTAGCTTACAATGAAAATCACTCAGAGAATAGAAGTAGAAGAGTGAGCACAGAGAGTACAGAGGAGGGAGGAACAGAATCTAGAGAGAAGGGAAAATCTACATTACATATTGCCTACCTTTTCCTCATTCTATTCTCTTACTTATATTCCCTACCCCACATGGAAATCATTCGACCTACTGTTTGTTACTCTACCCCTTTTGCTCCTTCTCAGTCCCTCTAATTCCGAATCTGTAACTGTATTTTTTTCATGGCTATATATTCCTTCCCTCATCAGCTGCCACATCAGCCCTGTGGGCCCCTCTAATGGATGACCTCATTACAGATTTTCTTTCTCTTTTTGGATGTGTTTTTATCTCTTATATTTCAGCTTTAACATGACTGGTGGTGGTCTATGCAATTCAATGGATTAACTTTTAGAAGAGATTTGATTATAGATTTATAGTGGAAAAATGTTTACTTTAAACTTTATGAAAAAATCATTTAATTATGTTGTTTGTTATTGATGTAAGAGTGGGGTCAAAGATACCCCAAAAGGTTTTATCCAGCTGCGTGCAAAATCATGATTTTAATCTATCTTTTGGGTTACTTGGTATCTTTGTCAGGTCATCAAAACTTAATTACTCCTAGAACTTGCTGGAATTCTTTCATTACTCCTAGAACTTGCTGGAATTCTTTCTTATGTGTTAGAAACTAATTTAGATCTTAATTCTTGATTTGGTTTCTGCAAAGGAATTTTTGGAGCTTATTTGGAAAGGGGTTTCATTAGTCATAGGTTGAGAATAATAGAAATTGTTTTGCAGAACTAAACCACTTTTCACTTTAATAAAACCATATTAAATAAGGCACACAAACTAAATAATAATTTTATAAATTATGTGCTCTATTAAATCAAAATATAACATTTGTACACAAAGAGGAATTATAATGGCGAAATATTCACCCCCAAACAACCCTCTTTGAAAACTTGGCTAAAATATCACTCCAAGAAGGCCATTTACGCTATGCAATTGTCTTAATATTTATCCAAAATATTTTTGTTACCATGCTATGCATTTATCCTTCATAACAGCTCAGTTCCTAGGGGCTAGGAGCCATATTTGCAAGTGGTGCTCTGAATCAAGTTTGTATCCGTTACTTTTCCTATCGCTCTATTTTTTTCTTGAAAAAATCTGGGGTATAGCTTCCTTTTAATTCCTGCACAGTGAGATCGCTAGCTGTTGCTATTTAAAATTCTATTTTACAGGTTACTCATCAAGTTGTTGCTCTGTTTCTAATTTAATATTTAATATTGCTGAATATTAAAGAATGCCAACGGAGTGTTCCAATTATAAGCAAATATCAGCCCTCAATAAGTTGATTTAGGGAGTGCTCAACTACAAGTTCTTTAGATGTTGCTTGCAATGATGCTGGTAGTGGTAGTGGATGGAATTTTTGTTCCATAATCTATTGTAGGATTCATGCTCCTTCAATCATTATTAATAATAGTTTAGACAATATATAATATATTTTAGGAAGTAAATTACAAATTACTAATTTATTATTTAAATATTTTAATTACATTGACATATTAGTTAATGGGGGAAAAAGTTTGTCTATCCATTTTATACAAACTTAATACGAAAGTTAATCGTAAATACATGGAAGGATTTTCATTCATGCCAAGAAGAATAGAGTCGGAATTGACATAAAAATTAAAAAGCTTTTTTTAATTGGATAAAAGTTTAAAAGCTAAAACGTATAATGGGTAATAGTCTTTATAACAAATCCTTATAATTAATTAATGTGTATATAAATTTAATTAATTTTCTCAAAAACATTATATAAAGTTAAAATCAGGCATTAATTTTTAATTAAGAAATAATATACAAATTTTTTATATAAGTAAATAATAAACTTATACATATTTAAATAAATAATATAAAATTGACTCATAATATATAACAAACATATATGCCATAATACATTATTTATAATAGATAAAATACAAAACGTAAATTAAGTTTAAAGTTTACGCGAAGGCATATGAAGGAATTCATATTGGTTTGTTTTGATTAAATGTTTTTAATGTATACTGTGCATAGGACGAACTTTTATATTAAATAAAAATAATTACACGAATACTTATTAAAATCTAATTCATAAAAGCAATTATAAATACAAATAACATAAAGAGTAAACAACTTTTTTAGCAAAAGAGTAAACAGAGTTTATAGATACATTGTTTATTAAACTTTTATATAAGTAATATTTTAATTTTAATTTTTATTTATATTTCCTATCATAGTTTGACTTTTCTAATGAATGAAGTAAATTGGTTTATGTCATTTTGTAAGAAAAAACATTAATACCTAAATTACGATGTTAATGTGAATTTTCCTAATGAAAAAATATTAACATTAACATTAACTTTTCTAATGTTAATGAGAATTTGTTTACATTAAAATTTGTTAGCGTATACCGTGTGGAGCAAAAACCATAACAAATCATATAATAAATACATTTGGAGGATGTTTTCGGATCAATTTGTAAGATCGATAATTCCAAAATGATACTATTAGTTCTTATGATTTATTTCTCATCATCCCATTGATATTTATTGTATTTTTTATTATTTTTTTATATACCACAAAATTTTTAACACAGATGTTTAGAAAAAATGTTTACAAACGTGTTGCAAGATATAGAACATGGTTTTCCTTTGTGAAAAAAAAAACTTCGTTTCCTATTAAAGTGCTATTCCGTTGTTTCAACGGTTGATTTTGTTGGGCTTAAGATCAATCTTCCAATATCGTAAATAATAACAAAAACTATAAGAAAAAATATTTTATCCTCTTCGCTCGCTTTCTATTTCAAATTTCAAATATTGTCTATTTCTGTATTGAACTTCACGTCTCACCACCCAAATCTCACACTTGCATGACGCACATCTATAAAATATATTCTTTCACAAACAGATGCATATATTAATTTAAGATTTTTATTTTGTACTAAATATTGTGCATAATAAAGACCATCATATTATAGACGTTTTGTTGCTCATTCAATTTTTTTTTAGATTTTTTAAATATTAATATCTTATACAAATATTTAGAAACCAATATATGTCCCGGCATTGCACGAGTTCCTGTACTAGTATCATACATATGTGAACATTTTCCATGAAAGTATATTATTATTATTATATAAATGAAAATCCATTAATATTTAATTTTCATAGTAGAAATATACTATAAAAAGATTCAATAATTTAAAAGAGGAACGATACAATGTATATTTTTTAGTATCTACCGTGTGTAGCACAAGTCGTGTATTTGCGCGCGCACACATAAAACAATTTTAAAATAACTACTTAAGTCTTCCCATGCATACACGCTAGTCACATAGTCTTAGAACTTATACATCTCACAGATAAAATTTAAAACGTCACTCGAAGTCTAAAAATATCAAATTAAAAACAACTTTAAAATAACCAGTGTTGTGAAACTCGGATCGGACCGGCCGGTTCGACCGATTCAGCCGAAAACCGGACCCATAGCCAGTCCAAACAGGCTATTAGATCGGTTATGCGTTTGGACCGGAGATGACATCAGCGACCCGGGAGAAAACCGATCGACTCGGCTCACCCGACTGGGCAGTCAACTCATTCACGCACGCCCAATTTCTCATTACACACAGCTTTTTATGATTGACTGTGCGCGCTCCCAAGCAATAACTGCTGGCTGCACGTAAAACATCAAGGCTTTTCACTTTTTAAAGTGTTTTTTAATATTTTTTTTTATCAATTTTTCATGACACTTGCGCTAGAAAAATGTGGATAATCGAAAAACACATTCCAACAGGAATCAAACCCTGTATATGATATACAAAGTACATGCCACGTTACCACTGCGCCATTTAGTTTGATGCTGTTGTTTCTAATAAATATAATATATATAGGAATATTTATAATTTTAATTTTTTTAATATATATTAATTTATGCAGTCCGACCAGTGACCCACCGGTTCGACCACTGACCCAGTGACCCAGTACCTCGGCCGAGTCGATCACCGGTCAGAGTCTAATAACACTGAAAATAACCACTAAAGTCTCAAGTCTTCCACTTGCTTCAGCATTTGTAGCATCTGTAAACAAAACATAACATACAAGAGAAACACAAGCAGAAAAGGCTAAATCTGTTGTAGTTGAATTGTACTGGTATTAGAAAGAATAAACAAATACAAATACAAACAAATATACATATATATAGATATACATATAAATACATCTACAACAAACTCATCAATCAAGAAAGTCAAGTGTCCATGTCATAGGACGATGCAAAGAGCTATCATCGCTACTTCGGATGCACGTGGTACCATCTACTACTCCTGGAAGTCGACTGGGAGGACATAATCGATATACTGGAGAAAAGCACCGCAATGGTGTTACTCCATTACCTTATACTCTCAACTAGATATGATAATGTCCGATGACTGTTATCAGTTCAAGGAGCTAACTCAAACCATTGAGGATTACGGACTCGAGCTTCGCACCCCAAGGCCCAGATATTGTCATGCAGACTCACTCATATTGGCATCCATCCTTCATTTCAAAGGTACTTCCCCTCATCCTATCACAAGGTAGGTGAGGCAATCATACAACCAAGGTTGGGTTTTCCACCAAACTCCACAAATCAAGGTTCATATTCAACCCAATATAGCTAGGATCGTCAAGCATAGAATAACACAAGCTCGATGATGGCTACATATAGCTAATATGGCTAGGATCGTCAAGCATAGAATAACACAAGCTCGATGATGGCTACATATAGCTAGGACACTTGAACATAAGGTTATTATATAATCACAAAGTCAATGTCACTAACTAGTGGACTTGTCACAAAGTTCATCTTGACATCATCTAATGAGATCCCGAAGTGTCTGTCAAGTCATACTCGGCAATTCTAAGCTTTTCATTCTATGAGGTTGGGATCCTTTTCCTAAAGTTCAAAGAGGGCCAATCAAGGTAATAAGATACTAATCATAACAAGAGACTTAGCTGGGTTCCTAAAACTAGGCATAGAAACTAACTTAAATTCTTCACTGATTACACAACTTGACCTCCCAGACTTTAAGGCCAACACCTAGATTTTAGTACACTAAACCACCAATCTTAATCAATGATCACAAGCCAAATAAATTATTAAATTTCAAGTCTACTATCATACTAGTCCTAAATACTCAATTCCATCGAAAACCTATCCAAAACACCGGACCTAAAACATTAGAACGCGCGAAAACACAAAACGAGATGACATTGAGACACTGCAGTGGACGCCTGGCGCCTCACTGCTAGGAGCCCTACGACCTAACTCTGACTTCCAAACATTTTTTCAGCCTTTGGGCCGGTTCCAGGGGTTTTCTGACGCATTCCTATGCTCCAAAATTATTAAAGAACACTATTCTAAAGGGTTATACCAAGGGAATGTTCCCATGAATTTATGAAATTCAATCTTTGATCTTTTTTCTTAGGTACTCTAAACCACAATTTCCATGATAGCGAAATTCTACACTATGAACATTCTTAGTTTAATTAACACATAAATAGCAACAAAACAAGTCCACAGGCTTTGGAAACCATCAAGGGTCATAACTGACTTATCATGTTTAATCTAATAACCATTACAGGTCCACAATCACGATCACAATGATTCAAATAGGCAAGAATCATAGCTTTAATGTCAAGGCATCCCTATACAACAAATCACCAAGTCAATCTATAAGGATATGAGCCAAATATTCAATCTATCATTTTAATCAAACAATTAAGCTGTTCATGACATCAAAGCACTACTATATATATTTATACAAATATATTTCACATGCAAAGAACAAATTGAATATCACACATGGGTACTAAAGGCAACCTCTTCATCTATTCACTCAAATAGCCACAACTATTTGAGAGTGAAACAGATGCTTACTAAACTGAATTTGACTATAATGATCCCAAGTCAGATCACCTTCTTGGTTACTTAACCAAACTCGAAGCTTCTAGGGAAAACAACCAAAACTCGAGAGTTTAATAGAAAAAGGCATGCCATGAACAATCTATACTCAATCCTAATCACTAACAGACAAAACAACAAATATGAAGCTCAGACATAACACTAATTAAACAGATAATAGCCACTCAAAAAAAAAAAAAGCTCAGCATCTTATGCAAATTTGAAAATTAGGTTTGATAAAACTAAACCAATTACAAAGGTATATTGCTAAAAGTCACTGACATGATCCTGAGAGATACAAATACAAAATAGTAATATTTAGCCCTAACCCCTAAGATAAAATTTTAAAACATTCATCCAACAAAAAAGAACGAAAGAAATGATACCTCAGATGCTGGATGGAAAGAAGCAGTGCAAATTGCATTTGCTGTTCCGTCATCAAACCACACTTTCCTCCGGTAAAGCTCACACAGAGCCATTAGCACTCTCTTGGCCAGTGCTTCATCCTCTTCCTATTCAAAAACACATTCATTCAATTAACCAGTTAGAAGAAATTCAACCATGTAAGAAACCACGTGTGTTTGGATTGACTTATTTTGTGTTCGAAAGAGCTTATAATAAAAAAGACAAAACCATCATTTCAGTCCCTAAATTTGCAAAGACCCTAGTCCATGACTTTAGGAAATTATGATTTTAGTCCCTGAATCTGTAAGCACCAATCATATTAGTGCCTGAATCTAGAGACCTATTGACTAATGAATCATAAGCTTAAAAATTCAGGAACTAAAATTATAATTTCCTAAAATCAGGGACCAACATGGCAGGTGTTTACAATGCAAGTCCGAATGTCCTAATCTTAAGGAGAAGCCCACAAGAAGTTCTTTCAAGAAAAAGAAGAAGAGCCTCATGGCTACATGGGAAGATCTAGATTTATCCTCATCTGAGGAAGATAATGAAGTAAGCAAATCTCGCTCTCATGGCAGACACTGACCTTGATTCAGAAGAAGAAGTTGAAGAGGTAATAGTATATGATTCCTACTCTGAACTTCAACTTGCATTCGATGATCTTCTTAAGGACTCTGCCACTCTCTCTGTTGAGTATAAGAATTTGAAAAAGAAAATTTCAAAATTATCACAAGACTTTCAAGCTTTAAACAAAGAAAAATCTGTACTCAATAAAGAGAACCAGAAGCTGAAAACTGAAAATCAGCATCTGATGGATAACCAGCGTCTGGCCGCTAACAAGCAACCAGAAGCTGAGAGCTCTCAAGCTGAAAGCTCTAAAGTTACAGGCAATCCTAAATGCAAATCAAATGATTATGAATATGCATTTCAAAAGTTTCTTGCAGAGAGTGTAACTCGAAGCAAGCAAGCTTCAATGATTTGGGGCGTCAGTAAAACGACAACTCATGGTCTTGGTTATATATCAGATGAACCTCTTTTAGAAAATGATTCAGCATCTGATAAATCCAATAATCATAGTAAATGCTTGCATTGTACTTACTGCAATAAACCTGGTCATTTGAAAAGTGCATGTACTGTTTTTAAAAATGTGAAGGATAAGCTTCCTTCAAGAACTAACAAGAAAGGACCCAAAAAGATATGGGTACCTAAAGATAAAATAGTCTATGTTGCAGACATGCTTAGCAACAAAGTCAACACACCTATCTTGGTACTTAGACAGTGGATGCTCGCGTCACATGACGTGAGAAAAGCATATGTTCCAAGAACTAAGGCCTAAAGAAGCTGGATTCGTTGGTTTCGGAGGAAACCATAAAGGTAAAATAGTTTGAATTGGTCGCATGGGTAAAGGCTCTCTTCCCTCTATTGATAATGTATTATATGTTGAAGGACTTAAACATAACTTATTGAGCATAAGTCAATTATGTGACAATGGTTATGAAGTCATCTTTACAGAAACTGGATGTCTAGTAAAAAGCAAGAAAGACGGCTCTACTTTCTTTACTGCTACGAGGAAACAAAATATTTACAAAATTGATCTCTCCGAACTTGCAAAACAAGATGTCAAGTGTCTCATGTCTGTTGACGAAGAACAATGGATTTGGCACAAGAGATTGGGTCATGCCAATTTGAGATTAATCTCAAAATTAAACAAGCACAGTCTTGTCAGAGGCTTACCAAATCTTAGGTATCAATCCGATGCTCTCTGTGAGGCATGTCAAAGAGGAAAACAAGTTAAAACTTCTTTTTATTCAAAAAATATTGTTTCAACCTCTAGACCACTTGAGCTTTTGCATCTTGATCTTTTTGGTCCGACAAGGACAACCTCTTTAACTGGAAAGAAATATGGGTTAGTCATTGTTGATGATTTTACTAAATGGACTTGGGTTAAATTCCTTGCTCACAAAGATGAGTCATACAAGGTATTTACTGTATTCTGCAAAACAGTTCAAAATGAAAAAGGAATTTGTATTTCTTCTATCAGAAGTGATCATGGGGGAGAATTTGGAAAATGAAAGCTTTCAAAAATTTTGTGATGATAACGGTATCTCCCACAATTTCTCCTCTCCTAGAACACCTCAACAAAATGGTGTTGTAGGAAGGAAGAATAGATCCCTCCAAGAAATGGCCAGGACCATGATCTATGAGGCTAACATTGCAAAACATTTTTGGGTAGAAGCAGTAAACACAGCTTGTTACATTCAAAATAGAATTTCTATTAGACCTATTTTGAAGAAGACTCCATATGAACTGTGGAAAGGAAGGAAACCAAACATATCATATTTTCATTCATTTGGTTATACGTGTTACATTTTAAATACTAAGGATCAGCTTGGTAAGTTTGATTCAAAAGCTGACAAAGGAATCTTTTTGGGATATTCTGAAAGATCTAAAGCTTTTAGAATATACAATAAAGAAACTATGACAGTGGAAGAATCCATTCATGTCAAATTTGATGACAAGAAGCCTGACACAGCCATGTCAGAGCTAGATGAATTATTTTTAGAATTAAATATAGGTAATACTACAAATAGTGAACCTACATCTTCATCGTCCGGTGGTGACCAGACACAAGAATCTTCAGAAGCTGAATTCAGAAAGAGCTGGAAGTACAAAGCCATTCATCCTAAAGATCAAATCATAGGAAAACCTGGAGATAGAGTAAGAACCAGATCCTCTTTTAAAGAGCATGCAAATATGGCACTACTCTCAGAAATGGAACCTAAAACGATTGATCAAGCATTGAAAGATGAAGGTTGGATTCTGGCCATGCACGAAGAGTTGAATCAGTTCTAAAGAAACGATGTATGGAAGCTGGTTACTTTACCAGAATATAAGCAAGCTGGTACTAAATGGGTATTTAGAAATAAGCTTGATGAAGATGGAAAGGTTGTGAGAAACAAAGCAAGATTGGTTGCTCAAGGTTACTCACAGGAAGAAGGTATTGATTTTACTGAAACATTTGCACCTGTTGCAAGGTTAGAAGCTATACACATTTTACTTTCATTTGCTGCACATCATGATATAATCCTTTATCAAATGGATGTGAAAAGTGCTTTCTTGAATGGTTTTATAACTGAGGAAGTCTTTGTAAAACAACCTCCTGGATTCGAAGACATTGAATTTCCAGAACATGTCTTCAAGCTTAAAAAGGCCCTGTATGGTCTTAAGCAAGCTCCCAGAGCTTGGTATGAAAGACTGAGTACATTTTTGATGAAAAATGGCTTTACCAGAGGTCTAGTAGACACTACTCTTTTTAGAAAAACATCAAACAATCACTTTATAATTGTTCAAATATATGTTGATGACATTATTTTTGGAGCTACTAATAAAAGCCTTTGCAAAGAATTTTCTAAGCTAATGCAGGATGAATTCGAGATGAGCATGATGGGTGAACTAAAGTTCTTCCTTGGAATTCAAATCAAACAATGCAATGATGGTATTTATATACATCAAAGCAAATATATCAAGGAATTGCTAAAGAAATTCAAAATGGTGGATTGCAAACCTATGTGTACTCCTATGCATCCCACCTGCATTATTGGTAAAGATGAAACTGGTAAAAAGGTAGATCAGAAGATGTACCAAGGTATGATTGGATCTCTACTTTATCTTACGGCTTCAAGACCTGATATTATGTTCAACGTCTGTCTGTGTGCTAGATTTCAATCAGATCCTAGAGAATCACACTTGAGTGCTGTTAAAAGAATCTTTAGATATTTGCAAGGATCTACTAATCTTGGTTTGCTTTATAAGAAATCAAAAGATTACAAGTTAGTAGGTTTCTGTGATGCTGACTTTGCTGGAGACCGAATTGAAAGAAAAAACACAAGTGGAGGCTGCCAATTCCTTGGAGCAAATCTGTTGGAACCTAAACGATTGAGAAGTTTAGACCCTCATTAATTTTGATGATAACAAAGTATTCACAAGAGAACAATTTATGTTCTAACATTTCTTGAAGTGTACAGATACTAATAATACACATATTCTAAGCCACTCAAGCAAGAAGAAAGTAATTCTCAAGAGAAGGATTCATTCCATGTGTCAGCATCCGGCTCATCCTTGTGAGCGTCTGGAATTTTATCTTTATGACACGGCTTACACAATTGCTACGAGCGTCCGAACTTCCAATTCTGAGCGAGCGTCTGAACTTCATTTCAAATCACGTGTTAGTCACGTTGCTGCTCTACCTCTCAGAAGTTTCTGGAACGGATTTCAAAATTGATTCTAAGCGCTAAAATTGTTGTACGAGGTATCAAAGGTGAAACCTTTAGCTACAAGACAAAAATCGTACAAGCAAGGTAGTACAAAAAACGGTAATATGTACTCTTTGGGATATTCTCTGCAAAGCAAGAAAGAGACAAAGATTTTGAATTTACCTCACTCAATGGAAAGGAGCCATTTTTACCTCAACGGTAATATCCTTGGAATTCATATATATACCTCATGATATCCATTGAAGAAGCAACGAACATCTTGTGAGAAAGCTTGCTGAAATTCTTTGAAATATTTATCGAGTACAAGCATCGCTTCGTGAGCAATCAAGTCTCGTGCTAAGTCTCTCGACTACAAGAATCAACTCGGCCTCGACCACTTTCTTTAAGAAAGTTTTTCTATAGTTGAGCTTAATCTTTTATCCTCTCTGTGAGAGTTATTTTTAACTGTATTTCAACTCACTTGTAAAAGTTTGTTTTGGCCTAGTTAAGGCTGTATCCTCAAAGGCTCGACTGTACTGAGTCGTTTTGAGAAGTTGAGAGTATTGTCAAGTTGTGACAGTAGAATACTCTTGAGGAAATTGTAATCAGATTGATTATAGTGGAAAATCCTTCAGGAACGAAGGAACTAGACGTAACTACCAGTTTGGTAGTGAACTAGTATAAATTTCAGTGTCTCCTGCGTTACTGCTTTCTATTCATTTCTATCTTGCTGTGTTAAAAACAAGTTTTATCAAACTGCTTTTTCCAGCGTCCGATTATTTCCAGCATCCGATAAACAAACAGTTTTAAAAACTTGTGTTCTAAAGTGTTTCTAACTTAAAGTTTGCGAAAAGTTTTTAACACAATTCAACCCCCCTTCTTGTGTTCACGTTCAGTTGGTACCAGAGCTCGGCCTCTTGGTTGAGCACTTAACAGTGTCAAGAGAAAAGATTCTATATTGTGAACATGTCTACTGAAGGTGGTCATATGAACCGTCCTCCTCTATTTAATGGAGAAAAATTTGATTACTGGAAAGATAAGATGAAAGCATTCCTTGAGGCACAAAATCTTGATTTATGGGATATAGTCGAAAGTGGATACATTTCTCCTGCTACTGCTCTTGGTGTTGCAATACCTAGGGGCAAACTGGAATGATGATCAAAAGAAGAGATATCAAACCAATCAAAAGGCTAGATTTATTCTCATCTGTGCTATGACAGAAAGAGAATATGATAAATGTGGTAAGTTTGATACTGCAAAAGAAATCTGGGATTCTCTTGTTCTGTCTTATGAGGGTTCTGCCCAAGTAAGAGAAACAAAGGCTAGCATGATGGTTCGCCAATATGAACTATTCAAAATGGAAGATGGAGAAAACATTGAAACTATGTTTGGAAGATTCCAAACACTTGTTCATGGGTTGCAGGCCCTTGGAAAAAGTTATACTACACCTGATCATGTGAGAAAGATCTTGAGAAGCTTGACTAAGCAGTGGAGACCCAAAGTCACTGCTATTCAAGAAGCAAAAGATCTAAATGTTCTTCGGCTTGAAGATCTTATGAGTTCCTTGAAAGCTCATGAACTTGAGCTAAATGAAGAAGAACCTACCAAGAAGAGTAAGTCTATTGCTTTAAAAGTTAATCATCATAAACCTAGTACTTCTAAAGCTTTTCAGGTTGAAGAAGAAGAATCAGATGATGAAGCTTCAGAAGGAGATTCTGATGGATCAGACGATGAGCTAGCATTCATATCTAAGAAGATCCAAAGAATGTGGAAGAAAAGAAACTTCAGAAGGACGTTTCAGAAGAAAGATTCAAAGGACAAGAAGGAGAGCAAAGACAAGGACAAAGCCCAAGTCATTTGCTATGAATGTAAGAAGCCTGGACATTTCAAATCCGAGTGTCCTAATCTTAAAGAGAAGCCCACAAGAAGCTCCTTCAAGAAAAAGAAGAAAGGTCTCATGGCAACATGGGAAGTTCTTGACTTATCCTCCTCTGAGGAAGATAAAGAAGAAGAAGCTCACATTGCCCTCATGGCAGACACTGACATTGAGTCAGAAGAAGATGTTGAAGAGGTAATAGTATATGATTCCTACTCTGAACTTCAACTTGCTTTTGATGATCTTCTTAAGGACTACGCCACTCTCTCCATCGAGTATAACAATTTGAAAAAGAATTTTTTTAATCTATCACAAGATTTTCATTCCTTACGCAATGAAAACTCTGTACTTAATGAAGAGAACCGAAGATGAAAAATGAAAATCAGCGTCGATGGATAACCAAACGTCTGGAAGCTAACAAGCAACCGTGAAGGTGAGAGCTCTCAAGCTAAGAGTTCCGTAGTTCTGGCGATCTAATCGCAAATCAAATGACTATGAACAAGCATTTCAAAAGTTTCTTGCAGAGAGTGTAACTCAAGCAAGCAAGCTTCAATGATGCAGGGTGTCGATAAAGCGACAACTCATGGTCTTGGCTATATACCAGATGAAACCCTTTTGGAAAATAATTCAGCATCTGATAAATCCCATAGTCATAGTAAATGCTTACATTGTACTTACTGTAATAAATCTGGTCATTTGAAAAGTGCATGTAATGTTTTTAAAACTAAGAAGGATAGACCTCTTTCAAGAACTAACAAGAAAGGACCAAAAAAGATATGGGTACCTAAAGATAAAATAGTCTATGTTGCAGACATGCTTAGCAACAAAGTCAACACACCAGTCTTGGTACTTAGACAGTGGATGCTCGCGTCACATGACGGGAGAAAAGCATATGTTCCAAGAACTAAGACCTAGAGAAGCTGGATTTGTTGGTTTCGGAGGAAACCAGAAAGGTAAAATAGTTGGAATTGGTCGCATAGGTAAAGGCTCTCTTCCTTCTATTGATAATGTTTTATATGTTGAAGGACTGAAACATAATCTACTGAGCATAAGTCAATTATGTGACAGTGGTTATAGTGTTGTCTTTACGTAAACCGGATGTTTAGTAAAAAGCAAAAAGCGATGGATCTATATTCTTCTGACAAAGAGGAAACAAAATGTTTATAAAGTTGATCTTTCTGAACTTGAAAAACAAGATGTCAAGTGTCTTATGTCTGTTGAAGATGAACAGTGGATTTGGCACAAAAGATTAGGTCATGCCAACTTGAGGTTAATCTCAAAATTAAACAAGCACAATCTTGTTAAAGGCTTACCAAATCTTAAGTACCAATCTGATGCCCTTTGTGAGGCTTGTCAAAAAGGAAAACAAGTTAAAACTTCCTTTCATTTAAAAAATGTTGTTTCAACTTCTAGACCACTTGAACTTTTACATCTTGATCTTTTTGGTCCCACAAGGACAGCCTCTTTAAATGGAAAGAAATATGGTTTAGTCATTGTGGATGATTTTACTAGATGGACATGGGTTAAATTCCTTGCCCACAAGGATGAGTCTTATAAGGTATTTACTGTTTTCTGCAAATCAGTTCAAAATGAAAAAGGCATTTGTATTTCCTCTATTAGAAGTGATCATGGGGGAGAATTTGAAAATGAGAACTTTCAAAAATTCTGTGAAGAAAATGGCATCTCCCATAATTTCTCCTCTCCTAGAACACCTCAACAAAATGGTGTTGTAGAAAGGAAAAATAGGTCCCTCCAGGAAATGGCCAGGACCATGATAAATGAAGCTGATATTGTGAAATATATTTGGGCAGAAGCAGTAAACACAGCTTGTTATATTCAAAATAGAATTTATATAAGACCTATTTTGAATAAGACTCCTTATGAATTGTGGAAAGGAAGAAAACCAAACATATCTTACTTTCATCCTTTTGGTTGTATTTGTTATATCCTGAATACTAAAGATCAGCTTGGTAAGTTTGATTCCAAGGCTGACAAAGGAATCTTTTTGGGATATTCTGAAAGATCTAAAGCTTTTAGAATATACAACAAAGAAACTTTGTGATTGAAGAGTCCATTCATGTCAAGTTTGATGATAAGAAGCCTGACCTTTGCATGTCGAGCTAGATGAGTTATTTTGATTTAAACCTCGGTGACAAGCCAGACGGTGAATATACATCTTCATCATCCGGTGGTGACAAGACGAAGAATTCGACTCAAGCGGAAGCTGAAGCAAGAAAAAGCTGGAAGTACAAAACCAATCATCCAAAAGATCAAATCATAGGAGAACCTAGTGACAAAGTACGAAACAGATCCTCCTTCAAGGAGCATGCTGATTTTGCACTTCTCTCTGAGATGGAACCTAAGACGATTGATCAAGCGTTGGAAGATGAAGGGTGGATTCTAGCTATGCAAGATGAGTTAAATCAGTTCCAAAGGAATGATGTCTGGAAGCTAGTCACTCTACCAGAAGATAAGCAAGCTATTGGTACTAAATGGGTATTTAGAAATAAGCTTGATGAAGACGGTAAAGTTGTGAGAAATAAAGCAAGGTTAGTTGCTCAAGGCTACTCACAAGAAGAAGGTATTGATTTCACTGAAACTTTTGCACCTGTTGCAAGATTAGAAGCAATTCGCATTTTACTTTCATTTGCAGCACATCATGAGATAACTTTATATCAAATGGATGTGAAAAGTGCTTTTCTAAACGGTTTTATAACTGAAGAAGTTTATGTTAAACAACCTCCTGGTTTTGAAGATATTGAATTTCGTAACATGTTTTTAAACTTAAAAAGGTACTATATGGTCTTAAACAAGCTCCCAGAGCATGGTATGATAGACTAAGTTCCTTTTTAATGGAAAATGGATTTACAAGAGGTTTAGTTGACACTACTCTTTTCAGAAAAACCTCAAACAAGCATTTCATACTTGTTCAAATATATGTTGATGATATTATTTTTGGAGCCACTAATGAAAGCCTTTGCAAAGAATTTTCTAAGCTTATGCAGGCTGAATTTGAGATGAGCATGATGGGAGAATTAAAGTTCTTCCTTGGAATACAAATCAAGCAATGCAGTGATGGTATTTATATTCATCAAAGCAAATACATCAAAGAATTATTGAAGAAGTTCAAAATGCTGGATTGCAAGCCAATGTGTACACCTATGCATCCTACCTGCACTCTTAGTAAAGATGAAATTGGTAAGAAGGTAGATCAGAAACTATACAGAGGTATGATTGGATCTCTACTTTATCTTACGGCTTCAAGACTTGATATTATGTTCGATGCACTTTGTGTGCTAGGTTTCAATCGGATCCTAGAGAATCACACCTAAATCTTTGTTAAAGAATATTTAGATATTTACAAGGAACTACTAATCTTGGTTTGCTTTATAAGAAATCAAAAGATTACCAATTAGTAGGTTTCTGTGATGCTGATTTTGCTGGAGATCGAATTGAAAGAAAAAGCACAAGTGGAGGCTGCCAATTCCTTGGAGCTAATCTTGTGTCTTGGTCAAGCAAAAGGCAAAGCACAATAGCACTCTCAACAGCAAAAGCTGAATACATCTCGCAGCAAGTTGCAGTTCTCAACTTCTGTGGATGAAGTATCAACTTGAAGACTACTTGATAAATGAGAGTAAAATTCCTATCTTCTGTGATAATACATCTGCCATATGTCTTACTAAAAATCCGATATTGCATTCTAGAGCAAAGCACATTGAGATTAAGCATCATTTTATAAGAGACTATGTTCAGAAGGGTATTTTAGAAATAAAATTTGTAGACACTGATCATCAGTGGGCTGACATATTTACAAAAACCCTTGCTGAAGATAGATTCAATTTTATAAGAAGAAATTTAAACTTTCATCTTATAGAAGAATGATTAATCTCAGCGTCTGATAATAATCTAAATCTCAGCATCTGATATGACATAAGCATATATGTGCATCAGCATCTGATATGACATAAGCATGTATGTGCATCAGCATCTTATTTGTCATATGCATCATAACTCATCATCCGGTAAGTCGGTTGCGTGCGTCCGAGCACACCCACACGTGTCACACGTGTTAAGGATTCAAGCGTCTCATCATATCTACTGAGTCATGATTATTTACGTTTTCAATAAATCTTTTACTTTTATTTTGACGTCCGCATTTAATGAAAAAGCGAATCTTTATTTTCTTTTCTTTTTGATTTATTTTTATAAGAGAATACGAAGCGATATTTTGAAAAATAACTGTACCATTCTCCCTTAACTTTCCCACTACTCCACATTTTTCGCTCACTCTGTGTTTTCTTCAACTGTACTCGTTCTCTCTTTCCCTCTCTCTGTGTGTGTGTGTGTTTAAACCCTAAAACCTCCATCGCCTCCATTTCTCAACTGCACTTTATGGCTGGAAACAAGGTGAACCTGCCAAGGTTAATCTACAACAACCTGCTTAATGCACTGGTTAACTCAAGAAAAGGTGTTGCTGACAAGAAGAACACTTACAAGTTCATTCCTTATGGTGTCCTGCTCACCAAAATGATGATCAAGAATCTGGTCATAAACAAGGTGTGACTTTACGGATCAAGAGAAGGCAAAGTATTTTGGTGCTGATAATATTGTGATTCCTGACACTTTTGGTGTCAACAGCCTGGTAAGAATGAAATTGCTCACTGGGTCCATGATCAAGAAGGTGAAAGTTGAGCAACAGGAAGAGGAAGCTGAAAAGAAAACCACCAGAAGCTCAAAGCCTGGTGCGAAAAGACCTGCTGAGTCTCCTTCGAGAGAGACCAGAAGAACAAAACAGAAGGTGGCTCCTGCACCTACTGTTGAAGAACCAGAAGATGAGGACAGAGTTCCCATCAGTCAGGTTCTGAGAAAAAGGAGCAAACCAGAAGCTGAGAAGCAAGTCTCAGCATCCGGTCAACAGAAGAAGGATATTCAGCATCCGCCTCCAAAGAATCGCCCCAGCATGAAGCTGAAGAGATCGGTCAGGCATTCTGAACCTAAACCAAAGGTACTGAATTCTCCTGATGAATCTGTATCTGTTTTTGCATCTGATACTATTCCTGCTCCACCAATATCCGTTGCACAACCACCAAACACTCAAACCCGTGTACAGAAAATCTCCATAACTCCCACACACCTTACCCAAACACAAACCAATTCACTCACTATCTCATCACCTCAAACCTCCACATATAACTCCCTCACTTCATACATTTCCAAGCTTCATTCTCATCCTTTTAACCTCCTTTTCAAAACACCTCCCATTAATCCCTTCAAACCCTACTCACCAAAAGCCTACAAAATCACCAAAGCCACTCCCACCTTACTTACCCTTACCATTAAACCCACAGACGCTGGTGGAAAGAAACATATCTCATACAAACCACGGTTTGTCAAGTATGAGATATATAACAGCATCTACAACCGTCCCTCCACCTGGCATTTAAAAACCTTCACCTCTGGAGCTGCCAGATTGGAAATTGCTGCTCCAATAAGTGCAACCTTCAAGGATGGGGAAGACCACATCCAAATGTCTTTCAAAGGAAGGTTGAGACCAGCATCCGGAAGCAGAGCAATTCCCTTCTCTGTTGATCTTCCTAGATCCCTACCACAGTCTGAACCACTCACATTGGAAGAATGTGGAAGGTGGATCACAGATGAAGAAGCTGCTTTCATGGCACACTGTCTTGAGCAGAAAAGGCTTGAAGTCATAAGTCAATATCGAGACCCATCATCTGTTTCTGTCAAGATAGTACCAGATAGACAAAGGTGGCTACCTTGGTCTATTCCTGGGAAAAGGAAGGAACCTGCTCCGGGCAAGCAGCCTTTCAGCAAGATCGGGCTAAAGGAGTATGAGAAGGCACCTGCAAAGTATAATATTAAGGAATTCCCTCGACTTGGGTGCCAAGATCTCTGAGGATCATGCGTAAAGTTTTACGACTTCTGCGAAGAAAGATGAATGGAGAATCGCTCCTCAAACTGTGATCTTTGAGAAGGCTACTATTCAAAGCTGTTGGGACAATCGGTGAGTTCACGACATCAACCTCAGAACAGTATTCTTCGATGATATGTTCAGATGCTCAGTAATCAGACCCTTGGATTGCATGAAGATTTATGATCAATGGGCTGCTGTGACCAAGCACTTCGACATTGGTTTCACTTGGAGTCAATGGTCTGAGTCTTGGAAAGACAAAGCCATATTACCATGCCTCGACCCCCTAGTGCTAGAAGAATATGACAGGGAAAATCTGAGAAGAATTTACCTGGCAGAAAATGAAGCACTCTCCTTCACCTGTGAAGCTTTGAGTGTCTTTATCAGAAATTTATGGGGAGAAGACGCTGGGAATAGGTTTGACTCTTACACAGCTGATGTTGTTCTTCATCGAGAAACCATCTTCTTGCATTTGCTATATCCAGAAGATGTGAAGCATCAATGGAAGATTCAGACAGAATCAGAGCTCAGAAGACTCGGAAATTTCATCAAATGGGTTATACCAAATGATGCATTCTTCTTGAGAGCTCAAAGGAAGAAGGATTTGAGACTGAAGTTATCCAACTGGGTGCTAGCAGAGCATCAGAAGATGAAGTCTGCATCTGTGCACTGTGGACCTTCTGCTTCTTCTTCTGCAATGGAAATGGTCACCATTCCCAAAGCAGAATTTGAAGAAATGAAGGCTACAAACTTGAAGGTTACTCAGCTGGAGACTGCACTGAAGCTACTCTATGAACGTCTCAATATCCCACCTCCACCTCTTCCAAACCCTTGATTGTTTTTACTTGTGTGTGATATAAAATCTATTTGGCTGATACAATTATATATATATAAATCTGTTTGATCTAATTATCTGCCTTTTGTTCAAATTTTTCTAAGTCTTATTTTGACTATGATGTGTTTTTACACTCTTTTTGTCTGATGACAAAAGGGGGAGTAAAAGAAAGGTATGATGAACACGTGAGAATCCGATTATCCACCATCCGATGGATACACTGGAACTAAAGTATCATGCATATCATTTCATACATAGCATTTTTTGTGCGCTAATATTCATTGATCTAGTGCTATGATAATGTTTAATAAATTTTTGGTACAATGAAATAAATTTGATTAAATCAATCTATTTGGTATATAATCAGCATCCGATCTCACTTTATTAAATACATGCTCTGATACATTTACGGATTCTTCGTAATCACTTAAATGAATCTGTTTACCAACAACTGCCTTAATACCTGAATTGTTCATATATATCTAAATCATAAATTCAGGGAGACCACTTAATGTCTTTTTGAAACTAAATTGTTCATCAACCTTAGATATTTGTCATCATCAAAAGGGGGAGATTATTGGAACCTAAACGATTGAAAAGTTTAGACCCTCATTAATTTTGATGATAACAAAGTATTCACAAGAGAACAATTTATGTTCTAACATTTCTTGAAGTGTGCAGATACTAATAATACACATATTCTAAGCCACTCAAGCAAGAAGAAAGTAATTCTCAAGAGAAGGATTCATTCCATGTGTCAGCATCCGGCTCATCCTTGTGAGCGTTTGGAATTTTGTCTTTATGACACGGCTTACACAATTGCTCTGACGTCCGAACTTCCACCTCGAAGGCGTCTGAACTTCATTTCAAATCACGTGTTAGTCACGTTCTTTGCTCTACCTCTCGAAGTTTCTTCGAACAGATTTCAAAATTGATTCTAAGCGCTAAAATTGTTGTACGAGGTATCAAAGGTGAAACCTTTAGCTACAAGACAAAAATCATACAAGCAAGGTAGTACAAAAACGGTAATATGTACTACTGGGATATTCTCTGCAAAGCAAGAAAGAGACAGCGTTTTGAATTTACCTCACTCAATGGAAAGGAGCCATTTTTACCTCAACGGTAATATCCTTGGAATTCATATATATACCTCATGATATCCATTGAAGAAGCAACGAACATACTGTGAGAAAGCTTCTTTGAATTCTCACAAATATTTCTTGAGTACAAGCACGCTTCGTGAGCAATCAAGTCTCGTGCTAAGTCTCAACTACAAGAACTGAACTCGTCCGACCCTTTCTTTAAGAAAGTTTTTCTATAGTTGAGCTTAATCTTTTATCCTCTCTGTGAGAGTTATTTTTAATCAGATTTCAACTCACTTGTAAAAGTTTGTTTTGGCCTAGTTAAAATTTGTATCCTCAAAGGCTCGATCAGATCGAGTCGTTTTGAGAAGTTGAGAGTATTGTCAAGTTATGACAGTAGAATACTCTTGAGGAAATTGTAATCAGATTGATTATAGTGGAAAATCCTTCAGGAACGAAGGGACTAGACGTAGCTACCAGTTTGGAAGTGAACTAGTATAAATTTCTGTGTCTCCTGCGTTACTGCTTTCTATTCATTTCTATCTTGCTGTGTTAAAAACAAGTTTTATCAAACTGCTTTTTCCAGCGTCCGATTATTTCCAGCATCCGATAAACAAACAGTTTTAAAAACTTGTGTTCTAAAGTGTTTCTAACTTAAAGTTTGCGAAAAGTTTTTAACACAATTCAACCCCCCTTCTTGTGTTCACGTTCAAAATCTTGTGTCTTGGTCAAGCAAAAGGCAAAGCACGATTGCACTCTCAACAGCAGAAGCTGAATATATTTCAGCAGCAAGTTGTAGCTCTCAACTTCTGTGGATGAAATATCAACTTGAAGACTATCTGATAAAAGAGAGTAACATTCCTATCTTTTGTGATAATACTTCTGCAATCTGTCTTACTAAAAATCCCATATTGCATTAACGAGCCAAACACATTGAGATTAAGCATCATTTTATAAGAGACTATGTTCAGAAGGGTATTCTCGAAATAAAATTTGTAGACACTGATCATCAGTGGGCTGACATATTTACAAAACCCCTTGCTGAAGATAGATTCAATTTTATAAAAAGAAATTTAAATTTTCATCTTATAGAAGAATGATTAATCTCAGCGTCAGATGATATGCATCATCTCAGCATCTGGTATGACATAAGCATGTATACGTATAAGCATTTTATTTGTCATGTGCATCATAACTCAACGTCTGGTGAATCGGTTGCGTCGTCAGGCGCACACACGTGTCTGCGTGTAAAGGACTTAAGCATCTCATCACATCTACTGAGTCATAATTATTTATGTCTTTCGATAAAATCTTTTTACTTGATCTTACTTTTCTTTTGGCGTCTTCATTTAATGAAAAGACGAATCTTCATTTTTCTTTTCTTTTTTGATTTAATTTTTGTGTGGAAATACGAAGCGATTTTTTGAAAAAGGACTGTACCATTTTCTATTAACTTTCCCACTACTCCACATTTTTCGCTCCATCACTTCACGCTGCATTTTCTTGCAAAACTGTTCTTTCTCTCTCTCTCTCTCTCTGTGATTTCAAACCCTAAAACCTCCATTACCCTCTCTGCAACTGCTACCATGGCTGATAGAAAGGTTGGACAATACACTGCTGCCTTCGATGTCTTCTCAGAAGCAAAACTCATGAATGAGAACAGGATTGATTTTGAGAACTTCAAGCTATATGGTTTTGATTTTGAAGAAGGTTTGGAGAAACTAGGCTGGAAAAATTACTTCATCTGGGAACCAGTCGACGTACTGAGCTATGCTATAAAGGAGTTCTGGGGGAATGCTTACCTACTTCCAGGAGAAATTATAGAAGGACACATCAGAGGCTTCAAGTTACGCTTCACCATCAACTCTATCGCTCAGACGATCAAGTGCCCTTGTGAAGGAATCGGTTACCATGCTAACTGGGTTGACGCTTACAAAGGAATGGAAAACGTCAACGAAGCCCTGTTTGAAAACTACCGTGAATTGAAGAAGAAGAACATAACTCCCACTGCCAAAGACTTGAAAAGCCACTACAGAGTACTGCACAAAATCATCGCTAAGAGCGTGATTCTGAAGGCTGGCTCAAGCGACATAGTGAACTACGGGCAAAAGTTCATTATGAGAAACTACATGAATGGGAAGAAAATCAATCTGCCAAGGTTGATTATCAATAATCTGATAAATGCTCTTGTCTTCTCAAGGAAGAGTGTCGATAAGAAGAATATCATCAAGGTTATCCCCTATGGAGTTCTTCTCTCCATAATGATGATTAAAGAGGGTGTTGCGAGAAAGCTGACTGACTCTACCAACACAGAAGAAAAAGGAAAATAATTTGGTGTTGGCGCTGTTGTTCGTCCTGAAGTTTTTGGAGTCAACAGTCTAGTCAGAATGCAGCTGATAACTGGCTCTATGATAAAGAAGGTGAAATTAGAGCAACAAGAAGGAGAAGTTGAGAAGAAAACCACCAGAAGCTCAATGGCTGGTGTGAAGAGACCTGTTGAATCTCTTTTAAGGGAGACTAGAAGAATGAAACAGAAGGTGGCTCCTGCACCTACTATTGAGGAACCAGAAATGAGGATAGAATTCCCATCAGAAAGGTCTTGGAGAAAAAGAATAAGCCAGCAGCTGAAAAAGATGCTTCAGCGTCCGGTCAAGGGAAGCAAGTCCCTCCTCCTCCTCCTGCCGTTGTTGCCCCTAGAGGAACAAAAAGAAGGTTGGTTAAGTTTTCTGAGCTTAACCCAAAGGTACTCGACTTTACTGCTGACGAGTCAGTATCTGTCTTTGATTCTCATGATGTTACTCCTGCACCCCCATTGTCTGTTTCACAACCACAAACCAAGAAAACCAGAATGAGCCTCCGACAAACCTCTACCCTCTCAAAACTTACCCAAACACCATCCAATACACTCAATCTTGACCTACCACAAATTTTCTTAAATACCTCACTTACCACATACATTTCTAAACTTCACTCTCATCCCTTTAACCTATTATTCAAAGTACCTCCCATTAATCCCTTCAAACCCTACACACCTAAAACCTATACAATCACCAAAACCACTCCCACTTCACTCACCATTACCCATAAACCTACAGACTTTGGTGGAAGGAAGAATGTCTCATGTATTAACAGACCTCGGTTTGTTACGTATGAGTCATATCACAGTATCTACAATCGTCCCTCGACATGGCAATTGAAAACCTTCACCTGCAGGTTGCCAGGCCGAGATTGCCTCTCCAATGACTGCTACCTTCAAGGATGGAAAAGACCATTTTCAGATGTCATTCAAAGGAAGATTGAGACCAGAACCTGGTAGCAGAGCAATCCCTTTCTCTGTTGACCTTCCTAAATCCCTACCACAGACTGAACCTCTCACACTGGAGGAGTATGGAAGATGGATTACAGATGAAGAAGCTGCCTTCATGGCACACTGTCTTGAGATGAAGAAAATTGAAGTTATCAGACAGTTCAGGGATCCTTCTTCTGTATCCGTAAAGATTATACCAGACAGACAAAGGTGGCTACCTTGGTCTATCCCTGGGAAAAGGAAAGAACCTGCTCCTGGCAAGCTGCCATTCAGCAAGATCGGGCTCGTAGAGTATGAGAAGGCTCCCAAGAAGTATAATCTTAAAGAATTCTCTAAGCTTCCGATTGCCAAGATCACTGAGGATCATGCCAGAAGGTTTTACCTTAGTTCTCTGAAGGAAAATGAATGGAGAACTGGCTCCTCAAACTGCTGCAATGCCGAGAAAGCCACAATTCCAACAGTTGACACAATCAACAGAGTTACTGACACCAATCTGGGAACAGTCTACTTTGATGATACGTTTAGGTGTTCAGTAATCAGGTGTAACATCCCAAATTTTTAAGAAAAGTGATTTTAACAATAAAATCTGGAATACTCGATAAATAAGTCAGAGAGATTGATCACCTCGATGATTTATTGAGAGTACGGGAAATTATTTTGATTTATTTTGAACAATTTATTTATTATAAATAATTATTATTCATGATATCAATTTGAATTAATTGACAGCGTAGACGTATGTTGCTTTTAAAGAGAATTCATCAATTATACTTATTATAAGTTTTCTGCGTTACGCTGTAACGCGTATTTTTGTTGACTAAGAAATTGATTGAATTAAATCAAGATTAAATTAAGTTTGAGAATTAATATTTTATATTAAATCACGGTTTGAAAATCGTCGAAAAATTCTAACGAAGTTTAAATGGTGTTTGAATCGCCGCGCGATTCACTTGAGATAAAATTCTAAATGAACTCCGATTTCGATGAAAATCGAATCGTAACTTGTTGAGACTATTTTTGAGTGATTATTGTTGTTTTTATTATTTATGAAATAATATTATCACGCGAAGAATTAATTCCTCCCGAATTAATTTTTCGGGATTTTTCCGGCGAGAAACAAATCGGTTTTTCGGTTTCTCGTCGCCGTGTTTTTAAATCTTAAGACTTTAGATTAGAGAGTAATCATGAGAGATGTGAGATTAGATGGGTAAGATTAGGTGATATGTTTAACATCTCATAAAAATTGCTAGGTGTCATTAGTTGTGTGATTTTTTTTAAAAAAATCTTTTATTCAACTACTCCTACTAACTATGCTTATTTTTATTATTATAAAAGAGAGAAATCAAGGCTACATGCAGCCCCATTTCAGCCCCAACCTCACGCCTCCTTCCTCAAAAAAATAGAAATCCTCATCTTCTTTTTCTTCCTTTCCTTGATCAAGAAAACTCCATTGAAGCTACCTCCATTTTCTTTGAGTTTTTGAGCAAGGTTCCTTCATCAAACTTGTTCTAAATCATCACCTCAACATAGTTCCTCATCATCTACACCATTTGGGTAAGAAGAAAATCAGATTTTTACTCCCCCAAAATTCTGTTTTGTGCGCCATTTACCCCCTTTTTATACACTTGATTTTTGCTTCCAAAACTTGATTTCTTGCTAGGCTATCCTCCCCTTTGTCTTAGCTACTCTTCTTAGCAATTATTTGGGGTGAAAAACAGAATTTTTCCACCCCTAAATGAAGCCAAAACAGCACCAAACCCTCCCCCCTTTGTGTTGCTTAAATTGTTGTTTTAGTTTAATTGATTTGTGATGTTGTTTGAGTAGTTGATGATGAATATGAGGAGATGAACATCTCTAATTTCTCTTGGTACTTGAGGGTGAAAACCCTAAGTGTGAAAAAGAGGGAAATGGTGTGATCCTTAAAGAATCAACTAATTAGATGTTTAATTGTGTTATTGGAAGTGCTTATGTATTGAATTTAGTGGTTGTTTAAATTGATTATGTGTAACATGATAGTTTTAGCATTTTTTTCAATTCTTGAACTATGAGAACTTGAGGATATGATGTTCAAATATGTGTTAGATGTTTAACAAAGTTATTAGAATTATTTTTAAGGTTATTAGAACTTGTATGCATGAATTGGCATGAGTGAAGTTTATGTTTTATGCAAAAATTAGTTTATGTAGGACTAGATTGATATATGAGCATGACTAGGTTGTTCTTTATTTTAATTTGGCATGAACATGTTTTTTTTTAGCATGATAATGGCAATGTATTAAATGTCTTAGGATTCTTGAAATTGGGATTTGGTTGGTTGAAAGAAATCTTGGGAAAACACTTATTCTTGAAAAAGTGGGAAATGAGTTTTGGGAATTTGTAATTTAGTTTAAATGGTTAGCCATGCATTGTATGATGTATAGCATGTTGGTGAATTTAATGTTTGTAGGAATTGAGTTTTTGAAATGAAAAATTGATTTGAAAAATGTTTTACAACTTGTTTCAAATATGGGTGTGAATGATGCTTAGATAAGAATTGATGTGAGTTACCTTAAATATGGTTGATTGGCTTGAAAAATGTTAGTAGTAATGAAAATGAGTTTTTGCAAAGTTTTGTTTTAGAAAAAAAGGGTTATGGCCGAGAGGCCTAGAAGGTTTTTGGAAGGAAGATTTAATTTGTAAACATGTATGTAATGCTTGAATGTGTTATGTTTAAGCCTTAGAAACTTTGTGCAAAATGATTAATTGATTATGTGTTATGCTTAAGATTTCAAGAAAAATGATTCTTTAAAAGTTAGCATTTTTTTTAAGTTAAAGTGTTATGTATTAGTTAATTTTCAAGAAAAGTGATTTTTGATTCAAAATCCTTAATTGTTTTCTAGTAGTTAGAAGTAAATTTTTGTGGATGCTTGGTTAGAAAAAAGGGTTAGGTTGAGAGCCTAAGTTTAAGTTAATATTTATAGACACGTGCTAAGTTGTTCATGGTAATAGGGATCGTATTATCGGAGATCGAGTGACGTGGACTGCGAAGGTCGAGCCACGTTAGTGACAGCCTGTGGTAAGGGCACTTCTAGACATCGTAGGCTTTTATTGTTGTCTGTCCTTGTGTAAGGGAAATTTTTAGATATGAATTTAATTTTAAGTGTTTATGCGAAGAAGTCTGAGAACCTCAGGGTTCGAAGTGAGGGTCTTGTACCCTTTCGCTTTATTTTTTTGATATACTGATTATTTAGTGGGTTTGTCTGCAAGTGGTTAGTAGCTGTCCCCAACCCCCCACACTTGTTTGTTCCTCTCTGTGAACTCCATCGAGTTACAGAGGGATGAATTCTATGAGTTGATTGCCGTCTGTTGTTGTTGAGCTGTGCAATTATTTAATATGAGATTGAATACATACTGTGAATTGCGTATTGCTTGTTGAATTGCGTTTCTCCATGCAAACTGCTTTTATTGCTTAAGTTGTTGAATTGCGTTTCTTCATATTAAGCATGCTCTTATTATTTGATATGCGGTCTGTAACACCCCGAAATCCAGGCGCTACTTACGAGACAAAAACCACCAAGTATGAAATAGTTTTGATACTGTTCGCTAGAAATCACGGTTAAATTTTTATTTTTATTTTTTTTATAAAACCCTTTCGCAAATAACATGACAGAGTAAATACGGCGTTGACAGAACATGGCATACAAAGAGAATAAAAGGAAATACGTCTGGAATACATATATAAAATCCTGAGGCAATACATCCTACAAGGTTTTACAAAATACAACATCAAAATAGGAATACATCTGACATATGAATTTCCTATAAGAAATACTCATACCTCTGAGGTACTCCGTGAGACACCTACGCAGGCTGCTCCAAAAGTAAAGCCTCACTCGACTACTAAACTACTACAAATGCAGACATAATCCCAAAATACAAATGCATGCATCAGACATAAGAAACACTAAGGCGATCAACACGCTAACTCAAGCAAAGCAGGGCGTATGCGATCTCGCCCGCCTCAAAATGAACTACCAAGGCGGTGCACGCCACCCATAGAGGCCCTCCTCCTCCTCCTCCTCATCCTCCACCATCGAATCCTCCTCCATATCGTCTACCACGGGCGTAATGACGTCGTCGTCACCAATGGCGTCGACAGTAGGGATATCGAGAGGTGCATCCCCAGTACTATCCTCCTCGTCAGATGAATCTATGATCCAACCTCCGGATCCACACCCTACCTGGCCACAGCGAGGGCATACAGAAGGATCCACCGAGGGAGTAGTCTCAGGGATAGGAATCGGAGACGAGGGAGTATACTCTACGGGTGATACGGATCTAGCAGGGGAACCCGACGGGTCTACAGCGGCGTGAGAAGAGGGTGCTCCGACGTCCATCCTCCTGGGTCGCATGCGCCGTACAAATCTAAGGGGAGTAGCGCGTAACGCTGAATCCGTAGCCCGAGGCTCGCTGCGAAAAGTGGTCCGGCGTGGAATCTCGGACATGCCCTCTGAAGCTGAGGTGTCTCCATCAGGGTGTGCGTCTATCCAAGCAGCTAATATGCGTGCGAAGGGCACCGGAAACCGCATCACTCGGCGCGTGATCCCTATGTGTGTAGCCTGTCCGTCGGTATGCGTCGTCTCGACCATGTTCCCTGTGTACGTCACCTGGCCCGAGGCGTGGTCTACCTCCCAGGCGAACGGGGCTCCCGAGTCCGGGAACTCAAATGTTGTCATGGACGACATGACTAGCGGGGTCAGCTCGATCGTCGTCATCGTCTGGGTTACATTCATTGATTGAAAGAACCACGGGCGAAGGTCAACTTCTTAACAAGACATAAATAATGACAACATATACGAATAGGCAAGCATAACACAATATCATAACGAATAGTCCACAAAATAAGATGCACCACAAATCCCTATTTGTCAGTCTATATGCCAATGCACATGATTCCGGAATATCACCCTCGCAAGGGCCTCAGGAGCTCTGGAGTCCGCTACCAGGCATTCTCAAACGCTATTCCCTGCAGGGATTTGTGCCCAGAGCAATCCCCCTGATGACACAACACCCGTTTTTCCTCTTGACTGTCGGTACGTGCTCGCACCTAGGTCTGGGCGACTCTACGACACCTCTCTTCTGGCATCGATGTATGCATGAACAAGCAACTCTATCATCATAGTTAGTTTACCTCGACGGGATCACTCACACGGAGTGTCCGCGATCATCTATTCTTGTACTAACTCCCTTAATTAGAACCCCATATTTTCGGCTCAAGATCTCCCTTTATAGTCCTAAGTCTCTTTTCTTTAGAAAATCTCCTACTAGTTATGAAATGATTTATGTTGGAAATCCACTAATAGTTCAAAATAATTAATTTAATTATTCTAACTCTCACTTAATTCTTTTTAATGAAAAGGTGGTTAGTCCATTACTAATTAGGGTTTTAGAAAGATCTATTTTTAAGTGTCTCTTTGATTTTAATAAAATGCCTCTTAGTTATTATTTCAAAATCCAAGATTTATTTGACGTTGATGCGACGGTAACCCAACTCATGTGCTCTTGACACTTCCCCAAATTATCACAGTCATTTAACAATATATTCTCAAATATAGTCAATGATCACAACGCAATAATCATAATCACAAGGCATCATTCAAGAAAATCATTCCATCACATTGTTTATCATATTGTCACATACTTAATTTATGCATTCACATATTACTAATATACACACTTAAAGATGTTCTTACACATAAGCATATGGAACATAAGCATGTAAAATACAAGCATATAAAGCATATGAAACATAAGCCTAGAGATATCTAGAAGTAGCCCTTACTCATAACATATAAAACATAATCCTTAACAATATCTAAGAGTTGCCCTTACCGTAGACGCTTTCCTTCCAACGCACGATTTTGCTCTATAAGTTTACTTTCTCACACCTTCAACCAATCAAGTTATTCAACTAAGTTAGAACTCAAACTAAAGCCCTAGTTTCTACCTTAAGGCCACGGTCTCCTCTATGGAATGGTAATGAGGGGTTTGTTTCCTTTCATTATTTTTACTCATTTGAAAGTTCAAGTCTACTAAAAAGTGTAGGTTTATTTAACTACTAAAACATTATCTTGTAATACCATTAACACAAGAACAAAAAAATGGAAGATTCACTCCCTCTAGCTCACGGCCACAAGGCCCTATACCTAGTTCATTCTTCTTCTTAATATGCCTCAATGATATGCTAGAGTTCTTTTCTCCAAGGTTCAAAATTTTATTAACTCATTTACAAAACTTTGATAGTAATATTAACCAATATGTTAGTTTTTAGAACTACAAAACCTAAGTCACAACTTCAAGAAATGCTCTCAAGCCTTTACATAGACCATTCATGACACATATATATATATGTATCCATCTATGTTCTTGGCTTCTCATCAAGCTTGAAATGAAAAGAAAACACATGCTTAAGTAACTAGAACTATGGAAGGAAAATGGCAATACAAGTAGTATAAAATCTTTCTTTTGCTTTGGAAGAACTTAAGTAGGGATCATGGCCAATTACTAGTGATATAAAGTGAGCTTAAGAAGGAAGAAGAATGGTGTTTCTTACCCAAGGGAGCTGCTGATCGCAGCTTGAAAAAAAAGAAGCAAGTGCAGAATTTTTTTTTTTGAACAAAACAACTTCAATACTCTCTCCAACTACCTCACTTCTTCCACTATTTTTTTTTCTCTCAACTTAATGAAGTGAATGGGCTGAAGTTGTTGGCCTTATATAGGCCTTGAGCAGCTCGCCAAAACTGAAGTGAGAAGGGCAGAATTTTACTTGCTCAAGTGGTTAAAGACTTGTTAAAAGATTTCATGGTTATTACCCTTGAGTTCCTCATTTTGTGCTTAGTAAATGACACAAGAAAAGTGATGGATCTGGTCACTTAAAGGACCTGATTTCCAGCCAGCAAAAAAAGGAGATTTGATGTTAAAAAGAAGGAGATTTGGTGTTGAAGTGATCTTAGGAGATGGTAGGAAAAGCTAGGAAAAGTTAGGAAATCATCATGCATGAAATCAAGATTTTGGTGAATGATCTAGGTGTGGAATTCTCCTCTAATTCAGCTGCTTAATTTCGACCAAGATGAGCTGAAAAGGAGAGGAGAAAATCTTGGCCAAATCCATGGGTGCAAGCTAGCACAAAGACCTTACTAACTCTTACCATAAATAGAACTAAACTTTAACATTTTTGGTAGGTTAATCACATCACTATCTCTTTGTGTCATGACTTAAAATCTACCACAATCTAATCCCTTTTTATCTTCTGATTTTCGCCCCTCCCTCAAGGTCCTCTCAGCCTCCAGTTTCGTCGCACATTCGGTTTCACGTGTCTCGCGTCTCCGGCGCGTAGAAAATACATTATTATTAAAAAAATTAAGTAAAATTTCCAAAAAAATTCTAATAAATCAGAAATATTATAAAACATCAAATTCCTAAATATTTAAATATTCAGGTCGAATTAGAGTTTTCAATCGGGCAAAAACTTACCCAGGTAGTTCAAAATGCGACCGGAAAACGGTGGAATTTTGAACTGAAAATTTAACTGTGACTTAATATAATATATTAAATCCCAAATATAATTTCATTTTAGTTAAATTCATCCACTTGTTTAACAGCACACAAAATATTAATTATGCATATTAATACGTAATACAGGGAATTACAACACAGTAGCGATAATTAAGCCGTAGTAAAACTATCGGTGTTACACGGTCGAATAATCTTGCGTATAACTCTTTGAATATCGTATGCGGCGAATTGTTCATCGAGTCTGAGAGCATTGTCGAGTCGTCGAGACGTTTTTGAGCTGTGAACCGGACAACTGAGGGTGCTAGGTCCCCTTTGTTCATGGTGGATTAGCTAGGCGTCGTAGCGTTAAGGAACCGGAGCTGCTTACCTAGGGAGAGTGAGGATCCCAAAGCTACGGCTGGTATTCAGTGGATGAGTCGTGAGCTGAGTCTTGAGTTGCGTCTTGAGAACTGTGTATACTGTTGGTTGCCTATTGTCATGATTGCTAATTCCTGTAATATGCCATGTTATTTTATGTTTCTTCTTAGAGTGTGTGCGAATATGTGTATCTGCTCTTTATTTTTAAGAAGTTGACCCTTGCTAGTGGTTACGTCTGTCTATTAATGATTGTAACCCGGATGGCGAGCAAGCGGAGGATTGAGGCGCAAGAAGGATCGGTGTAGATGGTCATCTAGCTTCACTTGTACTATGTTGTAGAGTCTACTAGCTTCTAGTAAAGGCGTATTGTCTTGAGCCAGCTATAAAATAATTGTCGTTGTTCAGTATTGTAATAAATGTCTGTCATGTTTCAAGATATGTATTGTTAGACGCGAATTGATGGAACAATTGAATGTGGTCATGTAATGTCTTAAATCACTTTTCCGTCATGTTTCTAAAAGTCACGTGATGCTCTGACTGCTTCTTTTAAGAATTTTTTTTTAAAAAAATATAGGACCACATTTCTCGAAAACCCTACGAGCAGAGTATTCCACCTTTCGGAAACATGTCAACTTCTGTCAGAATGTTCACTTAGTAGCACTCCAGAAACAGGGTGTTACAATGGTGGTATCAGAGCGGTTCGGTTCTAACCGGACTGTGAGTTGGGAAACTATAGCTGGTCATGTGTCGGGTTTTGTAGAAAACAATTGTTAGAGGTTAAACTGGGTCTTATGGTGAGTCAAACCATGCTTGTGTGCTTGTTCCTCAAGTGGAGTAATTCCGCTTGTAATTGTTTGAAATTGTTCCTTAATTGAAACAACCTGTGCTGAGACACACCAAACCTATTGTGGGATTTTTATTAGGTTGAGAAACCTCGTGGAAATCCAACATCTCTGAAACGAATGATTGTTCCTGTTTTAGCAGATAAGTCAGAGATGGATCAGAGGATTTGGATGACCCAGATTCCACACGCAGGGACGTGTCTCTCCATTAAGCAAAGGAGAGAGCTTAGCAGCTGAAGAATTTATCTCAGGGAACACATCAATAAGGCGTTATGCTTAGGCGGAGATTTGGAATAGAGATAGTTCATAGGAGACGTTATTAGCATTATTGCATATATGTGATCCTTGAAGTATTAGTGGTTCTAAGTATAAGCCACAATGTTTGTCGTTTGAATTATTTTGATACGTATTAAATTTGAAAATGAAAACTGTTTCATGATTTTCTGAATGCTACATGTTTGCTACTAACATCTGTGTTCGCAATAGTCTACTTTAGTACTGCTGTGAATGTATGTAATTGATTGTGTGTTTGTTATTTGTGTGAGCGTATTAATATTCTCCAAAGGAAATATTAAACGCGACTACTTTCCAGCTAACGCAGATTAATTGTCTTGTGACAACTTAAATTACGTGGAAACCATTTGACTCAGTTGAATGGGAGCTGAAAAAATTAGTTAGAGTTGTGGGTAGAAGTTTTAGCATGTCAAAAGTTACCTAGCTAGCATTGGGTAGTATCCAAAATCCTTTTACCAGACCTTACCCTAAATTTTAGATTACAGAATTTCCTTTAAGAGTAGAAGCCTAGTAAATGGGAATAGTATACCCTTATCCTTTCGTGTACTTACCTGGCTGACCACTCACCTATAATGAAGAATAGCTAGTTGTAAGATTAACCTTAGTGGTGGGGCGAGAGAACCTAGTTCTCTTTCCTTTTCTTTCTCTTATGCGTCGTGCACCTCTTTTTACTCTAGGAATTTTCATTCTCGTCCGACTCTTCCTCTAGGCAAGCCGTGCAGTGGTGAGAATTAGGAGAGAAACTTGCAAATTTAGGGAGAAAGTGACCACCCTCGATTCTTTCCTTCTTTTCCTTTTATACGTTTGGGACATATTCTATTAAGAGGACCCCCCACCATTTTCCAATTCCTTCCTTAGGAAACACTAAGTTCCAGGAAATGGGAGTGAATAATTGGTTGCATCATGGGTTTAGTGTGAGCATAGGAAGATAGAGAGAACTTAGTTCCTTCCTCTTTATTCTCTTGTCCACTGCGAACAAATTCAGTTCCAAGAGCCCCATTTGATTCGATTGTCCCCTTAAGTAGTGCTAGACCTCGTGACATTGAAGTGTGTAAGAAACTTGGAAATCATTTCCTTCCAGTCCTTAGTCAAGCCAAAACTTTAAGGGATGTCAAGTGAGGACTGTTCCTTATACCCTTTGTATCCTTGGGTGATGTTATGGGCGATCTTGTGGTTGGTGATCATAGCAATCTTTTTGTCTCTTCCTACCTTCAAACCATGAGTTCCTGGAAGGTTTTAGGTGAGTGTCTTAGTTCCTTTGTTTTCATTGCTTGTATCCTTGATAATGATTTAGTTGTCAATAACTTTAAGTTTTTTTTATGAATCTGGTTGAATTCCAATTTTTGTAATGAGAGCTTGAAAATGATTTTGTTTTCTTTCGTGTAAAAGAGAGTATTAGAAAACTTTAATTTCATTAAGTTCTTGTCTGTTCTCTTAGAAACTAATAATTGATTCTAACATATTTGCTAATAATGGTTTTGTTGAAAGTAATTCCAAGTTTTAGAGAATTCTATTAAATCATAAATTGGTAAAGAAAGTTTGATTAAGTTAGAATTTTTCTTTTAGTGTTATTTTAGTATTCCAAGACAATGAAACACCTAATGTTAAAGGGAATCCTAGTATTCCTAAACAAGGTGGAGTCTTAAGGAATGGCATGTTTGAAATTCTTGATTCTTAATGTAAGTTTTAAAACTTCAAAAATTTGGAATGAAGAAAAATTCTTGGATACTAATTGCTATTTTAAAACCCAAGGAGCACTTGCTACCTCGATAGTATTTTAAAATTTTCTGTACTTCACTGATAGTAATTGTAATTGGACGTTTTAGAAGTTTAATAATTGTTTAGAAGTAAAAGTTAGTTATGAAAATTTTGAGTGAGTGCAGGAAATTTTATAGTGTTCTAAAAGGGAAAAATGATTTCGAGATTCGAGTACTTGATTGTTGGTGTGTGGAATTTTCTTAAAGAGAAACTTTGACTTAAAATGTTTCATAAATAAGAGGAAGTAGTAAGTGTCTTAACCTTAAATTGAAGTGTGTGTAATGATTTTGAGACAATGAGAACCTAATCTCAAGGGAACTTTAGTGTCCATGAGAATGGTTGAGTCTAGACAAAATGAAATTGTGTTTTATTGGTTTCTTGTATTCGTGTTACTCCTAAGAAATTGATGTTTTCCTTAGAAAAAAAATGTTGAATTAGAAAAGCGAATTTCAATCTTCTGAAGTTTTAAAAGGTTTTTGTATTCTTAGTATGTGTAACCATGATTATCTACGAATAGGTTAGAATTATTCTCGTGATAATGGCACGAAGCCGTAAGTTGTACCCGTGTTCGTGAGCGTGATCGTAATCGTGATCATGGATGAGTGGATGTCGTGAAGCCGCAAGGGATTCTTCGTTTATTAACTGCGCTTACTTTACGGTGTGACATGTGTATATGCCTTGTGATTATTATTATCGTAGGCTATGTTATGTAACTATAACTAATATAGTACTACATATATTCATATGTACTAAGAGTGTCCCTGTGTGCAAATTATTTTATGGATTTGAGTAAAGTAATTTTTCGTATTTTACTATCTGTGTAGTTTCGAGAACGAAACTATTTTAAGGGGGTGGTATTGTAACATCCTAAATTTTTAAGAAAAGTGATTTTAACAATAAAATCCGGAATACTCGATAAATAAGTCAGAGAGATTGATCACCTCGATGATTTACTGAGAGTACGGGAAATTATTTTGAGTTATTTTGAACAATTTATTTATTATAAATAATTATTATTCATGATGTCAAATTGAATTAATTGTGGCGTAGGCATTATCTTTGCTTTTAAAGAGAATTCATCAATTATACTTATTATAAGTTTTCTGCGTTACGCGGTAACGCGTATTTTTGTTGACTAAGAAATTGATTGAATTAAATCAAGATTAAATTAAGTTTGAGAATTAATATTTTATATTGATTCACGGTTTGAAAATCGTCAAAAAATTCTAACGAAGTTTCGTCGTGTTTCGAATCGCCGGGCAGTTTCGCCGCAGATAAAATTCTAAATGAACTCCGATTTCGATGAAAATCAAATCGTAACTTGTTGAGACTATTTTTGAGTGATTATTGTTGTTTTTATTATTTATGAAATAATATTATCACGCGAATAATTAATTCCGCGCGAATTAATTTTTCGGGATTTTTCCGGCGAGAAACAAATCGGTTTTTCGGTTTCTCGTCGCCGTGTTTTTAAATCTTAAGACTTTAGATTAGAGGGTAATCATGAGATATGTGAGATTAGATGGGTAAGATTAGGTGATATGTTTAACATCTCATAAAAATTGCTAGGTGTCATTAGTTGTGTGATTTTTTAAAAAAAAATCTTTTATTCAACTACTCCTACTAACTATGCTTATTTTTATTATTATAAAAGAGAGAAATCAAGGCTATATGCAGCCCCATTTCAGCCCCAACCTCACGCCTCCTTCCTCAAAAAAATAGAAACCCTCATCTTCTTCTTCTTCCTTTCCTTGAGCAAGAAAACTCCATTGAAGCTACCTCCATTTTCTTTGAGTTTTTGAGCAAGGTTCCTTCATCAAACTTGTTCTAAATCATCACCTCAACATAGTTCCTCATCATCTACACCATTTGGGTAAGAAGAAAATCAGATTTTTACTCCCCCAAAATTCTGTTTTGTGCGCCATTTCCCCCTTTTTATACACTTGATTTTTGCTTCCAAAACTTGATTTCTTGCTAGGTTATCCTCCCCTTTGTCTTAGCTACTCTTCTTAGCAATTATTTGGGGAGAAAAACAGAATTTTTCCACCCCTAAATGAAGCCAAAACAGCGCCAAACCCTCCCCCCTTTGTGTTGCTTAAATTGTTGTTTTAGTTTAATTGATTTGTGATGTTGTTTGAGTAGTTGATGATGAATATGAGGAGATGAACATCTCTAATTTCTCTTGGTACTTGAGGGTGAAAACCCTAAGTGTGAAAAAGAGGGAAATGGTGTGATCCTTAAAGAATCAACTAATTAGATGTTTAATTGTGTTATTGGAAGTGCTTATGTGTTGAATTTACTGGTTGTTTAAATTGATTATGTGTAACATGATAGTTTTAGCATTTTTTTCAATTCTTGAACTATGAGAACTTGAGGATATGATGCTCAAATATGTGTTAGATGTTTAACAAAGTTATTAGAATTATTTTTAAGGTTATTAGAACTTGTATGCATGAATTGGCATGAGTGAAGTTTATGTTTTATGCAAAAATTAGTTTATGTAGGACTAGATTGATATATGAGCATGACTAGGTTGTTCTTTATTTTAATTTAGCATGAACATGTTTTTTTTTAGCATGATAATGGCAATGTATTAAATGTCTTAGGATTCTTGAAATTGGGATTTGGTTGGTTGAAAGAAATCTTGGGAAAACACTTATTCTTGAAAAAGTTGGAAATGAGTTTTGGGAACTTTGTAATTTAGTTTAAATGGTTAGCCATGCATTGTATGATGTATAGCATGTTGGTGAATTTAATGTTTGTAAGAATTGAGTTTTTGAAATGAAAAATTGATTTGAAAAATGTTTTACAACTTGCTTCAAATATGGGTGTGAATGATGCTTAGATAAGAATTGATGTGAGTTACCTTAAATATGGTTGATTGGCTTGAAAAATGTTAGTAGTAATGAAAATGAGTTTTTGCAAAGTTTTGTTTTAGGAAAAAAGGGTTATGGCCGAGAGGCCTAGAAGGTTTTTGGAAGGAAGATTTAATTTGTAAACATGTATGTAATGCTTGAACGTGTTATGTTTAAGCCTTAGAAACTTTGTGCAAAATGATTGATTGATTATGTGTTATGCTTAAGATTTCAAGAAAAAGGATTCTTTAAAAGTTAGCATTTTTTTTAAGTTAAAGTGTTATGTATTAGTTAATTTTCAAGAAAAGTGATTTTTGATTCAAAATCCTTAATTGTTTTCTAGTAGTTAGAAGTAAATTTTTGTGGATGCTTGGTTAGAAAAAAGGGTTAGGTTGAGAGCCTAAGTTTAAGTTAATATTTATAGACACGTGCTAAGTTGTTCATGGTAATAGGGATCATATTATCGGAGATCGAGTGACGTGGACCTGTAGAAGTCAGAGCCACGTTAGTGATAGCCTGTGGTAAGAGCACTTCTAGACATCGTAGGCTTTTATTGTTGTCTGTCCTTGTGTAATGGCAATTTTTAGATATGAATTTAATTTCAAGTGTTTATGCGAAGAAGTCTGAGAACCTCAGGGTTCGAAGTGAGGGTCTTGTACCCCTTCGCTTTATTTTTTTGATATACTGATTATTTAGTGGGTTTGTCTACAAGTGGTTGGTAGTTGTCTCCAACCCCCCACACTTGTTTGTTCCTCTCTGTGAACTCCATCGAGTTGCAGAGGGATGAATTCTATGAGTTGATTGCCGTCTGTTGTTGTTGAGCTGTGAAATTATTTAATATGAGATTGAATACATATTGTGAATTGCGTATTGCTTGTTGAATTGCGTTTCTCCATGCAAACTGCTTTTATTGCTGAAGTTGTTGAATTGTGTTTCTTCATATTAAGCATGCTCTTATTATTTGATATGCGGTCCAATAATCTTGCATATAACTCTTTGAATATCGTATGCGGCGAATTGTTGATCGAGTCTGAGAGCATTGTCGAGTCGTCGAGACGTTTTTGAGCTGTTAGCCGGACATCTGAGGGTGCTAGGTCCCCTTTGTTCATGGTGGATTAGCTAGGTGTCGCAGCGTTAAGGAACCGGAGCTGCTTACCTAGGGAGAGCGAGGATCCCAAAGCTACGGCTGGTATTCAGTGGATGGATCGACGTCTGTTTTCCGAAAAAATTGTCGAGTCGAGAGAAAATGAGTCGTGAGCTGAGTCTTGAGTTGCGTCTTGAGAACTGTGTATACTGTTGGTTGCCTATTGTCATGATTGCTAATTCCTGTAATATGCCATGTTATTTTATGTTTTGTTGCCGAGTGTGTGCCGAATATGTGTATCTACTCTTTATTTTTAAGAAGTTGACCCTTGCCAATGGTTCTATCTATTAATGATTGTAACCCAGATGGCGGAGCAAGCAGAGGATCGGAACTGCAAGAAGGAGCAGCTGTAGATGGTCATCTAGCTTGACTTGTACTATGTTGTAGAGTCTACTAGCAGTCTAGTAAGGAACGTATTGTGCCGACCAGCTATAGAATAATTGTCGTTGTTCAGTATTGTAATAAATGTCTGTCATGTTTCAAGATATGTATTGTTAGATGCGAATTGATGGAACAATTGAGTGTGGTCATGTAATGTCTTAAATCATTTTCCGTCATGTTTCTAAAAGTCGCTGTGATGCTCTGACTGCTTCTTTAAAGAATTTTTTTAAAAAAAAATATAGGACCACATTTCTCGAAAACCCTACGAGCAGAGTATTCCACCTTTGGGAAACATGTCAACTTCTGTCAGAATGTTCACTTAGTAGCACTCCAGAAACAGGGTGTTACAATGGTGGTATCAGAGCGGTTCGGTTCTAACCGGACTGTGAGTTGGGAAACTATAGCTGGTCATGTGTCGGGTTTTGTAGAAAACAATTGTTAGAGGTTAAACTGGGTCTTATGGTGAGTCAAACCATGCTTGTGTGCTTGTTCTTCAAGTGGAGTAATTCCGCTTGTAATTGTTTGAAATTGTTCCTTAATTGAAACAATGTGTGCTGAGACACACCAAACCTATTGTGGGATTTTTATTAGGTTGAGAAACCTCGTGGAAATCCAATATCTCCGAAACGAATGATTGTTCCTGTTTTAGCAGATAAGTCAGAGATGGATCAGAGGATTTGGATGACCCAGATTCCAGACGCAGGGACATGTCTCTCCATTAAGCAAAGGAGAGAGCTTAGCAGTTGAAGAATTTATCTCAGGGAACACAGCAATAAGGCGTTATGCTTAGGCGGAGATTTGGAATAGAGATAGTTCATAGGAGACGTTGTTAGCATTATTGCATATATGTGATCCTTGAAGTATTAGTGGTTCTAAGTATAAGCCACAATGTTTGTCGTTTGAATTATTTTGATACGTATTAAATTTGAAAATGAAAATTGTTTCATGATTTTCTGAATGCTACATGTTTGCTACTAACATCTGTGTTCGCAATAGTCTACTTTAGTACTGCTGTGAATGTATGTAATTGATTGTGTGTTTGTTATTTGTGTGAGCGTATTAATATTCTCCAAAGGAAATATTAAACGCGACTACTTTCCAGCAAACACAGATTAATTGTCTTGTGACAACTTAAATTACGTGGAAACCATTTGACTCAGTTAAATGGGAGCTGGAAAAATTAGTTAGAGTTGTGGGTAGAAGTTTTAGCATGTCACAAGTTGCCTAGCTAGCATTGGGTAGTATCCAAAATCCTTTTACCAGACCTTACCCAGAATTTTAGATTACAGAATTTCCTTTAAGAGTAGAAGCCTAGTAAATGGGAATAGTATACCCTTATCCTTTCGTGTACTTACCTGGCTGACCACTCACCTATAATGAAGAATAACTAGTTGTATGATTAACCTTAGTGGTGGGGCGAGAGAACCTAGTTCTCTTTCCTTTTCTTTCCCTTATGCGTCGTGCACCTCTTTTTACTCTAGGAATTTTCATTCTCGTCCGACTCTTCCTCTAGGCAAGCCGTGCAGTGGTGAGAATTAGGAGAGAAACTTGCAAATTTAGGGAGAAAGTGACCACCCTCGATTCTTTCCTTCTTTTCCTTTTATACGTTTGGGACAGATTCTATTAAGAGGACCCCCCACCATTTTCCAATTCCTTCCTTAGGAAACACTAAGTTCCGGGAAGTGGGAGTGAATAATTGGTTGCATCATGGGTTTAATGTGAGCATAGGAAGATAGAGAGAACTTAGTTCCTTCCTCTTTATTCTCTTGTCCACTGCGAACAAATTCAGTTCCAAGAGCCCCATTTGATTCGATTGTCCCCTTAAGTAGTGCTAGACCTCGTGACATTGAAGTGTGTAAGAAACTTGGAAATCATTTCCTTCCAGTCCTTAGTCAAGCCAAAACTTTAAGAGATGTCAAGTGAGGACTGTTCCTTATACCCTTTGTATCCTTGGGTGATGTTATGGGCGATCTTGTGGTTGGTGATCATAGCAATCTTTTTGTCTCTTCCTACCTTCAAACCACGAGTTCCTGGAAGGTTTTAGGTGAGTGTCTTAGTTCCTTTGTTTTCATTGCTTGTATCCTTGATAATGATTTAGTTGTCAATAACTTTAAGTTTTTTTTTTATGAATCTGGTTGAATTCCAATTTTTGTAATGAGAGCTTGAAAATGATTTTGTTTTCTTTCGTGTAAAAGAGAGTATTAGAAAACTTTAATTTCATTAAGTTCTTGCCTGTTCTCTTAGAAACTAATAATTGATTCTAACATATTTGCTAATAATGGTTTTGTTGAAAGTAATTCCAAGTTTTAGAGAATTCTATTAAATCATAAATTGGTAAAGAAAGTTTGATTAAGTTAGAATTTTTCTTTTAGTGTTATTTTAGTATTCCAAGACAATGAAACACCTAATGTTAAAGGGAATCCTAGTATTCCTAAACAAGGTGGAGTCTTAAGGAATGGCGTGTTTGAAATTCTTGATTCTTAATGTAAGTTTTAAAACTTCAAAAATTTGGAATGAAGAAATATTCTTGGATACTAATTGCTATTTTAAAACCCAAGGAGCACTTGCTACCTCGATAGTGTTTTAAAATTTTCTGTACTTCACTGATAGTAATTGTAATTGGACGTTTTAGAAGTTTAATAATTGTTTAGAAGTAAAAGTTAGTTATGAAAATTTTGAGTGAGTGCGGGAAATTTTATAGTGTTCTAAAAGGGAAAAATGATTTCGAGATTCGAGTACTTGATTGTTGGTGTGTGGAATTTTCTTAAAGAGAAACTTTGACTTAAAAGGTTTCATAAATAAGAGGAAGTAGTAAGTGTCTTAACCTTAAATTGAAGTGTGTGTAATGATTTTGAGACAATGAGAACCTAATCTCAAGGGAACTTTAGTGTCCATGAGAATGGTTGAGTCTAGACAAAATGAAATTGTGTTTTATTGGTTTCTTGTATTGGTGTTACTCCTAAGAAATTGATGTTTTCCTTAGAAAAAAAATGTTGAATTAGAAAAGCGAATTTCAATCTTCTGAAGTTTTAAAAGGTTTTTGTATTCTTAGTATGTGTAACCATGATTATCTACGAATAGGTTAGAATTATTCTCGTGATAATGGCACGAAGCCGTAAGTTGTACCCGTGTTCGTGAGCGTGATCGTAATCGTGATCATGGATGAGTGGATGTCGTGAAGCCGCAAGGGATTCTACGTTTATTAACTGCGCTTACTTTACGGTGTGACATGTGTATATGCCTTGTGATTATTATTATCGTAGGCTGTTATGTAACTATAACTAATATAGTACTACATATATTAATATGTACTAAGAGTGTCCCTGTGTGCAAATTATTTTATGGATTTGAGTAAAGTAATTTTTCGTATTTTACTATCCGTGTAGTTTCGAGGACGAAACTATTTTAAGGGGGTGGTATTGTAACATCCCAAATTTTTAAGAAAAGTGATTTTAACAATAAAATCCGGAATACTCGATAAATAAGTCAGAGAGATTGATCACCTCGATGATTTACTGAGAGTACGGGAAATTATTTTGAGTTATTTTGAACAATTTATTTATTATAAATAATTATTATTCATGATGTCAATTTGAATTAATTGACAGCGTAGACGTATGCTGCTTTTAAAGAGAATTCATCAATTATACTTATTATAAGTTTTCTGCGTTACGCGGTAACGCGTATTTTTGTTGACTAAGAAATTGATTGAATTAAATCAAGATTAAATTAAGTTTGAGAATTAATATTTTAAATTGATTCACGGTTTGAAAATCGTCAAAAAATTCTAACGAAGTTTCGTCGTGTTTCGAATCGCCGGGCAGTTTCGCCGCAGATAAAATTCTAAATGAACTCCGATTTCGATGAAAATCGAATCGTAACTTGTTGAGACTATTTTTGAGTGATTATTGTTGTTTTTATTATTTATGAAATAATATTATCACGCGAAGAATTAATTCCGCGCGAATTAATTTTTTGGGATTTTTCCGCCGAGAAACAAATCGGTTTTTCGGTTTCTCGTCACCGTGTTTTTAAATCTTAAGACTTTAGATTAGAGGGTAATCATGAGAGATGTGAGATTAGATGGGTAAGATTAGGTGATATGTTTAACATCTCATAAAAATTGCTAGGTGTCATTAGTTGTGTGATTTTTTTTAAAAAAATCTTTTATTCAACTACTCCTACTAACTATGCTTATTTTTATTATTATAAAAGAGAGAAATCAAGGCTATATGCAGCCCCATTTCAGCCCCAACCTCACGCCTCCTTCCTCAAAAAAATAGAAACCCTCATTTTCTTCTTCTTCCTTTCCTTGAGCAAGAAAACTCCATTGAAGCTACCTCCATTTTCTTTGAGTTTTTGAGCAAGGTTCCTTCATCAAACTTGTTCTAAATCATCACCTCAACATAGTTCCTCATCATCTACACCATTTGGGTAAGAATAAAATCAGACTTTTACTCCCCCAAAATTCTGTTTTGTGCGCCATTTACCCCCCTTTTTATACACTTGATTTTTGCTTCCAAAACTTGATTTCCTGCTAGGTTATCCTCCCCTTTGTCTTAGCTACTCTTCTTAGCAATTATTTGGGGAGAAAAACAGAATTTTTCCACCCCTAAATGTAGCCAAAACAGCGCCAAACCCTCCCCCCTTTGTGTTGCTTAAATTGTTGTTTTAGTTTAATTGATTTGTGATGTTGTTTGAGTAGTTGATGATGAATATGAGGAGATGAACATCTCTAATTTCTCTTGGTACTTGAGGGTGAAAACCCTAAGTGTGAAAAAGAGGGAAATGGTGTGATCCTTAAAGAATCAACTAATTAGATGTTTAATTGTGTTATTGGAAGTGCTTATGTGTTGAATTTAGTGGTTGTTTAAATTGATTATGTCTAACATGATAGTTTTAGCATTTTTTTCAATTCTTGAACTATGAGAACTTGAGGATATGATGTTCAAATATGTGTTAGATGTTTAACAAAGTTATTAGAATTATTTTTAAGGTTATTAGAACTTGTATGCATGAATTGGCATGAGTGAAGTTTATGTTTTATGCAAAAATTAGTTTATGTAGGACTAGATTGATATATGAGCATGACTAGGTTGTTCTTTATTTTAATTTGGCATGAACATGTTTTTTTTTAGCATGATAATGGCAATGTCTTAAATGTCTTAGGATTCTTGAAATTGGGATTTGGTTGGTTGAAAGAAATCTTGGGAAAACACTTATTCTTGAAAAAGTTGGAAATGAGTTTTGGGAACTTTGTAATTTAGTTTAAATGGTTAGCCATGCATTGTATGATGTATAGCATGTTGGTGAATTTAATGTTTGTAAGAATTGAGTTTTTGAAATGAAAAATTGATTTGAAAAATGTTTTACAACTTGCTTCAAATATGGGTGTGAATGATGCTTAGATAAGAATTGATGTGAGTTACCTTAAATATGGTTGATTGGCTTGAAAAATGTTAGTAGTAATGAAAATGAGTTTTTGCAAAGTTTTGTTTTAGAAAAAAAGGGTTATGGCCGAGAGGCCTAGAAGGTTTTTGGAAGGAAGATTTAATTTGTAAACATGTATGTAATGCTTGAATGTGTTATGTTTAAGCCTTAGAAACTTTGTGCAAAATGATTAATTGATTATGTGTTATGCTTAAGATTTCAAGAAAAAGGATTCTTTAAAAGTTAGCATTTTTTTTAAGTTAAAGTGTTATGTATTAGTTAATTTTCAAGAAAAGTGATTTTTGATTCAAAATCCTTAATTGTTTTCTAGTAGTTAGAAGTAAATTTTTGTGGATGCTTGGTTAGAAAAAAGGGTTAGGTTGAGAGCCTAAGTTTAAGTTAATATTTATAGACACGTGCTAAGTTGTTCATGGTAATAGGGATCGTATTATCGGAGATCGAGTGACGTGGACCTGCAGAAGTCGGAGCCACGTTAGTGACAGCCTGTGGTAAGGGCACTTCTAGACACCGTAGGCTTTTATTGTTGTCTGTCCTTGTGTAAGGGCAATTTTTAGATATGAATTAAATTTCAAGTGTTTATGCGAAGAAGTCTGAGAACCTCAGGGTTCGAAGTGAGGGTCTTGTACCCCTTCGCTTTATTTTTTTGATATACTGATTATTTAGTGGGTTTGTCTGCAAGTGGTTAGTAGTTGTCTCCAACCCCCCACACTTGTTTGTTCCTCTTTGTGAACTCCATCGAGTTGCAGAGGGATGAATTCTATGAGTTGATTGCCGTCTGTTATTGTTGAGCTATGCAATTATTTAATATGAGATTGAATACATACTATGAATTGCGTATTGCTTGTTGAATTGCGTTTCTCCATGCAAACTGCTTTTATTGCTGAAGTTGTTAAATTGCGTTTCTTCATATTAAGCATGCTCTTATTATTTGATATGCGGTCGAATAATCTTGCGTATAACCCTTTGAATATCGTATGCGGCGAATTGTTGATCGAGTCTGAGAGCATTGTCGAGTCGTCGAGACGTTTTTGAGCTGTGTGCCGGACATCTGAGGGTGCTAGGTCCCCTTTGTTCATGGTGGATTAGCTAGGCGTCGCAGCGTTAAGGAACCGGAGCTGCTTACCTAGGGAGAGCGAGGATCCCAAAGCTATGGCTGGTATTCAGTGGATGGATCGGAGTCTGCTTTCCGGAAAAATTGTCAAGTCGAGAGAAAATGAGTCGTGAGCTGAGTCTTGAGTTGCATCTTGAGAACTGTGTATACTGTTGGTTGCCTATTGTCATGATTGCTAATTCCTGTAATATGCCATGTTATTTTATGTTTTGTTGCCGAGTGTGTGCCGAATATGTGTATCTGCTCTTTATTTTTAAGAAGTTGACCCTTGCCAATGGTTCTATCTATTAATGATTGTAACTCAGATGGCGGAGCAAGCAGAGGATTGGAACTGCAAGAAGGAGCAGCTGTAGATGGTCATCTAGCTTGACTTGTACTATGTTGTAGAGTCTACGAGCAGTCTAGTAAGGAACGTATTGTGCCGACCAGCTATAGAATAATTTTCGTTGTTCAGTATTGTAATAAATGTCTGTCATGTTTCAAGATATGTATTGCTAGATGCGAATTGATGGAACAATTGAATGTGGTCATGTAATGTCTTAAATCATTTTCCGTCATGTTTCTAAAAGTCGCTGTGATGCTCTGACTGCTTCTTTAAAGAATTTTTTTTAAAAAAAATATAGGACCACATTTCTCGAAAACCCTACGAGCAGAGTATTCCACCTTTGGGAAACATGTCAACTTTTGTCAGAATGTTCACTTAGTAGCACTCCAGAAACAGGGTGTTACAATGGTGGTATCAGAGCGGTTCGGTTCTAACCGGACTGTGAGTTGGGAAACTATAGCTGGTCATGTGTCGGGTTTTGTAGAAAACAATTGTTAGAGGTTAAACTGGGTCTTATGGTGAGTCAAACCATGCTTGTGTGCTTGTCCCTCAAGTGGAGTAATTCCGCTTGTAATTGTTTGAAATTGTTCCTTAATTGAAACAATGTCTGCTGAGACACACCAAACCTATTGTGGGATTTTTATTAGGTTGAGAAACCTCGTGGAAATCCAATATCTCCGAAACGAATAATTGTTCCTGTTTTAGCAGATAAGTCAGAGATGGATCAGAGGATTTGGATGACCCAGATTCCACACGCAGGGACGTGTCTCTCCATTAAGCAAAGGAGAGAGCTTAGCAGCTGAAGAATTTATCTCAGGGAACACAGCAATAAGGCGTTATGCTTAGGCGGAGATTTGGAATAGAGATAGTTCATAGGAGACGTTGTTAGCATTATTGCATATATGTGATCCTTGAAGTATTAGTGGTTCTAAGTATAAGCCACAATGTTTGTCGTTTGAATTATTTTGATACGTATTAAATTTGAAAATGAAAACTGTTTCATGATTTTCTGAATGCTACATGTTTGCTACTAACATCTGTGTTCGCAATAGTCTACTTTAGTACTGCTGTGAATGTATGTAATTGATTGTGTGTTTGTTATTTGTGTGAGCGTATTAATATTCTCCAAAGGAAATATTAAACGCGACTACTTTCCAGCAAACGCAGATTAATTGTCTTGTGACAACTTAAATTACGTGGAAACCATTTGACTCGGTTAAATGGGAGCTGGAAAAATTAGTTAGAGTTGTGGGTAGAAGTTTTAGAATGTCACAAGTTGCCTAGCTAGCATTGGGTAGTATCCAAAATCCTTTTACCAGACCTTACCCTGAATTTTAGATTACAGAATTTCCTTTAAGAGCAGAAGCCTAGTAAATGGGAATAGTATACCCTTATCCTTTCGTGTACTTACCTGGCTGACCACTCACCTATAATGAAGAATAGCTAGTTGTATGATTAACCTTAGTGGTGGGGCGAGAGAACCTAGTTCTCTTTCCTTTTCTTTCCCTTATGCGTCGTGCACCTCTTTTTACTCTAGGAATTTTCATTCTCGTCCGACTCTTCCTCTAGGCAAGCCGTGCAGTGGTGAGAATTAGGAGAGAAACTTGCAAATTTAGGGAGAAAGTGACCACCCTCGATTCTTTCCTTCTTTTCCTTTTATACGTTTGGGACAGATTCTATTAAGAGGACCCTCCACCATTTTCTAATTCCTTCCTTAGGAAACACTAAGTTCCGGGAAGTGGGACTGAATAATTGGTTGCATCATGGGTTTAGTGTGAGCATAGGAAGATAGAGAGAACTTAGTTCCTTCCTCTTTATTCTCTTGTCCACTGCGAACAAATTCAGTTCCAAGAGCCCCATTTGATTCGATTGTCCCCTTAAGTAGTGCTAGACCTCGTGACATTGAAGTGTGTAAGAAACTTGGAAATCATTTCCTTCCAGTCCTTAGTCAAGCCAAAACTTTAAGAGATGTCAAGTGAGGACTGTTCCTTATACCCTTTGTATCCTTGGGTGATGTTATGGGCGATCTTGTGGTTGGTGATCATAGCAATCTTTTTGTCTCTTCCTACCTTCAAACCACGAGTTCCTGGAAGGTTTTAGGTGAGTGTCTTAGTTCCTTTGTTTTCATTGCTTGTATCCTTGATAATGATTTTGTTGTCAATAACTTTAAGTTTTTTTTTATGAATCTGGTTGAATTCCAATTTTTGTAATGAGAGCTTGAAAATGATTTTGTTTTCTTTCGTGTAAAAGAGAGTATTAGAAAACTTTAATTTCATTAAGTTCTTGTCTGTTCTCTTAGAAACTAATAATTGATTCTAACATATTTGCTAATAATGGTTTTTTTGAAAGTAATTCCAAGTTTTAGAGAATTCTATTAAATCATAAATTGGTAAAGAAAGTTTGATTAAGTTAGAATTTTTCTTTTAGTGTTATTTTAGTATTCCAAGACAATGAAACACCAAATGTTAAAGGGAATCCTAGTATTCCTAAACAAGGTGGAGTCTTAAGGAATGGCGTGTTTGAAATTCTTGATTCTTAATGTAAGTTTTAAAACTTCAAAAATTTGGAATGAAGAAAAATTCTTGGATACTAATTGCTATTTTAAAACCCAAGGAGCACTTGCTACCTCGATAGTATTTTAAAATTTTCTGTACTTCACTGATAGTAATTGTAATTGGACGTTTTAGAAGTTTAATAATTGTTTAGAAGTAAAAGTTAGTTATGAAAATTTTGAGTGAGTGCAGGAAATTTTATAGTGTTCTAAAAGGGAAAAATGATTTCGAGATTCGAGTACTTGATTGTTGGTGTGTGGAATTTTCTTAAAGAGAAACTTTGACTTGGTTTCATAAATAAGAGGAAGTAGTAAGTGTCTTAACCTTAAATTGAAGTGTGTGTAATAATTTTGAGACAATGAGAACCTAATCTCAAGGGAACTTTAGTGTCCATGAGAATGGTTGAGTCTAGACAAAATGAAATTGTGTTTTATTGGTTTCTTGTATTGGTGTTACTCCTAAGAAATTGATGTTTTCCTTAGAAAAAAAATGTTGAATTAGAAAAGCGAATTTCAATCTTCTGAAGTTTTAAAAGGTTTTTGTATTCTTAGTATGTGTAACCATGATTATCTACGAATAGGTTAGAATTATTCTCGTGATAATGGCACGAAGCCGTAAGTTGTACCCGTGTTCGTGAGCGTGATCGTAATCGTGATCATGGATGAGTGGATGTCGTGAAGCCGCAAGGGATTCTTCGTTTATTAACTGCCTTACTTTACGGTGTGACATGTGTATATGCCTTGTGATTATTATTATCGTAGGCTATGTTATGTAACTATAACTAATATAGTACTACATATATTAATATGTACTAAGAGTGTCCCTGTGTGCAAATTATTTTATGGATTTGAGTAAAGTAATTTTTCGTATTTTACTATCCGTGTAGTTTCGAGGACGAAACTATTTTAAGGGGGTGGTATTGTAACATCCCAAATTTTTAAGAAAAGTGATTTTAACAATAAAATCCGGAATACTCGATAAATAAGTCAGAGAGATTGATCACCTCGATGATTTACTGAGAGTACGGAAAATTATTTTGAGTTATTTTGAACAATTTATTTATTATAATAATTATTATTCATGATGTCAATTTGAATTAATTGACAGCGTAGACGTATGCTGCTTTTAAAGAGAATTCATCAATTATACTTATTATAAGTTTTCATACTGTGATAACGCGTATTTTTGTTGACTAAGAAATTGATTGAATTAAATCAAGATTAAATTAAGTTTGAGAATTAATATTTTATATTGATTCACGGTTTGAAAATCGTCAAAAAATTCTAACGAAGTTTCGTCGTGTTTCGAATCAACGGGCAGTTTCGCCACAGATAAAATTCTAAATGAACTCCGATTTCGATGAAAATCGAATCATAACTTGTTGAGACTAATTTTGAGTGATTATTGTTGTTTTTATTATTTATGAAATAATATTATCATGCGAAGAATTAATTTTTCGGGATTTTTCCGGCGAGAAACAAATCGGTTTTTCGGTTTCTCGTCGCCGTGTTTTTAAATCTTAAGACTTTAGATTAGAGGGTAATCATGAGAGATGTGAGATTAGATGGGTAAGATTAGGTGATATGTTTAACATCTCATAAAAATTGCTAGGTGTCATTAGTTGTGTGATATTTTTTTAAAAAATCTTTTATTCAACTACTCCTACTAACTATGCTTATTTTTATTATTATAAAAGAGAGAAATCAAGGCTATATACAGCCCCATTTCAGCCCCAACCTCATGCCTCCTTCCTCAAAAAAATAGAAACCCTCATCTTCTTCTTCTTCCTTTCCTTGAGCAAGAAAACTCCATTGAAGCTACCTCCATTTTCTTTGAGTTTTTGAGCAAGGTTCCTTCATCAAACTTGTACTAAATCATCACCTCAACATAGTTCCTCATCATCTACACCATTTGGGTAAGAAGAAAATCAGATTTTTACTCCCCCAAAATTCTGTTTTGTGCGCCATTTGCCCCCCTTTTTATACACTTGATTTTTGCTTCCAAAACTTGATTTCTTGCTAGGTTATCCTCCCCTTTGTCTTAGCTACTCTTCTTAGCAATTATTTGGGGAGAAAAACAGAATTTTTCCACCCCTAAATGAAGCCAAAACAGCGCCAAACCCTCCCCCCTTTGTGTTGCATAAATTGTTGTTTTAGTTTGATTGATTTGTGATGTTGTTTGAGTAGTTGATGATGAATATGAGGAGATGAACATCTCTAATTTCTCTTGGTACTTGAGGGTGAAAACCCTAAGTGTGAAAAAGAGGGAAATGGTGTGATCCTTAAAGAATCAACTAATTAGATGTTTAATTGTGTTATTGGAAGTGCTTATGTGTTGAATTTAGTGGTTGTTTAAATTGATTATGTGTAACATGATAGTTTTAGCATTTTTTTCAATTCTTGAACTATGAGAACTTGAGGATATGATGCTCAAATATGTGTTAGATGTTTAACAAAGTTATTAGAATTATTTTTAAGGTTATTAGAACTTGTATGCATGAATTGACATGAGTGAAGTTTATGTTTTATGCAAAAATTAGTTTATGTAGGACTAGATTGATATATGAGCATGACTAGGTTGTTCTTTATTTTAATTTGGCATGAACATGTTTTTTTTTAGCATGATAATGGCAATGTATTAAATGTCTTAGGATTCTTGAAATTGGGATTTGGTTGGTTGAAAGAAATCTTGGGAAAACACTTATTCTTGAAAAAGTTGGAAATGAGTTTTGGGAACTTTGTAATTTAGTTTAAATGGTTAGCCATGCATTGTATGATGTATAGCATGTTGGTGAATTTAATGTTTGTAAGAATTGAGTTTTTGAAATGAAAAATTGATTTGAAAAATGTTTTACAACTTGTTTCAAATATGGGTGTGAATGATGCATAGATAAGAATTGATGTGAGTTGCCTTAAATATGGTTGATTGGCTTGAAAAATGTTAGTAGTAATGAAAATGAGTTTTTGCAAAGTTTTGTTTTAGAAAAAAAGGGTTATGGCCGAGAGGCCTAGAAGGTTTTTGGAAGGAAGATTTAATTTGTAAACATGTATGTAATGCTTGAATGTGTTATGTTTAAGCCTTAGAAACTTTGTGCAAAATGATTAATTGATTATGTGTTATGCTTAAGATTTCATGAAAAAGGATTCTTTAAAAGTTAGCATTTTTTTTAAGTTAAAGTGTTATGTATTAGTTAATTTTCAAGAAAAGTGATTTTTGATTCAAAATCCTTAATTGTTTTCAAGTAGTTAGAAGTAAATTTTTGTGGATGCTTGGTTAGAAAAAAGGGTTAGGTTGAGAGCCTAAGTTTAAGTTAATATTTATAGACTCGTGCTAAGTTGTTCATGGTAATAGGGATCGTATTATCGGAGATCGAGTGACGTGGACCTGCAGAAGTCGGAGCCACGTTAGTGACAGCCTGTGGTAAGGGCACTTCTAGACATCGTAGGCTTTTATTGTTGTCTGTCCTTGTGTAAGGGCAATTTTTAGATATGAATTTAATTTCAAGTGTTTATGCGAAGAAGTCTGAGAACCTCAGGGTTCGAAGTGAGGGTCTTGTACCTCTTCGCTTTATTTTTTTGATATACTGATTATTTAGTGGGTTTGTCTACAAGTGGTTGGTAGTTGTCTCCAACCTCCTACACTTGTTTGTTCCTCTCTGTGAACTCCATCGAGTTGCAGAGGGATGAATTCTATGAGTTGATTGCCGTCTGTTGTTGTTGAGCTGTGCAATTGTTAATATGAGATTGAATACATACTGTGAATTGCGTATTGCTTGTTGAATTGTGTTTCTCCATGCAAACTGTTTTATTGCTTATGTTGTTGAATTGCGTTTCTTCATATTAAGTATGCTCTTATTATTTGATATGCGGTCCAATAATCTTGCGTATAACTCTTTGAATATCGTATGCGGCGAATTGTTCATCGAGTCTGAGAGCATTGTCGAGTCGTCGAGACGTTTTTGAGCTGTGAGCCGGACAACTGAGGGTGCTAGGTCCCCTTTGTTCATGGTGGATTAGCTAGGTGTCGCAGCGGTAAGGAACCGGAGCTGCTTACCTAGGGAGAGCGAGGATCCCAAAGCTATGGCTGGTATTCAGTGGATTGATCGGAGTCTGCTTTCCGGAAAAATTGTCGAGTCGAGAGAAAATGAGTCGTGAGCTGAGTCTTGAGTTACGTCTTGAGAACTGTGTATACTGTTGGTTGCCTATTGTCATGATTGCTAATTCCTGTAATATGCCATGTTATTTTATGTTTTGTTGCCGAGTGTGTGCCGAATATGTGTATCTGCTCTTTATTTTTAAGAAGTTGACCCTTGCTAGTGGTTCTGTCTATTAATGATTGTAACCCAGATGGCGGAGCAAGCAGAGGATTGGAACTGCAAGAAGGAGCAGTTGTAGATGGTCATCTAGCTTGACTTGTACGATGTTGTAGAGTCTACTAGCAGTCTAGTAAGGAACGTATTGTGCCGACCAGCTATAGAATAATTGTCGTTGTTCAGTATTGTAATAAATGTCTGTCATGTTTCAAGATATGTATTGTTAGACGCGAATTGATGGAACAATTGAATGTGGTCATGTAATGTCTTAAATCATTTTCCGTCATGTTTCTAAAAGTCGCTGTGATGCTCTGACTGCTTCTTTAAAGAATTTTTTTTAAAAAAAAATATAGGACCACATTTCTCGAAAACCCTACGAGCAGAGTATTCCACCTTTCGGAAACATGTCAACTTCTGTCAGAATGTTCACTTAGTAGCACTCCAGAAACAGGGTGTTACATCACCCCTTGTGGGTGTGGGGTATATAAATTTATGTGTGTGTATGTACCATGCTTTGCATACTCTGATAATAAATAAATGTGTATTTGCTTTAAACGTGGATTATTGATAAAGTAATACCCTGTCTAGGCGGGGTGTTACAACTCATGTTTGAGAGTCAAATTCCCAAGGTTGTATTTGTTGTCACTGTAACACCCGTCATTTTCCTGTTTCATTTTTGTTTGAATGTTTTTGAATGATGTTAATGATTAGAAATGATTAAGCATGGAGTTGGATGTGTATGAATTGTGTGGAAAGGCTTAAATTGGACTTTTACATGTTTCTAATCGATTAAGATGTGTCCATAATCGATTAGTCCACTATTTGACTATCCAGTACTAATTCCAAGGATGTTCTAATTGATTAGACATAAGTCATAATCTATTAGAATAGATTTTTGGAGCCAGTATCAGTTCCAGAGACGTTCTAATCGATTAGAACATATAGTCTAATCGATTAGAAGAAGTCTGATAGGTCAGTACAGATTCCAGAGGCATCCTAATCGATTAGAGGAGGTGTCTAATCGATTAGAGTGACCGCTGCAATCTCAGTAGAAATTCTAGGGACATGCTAATCAATTAACCACTATGTGTTAATCGATTAGACAAGTTTTATGGAGCCTTAATCGATTAGAGGTCGTGTCTTAATCGATTAAAAGTCTTTTGAACTGTGCGGTAATAAAACCAAACGCGTTGTAATCGATTAGCTCATATCGCTAATCGATTAGAACGCGACTGTGAAGCGTTTTATACGCGAATTTTTACCAAAAACACACGTTTTAGCCACAGGACCCGGTGTAACTCCAAAGGTTCTTTTCCAAAGTCCTTCTTCATCTTCTTCAAGGAGTGCAACCTCCATTGAAGCTTGAGAGCTCAAAACTCTTCAGATTGAAGAACAGTGTTGTCCCCTTGTCTCTTCACCATAGAAAAGGGTTCCCTTCGATCCAAATATCTTCGATAAGCTTGTCATGACTCTACAATTTTTGTCTTCCTTTTCTTTTGAGTCTTAGAATTGAAATCTAGTGATACCATTGGGATCCATGTATTCTGTAGAGTGCTTTTTTCCAAAGGAGCATCATCAAAAAGCCCTACCTTCTCACTACTTGTGGTTTTGTGATCTTCTCTTTTTAGGTAAGGAGTCTTCCTTAGGATCCATTGTTTATTAATATTTGATATGTTGTGACTTGTAGATGCATGTGTTCATATTGATGTATATTGGCCTCCACGAATTGTATGTTCTTAATATGTGTGAATATGGTTGCTCGTATATGATTGTGAAGGATTTGGTGGATATGAGAGATGATACTTAGTGGTTTTGTTATGACACGATATTACTTAAGAATGTTTGGATTATACTATGAACCATTCCTTGGATTTCCACACCTAATGACCATAGGTTAATGAAAAGGAATGGCTAGAATTAAATACAGACACACACACACACACACACACACACACACATATATATAAAGGAATTGGACGATTGATAATTGGTAAAAAAGAAAGTAGAGGTTTAGGTCAATCAAGGAACCACTCGCATGATAAAGAAAGGCATGAATAAAATTAGTAGATTTCACTAACAAAAACACCTAGAGTATCCCACAAGTCTCTTAGGGAATTTTCACTAATGTCATCTATCTCGAATCCACCTTACGGTGACTATGTTTATGATAAGTCCACCGCGAGTAGCAATGTTTATATTTAAGATGCCCATTTTTTTTTAAACTCCTAGCTATGCGTAGCCGTGATGGAGTCCGAGTTTATCTTGTTTGATTGACGATCCTAGCCGATTGAGCCATGATGGATTGTCCATGACCCTAGTATGTGGAGTTTTGGAGGAACCCAAACTTGTATGAAATTGTTTGTCATGATGACCTTTGTTTACGTTGAAGTGAAAGGTGGAGGCCATCAAGAGTGAGCCTGCGTAGCAAGAGGGTGCGAAGCCCGAGTCTGCGATCCCCTATAGTTTAAGTTTCACGTCTTAAGCTGGGGGTCGCTTATCAGACTTAGCTATCCTAAACGTCACCAGATATTCTTAGGATTAGTCGAGAGTGTGCGGCAACGAAGTGTTCACCATTGTAGTGTATTCCTTCAAAAAGCCACCTCCTAGTCAAACTTCGTTGAGTAGTAGATGGATTCATAAGCATATGAAGTCGTTGACATTGTTTCGTATGGTCCTATTGTAACACCCCGATTTTCAGAGCGCTACTAATCTAAACTCAACCTCTAAATGCGGAATGATTTATAAATATAATACTTGCCTGGTCTTGTGAAAACACGGGTAAATTTTTTTCCTTTTAAAACTCTATTGCAAAACCACAAGTATTACAACGTTTTCAAAACATGGTGCACAACTATAATGCAAAAGAAGATATGACTGAATATGCATATATATATATATATATATACACACACACACAGTAGCCCATAGGCAGTGCAACTTTTCAAAGTTTCAGTATAAGGGAAACAAAATACAATACCAAAATAGGAATACACCTGGAATATGAATACCCTAAGCTAAGAACACTCATACTCCTGAAGTACTCCCAGCAGACACCTATGCAGAGGCTGCTCCAAATGTCATACATCAGGATAGACACCAACAAAAGACATCATAGATACTAAACTGGTCACCAAAACACCTAAACCACAATAGTCGGAGTGGTCAATCAAGCTCTATGCCTGGCCTCAGAATAGGCAATAGTGCGGCGAAGCAAGACATTAACGTGTGCAACGTACCACACACTCCACACCTTTTTGGCTCACTACCAAGGTCCTTAGAAGGGTCTTCCTTGTAACATCCAATTTTTCGAATATTTTAAGTTGACGTTAGAAGTATAATTAGATCGATGATTAGGTGGTAAATGAGTGTTAAAAACATTGATTAAGGATAAAATGGGCTTAAATGGTACCCATAAATCTTAGGAAAGTTCTAGAAACACTAAAAAGGATAAAAATACCCCTAGGAAGGGTACAGATCACCCCAAAAGCTTCTAGAAGGATAAAAACTAAATATTTCTCCTTAGGTACCATCACGACACGATGAGATTTGTGAGGTGACCGTCGCGACGTGATGGGATCACTGTCGGATCTTCACCACGTGTCCATCCAGAGGATTCTGGAAGGTACCATCGCGACGCGACAGACCCTGTGAGAGGAGTCCATCGCGACGCGATGGAGTTGTAGCTCGCCTATAAATAGGTGTTCACCCCTTCATTTCCATTCGCGCCAAAACCTCTTTTCTTTCTAGTTTTCTCTCTCTAGGAACTTTCTCTAAAGAGTAGGTATGCTCTACGCTTGCCTCAAGCGAGGATGTTGTGTATCGGAAAGCTCTCAGTATGAAGTCTTCAAGGGAAAAGCAAGTGATGAAGTAGTAGTGCAGGGGGGTGCAAGTAGTATTACAGTGGGTGCAAATAGTAGTTTGGGAAACTTACAGGCTAAGTAAACTAGGAGGCTAAGTTACTTGGGAAGTAAGAAAACATGCAAAACAAGTAAACTTAGAGAACAAGTAAACTTAGGGAGCAAGTCATAACCCACCCCTATAAATAGCACCTCTCATTCTCATTCCTCCACACACCTTCCTCAGTTCTGCTTCTCTCTCTAGGAATTCCCTCTCTAGAATTTCCTCTAGGAAGTATGCTCTGCACTTGCCTCAAGAGAGGATCCTGTGCACCAGAAAGCTCTTAGTGGGAGACCCTCAAGGGGGGATGTGAGTAGTCGCTGTGAGAAGGTGTAAGCAGTCGATGTTCGAGGGTACGAGTAGCAGGCTCGGAGGTACAGATAGTGACAGCAGCTTCAGCGATCTTCTAACCAGGTGGGACCAAGAAACTTTACACTCTAGGGATTGTAGGATAGAGTAGTATATAAATGTGCGTTGGGTGACCCAAGCCCTACGAGCGGTTGATAACAACAACACCTTAGGAGAGGGGTTGTGACCTGTGATAGCTAAGGACAGTTGTCAGAGGTCTGTCAACCATAGGAATGATCTATTGATATCTATAGGTAGATAGTAACGTAGTATAGATGACTGATGCTAATTGATGTGGTGCTGATTGAATATGATTGCTGGTATCTAAACGTGAACACAAGAAGGGGGGTTGAATTGTGTTAAAAACTTTTCGCAAACTATGCATAAAAACTTCAAAATAAGTTGTTCAAAACTGTTTTGTATACCGGATGCAGAGAATAAACACAGGATCGGATGCATAAATTTAAACAGTTTATAAAAACTTGTTTTACTGAGCAAGGTAAAGATAAATAATGTAAAGCAGTAAAGGATGAGACTCAGAGATTTATACTAGTTCACCACCAACTGGTAGCTACGTCTAGTCCCTTCGTTCCTGAAGGATTTTCCACTATAATCAATCGACATAATTTCCTCAAGAGTATTCTTCTGTCACAAACTTGACAATACTCTCAACTTCTCAAAACGACTCAGTACAGTCGAGCCTTTGAGGAACAGAGCCTTAACTAGGCCAAATACAATTTTACAAAAGAGATTATGATTTTGATAACAATCAAAATAACTCTCACAGAGAGGACGAAAAGATTAAGCTCAAAACAGAATAGCTTTCTAAAAGAAAGTATAAGACGCTGAGTTCAGTTCAGTGTAGACCAGAAACTTGGCACGTAGCTTGATTGCACACTTGAGTAATATTGCTTTCAGAATGAAGTTTCTTCACAGTTTCTAACTCTTCTTCAATGAATACCTTGGGGTATTTATAGGAGTCTTCAACGGTATTACCGTTGCAGTAAAAATATCTCCTTGCTATTGAGTGAGGTAATTTGAAATGTAGTCCTTTTCATCCTTTCTAGAGAATATCAGAATTGTACACATTACCGTTTTCGTACTATCTGCAATTTGCAATTGCCTTGTACGATTTTTGTCTTATGCCAAAGGTGTCATCTTTGCTTCCTCGTACATCAAAATGAGCGTACAAAATCAAATTCGAATTCCCTGCATCGCCGAGGTCGAGAGCAAAACGTGATCACCACGTGCTTCATTAAAGAGATCAGGCGCCGCTCGTAAACAGGACGGGCCTTCGTAGCAATTGAGTGTTCCACGTGTCAAGAAGTCACACTTCTTGGGCGCTTCTTTGTTAACAAGACGCTGAAGTGGGTTCAGATGCTGACACTAGTGGATTGTATTCAATTCTTTTGTATATTTCTTCTTCTTTCTTGAGTGATTTGTATATATATAAATGAAGCTTTTGATACCTGTACACTTAAAAATATGTTATAAGATAAATTGTTCTCTTGAGAAATATTTTGTTATCATCAAAATTAATGAGGGTCTAAACTTCTCAATCGTTTAGGTTCCAACAATCTCCCCCTTTTTGATGATGACAAATATCTAAGGTTGATGAACAATTTAATTTCAAAATAACATCAAAGGTCTCCCCCTGACTTTAACACTTTTGATGTATAAGACAATTCTAGTATTAAGGCGATTGTTGATAAACAAATTCATTTAAGTGATCGCAAAAATACATAGATGAATCAGAGCATATTTTTAACAAGGTGAGATCAGATGCTGATTTTCATATTATCAAAAAGATTTTCATATTACCAACTTTATTGATCATTGTTAGATTATTGGGTCAATGAATATCAATGCAGTTAATAGATATTAGAGCAATGCTATGTATGAAATGATATGCATGATAAATTCAGTTTTACTGGATTCATCGGACGGTGAATTTGTTAATCAGACTTAATCAGACTCTCACGTGTTCATCAGACCTTTCTTTTACTCCCCCTTTTGTCATCAGACAAAAAGAGTATAAAGCACATCGTAGTCAAAAAAATGGCTTAGAAAAATTTGAATGTATATAAACAGATAATCAGATAAAGGCATGTATAGTCAAATAATCAGAAAAACACTGAATATATATATATATATAAAAATAAGAGAGTACCAAAAAAAATTTATATCACATAAAAAAAATTTAAGGGTTTGGCGGTGGAGGAGGAATGTTGAGACGTTCATATAGAAGTTTCAGTGCATTCTCTAGCTGAGTGACTTTCAGATTAGTAGCCTTCATTTCTTCAAACTCTGCTTTAGGAAGGGTGACCATTTCAACTGCAGGAGTAGAAGTAGAAGGTCCAGCTTCGGGTGCAGGTTTCGTCTTCTGATGCTCTGCTAGCACCCAGTTGGAAAGCTTCAGTCTCAAGTCCTTCTTTTGTTGAGCCTTTTGAAAGAATGCATCATTTGGTATAAACCATTTGATGAGACTTCCAAGTTTCCTCTGCTCAGATTCTGACTGAATTCTTCTCCTTTTCTCCACCTCTTCTGGATACAACAAATCCATGAAGACCGTTTCCTATGCGTACATCGCCAAAGTGAAAGCCTCAAACTTATTCCCGACTTCTTCTCCCCATATCCTTCGATGAATTCACTCAATGCTTCAGAAGCAAAAGAGATTCCTTCATTTTCTGCCAGGTACAATCCTCTCAGATTTTCCCTGTCATCTTCTGTAAGCACCAGGGGGACGAGGCATGGTAACAAAGCTTTGTCTTTCCATGTCTTCGACCATTGACTCCAAGTGAATCCAATATCAAAGTGCTTTGTCACTGCAGCCCATTGGACATAAGTCTTCATGCAATCGAGTGGTCTGATTACTGAGCATTTGAACATATCATTGAAGTAAACTGTTCCCAGATTGATGTTAGTAATTCTGCTGATTGTGCCAACTGTTGGAATAGTGGCCTTCTCGGCATTGCAGCAGTTTGAGGAGCCAGTTCTCCATTCATCTTCCTTCAGAGAATTCAGGTAAAACCTTCTGGCATGATCCTCAGAGATCTTGGCAATCGGAAGCTTAGAGAATTCCTTAAGATTGTACTTCTTGGGAGCCTTCTCATACTCCGTGAGCCCGATCTTCTTTGAATGGTCGCTTGCCAGAGCGAGTTCTTTCCTTTTCCAGTGATAGACCAAGGTAGCCACCTTTGTGCATGCAGTACAATCTTCATTGTTACTGCACGAAGGATCCTGAATTGTCTGACATTTCAATCTTCTTCATCTCAAGACAAGTGCCATGAAGGCGACTTCTTCATCTGTGATCCACCTTTCGCATTCTTCCAATGTGAGCGATTCGGTTTGTGGTAGGGATCTAGGAAGGTCAACGAGAGAAGGGAATTGCTCTGCTACTAGATCTTTGGTCTCAATCTTCCTTTAAATGACATCTGAAAGTGGTCTTCTCCATCCTTGAAGGTAGCACTCATCGGAGAGGCAATCTCGATCTGGCGACTCAGGTGAAGGGTTTCAAATGCCATGTGGAGGGACGATTGTAGATGCTATGATGTATCTCATACTTAACAAACCGTGGTTTGTTAATACATGAGACATTCTTCCTTCCACCAGCGTCTGTAGGTTTATGGGTAATGGTGAGTAAGGTGGGAGTGGTTTTGGTGATTTTATAGGTTTTAGGTGTGTAGGGTTTGAAGGGATTAACGGGAGGTACTTTGAATAATAGATTAAAGGGATGAGAGTGAAGTTTGGAAATATATGTGGTAAGTGAAGTATTTGAAGAATTTTGTGGTAGGTCAAGGTTGAGTGTACAGGATGATGGTTGGGTAGATTTAGGGAGGGTAGAGGTTTGTCGGAGGCTCATTCTGGTTTTCTTGGTTTGTGGTTGTGTTTGTGGTTGTGAAACAGACAATGGGGGTGCAGGAATAACATCATGAGCATCAAAGACAGACACTGATTCATCAGCAGTAAAATCAAGTACCTTTGGGTTAACCTCTGAAGACTTAACCAACCTTCTTTTCGATCCTCTTGTAACAACAACAGCAGGAGGAGGAGGAGGGATTTGCTTTCCTTGACCGGACGCTGAAGCATCCTTTTCAACTGCTGGCCTAAACTGTTTCTCCAAGACCTTTCTGATGGGAATTATATCCTCATCTTCTGGTTCTTCAACAGTAGGTGCAGGAGCCACCTTCTATTTTGTTCTTCTTGTCTCCCTTGAAGGAGACTCAGCAAGTCTTTTCACACTAGTCATTGAGCTTCTGGCGGTTTTCTTTTCAGCTTCTCCTTCCTGTTGCTCTATTTTCACTTTCTTGATCATAGAGCCAGTAATTAGCTGCATCCTGACCAAACTGTTGACTCCAAAAACTTCTGGACGAACAACAACGCCAACACCAAATTATTTTTCTTTTTCCTCTGTTTTGATGGAGTCAGTTAGCTTCCTCACAACGCCGTCTTTGATCATCATAATGGAGAGAAGAACTCCATAAGGGATTATCTTGATGATATTCTTCTTATCGACACTCTTCCTTGAGAAGACAAGGGCATTTATCAGATTGTTGATAATCAACCTTGGCAGATTGATTTTCTTCCCATCCATGTAGTTCCTCATAATGAACTTTTGCTCGTAGTTCACTATGTCGCTTGAGCCATCCTTCAGAATCACGCTCTTGGCGACGATTTTGTGCAATACTCGGTAGTGGCTTTTCAAGTCTTTGGTCGTGGGAGTGATGTTCTTCTTCTTCAGTTCACGGTAGTTCTCAAACAGGGCTTCGTTGACGTTTTCAAGTCCTCTGCAAGCATCACCCCGGCCGCATGGTAATCGATTCCTTCGCACGGACACTTGATCGTCTGAGCAATAGAGTTGATGGTGAAGCATAGTTTGAAGCCTCTGATGTGTCCTTCTATGACTTCTCCCAGAAGTAAATCGCATTCCCCAGAACTCCTTAATAGCGTAGCTCAGTACGTCAACTGGTTCCCAGATGAAGTAGTTTTTCCAGCCCAGTTTCTCAAGACCTTCTTCAAAATCAAAACCGTATAGCTTGAAGTTCTCAAAATCAACCCGGTTCTCATTCAGAAGTTTTGCCTCAGAGAAAACATCGAAAGCAGTAGTGTATTGTCCAACCTTTCTGTCGGCCATTGTAGCAGTTGAAGAGAAGGTGATGGAGGTTTTAGAGTTCGAAAACACACACACAGAGAGAGAGAGAGACAGAGAGAAAGAGAACGGTTTTGCAGAAAACGCAGAGTGAAGTGATGGAGCGAAAAATGTGGAGTAGTGGGAAAGTTGATAGAAAATGGTACAATCCTTTTTCAAAAAATTGTTTCATATTTCCACATAAAGATTAAATAAAAAAGAAAAGAAAATAAAGATTCGCCTTTTCATTAAATGCAGACGCCAAAAGAAAAGTAAGATCAAGAAAAAGATTTTATCAAAAGACATAAATAATTTTGACTCAGTAGATGTGATGAGACACTTAAGTCCTTAACACGTGTGACACGTGTGGGTGTGCTCGGACGCACGCAACCGATTCACCAGACGATGAGTTACGATGCATATGACAAATAAGATGCTTATTCATATACATGCTTATGTCATACCAGATGCTGAGATTTTGTATATTATCTGAAGTTGAGATTAATTATTCTTCTATAAGATGAAAATTTAAATTTCTTCTTATAAAATTGAATCTATCTTCAGTAAGGGGTTTTGTAAATATGTCAGCCCACTGATGATCAGTGTCTACAAATTTTATTTCTAGAATGCCCTTCTGAACATAGTCTCTTATGAAGTGATGCTTAATCTCAATGTGCTTGGCTCGTTAATGCAATATGGGATTTTTAGTAAGACAGATTGCAGAAGTATTGTCACAAAATATAGGAATGTTACTCTCTTTTATCAGATAGTCTTCAAGTTGATATTTCATCCACAGAAGTTGAGAGCTGCAACTTGCTGCTGAAATATACTCAGCTTCTGTTGTTGAGAGTGCAATCGTGCTTTGCCTTTTGCTTGACCAAGATACAAGATTTGCTCCAAGGAATTGGCAGCTTCCACTTGTGCATTTTCTTTCAATTCGGTCTCCAGGAAAGTCAGCATCACAGAAACCTACTAACTTGTAATCTTTTGATTTCTTATAAAGCAAACCAAGATTAGTAGATCCTTGCAAATATCTAAAGATTCTTTTAACAGCACTCAAGTGTGATTCTCTAGGATCTGATTGAAACCTAGCACACAGACGCTGAACATAATATCAGGTCTTGAAGCTGTAAGATAAAGTAGAGATCCAATCATACCTCTGTACATCTTCTGATCTACCTTTTTACCAGTTTCATCTTTAACAAGAATACATGTGGGATGCATAGGAGTACACATAGGTTTGTAACCCACCATTTTGAATTTCTTTAGCAATTCCTTGATATATTTGCTTTGATGTATATATGTACCATCATTGCATTGTTTGATTTGAATTCCAAGGAAAAACTTCAGTTCACCCATCATGCTCATCTCGAATTCAGCCTGCATTAGCTTAGAAAATTCTTTGCAAAGGCTTTCATTAGTAGCTCCAAAAATAATGTCATCAACATATATTTGAACAATTATAAAGTGCTTGTTAGATATTTTTCTAAAAAGAGTAGTGTCTACTAGACCTCTGGTAAATCCATTTTTCATCAAAAATGTACTCAGTCTTTCATACCAAGCTATGGGAGCTTGTTTAAGACCATAAAGGGCCTTTTTGAGTTTGAAGACATGTTCTGGAAATTCAATGTCTTCAAATCCAGGAGGTTGTTTTATAAAGACTTCCTCAGTTATAAAACCATTCAAGAAAGCACTTTTCACATCCATTTGATAAAGAATTATATCATGATGTGCAGCAAAAGAAAGCAAAATGCGTATAGCTTCTAACCTTGCAACAGGTGCAAATGTTTCAGAAAATCAATACCTTCTTCCCGTGAGTACCCTTGAGCAACTAATCTTGCCTTGTTTCTCACAACCTTTCCATCTTCATCAAGCTTGTTTCTAAATACCCATTTAGTGCCAATAGCTTGCTTATCTTCCTGGTAAGGTAACCAAACTTCCATACATTGTTTCTTTGGAACTGATTCAACTCTTCTTGCATGGCGTAATCCAGCCTTCATCTTTCAATGCTTGATCAATCGCTTTAGGTTCCATTTCGAGAGTAGTGCCATATCTGCATGCTCTTTAAAAGAGGATCTGGTTCTTACTCTATCTCCAGGTTTTCCTATGATTTGATCTTTAGGATGAATGGCTTTGTACTTCCAAATTTCTTTCTCAATTCACTTCAAGATTCTTGTGTCTGGTCACCACGGACGATGAAGATGTAGGTTCACTATTTGTAGTATTACCTATATTTAATTGAAAATAATTCATCTAGCTCGACATGGTCAGTGTCAGGCTTCTTGTCATCAAATTTGACATGAATGGATTCTTCCACTGTCATAGTTTCTTTATTGTATATTCTAAAAGCTTTAGATCTTTCTAATATCCCAAAAGATTCCTTTGTCGCCTTTTGAATCAAACTTACCAAGTCGATCCTTAGTATTTAAAATGTAACACATGCAACCAAATGAATGAAAATATGATATGTTTGGTTTCCTTCCTTTCCACAGTTCATATGGAGTCTTCTTCAAAATAGGTCTAATAGAAATTCTATTTTGAATGTAACAAGCTGTGTTTACTGCTTCTGGCCAAAAATGTTTTGCAATATTAGCCTCATTGATCATGGTCCTGGCCATTTCTTGGAGGGACCTATTTTTCCTTTCTACAACACCATTTTGTTGAAGTGTTCTTGGAGAGGAGAAATTGTGGGAGATGCCGTTATCATCGCAAAATTTTTGAAAGCTTTCATTTTCAAATTCTCCCCCATGATCACTTCAAATAGAAGATATGCAAATTCCTTTTTCATTTTGAACTGTTTTGCAGAATACTGTAAATACCTTGTATGACTCATCTTTGTGAGCAAGGAATTTAACCCATGTCCATCTAGTGAAATCATCAACAATGACTAACCCATATTTCTTTCCAGTTAAAGAGGCTGTCCTTGTTGGACCAAAAAGATCAAGATGCAAAAGCTCAAGTGGTCTAGAGGTTGAAACAACATTTTTTGAATGAAAAGAAGTTTTAACTTGTTTTCCTCTTTGACATGCCTCGCAGAGAGCATCGGATTGATACTTGAGATTTGGTAAGCCTCTGAAAAGACTGTGCTTGTTTAGTTTTGAGATTAATCTCAAATTGGCATGACCCAATCTCTTATGCCAAATCCATTGTTCTTCGTCAACAGACATGAGACACTTGACATCTTGTTTTGCAAGTTCAAAGAGATCAATTTTGTAAATATTTTGTTTCCTCTTAGCAGTAAAGAAAGTAGAGCCGTCTTTCTTGCTTTTTACTAGACATTCAGTTTCTGTAAAGATGACTTCATAACCATTGTCACATAATTGACTTATGCTCAATAAGTTATGTTTAAGTCCTTCAACATATAGTACATTATCAATAGAGGGAAGAGAGCCTTTACCAATGCGACCAATTCCAACTATTTTACCTTTTTGGTTTCCTCCGAAACCAACGAATCCAGCTTCTTTAGGCCTTAGTTCTTGGAACATATGCTTTTCTCCCGTCATGTGACGCGAGCATCCACTGTCTAAGTACCAAGATAGGTGTGTTGACTTTGTTGCTAAGCATGTCTGCAACATAGACTATTTTATCTTTAGGTACCCATATCTTTTTGGGTCCTTTCTTGGTAGGTCTTGAAGGGGGCTTAGCCTTCACAGGTTGAAAAACACGACATGCACTTTTCAAATGACCAGGTTTATTGCAGTAAGTACAATGCAAGCATTTACTGTGATTATTGGATTTATCAGATGCTGAATCATTTTCTAAAAGAGGTTCATCTGATATATAACCAAGATCATGAGTTGTCGTTTTACTGACACCCCAAATCATTGAAGCTTGCTTGCTACGAGTTACATTTTCTGCAAGAAACTTTTGAAAAGCATACTCATAATCATTTGATTTGCATTTAGGATTGCCTGTAACTTTAGATCTTTCAGCTTGAGAGCTCTCACTTCTGGTTGCTTATTAGCGATCAGACGCTGGTTATCCATCAGATTCTGATTTTCAGTTTTCAGCTTCTGATTTTCTTTGTTGAGTACAGATTTTTCTTTGTTTAAAGCTTGAAAGTTTTGTGATAATTTTGAAAATTTCTTTTTCAAATTCTTATACTCAACAGAGAGAGTGGCAGAGTCCTTAAGAAGATCATCAAATGCAAGTTGAAGTTCAGAGTAGGAATCATATACTATTACCTCTTCAACTTCTTCTTCTGAATCAAGGTCAGTGTCTGCCATGAGAGCGAGATTTGCTTCTACTTCATTATCTTCCTCAGATGAGGATGAATCTAGATCTTCCCATGTAGCCATGAGACTCTTCTTCTTTTTCTTGAAAGAACTTCTTGTGGACTTCTCCTTAAGATTAGGACATTCGGACTTGAAATGTCCAGGCTTTTTACATTCATAGCAAATGACTTGAGCCTTGTCCTTGCTCTCTTTCTTGTCCTTAGTATCTTTCTTCTGAAACTTCCTTCTGAAGTTTCTCTTCTTCCACATTCTTTGTATCTTTCTGGATATAAACGCGAGCTCATCTTCTGATGTGTCAACATCTCCTTCTGAAGCTTCATCTTCTGATTCTTCTTCTTCAGCCTGAAGGGCTTTGGAAGAACTGACTTTATGTTGAGAGACTTTTAAGGCAATAGACTTGCCCTTTTTGACCGGTTCTTCCTCATTTAGCTCAAGTTCATTAGCTTTCAATGAACTCATAAGATCTTCAAGTCGTAAGACATTTAGATCTTTTGCTTCCTGAATAGCAGTGACCTTGGGTCTCCACTGCTTAGTCAAGCTTCTTAAGATCTTTCTAATATGGTCAGGTGTAGTGTAACTTTTTCCAAGGGCCTGTAACCCATGAACAAGTGTTTGAAATCTTCCAAGCATGGTTTCAATGTTTTCACCATCTTCCATTTTGAATAACTCATATTGGCGAACCAACATGCTAGCTTTGGTTTCTCTTACTTGGGCAGAGCCTTCGTAAGATAAAACAAGTGAGTCCCAGATTTCTTTGGCAGTATCAAATTTGCCACATTTATCATATTCTTTTTCTGTCATAGCACAGATAAGAATGAATCTAGCCTTTTGATTGATTTGATATCTCTTTTTCTGTTCATCATTCCAATCTTCTCTGGCTATCGCAACACCACGAGGATTAGTGGGAGGAATGTAACCACTTTGAACTATATCCCACAACTCAAGTTGTTGTGTCTCAAAGAAAGATTTTATCTTATCTTTCCAGTAATCAAATTTTTCTCCATCGAATAGAGGAGGACGGTTCATATGACCACCTTCAATAGACATGTTCACAGTATAGGATCTTTTCTCTTAACACTGTTAAGTGCTCAACCAAGAGGCCGAGCTCTGGTACCAACTGAACGTAAACACAAGAAGGGGGTTGAATTGTGTTAAAAACTTTTCACAAACTATGCGTAAAAACTTCAAAATAAGTTGTTCAAAACTGTTTTGTATACCGGATGCAGAGAATTAAATAGGACCGGATGCAGAAATTTAAACAATTTATAAAAAATTGTTTTACTGAGCAAGGTAAAGATAAATAATGTAAAGCAGTAAAGGATGAGACTCAGAGATTTATACTAGTTCACCACCAACTGGTAGCTACGTCTAGTCCCTTCGTTCCTGAAGGATTTTCCACTACAATCAACTGATTACAATTTCCTCAAGAGTATTCTTCTGTCACAAACTTGACAATACTCTCAACTTCTCAAAATGACTCAGTACAGTCGAGCCTTTGAGGAACAGAGCCTTAACTAGGCCAAATACAGTTTTATAAAATAGATTATGATTTTGATAACAATCAAAATAACTCTCACAGAGAGGATGAAAAGATTAAGCTCAAAACAGAATAGCTTTCTAAAAGAAAGTATAAGATGCTGAGTTCAGTTCAATGTAGACCATAAACTTGGCACGTAGCTTGATTGCACACTTGAGTAATATTGCTTTCAGAATGAAGTTTCTTCACAGTTTCTAACTCTTCTTCAATGAATACCTTGGGGTATTTATAGGAGTCTTCAAGGGTATTACCGTTGCAGTAAAAATATCTCCTTGCTATTGAGTGAGGTAATTTGAAATGTAGTCCTTTTCATCCTTTCCAGAGAATATCAGAATAGTACACATTACCGTTTTCGTACTATCTGCAATTTGCAATTGCCTTTATGCGATTTTTTGTCTTATGCCAAAGGTGTCATCTTTGCTTCCTCGTACATCAAAATGAGCGCACAAAATCAAATTTGAATTCGTTCCAGCAATCCGAGGTCGAGAGCAAAACGTGATCACCACGTGCTTCATTAAAGAGATCGACGCCGCTCGAATCGAGAGGACGGACGCTCGTAGCAATTGAGTGTTCCACGTGTCAAGAAGTCACACTGCTGGACGCTTGTTGTTAACAAGACGCTGAAGTGGGTTCGGATGCTGACACTAGTGGATTGTATTCAATTCTTTTGTATATTTCTTCTTCTTTCTTGAGTGATTTGTATATATATAAATGAAGCTTTTGATACCTGTACACTCAAAGATATGTTAGAAGATAAATTGTTCTCTTGAGAAATATTTTGTTATCATCAAAATTAATGAGGGTCTAAACTTCTCAATCGTTTAGGTTCCAACAGTATCTGTATGACTATATTGCTAAATAATATGTTAGTTAATGGTCGCCTATAGCGATGCTAGGATTTATCCATATGTTGTATGTGCTGGTCTGATGCTTGAGATATGCTTTGATTTTGAATGTTGACTCTACTTGTGATTGAGATGATTTATTGATGTGTTAGGAATGTCGAGTGAATACCGTTAGTGTAACACCTGAGGACGAGATCGACCTCGTATTAGGACGTCGTACCAAGACCTCGTGTCGAGATCCCGTGCCAAGATCGCGTGCCGAGGTCATTTGCCGAGCTGAGGAGACCGCGTGCACTAGCTGCTGAGCTGAGGAGATCGCGTGCATTAGCTGCTGAGATCGCGCACCGAGCTGAGGAGGTCGCATGTCGAACTGAGGAGGCCGCGTGCACGAACTCGTGTTAGAGCCTTGTGCGCTTGCACGAGCACCCTGGTCGACATCGTGTCGAGATGATAACACTCGTATTTTTACGAACGTTGTTCAGCGTTATGATTATTTTGCTTGTTATATTTATATTGTCGGCTTGCAGTCTCGTCGCCGTGTCTAGATCTCTGACCTATAGAGTAGAGGGTAATCATGAGAAAGGAGAGATTAGACGGGTAGAATGATTGATGGGATTGGCATCTCATAACCGTAGTTACGATAATGCCCCTTCTCTCACCAGCTGTATATCACGCTCAGTTCCCTCAAACACTCACTTTCTCTTTTCTTCTTTCTTCTTCCTTTCTTCTCTGAGTTCCTCTTCCTCTCCAAAACTTCCATCGAAGAACATTGAGTTCCATCGAGCTTCTGCATAAACTTTCTTCATCAAACTTGTTCCTCATCATCCTCTCGACATATCTCACCATCTCGACCACCATCTGAGGTATGGAAAAACAGATTTTCTCTTCATGCTACTGTTTAGCGCCATTTCTTCTTTCCATTTTAGCTAGTTTTTATGCTTCCAAATCATCTCATATTGATGGGTTTTCTTCTTCATGACATGACCGACCTTTCTAACCGATTATTTGAGCTTGTAAAACAAATTTCTTCCTCTGTTTTCTGCAATAGGCAGTGCCCAAAAACCCTTCCTTTTTGGTTTGTTTCGATTTCTTGTTTTAGTTTGTCGTTTGTTGCTTCTGGTTGTTGTTGTTGTCGACTTACCTGTTGTAGCATCAGATAACCTTTTTCTTGAACTTTTGATCGAAAACCCTAACTTTGTGTTAGGGGAAAAATATATTTAAGTTCTTGAGTTTTAATATTTACTGGGTTGTAGTTAAGATTGGGGTTATGAGAGCTAAGTGTTATTAGAACCCATAGATGGAACTAAGTTGTGCTTGTTTTAGGAAGTCTGACTCCCGAGATCGTGTGATTTCCGAATCGAGGTGTACGGGAGAGCGAATCCGAGGACGTGGGAGCAGTGGGATCCAGATCGAGAACTGTACGTGTCGAGGTCGACTGAGAAGCGTACGTGTCGAGATCGAGTAAGAGAAGTCGTTGTCGAGCTCGTTTGAAGACAGCCGTGTCGAGGTCGTTGTCGAGCAGCATTAACTTGGAGTTCGGTAAGGGCACTTCATATTCTACGTGTTTATGTTTTGTGCGTAAGAGCACTTCTAAACATTCTAGGATTTTTTTATTATTATATTGCTATGTATGGATTCCTTGATTTGTGTCGAGCATGAAATGTTGTGGTATGATCGGGTTTTTGCATGTATTTAATATGTGATTGAATATATGTTGTGAATTGTGAATTGCTGTTGAATTGCGTTCTTCATGTAGAATGTTTTTATTGCTTAAATGTCAAATTGCGTTTTCTTCATGTTAAGCATGCTCTCTTTATTTGATATGTGATCAAGTACTTTTATGTGCCACTCCTTGACTGCGGCGAGCTAATCATCGAGTGAGAGAGCTAGGCGAGTCGTATGGCGTTTTGAGCCGTGACCGGATAACTAAGGGTGCTAGGTCCCCTTTTTGTTTACGGGAGATTGACTAGACGTCGCATTATCGGTTTGGGGTTGGACCTCGATTAATGCATGGTATCGGTTTGGGGTTGGACTGCCGCTACCTATTGCGTCGGTTGGGGATGGACCTGCTGTCGATATTCGGAATAAGAGTCGAGTCTAGAGTGAGATGGTCGAGTCACGTTTGGTGATTGATAAACATTGTTGTGTTGCTTATTTCTTTATGTCGTGCTTATCTTGAATTGTTGAGAAGTTGACCCTTTCCCGTGGTGCCTTCAATCCATGACGGTTACCCAGGCGAGGTCGAGGGCGCAGGGAACTCGACAGCAGATGATGGCGAGGAGGAGCTCGACGAGGATCAGGGCGACGACCTCTACTTGTCGTGATCGTTTATGTTTGATGGATGTTTTTTTTTGGGACGATTGTACCTTGTTTTTCTTGGTGTTCAGAGGTTGTGACCAGTTTGGGCGAGATGTTATTTTGAGCACAGGGTAGACTGGTGGACTTACTTTTGGAGCAGCCCCCTGCGCGGGTGTCTGCCGGAAGTACCCCCAGGGTATGATTGCTCTCTTGAAGTCGTCATACCTTAGGTGTATTTCTTTATACATTCTTATTCTGTATTTTGTATATATTATTATTTCGAGTGGTATGCATGTATGTTTTATTAGAATTTAAGCCTTGTGTCTTAGTTGCATCATGTTTCGAAAAGCTGTAATTACTCTGATGTGCACGAGCTGGTTTTATAAAAAAAAAAAAATAGATCGTACTTTTTAAAAGGCACAAGAGTATCGTTTTAAAACGCATCGCATACAGGTTTAATTGAACTCGGTGTGTCGAGCTCGGTAACTCGAGCTCGGTATGTTGAGCTCGGTAGCGGTCCGGAAACGGGTCGTTACAGTTAGACCTTAGCAGGTACGTTAGACTTTGATAAGCTATAGGGGTGACCAAATTAGTTGACTAAGAGAGGTGAAAGGACGAAAACGCTGTTAGAGCTGACAGTTTAGCTAGTGAAGATACAGAGTAGTTCGGAATATGATACGAAGAGGACTATAGGGTGTGCGAAGGAATTGGGTAGAACTAGGCTTAGATATAGTAATGCAGACCTAAGAGATAGTGAGTGAGATCTAGATAGACACGAGAGTTTGTTGTGCTTGCTTGAGTGTGTACCATTTGTATATACTTTCTATCCCTGCTTTCCCGACTTTCATGGTGTGTAATTTTTTCCTTAGCTCCTTCTATTTTTCTTGTGTTGTATGTTCTTTTTCATAAAACAGAGTCTATATAGGTTGTGGGCCCTAGACACGGGTTCCATAAATATATAATATTATGTACTTATGTGACAATATTTTCAGTTTGAATAAATTAGTATTTTCAATATATCTATATTGTCTAATTACTCGTTCAAGGTTTTTAATTATTACACCGTAGCGCTCCAAAAATGGGGTGTTACCCTCCTCCTCCTCCTCCTCGTCCATCATCACGACCTCCTCATCATCCTCGTCATCCCCGGTGTAGTCAATGAATGGGATGGCTAGAGGTATCGTTTCGATCCTAACCTTTACAATAGGTAAATCATCAATCCATCCACCGAAACAGCAGCCTACAGTACCACAGAAAATGCAGGCTGGAGGAACCATCGGAGGGGTAGGCTCGCGGAATCGGAGAAGAAGAAGTGTACTCTGATAAGGCCTCTGGTTTCACTAGAGGAATTGGTGAGTCTACAACCGCGCGAGAGGTAGATCCACCTACATCCAAACCTCCAGACCCTATGCTCTTGCTTGCGGTCCTGCGCAACATGAGCCACCCACCTTAGGCTCGTCCCGAAAAGTCATCTATCACGGGACATCAGATAAATCCTCCGAAGCAACAGTAGTATCCCCTTCCATCTTGGCTCCTAGTCAAGTGTGTCTGAAGGGTATAGGAAAGTCCATAACCCTGCATGTAACCTCAACCCGAGTAACCTATCCATCTGCCCTAGTAGTCTCGATCACATCTCCCCTATATATAACCCTGCCGGTGGTGTGATCAATCATCCAAGCGTGGGGTATATCCGAATCTGGGAACTCAAAAGTCGTCTCTGACGATAACCTGATCGCCGATAGCTCCATCGTCGTCATCAACTGGGGTGACAACCATGAGAATGCCCGAATATAAAGGGTCATCTTCCCAAACAAACATATAACAGCAATAGCATATATGCAAAACATATCATACTAACACAATATAATTTAACACAAGCAACATCATGGCATACAACACTCAAATAATCAGCACAATAAGGATGCACCACAAATCCCTATTGATTAGTCTATATGCCAATGCACACGATTCCAGAATATTGCCACACCACCCTCGCAAGGGTATCGTCGTCCCGGTCTCACCAGATTACTTCAGGTCGGCATCTCCTTAATCTCCCCGTAGGGATACAGGTTCAGTTTCACGTAAGGATTTACCTGAGACTCTCACTCTAGACTTACCTAGCCTAAAGTCTCTGCCTTATGGTCTGAAAACCTCACTTGGTATCCTTAAAGTCTTTGTTCTTGTCAAAACTCCTATTAGTTGTAAACATTGGTACTTGAAAATTCTACTATTAGTTCGAAAATAATTACTTTTAATTATTCTAACACTCACTTTATTCTTTTTTTTTTAAAAAAATGACAAATCCATTACTAAATTAGGTTTTTAGAAAATTCCACATTAAATGTCTCGTTGATTTTAAATAAAATTCCCATTAGGTTTTTATTCGAAAAACACTTAACATTTCCAACGACATAGATCATCACACTCTTATTCTCGGTAAACTCCTTTTACCTACCGATTATTGAACATATACACACACAGAATATATTCAATAAGTCACCACATTACAACAACAATAACTCAATCATAATCACATAGAATCATAATCAACCACTATCTCAACATCATCATCACCATCACAATTGCATACAACATTCACACATGTAAGTAACAATTTGGAAGATTTCCTTACCACAAGGCTTTCCTTCCTCGCTAAAATCATAACCACGATCTCGAACACGGTCTCGAACTCGACCACCAACACGATCTCTACAACCTTTAATAAACCAAAACACTAAGGTTTAGAAATAACTTCTAAACTATTATCCCTAACTTAGTCTTCCGCTCTTAGGCTTAAAATTTAGGGTAATACCATTCTAAAATTTCTAGTTTACTAACAACGCTCCAACTACTAAATCAAGGTTAAAAACAAGGTTTTTAAAACTCACAACTTTCTCAAAAATCTTCACAACTTTACTCAAGAAAACTTTGAACTTTTAATCAACCAAAAACCATCTCTGTAACACCCCATCTCCCGGAGCACTACGGATCTACTATACTCTTAAAAGTTCAAATACTTTTGAAAATGGAAGACGCTGCTTGCATGGTTTTCAAAAATGCGGATCTAAATTTTTTTTTCATTTAAAATAGTAGTCAAAGTATTGCAGCATTTTCGAAAAGTGGTGAATAAATAAAACACCATGTTCAAATCACAGTAATCACACAAGTAGATTTATTTAATCATTTCACACAAAACGATCCAAGTCTTGAAAACATAGTATAATTGTTACAACATTGTAATTAATACATTACGCATCATATAGCTGGTCGGTACACTACAACACTTACTAGACCCTCTAGTAAGTTTACCAAACAGTCACGCAAAGCCGATAGCTAGATAGCACTATCCTCAGCCACACTCGTCAGCAGTCCCGAACACTCTTCAGTCTTCATCATTTGGGTTACAATCATTAAGTGAAAGAACCATGGGCAAGGGTCAACTTCTTAAAATAAACAGATACAATATAACAGCATACGCAACAACCAATCATATTATACAGACATAATATAATATGAAACCACATTTTCCAACACATAAATATTCATGTCATTAGCATTCATAAACAACTCAATAAGGAAGCACATAATTCCCTATTGAAGCAACTACATGCCATTGCACGTGATTCCGGAATATCACAAATTTACCCAACCCAACGGGCTTACCGGCTGGTCCACACATAGGATACAATAGTCCGTATGTTGCCGATGGAACTAACGAAGACACTGAACTCCACACATAGGATTATCCATTTTAGGACTTTAATTCAAGTCGAAGTCCCTATGTATGCATATCAATGCATATTCACATTCCCAATTGAACATACCAACACATATGATATTTTAAATATGACATAATTAAATAAATATTTAATTATCCAGCACGACACTTAGTAGCATATATCTTAAACACAAATAAGCAAATATGATCACAAGATTATACACTACTTTATCAACTTCAGAATTAAAAAAAAATCAAGCAATTCACAACCACTCGCATTTAAATCAAACTACACATTCATACACAATATCAAATACTGAATTTGAAGTGCCCTTATATAAACATACAATAGCTCATACACATCACCAAAACAATATCTAGAATAGGCCCTTACAAAATAGAGTTCCACGTCTATGCTAACGTCAAAGATACGTCACGAACTCACCCTCAATCGTACTCACGACCTCAACAACCCTAAGACAACAATACTAAGTCTTAGAAAAATCTCTAAATCTCTTAATAGTAACCCCTAGTTCATGGTTTGCAAACAAACCCCTAGGGTACACAACCCAAAAGTTCTTTTATTAATACTCAAACTGAAAAACACTAAAATGTAGTTAAAAATAATATTTTAAATACTTTACAACTTACTCAAATCTTTATAACTTTTTCAAAACTTTTTAATTTTAAAAACACTAGAAAATTATTTTCTTTCAAAACCAAAGCAAATATTAAACTTCTAAAGTACCTAATTAACAAACACTAACATATTAATCAAGTAAAAATTTTAAGAACAACTTTAAAATCTAAAACACCCCTCGGCTTCAACATTAACAATACTCAAATTTTTACAACAAAAATACTAAGATCACTTCTCAAAACTTTCAAGAAATTAACCAAAACTTTAGATCCCTAAAATTTTTCTCCAATCATAACTTGATTCAAGTTCAAGGAGTATAAAAATTAAATCTTTTCTTGATCAAACATAAAACAACAACAACAACAACAACAACTCAAACAACAACAAAATACTAAGATTCAAAAGGAGCAAAACTTCCATCTTTTTCCTTTTATGTCGTGGCTATGAAGCTTAAAAGGAAGAGGAAAATAACTTTCATTTTGCTTCCTAAATCATCATAAAAAATATGACAAGAAAATAGAAGTTGAGAGCATGAAAATCCCTTACCCAAAAATATAACAAGGCCATTGTTTTAGGCTAGGAAACTAAGGGTAAAACTCTTGATTCACACCCTTACACATATGATCAAGGTTCTATTACTAATTTGCGGAAGAAATTGAAACAAAAATGGAGGGTTTTGGGAGGTTGAAGTCATGGAATGGAGAAGTAAAGAAGAAAAGGAAACTTCACTTAATACTTAAGAATGAAGGAGAAACAATAAAAATGAAGATTTGCTCAAAATGGGGGTGCTACAGCTTTAATCAGGAAGAAAAGAGGGAACATGCTAACTTGGGCTTTTTCTCCTTTCTCACCAACACTTTGATAAACCAAGAAAAATAAAATGAATGTGGGTAAAAGGAGAGGGAGGCTACGGCTGGAATAAAAGGAAAGGAGGAGAAAAAGTTTTGATCTCCAAAACACTCACACTTTCACACCTAGAAGACAAAAAATAAAATAAAGTGAATATGAGGGAGGGTGCTTTGGCTGAATCAAATAAGAAAGGAAGGAATTAAAAATATTTTAACAAACTATTTTACTTGGCTAGGAATGGATTAAGAAAGATATTTAACCTAACAGCCACTAACAATTGACACCTAGCACTTTAATCCAAGATATTTTTGATTTAGCCACAATATCTTGACACCTAATCACCCTACCCATGATGAATCACTAATCCTAGAGTTTTGGTGTCACAAAATTATGGCGTTGAGTAATCGCATTAACAATAATTCGCTCACCGATAAATCGCGTAAATTAATTTACTGGGAAATTAATTCACCGCGTGATAATAATTAATTAATAATTAATAAAAACAATTAAAAACACTCAAACATCATCACAATAAATTACGATTCAATTTTTATCGAAATCGGAATTCGTTTTAAATTTTATGGCGGATAAAAATTACCCGGCGATTCAAAATGCGGCAAAACTCTATTAGAATTATTTGACGAATTTTGAACCATGAATTAATATTAAATATTAATTCTTATAATTAGTTTTATCTTGATTTAATTCAATCACTTTTTCAGTCAACAAAAATACTACGCGTCAATGCGTCAAATAATAAACTTTTATAAAAACTCAGTCAATTAATTCACATTAAAAACAACATACATCTACGCTGTCTATTAATTTGAATTGACATCATAAATAATAATTATTTATAATAAATCAATTATTTAAAATAAATCAAAACAATTCCTCGTACTCTTAGTAAATCATTGAGGTGATCAGTCTCTACGACTTACCTTCAAGTATTCGAGATTTTATTGCTAAACCAATTTTTTCTTAAAAATTGAGATGTTACATTACCACCCCCTTAAAATAGTTTTGAGGATGAAACTAAGCTGATATTAAAATAAGAAAAATTATTTTTAATCAAATCCATATAATAGTTTGTAACTCGTAGTCATTCACAATTTATATATAATCACAAGTAGTACTATAATATTATAACAAAGCATTCTTAATATTATAATCACATCACAACACCCAATAATAATCCAATTCAACAACACCAAGTATATACTTCACACAGTAATACATACGTAATATAATATACGAAGAAGTCCTTACGATCCACTTACGCTTTATTCCAGAGCCACAATCTCTGCTTATTCACGATCCCTAACACGATTACAGCTACACGCCATCATCAAGATAACCTTACTAACCTAATCACTCACAACCACGGTTACACATACCAAAAATACGGAGATCACTTAAAACTTCAAAAAGATTAACACTCTTAAGAACATCACCAACACAAAGGACTAATAAAAACACAATTTTTTTAAAGACTCAACTATTCTCATGGATACTAAAGTTCCTTTGAGATTATGTTCTTATTGTCTCAACATCTTTTTTAATTCAAATATTAAAACTAAATCTACAATTTAAAGTCAACAAAATTACTTCTCTTAAAATTCTTTTTATATCAAACTTTGTCTAAAAAAATTTTATACACCAGCAACAACAAAATTACTAACCACTAAGTGTTAAAAATTGGAATTCCTTTTCTTTTTTCTCAAAGCACCCTACGGATTATACACTTACTCAAAGATTCATTTCTCAAAATCATTCTAACTCACACATAAGCTCTTAAGAAAAAAATTCAAACTAAAATTCTTATCAATAACTCCTACATCTCCACAAACACAAAATTATCAAGGGTTTAAGTTAGGAAAATTTGAAATCTAACCTCACACATATATATGTGGTCACGGGTCATGCATAAAACTTAGTTCTCCAAACAAACAAGATCAAAAATATTTTTCGACAAAAGGTCAACTAAAAAACCTTGAAATAATAATTTTTTTTTTCTAAAATAACTCAAAGTTTTTATACCACAAAAGGAATGAAAACTTTTGCTAATAAATCATTATCAACAATCACATACAATAACACAAAAATTAAAAATCAAAGAACTAAATACTCACCTAAAACTCTTCCAATGATCCGCGGTCTTAAAACATCAGAAGGGAAGAAAAATTTTCACAATCACTAACCATAAAATCACCAACAACATCAACCATAAATGCCAAGGATAAAAGGAAGAATCCTCATCCAACATCCTCCCAGAGCTTACGGCTTAAACTAAGGAAGTGACAGAGGAAAACAACTCAAAATCTCTCCCTCAAACACACGGCTACAAGGAAGGGAAAGAAGAATGCAACTCTCAAAACTCTCAAAATTTTTCAAGATCTTTCGCATACATCCCACTATCACACGGTTTAGCATAATCTAGGAGGAAAATTGAAGAGAATGGAATTCTGTGGAGCAAAACTTGCTCGCAGCGCACAAGAGGAGGAAAAAGAAAGGAATCTAGGTTTTTCACCCCACTCTCACTAACACCCAGCAAAACAATTATTCCCCCTTTTTCTTTTGAAGCGTGGCCAACCATATAGTTAAAAGAATCACTCAAAATCTTTTTTTTTTTAAAGTGGCCGATCCAAGATCAAAAGAAAGGAAGGGAAAAGATTCTCAAAATCTTGGTCCAAGTCCTTATCTTAGTCTTCCATGATATAAGGAAATAAGGATAAGGTTTGGTAAAAATTTTAGGTACTACCCATTACTAGCTCAACACCTTGTCACGCAGTAAACCACCACGAGCAGCTCCCACTAACCCCCTAAATTCCATTTAACTAAGTCAAATGGGGCTCACGTAAATTAAATTGTCACAAGACATTTAATTAACGCGTTAAAAATAATCGCGTATAATATTTTCATTGGAAAATATTAATAGGTTCACAATAAATAAACATTCACATAATAAACCACGTATAATCACAGCAGTACAAAATAGACTACTGCAAAAACACTGATGTTAGTGGCAAACATGTCACATTCTTGAAATCATGAAATATTTTTGATTTTCAAAACTAGCACAATATCAAAATACTTCAAACATCAAACACTTATGTGGTCTATACATAGAACCACTAATACGCCAAAGATCATACTAAACAATAATAGTAATAATAATGTCTCCTATAGACGACCGTCGAATCTAATCTCTTATTTCCCTTAAGGACTTAATAGGTTCATGGTAACAAAGGTCAACCAATCCTTTGGTCTCTGCAATTTGCTCCTCTCCCTGCTATCCTAACAGTTCATATTGATTCCCCATGGCAGTCTGTTGAGCAACAACAACTACTGTCTCTGACATAACTTGGGCTATCAAAATCTTCTGATCCATATCTTTTGAACTATCAGCTTCAGTCGGAAGAATCGCTCGTCTCGGAGGTATTGGATTCCCACAAGGTCTTATAACCTAGTCAGAACCCCACAATAATTTTATGTGTCAGCACACATTGCTTTAATTAAGAAACAATTTCAAACAATTACAAGCAGAGTTACTCTAATTGAGGAACAGTGTAACACCCCAATTTTTTAGAAAAATTGTTTTAGCGATAAAATTCTAAATACATGAAGGTAGATCTTAGAGATTGATCACCTCAATGATTTACTGAGAGTACAAGGAACTATTTTGACTTATTTTGAATAATTTGTTTATTATAAATAATTATTATTCATGATGTCAATTCAAATTAATAGACAGCGTAGACGTCTGCTGCTTTTAAGGTGAATTCATCAATTATACTTATTATAAGTTTTCTGTTTGATGCGACAACACGTATTTTTGTTGACTAAGAAAGTAATTGAATTAAATCAAGATAAAATGTAATTTAAGAATTAATATTTAATATTAATTCATGGTTCAAAATTCGTTGAATAATTCTTATGAATATTCGCCGTATATTCGATTACCGGGTAATTTTTATCCGCAATAAAAATTTAAAACGAATCCCGATTTTGATGAAAATCGAAACGTAACTTTGATTGAATTAAATCAAGATAAAATGTAATTTAAGAATTAATATTTAATATTAATTCATGGTTCAAAATTCATTGAATAATTCTTATGAATATTTGTCGTATTTTGAATTACCGGATAATTTTTATCCGCAATAAAAATGTAAAACGAATCCCGATTTTGACGAACATCGAAACGTAACTTATTGTGATGATGCTTGAGTGTTTTCAATTGCTTTTACTATTTATGATCAATTATTATCACATGGCGAATTAATTTCTAAGTAAATTAATTCTCGCGATTTAATCGGCGAAAAAATTAATCGGTAGCGCGATTACTCGACGCCGTATTTTTTTCGTATGCTTAAGACTTTAGGATTAGAGGGTAATCATAAGAAGAGAGGGATTAGATGTTTAGACTTGTGATTAGATTAGAATCTTGCTTTATAGTGTCTAGGTGTCACACTTTTGGAGGTTAATTAGGTGGTGCTTTTTCTAAACCATTCTTAGCCAAGTAAACACTTGTTTTATTTAATTTTTTCCTGTCATCCCTTATTGCATAGTCAGGCCAAATCCACCTTCCCATTTTAATATCTCATTTTTTTTTATTTCCATCTTCCTTTAGTGTAGGTAAAAAGGAAAGGCATGGATTAAAAATAATTTTTAACCCTCCCTTTTTCCTTAGCTAGGCCGAAGCACCCCCTTTACACTCTCACTCTCATTTTTCTTCATTTCATCCTATTCTTGTTGGAGAGAAAACACCAAGAGCCAAGCTTCTCCCATGGCCTTTTCCTTCTTCTTCTAGGCGTGACCCACCTCCCTTTTTCCAACCTCCATCACTTCTAGCTTCTTCTTCTCCTTGCCACTATCTTCTTGACATTGTAAGTGAGGAAGAAAACCAACTTTCCTTGTCTCCTAAAAGCCCGAAAACCATGAGCTCCATGTTTTGGGTGTAGGAGTTGTTGTTTTGCTTAATTCTTGTTTAAATGCTTTAATTAGGTGTTGATAATGATCATGAGTTAGATGATAAAAGTTTCCCCCAAATTTTGGGAACCCTAGATCAATGGTCTAAGGGAAAGGGACTTTGTGATTTCTCAAGTGAATCATTCAATTGATTAAGGGTTATTGCTTCTTAGTAATAGTTATTGTTGTTGTAATTGTTAATTTTTGATTTAAATCAAAGGATTGGGAAATTTTGTGAAACCCTTGTTCTTGAAGCGGCATGATTTGGGATTGGGTTTGATTAATGTTTATGTTTTGAAGTTATTTGTTGTTTTGTGAAAGAAAATAAATGATTGAATGGTGTTATTTTGATTTAGTAAAAGGTTGCAAAATTTTTGGAAAAAAATGGGGGTATGGCCGCGAGCTCTAAGAGCTTGGGAGGGAATGATTTTGATGATTTTGGCTTATATTAGTTGTAATTAGTGTGTTTAAGAATGGTTTATGTATTTGAAAATGTTTAGAAAAGAATTTTGATTGAAAGTTGGATTGATTTGGAATGTAAGGCTATGATACATAAAGGTGCAAAGGGATTCTATAATCCTAATACCAAGTAGAGCCTTGAATCCAATACTGTTACTAGTAGGATTGAATTCTAAGTCATGGTTTCATGTTTCAAGTTTTAAAGAAAATGTGTTTTGGTTTTAAAATTCTTGTTGTTGTTTCTTTTACTTTAGGAATTAGGTGATTAAATGATATGGTTTTGATTAATTGAAAATTTTGCAATTTGTTCCCTAATTTTGAGTGTGTGGCCGCGAGCTCCTAAGAGCTTGGGAGGAAATTATTTTGTGTTCTTAGCTTAAATTAGTTGTATTGAATTGTATTTCAAGTTTGGAAAATTCTAGAAAAAAATAGTTTGATTTAATTAGAAGTTGTTTGATTGTTAAAGGCCATGAAACACTTAAGGCAAATTAGGATTTTGAAATCCTAAGGCCAAGTGGAGCCTTAATTAGTTTGTAGTAAAAGTATTGGATTTTTGGTGTTGATTCCATGTCTCAAGTTTGGAAAGGAAGAGAGTTTAGTCCTTAAAACCTTATTTTTCAACTTTGTATATTATTTCAAGTAAGTTTTAAGTCTCTAAAAACATTTAATTTCAATTAGTGTGTTATTTCAAGTGTAGGTGTTTTATTATAAATAATTTTGGGGATTGAGAGTCTAGGGGTTAGAACTGAATCTAAGCCTAGGGAATCATTTTTGGGTGAATTAGAGTTATACTAAGGTTTGGTTTGTTGTTTAGGATCCTTGAGGAATTGTTCGTGCTGAGTAGGATCGTGACCTGTTTCGACACGTGGGCTGTTAATCTTCAGTAAGGGCTACTTCTAGATATGATTAGAGTTGGATATTGATATGCTGAAATATGGTTAATGTTTATATGCTCATGTTTATGAATATTGAATTGTGGATGTAAGTTGATTGGATTCGATGATTGGTTGTGTTTGAATTAATTATATGATATGTGGGATATATGATTAATTCGTGTGAGATATATTGTTTGGTGGTGTTGGATAATTCAATATGTATTTAATGTTGGATAGTTAAATATTTATTGATTTATACCTTGTTGAAATATCAAATGCATGATATGTTCATTTGAGTCGGTGAAATGCATTGTCATGCATGGTGGTATAACTTCGACCTGAATATCCTGGGTGATGGATTGCCCATGGCTAAAGGAGTTCAAGGAGCATCGTTAATCTATTCGTCGGATGGGGTGATCGATTTGGGGACGTACCATGGCGTACAAATGATTGACCATTTCGATATTCCGAAATCATAAACAGTGGCATGTAGTCGCATTTGTAGGCATTGTGCATATTTATTGAATTGCATGTTAAGCTATACTGTGTTATACTTGTGTATTTTAAGAAGTTGACCCTTGCCCATGGTTCTTTCAATCAATGATTGTAACCTAGATGACGAAGACTGTAGAGTGTTCGAGGCTACTGGCAAGCGTAGCTGAGGGTGGTCCTACTCGGTTATCTGTTTTGTGTATTTGTCTAAAACTTACTAAAGGTCTAGTAAGTGTTGTAGTGTCCCGACCAGCTATAGGGTGTGCACTGTTTAATTTACAATGTTGTAATAAAATGTATTGTGTGTACAAGACTTGAATTGTTAGGTGTACTATGATAGAAATAAATTTATGAGTATGGTTCTTGTGGTTTTATTTTGGTGACTTCATTTATTCACCGTCATGTTTCTAAAATCGCTGTAATACTCTGATTGCTATTTTTAAAGAAGTTTTAAAAAAAAATAGAACCACATTTTTGGAAACCTTGCAAGCAGAGTATTTCGCCCTTCAGAAATATATTAACTTCTGTAAGAAATATTACTTTAGTAGTGCTCCATGAACGGGGTGTTACAAACAAGCTAAACACACAAGCACAGTTTGACTCACAACAAAACACATATTTGACTCCTAACAATCTATTCTCTATAATCCCGACACTTGACCAGCTATAGCTATCCACTCACAGTCCAGCTAGAGCCGAACTGCTCTTATACCACTATTGTAGCACCCCGTCTCCTGGAGCACTACGGATCTACTATACTCTTAAAAGTTCAAATACTTTTGAAAATGGAATACGCTGTTTGCATGGTTTTCAAAAATGTGGATCTAAATTTTTTTCTTTTAAAATAGCAGTCAGAGTATTGTAACATTTTCGAAAAGTGGTGAATAAATAAAATACCATGTTCAAATCACAGTAACCACGCATAGATTTATTTAATCATTTCACACAAAATGATCCAAGTCTTGAAAACATAGTATAATTATTACAACATTGTAATTAATATATTAAGCATCCTATAGCTGGTCGGCACACTACGACACTTACTAGACCCTCTAGTAAGTTTACCAAACAGTCAAGCAAAGCCGATCGCTAGATAGGACTATCCTCAGCCACACTTGTCAGCAGTCTCAAACACTCTTCAGTCTTCATCATCTGGGTTATAATCATCAATTAAAGGAACCACGGGCAAGGATCAACTTCTTAAAATAAATAGATACAATATAACAGCATATACAATAGCCAATAATATTATACAGACATAATATAATATGAAACCACATTTTCCAACACATATAAATAATCATGTCATTAGCATTCAAGAACAACTCAATAAGAAAGCACATAATTCCCTATTGATGCAACTATATGCCATTGCACGTGATTTCGGAATATCACAAATTTATCCAACCCAATGTGCTTTTCGGCTGGTCCACACATAGGATACAACAGTCTGTATGTTCCCGAAGGAACTAACGACGACACTGAACTCCACACATAGGATTATCCATTTTAGGACTTTAATTCAGGTCGAAGTCTCTATGTATGCATGTCAATGCATATTTACATTCCCAATTGAACATACCAACACAAATGATATTTCAAATATGACATGATTAAATAAACATTTAATTATCGAACACAACACTTAGTAGCATATATTTTAAACACAAATAAGCAAATATGATCACAAGATTATACACTACTTTATCAACTTCAGAATTACAAAAAAATCAAGCAATTCACAACCACTCGCATTTAAATCACACTACACAGTCATACACAATATCAAATACTGAATTTGAAGTGCCCTTACATAAGCATACAATAGCTCATACACATCACCAAAACAATATCTAGAAGAGGCCCTTACAAAATAGAGTTCCACGTCCACGCTAACGTCAAAGATACGTTACGAACTCACTCACGATCGTACTCATGACCTCAACAACCCTAAGACAACAACACTAAGTCTTAGAAAAATCTCTAAACTCTTAATAGTAACCCCTAGGTCATGGTTTGCAAAAAAACCCCTAGGGTACACAACCCAAAAATTCTTTTATTAATACTGACACTTAAAAACACTAAAATGTAGTTAAAAATAATATTTTAAATACTTTACAACTTACTCAAATCTTTATAACTTTCTCAAAACTTTTTAATTTTAAAAACACTAGAAAATCATTTTTTTTTTCAAAACCAAAGCAAATATTAAACTTCTAAAGCACCTAATTAACAAACACTAACATATTAATCAAGTAAAAAATTTAAAAACAACTTTAAAATCTAAAACACCCCTCGACTTCAACATTAACAATACTAAAAATTTTTGCAACAAAAATACTAAGATCACTTTGTTGTGTAAAATAAGGTACAGTTGTGCAAGTATACACTATCGCAACAAGTAGTAAAGAGTAAATCAAGATCGTTCCCACGAAGATTGATTAATTGTTTTCACAAGTTTTAGGCTATGTAAGAAAGCTAGTGAGTAAATAAAAATAAGAACTAAAAATTATCATCATTTGTGGAATCATGCAGTGAATAACAACATTTATTGTAAACAAGTGATTGGAGAATGAAACAGTCACAGGTTGTATGAGATTAATTGAGTAAAACAGCTAGGAATCATATCCATTGTAACTCCACCAAGATGGCAAGGTACTGTGAATGAGTGCTATGGCACTTGAATGCAGAGTGCTAATGTGTGTGCTTTTCAGTAACTTTCACCAAGGTTAAGTAAAGGGTTTCTTATGTCTAAGCCCCCATTATGTTCCCCTTTGTCTTCTACGTGTGACTCAGATCAATTATATGGGTTTGATTGCCTATGTCTAGTTCAATCAAGAGTGGTTAATATGTCCATTACTAATACTGCCCATATTACCTCATGAATTCAACATATTTAGCCCTTTCAGTATCAAATATACAAGTGCTAAACCTAAGGTTATCAAGCTCAAATTCAGCATATAACAGTAATTCACATGAGCTAAAAGTGCAAAGCATCATTCACATAACTTCACCAACGAGGGTTTGTAACAATTTCAAATCATCCTAGCATAAAGTAATTAGCTCATGCTGAGCAAAATTACAAAACAAAAGAAACAGGTGCTAAAAGACATATCCATGGCACTTAAACTTAGCAGTAAAAATGGTTACAAACAGAGGTAATTAGAGCACGTAGGAAGGCTTCCAGATTCTCTATCAAGAAGAGAAGACCTTCACCGCAGCAATGTCATGCTGTTGTACTCCTTTTCAGTGCTTGAGATAGTCCAATTAGCTCCAGTAATAGCTTGCTTCACTCAGTGGAAAATGGATGTGGAGGAGGGTGAAAATGGAAAATGGAAATGGAGAAGTACTTTGCAGCTGCTTCAGAAATTGAGACAGAAATGACTTGGGGATCAGTGTACCAGCCTGCCTTCCTTTTAGGGTTTATTCTCTTAAATACACACTCCAAATGGGCCCAAAAATCAAGGTACAAGGAAAGGCATTGTCCTTGGCCCATCCAATTAGGGACAGTTTGTCCTGTATCACAGATAGCATGGGGCCACATGTTGGAGTGTGACCCGATAGTACTTAGAGTGCACGCACACTGCTTTATCTCACAGTACTCAGCTCAAGCTTTGTTTGTTTCAAAATCTACCAGCTCCCTTGGTGCTATGGCACCCAAATTCAGCATCTGCTCATTCCAAAATAATTCTGCACATCTATACTAGAAGGCATTAAAACTTCACAAAAGCACTCAAGGTGCCACAAAATTGTTTTGAACATTAAGCACAAAATATTTACACTTTCTAAACATAAAAGACTCAAATTACTATTGGACTTGCAAGATTCAATACCAAAAGAGCTTAGATAACTCTTATTTCTAAGAGTTATCGCACCCCAAACTTGAACCATTGCTTGTCCTCAAGTAATGACACAAACAAAATTCAAACAGAAACAGAGTTCACAAATGCACCAAGTTCAATCCAGTATTATTTCGAAACTGAAGGTGTTCCACAAGGTCGACTTTCAGACATACTCAGAAACAAGCATTCCCCTTGCACGTCATGCATCATCAACATGGTTACCAGTTTCAAGTGTGTGTGTGCAACCCTTAACTCAATTTAGAAACTAGTATAACCTTCAAGCTCACCTTAATTTCCCCCCCCCCAAAGAATTTCCTAAGTCTGTTCCTCCTAATCTAACAAAGAGAAATGGGCTTACAACATTAGGATCTAGGGGCTTTGTTACATACAAGAATATACATGCAATTAAGAACTAACATAGGGTCAGTACACATTTTATTCAATTTTTATCTTTTGCCTTTTTCTATGTTTGCCTCTTTGTCTTTTGACGCGAATAACAACAATTGTAATGAAGTTACCCGGTTACTCAATAAGGAGGCTAATTCTATTTTTTTTATATTTTTGCCTTTTTCTATTTACTAATGTGTACTGCCCTTTTCTTTTGAATATTTACACATGAGTTACCCCTAAACTTATATCTTTGCCCATTCCCCTTCATTTTCAAATTTGGAAACAAAGCTTAGACTAATCTGGGGATTTGACCTTACTTCACTCTTAAGTCACCTATGATTCCTCTTCAAGCTAAGGGTGAGTTTTGGAAATTAGCAACCAGTCAATTAGCAATTAGAACAAGGTTCCATAAACACCAAACATTCATTCCTCATTAAGTCAACCCATGTGTTAACCATTTTTTTTTAAGATAATGGAAAGGACAAAGCTACACATTCAAACTTAAAATCCTAACTAGTTTCCCCCCAACTTAATTCCATGCAGTGTCCCCACTGCATTCCATTAAATTAAAGAGGTACTTAACACAAAAACAAAACATAAACATCAAACAGAAAACAAAAACAGCAAAGACAAATCCTAAACTACTGCAGAAAATGTGAAATGAACAAAGACTAGGGAGAGAAAACCCCTGCTCAGAGCTTGTCATTGAACCTTGTTCTCTTTGCCTTCTTCTTTTTCATTGCAGCCAAGGTTTCATCCTCAGACTCCTCATTCACTCCAATCACCTCCTTCTTACCTCTCTTCTTCTTCTTGTTTTTCTTTGTCTGCTTGGCAGAAGGTGATTGTTGAGGAGGAGGTGGTGGTGGTGGACTCCAATCATCAGCAACTTTGCCCTCAAAGGGTACCATAGCAAGTGGATTGATGTTTTCTAAAATAGCAGGTGTTGTGGTAGCACCTGCTAGTGCAGCAGCCACTGTAACTTCCAGATCAACTTCTTCATTATGCTCTTCTTCTTCCTCATGCTCTCTGCCCTGTTGTGGTGGTGTTGTAGCTGGTGTTGCATCAGTGGCATCAAAGAATTCACCACTGCTCTCGGGTATTTTCACATGTTCCTTCTCAGCAACATTTTCAGTGGCACTCTTGGGCACCACGTTATCTTCTTTCTCTTTATCAGGCACCTCAGGTGCCTCTTTTTCTTTTTCTGGCACTTCATGTGCCTCTTTTTCTACAGTTTCTTCTTCTGCCCTTCCCATCTCTTCAGTCCTTTTTTATTTATTTCTTCCTCATGCCCTACCTCCTCAGCCTCTTATTCATTCACTTCTTCCCCCTGACCCTCTGTTGGAATCTCTTCTTCTACCTCACTCACATCTTTTTCCTTCCCCTTCTTTGAAGTCTTCTTAGACTTCTTTTTCTTTGATTTGCTTGTTCCAGGGGTGTCCTTAGGAATGGGGTCATCATGGGTGGATTCTTCATGGGTTGGTGGTGTATCTAGTGGTTCCAAAATCCAGGCAAGAAACACAGGTGCCTTATACACAAGCTTTTTGGGAAAATTGAGGTGGAATAACCTCTTTTGCCAAATGAATTGCTCCTGAGAGAACTTCCAAAAAGCCTGCTGGTGCTAAATAAATTTTTTCAGCACCTAAGGAGAAGGCCCAGTGTTTTAGTTTGAAATGGTAGTTTTATCAAGGGCCTTGGCCACAGGCCAGGTTTCTTCTCCTCCATACATAGTCACACCTTCCTGTTTGCAAAGCTCAGTGACCAAACAGGGGAAAAATAAACAACCCTTCCCCCTTCTAGCACAATCAATCATCTCCCTCTCAATCAACTTTACCACCTCAATTGGCTTCCCCTCCAACAACTGATGTAGTAGTACTATCCTTTCTCTGTCAATGGTTTGGTTGTGGGTGGTGGGGAGAATACTGTGGGTGACAAAAGAGTACCAGATTTTGGCATGGTTCACCAATTCTATTCTCCTAATTCTGTAATCATTGCCTTCTTTTTGGACCACATAGTTCCAGGAACTGTGATTTTATCCTTGATCACATCCATTTTTGCCTCAGTCAAGCTTTTCATTACTTTCTCAAATCCCTTCCCAGAATATTGGAGGTTGTAAACCTCACTGATTCGAGCAGCATCAAAGGTTACCCTAACCCCTCGGACCTGAGAGTACCTTAGTTCCTTTTTTCCTTTTTCAACCGAAGGAATGCCGGCATAAAATTCTCTAACTACAGAAGTTACAGGGTTCTTAGGGTGGCGACAGAACTTACCCCAATGATGCTGGTCAATAATCACCATGAGTTCTGGGAGCATGTTCTTCAGGGAGAAACCTCGCTCAGGGAAGAGGTGCCTCTCCTTCATCCAGCCTTTGTATCTGATCCTCATATCTTCATCAGCAAATCGGACCTCAGATTCCCATTCAGGGATTTGCGTCTTGCCTTTGCTCATAACACTTTTCACATGCATTTTCGCGCAATAGAACAGATTACTCAGTGAGAGAAATGGTGTGGGAAGGTAGGATTTTTATGGATGAGGGTGGTTTCAGTGTTTTGAGAGGTTTGAGTGGGTGCTTGGAAAGTTATAGAGAGAACGTGGGTTCGTGGAGAGGGTTTGAAAATGGTGTGTTTCAGAAAGTGATTAGGCGGTGGTTTAACCGAGGGAGGGGTATTAATTGGTAACCGTTGGGCATTAATGGATAGGCAAGAGAAAGAGAGGGAATTCTCTTAGTTCTCTCACTGAGGTGCAGAGGCCCAGGTGTCCTGTGCACTCACTTTTTGCACTTAAGCCCAACAGGGCTCACTTAAAAGAATCAGACCCACACAGGTGCCAAACCCGTGGTGCCATGGCACCAACTAATCTTTGTTCCTTTTTGCAAAATGAGAAACACCAACACCACAAAGCATAACCACATTCTCTGATCATGAATTGCCTGTTACCTGTTAAAAACTAAAACAAAAGAAAATAAAACATGTTAAAATCTGGGCTGCCTCCCAGTAGCACTTGGTTTAAGAGTCTTCAGCCCGACTTTTGTTTCACTTAGATATTCTTCAAAGTGGTTGTGACCTTTAACCTGGTCACTGGGTCTCCCCAATAAGTCTTCACCCTTTTGCCCTTCACTTTGAAGGTGGAGCCAGTGGTTTCATCAAGTAAGTCCACTGCTCCATGTGGGTACAATTTAACTAATTTGAATGGGCCAGACCACCTTGATTTGAGCTTCCCAGGGAATAATTTCAATCTTGAATTGAACAACAGCACCTGAGATCCTTCTTTCAATTCTCTGGGTTGAATTTTCTTATCATGCCAAGCCTTAGTTTTGGCTTTGTACAGCTCAGCATTCTCATAGACAAAGAGCCTATGTTCTTCTAGTTCATGGAGTTGCAGCAGCCTTACTGCACCAGTACCCTGCAGATCAAAATTCAGCTTCTTTGTAGCCCAAAAAGCTTTGTGCTGCAACTCAATAGGCAAGTGGCATGCCTTACCAAACATCAATCTGTAGGGAGAGGTCCCCAATGGTGTCTTATATGCTGTTCTGTAAGCCCACAGGGCATCATCAAGATGTAAGGACCAATCTTTCTGAGAAGGTTGACAACCTTCTCAAGAATCCTCTTAATTTTCCTATTGGATAGCTCAACTTGGCTACTTGTTTGTGGATGGTATGCATTGGCAATCTTGTGCTTCACCCCATACTTGAGCAGCAGCTTCTCAATCAATTTGTTGCAGAAATGGGTGCCCTCATCACTTATAATTGCTTTAGGGAAACCAAACCTTGTGAAAATGTTCTTTTGAAAAAACTTGCTCACTGCCTTGGCATCATTGGTAGGCAGAGCCACTGCTTTAATCCACTTGGACACATAGTCCACAGCCACTAAAATGTACAAATTTCCAAAGGAAGGGGAAAAAGGGCCCATGAAATCCATGCCCCATACATCAAAGAGTTCAATTTCAAGGATGACATTGAGAGGCATCTCTTGTTTGCTTGAAATATTTCCTACCATTTGGCACCTATCACAATGTTTAACAAAATCATGAGAATCTTTAAATAGAGAGGGCCAGAAATAACCAGATTGCAGAACTTTGGCAGCAGTTCTGGCTCATCCAAAGTGTCCTCCACAAGGTGCAAAGTGACAATGTTGCAAAATGCTTCCAACTTCTTCTGCCACACACCTCTAAATAATTGATCAGCACCTTTCTTGTATAGAAAAGGTTCATCCCAGTAGTATTGCTTCACTTGCTGGAAGAACCTTCTCTTTTGTTGGGAATCCATCTCAGCTGGAATGATTCAGCAGACCAGGAAATTCACTATATCAGCATATCAGAGTGCTGTGGTGGCATCATCTTTGGCACCTGTTACTACCAGCAATTTCTCATTAGGAAAACTCTCTTTAATTTCACCTCCCTGTTGTTCAACACTGTCATTTGCAATTCTAGACAGGTGGTCAGCTACTTGATTCTCTACTCCTTTCTTATTTCTGATCTCTAAATCGAATTCTTGAAGTAACATCACCCATCTTATCAATCTTGGTTTTGCATCTTTCATGACAATCAAAATCTTGATTGCTAAGTGGTCAGTGTACACCACTACTTTTGTACCACCCAAATAGGCTCTGAATTTTTCAAAAGCAAAAACCACTGCAAGCAACTCTTTCTTAGTGGTGGTGTAGTTCAACTGAGCATGCACCAATGTCTTGCTTGCATAGTAAATTGAATGAAACACCTTGTCATGTCTTTGGCCTAGAACAACACCTATGGCAAAATCACTTGCATCACACATTAACTCAAATGGCTTGTCCCAGTTGGGGGCAACAATGATAGGTGCTATGATCAAGGCTGTCTTCAGTATCTTGAATGCTGTCATGCAGTGTTTATCAAAATCAAAGGCAGTCTCATGCTGTAGGAGTTGGCAAAGGGGCTTTGAGATTTTTGAAAAATCCTTAATGAACCTTCTATAGAAACAAGCATGCCCCAAAAAACTTCTTACCCCCTTCACACTAGTTGGTGGAGGTAATTTCTCAATGACCTCAATCTTTGCCTTATCCACTTCAATGCCTTTGAGCTGATGTGGATTCTGCAGGGGTAGCAGGTGCTGTGGTTGCACCTGCTGTGTTCAGATTCTTCAGCATATTTGCAATTGAGGCTACCTGTGTAGCAAGTTCAGACATTTCACTCACCTCATGGACTCCAGCAACTTTCTTTGTTGCACTCAATCTTGCAGTGGGCCACTGATAGCTGTTGTTAGCTATTGTTTCTATTTTCTCATAGGCATCATTGTAAGATTGAGTCAATAAAGCTCCACCAGAGGAAGCATCAAGCATGTCTCTGGTTCTTGCAGAGAGACCATTGTAGAATGTCTCTATTTGGATGCAAAAAGGAATACAATGGTGAGGACATTTTCTGAGAAACTCCTTAAATCTTTCCCAAGCCTCAAATAGTGATTCTTCTTCATTCTGCCTGAAAGAAGCGATCTCATTCCTCATTCTTACATTCTTGATTGGAGGGAATTATTTGGTGAGGAATTTTTCTGCCATTCTATTCCAATCAGTGATAGTTAGGCTCCAATGAATTCAGCCATGCCTTAGCTCTATCCTTCAACGAATATGGAAATAGCCTTAATTTGAGTGCATCATCACTAACTCTAGGAATTTTGAAGTTACTGCACACTTCCAAAATTTGCTTTAAGTGCAGATGAGGATCTTCTTGAGGTGTGCCACCATTTTGCCCGACTGTTTGTAACATTTGGAACATCATAGGCTTGAATTCAAAGTGGTTTGCAGTGATGTCAGGCCTGACTATATCAGTGTGCATAGTCCCTCATTGGCCTGTCCCTATCATTAGCCATGCCTATGATATCAGCATTCAGTACCACTGCTTGGTAATGGCTATGATGATTGCGCTCAAAATGGATACTTTGTTCATCATCCGGAATTGTTTCATTAGTAAAGGGACCAGTGCTTGCCATGATTACAGCGACACCTAATGCAGTAAAGCCTTGCCTTTCCCTTAACAATCTTCTGGATTGATTAATTGTTTTCACAAGTTTTAGGCTATGTAAGAAAGCTAGTGAGTAAATAAAAATAAAAACTAAAAATTATCATCATTTGTGGAATCATGCAGTGAACAATAGCATTGATTGTAAACAAGTGATTGGAAAATAAAACAGTCACAGGTTGTATGAGATTAATTGAGTAAAACAGCTAGGAATCATATCCATTGTAACTCCACCAAGTTGGCTAGGTGCTGTGAATGAGTGCTATGGCACTTGAATGCAGAGTGCTAATGTGTGTGCTTTTCAGTCACTTTCACCAAGGTAGCGTAAAGGGTTCCTTATGTCTAAGCCCCCGTTATATTCCCCCATTATCTTCTAAGTGTGACTCAGATCAATTCTATGGGTTTGATTGCCTATGTCTAGTTTAATCAATAGTGGTCAATGTGTCCATTATCTATACTGCCTATATTACCTCATGAATTCAGCATATTTAACCCTTTCAGTATCAAATATACAAGTGTTAAACCTAAGGTGATCAAGCTCAAATTCAGCATATAATAGTAATTCACATGAGATAAAAGCGCAAAGCATCATTCACATAACTTCACCAACGAGGGTTTGTAACAATTTCAAATCATCCTAGCATAAATTAATTAGCTCATGCTGAGCAAAATTATAAAACAAAAGAAACAGGTGCTAACAGACATATCCATGACACTTAAACTTAGTAGTAAAAATGGTTACAAACAGAGGTAATTAGAGCACGTAGGAAGGCTTCCAGATTCTCTGTCAAGAAGAGAAGACCTTCACTGCAGCAATGTCTTGCTCCTGCACTCCTTTGCAGTGCTTGAGATATTCCAATTAGCTACAGTAACAGCTTGCTTCACTCAGTGGAAAATGGATGATGGAGGAGGATGAAAATGGAAAATGGAAATGGAGAAGTACTTTGCGGCTGCTTCAAAAATTGAGACAGAAATGACCTAGGGATCAGTGTACCAGCCTGCCTTCCTTTTAGGGTTTATTCCCTTAAATACACACTCCAAATGGGCCCAAAAATCAAGGTACAAGGAAAGGCATTGTCCTTGGCTCATCCAATTAGAGACAGTTTGTCCTGTAGCGCAGACAGCATGGGGCCACATGTTGGAGTGTGACCCGATAGAACTTGGAGTGCACGCACACTGCTTTATCTCACAGTACTCAGCTCAAGCTTTGTTTCTTTCAAAATCTACCAGCTCCCTTGGTGCTATGGCACCCAAATTCAGCATCTGCTTATTCCAAAATAATTCTGCACATCTATACTAGAAGGCATTAAAACTTCACAAAGGCACTCAAGGTGCCACAAAATTATTTTGAACATTAAGCACAGAATATTTACACTTTCTAAACATAAAAGACTCAAATTACTATTGGACTTGCATGATTCAATGCCAAAAGAGCTTGGGTAACTCTTATTTCTAAGAGTTATCAAACTTCTCAAAACTTTCAAGAAATTAACCAAAACTTTAAATCCCTAAAAGTTTTCTCCAATCATAACTTGATTCAAGTTCAAGGAGTAAAAAAATTAAATCTTTTCTTAATCAAACATAAAACAACAACAACAACAACAACTAAAATAACAACAAAATACTAAGATTCAAAAGGAGTAAAACTTCCCTCTTTTTCCTTTTATGTCACGGCTATGAAGCTTAAAAGGAAGAGGAAAATAACTTTCATTTTGCTTCCTAAATCATCATAAAAAATATGACAAGAAAATAGAAGTTGAGAACATGAAAATCGCTTACCCAAAAATATAACAAGTCCATGGTTTTAGGCTAGGAAACTAAGGGGAAAACTCTTGATTCACACCCTTAGACATATGATCAAGGTTCTATTACTAATTTGGAGAAGAAATTGAAACAAAAATGGAGGGTTTTGGGAGGTTGAAGTTATAGAAATATGTTTCTCATATATAGAATACTGATACAAAGGTTCTATTTATAATTACAAATTGAGGAACAGCAATCAGACAAATTGTTGAAGATCAGGAGAAGAATGATCTATCACTAATTACACTTAATTGACAGCTAATTACACATAAATAACTGCTAATCTTTAGCTGATACAAAACACACAAAACATGTGCTCTAATTCCAATTAAGGAAAGTGTTGATATTACGTAGTCAACTTGCTCTCGATGCAGCAGAACATTCTCAGCAACATGCTCACACACGTGGATAGTGCACCAGTAACATTCTCAGAACCTGCTCTCATGGATAATGCACCAATACACCCCCGCAAGATGGAGGAGGGTTCAACGACACCAATCTTGGACAGAAGGAACTCATGTCATGGTCGGGAGAGAGGTTTTGTTAACAAATTCGCAAGTTGATGGCTTGAGGGAACATGAGACACTTTGAGTTCACCTTTGGCAATGATATCACGAACAAAGTGATAGTCGATAGGTAAATGCTTCATCTTGGAGTGGAACACTGGATTTGCGTAAAGATATGTTGCACCAATATTGTCTGAGAAAATGGTAGGTGGTTGAGGTATTTGGATTTCAAGTTCCAACAAGAGTTGTTGTAGCCACATAAGTTCAGATGTTGTTGATCCTATAGTGTGATATTCAGCCTCTGTTGAGGACCTAGTGACTGTGGGTTATTTCTTGCAGGAGCAAGATATAGCATTTGGACCAACATATACTATGTAAGCACCAGTAGACTTCCGATCATCAGTGTCACCACCCCAATCTGCATCACAGAAAGCATGAGCTCAAGATTTTTAGTCGCAAACAAATGGAGGCCATGTGAGATGGTATGTTGAAGATAGCGTAGGATACGCTTTAGAGCTTCCATATGAGTGGCCGTGGGCGCTTGCATGTGTTGTGATAGTTTATTCATAGTGAAGGAAACATCTGATCTGGTGATAGATAAGTAATGTAAGGAGCCAATGAGGCTGCGAAATAAGGAGGAGTCACAACTAGGTGTATTATCATTGGTACCAAGTGAACAAGTAGTGGACATTGGAGCTCCCACTGGCTTAGCATCAGTCATAGTGCCTTTGTGCAGTATGTCTCTTATGTAATGTTGTTGAGACAAGAAAATTCCATTGGTAGTAGTAATGAGTTCTACACCAAGAAAGTGGCTTGACCTCCCTAAGTCTTTTAGGGAAAATTTAGTAGCCAGAGCTGCCTTGAAAGTGCTCAAGAAGTAGACATCATTTCCTGTAAGAAGGAGATCATTAACATATACCAAAAAATAAGCAATTACATTACCTTACTTGTAAATAGAGGGAGGAGTCAGATTTGGCATTCAGAAATCCAAAAGCAACCACAAATGATTTTAATTCATGATACCATGCTCGGCGTGCCTGCTTTAGACCATATAATGCTTTATGGAGCTTGCAGACATGATCAGGAAAGTTTTGATGAACAAATTTAGGGGGTTGATACATATAAACATCTTCAGATATAGTCCCGTGTAAAAAGACATTGTTGACATCCATTTGTGATAAATTCCAGCCCTTTGAGAGAGCAATGCACAATACCCTTTTGACTGTTTGAGGTTTGATGACTGGACTGAAGGTGTCTTTATAATCAATGCCTGGTCGTTGATGAAAGCTTTTGGCAACAAGTCTTGCTTTGTAGCGAGCAATGGATCCATCCAGATTTCTTTTCAATCGAAACACCCATTTGTTCCCAATGACATTGAAGTGAGGTTGATGAGGAACGAGAGACCATGTGCCATTGTTCATAAGAGCTGTAAACTCCTCAGGCATAGCTTGTTTCCACTCATGGCATTGAAGTGCCTTAGATACATAAGTTAGCTCTTCAGTTGGTGGTAGTGGATGTTTGCTGATAGAGAAGAGCTTCTTTGGTTTGACTATACCCGCTTTCCCATGAGTGATCATGGGATAATGTGGCATTGTCGAAGTTGAGGACTGGGAAGGAGATTCTGCCGCAAGTAATTGAGGTGAAGATGCAACATGTACAGGTGGTTGGGTTGTAGGATGGATAGCGGCTTGGGTGATTCAGTGGATGGTGAGGTGCGAATTGGAGTTTGGGAGTGGGTTGGAGAATCGATGGGGGCAGTGTTGGGTGAGTGAGGAATTTGATTAGAATCAAGAGGGCTGGTAGAGTTTGGACTGGAGATAGGGAGGACCGAGGTTAAGGGAAGAGAATCAATGGGTGAGTTGGAGGGAGGTTATTGAGAGTATGAAGGGGATAGATTTGGGGAAGATATGGGAGGTAAAATGTTTGAGTTTGGTGAGTATGGGTAAATATCTTCTAAAAACTAGACATGCCTGGAATGATAGAGTTTGTTGGTTTTTGGAGTTGAAACAAATGTATGCACTTTGTGTGAGGCTATAGCCAAGGAATAGGCATGGTTCAGACCTTGGTTCAAGCTTGTTGTTTATGTAAGGTTTGAGCCAGAGAAAGTAGAGGCACCCAAATGTTTTGAGTTTGTGGCAGTTTGGAGGTGTTTTAAAGAGCATATGGTGTGGTGTGGTCATGTTGAGGCCTAGGGTGGGTAGGCGATTGATTAGGTAGGCTGCTGTTTGGAAAGCAAAGGTCCAAAAAATGGGGGGAAGCGAGGCATAGTTTAGCAAAAATCAAGCAGTTTCAGTTAAGTGGTGATGCTTACGTTCAGAGAGACCGTTGTGTTCAGGGGTATTGGGTGGGGTTGTTAGGTGAGAGATGCCATGGTTTTGTAAGAATGAGCGAAGCTTGATGAACTCTCTGCCATTATCAGAGTAAAGGGTTTTGATTTTAGAGTTAAATTGTCTTTCCACTAGCTTTTTGAAAACTGGAAAAATTATTGAAACATCATAATTGAGTTTTAGCAGATAAAGCCAAACATACTTGGAAAAATGATCCACAAAAATCACATAGTAACGAAAACCATCATTTGAGTTTATTGGAGCAGGCCCCCATACATCGGAGTACAAAATTTCTAATGGGTAGGAACTAGAAATAGAGGACTTTGAGAATGGGAGCTTATGGCTCTTATTGAAAAGACAATCTAGACATTTTTTTGGTGAACCAGAAAAGGAAATGTTGCTTGACTTGAGTGCGTGAAAGAGAGTTGGGGATGCTGGGTGGCCAAGTCTGTGGTGGCAAGGCTTGAGTGAAGGGTTGGAGAGGAAAACGGAAGTGTGTGGGGCAGATGCATTTGGTTTGAATCTATACACGTTGTCTTCATTCAGTCCTCGCAGAAGAATCTCCTTCGTGCTTAAGTCCTTCACCTCGAAATGCCAAGGAAAAAATTCAATAGAAACCTTGTTAGTTTGGCACAATTGTGAAACAGATATCAAATTTTGAGTAACATTTAGAACATAAAGAACATCTGAAAGCTTTAAGGAAGAGCCATTAGTGGATATAGTGGTGGAACCAATATGTGTAATAGGAAGTTGATTACCATTTGCAACTTGCAGATTATCAATGCCATGGTAGTCTTCCTCGATGGAAAGAGTACTCATGTCATTTGTAATGTGATGGGATGCGCCAGAATCAAAAGGCCATGAAGGTGGAGATGAGTGTGGAGAAGCCACTGTTTGCGCTACATGGGCAGTTGGATTGCGTGACTTATTGGGGTAGCCATGAATCTTGTACCATTGTTTTGCTGAGTGGCCAGGCTTTTCACAATATTGACAGATGACAGTGTTGCTGAGTGTTGGCTTCTTAGTATTGGCGGGAGTAGGATCATGAGAATGATGGCTATTGTTGCGGCCACTGTGATGGCGTCCTTGGCCATTACCAGTGTAATGATGCTGAGCAAGGTTGGCAGTAGCAGGAGCAGGTGTTGAAAGGTGGTCTTCCCGCGACAAATACATATCAAAATCCACCAATTTGTAATAAAGTTCATTGAAGGCAATTGGTGAATCACGAGTGCGAATGGAAGCAGTGAATTCCCAGAAGGTTGATCCGAGTCCATTCAAGGCATGAATAACTATTTCAAGATCATCAATAGGATGACCAATGGGAGCAAGTTCATCAGCAATGTTGCGAATTGAGTGCAAATAAGAGGAGACAGAGGCATTGCCTTTGGTTATGGAACTGAGACGTTCCCTGAGTGACATGATCCTGGATTGAGATCTATTTGAGAAGGCATATGCAAGGGCTACCCAAGCATCACGAGAAGTATCAGCAGTAGCCACGACGGAAGGTGCTTCTGAGTCGCACTAGCCAAGAAGAGCAAGATAGATGAGTTTATCTTGTCTGATCCATAGGGAATGAGTAGGGTTGGGCATTGCAGAGTCGCCAGAGCCAATAGTGGCAGGAGGGCACGCGGTTGTGCCAGAGACATAGCCTTCAAGATCACGGGCTATGAGGAGAGAATTAACTTGCTTATACCAAGCCGGGTAATTAGTGCCATTAAGCTTGATTGGAAGTTGAGTGTTTGTGTTGAATTCCATGAGTTCTTTCAGCTCAGTGGAATCAAATTTGGTGGAGGGTGCCATGAGAAGGATCGAATAAAGAGTGTTGTGAAGCAAAGGCTAGTCTGATATCATATAGAGATATGTTTCTCATATATAGAATACTGATACAAAGGTTCTATTTATAATTAAAATTTAGGAACAACAATCAAACAAATTGCTGAAGATTAGGAGAAGAATGATCTATCACTAATTACACTTAACTGACAGATTCTCAGCAACATGCTCACGTGGATAGTGCACCAGTAACATTCTCAGAACCTGTTCTCGTGGATAGTGCACCAATGGAAGTCACGGCTTAGAAAAGGAAAGAAGAAAAGGAAACTTGACTTTCTTTTTCTCTATCACTAACACTTAATACTTAAGAATGAAGGAGAAAAAATAAAAATGAAGATGGGCTCAAAATGGGGGTGCTACAGCTTTAATCAAGAAGAAAAGTGGGAACATGTGAACTTGGTTTTTTTTTCTCCTTTCTCACCAACACTTAAGAGATAAACCAATAAAAATAAAATGAATGTGGGTAAAAGGAGAGGGAGGCTACGACTGGAATAAAAGGAAAGGAGGAGAAAAAGTTTTGATCTCCAAAACACTCACACTTTCACACCTAGAAGAAAAAAAAATGAAGTGAATATGAGGGAGGGTGCTTCGGCTGAACCAAATAAGAAAGGAAGGAATTAAAAATATTTTAACAAACTATTTTACTTGGCTAGGAATGGATTAAGAAAGATATTTATCCTAATAACCACTAACAATTTTTTTTTTTTGATATGAATAACCACTAACAATTGACTCCTAGCACTTTAATCCAAGATATTTTTGATTTAGCCACAATATCTTGACACCTAATCACCCAACCCATGATTAATCACCAATCCTAGAGTTTAGGTATCACAAAATTACGGCGTCGAGTAATCGCATTAACAATAATTCGCGTAAATTAATTTACTGAAAAATTAATTTACTGTGTAATAATAATTTATCTATAATTAATAAAAACAATTAAAAACACTCAAACATTATCACAACAAGTTACGATTCGATTTTCATCGAAATCGGAATTCTTTTTAAATTTTATGGCGGATAAAAATTACCCGGCGATTCAAAATGCGGCAAAACTCTATTAGAATTATTCGACGAATTTTGAACAATGAATTAATATTAAATATTAATTCTTAAATTTAATTTTATCTTGATTTAATTCAATTACTTTCTTAGTCAACGAAAATACTACACGTCAACGCGTCAAATAATAAACTTTTATAAAAACTCAGTTGATGAATTCACATTAAAAGCAACATACGTCTACGCTGTTTATTAATTTGAATTGGCATAATAAATAATAATTATTTATAATAAATCAATTATTTAAAATAAATCAAATCAATTCCCTGTACTCTCAGTAAATCATTGAGGTGATCAGTCTCTACGACTTACCTTTAAGTATTCAGGATTTTATTGCTAAATCAATTTTTTCTTAAAAATTGGGATGTTACAATCTCTTTCTAACAAACTCATGGATCTAACTTTCAAAACATGTAGTTCTTAAACTACTAACATTTTGATCAAATAAAAGTCGTAAAATCATCACCAAAAACCCTGACACCTCACAGTTTTTTAAAAAAAAACATCAAACCCCAAATTTTTCTCATCTTTCAAACCTTTCCAACAACAAAAGTAAGATAAAAACTAAAGACTTGATCACAAAATTTCTTAAGGTCCATCTTCTTTAGAAATACAAAGATTTCTTCAAGATCTAGGTGTTCATTGTCTTAAAACATCAAAACACATCTTGAACAAAAATTTAAAACTTACATCTACACTAAATCAACTAAAATCACTACATTTTGGAAAAATCTTTTTGATCAAAGATTCTCTAAAACTCTTAAACAACAAAACATCAACAAAATCAAGTATGAAAAGTTTGAAAACATCTCCCTTTTTACCCTAAAAGCTCACAGTTTTGAGCAAACAAAATGGGGAGGAAAAACTCCAAAACTTTTCGCAACAAGATCAAAAGAAATTGGAAGGTAAAAGAAGAAAAATCCTTACCCTACAAGAACTTCAAGCTCTCGGCCACAAAAAGGAAGAAAGGAGGAAGAATATGGCTCACAAATTTCTCACCAAGAAGCTAGCTTTCCTCACCAAAATCTTAGAGATTTCAACACTTGATTTTAGGAGAAAGGAAACAAATGAAATGGTGAAGGAAAATGGGAGGACGTCGCGGATATGTAGGAGGAGGAAGAAAAGAAACTTTTGATCAAAACATAGCTTAGGTGACAAGGCTACAATTAGCTTAGATGAATCACCAATTTAGAGTCATGACTCACCACTTAAGCCATAACTTAGGCTTAACACATCATCACATCACCATGCCCCCCCTCCAACCACTCTAATCCACTTTTTTCACTCTAGGTCAAATGGGTCTCGGCGTTGCAAAATCGTGGCATCGGGTGATCGCGTTACCGATTGCTCGTTCACCGATTAATCGCGTAAATTAATTTACCGAGAAATTAATTAAACGCATGACTAAGAAATTATCTGTGAATAATTTCTATACTAATAAATCATAAATCCCATTTTAAACAACCATATACTATCACATCAAGCTACGATTTGATTTTCGTCGAAATCAAAATTCATTAGAATTTTCTCTTGGGTAAAAATTACCCGGCAACTCAAAACGCGACGAAATTTGTAACACCTTACTTTCATTAGCTTGAAAATAGGATAATTAACATTAGGTACAGTAATCCCAAATTTAAACTTAAAGTTCAACATTAAGTCCAAAAACCACAAAAGACTAAACTTCAAATACATAAGTGTCACTACAGTACAACACCAATACATAATTCTAGAAATTACATATTCAGGGTGTTACTTTAAACTACTACAGAATAAACAAGCTCTCCAGAGCTACCAACTGTCAGTCCTCCTTTGAAACCTGTGCATCTGTAAAAATAATTAAATAAAGGAGTGGGGTGAGATAATAATCTCAGTGAATCCTCCCTCCGACTCCTCACCATCCACTCACATAACAATCTATCAGTTAAAACTTAATGACACACCATTATGCAATGCATACCATTACTATGAATTTCTAATTCATCTTTGGTTCGTATTCATGGGTAGTGTTATATGCTTACGTCCATATAACCCCATAAATACGCTTTCGATATGGTGGTTAGACGTCTTAACCGTCCGAGGGCGTCCCACACGGCTTACCATATCGATCACCTCCTTTATTGAGGCATCTTAGTATCTTTTAGAGAATTTAGTAACCAACTATATCCTTAGATGCATGCTTTAATCAAGATTAAGAATACAATTAGGTGCTACTCTAGCTTCATATGGAACTAAACATATTCAAATGAAAACATGTAACATGCTCAGTCAAGGAAACATACATCAAGACAAAACACATTTCCATTAGGGCTCCATGGAGCTCCCAATGGTCAAACATCCATCTCACAGTTTATGGGGGTTTTGGGTACAACATTAACCCCTATAAACAGTCCCAATAATACATGCATAGCAATTAACACTAAAAACTGTACATCAAATAGGGATTTGGGGAACTTCCTAACATAGGGTTCATGGGTTTTCTTCAAGGGGACCCTAATGTGGGACTTATGGGTGCCCAACACCTAAGAGAAGGAAGAACTCACAACAACTTCCAAGATTCAAGTTCAAAGTTGATGCTTAGCTTCTTCTTCTTCCTTCTTCACGTTCTTCCTCTTCTCCTTCAAGCTGGCCTTCTAGGGATTTCCTTCAACTTTCCAATCCAAGCATAAACACTCCCCAACTTGGATTCAAGCTAAGATCGAGGATGAATCTAGCATGAATCCTTGTTTTTCCCCTCTAATTTGTGAACCCTAGGTGTTTTAACCCCTTCTCCTTCTTCTCTCTGTCGCACCCTCTCTCTCTAACCCTCTCTCTAACAATCGTGTTTTGTTCTTTTTCTGCTGAGTTTTTCTGATATACTACAGCTGTGAATCGATTCACAGCATAGGTGAATCGATTCACTCAGTGTAAAAATGACAGGAATCACAGTTTTAAGTGCAGGAATCGATTCCTGCAGTTCCCAGATTCGATTCACAGAGAGCTGTCTTTTGTGAATCGATTCACGCTGCGATTCACAGAGGATCAGCCTTTGTGAATCGATTCATTCTGCGATTCACTGCAAACCTAATCGAGTCCCAGCAAACTCACATCCCTGAATCGATTCACAGGGGCCTGGGAATCGATTCACACTGGGCAAAAATCATCCAAACACAAAATTCACACATTCAATTTGACAACCAATGAGAAAATCACTTAAAATTCATCATCAAGCCATACTAAGCATATGTACACACGTTAAATCAAGCTTGAGGAAATTTGGGGTGTTACACTACTACCCACCTTTCAAAAATTTTGTCCTCAAAATTGGATAACTTACATACCTATTGGAAAAGTTGCGGGTATTGACTTCGCATCTCATCTTCGAGTTCCCAGGTAGCTTCTTCGGGAGTGGATCCGTCCCAAATCACCTTGACCAAAGGGATAGTCTTATTCCTGAGTGCCTTGGAAGCTCGGTCCACTATTTGGGCCGGTTCGGGCTGGTACGTGCAATCAGATCTAAGTTGTATAGACTCATGGTCTATCGAGTGGAATTGATCCGGAATGTATTTCTTAAGCTGAGACACATGAAAAACATTGTGGAGATTTGACAAAGAAGGAGGTAAGGCAATTTGGTATGCGACCGGACCGACTCGACTAAGGATTTGGAAAGGATCCACATACCGAGGGGTCAACTTTTTGGCCCTAAGAGCTCTACCAACACCTATAGTGGGAGTGACTTTCAGGAATACATGTTCTCCTTCATCAAATTCAAGGGGTTTGAGCCTACGATCTGCATAACTTTTCTCGCTTACTCGAGCGCCTTTATCTTCTCCCTAATCATACGAATCTTATCAGTGGTTTCCTGAACAAGGTCGGGGCCTAACAATTATTTCTCCCCCACTTCAAACCAACATAGAGGAGTCCTACACTTGCGACCATAGAGAGCCTCGTACGGTGCCATTCCTATGCTAGAGTGATAGCTGTTGTTGTATGAAAATTCAATTAATGACAAATACTTGCTCCAACTACCGCCATCCTCTAAAACACAGGCTCTGAGCATATCCTCTAAAGTTTGAATGGTCCTTTCCGACTGGCCGTCGGTCTGGGGATGGTAGGCTGTGCTAAGACTCAACCTCGTCCCTAAGGCTTGGTGAAGTGCCTTCCAAAACCGAGAGGTAAACTTTGGATCCGTGTCAGAGACAATGTTAGTTGGAACTCCGTGGAGTCTAACAATCTCTCTGATATAGATCTCAGCTAACCGGGCAGTTTTGTAGGTGGACTTTATGGGAAGAAAATGGGCAGATTTGGTTAATCTATCCACTATGACCCATATAGAGTCATATCCTAACTGAGTGTAGGGTAATCCTCCCACGAAGTCCATTGCTATACTATCCCACTTCCACTCGGGAATTTCTAAGGGTTGGAGAAAACCTGAAGGCTTTTGATGTTCTATCTTGGTTTTCTGACAAACCAAGCATTGTGCTACAAATTCTGCCACCTCATTCCTCATGCCTGGCCACCAATACCTCTGCCTAAGGTCCTGATACATCTTGGTGGAGCCAGGGTGTACCGAGAATCCACTCTTGTGGGCTTCTCCTAGAACCTGCTGCTTAATGGAATTATCCTTTGGTATGCAGATTCTCTGATGGAGCAATAAAGTGCCATCCTCAGCTTCAGAAAAACCGGGGCGGTGTTTGCTAGACTGCAACTCTACATCTAGATTCTGGGCAAGTCTAATTTGTTCCCTAAAATTGCAAGAAATTTCTAGATGGTAAAGCATGAGACTGTTCACTGATGGGAAAATTCCAAGATTAAGGTCCCTAAAGGACTCCAACAACTCCATCTCTTTTATCATCAGTGAAGACACATGCAAGGATTTTCTATTCAGGGCATCAGCGACCACATTCGCTTTGCCCGGATGGTACTTCAACTCAAAGTCATAATCTTTTAGGAACTCAACCCATCTTCTTTGTCTCATGTTAAGTTCCTTCTGATCAAAAAGGTATTTCAAGCTCTTATGATCACTAAACACTTCAAACTGAGCACCATATAGATAGTGTCGCCAAATCTTTAGGGCAAAGACAATGGCTGTGAGCTCTAAGTCATGAGTAGGGTAGTTCTCCTCATGGGGCCTTAACTGCCTAGATGCGTAGGCTACAACTGTCGATTCTGCATGAGAACACATCCTAACCCTTTCTTAGAGGCATCACTATAAACTTCAAATCCCAATCTTTGGGTCGTGATAATCAAGACCTGGTGGAAGTCAACCTGAGCTTAAGCTCTAGGAAACTACTCTCACAGCTCTTAGTCCACACAAACGGCTCCCCCTTTCGGGTTAACCTTGTCAGGGGAAGTACCATCTGCGAAAATCCCTTAATAAACCTTCGGTAGTAACCGGCTAATCCTAGAAAGCTCCTAACTTCTGTGACTGTGGTTGGTCGTTCCCAACTAAGGACTGCTTCTACTTTACTAGGATCAACCGACACTCCCGCTTTAGAAATCACATGACCAAGAAACTTAACTTCACTGAGCCAAAACTCACATTTCTCAGGTTTAGCAAAGAGGCTCTTTTCCCTAAGGGTACTGAGAACAATCCTAAGGTGTTCCTCATGCTCTCGAGGATCCTTAGAATAAACTAAGATATCGTCTATGAAGACCACTACAAACTTGTCAAGAAAAGGCCTAAAAATTCGGTTCATATAGTCCATAAATACGGCTGGAGCATTGGTCAGACCAAAAGGCATAACTAAATACTCATAGTGCCCGTATCTAGTCCTAAATGCCGTCTTTGGGACATCCTCTACCTTAACTCTAATCTGGTGATAACCAGACCTTAGGTCAATCTTAGAGAAAACCGAAGCTCCTCTAAGTTGATCTAACAAGTCATCTATTCTGGGCAAGGGGTATTTATTCTTCACCGTGATCTTGTTGATTTTCCGGTAGTCAATACATAACCTCATACTCCCATCTTTCTTCTTTACCAAAAGGACAGGTGCGCCCCAAGGGGACACACTAGGTCTAATAAACTGCTTAGAAATCAAATCCTCCAACTGTACTTTTAGTTCCCTCAACTCCAAGGGTGACATCCTATAAGGTGCGATGGAGATTGGTCCCGTTCCGGGAACCAGTTCTATTGAGAACTCCACTTCTCTCTCAGGGGGTAAGGTCGCTACCTCGCTAGGAAACACATCTAAGAATTCGTTCACTATAGGGATAGCGTCCAGATCTAGGTTAGCCTCTACAGTTGAAGAAAGTAAGATCATATATCCTGCAAGACCTTCCACTAGACAGCGACTCAATAAAAGATCATTACTCTGTGCAACATAACTAGACTCTTCAGTAGTAGAATGCACGCATGGAAATTCAATCGTTTTACAGAAACAGTTCAGAACAACTTGATTGGCGGAAAGCCAATCCATACCCAGGATAATGTCCATTCCCTTGAGAGGTAGACACACAAGGCTTACTAAAAACATCCTCCCTTGAATTATGAGAGGGCAATTCTCACATATCAAGGAAGTAGAAATGCTATCTTCGGTGGGTGTAGACACATGCAACGAGAATTGTAAAGAGGTAAGACACAACCCTAGCCTTTGAACATATGTACAAGAGATGAAGGAATATGTTGCTCCCGAATCAAACAAAACAACTAGAGGTTCATCCTGAAGGAAACAAGTACCTTTCATCAGATTTTCCGCTCCCTTTGCTTTCTTGGCGTCAAGAGTAAAGACTCTCCCTTGGTTAGGATCACCAGACTTGACTCCTTTCCCTTTAGTGTATTGGGGGCACTCCCTAGCCATGTGTCCTGGTTGGTGACAAACATAGCAAACATTCTTGCCCTTAATACACTCTCCTGATGCACCTTCCTACGCTCGAGCATGCATGATAATCGACTCGGAGGTTTGAACCTGCTTTCCTTTGAAAAGATTTCCTTTCGGCCTCATGTGTTGAGCGCTCTTATCCGCATCCTTCTTTTTGTTCTTATCTTGCCACCTAGTTTGCCTATCCTCATACATCCTCTTCAAGCTTGCTTCAGCCACGTAGCTCTGATGGACTACCTTGGCGAACTCGGTGGTCGAATTTGTGAAATCTTTGCTCGATGTCCGCCTTAGTCTCCACTTGAACCGCTTGATTTTCCAATTATCGTCCGGAGCAAATTGAGCAAATGTATGAGTACCTTACCAACTCTTCAAACTTGTTCACATACTCTGAAACCGTAGATTTTCCTTGCTGAAGTTGGACCAACTCTCTATCCATCATATCTTTCACGGTCTGTGGAAAGTACTTCTCCAAGAATACCCTTTGAAAGTTCACCCAAGTTAACGGTGTCCCTTGAGCCACCATATAAGCTCGGGTCCCTTTCTACCAATTTTCGGCATCCTCTATGAGCACATGGGTGGCTAGCTCGACCTTTTGTTCCTTGGTACAATGGACAACCTTAAAACTCTTCTCCACGGCTTCCAGCCAGTGTTGGGAGGCCATGGCTTCTACTTTTCCATTGAAGGTTGGTGGCTTCGTCTTGAGGAACTTGAGGAATTTCCGGTCTAATTCCTCCTCTTGCGGTTGTTGGGCTAACTGAGCCGCAAGATTGTTGGTTGCAATACTCTGATTCTGAATAGCTTGCAATATCCCTTGCAACCAAGCATTCTCTTGCCCTGGTGGATTCTGAGGCATCGTAGCATTCGTTCTGGGTCTTCCGCCTTCCGTAACCTCAAGCCATACTCGCATAGAATGCACCAAGCATTGAGTTGATCAGGCTCAATATCTCTTAGCATAATAAGTAGAAAAACAACAGCAGACTCAAGAAATTCACGAAACTATTCCTAGCAACCCCCACAGTCCGATTAGAATCGAACTGCTCTGATACCATAATGTAACACCTTACTTTCATTAGCTTGAAAATAGGATAATTAACATTAGGTACAGTAATCCCAAATTTAAACTTAAAGTTCAACATTAAGTCCAAAAACCACAAAAGACTAAACTTCAAATACATAAGTGTCACTACAGTACAACACCAATACATAATTCTAGAAATTACATATTCAGGGTGTTACTTTAAACTACTACAGAATAAACAAGCTCTCCAGAGCTACCAACTGTCAGTCCTCCTTTGAAACCTGTGCATCTGTAAAAATAATTAAATAAAGGAGTGGGGTGAGATAATAATCTCAGTGAATCCTCCCTCCGACTCCTCACCATCCACTCACATAACAATCTATCAGTTAAAACTTAATGACACACCATTATGCAATGCATACCATTACTATGAATTTCTAATTCATCTTGATTCAGATTCATGGGTAGTGTTATATGCTTACGTCCATATAACCCCATAAATACGCTGATATGGTGGTTAGACGCCTTAACCGTCCGAGGGCGTCCCACACGGCTTACCATTTCGATCCCCCCCTTTATTGAGGCATCTTAGTATCTTTTACAGAATTTAGTTACCAACTATATCCTTAGATGCATGCTTTAATCAAGATTAAGAATACAATTAGGTGCTAGTCTAGCTTCATATGGAACTAAACATATTCAAATGAAAACATGTAACATGCTCACCAAGGAAACATACATCAAGACAAAACACATTTCCATTAGGGCTCCATGGAGCTCCCAATGGTCAAACATCCATCTCACGCTTTATGGGGTTTTGGGTACAACATTAACCCCTATAAACAGTCCCAATAATACATGCATAGCAATTAACGCTAAAAGCGTACATCAAATAGGGATTTGGGAACTTCCTAACATAGGGTTCATGGGTTTTCTTCAAGGGACCCTAATGTGGGACTTATGGGTGCCCAACACCTAAGAGAAGGAAGAACTCACCACAACTTCCAAGATTCAAGTTCAAAGTTGATGCTTAGCTTCTTCTTCTTCCTTCTTCACGCTCTTCCTCTTTTCCCTCAAGCTCGCCTTCTAGGGATTTCCTTCAACTTTCCAATCCAAGCATAAACACTCTCAACTTGGATTCAAGCTAAGATCGAGAATGAATCTAGCATGAATCCTTGTTTTTCCTCTAATTTGTGAACCCTAGGTGTTTTAACCCCTTCTCCTTCTTCTCTCTCGTCGCACCTCTCTCTCTAACCCTCTCTAACAATCGCGTTCGTTTCTTTTTCTCACAGTTTTTACGATATCTTTGCGTTTGTGAATCGATTCATAGCATAGGTGAATCGATTCACTCAGTGTAAAAATGACAGGAATCGCAGTTTTAAGTGCAGGAATCGATTCCTGCAGTTCCCAGATTCGATTCACAGAGAGCTGTCTTTTGTGAATCGATTCACGCTGCGATTCACAGAGGATTAGCCTTTGTGAATCGATTCATTCTGCGATTCACTGCAAACCTAATCGAGTCCCAGCAAACTCACATCCCTGAATCAATTCACAGGGGCCTGGGAATCGATTCACACTGGGCAAAAATCATCCAAACACAAAATTCACACATTCAATTTGACAACCAATGAGAAAATCACTTAAAATTCATCATCAAGCCATACTAAGCATATGTACACACGTTAAATCAAGCTTGAGGAAATTTGGGGTGTTACAAAATTTCGTTAGAAGTTTTCGACGAGATTTGAACCATGAATTAATATTATGTATTACTCCCTCTGTTCCTATTTATAAGAGACAAATCACTTTTTTGGTTCATTGAATAACTAATGTATTTGTTCTATATTATAGACCAAATACATTAGTTATTCAATGAACCAAAAATATGATTTGTCTCTTATAAATATGAACGGAGGTAGTAATTCTCAAATATAATTTCATCTTGATGAATTTCATTCACATTATTAGCAGGCAAAAATGCATATTAACTGCATAATATAGTAAAATACAGTTGCAGTAATGTTAACAAAATACAGTAAAACTACGGATTTTACACCTAGTATGGGCACTTGTTTATGTTTGACGAGTTGTTGTGGTAGTGTTGATTGTTTGTATGTATATGTATATGTGTGTGTGTATATATATATATATATATATATATATATATATATATATATATATATATATATATATATATATATATGAGGAGGGATCAAATTACACCTGAAGAGTTACACCGACAATTACACCTATTGAATAACATCCTATCGGATAAATATTTTTCAAAATCAACCGTTGGATTGAAAGTTACTATCATATAGATCATACCTGTAAATTTTAACATTAATCTGTAATCATTTGCTATGTCATCAAGATGCGTCAAGATTAATGTCAATGATGTAATTACAAATGACGTTAATCTTGACGCATCTTGATGACATAGCAAATGATTACATATTAATGTTAAAATTTACAGATATGATCTATATGATTGTAACTTTCAATCCAACGGTTGATTTTGAAAAATATTTATCCGATAGGATGTTATTGAATAGGTGTAACTGTCGGTGTAACTCTTCAGGTATAATTTGATCCCTATATATATATATATATATATATATCTATTCACTTATTCTCTTTGATACCAAAACAACGCTGCTACAACGGACTCACCCCCTTTCTCTTGTGTGCTTTTATTTATATGACAGGTGCTTCAAATGTCGACACAAGTGGCTAGCATGACGTCCTATTTGTACCTTAGTTGTTTCAGGCCCCTTTATTTTGGGAGCTTTATCGTTTGACTATACTTCTTGTTATTTTCAATGATTTTAAAATTGGGATATCTAAGCTCTGTGCTATGTGACACTTATTGGGGAATTTTTTTGTAAGTTTTCATTTAGACCATGAATTTTTCCGCAATGTTTCCTGGAAATCTTTTGGTTACAATATTTCCTTTAAGAAAGATGATGTTTGTATGAAATGTGGTACTCTTAGCCCATGGTGATGAAAATTTTTGAAAAAAACAGCTATTTACGTTCTCTTTATTTCTTTTGAAGTTTCAAACATTTTTATTTTAAATCGCAATAATTACGTTTTACGGTTAAAGGTGTCACAGTCAATAAAAAAAAATGACAGAATAGGAAACATGGGAATTTGGAATTGAATTCGGTGGCAGTGGACATTCTTGTGGAGCAGGAAATTAATCCAATGGGAAAAGTCAACATTTGGCGGAATTGATGAATAGCTTACAAGGAGTGAGTTTATACAAATATGTAAAAGATAAACCGTGGTGGAGATATGATAACAAGGGAGAATTTTCGGTTTAGTCTTTCTCAAAAGTAGTATGGGCACAAACACAGGGTATTAAAAGCAATCCTAACTCTTGGTTAGGAATAGCACCTCCTAAGGCTGAGTTACCTTTGTGATTTGTTTTGCAGCAAAAGTTGAACACAAGAAGTAGATTAAAAAGACTCAATCTAATACAATACAATGAACCAATTTGTCCTTTTTGTGTGGAGGATGAAGAGACAGTAAATCATCTATTCCTTCATTGTCATCTAGCTTGGAAGATCTGGACAGAGTGTTTGTGGTGGTGGGAATTCAGATGCCTATCATGGATACACATGCTTGGGGTTTTGGTAGCTGGAAAGGTGCCATTGGAGGGGACTTACAAAGAAAATTAGGGATTTCCCTCTTTTTTGTAATCATATATTCCTTATGGTGGCAAAGGAACAAAATAATCTTTGAGAGAGTGACAATAGATTGGGAACACTTCTTGTATATGGTGAAATTGAGACTTGGGTATTGAATGCAAGGTTGGTGTACAAATTGCCCTTTTAAGTCAGGTGATATACCAATGAATTTAGAGGGTGTAAGAACATGGAAACCTCCTAAAGACAAAAGACCTGCAATCTGTTGGTGCCTCCCCTCCCCCACCTAGAAAATTAAAATGGAATGTAGATGGTTCCTCAAAAGGAAAACCTGGTAAGGCTAGTATAGGAGGTATTCTGAGGGATGAAGATGGTAAGATAATAGTAACATTTGCAGCCTCAGTTGGCATAAGAGACTCAAATGAAGCAAAATTCTTGGCAATTGTTTTGCTTTAGAACTGTCAATTCAGCAATCATGGATTATGGAAAAGGAAATAATAGTGGAATCAAATTCTAAAAATACCCTCACTTGGGTGAATAAGATAGAGGAGTGCCCCTGGGAATTAAGGTTCTTATGCAATAAACTGAAAAATTTATTGGTGCTACTAAAAGTGGAATTTGGACACAAGAATAGGGAAGCCAATGACATTATGCTCTTGCCAAAAAAAGGGTCCTAGATGGAAGGAAGAAGGATAATCTGGGAACAATAATAAGATTAGAAGCAGTTGACATTTGGCCCTTAATTGTCAATTTTATTGTTTTGTTTTGTTTGCTGTTATTTAGTAAAATTTCATTGCAGTGGTGGTGCCCATTGAACTGATGGATTTTCAATCGTAGCCCTTATTTTTTTTTTTTAGTGAGATGCAGAATGCAGCTGGTCAAAATTAGATGGGATCGTGCAGGGGGACAAATTTTGCACAACTGAGGTTTGTTAATCGAACGAATGCAGGGTGCTGCAAGGAGGAGCTGCTGCTGTAGGTTCTATAATGTTATCATGGTAATGAGTTGGTCTAATGTGGTTGCAAAGAAAGGAAAAGCAGCGAGGGCAGAATCTGGTTGCAGAGGCGACTTGATGACAAAGGGTGTGTAGTTTCAATGTTCAATTTTGTGCCTTATGGAGTTTCGAAAGGACGGGCTATTGGTTAAAGCTAGTTACAAAAGTTTTGCAATGTGGGTGCCCAGTTGTGAAGTTGCACAAGTGTTGATGGTGATTCAAAGATTAGCAGGTGATATTGGCTATTGAATTGGAGATAAACAGCCGTGATATATGTTAGAGGCTGTGATTTTAGAACCATTAAATTTGGAATGTTGCAATCTGTTTTGTATTTCTTTTTGTAATATCAAGGGATGAAGTGTGTGAGGGGTAAGAGAACCTTTACATAACTGTGCTAGCTTTATAGGCAGCAGAGAGTCTAGTGTTGCTAGAGTTTTGCATCAGTATAGGAGATGTTGTTTCAGCATAGGGCAATATTATATGGGGGGTTAAATCATTAGGGTGTTTTGTTTTGAAATTAAGGGGAGTGATGTTTTGTGTAATGTACTCATTTATACTTCTATCTAGCCTTAGCAAATGATAGAGTGAGGTGCTTCAACCCTTCTTAGAAGGTGGGGAGTTCTCCACTGTGATGCTTAAGCTAAATTGACCAGTAAAATTTTCAATTATCAAAAAAAAAAAAAAAAAAAAAAAGCTTTGCTCTTAAATTTACTTTCCATTAATAGATAATAGTGAATGTGCATTGTCTCTTTAGAGATAAATATTGGCAAAAAGAATAAGGTTTGTGGGAACATTCAAAGGCAGAAATGAAAAAATTAAATGGGAAAAAAGTAAGAGAAGTAAATTTTACTCGAAAATGTGAAACATTAAATGTATGTCAATACGGACATTTTTCGCAGATTAAACGATGATGAGGTGCAAACCGTCATGATATTTGACCAATTAAGTAATGATGCCGTGGTTTTTTTTTTTTATTATAATCAAATTAACAACGCGGTAGTTAATTATTTAGCTGTCATAAGAAACATTGTCTTTTTGGTTTTCACCCACGGTATCTCGAAAAAGTGACATGAACTAATATATGTTCAGGCGAGAAGTAAGTAAAATCTAGTCACAAATTGTTATATAACTAGATATCGAACTCGAATATCAACGGAGTCTATGCTTCAGATGAAACACATTAATTACCACTTATGTCCAACCTTGGGGTTACAATAAACATTGTCTAGCCATACCGATTAATGATATTTATCTTTCCTTGCTGATTCATCTATTCTTGTTGTTTTCTCCCTCCAGTCTCAAATATATGTAAAAGTCGAAATGTATTTGGTTCAAATTTCGTCAAAATACATTATGACCTTTGCTTATATTTGAGACCGGAGGAAATATTTTATACTCCGGATGAGTAATGTATTAAGATGAGTGATGTTTTAATTTATTTTTTTTCCCAGTTTTTTATGTCGCAAGTGGATGATTTGTACTATCTGTATCAGACTTTCTCTTTTTCAGTTGAGTATCTCTTGTACTCAACATCATAATATACTCATTTTGCTTATAAAAAAATCACATTGTCAAAGATTACATGGTGATGTAATTTTTATTCGAGAAACATGAAATTTCGTTGATAAAGTATTTGTCACATTTTGTCAACAAAAAAAAAGGTAGTATTTGTCACATATTTTTTTGACTGTTTGTGTTCCGTGCAATGAAGTAAAGAAAACAGTTTGATCAATTTTTTTGTTAGGATGTCATAGACGGAGGAGGGCCCATTAAAATCTATCAAATGGAATAACTGAAATTTCTTGCAATACCTTGTATTAGGGGGAAAAGAGAGAAATCCCATCATAATCTTCCCATAAGATTACGGTAGGCACATCTTAATTATTGCCTTATCAATAGCTACTATGCAAAACATCGAATCCAACAAAAATGAAGGACTCGACACTAGTGCTCTTGTTAATTACAATACTACTATTATTATCAACCAGACAACCACTTTCATAATTGATTAGGGCCCTTCCATTTAGCTAGATTTTTTTTTTTGGGTATTGGAAGGGCTAATAGCCCAAAGAATATACCAGTATTAGAGTCGTTGAGGCTTAAATTTAAAATTTTAAAAGCAGGCACCCTTTCGAGTGATTTGCATGCAATCGAAGAAAGACGCGAGAAAACACTGGTGACTAGTCAAAGGATATCAATAAAAAATGAAGAGTCGAAGATACATAATCGAAAGAACGTGAATCCGAGACATAGGTTAAAATCAAAAGGTCGAAGATGAGGCTTCTAGAAGGGGTCAAAAGTTTGATGAATAAGGGAGGGATAAAAACGAGGCCAGTTACCCAGAGCAACGGTCGGAAGAGTGGGCAGTTTTCAGAAGCCACTATGGTAACGTGACAACAGGAGATGTATAATGGAGCGGCTGCTAGAAGAAGTGGCCTATGGATGGGTGATTGCTATAAATAGGAGTCTTGTGTACTAAAGAAGGACAGACAGAACAATGCAAACAACTCACGAATTCCTATAACGCCTATCATGCCGCTTACATAGGGTCGCTGGCTACACGGAAAGCGATGTACGCAATTACCACCTCCACCACTAGTTAGCTTTAATTTCAGCACCTAGTCTCGATTTCTTTCTATTCCAAAGCTTAGGATCGAACACAGTGCATTGTTGCAAAAGTTGTTCATAGTTTATTTTACTTATTCTTTTAAGTCTTATCCATTTTTGAATATCTTTACTGTTTCTAAGCATTTCAAATTATATTGTTCTTTCTTACAGCGTCAATTCATATTCGTTTTCTCTTTATTGTTTAATGTGGAATCGAACTTAGGCCCATAAACCTATTAGTTGGGGCCTGACCTTTTTAAAATTTGGTTCGACACACACCTGCACCATTCGAATCAAAATTTGTTCTAAACAAATTGGCAAGCCTGATTGGACCCAGCTAGAGATAGTTGGGGCCAACTTTATTCCTAAAAACTCGCATGCAATTGCGTAGTGGGAAAACTAAAAGTATGGCCATTTTCGGAAAGAACAAAGTGGTGGTCAATCCATCAAGTTCTTTGTGGCCTCTGCCAAGGGATGGCCAGACAGCGAGCAAGACTAGCATTGAAGGCGATAACCAGCCTGCATCACTCCGCTCTCATGACCAGTCACTTGATTCGGTGTCAACACGTGGTCCGGTCGTTAGTCAAGTCATGCCACCACCAAATGTGAACTCAGGGTCCTGGTGGTCCTAACCGTTTTGCGTCACCATATGGCATGTCGTTGCGATTTTTTCCAAGGACAAATTATGCCTTATTCATGCCTCATGGAGGAGGCGAGCGATATGTGGCATACAATAATCCAGCGTTCTCGACGGTGCCGACCATGGTGCCGTTAGTAGGAAATCCTGGAGATACTAGTTATGGTCCAACTAAGTGGAGTGAACAAAACATTCCACCACCCAAGGCTGGCTAGGTTGATAACAGAAACCATGCTCCTATTACCTCGTTTACCCATGATGCCTTATAATTGGTAAGGCAACAGGTGGATGATAGTAACCACAAAATGGTTCATATGATTACTCAATAACTCTACGATTTTTAATCTGATACTAGCGAACACTAATAAGAATTATCAAACACTTGCCCGCCAGATGGGCAGGATTGCTGATGCTTTTGGGGTACCAGAAGATTCCATAGTCCATTAAGTGGCTAATGCACAACCACTGGGTCAAGCGGTGCAAGGCCCTGCTGATTTGGGCGTTAACCAGCTAGTACAACACGGGGGCGGTGCTCTTGTGGGCAATGCCCTTGATAGAAACCCCATAATGGTAAAAAAAAATAGAATGCTGACCAGCTTGTAGTGCAAGTTAGACATATAACGCAGGGCACCGTGTCGAAGCCTTTGTTGAGTAGACCTTAAACATGCATGGCTTTGATGTAGGATACGCAATTGCCCTTACTTCATGTTTGCGTTCCTTGAACACGTGCTACAAATAAAACTTCCTTGGGGTTAGAATGTACCAAAACTGACTAAATTCACAGGGGATACCGGTGAATCCACTATCGAGCACGTGGCTAGATACATTATAAAGTGTGGTGATTTGGCCAATAGTGAGGAGCTAAAAATGAAATACTTCCCATGCTCCTTAACCAAAAACGCATTCACCTAGTTCACTACGCTACCTCCTAATTCGATCCACCAGTGGGACAAGTTAGAAGCAGCTTTTCACCAACAATTCTTTAGAGGTGAAACTAGAGTGAACATGATGGATCTGGCGAGTATCAAGAGACTCACAAATGAGTCCATTGATGACTATTTGAATAGATTCCACCAAATGAAAGCTAGGTGCCTTACTAACATTCCGGCACATGAGCTGGTCCAAATGGCAGCAGCCGGGCTTAGATATTCAATTCGAAAGAAGCTGATCAATTAGAAATTAAGGGATATGGCCCAACTTGCTGATAGGATGAGATAGATCGAAAGCTAGATGCTGAAAAAGAAAAATTAAAGAAGGCTGAAAAGCCTGGGAGAAGAGCCTATGTTGGATTAGTCGATCGGGACTACTGTATTTCTAATATTGAGACTCAACTTAAAAATTCTGTCAAGGATTGTTGTCAAGTTAACAGTTACACAGAAAGTGAAGGAAAACGGTTTTAATGGAAGTTTGAGAAATGGAAGTGTGATGGAGTTTGAAATTGACAGTGAAAATGAGAAGAACATCAAAGTGATTTTTTATGGTTTTCGGATTTAAAAGAGTGAAAGTAAACGAAAGCATGCAAAGTTTGACAGAATTAAATTGCAGGAAAGTAAAATGAAGTTTAAAAGCAAGTGCAGGAAATGTAAAAAGTAAAAACATGTAAAAGATGCATAAATTTAAATGCAGAAAAATAGATGAACAGTAATGTAAAGTGCCGGAATTTAAAGAGCATGAATGTAAAGTTGCAGAAAGGTAAATTAGCAGAAAAGTAATTAACTGGAAAGTAAATTTGCATTGAAATGAAAAGATGGAAGGTATACTTGATGTCAATTCATGAGTCTACGATGTGTGAGACGTTGGGAAATCGATCAAGTATCCAACCTATATTACATCATTTGACCTAATATTTATAGAAAATTTAGAAAATAACTGACTACGTATTTGTTTGACACGTATTGGGCAATGAAGCCTATGTGTCTCACACTTACATGTCTTAAGCTTACTCGACGTAATCTAAGTTAGACGAATCTAAATTTGCGTCAACTAATACTTAGACATTGAGTCAATCTTAGTAAGTCTTCGCTGGCTTCAACAATCTTTTTACATTCTGACAGCACCAAGTTTGGCCATTTCGACGATAACTTAGTACTTCGTCAAAGGATTCACCAATTTTGACTGCAACTAAATTAGCATGTATTTTGATGAGAACCAAAATTGTGGGTCTTGTCAAAATATGACAATTTTGACTGCAACTATGGCTTATGGGCTTCAACATTTAGCCAGTTTTTTGTACTGATTTCATGTTTTCGACCAAATCTTCAAATTCTTCTGACGATGCTTAACTCTTGTCTTCTTTCGTCATGTTCTCAAAGACTTAGTTTCTTTTCACCATCTCTATTACTTGACTTGATATTCGACCAAAGCATCCCTTTAGTCAACTTTAAGCATGTCATCTTCTTTGCTTTAGACACAGCCTTGACACGCTGATCCTCCTTGTCCAACACTATCTGTCTAAAACCAAATATTTATTTTGGAACCCAATAAATGCCCCCCAAGTTTTGATTTTTGATGATCAGAAGAAAAACCAAAACTTTAGCAGTTCCTTATTTTTCGCATAACTGTCACCCATTATAGCCATCAACTCTATCACATCACCGCGTTTCTCAACGAAGTAGGCTCTTGATGGCCTAGGTGAGCTATGTCAAGTCACCCCCGTTAAATAGCCTTGCCACGAAAAAATTCCACTTCTTTCTCCTTCAACTGTTCATCTTCACCAAAACCTTTCATCTTCTTCTAAACTCTGCAACGTAGTTTCAGAACCATCCATCCAATGGCTGCGTCAAGCAATGCAGCTCCCAGCTGTAACACCCCGCCTTGACAGGGTGTTACTTTATTTTTAATTAATGACCCACACGTATAAATCAACAATACTTATTATTTATTATCAGAGTATGCAAAGCATGGCACATACACACATATAGATATATACACCACACCCATAAGGGGTGACAAAAGGACACACTGGCCGTGATACAACTATATTCCAAACATCTAAACACTGCCTCTAAGCAGCTTTATTATTGCGGTCACCTCCTCTAGGTCCTGCTCCCCGAGAATAAGCTCTAAACACAGGCTGCTCTTGTCCGTATGCTATTCATCATAATATAATATAGAAATATACAAGAAACGAAGGGGTAATAAATCTTTCAATCACTAATGAGTAGGAAAACAGAATAGCAGAGTAACTGTCACCATGCACAGCACAAAGATAGCAATCATCGACATAACTGATGAATACTGATACCACAGATACCACATACGGACCCCTGGGCACATGGTCATAGACCAGATCACACCCTGATACCCATACTGACACAGACCACTAAACATGCTGGTTGATCACTTGCCCTTCCCACCTTAGACAGATCACCAGTCTCAGGGCACAAGAGGAATGACACATAAGTTGGTTATCCCGGAGACATATCATGATACGCTACGTATACAAGGACAACATTCCCAATACAGGGAGTAAGGTACCGTCCCCGTATACAAGGACAGCATTCCCAATACAGGGAATGGCCAAGATTACCCCCTCGTCGGACGTGGAGTCCTAAAGCTTCGTCGGGATGATCGAGCCTTACTCTGTCTATCCCCAAGGTTAACGACATGCTCCAAACCATTTCGTACCTTCGGTCCGATCACCAATCCTCAGGTACTCCAACCTCGGGTACACGACCCGGCTATCACCACTGACATATAGAGTATCGACGTAATACTCGCTATTACCGTCTAGGGATTTGTAATCCTCTAACGAGAGGGCATCACCCTTGACATTAAGATCATACATCAATCATCACACTCACAGGCATCATATTTATTCAATCAGCAAGTTATAAATATCAGCACATTAATCAGAATATCAACAGTCACAAGTAATCAGCGTATAGACTATTCCTAGCGTCGCGAAGGTGACTGTCAATTAATCATGTTATCAATCAAGTAGTCACATAAATCAAGGAAGCACACAAATCACACCAAGCAAAACCTACGTTGGTTGATAGGTTTACGGTGACTATCCTTAGCCATCGCATACCGCAACCCTTCTCCTAACGTGTTGCTGATATCAACCCCTAGTAGGGTTTGAGGTCCCCTACGCATGCTAACAGTACTATTCTGCTACATGTTTTTCTTAGTAATTGAGGTATCTTCCCTGTTGGAATCAAGTGGATTCAGAAACAATAACCCTTAATTGTTTTGATGATAACAAAAGATTAAGAGAACAATTTATTCTCTAACATGGTTATAAGTGTGCAGAAAGTATTTATGAACAGAGAAGTTTGCTTCAGAAGACTTAGTGAAATCTTGAATTTCACTCATCAAAGACCAGCTCTGGCTCTGATTCTGGGCACATAGAATCTGCTTGGTCAATGCTCTGATATGGGAAGTCAACGCTCTGGTGACTTAGTCAAATCTGGTTGACCAGTCGAATCTGTTGGACTTACTCAAATGAAGTCTCGCTCTGGTTGGTCAACGCTCTGGTGTGCTTGGTCAACGCTCTGATGTTCGGTCAGATACTCAAATGGACTCTATCTTAAGGAAGAGTCAATGGCTTTCTACTTTGACGAACTCAACGCTCTGGTGTACAGTACTTGCTCTGGTGAATGGTATTCACTCTGGTACACAACAGAAAGACGTAGGCCTCTCCGTACTTATCAAGACACCTCGCCATCAAGAATTATCTAGTACGAGGAATCAAAGGCCAAAAGGAATGTCAACGATAAGATCATGGAGGACACGTATTCAAGAAAGAACTCATTTCAAATTGCTCACAGGAGACAAAGACTCGGAATTTGTGCATAGTGCTCAAAATGCTGTATGCAGTCTGTAAAGCGACACGACCTGTAAAGCAACATAATCTGCAAAAGCCACATGACCTGCAAAAGCCACATAAACCGGAACTCAAGTCTTTGACCTGGAGTGAATAGAGACGTTGTGTCACAACGGCCTCATTTCCAACCCTACCTATATATACCTTACTTCAGTGACTGAAGTAGGTTAAGGAAAGAAAAAACAAGAACAAAAACGGCTACAAATTTCTGAGACAGTGAGCAACCAAGAATTTCATTCAAGTCTCTGAGTTCGTATTGAACAAAGCACTTAATTGTTTTATCCTTTCTTTTTGAAAGTTAATTTCTGTGCTCAAAGTTCTTCATTGTAAATCCTCTCTAAGAGAGTTATATTGGTATTGATTCAAAACTCTTTTGAACTTGTAACTAGCCCAGTAGTGGCAGTAATACCTTAGAGGCTTAATTGTCTAAGTCGTTCTAAGAAGTTGTGAGTATAGCCAGTTTGGCAGTAGTATACTCACAAGTGTAATCAGGTTGATTATAGTGGAAAATCCTTCAAGTGTGTGAAGGGACTAGACGTAGCTATCAGGAGATAGTGAACTAGTATAAATCTCTGTGTCTTTCCTTCTCTCTCTCTTTACTTACAGCATTGATTTTAATCAAATCTGTTTTGAAAAAGTTTTTCATAAAACACTTGTATTTGCGAAAAAGTTTTGTAAAACCCAATTCAAACCCCCCCTTTCTTGTGTTTTTGCCACGTTCATTCCCCCTCACCTGGCACTCCTGGCTAAGCTCCTATTAGAAAGCCTTGACCCTCGACCGTTATCCACGCTCCTGCCTTGGGCTACTCCTCTGAACCTTTACTCTTCTCTTAAGGATTTCCAACTAAGAGCTTTCTAATGTACATGATCCTCACATGAGGCAAGTGCAGAGCATACTTACTCTTTAGAGGAGGTTCCTAGAGAGAGAAGAGGATTTGGTGAGCACCTATTTATAGGCAAACTTCAAGGCCATCGCATCGCGACGTACCCACTCACAAACTTCGTCGCGTCGCGAGGTACTTCTAGAGACTTCCACCTTTACACGTGTCACAGTTGGAATGGAGATGATCATCGCGTCGCGAGGGTTCCCTCTCACAAGCACCATCGCGTCGCGATGGTACTTTTAGGAAAATATCTTGTTTCTTTCCTTCTGGAGGATTATAGGGAATTCCACTCTTTTCTAGGGTATTTTTGTCTTTTTTATTTCTAGGCCTTTCCTAAGTTTCTAGATCTTCCTTAGGGTTTTTAGGCTATCTAGGTTTTCCAAAAATCTTATTCAAAGTCCACACATAAGTACACACCCAATTAAACAAAGATCCTAGAAATTGGAATGTCATGCCAGCAACTGCAAAGTTATGCAAAATCCCATTCTGGAAAACTCAGATTTGTGGCAAAAATCAAAGTTAATATTTCCTTTTGAAGAAGAATCACTTAAGATAAATCCCCTTAAGCTTATTTGGGTACCTTGCTTGGCTCAAAAGTGTTGAAGATGCTAAATCACAAACTTGGCGCGATTTAGGCATCTATGACCTGAGTCAGCTTTCAAAGCATCCTGTCAAGATAGACGCTGCCATGATTTCCGTGTCAATTTTCTTTTGGAACAAAACTACCAACATTTTCATTTTCCTTGCGGCATGATGACTCCCACTTTGTTTGACATTGCCACCATCACAGGTCTTCAACCAGATGGTGAGCTCATTCACCCATCGATGAATTTTGACAGCATCATTGATGCCTATCAAAGAGCTCCCACCGAGTTTTACAAGTTCATGCAGTTCCATAAAGGTCAGGCTGACAATGTTTCTAACATGGAACACGTCGCTTTCCTGTTATTGTGGTTGTCGGCTTTTGTTCTTTGTTCCAAAAATGTACAAATCTCCAAGTTAGTATGCTTGTCAAGGTATTCCACTCCTTGGATGCAATGACTCGAGCATCAATTTTGCTCCTTTTCTCAAACGTCAATATGGTCCAAAATGGTTCACTGACCTAATTGACCCTGATGACCTTGAAGTCGAAGTAGCTTAGTCTCGCTTTCTTGTTCGTCAGATTTTCTTTTCAGGTCTTCCTACATCGAATGACAGTGCAATTCACGTATATCTTCCAAATTGCATTGCTTGTCAATTTGGGCTTGTTCAATGTATTCCTACTCCGTTCTCTCAACTTCTTGAAGAACATTATGTTCAAGATCTTAATTTATCACCAGACAATGTTGAACATTGTCATAAGAAGAACAGGATTAGATTGATCAAGTTTGATCTTATTCCTTTTACACCAACTCATGTTGTCAGCGAGAGTTTTATGACTTGGTGGAAAAATTATTTTCAACTTTTATGTCCTTCATTGGATACTTGTATAAGCAGACTTGATTTATCTCCACAGGAATAAAATCCTTCTGACAAGACCAAAGGTGAGCGACCTTGCTGAGATTAAGGCCTTCGAGAAATTTCACAAAATTAAATGGGATCCTCGATGGCCTCTGTAACACCTTGTTTCCGGAGCGCTACTGTACAACCCAATCTAATGCTGAAAACATTTGATGCTTATATGTTTTCAATAAAAAGTACTCTTCTGTATTTCGCAATGGAAAATAGGAGTGAATTTTTTTTCTTTTTCTTTCCTTTGAAACCCTTTTAAAAAAATGAGACATAAAGAGTACTACAATTTTCTAAATGATGCAAAATCAGTCTTTTGCAAATTTCAGAGTATGTGACAACACATTGAACATTCTCATAACATAAAACATAACATAATCATTTCGCACTAAGGCGAGGTTTTCTTAAAAGAGTAATTACAAAACAATGGGTAATCACGCAAATAACAACGACAATACCCTAAGCTAAGCTGGCCAACGACTATAACTCTTAATGAGAAACAGTTCAGCAAGGTCAAAACATGAAGCACTTAGAGGAATCTTCCTCCACTGGCTCAATCTTCAACGCTTCTGAAAAGACGGAACTGCAGTAGATATGGAACTCCATCTAGAAGTGACATCCATAAGAATGTCCAATCCAACAATAGTGCAAGGGTAAATTCTTTGTCCACGAGTTTATCATAGGCTATATCGCATGCAAACAATATATATATATATATATATATATATATATATATAGTACAACAACATCCCTTTATATACATATACATACCTAATAGACTGCCCACATCATCATGGTATATCAAGCATTTGCATGTGAACAGACAAATCAACCAACAGATCAACAATCAAGTCACCACAATATCAAACAATTGCATGTGAGCAGACAGTTCTATCAACAGATCAATGATCAAGTCATCATAATATCAGATTCATCACATATCATAAATGTGGTTAGCCATGCATGCCAATGCATTATAAACAAGTTTGTGTATACACCTGCAGCCTTAAACAAGGTCAGCAGTGACGAGGAACTTTATTTCCCAACGTCCGAACGAAATTCCCCTACCAAGGGTATTGCCTACCTTTATCACCAAAAGGACCTCGGTATTTGTCATGAAGTGACAACTCGTCCTTTTGAAGTCCTTAAAACAATCAAATGCTCCGAGTGTCAATGCTCAATGGTCAGTATGCATCCAAACAAATTGTTTAATTTGGCCCACTCACCATAAGGAGTGTCTGAGATATGTTTTAATTAATCAATGCGGATCGACGAAACCTTAACTCACTCAATTTAGTGAATTTCAAATCTCAATTTACTTAGAGTTCAACATAGGACACAAAGTCCAGGTGTTCAATTGCAAAACGTTAGTCTCAATCTTAGATTGAAGTTCTAGGCACGTAATTCGAAACACTAGGCTCAATCCTAGGCACGCCATACGGAACACTAGATCTAATCCTTGATCAAGAAAATATGCACGCAAGTAGGACGTCAAGTCCCAGCACAGGACACATAGCCCATACACTCAATAGGAACACTAGGTTCCCTACATGTTATTCTTTCGAAATCTCGATCTTTGAAATCTCTTTCTTAGTTCTGGTGTCTCTTTTTATGCACTATTGTATCTGAAAATACTTTTTAGCTCTAGGTTATTAAAACCCTAGTTGTGCTAAATAATGCATTAGGAAAAATTCCCAGGACAGAGAGGCGGTGCGAACACTCTTAATAACCTAGTCTTTCCTAGCCAGAATTTTCCAGACGCATCATTTAACTCAACCGTTTTCGCAAATCACATTGTTTACTCAAGTTTCTTTTCCTACTATTGATTCATTCTACATTCTTTGTAAGCTTTGACTAGTTGTACTAAAACCCTCACGCTTACTTTTAAGTCAAAATGCCCTTAACAATTTTCTTAAGAAATCATAACTCTGAGCCATAAAGCGTGTTTGTATGCCGACTTATTTCAGAAAGATACCTTTAGTTTACCTTGAAAACATTTCTCGGCTCATGGAATCACATCAGACTTACCATTGTAAGTCGTCAAACCAATAGTAGTCGATCAACGCATTATTAATTAATCCATTATCATCAACAATATTTTTCTTATTCAAAATCAATTCCAAGTTCCAATTAAATCCAACATGATTCAAGGAAAACAATACAAATCATAATACCACACAGGGCCAAGAACATCCTACAGCATTTCAGACAACATATCACAATTCAGTATGCTACAACATGCTACAGCATTTCAAACAGCATATAGTAATACTACAAGTACTACCACACAATTAATCAAACAATCAAACAAACACACAAGGCGAAAAGCCCAAACTCATTATGTAAGAATTTCCCTTACCTTGGGCGCTTTAACAATCCAAGCAAGGTAATTCCAAACAATCATCAAGTCGTTCCTGGCACGAACCTTAACAACGCAAGTTCAATCAATTAGAACTCAAACTCAAGTCCAAAGCCCCTAGGGTAGCCCCAGGTTTAGGGTCCTAAAAGGCCTGAGAATTTCTCACTTAATCCCATTTAGATCACACCTAGTCATATGCCATGAATCAAGTATAAGTTATGCAAGTTTTGAAACTTTTTCAAACACTACACACTTAGAAAAATACCTAACCCAAAATTTTTCAATTGGAATAGTGTTTTACCACTTTTAATAGTGTTTTTCCAACTTTGAACCACATTTTAAAACACTAAAACAGGTCATAAAATATTAGAAACAATTTCATTACAAGTTCAAAACAATTCTTGAAACATAAACTAATTCTTTTCCCAAAATCATGCTTCTTTGAAAAGCTTTGCTAAATCAAATCATCAACCACTTTTTACAACTTTTTTAGCCATAGAAACAAGTTAAGAACATGCTACAAATTCTCTCAAAGTGCCACAGTTTTAGGCTTCCAAAAACAACTCCAAGTTTTCAAATCTTTTAACATCAAAATCTTACAAACTTTGTGTAACATCCCAATTTTTATGAAAATTATTTTGTAGTTCCAACTACTTGAAAATAAATCGTAGAGAGTCATGACCTCAATGGTTTGTTAAAAGTATGAAGAACAACAAAGATTTATTGTGAACAATTTACTGTTTTAACAATTAATTCAGATTAAGAGACAGTGTAGACGTATACTGTTTTTAATATGAATTAATATCGAAAAATGTTAAAGATTGTTGTTTGATTAAAGAAAATTATTTTATTGAATGAAAAATAATTTTAGGACTTAATAGTTATTTTTAAGTCATAGTTTGGATTTTTATTATTTAGATATAGTATTAATCGTCTGTTTTATGTCATATTTAATATGACTATTATTTTAATGATTTTTTTTGATAATTTTATTGATTGAATAATATCTATATGATAAGAGAAATTGAAATTAGTGATCCTCACTAATTTACAGTTTTTATTACGCTGCGAGAATTCTGTTGAATTCTGCCGTAGATAGGCTATTGTGTGTGTTTCTAACTGAAACATGCCCAAACGTGATCCAAATTTTATAAAATTTGAGATCTTATCATTTTCCAATATTTAGGATATATTGTAATTTTTCTAGAATTTTTGGGCATCAGAAAATATTTAGTGTATTTTCTATGGCCAGAGACTGCCTAATTGCGACGCTTCGGTTCGCATTTCGAGAAAACGAGATACATAGATACTTTTCTTATGCCGCGAGGAATATTTGTGATTTTTGGGTGTGGGGTTATAATTAGAAATATTTTTGGAGTTTTTATTATTAAAACCTATTATACGCCAGAACGCCACAAGACCCCTGAGCGAGAACGCACAAAACGTGATTTAAACGAAACCGGTGGCCAAGGGGGATGTATGGCAGCTGCACATGTGCTAGGGGAGCTGAACATGGACCTTTAGAAGCTTCCTTGACAAGTGTAAGCTTAGGATTGGATGATGATTAAATGGTAGGTAGTTAAGGTGGTTACTTTGTAACTATGTAGTCATGATCCAACTAAATGAACTTTTCCTTTCCATTATTGCCCTCAAAAATTTCGTGGCCTTCTCCCTTGCTCAAGATCAGATCCATCCATTCTTTCATTGTTGAAGGTTTGAGAAAAAAAATTCTTGAGAGAGAAAGTTCAAGATCTTGGAGAAACTTGAAGTTTTAGTCCTTAATCCTTGATTCCTTCCATCCTTTCTTCTTCCTTCATGATCAATCATCATCATCTTGGTTGGTAAGAGTCCTAACCCATTTCCTTTTCTTCTTGGCTGCCATGAATGGGTTTGGTTGGTTTTAGGAATCATTTTTGCTTAAAGGTGTTAGATTTAGCTAGATATGCATGACTAGTCTTTTAGCCCTTTGTTTCCTTCAATGATTAAGCTTGTTTTTGGTAATTGAAATTTGGGAAACCCTAGGTTTTGGGGCTGAACGAAATTAGGGGCTGTTCAAGGTTGTTTTGGTTTGATTTTGTTGATTTAAAGTTAGTTCTTTGATGGGTTATACTTGATTAGTTTGGAAACTAGTCAATATGCATGTTTAACAAGTTATGTGAAAATAATTTGGGGATTTTGTAGGGGCTGGAACCGTGGCTCCTAAGCATGGTTTAGGGGATGTTTTAAATTGTTTTCAAAGTGATTAAAGTGTTTAAGAAGTTGGTTTTGGTTAGAACTTTAAAGCCATAAAGATTTCTATGTGTGAAGCTTTTAAAAATTGTTTGAAACAAATGGATTTTTGGGGCTGTTTTAGGGTCATCAAAACAGTAACTTTTAGGCATGATTTGAGTGGGTTTGAACATGTTTTTAATTGTATTAAAGTGGTAAAAAAATTGGTTTTTGATTGGGACTTTAAAACTATAAGGATTGTTATGTTTGAAACTTTGAAAAATTGTTTGAAAACAATTTTATTTGGGGCTGTTTATACCTATTAAAAATAGTGGCTATGATCAAGTTTTTGATGATGTTTTAGCTTGTTTTTAAAGTATGTTAGATGTTAAGGAAGTTGGTTAATTGTTGTAGGAATTGAATGATAGGAAATGCTTTGTTTTGGAAATGAAAAATTGAAAAGTTTGGGTTTGTTTTTGAGTAACTAAAACCGTGGCCTTCATGCTAGTGCTAAACATTGTTTTAAGTTGATTTGTGTCCTTAAAATGGTGTAAGAATTGGCCAAGAATTTGATTTAGCAAACAATTCAAAGAAGTATGATTTTGGGAAAAGTTTGAGTTTATGTTTCAAGAATTGTTTTGAACTTGAAATAGAATTGTTTCTAAAATTTTGTGACATGTTTTAGAGCTTTGAAAAATGGTTCAAAGTTGGCAAAACACTATTCATTTGGTAAAACACTATTCCAATTGGTAAGTTTTGGGTTTTGATATTTTCTAAGTGCTTAGCTTTTGAAAAAGTTTCAAAACTTGCATGGTTTGAATATGTACCTTGGCATATGGCTAGATAGCACCAATTAGGGATTAAGTCAAGTAATTCCTAGGCTTTAGGATGCCTAAGCCGTGGCTGCCCTAGGGGCATTAGGACTAAGTTTTAGTTCTAATTTAGTTAAGTTTGTGTTATTAAGGTTCGTGCTTAACGTACGCGCGCGAAGTGCGACTTGACGATTATTTCGGATTACCTTGCTTGGATTGTTAAAGCGCCCAAGGTAAGGGAAATTCTTATATAATGAGTTTGGGCTTTTCGCCTTGTTTGTTGCTTGTTTGATTGTTTGATAGTGTGGTAGTACTTGTAGTACTTTTATGTGTTGTTGGAAATGTTGTAGCATGCTTTTGGCCCTGCGTGGCAAATGAATTGTATTGCGTGACTTAAATCTTGTTTGAGTGATTTGATTAGACTTGAAGTTGATGAAATTGTGGAGCATGTTGTAGCCTATTGAATTGTTATATGCTGTTGAAATGCTATAGCATGTCTTTGGCCCTGTGAGGCATTATGATTGATGTTGTTTTCCTTGAATCATGTTGGATTTATTGGAACTTGGAATTGATTGGAATTTGGATAATATTGTTGAGGATAATGGGTTAATTAATAATGCGTTGATCGACTGTTATTGGTTGACGATTTACATCGGTAAATCTGATGCGATTCCACAAGCCGAATTCTGATTTCGTAAGCAAATTGTTAAGGGCATTTTGAGTTAAAAGTAAGCGTGAGGGTTTTAGTATAACTAGCCAAAGCTTGCAACGAAATTTCAATGGAATGATAGTAAAGAAAAGAATTTGAAATAAATAGTACGATTTGCAAAAACGGTTGAGTTAAATGATGCGCCTGGGAAATTCTGGCTAGGAAAGACTTGGTAATTAAGAGTGTTCGCACCACCTCTCTTTCCTGGGAATTCTTCCAGTGTGTTATTTAACACAACTAGGGTTTCAACGACCTAGAACTAAAAGAGTATTTTCAGATACATAGGAGTGATATAAGAATAGAGAAAGAGAGTTCAAAGATCGAGTTTTTGAAAGATTAAATCATAGGGAACCTAGTGTTCCTATTGAGCATATGGACTATGTGTCCTGTGCTGGGATTTAATGTCCTGTTTGCGTGCGCATTTTCTTGGTTTAGGATTGGACCTAGTGTTCCGTATGGCGTGCCTAGTACCTTAACCTAAAAGTTGAGCCTAGTGTTCCGCATTACGTGCCTAGAGTTCTGATCTGAGATTAAGACTAGCGTTCATGATTGAGCACCCGGACTTTGTGTCCTGTGTTTGCACTCTAAGTAATTGTTAAAGGTATTTTGGTTTAAAAATAAGCATGAGAGCCATAGTATGACTAGCCTAAGCTTATAGATAAGTAGAAATGGAACCATGCTAGATAAAGAATTTGATGAAACTCGGGTTCCAATGACCCAAAGCTAAATGAGTTATTTATTTTGGTACAACCTCACCTAGGTAATATAAGAATTGGAAGCAGGAAAATTCACTAATTAGAGTGAGTGAGTTAAGGTGTCGTCGATCCGCATTGATTAATTAAAACATTACTCGGGCGCTCCCTACGGTGAGCATGCCATGTTGTTGAATTTGTTTGGATGTATACTGACCATTGAGCATCGACACTCGGAGCGTTTGATTGTCTTCAGGACTTCAAAAGGACGAGTTGTCACTGCATGCCCGTGTGGCAGAAAGCCTAATGTGTGGCAAGCCTTTGTGGCAATACCCTTGGTAGGGGAGTTGATTTGGACGTTGGGAAATAAAGTTCCTCGTCTCTGCTGACCTTGTTTAAGGCTGCAGGTGTATACACAAACTAGCCATACTGCATTGACATGCATAGCTAACCGCATTTATGATATGTGAGGAATTGTTGATGAATTGGATATTGTGATGACTTGATCACTTATCTGTTGATAGACTTGCCTGCTCACATGCAATGGTTGATATTGTAGTGACTTGATTGTTGATCTGTTGGTTGTTTTGTTTGCTCACATGCAATGCTTGATATACATGTTGATTGTGTACGGTCTATTAAGTATGTATATGTAAATAAAAGAATGTTGTTGTATTATATATGTATATATCGTTTGCATGCGACATAGCCTATGATAAACTCGTGGACAAAGGATTTACCCTTGCACTGTTGTTGGATTGGATGTCCTTATGGATGTCACTTCCAGATGGAGTTCGGTAGCTGTTCCAGCTTCGTCTTTTAGGAGCATTGAAGATTGAGCCAGTGGAGGAAGATTCCTCTGAGTACTTCGTGTTTGATCTTGCTGAGCTGTTTCTCAGTAAGAGTTATAGTTGTCAGCCAGCTTAGCTTAGGGTTTTGTATTGGTTGTTTTGTAATTAGTCTTTTCAGAAAATCTCGCCTTAGTGCGAATTTGTTATGTGAAGTATTATTTTGTGATGCATTATACTCTGATAATTGTAAAAGTTTGAATTGGCATCATTTAGAAAACTATAGTACTCTATGTCTCATTTTGAAAAGTGTTTCAAAGGAAAGAATAAGAAAATGAAAAGAAAAAAAATTACTCCTATTTTTCCATTGCGAAATTCATAAGAGTACTCCTTAACTGAAAGCATACAAGCATTAAATGTTTTCAGCATTAGATTGGGTTACCTGATGGCGCCTCGGAAACTGGTGTTACATTAAGTGGTATCGAGCCATTCGGTTCTAACTTAGGACCGCTTTGTCTAAGCTGGCCTAGATTGTTGGGAATTGTCGGGTATAAGTTTGTTATGCCTAGGTTATGTGGATCTTGTTTGTGATTGTTTGTAATGTTTCCTAGTTGAAACAGGTGTGATATTGTGTGAAATTGTGTGCGATCATCTCAGATGATTGAATTTGTTGTGGGGATTTTGGTTAGTTTACTTCGTAGAAATTCGATGCCTTCGGGACGAACAAGTCTCTCTCTAGAGCTTGTAACTTAGACGTGAATCACTTAATTCGAGTGATAGTCTGAATAGCAATTACTGTCGCACAACGGATTACTGTGAAGAATCAACACGATTGGCTAAGACAACGAACGAAGGAGCAAGCTATTGGAGGGTCGATTAGGCGGATTATCCGACCAAACAAAGATGAAGACAACAACAAGGAACATCTCATTTCCATCTTCAGGAAATGACCACACCAGATTGTCTTGTGGCATAGGCTATTGGGAATGGCCAGGAGTTGAAGTGGAACTGCTGTTAATGTGGAAGCAAGGAGCGATTAGTGAAGAATACTCATTGAAGGACCGACTATGTTGTGACTGCAAGTAGCTAGGACATATTTTTAAGGACTATCAATTGCCAAATGTGGATCTTTGCGAAGTTTGCGTGCCCAACTCTTTGGAGGATATGTCTACATGATAGACAAGAGGGAATCACAAGTATCGATGGCCAAGACGCACTACTTCAATCGGTGAAGATGAGGAGCACAACGTTAACAAGAACCAACCAAGGAAAGATTATGCTTTAATCGCAAGGAATCGGGACATCCGTCCGGAGACTACAAAGTACCACGAGTGAGTCCGTTGTCAAAAATGTCGAGCCGCAAGACCAACCACTAAAGGACGTGTTTACACACTAAGCGGGCGGAGAACTCATCATTTGAAGACTTCATCTCGGGAAACACGACACAATGGAGCCGCGGGCGAGATTTACGAGAGAGATTATCCATAGGTGACGCTATAATTATCGTATTATACGTATTATGGTGTGTGCGTGGTTCTAAATATAGACCACATAAGTGTTTTAACTCTGTGACGTATTTTATTATTATATTAGATTACAAAATCCAAATTTATAATATACTTTTCATATTACAATATATGTGATTATGATTATTGTATAATTAATTGTGATTATTTTGCGAGCGTATTTCTTATATGCGAATATTCTAGAGCACGTTGAATCAAATTCCTCTTGATAATTTATTTTACGTGATTGGTCACCAACCAAGCAACCGATTACGCGATTACCCTAACACTGCAAATTGGTGCGATGCAGAAACCATGAGGGCTAAGTCAAGAGAACATTTTGGAGTAGGTGAGACTTAGGGGAAGGAATATGGTGCATGATGACTATTGATTGGACATTTTAAAGAATCCTATCCCAACTTGTCTTTGTTCTTAAACACATTGAGGGCTTAATAGAATTTTGGGTAGGGGTCACTTTTCCTTCCTTTCTTTCTTGCCGATTTCGTCTCATTAACAAGGGGGGATGTGAGTCCATTATTAGTGTTGATATTGGTAGACATCTAAGATTCCTTTCTTCTCCTTTCTTGTGAGTTATCTTATTTCCTTTGACCATTGGCCAACCACACTTATATTATATAAGGGGAGAGGAGTTTGTTTTCATTCTTAGTTTGAAGTGTGGTGAGTTTTTGTGTGAGAAAAACCAAACCTTCATCTTCTTGTTTCTCCTGCAAACCGCGAGCCTTAGGATGATTTTTGTGATGGATCCTCTCACATTTCTGAATGTAATAATGTTGTTAGTGATTTTGTGGTTGTTAATCGTGGCAATCCTCCTCTGTCTTCATGATTCCAAACCGGGTTCCTGGAAGGTTTTAGAGTTTCGTTGATGTGAGCATGTAGCCGTAACCCGATGTCGCCGTGGCTATGTTCGTGATCGTGCGTGTTCGTGTTATGCGTGTCCGTGGCCGTGTTTGTGATTGTGTTCGTGATCGTAGATTGGAATAAAGCGTCATTCGCGAGGACTTCTTCAACATGGACGTGCAGTATTGTGTTTTGTAAACGTTTTAAGTTGATGATGTAGTGCCTTACTTTAGTAAGGATATATGAATAAAATGTATGTTTTGTGTTTGATTATTGAGTGAAAAATTATTATGTTGTATTAAATTTCAAAGTTCATATTTATGATATGTTTAGTATTAAGTTATGACTTTTCATCATTTTGATTTTGTTTTGGTTTATAAGTTAATTTTCGAGGACGAAATTTTTTTTAAGGAGGGTGGTAATGTAACATCCCAATTTTTATGAAAATTATTTTGTAGTTCCAACTACTTGAAAATAAATTGTAGAGAGTCATGACCTCAATGGTCTGTTAAAAGTATGAAGAACAACAAAGATTTATTGTGAACAATTTACTGTTTTAACAATTAATTCAGATTAAGAGACAGTGTAGACGTATACTGTTTTTAATATGAATTAATATCGAAAAATGTTAAAGATTGTTGTTTGATTAAAGAAAATTATTTTATTGAATGAAAAATAATTTTAGGACTTAATAGTTATTTTTAAGTCATAGTTTGGATTTTTATTATTTAGATATAGTATTAATCGTCTGTTTTATGTCATATTTAATATGACTATTATTTTAATGATTTTGTTTTGATAATTTTATTGATTGAATAATATCTATATGATAAGAGAAATTGAAATTAGTGATCCTCACTAATTTACGCTTTTATTACGCGAGAATTCATTGAATTCTGTAGTAAATAGGCTATTGTGTGTGTTTCTAACTGAAACATGCCCAAACGTGATCCAAATTTTATAAAATTTGAGATCTTATCATTTTCCAATATTTAGGATATATTGTAATTTTTCTAGAATTTTTGGGCATCAGAAAATATTTAGTGTATTTTCTATGGCCGAGATCGCTTAATTGCGACGCTTGGTTCGCATTTCAAAACGAGATACATAGATACTTTTCTTATGCCGCGAGGAATATTTGTGATTTTTGGGTGTGGGGTTATAATTAGAAATATTTTTGGAGTTTTTATTATTAAAACCTATTATACGCCAGAACGCCACAAGACCCTGAGCGAGAACGCTAAAACGTGATTTAAACGAATGTGGCCAAGGGGGATGTATGGCAGCTGCACATGTGCTAGGGGAGCTGAACATGGACCTTTAGAAGCTTCCTTGACAAGTGTAAGCTTAGGATTGGATGATGATTAAATGGTAGGTAGTTAAGGTGGTTACTTTGTAACTATGTAGTCATGATCCAACTAAATGAACTTTTCCTTTCCATTATTGCCCTCAAAAATTTCGTGGCCTTCTCCCTTGCTCAAGATCAAATCCATCCATTCTTTCATTGTTGAAGGTTTGAGAAAAAAAAATTCTTGAGAGAGAAAGTTCAAGATCTTGGAGAAACTTGAAGTTTTAGTCCTTAATCCTTGATTCCTTCCATCCTTTCTTCTTCCTTCATGATCAATCATCATCATCTTGGTTGGTAAGAGTCCTAACCCATTTCCTTTTCTTCTTGGCTGCCATGAATGGGTTTGGTTGGTTTTAGGAATCATTTTTGCTTAAAGGTGTTAGATTTAGCTAGATATGCATGACTAGTCTTTTAACCCTTTGTTTCCTTCAATGATTAAGCTTGTTTTTGGTAATTGAAATTTGGGAAACCCTAGGTTTTGGGGCTGAACGAAATTAGGGGCTGTTCAAGGTTGTTTTGGTTTGATTTTGTTGATTTAAAGTTAGTTCTTTGATGGGTTATACTTGATTAGTTTGGAAACTAGTCAATATGCATGTTTAACAAGTTATGTGAAAATAATTTGGGGATTTTGTAGGGGCTGGAACCGTGGCTCCTAAGCATGGTTTAGGGGATGTTTTAAATTGTTTTCAAAGTGATTAAAGTGTTTAAGAAGTTGGTTTTGGTTAGAACTTTAAAGCCATAAAGATTTCTATGTGTGAAGCTTTTAAAAATTGTTTGAAACAAATGGATTTTTGGGGCTGTTTTAGGGCCATCAAAACAGTAACTTTTAGGCATGATTTGAGTGGGTTTGAACATGTTTTTAATTGTATTAAAGTGGTAAAAATTGGTTTTTGATTGGGACTTTAAAACTATAAGGATTGTTATGTTTGAAACTTTGAAAAATTGTTTGAAAACAATTTTATTTGGGGCTGTTTATACCTATTAAAAATAGTGGCTATGATCAAGTTTTTGATGATGTTTTAGCTTGTTTTTAAAGTATGTTAGATGTTAAGGAAGTTGGTTAATTGTTGTAGGAATTGAATGATAGGAAATGCTTTGTTTTGGAAATGAAAAATTGAAAAGTTTGGGTTTGTTTTTGAGTAACTAAAACCGTGGCCTTCATGCTAGTTCTAAACATTGTTTTAAGTTGATTTGTGTCCTTAAAATGGTGTAAGAATTGGCCAAGAATTTGATTTAGCAAACAATTCAAAGAAGTATGATTTTGGGAAAAGTTTGAGTTTATGTTTCAAGAATTGTTTTGAACTTGAAATAGAATTGTTTCTAAAATTTTGTGACATGTTTTAGAGCTTTGAAAAATGGTTAAAAGTTGGCAAAACACTATTCATTTGGTAAAACACTATTCCAATTGGTAAGTTTTGGGTTTTGATATTTTCTAAGTGCTTAGCTTTTGAAAAAGTTTCAAAACTTGCATGGTTTGAATATGTACCTTGGCATATGGCTAGATAGCACCAATTAGGGATTAAGTCAAGTAATTCCTAGGCTTTAGGATGCCTAAGCCGTGGCTGCCCTAGGGGCATTAGGACTAAGTTTTAGTTCTAATTTAGCTAAGTTTGTGTGGTTAAGGTTAGGTGCTTAAGATGCCTTGAAGTGCGCCTTGACGATTATTTCGGATTACCTTGCTTGGATTGTTAAAGCGCCCAAGGTAAGGGAAATTCTTACATAATGAGTTTGGGCTTTTCGCCTTGTTTGTTGCTTGTTTGATTGTTTGATAGTGTGGTAGTACTTGTAGTACTTTTATGTGTTGTTGGAAATGTTGTAGCATGCTTTTGGCCTGCGTGTAAATGAATTGTATTGGCGTGACTTAAATCTTGTTTGAGTGATTTGATTAGACTTGAAGTTGATGAAATTGTGGAGCATGTTGTAGCCTATTGAATTGTTATATGCTGTTGAAAATGCTATAGCATGTCTTTGGCCCTGTGAGGCATTATGATTGATGTTGTTTTCCTTGAATCATGTTGGATTTATTGGAACTTGGAATTGATTGGAATTTGGATAATATTGTTGAGGATAATGGGTTAATTAATAATGCGTTGATCGACTGTTATTGGTTGACGATTTACATCGGTAAATCTGATGCGATTCCACAAGCCGAATTCTGATTTCGTAAGCAAATTGTTAAGGGCATTTTGAGTTAAAAGTAAGCGTGAGGGTTTTAGTATAACTAGCCAAAGCTTGCAACGAAATTTCAATGGAATGATAGTAAAGAAAAGAATTTGAAATAAATAGTACGATTTGCGAAAACGGTTGAGTTAAATGATGCGCCTGGGAAATTCTGGCTAGGAAAGACTTGGTAATTAAGAGTGTTCGCACCACCTCTCTTTCCTGGGAATTCTTCCAGTGTGTTATTTAACACAACTAGGGTTTCAACGACCTAGAACTAAAAGAGTATTTTCAGATACATAGGAGTGATATAAGAATAGAGAAAGAGAGTTCAAAGATCGAGTTTTTGAAAGATTAAATCATAGGGAACCTAGTGTTCCTATTGAGCATATGGACTATGTGTCCTGTGCTGGGATTTAATGTCCTGTTGCGTGCGCATTTTCTTGGTTTAGGATTGGACCTAGTGTTCCGTATGGCGTGCCTAGTACCTTAACCTAAAAGTTGAGCCTAGTGTTCCGCATTACGTGCCTAGAGTTCTGATCTGAGATTAAGACTAGCGTTCCGCAATTGAGCACCCGGACTTTGTGTCCTGTGTTTGCACTCTAAGTAATTGTTAAAGGTATTTTGGTTTAAAAATAAGCATGAGAGCCATAGTATGACTAGCCTAAGCTTATAGATAAGTAGAAATGGAACCATGCTAGATAAAGAATTTGATGAAACTCGGGTTCCAATGACCCAAAGCTAAATGAGTTATTTATTTTGGTACAACCTCACCTAGGTAATATAAGAATTGGAAGCAGGAAAATTCACTAATTAGAGTGAGTGAGTTGAGGTGTCGTCGATCCGCATTGATTAATTAAAACATTACTCGGGCGCTCCCTACGGTGAGCATGCCATGTTGTTGAATTTGTTTGGATGTATCTCGACCATTGAGCATCGACACTCGGGCGTTTGATTGTCTTCAGGACTTCAAAAGGGCGAGTTGTCACTTTGCATGCCGTGTGGCGTAAAGCCTAATGTGTGGCAAGCCTTTGTGGCAATACCCTTGGTAGGGGAGTTGATTTGGGCGTTGGGAAATAAAGTTCCTCGTCTCTGCCGACCTTGTTTAAGGTCAGCAGTGTATACACAACTAGCCATCTTGCATTGACATGCATAGCTAACCGCATTTATGATATGTGAGGAATTGTTGATGAATTGCATATTGTGATGACTTGATCACTTATCTGTTGATAGACTTGCCGCTCACATGCAATGGTTGATATTGTAGTGACTTGATTGTTGATCTGTTGGTTGTTTTGTTTGCTCACATGCAATGCTTGATATACCATGTTGATTGTGTGCGGTCTATTAAGTATGTATATGTAAATAAAAGAATGTTGTTGTATTATATATGTATATATCGTTTGCATGCGACATAGCCTATGATAAACTCGTGGACAAAGGATTTACCCTTGCACTGTTGTTGGATTGGATGTCCTTATGGATGTCACTTCCAGATGGAGTTCGGTAGCTGTTGCAGCTTCGTCTTTTAGGAGCATTGAAGATTGAGCCAGTGGAGGAAGATTCCTCTGAGTACTTCGTGTTTGATCTTGCTGAGCTGTTTCTCAGTAAGAGTTATAGTTGTCACCCGTCTTAGCTTAGGGTTTTGTATTGGTTGTTTTGTAATTAGTCTTTTCAGAAAATCTCGCCTTAGTGCGAATTTGTTATGTGAAGTATTATTTTGTGATGCATTATACTCTGATAATTGTAAAAGTTTGAATTGGCATCATTTAGAAAACTATAGTACTCTATGTCTTATTTTGAAAAGTGTTTCAAAGGAAAGAATAAGAAAATGAAAAGAAAAAAAATTACTCCTATTTTTCCATTGCGAAATTCATAAGAGTACTCCTTAACTGAAAGCATACAAGCATTAAATGTTTTCAGCATTAGATTGGGTTGCACAGTAGCGCCTCGGAAACGGGGTGTTACATTAAGTGGTATCAGAGCAGTTCGGTTCTAACCGGACCGCTTTGTCTAAGCTGGCCTAGATTGTTGGGAATTGTCGGGTATAAGTTTGTTATGCCTAGGTTATGTGGATCTTGTTTGTGATTGTTTGTAATGTTTCCTAGTTGAAACAGGTGTGATATTGTGTGAAATTGTGTGCGATCATCTCAGATGATTGAATTTGTTGTGGGGATTTTGGTTAGTTTACTTCGTAGAAATTCGATGCCTTCGGGACGAACAAGTCTCTCTCTAGAGCTTGTAACTTAGACGTGAATCACTTAATTCGAGTGATAGTCTGAATAGCAATTACTGTCGCACAACGGATTACTGTGAAGAATCAACACGATTGGCTAAGACAACGAACGAAGGAGCAAGCTATTGGAGGGTCGATTAGGCGGATTATCCGACCAAACAAAGATGAAGACAACAACAAGGAACATCTCATTTCCATCTTCAGGGAAATGACCACAGCCAGGATTGTCTTGTGGCATAGGCTATTGGGAATGGCCAGGAGTTGAAGTGGAACTGTCGTTAATGTGGAAGCAAGGAGCAGTTAGCTGAAGAATACTCATTGAAGGACCGACTATGTTGTGACTGCAAGTAGCTAGGACATATTTTTAAGGACTATCAATTGCCAAATGTGGATGCTGCGAAGGTTGCGTGCCCAACTACTGGAGGATATGTCTACATGATAGACAGAAGAGGGAATCACAAGTATCGATAGCCGAAGACGCACTACTTCAACGGTGAAGATGAGGAGCACAACGTTAACAGTAACCAACCAAGGAAAGATTATGCTTTAACTGCAAGGAATCGGGACATCTGTCCAGAGACTACAAAGTACCACGAGCTGAGTCTGTTGTCAAAAATGTCAGAGCTGCAAGACCAACCACTAAAGGACGTGTTTACACACTAAGCGGAGCGGAGAACTCATCATTTGAAGACTTCATCTCGGGGAAACACGACACAATGGAGCTGAGCGGGCCGAGATTTACGAGAGAGATTATCCATAGGTGACGCTATAATTATCGTATTATACGTATTATGGTGTGTGCGTGGTTCTAAATATAGACCACATAAGTGTTTTAACTCTGTGACGTATTTTATTATTATATTAGATTACAAAATCCAAATTTATAATATACTTTTCATATTACAATATATGTGATTATGATTATTGTATAATTAATTGTGATTATTTTGCGAGCGTATTTCTTATATGCGAATATTCTAGAGCACGTTGAATCAAATTCCTCTTGATAATTTATTTTACGTGATTGGTCACCAACCAAGCAACCGATTACGCGATTACCCTAACACTGCAAATTGGTGCGATGCAGAAACCATGAGGGCTAAGTCAAGAGAACATTTTGGAGTAGGTGAGACTTAGGGGAAGGAATATGGTGCATGATGACTATTGATTGGACATTTTAAAGAATCCTATCCCACCTTGTCTTTGTTCTTAAACACATTGAGGGCTTAATAGAATTTTGGGTAGGGGTCACTTTTCCTTCCTTTCTTTCTTGCCGATTTCGTCTCATTAACAAGGGGGGATGTGAGTCCATTATTAGTGTTGATATTGGTAGACATCTAAGATTCCTTTCTTCTCCTTTCTTGTGAGTTATCTTATTTCCTTTGACCATTGGCCAACCACACTTATATTATATAAGGGGAGAGGAGTTTGTTTTCATTCTTAGTTTGAAGTGTGGTGAGTTTTTGTGTGAGAAAAACCAAACCTTCATCTTCTTGTTTCTCCTGCAAACCGCGAGCCTTAGGATGATTTTTGTGATGGATCCTCTCACATTTCTGAATGTAATAATGTTGTTAGTGATTTTGTGGTTGTTAATCGTGGCAATCCTCCTCTGTCTTCATGATTCCAAACCGCGGGTTCCTGGAAGGTTTTAGAGTTTCGTTGATGTGAGCATGTAGCCGTAACCCGGTGTAAATGCGTGGCTATGTTCGTGGATCGCGTGTTCGTGATCGTGCGTGTTCGTGACCGTGTTTGTGATTGTGTTCGTGATCGTAGATTGGAATAAAGCGTCATTCGCGAGGACTTCTTCAACATGGACGCAAGATTGTGTTTTGTAAACGTTTTAAGTTGATGATGTAGTGCCTTACTTTAGTAAGGATATATAAATAAAATGTATGCTTTGTGTTTGATTATTGAGTGAAAAATTATTATGTTGTATTAAATTTCAAAGTTCATATTTATGATATGTTTAGTATTAAGTTATGACTTTTCATCATTTTGATTTTGTTTTGGTTTATAAGTTAATTTTCGAGGACGAAATTTTTTTTAAGGAGGGTGGTAATGTAACATCCCAATTTTTATGAAAATTATTTTGTAGTTCCAACTACTTGAAAATAAATCGTAGAGAGTCATGACCTCAATGGTTTGTTAAAAGTATGAAGAACAACAAAGATTTATTGTGAATAATTTATCGTTTTAACAATTAATTGATTAAGAGACAGTGTAGACGATATCTGTTTTTAATATGAATTAATATCGAAAAAATGTTAAACTTTTTTGTTTGATTAAACAAAATTATTTTATTGAATGAAAAATAATTTTAGGACTTAATAGTTATTTTTAAGTCATAGTTTGGATTTTTATTATTTAGATATAGTATTAATCGTCTGTTTTATGTCATATTTAATATGACTATTATTTTAATGATTTTGTTTTGATAATTTTATTCATTGAATAATATCTATATGATAAGAGAAATTGAAATTAGTGATCCTCACTAATTTACTGTTTTTATTACGCTGCGAGAATTACATTGAATTACTGTAGTAGATAGGCTATTGTGTGTGTTTCTAACTGAAACATGCCCAAACGTGATCCAAATTTTATAAAATTTGAGATATTATCATTTTCCAATATTTAGGATTTATTGTAATGTTTCTAGAATTTTTGGGCATCAGAAAATATTTAGTGTATTTTCTATGGCCAGAGACTGCCTAATTGCGACGCTTCAGTTCGCATTTCGAGAAAACGAGATACATAGATACTTTTCTTATGCCGCGAGGAATATTTGTGATTTTTGGGTGTGGGGTTATAATTAGAAATATTTTTGGAGTTTTTATTATTAAAACCTATTATACGCGTAACGCCGCGCACCCGGTTGAGCGAGAACGCGCGAAAACGTGACGAAACGAATGTGGCCAAGGGGGATGTATGGCAGCTGCACATGTGCTAGGGGAGCTGAACATGGACCTTTAGAAGCTTCCTTGACAAGTGTAAGCTTAGGATTGGATGATGATTAAATGGTAGGTAGTTAAGGTGGTTACTTTGTAACTATGTAGTCATGATCCAACTAAATGAACTTTTCCTTTCCATTATTGCCCTCAAAAATTTCGTGGCCTTCTCCCTTGCTCAAGATCAGATCCATCCATTCTTTCATTGTTGAAGGTTTGAGAAAAAAAAATTCTTGAGAGAGAAAGTTCAAGATCTTGGAGAAACTTGAAGTTTTAGTCCTTAATCCTTGATTCCTTCCATCCTTTCTTCTTCCTTCATGATCAATCATCATCATCTTGGTTGGTAAGAGTCCTAACCCATTTCCTTTTCTTCTTGGCTGCCATGAATGGGTTTGGTTGGTTTTAGGAATCATTTTTGCTTAAAGGTGTTAGATTTAGCCAGATATGCATGACTAGTCTTTTAGCCCTTTGTTTCCTTCAATGATTAAGCTTGTTTTTGGTAATTGAAATTTGGGAAACCCTAGGTTTTGGGGCTGAACGAAATTAGGGGCTGTTCAAGGTTGTTTTGGTTTGATTTTGTTGATTTAAAGTTAGTTCTTTGATGGGTTATACTTGATTAGTTTGGAAACTAGTCAATATGCATGTTTAACAAGTTATGTGAAAATAATTTGGGGATTTTGTAGGGGCTGGAACCGTGGCTCCTAAGCATGGTTTAGGGATGTTTTAAATTGTTTTCAAAGTGATTAAAGTGTTTAAGAAGTTGGTTTTGGTTAGAACTTTAAAGCCATAAAGATTTCTATGTGTGAAGCTTTTAAAAATTGTTTGAAACAAATGGATTTTTGGGGCTGTTTTAGGGCCATCAAAACAGTAACTTTTAGGCATGATTTGAGTGGGTTTGAACATGTTTTTAATTGTATTAAAGTGGTAAAAATTGGTTTTTGATTGGGACTTTAAAACTATAAGGATTGTTATGTTTGAAACTTTGAAAAATTGTTTGAAAACAATTTTATTTGGGGCTGTTTATACCTATTAAAAATAGTGGCTATGATCAAGTTTTTGATGATGTTTTAGCTTGTTTTTAAAGTATGTTAGATGTTAAGGAAGTTGGTTAATTGTTGTAGGAATTGAATGATAGGAAATGCTTTGTTTTGGAAATGAAAAATTGAAAAGTTTGGGTTTGTTTTTGAGTAACTAAAACCGTGGCCTTCATGCTAGTTCTAAACATTGTTTTAAGTTGATTTGTGTCCTTAAAATGGTGTAAGAATTGGCCAAGAATTTGATTTAGCAAACAATTCAAAGAAGTATGATTTTGGGAAAAGTTTGAGTTTATGTTTCAAGAATTGTTTTGAACTTGAAATAGAATTGTTTCTAAAATTTTGTGACATGTTTTAGAGCTTTGAAAAATGGTTAAAAGTTGGCAAAACACTATTCATTTGGTAAAACACTATTCCAATTGGTAAGTTTTGGGTTTTGATATTTTCTAAGTGCTTAGCTTTTGAAAAAGTTTCAAAACTTGCATGGTTTGAATATGTACCTTGGCATATGGCTAGATAGCACCAATTAGGGATTAAGTCAAGTAATTCCTAGGCTTTAGGATGCCTAAGCCGTGGCTGCCCTAGGGGCATTAGGACTAAGTTTTAGTTCTAATTTAGCTAAGTTTGTGTTGTTAAGGTTCGTGCTTAAGGTACGCCATAAGTGCGACTTGACGATTATTTCGGATTACCTTGCTTGGATTGTTAAAGCGCCCAAGGTAAGGGAAATTCTTATATAATGAGTTTGGGCTTTTCGCCTTGTTTGTTGCTTGTTTGATTGTTTGATAGTGTGGTAGTACTTGTAGTACTTTTATGTGTTGTTGGAAATGTTGTAGCATGCTTTTGGCCCTGCGTGGCAAATGAATTGTATTGCGTGACTTAAATCTTGTTTGAGTGATTTGATTAGACTTGAAGTTGATGAAATTGTGGAGCATGTTGTAGCCTATTGAATTGTTATATGCTGTTGAAATGCTATAGCATGTCTTTGGCCCCGTGAGGCATTATGATTGATGTTGTTTTCCTTGAATCATGTTGGATTTATTGGAACTTGGAATTGATTGGAATTTGGATAATATTGTTGAGGATAATGGGTTAATTAATAATGCGTTGATCGATTGTTATTGGTTGACGATTTACATCGGTAAATCGATGCGATTCCACAAGCCAATTCTGATTTCGTAAGCAAATTGTTAAGGGCATTTTGAGTTAAAAGTAAGCGTGAGGGTTTTAGTATAACTAGCCAAAGCTTGCAACTAAATTTCAATGGAATGATAGTAAAGAAAAGAATTTGAAATAAATAGTACGATTTGCAAAAACGGTTGAGTTAAATGATGCGCTGGGAAATTACGGCTAGGAAAGACTTGGTAATTAAGAGTGTTCGCACCACCTCTCTTTCCTGGGAATTCTTCCAGTGTGTTATTTAACACAACTAGGGTTTCAACGACCTAGAACTAAAAGAGTATTTTCAGATACATAGGAGTGATATAAGAATAGAGAAAGAGAGTTCAAAGATCGAGTTTTTGAAAGATTAAATCATAGGGAACCTAGTGTTCCTATTGAGCATATGGACTATGTGTCTGTCTTTGGGATTTAATGTCCTGTTTGCGTGCGCATTTTCTTGGTTTAGGATTGGACCTAGTGTTCCGTATGGCGTGCCTAGTACCTTAACCTAAAAGTTGAGCCTAGTGTTCCGCATTACGTGCCTAGAGTTCTGATCTGAGATTAAGACTAGTGTTCCGCAATTGAGCACCCAGACTTTGTGTCCTGTGTTTGCACTCTAAGTAATTGTTAAAGGTATTTTGGTTTAAAAATAAGCATGAGAGCCATAGTATGACTAGCCTAAGCTTATAGATAAGTAGAAATGGAACCATGCTAGATAAAGAATTTGATGAAACTCGGGTTCCAATGACCCAAAGCTAAATGAGTTATTTATTTTGGTACAACCTCACCTAGGTAATATAAGAATTGGAAGCAGGAAAATTCACTAATTAGAGTGAGTGAGTTGAGGTGTCGTCGATCCGCATTGATTAATTAAAACATTACTCGCGCTCCTACGGTGAGCATGCCATGTTGTTGAATTTGTTTGGATGTATATCGACCATTGAGCATCGACACTCGGGCGTTTGATTGTCTTCGTGACTTCAAAAGGACGAGTTGTCACCTGCATGCCCGTGTGGCGTAAAGCCTAATGTGTGGCAAGCCTTTGTGGCAATACCCTTGGTAGGGAGTTGATTTGGACGTTGGGAAATAAAGTTCCTCGTCTCTGCTGACCTTGTTTAAGGCTGCAGGTGTATACACAAACTAGCCATACTGCATTGACATGCATAGCTAACCGCATTTATGATATGTGAGGAATTGTTGATGAATTGGATATTGTGATGACTTGATCACTTATCTGTTGATAGACTTGCCTGCTCACATGCAATGGTTGATATTGTAGTGACTTGATTGTTGATCTGTTGGTTGTTTTGTTTGCTCACATGCAATGCTTGATATACCATGTTGATTGTGTGCGGTCTATTAAGTATGTATATGTAAATAAAAGAATGTTGTTGTATTATATATGTATATATCGTTTGCATGCGACATAGCCTATGATAAACTCGTGGACAAAGGATTTACCCTTGCACTGTTGTTGGATTGGATGTCCTTATGGATGTCACTTCCAGATGGAGTTCGGTAGCTGTTGCAGCTTCGTCTTTTAGGAGCATTGAAGATTGAGCCAGTGGAGGAAGATTCCTCTGAGTACTTCGTGTTTGATCTTGCTGAGCTGTTTCTCAGTAAGAGTTATAGTTGTCAGCCAGCTTAGCTTAGGGTTTTGTATTGGTTGTTTTGTAATTAGTCTTTTCAGAAAATCTCGCCTTAGTGCGAATTTGTTATGTGAAGTATTATTTTGTGATGCATTATACTCTGATAATTGTAAAAGTTTGAATTGGCATCATTTAGAAAACTATAGTACTCTATGTCTCATTTTGAAAAGGGTTTCAAAGGAAAGAATAAGAAAATGAAAAGAAAAAAAATTACTCCTATTTTTCCATTGCGAAATTCATAAGAGTACTCCTTAACTGAAAGCATACAAGCATTAAATGTTTTCAGCATTAGATTGGGTTGCACAGTAGCGCCTCGGAAACGGGGTGTTACACTTTGCATAATCAAAACTTCTTATTATAAGACAACTTCTTTGCCACTTTAATATAATTAAAATCAAGTTAAAACTCACTCCAAAAGAGGTTCATAGCCACTATTTTTAAGAACCATAAACAGCCCCAAATTTATTTTGTTTCAAACCATTTTTTTAAAGCTTTAAACATACAAATCCTTATAGATTTAAAGTCCTAACCAAAAACCAACTTTCATAAACACTTTTACACTTTTTAAAATAAATTAAACATCATCCAAAAACATTTTTGAGGCCACGGTTCCAACCCCCTGTTTTCAATCAAATTTATTTTCTCAAAACTATGTAAAGCATGCATATATGATTAGTTTCAAACATACCACTCAAAACCCTCCAAGAACTAACTCCAAATCCACCAAAAACAAGTCAAAATCAAACCCCCTAATAGCCCTAAGAATTCAGCCAGAACCAAAGGTTAGGGTTCTTCAATTTTCAAATCAACCAAGCAAGTTTAATCAAGAAGGAAATTGATGGATCTAAGGATAAATCAAACTAATACATCAAGATCTAACACTTCCTAAGCAAAATCAACTCTAAATCCAAGAAAACTCATCCATGGCAGCCATGGGAAGAGGAAAGTGAGGAAGAACACTTACCAACAAGATTGATGATGGTTGATCAAGGATTAAGAAGAAAGGATGGAAGATTGTAAGCTAAAACACCAAATTCCTTCAAGAACTAACACTTTCTCTCTCTAAATTTTCTCTCACTGATTCAACAATGAAAATATGAAGTGTGATGGTCCTTATATACAGGAGGGAGGCCTCGAAATCAGTTGGGACAAGGTGGGAATAAAATGGTTCATTTAGTTAGAAACTAACCAAATTACTTAGAAACTAACTTAACAAACTACCTACAAATTACACATCATCCAATCCTAATGCTACACTTGTCAAAGAAGGTTCTTTTGCACATGGTTCAGCCCCCTTAGCACATGTATAGCTGCCATACATCCCCCTTGGTCACAATTTTACTTGGTCGTATCTTAAGCTTAGACACCGATCCTATCCGAAATTAACTTATCTTCCAAGCTTCTAATCCTAGCCACACACTTAAGTAAGTATATCCATAACAACATGGAATGCTCCTGTTGGTCCATGTGTGGCCGTTATTCTTGCTCACTAAGCAAGGGTTTCGCTACGACGCGTTATCGATCAATCGGATGCACGGCGTCTCACGTACATTAGGTTTTTTTTTACCAAAAACTCAAAAAATAATTCTAATAAATTATTCTATAATAAAAAATTATTAATCAACCAAAATGTCCCTAAAAATATTAGAAGTATTTCTATGAATGTCATTTTCTTGATTTACGAGCTAAAACGCTAACGTAATGCAGTTCTGGGCGTAGAAAACACCATATGTTTCAGTTAGAAACTCACCCAATAGCTTAGTTACAACAGAATTCAATAGAATTCTCGCAACGCAATAAAAACTATAAATTAGTGAGGATCAATAATTTCAATTTCTCTTGTCATCTAAATATTATTCAAACAATAAAATTATCAAGACAAAATCATTAAAAATAAAATTCATATTAAATATGACATAAAACAGACATTTTAACAAATAACTAAACATCGAAAATCCAAACTGTGACTTAAAAATATCTATTAAGTCCTAAAATTATTTTTCATTCAATAACAACAATTTTCCATATTTTTCAAGATTAATTCATATTAAAAACAGTATACGTCTACAAAACAATATATGTCTACATTGTCTCTTAATCTGAATTAATTATTAAAACAGTAAATTGTTTACAATAAATCTTTGTAGTTCTTCGTACTTTTAACAAACCATTGAGGTGATCAATCTCTATGATTTATTTTCAAGTAGTTGGAACTGTAAAATAATTTTCGTAAAAATTGGGATGTTACAGCCTCAATATATCATTCAACAAGTAATTGAAATTCTAGCCAAAGTGAAATAAGATCACAAAACTAAAAGGAGCATGCAATCACTAAGGCAATGGAAAAACCCTTTTACTCATCAACATCTTCCTGAAGTTCCTCCTCCTAAAATTGTACCTTTGCCTTGTGCTCCTTTGGGTTTGGCTAACGAATTTCCTACAAACCGATTAGGGCTGGTAACTTCCTTTCTTTGATAGGTTTTATTCGCGAACTAACCTTGAACTGGTTAGTAATGAAGAAGTTACTTTGACTGGTCGGTTTGCATTACCTCACGAATGGGATAATAGGGCTGTCAAGATGATCACATCTTTCCTCAAGGTAACAGTTTCACTTGTTTAGACCATTGTTACCTCTAATGGTTAAAACACTCTTTTTGGAGCCATTCTTTTCGAAAATCTTCTTCCTTACCGACGAGATTCAAATACTGTCACTAAAGAGGTTGATGAAGATGAGGACATGGAGTCAGAAATCATCATCTTCCAAGAAGGGTAAGCCAAAGTCTACAACGTCTTTGGTAAAAAGATCTTCGACAAGAAAACCACCACCTAAACCACAGGCTACTACTGTCGAACCTCCAAAGACACAAAGCAAGCGAGAGTCTACAGCTACTTCTGTCTAAATACCCTAGAAGCTTAAACAGTCAGAAACTATTTCTAGTTCTCCGACTCCGTCTTAGGTAATGAACCAAACTCAACACTCCCTTTGTATTGTTGACATGATTCTTACTTTGCATTTTTTCTTACAGGAGATCACCATTCATACTTCAGAGTCTTTAAGTGCTTCCCCTCCAAGTCCTCCAAAGGAACCTGAGGTATGAATTTGAATTTCTTACCACATTTTCTCTTTTAGACAAGCGAATCATTTAAGCTTGTCCACTCGACAGGCTAAGGAAAAGAATTCCCAGGAGGCTGCTTTTAAGTTGACCCCTTTGGTCAAAATGCCTCCCACTGTCAATCTGCCAACCAATTTCACCAATCTATGAAGTGGTCGAATCTGATCATGCTCAAACTCCTCCTGAGGTATCAATCTGAACGTTTTTGTTGTTTTCAGTAGACTCAAGGCTTGGACATAGATGAACCTGCCTCTGATGTCAATCCAATATACGTGTCTCCCGTTTGGTCGATTCCTGTTGATTCAAACTCGCCAATGCCCCCACCCAACCTCATGTCATGAATAGACAAGATCTTGATGGTCCTCAGAGTTCTGAGAAGGTATTTATTTTCATAGCACCTCATTAAGATACAACTATGGACCAAAGATTTGATGAACTGACACCTGCAAACGCTCAGAATACTCCTGAGACTAACCCTGTGTCGAAAAATATCAACCAAAAAGTTGGTGAAGTTGACGAAGTAGATGAGCTCATTAGCCTGCTTTTAGGGTCAAGTCATATGAGTTTGCCAATTTCTGCACGTTCTTCGATAGCCATTGGTCAAGGCTCCTGTGATTCCAAGGCTTTGGAACTCATGGCCAGTCTCAAAGAGATACTTGACATGCCATTTGACACTCGGTGCTTTAATGATGAAATTATGGATATGTTTACCAACTTGGTTGGTGAACTCGCCCCTATCCAAAAAAATCTCCCTCCCAACAGTCGAGGCACTCTTTGCTTGTTTCAAGACTTTGCACATGAACTCCTCACCAAAGCCACCTCCTTGTAGACAAGCATTCCTCTTTTCCTACAAGCTGTAGAAGAAAATAAGCACATGCTGGAGGAGCTTTAGCGTATCAAAACAGACAAAGTGTCTAGGAGAAAAAAGTAAAGTGCTGATGAAGTTGACAAGAAAAGGTTGGAAGCTGAAGTGTCAAGATTGGAAAAAGAACTAGCAACCTCTAAGGCCAAGTTAAAGAAGCTTGACGAAGAAATGGCCTTGTACACAACTGGCCAGTCTCACTTAGACAGCAACATGGCTAACCTGTGTGTTAAGGCCGAAGCTGTTGTTGATACTCTTTACAGTCTCGAGGCTGAATATTCGACGGCTTTGACTGTCAAGATAGACCTAGAAAACTCTTGGGATAATTTGAAGACTTTGTAATTTCTTTGCTTTCTTGTCTATGATTTCACATTGTTGAACAATTTATTTAAGACAATTTTTGTGTTGACAATTATGAATGTCGGATTGCCACACTTTCCCTTGTCCCATCAAACGTCTTTTCAGCACGTTTTTCTTTCTTGTCAACGTAAAATCAATCATTAATTACTTTATCGTTTTCCAAAGTATAACTCATTTGACTCAACTTAAAAAATAACGCCCAAGCCTTATTGTTGGCCTATAAATAGCATATGGCACTTGTTGCCAATTTGCCATATTCATATTGTTATTCTTTCTTCTTAATTTCTCCCTTCTCTGCAATATTCTTGCTGCAAACTTGTGCATTCCTGCACGGTAGCGCCCTGCCAGAATTTTGCCAATAACATGCACACTTTGGAGAAACATTTGAGTGAGCTCAAACCGCTCAATCTCCCATTGGAGTCCTAGAATAGCAAATTGTTTTCCTCACCAAGAGGTCTCTATCTTGATGGTGAAACCTACTTTGGGTTTTAGTAATTTGTCTAATTCCTGCCAATGGGTCTTGGTAAGTTGCCTAATGCAACTTGCTAAACTCAGTGGCTTGCTTGAGAAGTAGAAAAGCATGGGTCGATTTGGCTTTCTGCTATTTTTCTTACCTTCACGTCTTGTGTTCAAAGTTCATTGTAAAGGTGAGAAAAATTTTAGGAACAAGAGAGATTATGGTGTGCCCATGCTTTTTTCGAACATCCATTTCGACGTTCACAACCACCATTCTCTTAACTCAAGCTTCTTCACTTCTCAACCAATATCTGACACTCCTAATCGTCATCTTCTAGGTCGATGATTTCAGGCCATCGTCGATGAGGGTGTCCCTGCTTTGAAGCATCTCATTTTGTCTGACATTCTCATCGTTATCTTCTATATATAATAAGTCACCTCTATATACCACATCAATGAGAGTGTCCCTGCTTTAAAGCTTCTCACTCAACAGATTCTTGACCTGATTCTTATAAAGCTTCCAGTTACTTCATTCATTTTTTTTAGCTACTTCATTCATTTGTAATAGCATAGTATTAGGAATAACTTAGTCATTTTTATGTTTTCAGGCTGATAGCTAATTCGACAATATATTTGTAACTTGCCAAATGGCTTATGAATGAAGGATCCTTTCTTTTATTTTATGTCTAAATCTTTACTTCGCACATTGTCGGCCTGTATGACTTTAAATACTTGCCATTAATGAACTTAATCTTTAAACCAGGATTGACTTCGACAAGTGCATAAGCATTACCAAAAAAGACTTGAGTATTTTTAAATGGTCCTTCCCACTTTGGAGACTATTTGCCTAATTTTCAACAAGATTTATCCATGGGCAAAATAACTTTCCAAACCAAATCATTGACACTGAAGAATTTATACTTAACCTTACTGTCATAAAATTTGGCTATTCTTTCTTTCTATCTAACCAAGTTTTCCAACGCAATTAGCCTTTCATCTTGCAACTCATTTAACTTGTCAAACATTGCATTCCAATATTGTTTGACAAGAAGGTCATTTTGTCTCAATATATGAATTGATTCAAGGTTAATTTTGATAGGCAGCACTGCGTCATGACCATAAACTAACTTATATGGTGTATTGCCTGTTGATTCTCTTGGTGAATTTCCGAATTCCCACAAAATTTGTTCAAGAGTCTTGTGCCAATTCCTGGGATATCGTCCAATATGTTTCTTTATTAGACCAATTATAATCTTATTCATGGCCTCCACTTGGCCATTCGCTTGAGCACAATAAGGAGTAGACGTTAACGTTTTAATTCCCCTGGACTCAACATATTTTGACACTTTTCATCCAATAAATACTGACCCTTGTTCAGTTGTCAAGGTTTCTGGTATTCCAAACCGACAGACTATGTGTCCTTCGATGAAGTCAATGACATCTTGCTGAGTGATTTCCTTTAAAGCAATGGCCTCAACCCACTTAGTAAAATAATCAACTCATACTAAGATGTACTTGCGGCCTTTTGATGAAGTGGGACGGATTTGGCCAATGATGTCTAATGCCCAACCCCTAAATGGCCAAGGCTTGACAATAGAATGAAATTCACTGGCAGGGACATTTTGTATATGTCTGTGTTTCTGACATTCATCGCAGGATTTAACAAACATTATACAATCCCTTACCAGTGTTGGCCAATAATATCTTTGACGTTGCAAGATCCACTTTATTTTATCACCTACCTGATGAGCTCCACAAATCCCATCATGCACTTCAGACAAAGCCAAATAAGCTTCATCTTGGCTTAGACGGGTCTCTAGATTGCCATCAACGGATTTTCTATATAATGCTCCTGCCAATAATACGAATTTCAACGCTTGATACCTGAGTTTCCTGTCAACATTTTGATTAGGATTTTCCAAGTATTATATTATTTGATTTCTCCAATCATTGTGTGTCATTGGTCAATCCGTAGGACATCCCTCTCTTTTAAAGCATAAATGATTTCTCTAATTTCTGCCAAGTCCTTCAAAACTTTTGGCAAAATTTTGTAACCAGAGGCTATTTATGCTAACATTAGCCTCTTGATTTAATTCTCTAGGAATATGTTCGACAACAAACTTTTTTAACAACTTAGTCGCAACAACGTGGTATTTGACCAAGCTATGACTTACGCACTTATTTACATGGGTTAATTGTCGAATCACAAGTAGTGATTCCCCAAATATATGGAAGCTACGTGCCTTTATTTCCAACAATATTTCTAATCTAACAATTAAGGCTTGATACTCAGCCTCATTATTTGAACAGGCATATTTAAGTTCAAACATGAACTTAGTTGGAATTCCTTGTGGGGATATTATCAAAATCCCAACTCCAGCACCATTTTGATGCCTTGAACCATAAAAATACAAATGCCAACGTTTGAGTTCAATTAACTCACCGGCGTTAACCACAACCAGAGATGGGCGCCAAGAAATCTGCTATTAATTGGCCTTTGATAGCTTTTATTGGCACGTACTGTAATGAAAATTCAGACAAAGCAAGTGTCCATTTTCCTATTCGTCCATTGAGAAAATGCCTAGATGAAACACCCCTTGTCCCATCAAAGTAACCTTTAATTAATTAGCCTTATTCATTTATCTTAGCATTAATAAATACAATGAAAAACACGTAAAAATTTAAACCTTAATACACAGCGGAATATAACAAACATAATTTACATTATATGGATCAGTATAAAGTTCTAGTGGCCTCTCCAAAGGCTCATTTGCATCAGGGTTACAAAACGAAAGAAAAGAAAAGATGGAAGCATAGTAAGTGGCATAATCATCCACAAAATAACTAGGAGGCTAACACACGCCTCAACAATATCCAAAACAAGGACTCCTGGCCATAACAAAAAGAACATAAACGAAACCCCCACCAACAAGGCACTCCTCAGCAAGCCGGATAATGGGAACTCCCACTACGTGATCCTGAACACCTGGTGAAGAGTCGGAGGTACTACCTCGCCATTCTGGGTGGAGAAGGTCTAGGCGCATCCTCCTCTCTACGCCTGACCCTACTCCCCTGACTACCTCCCTAGGAATAGTTACCCATAGGCCTGACGACCGGCTGGGTAGGAATGAATGGCTGCCATGTCTGACCATACCCAGGGTAGTATACAGGTGGAGGCAACCACATGCGGTGAAATGGCAACCTCAAGCAAATACGGAAGTCTCTGACTAAACTAGCATATGGTGATTGTTGCGGCTCAGGCAAGTGCACCTGATTGTAACCGTAATAAAAGTAGAGTATAATTAGGACTCCGAATGTCGAACCCACAAAGAATGAGCGAGTACCAATGACTAAATGGGATTCTATTCTACTAGGCAAGCAAAAGTTGTAATTATGTAAGTAATGAAAGTTATCGAAATTAAAGCAGTAAATAAACTGAATGCGAGAACGGTTTAACTATGTTATGGGAAGCCTAGGGGAACCGAGTTCACCAATACTCTACTCTTAAGTTCACTAAACAATTGATATGAGTTGTCTATAATGAAAGAGCACTAACCACCCACTCTAAAAAACTAAGGGCTACCTAGCTTGCAATAGCCTTCCTCCTAACTAATTACTCCGTTTGGTCCTAGAAGGTAATTAAAGGAAAGAGCATTAAGCACAGGTGAGTTTGTTAATTTAATAAATGATTAGAAACAAGCTCTAACCTATCTAGCGTATAAAGCGAGTTCTTTTATCCTATGGTTTCATTAACTAATCATGATCCTGTTACCACAATTAAGCCAACTAGATAAAAGTTGATCAGGCCTTATGGGATTAAGCACAATAGGAATAAAATACTCAAACATTTAATAGAAACTCATATAATTAAATAGACAAAGCATCAAGAGTATTGTAAAGGATCTCCCGTCACCCCTAGTGATGGGTTTAGCTACTCATTATCGATGATAATAACATAAACTTAGATACGAAATCAAAACAATCTGTAACAAGAGAATAAATCTAAACCGGGACACCCTTTTGGTATGACGATGGTCCTTAAGCACGTTATTCATGTCCTCACAAGCTCCGGTAGCGATTTAAGATGGCACCAAGCTCTAAGAAATACACGTAAATTAATGGAAGAAGGCAAGAAATTGATATGAAATCTCAGTTGGGGGTTCTTTACTTGGGAATTCGTCAAAAGGTCTTTAGAAAAGGTTAAGAGCCCCTATTTATAGATTAGGCTGCTAACTAGGTCATCTGGCTTCAAATCTGCACTATTCTGAGATGGGGTACGGCCGTACCGCATATATACATGGTCGTACCGAGCTTCGTTGATGACACTGGACCGTACCCATGCGTGTTGCAGCCCTGACATCACTTGTGTACAGCCGTACTGCCTTTGGCACAGCCATACTGGACTATTTGTCAGTGTCAGGTGGTATAGACTGAGGGGGATGCCCTTACTAAAGTTCTGCTATAGGTACGGTCGTACTGCTTGTAGGTCAGGTCGTATCGCTTGTCCAGTAGTGCTAAAACCTCCAAAACTAGCAAGTTTTTGGTCCTTTTTCGCATCTTTTGCTCTGAGTGGTGTCTTCATGATATTTCTGCATAATAAGACATAAATGAATACCTTTGTGCTTAAATTAGTGCAAAATGGTATATTTAGATACTAAAAATGCCCTATAAAAGTATACAATTTGGTGTGTTAACACATCCCCACACTTGAGCTTTGCTTGCCCTCAAGTAAACTACTTGGTTAAATATAGTAAGAAAAACTATTTCCATCGAATAGGGGCAAAAATATAAGTAAGACAACAATATGATATCACAAAACATGCCAACAAATAGAATGCCCAATTAGAGGTGTAAGTTCAAGTAAGCCAACAACCTGTTAAATGAATACCTTTGTGCTTAAATTAGTGCAAAATGGTATATTTAGATACTAAAAATGCCCTATAAAAATAGACAATTTGGTGTGTTAACACATCCCCACACTTGAGTTTTGCTTGCCCTCAAGTAAACTACTTGGTTAAATATAGTAAGAAAAACTATTTCCACCGAATAGGGGCAAAAATATAAGTATGACAACAACATGATATCACAAAACATGCCAACAAATAGAATGCCCAATTAGAGGTGTAAGTTCAAGTAAGCCAACAACCTGTGTTTTTTCAAGTTACACTCTCACCAATCTCAAAGTGTTTGTAGGTATAGTCATTAACACTTAGATTTTTCAAATAAAGTAGCATTATCATAGGCTTGTACATTGACCAAAAACTCTACTATTAGAATCTATAAGACATGCAAAAGAGGAATGAAGGTCTTTCATTGGTTGTAATGGGGCCAAGGTTGTAATGTTTGGTATGATAAAAGAAAGAAAATGTCATGCAAAGGGTCAGAAACAAATCAACCAAACCAAGCAACCTAATTCTTTTTTTTTTTTTTTTTTACTTTCAAGAGCAGGCAAGAATCCCAAATTTTGTTCAATCAATATTATTACTTTATTTTTTTTTTCTTTTCAAATTATGAAGGCATGAGCAGGATGACTAATTTTTCTTTTCTTTTCAATGCTCTTTTTTTTTTTTTTCTTTTCTCCCTTCATGCATTTATACAGCAATCAATCATTTTTGAGAGCTAGGAGGGAAAATAAATTGCTAAACCTTCCTTTTTTGTAAACATATAAAAGGGATTCAAAACATTATTCTTTTGATTTTGCCACTAATTGCACTCAACTAAAAATGTATTCTAAGGTTGCCTTCACAGAAAATAATCAATAGTAACAAGGAGGGTACCAAAGAAATTAAATAGGATGCTTTTAGGCACAAAAGTGGGCAACTAGTGGCATAATATATTCAAACATGTAGTGGCCTGAAGAATTCCTAAAAATTGCCCTTTCCAAATTCACATGCAAATATATTCATATTCGCTTCGTAATGGTCTCAACACAAGTTCTAGAATGCACATTCACAGAAAAATATCACTCAACAAAGAAAAGAAGTAAAAGCATGATGTGGCCTCTTATTTCAGACTCAAAACTCACATTTAATAGCTTACACAGAAAGTCAGAACTCGCAAAACTTTAATGCTAGTTTTCAGCAGAATCCAATTATTAACAACGAATTGATTCAATCATAAGTTGTCATAAAGAAAAAAATTTGTATAGCCCCTAAATCAGCAAAAATTTAAAGTTCTTCTATAATTATAAGCAGTTATAAACACAGCCAAGTAATAAGCATAATTTAAAATTCCCTCCCCACACTTATTTCTAGCAGTGTCCCCACTGCGACTATGTTAAAGCAAGCACAAAAGATAAAACAAAAGAAAATAAGTGCTATAAAAGAATGTGGAAAGAGACTCCCCTCTGAAAAATATCACGAGCAAATTGGATGGGGCAAAATAAGTTGTTTCCTTGTCGCAATACCGATGGAGCTGGTAAGCGGCGGAAGAACTGTGCAACACAAAACTCAAAAGTTTAGAAACAAAAATAAAAAGAAGTAACAATAAAATAAAATAACAAAATAGAAATGTAAAAGCAATAAAATAAAATGTATCCTGCGAGTGTGCCCAAAAATATGTACATCTCTTTTTGATACAAAAGCAAAGCCTAAGTACTAAAAGAGAAAAATATGATGCAGTCTCGCATCACTCTGTAGGAAGGAAAGGCTGGATGCGCTATAAGTGCTCCAAAATGAATGCCAGCTGATGATCCACATGGGTCCTATGCTCCACAAAGCTGGACTGTTGGCTGAGGCTGTAGCGGTGGTGGTGGTGGATGCTCCTCTGCGAGTGGGACAAAATCTACAGCCTCGTCCTCCTGCTGCTCCGGTCGGATGACCTCATAGTCCCCATGCCCATTCTCTGCAGAACACAATATTAAGGAGGGCCTGAAGTCCAATGGGCTCTATCTCAATCATCGTGGCCCCAGCTTCGGCACGAACTCCGAGGTGATGTTCTAGACGGGAGATGAAAGAACCCAAGACAATGTGTCGGGTGTTCTGAATCTGAAGATGAACGCCCAACTAGGTGCACGTTCGCAAGAAAAACATCTCGGCGTCGCAGCGGCGTCCCTGTGTCATCGCCCATAGCAGAAAAAGATCTGGTCTTGTGACTGTGTTGTCGCTCAAGGCTCTCCCGTTTATGGAACGGGCAATCCATCTGTGCACTATCCGCACAGCTGGGTCTCTGATCCTGCTGGCCTTGGCGCAGCTGGGAATGTAGCGGCCATCCCCAGTGAGGGCTCTCCAACTCTTTGAATATTGCCATCCTTCTGGGATCTCCAGAAGGGCCTCCAAATACTCCGGCGTCTGAACTGGCTCCGCTATCTCAAATCCTAGTCCGATATTAAACTCGATCAGGGTGATCTCGTGGTGGGTCCCACGGATCCATAAAGTAACTACGACCTCCTGCTCCGGTTCGTCCTCCCAGTCTGGGTGCTGGGCTCTCTGTCTATCATGTGATAGCCACAAGTGGTTAAGAAATCTAAAACTGCCTCCACGTAGAAGGGCTATCTAACACAGGTTGCCTGGAACCATCCTATCCTCTATAGCAAGGTCTCCACCTCCTCCCGTAAGCCAACCTGCTGAAGGGTATCAAAGTCCAGATATCTCCGAGTATATGTGTGGAAGTCCCGCAGCTTCCTGTATCTATCTCTAAACTGCTCTGGAATATAATTAGGCACGGCACTAGAGCCACGTCCTGCTATAGCTGAAGATGAAGAACCATTGGTCTTTTGACGTTCAGGCATTTTTCCTGCAAAATAAAATAGAAAAAATTAATTTTAAGCAAAAACTGTATAAGGTCGTGCTTCGTGTGGTATGGCCGTTCTGAATCTCTAATTACGCCCTGATTCAATGGGTCAGTATGGCCTGACTTAAGGTCTATGTACGGCCGTACTCTGCCACAGGTACGCCCGTACCTATGTTCAGTCTTCAACCCTAAGGCCGCTAGTACAGCCTTCAGTACGACCTGTTCTTGATAGGTACGGCTGTACTGCGCTACGGTTTTGTGAAAAATCTACCCTATGACCAGATTTTCTCAATTTTAAGCCTATATTTTAAGCCTCTAATTATTCCTAGGGTCTCTAAGCATGCAAAACCAAACCAAAACTACTCCCAATTACCTAAAGTTAGAGTTAAACAAAGCCAAAAGCCAAAAACCTAAACTAACTAAAAACTTAAAACAACCAATAAAACAGACAATAAATCCACAAATTGAGTTTAGAATCAGTACCTGGATGTTCTTGTGGATGGAAATGCGAAAATTTTGACACAAGAGGGTGCTCAAATGGAGAGGTTTTGGGCGTATGAGGTTGAGGTACGCCCTTACCTCTCACTGTTTACATTATATTCTGTCTCTGGACACAGGGTACGGCCGTACCTAGTTTTATGTCCGGCCGTACCTGTCTGTTCTCTGTATTTTTTGAAGATCAACCCGTGTGGTACGGCCGTACTTGGTGCAAGGTGCGCCCGTACCTACTAGCTTTCCAGAAAAAATTTTGATTTTTCGAATTTGTAATTTTTTTGTATTTTTAAATAATCATAAAAATGAGTAAAAATAGAAATAAAAATAAAAATAAAAATAGAAATAAAACAAACAGATAAGAGATAAAAATGTTAGTGACCACAGGTTGCCTCCTGGTAAGCGCTTGTTTAACGTCCCGAGCCTGACGGTTCGGAGGACTTCAGAATTAGTCCTCAGCGGACAATGAGCACTTTTTTGGTGGGTTCATTGTATACCCACAATCTTCACAAATGTAGATTGGCTTCTCAAAGTTGGGTGCAAAAGTCCCAATGAATTTCTTCACTAAGTTATTCCATGTTTTTACTTCTTCAACTGGTAGGAGATAAAGCCATACTTTGACTTCCTCATCTAATGAGAATGGGAAAATCATTAGTTTTGTTTCCTCTGGAGACAAGCCTTCAAACTTTACCTTTCTCATCTTTTTGCAAAATTGTCTCATGTGCTCAATAGGATCTTGTCCTGTGGTTCCCTTGAATTATAATTTTGACACCTCTGAGATGATTGATGGGTTTAATTCAAAACTTGTAAATCTCTCTGGAGTGTCTTCCTTTAGCCCTTGGAAACCTTGGAATTAGTCCACTTTTTCTTCTTGTGTAATCTAAAAACTTCTAACAAATTCCTCCATTATTTCCTCCCAGCAGGAAAAGTGAAACTTAGAATAAATTGAGAACCATTGCTTAGCCATTCCTCCTAGGGAAAGAGGAAATAATTTTAGTTTTATCCTTCCTGCGGTAGTTCCTGCAAAATTGTCAGTCTTAACCAAGACATAAAAATTTAAAATATGAGGAATAGGATCCTCTCCACAGAGTCCTTTGAATTTAGGCAAACAAAGTGCCTCCAAAATAAAGGAAGGGGTTATGTCCTTATCCTGCTCCAAAGAATTGCTATCTTGTTGTTCAACTTGCTCTTCTTTTTCTTTTTTCTTTTCAGCTTTTACATTCTGCAAGAAACAACAAGAACCACTAGAGGGAGAATTTTTGTTAGAATTATATATATTAAATACTTCTTCCTCATCCTTAATTCTCAGAGTTATGGTTCCTTTCTTCACTTGAATGGTAGCATCTCCTGTTGCCAAGAATGGTCTTCCTAAAATAATAGGAACATCTTTGTCTTCCTCCATATCTAGAACTACAAAATCCATATTTAGGAGAATAAATTTTCCTACCTTGACTAGCATATCCTCTATTATTCCCCTTGGGTAAACAAGAGTTCTGTCAGCTAACTGCAAGGACATTTTAGTAGGTTGTGGTTCCTGCAAATTCAATTTTTTCCAAATAGACAAAGACATTCAATTGATACTTGAGCCTAAATCACATAGTGCCTTAAATGTATTTTTACCAATTGAACAGGAAACATCAAAAGTGCCTGGATCTTTAAGCTTAGGTGGCAATTTTTTCAATAACATAGCAGAGCAATCCTCATTCAATTTAACAATCTCATCTTCTATTTTTTTTTTGTTAAAAAATTTTTCTTCCAAAAACTTAACAGTTTAGGCACTTCAGAGACAATATCAGTAAAAGGAATATTTGACATGCAACTTTCTAAGTTTTTCTAATAACCTCTTAGCTTGGTTATCCTTACAAAAATTTTTAGAACCTTGGAAAGAGTTACTTACCTGTTGAGACTCAGTTTGAGCCTTCTCTTCTTTTGGTTCCTCCTTTTTCATGAAGATTGCATTGTACTTTTTATTGGGATTTGGCTCCACTTGACTTGGAAGTGTTCCTTTTTCTCTTTGAGTCACCGCATTCAACACAGTTGCCATTTGTTCTCTCGATATTTTCTGTCCTTCTATATTTGCAGCGACTAACTTTTCCAAGTTGTTACACATTTCATTCATTTGTCCCACTAAGTTGTTGATCTCGCTTTCTCCGGGACTTCTATCATTCTGAGCACAATTTTGCAAATGTAGGTGCTTATAAGTATTCTGATTTTGATCCTGGGATCTTTGTTGACCTCCCCATGATAAATTTGGGTGGTTCCTCCATCCGGGGTTGTTGTTGCTTATTCCCAACAAAATTCACCTCCTCAGTGCAATCCTTTGAGTCATGAGTTGCTACTCCACAGAAATTGCAAGATGCCTTAACTGCCTTGGTTTCTATAGCCTTTAGTCTTTCTTCATTTTTCTCCATGAAATCGGCTAGAACTCCCATACACGGATGTCCGTATTTTTGCATATATTTCAATATAGCTTCTTGCATCCCCGTTTTTTGTCAAAATCTTTCTGGCCTATAGCATTGACTTCTTCCAATTGACCTTCAATTGCCATGCAACCCTAATCATTATTTGCATTGGACTGGGTTTGCACTGCCATCAAAGTCTCTATTTTCTTAGTCATTACCTCCAATTTTGCTTCTAAAGCTGTGTTGGCTTCCACTTTGTAAATCCCTGCTTACTGGTTCTTTCTTTCGATTTGTCTATCACTAGCTGACCACTGAGCATTGTTCTGAGCCATTTCAGTTATAATTTCAAAAGCCTCAGTGGGTGTCTTCTTTCCGAAAGATCCTTCACAAGCAGCGTCAATAGCTCCTAGTTTGAATGATAAAACCATTGAATAAAATCTGAAGCAGCTGCCACTTGGTGAAACAATGATGAGGGCAGCTTCTAATTAAATCTTGAAATCTTTCCCATGCCTCATACAATGATTCTCCTTCATTCTAGGTGAATCCAGATATGTCAGCTGTCAGCTTTGCAGATTTTACGGGAGGAAAGTACTTGTTCAAAAACATAGTTTTTAGGTCCTCCCAAGTCGTAATAGAGTTAGGTGGAAGTGAATCCAACCATAATTGTGCTTTCCCTTGCAGTGAGAAAGAAAACAGTCTTAATTTGATGGCCTTCGATGTCACACCTTGACACTTGATAGTATTAGCAACTTTCTGAAACCTCTTAAGATGAGCATTTGGGTCTTCAGAAGATAAGCCAGAGAATTGCACTGCAGATACCATAGAGATTAGTGCCGACTTCAGTTTGAAATTAGTGGCCTCAATTGCCGAATAGTTGACAATGTCTGCCACATCCGTAGTTAGTGTGAAGTACTCGTTCAATGTTAATTCTTAAGCCACTGATAAATGTTGTCTTCTCAACAAGTTAAGTGTTATTTCAATATCACGATAAAAAATCAATTCAGGATATTGAGATCTTGTCCGCATACACCAAAGGAAACCAAATTAGAATGACTTAGAACTAGATAAAAATAACAGAAAATTAAATAACTAAATAAAATTATGAATAATGAGAATAAACTCTATATTTCAATTTATATCGCAATCATTCCTCGGCAACGGCGCCAAAAACTTATTGCGGCTCAGGCAAGTGCACCTGATCGTAACTCATAATAAAAGTGGAGTATAATTAGGACTCCGAATGTCGAACCCACAGAGAATGAGCGAGTACCAAAAACTAAATAGGATTTCATTCTATTAGGCGAGCAAAAGTTGTAATTATGTAAGTAATGAAAGTTATCGGAATTAAAGCAGTAAATAAACTGAATGTTATCGGAATTAAAGCAGTAAATAAACTGAATGCGAGAACAGTTTAACTATGTTATGGGAAGCCTAGGAGAATCGGGTTCACCAATACTCTGCTCTTAAGTTTACTAAAAAATTGATATGAGTTGTCTAGAATGAAAGAGCACTAACCACCCACTCTAAAATACTAAGGGCTACCTAGCTTGCAATAGCCTTCCTCCTAACTAATTACTCCGTTTGGTCCTAGAAGGTAATTAAAGGAAAGAGCATTAAGCACAGGTGGGTTTGTTAATTTAATAACTGATTAGAAACAAGCTCTAACCTATCTGGCATATAAAGCGAGTTCTTTTATCCTATGGTTCCATTAACTAATCACGATCCTATTACTATAATTAAGCCAACTAGATAAAGGTTGATCAGGCCTTATGGGATTAAGCACAATAGGAATAAAATACTCAAACATTTAATAGAAACTCATACAAATAAATAGACAAAGCATCAAGAGTATTGTAAAGGATCTCCCGTCACCCCTAGTGATGGGTTTAGCTATTCATTATCGATGATAATAACATAAACTTAGATACGAAATCAAAACAATCCATAACAAGAGAATAAATCTTATCTGGGACACTCTTTCGGTATGACGACGGTCCTTAAGCACGTTCTTCGCGTCCTCACAAGCTCCAGTAGCAATTCGGGATGGCACCAAGCTCCAAGGAATACACGCAAATCAATGGAAGAGGGCAATGAATTGATATGAAATCTCAATTGGAGGCTCTTTACTTGGGAATTCGTCAAAAGGTCTTTAAAAAAGGTTAAGAGCCCTTATTTATAGATTAGGCTGCGAACTAAGTCATCTGGCTTCAAATCTGCACTCTTCTGAGACGGGATACGGTCGTACCGCATATATACATGGTCGTACCGAGCTTCGTTGATGACGCTAGACCGTACCTGTAACACCCCAACTTTGGGTGCCACGTGTTCTACCCAAAACAATGTGGAAAAGTATTTCATGCCGGTTTTCTTTCGAGATCAAATCACTTTAAAAGTAAAATCAGATGTTTTTTTTTCTTTTCAAAAGACGTTTCAAAATGATGCGTACAAAATATAATGATACGAAAGCATAGTGCAATAGTCACATAGATAAGTAAATACACCAAGTACGCTTGCAGGTGCAAAACCAAGTCTGGTGCATCCAAAACAAAACAACAGAACAGAACAAAAAGAAACATAGTTCTACACATCACCAAAAGAACGTCCAACCAAAATACCCATACCAAAACAACAATAGAACTCCAACTCACACCACATCCTAAGCTGGTCAAACTCCTCTAAAACACTTGCTAGGCGGAAGCCCAGCACGTCCCATGACAGACTCAGAGTCAATACCCGTAGAGCACTCCGAAGGGTCCTCCTCCTCCTCCTCATCACTCCAAAGGTCCACCACGTCAACATATGACCATATCCGCCTAGTACTGTGAGGGAGGTCGGACTGTGGTCCTGGCGAAGTAGAAGGTACAAAGGGAGAAGGATGAGTAGGGAGAGAAGCCTCCTTCGGCATACCCACGAGCCTTTGCACGGGCTACGACATCGATATAACTCCGCTCGTCAGTACGGGCTCCTCAGAGACTGGGTCCGCTGTGACCGGCTGAGGTATGTATGGAATGTCCGCCACTAGAGGTGCACCATGTGGATGGGTCAACGTAACCATGGACGGTGGTATGAAGAAGTGTATGATCCTCCTGCTAAGCTGGGTACTGGTTGCCATCCCTCCGTCGAACATAGTCTCGACCACTAGTCCTGTGTGCGCCACCCGCCTAGAGTCGTGGTCTATCTCCCAGGCGTCCTCGTGGTTCCCCTCGGGGAACTCAAAGGTCATGAGACCCATGTGTCGAAGCTCGGGGTGAGCCATCTAGTACAACAATGTCCAACGTAACCATATAAAAGAAAGTGCAAGGGTAAATCTCTCGTACACGAGTTCATCATAAGCTTCACATGAGTAAATAAAATACTATGTAGTACAACAACATGCAATATAGTCATACTGTAAGTATCCACACGAATTCAAGTATAACACATAGGGCATGCAAGGCAGACGTACAATAATTCAACAATATCATAATGCATCAGGTCAGTATGTAGATGCAGTCAGCGTGATATTATTACGGTATAATTCCTATACCAATAGGACAACAGGCAACCAGCCACAACAACTTTTGTATACCCATACCAATGGGATATGTGACACCGGGCCGACCAACGCCTCCCAGTATCCACTGCCCTCTACAACAGACCTTAAGTTCGTAACCGTCCTTTAGGCCAGGGCTAACGCGCGAATACCTTAATACTAGGAAACAACCATCTAGTTTTGGGGTAGACGAGATCTTATATTTGTATGCTTACAAAAATTCCAACTATCCTCGGATGCACTTGCAAGAAGTGTCCATGATTTAATGCCACAATGCTATATGATCATAATTGATGTAGTGACGACCGCTTCTTCCCTAACCTCTTTTCTTTAAAACTTTTCGCAGAATTACTTGGAAATACCATTCTCTCTCTTTTTCCTCTTCCACTCGAACCAATCCTTGCTAGAAGCCTAGTGTCATCTCTTTTTCTTTCTTGGTTGATTTTATTTACCCTTAGTTATTTATCCACTCATTAGTTTATTTTCGAAAATCTCTTTTTTTTTTCGCATTTAAAGTCTACATACCCACGTACTTGAAAATTCGCATTCGTTTTGTTTCCAAAATAACGCGTCGAGGTATTGTGTCGTCCATACATCATTTACGTCATTTAAATTTGCGCATAATCTCTACATGCATATTGCGTCATCCATACATCATTTACATCATTCAAATTACTCGTAATCTCTACGTGCATACATGCAATCTCATTCGCAACATTTAACATACTAGAGACATCCAATATAACATCACACAACACATACTACTTAATTAATATTACAACAACATCATTTTAAACAAACATTTCAGTCAACACACCATCACAAGGATGCTAAAACTCATTGGAGAAGATTTCCCTTACCTTAGGTGCTTTTCTTCCAAGTTAAAGCTCTTACTCTAAGTCCATTAGTACCTAACCACCTTCAATCAACATAACATAAACTTAGAACACATTTTGGGGTCTTAAAACCCTCCCCTGGCTCTCGGCCATATGCTTCATTTTTAGGGAAAAATAGTTATTTTTATTCAACCTTGTTTAAAGTTCATTTTAAGCAAAGATGCAACACAAAGGATCACAAAGTAACATCCTTAGTTCACTTCCAAAATCCTTGAAATTTTTAGACAAGATCAAGTGGTCAAAACACAACTCTTTTAGAAAGTTTTCAACTTTAGACACTAAAATATTTTTGAAGACACACCCTCATCTACCTTTCTAAGGATTTTAAGCTTCATGCTCATTCCTCATCACTAAGGTCCAACACAAACATTTTGATCAAAACTTTGGCAATGTTTCAAATCTTGTGGAAACACAAATCTGTACCCTAACTTTACCGATTTTATTAACATAGCAAATGACGTCGGATTTGAGCAAATGACCACTCCCTGGAAAGCTTGGAGTGTCTAGTTTCTGAAAATGAATTTTAATTTCACAAATCGCGGGCCATTTGGTACAGTTTTACAAAAACATTTTCGGGTGTACAGGGAGTGACAGATTCTGTTTCCTAACTTGAAACGCATTTTAAATTATCAATACTCAACCAAATCCAGTAAAACGTGTGTTCCAAATGTAGAGAAATGAGTCTAGTTTCCAGAAAATCAAGAATCAACGAAAGAGGACATCTATGGAAAACTTTATGATCGAAATACTAAACAGGTGTCAGTGCAGAAATTTCTTTGAAACAACCTACTTAAAACTATTAGTACTTAGGAGATGAAATGGACCTTTCTTTTGTGGTTTTGAGTCCCTCACCTCTTCAACAAGGAAGAGTAGAGGATGGAGGCTTCCCCCACCTCATGAATGGCTCACAAAAACTCTTACCAAAAGAAAGTTCAAAGGAAGAAACTAGGAAGGAAAACAAGTTGAGAAAAAGTGTGGAAAAATGAAAGTTTTCTTACTTGATTCAAAAGGGTACAAGAACACATGCATAAGCATGATAGAGGTTAAGATGAGATGAGTATATTACCCTCTATTTAGGGCTGAACAGTGGCGATTTTAGCAAGAGGAAGGAGGAGCTCCAAAAGTTCTTGCCTTAGCTAGCCAAAATGGTGTTTGTTTGTTCTTCTCAAGTTTCCCTCACTAAACCTTTCTTTCTCTCCACTAAACCACACCACTCCAAGAAGGAAAAATGAACTGAATGAGGCTCCCTCTCTATCCCTAAGTTTCGACCATGTATACTCCAAGAGGAAGGAAGTGTTGCAGGTTCACCCATTGGCCACACATCTCCTAGAAACCTAGGCTAGTCTTAGTAATCATTTCCCTTCCTTTTGCCCCCTTGAGCAACCAAATTCTGAATTAAGCTAACCCTCTCATTGGGTATTAGGGGTGGTCATGACCAGGTGGGTGGAGAAAAGATCTCACTTGGATCATTAGATCCTAGCCTAGGAAGGGCTACACACCAAAAACCACCTCTTTAGCCAAAATCCAATCATTTTGGAAGCCAAATCTTCCCACCTCCCCTTGTGCCCAATTAAAATTAATCCTATCCTGTCCCAACAGCTATCTCTCACGAAATTTAGGGGGTTTTCGTCCCCGTTTCATCGCGCGTTCGGTTTTTTTTTACAGGGCTCGTGTTTTACCCGCGCAGAAAATACGGTAATACAAAATTTCATCCAAAAATTATCAAACCACCACCAAATAAATCTAAAATAATATATAACACTCAAATCCCAAATTTTATAATATTCGGGTTGAATTAAAGTCTTATGTCGGGTAAAATCTTGTCAGGGAAGTCTAAAACTTGACCGAAAAACGGTGGAATTTTTAACTGAATTTTTTTTACCATGGCTTAATAAATATATTAAGTCCCAATTATGATTTTATTTTTGTGAAATTCACTCACTTGATTAACAACAAAAATACGTATTAGTAGCGTAATACGCATGTAACAGAAGGCAGACAAATTTACTGACAGTGAAAAAAAAATGAGGGTGTCACATTACTACCCTCCAAAAAATAATTTCGTCCTCAAAATTACGTACCTGGAAATAATTTCGGATACTGTGCCTTCATCTTTTCTTCTAGCTCCCACGTCGCATCGCCTGTCGTCTGGTTCCAGATTACCTTGACTAAGGGAATTTGCTTGCCCCTTAGCTGTTTTACCTTCCGGTCTTCAATCCTTACCGGGGACACTTCAAAAGATAGGTTCTCCTTCAGTTGGATTACATCTAGTTCGATAACGTGAGATGGATCAGGGGTATACTTTCGCAATTGCGAGACGTGTAATACGTTATGAATATTGGAGAGGGACGGTGGCAAAGCCACTTGATATGCCACAGGGCCTATCCGACGGATGATTTGGTAAGGTCCAATGAACTTTGGAGTGAGCTTTTAGATTTGATAGCCCTACCTACCCCAGTAGTAGGTGTGACACGGAGGAATACATGTTCACCTTCCTGAAATTCAAGTGGTCGCTTCCTCCTGTCGGTGTAACTCTTCTGTCGGCTTTGGGAAGTCCTCATCTTCTCTCGGATCTCCTTGACCTTCTCCGTCATCTGTTGAACGATTTCCGGGCCAACGATCATACTCTCGCCATCCTGATACCAACACAATGGCGTCTGGCACTTGCGTCCGTAACGAGCTTCGTAAGGTGTCATTCCTATACTCGCGTGGTAACTATTGTTGTAGGTAAACTTGACCAATGGCAGGAGGTCATCCCAGCTCCCACGGTTGTCCAGAACACAGGCTCTCAGTAGGTCTTCCAATGATTGGATAGTCCTCTCTGTCTGACCATTAGTCTGAGGGTGATACGCAGAACTCAACCTTAGTTTTGTTCCCAAGGCTTCTTGTAGACTCTGCCATAAATGTGATGTAAACTTTGGGTCTCGATCCGACACGATGCTTGATGGCACTCCATGCAGACGAACGATCTCAGAGATGTAGAGCTCTGTCAGCTGCGCTACCTTATAGTTAGCTCGTACAGGTAAGAAATGGGCTGACTTAGTCAGTCTATCTACAATCACCCAGATCGAGTCGAATTTCTTCTGAGTCCTTGGTAGTCCCACTACAAAATCTATTGAGATGTTGTCCCACTTCCACTCGGGTACGTCTAATGATTGAAGCATTCCAGCGGGTCGTTGATGCTCTACCTTGGCCTTCTGGCATGTTAGGCATGATGCCACATATTCTGCCACTTGTTTCTTCATCCCAGGCCACCAGAACTTCTGTTTCAAATCCCGATACATCTTCGTTGCTCCTGGGTGAATGCTTAGGTTACTCTTGTGTGCTTCATCCAAGATCATTCTCCTCATAGCCTCATTGGCAGGTACACAGACTCGTCCGTTACATCTCAAAATATTGTTGGTACCCATACTGAATTCGGGTGCCTTACCCTGTCCCATCAATTCCTTCTTCTCCTGTAGGTGGGCGTCCGTTGCTTGCTGCTCTCGGATTTCCCCCATCAGCTCACTGGATATCATGAGCATTCCAAAGCACATCTTCTCCGGAGTTAATTCCATGGCTAGGTTCAAGTCGCGAAACTTCTCTATCAATTCCAGCTCCTTCATCATCAATCCGGCCATGTGAATACTCTTCCTGCTAAGCGCGTCGGCGACAACATTTGCCTTTCCAGGGTGATACTGCAGATCAAATTCGTAGTCCTTGAGGAATTCCATCCATCGTCTTTGTCTCATGTTAAGATCCTTTTGATCGAACAAATACTTCAGACTCTTATGATCACTGAAAACGTTGAACTTGGATCCATACAAGTAGTGTCTCCAGATCTTCAGTGCAAAAACCACAGCTGCTAGTTCCAAATCATACGTAGGGTAGTTCCTTTCATGAGTTTTTAGCTGTCGTGAAGCGTAAGCCACTACCTTCCTGTGTTGCATGAGCACACAACCTAACCCTTGATGTGAAGCATCGCAATAAACTTCATACGGCTCGTCCGGTTGAGGTAAGATTAGCACTGGTGATGTAGTCAAACGCTCCTTTAATAGTAGAAAACTTTCCTCGCACTTCTCAGTCCACGCAAAAGGTTGGTCCTTCCTTGTCAGTTGAGTCAATGGTGCTACGATCTTCGCAAAGCCCTCGATGAATCTTCGATAGTACCCGGCCAAACCAACAAAACTACGAATCTCTGTTGCCGTCTTCGGTTGTTCCCAAGCTAATACCATCTCTACCTTTGCAGGGTCTACACAATGCCTACTCTTGAAATCACGTGCCCCATAAATTTCACTTCTTTCAGCCAAAACTCGCACTTGGATAGGTTGGCGTAAAGCTGCTTCTCACGTAGAATCTCCAAAACTTGACGTAGATGCTCTTCGTGATCTTCACGGCTCCTAGAATAGATGAGGATATCATCGATGAATACGACGACGAACTTGTCCAAAAATGGGCTGAAGATCCGATTCATGTAGTCCATGAAGATAGCAGGTGCATTCGTCACTCCGAAAGGCATCACAAGGTACTCATAATGTCCATAGCGAGTTCGAAAGGCAGCTTTCGGTATGTCCTCATCCTTCACTCTTATTTGGTGATAACCACTCTTCAAGTCGATCTTTGAGAAGACAGCGGCTCCTCGAAGTTGATCCATCAAGTCGTCGATGCGGGGCAGAGGATATCTGTTCTTGATCGTTACCTTATTAAGTTGACGGTAGTCCACGCAAAGTCTTGAGCGTCCATCCTTCTTCTTGACTAAGAGCACAGGTGCTCCCCACGGAGATACGCTTGGTCTAATGAGCTGCTTCGTAGATAGATCCTCTAGTTGAGTCTTCAGTTCAGCTAATTCTGCCGGTGCCATTCTTATGGGGCGATAGAGATTGGGCCTGTTCCTGGAATTAGTTCGATTGAAAACTTAATTTCTCTCACAGGCGGTAGTCCTGGAACGTCGTCAGGAAACACTTCTAAAAAGTCCTTCACTACAGGTACACTGTTCACATCGTTTTCCTGCTTGGCTTCTAAGTTGCATAGTGAAATGTATTCCTGAGCTCCCTCTTTCAAGGAAACTCGAACTTGATTGGCAGATAAGAACTTCAGAATCTCGGGGTCAGGAAAAATCAAGATCTTTCGAGCACAGTCTAATAGGATATGGTGATAGGATAACCAATCCATTCCTAGGATCACATCCAGACTTTTCAATGGCAGACAAATCAAGTTGACAAAGAAATTTCTACTCTGAATAGTTATAGGGCAACGTAAACATGCAGTATTGGCAGTCAAGGTTTCTGCCGCAAGGGTGGTAACAATCAGGTCAAATGATAAAGAAGAAACAGGGAGACTTAGACGTTTCACACAATCCATAGAAATGAACGAATGCGTTGCGCCTGAATCGAAAAGCACGGATAGAAGGTTACCGGCGATGACGCACTCTCCTTGTATGAGCCCTTCTTTGGATTGGGTGGTTTCAGCTCTATCCATTGCAAATACGCGTCCTCTCGCAGTTTGCCTACCCGCCTTCACATTGTTGACTACCGGTTCAGTCTTTGGCATAGTGCAGTTCCTGGACATGTGTCCCGGTTTCTTGCAGTTGAAACATAACATCTCCTTTGCTGGGCACCTGTCCATCATATGCTCCGATGACCCGCACTTGAAACATCTTTTTGCTCCACTAAAAGCGCCTGATGGTGAGCGATACGATTGCTTCTGATTGGTTCCTTGGGGTCGGGGTTTCTTCTGTTGATGCTTCCCCTTCTGACCTTGTCCTTGATTATGATTTTGCGACCTAGTCAGCCCTCCAGAATTCCCCTTATTGATCCTCCCACTCTTCATAGTTTCTATCTATATGCACTTTTCCACCAGTGGTTGAAAACGACGGAGGCCCAACGGCAATACAGATTCCTTGATCTCATAGCGCAGACCCCCTTCGAACTTCTCGCTCATCCATTCCTCATCCACATGATTGTGAAAGAATCGAAAGTATTTGGCGAGTGATTCAAACTTAGCTGCGTACTCAGCTACAGTCATGTTTCCCTGGTACAGTCGTAGAAACTCTTTCTCCTTCTCCAGCCTTGCGCTCCTTGGAAAGTACTTGTCCAAGAACTTGGCGTGAAATACTTCCCAGTTGATCTCCTGGTGATCAGCTTCAAGCATCTGTTTGGTCCCTTTCCACCAGTATTCTGCCTCACCAAGCAACATGTAGGTTGAGTAGGTGACTCTTGCATGGTCTGGGCAATTCGTCACTTCAAAGATCTTCTCAATCTCTTGAAGCCACAGATCGGCCTTCTCTGGGTCGGGATCTCCGTGAAACTTCGGGGGATTGTGCTTGCGAAATTCCACCAGACCTCTTGCTTCAGCGTTCTGCTCCTCTCGGTGTTGCTTCTGCAGATCGCGTTGAGTCTTTGCTGCAGTTTGTTGTGCAATGGCTACCGCCATGTCAGCCATGACTTGAAGGACTCTGTCCATCTCGGGATTTTCAGCTCTCTGGTTTGGAGTCGCTTGTCTAGGAGGCATGGGTTCCTACAAGGCCTAACCGGTCAGAACCCACAGAAAAGGTAATCATCCTTAGATGTTTCACACATTGTTTCCATCAGAAACATTTCAAATGATACACAGAGTTCACACAGCAAAAACTCAATGAACTTAAACCCAGCTATTCCCGAAAGACTCGACCAGCTCTGATACCACTAATGTAACACCCCAACTTTGGGTGCCACGTGTTCTACCCAAAACAATGTGGAAAAGTATTTCATGCCGGTTTTCTTTCGACATCAAATCACTTTAAGAGTAAAATCAGAGGTTTTTTTTTTCTTTTCAAAAGACGTTTCGAAATGATGCGTACAAAACATAATGATACGAAAGCATAGTGCAATAGTCACATAGATAAGTAAATACACCAAGTACGCTCGCAGGTGCAAAACCAAGTCTGGTGCATCCAAAACAAAACAACAGAACAGAACGAAAAGAAACATAGTTCTACACATCACCAAAAGAATGTCCAACCAAAATACCCATACCAAAACAACAATAGAACTCCAACTCACACCATATCCTAAGCTGGTCAAACTCCTCTAAAACGCTTGCTAGGCGGAAGCCCAGCACGTCCCATGACAGACTCAGAGTCAATACCCGTAGATCACTCCGAAGGGTCCTCCTCCTCCTCCTCATCACTTCCGAGGTCCACCACGTCAACATATGACCATATCCGCCTAGTCCTGTGAGGGAGGTCGGACTGTGGTCCTGACGAAGTAGAAGGTACAAAAGGAGAAGGATGAGTAGAGAGAGAAGCCTCCTTCGGCATACCCACAGGCACTGCCTGGCCGCAAAGACATGAATAACTCCGCCGTCAAGACGGACTCGTAGACTGGGTCCGCTGTGACCGGCTGAGGTATGTATGGAATGTCCGCCACTAGAGGTGCACCATGTGGATGGGTCAACGTAACCATGGACGGTGGTACGAAGAAGTGTACGGTCCTCCTGCTAAGCTGGGTACTGGTTGCCATCCCTCCATCGAACGTAGTCTCGACCACTAGTCCTGTGTGCGCCACCCGCCCGGAGTCGTGGTCTATCTCCCAGGCGTCCTCGTGGTTCCCCTCGGGGAACTCAAAGGTCGTGAGACCCATGTGTCGAAGCTCAGGGTGAGCCATCTAGTACAACAATGTCCAACGTAACCATATAAAAGAAAGTGCAAGGGTAAATCTCTCGTACACGAGTTCATCATAAGCTTCACATGAGTAAATAAAATACTATGTAGTACAACAACATGCAATATAGTCATACTGTAAGTATCCACACGAATTCAAGTATAACACATAGCGCATGCAAGGCAGACGTACAATAATTCAACAATATCATAATGCATCAGTCAAGATGTGGATGCAATCGGCGTGATATTATTACGGCTTAATTCCTATACCAATAGGACAACAGCAACCCGCCACAACAACTTTTGTATACCCATACCAATGGGATATGTGACACCGGCCAACTAACGCCTCCCAAGATCCATCGCCTCTACAATGCACCTTAAGTTCAGAATCGCCCTTAGGCCAGGGCTAACGCGCGAATACCTTAATACAAGGAAACAACCATCTAGTTTTGGGGTAGACGAGATCTTATATTTGTATGCTTACAAAAATTTCAACTATCCTCGGATGCACTTGCAAGAAGTGTCCGTGATTTAATGCCACAATGCTATATGATCATAATTGATGTAGTGACGACCGCTTCTTCCCTAACCTCTTTTCTTTAAAACTTTTCGCGGAATTACTTTGAAATACCATTCTCTCTCTTTTTCCTCTTCCACTTGGTGTTCCTATTCCAACGAGACTATTATTCCGTACCATTATGGAAGAAGATTCGGGTAAAATATGCACTTCTTCGGGAATAAAAAACCAATCGTTGTTAAAAGCCTAGTGTCATCTCTTTTTCTTTCTTGGTTGATTTTATTTACCCTTAGTTATTTATCCACTCATTAGTTTATTTTCGAAAATCTCTTTTTTTTTCGCATTTAAAGTCTACATACCCACGTACTTGAAAATTCGCATTCGTTTTGTTTCCAAAATAACGCGTCGAGGTATTGTGTCGTCCATACATCATTTACATCATTTAAATTTGCGCATAATCTCTACATGCATATTGCATCATCCATACATCATTTACATCATTCAAATTACTCGCAATCTCTACGTGCATACATGCAATCTCATTCGCAACATTTAACATACTAGAGACATCCAATATAACATCACACAACACATACTACTTAATATTACAACAACATCATTTTAAACAAACATTTCAATCAACACACCATCTCAAGGATGCTAAAACTCATTGGAGAAGATTTCCCTTACCTTAGGTGCTTTTCTTCCAAGTTAAAGCTCTTACTCTAAGTCCACTAGTACCTAACCACCTTCAATCAACATAACATAAACTTAGAACACATTTTGGGGTCTTAAAACCCTCCCCTAGCTCTCGGCCATATGCTTCATTTTTAGGGAAAAATAGTTATTTTTATTCAACCTTGTTTAAAGTTCATTTTAAGCAAAGATGCAACACAAAGGAACACTAAGTAACATCCTTAGTTCACTTCCAAAATCCTTGAAATTTTTAGACAAGATCAAGTGGTCAAAACACAACTCTTTTAGAAAGTTTTCAACTTTAGACACTAAAATATTTTGAAGACACACCCTCATCTACCTTTCTAAGGATTTTAAGCTCCATGCTCATTCCTCATCACTAAGGTCCAACACAAACATTTTGATCAAAACTTTGGCAATGTTTCAAATCTTGTGGAAACACAAATCTGTACCCTAACTTTACCGATTTTATTAACATAGCAAATGACGTCGGATTTGAGCAAATGACCACTCCCTGGAAAGCTTGGAGTGTCTAGTTTCTGAAAATGAATTTTAATTTCACAAATCGCGGGCCATTTGGTACAGTTTTACAAAAACATTTTCGGGTGTACAGGGAGTGACAGATTCTGTTTCCTAACTTGAAATGCATTTTAAATTATCAATACTCAACCAAATCCAGGAAAACGTGTGTTCAAAATGTAGAGAAATGAGTCTAGTTTCCATAAAATCAAGAATCAACGAAAAAGGACATCTATGGAAAACGTTATGATCGAAATACTAAACAGGTGTCAGTGCAGAAATTTCTTTGAAACAACCTACTTAAAACTATTAGTACTTAGGAGATGAAATGGACCTTTCTTTTGTCGTTTTGAGTCCCTCACCTCTTCAACAAGGAAGAGTAGAGGATGGAGGCTTTCCCCCACCTCATGAATGGCTCACAAAAACTCTTACCAAAAGAAAGTTCAAAGGAAGAAACTAGGAAGGAAAACAAGTTGAGAAAAAGTGTGGAAAAATGAAAGTTTTCTTACTTGATTCAAAAGGGTACAAGAACACATGCATAAGCATGATAGAGGTTAAGATGAGATGAGTATATTACCCTCTATTTAGGGCTGAACAGTGGCGATTTTAGCAAGAGGAAGGGGGAGCTCCAAAAGTTCTTGCCTTGGCTAGCCAAAATGGTGTTTGTTTGTTCTTCTCAAGTTTCCCTCACTAAACCTTTCTTTCTCTCCACTAAACCACACCACTCCAAGAAGGAAAAATGAACTGAATGAGGCTCCCTCTCTATCCCTAAGTTTTGACCAAGTATACTCCAAGAGGAAGGAAGTGTTGCAGGTTCACCCATTGGCCACACATCTCCTAGAAACCTAGGCTAGTCTTAGTAATCATTTCCCTTCCTTTTGTCCCCTTTAGCAACCAAATTCTGAATGAAGCTAACCCTCTCATTGGGTATTAGGGGTGGTCATGACCAGGTGGGTGGAGAAAAGATCTCACTTGGATCATTAGATCCTAGCCTAAGAAGGGCTACACACCAAAAACCACCTCTTTAGCCAAAATTCAATCATTTTGGAAGCCAAATCTTCCCACCTCCCCTTGTGCCCAATTAAAATTAATCCTAACCTGTCCCAACAGCTATCCCTCACGAAATTTAGGGGTTTTTCGTCCCCGTTTCATCGCGCGTTCGGTTTTTTTTTACACGGTTCGTGTTTTACCCGCGCAGAAAATACAGTAATACAAAATTTCATCCAAAAATTATCAAACCACCACCAATAAATCTAAAATAATATATAACACTCAAATCCCAAATTTTAGAATATTCGGGTCGAATTAAAGTCTTATGTCGGGTAAAATCTTGTCAGTGCAGTCTAAAACTTGACCGAAAAACGGTGGAATTTTTAACTGAAATTTTTTTACCATGGCTTAATAAATATATTAAGTCCCAATTATGATTTTATTTTTGTGAAATTCACTCACTTGATTAACAACAAAAATACGTATTAGTAGCGTAATACGCATGTTACGTATGCATTTAATTTATCGACAAAGGAAAAAATGAGGGTGCAATGACATCACTTGTGTCTGGTATCTTGGACTATTTTATCGGCGTTAGGTGGTACAGACAGAGGGTATGCCCTCATCAAGTTCGCTATATGTACTTTGCATCAGCTTGTAGGTCAGTCGTCTGGATTTGTCGATAGTGCTAAAACTCTCCAAAACTAGCCAGTTTTTTGTCCTTTTTCGCATATTTTGCTCCGAATGGTGTCTTCATAATATTACTGCATAATAAGACATAAATGAGTACCTTTGTGATTAAATTAGTGCAAAATGGTATATTTAGATACTAAAAATGCATTATAAAAGTAGACAATTTTGTATGTTAACAGTGGATGAAAGTATAGTCACCAATCCTGTATGTAACACGGTGTGTCGAGAGAAGTCTATCTCCCAACCTGCGTCTTCCTAGTCATGGAACTGCAACTCAAAATCCCCGCAGTTGGGATTGTTAACACACCAATTTGTCTACTTATATAGGGCATTTTTAGTATCTAAATTACATTATTTTGCACTATTTAAAGCACAAAGGTACTATTTATGTTCTATTTTGCAGAATTTCTATAAAGACACCACTCGGAGCAAAAGATACGAGAAAGGACAAAAAATTGGCAAGTTTTGGAGAGTTTTAGCACTACTGGACGAGCGGTACGGCCTTACAGACCTTCAGTACGGCCGCACCTAGATCAGAATTTCAGTAGGGGCGTACTACCTTAGTTAGTACCACCTGGCGTCGATGAAAAAGTCTAGTACGACCGTGCCAAAGGCAGTACGGCCGTATACAAATGATGTCAGGGATGCAGCACGCATAGGAACGGGCCAACGTCACAAGAAAAGTTAGGTACGACCGTGTATATATCCAGTACGACCGTACCCCGTCTTAGAATATGCAGATTTGAAAGCCAGATGACCTAATCTGCAGCCAACGCTATAAATACGGGCTCTTAACCTTTTCTAACGACCTTTTGACGAATTCTAAAGTCAAGAGCCCCCTATTGAGAATTCATATCAATTCCTTGTCTTTCCAGTTGATTTCTGTTTCCTTGGAGCTTGGTGCCAATCCCGATTCGCTATCGGAGCTTGTGAGGAACGTGCTTAAGGACTGTCACCATACCGAAAGGATGTCCCAGTTTGGATTTATTCTCTTTGTTATGGATTATTATGGTTTTATGATTATGTTTATGTTATTATCATTGATAATGAGTAGCTAAACCCATCACTAGGGGTGATGGGGGTATAGGGAAATCGCGTATACAAACAGATATAAAATGCAGCAGAAAAATAAAATTTCCCTTCCAAGGATCCTTGCAAATGATCATGATTCAGGGATTGTGCGATTTACCTCTTGTAGCGCAGTCCTTTGATGATGAAAGCTGGAGTTGAATACGAACATTATAAAGCCGACAACATCTCTATGTAGTCCACACGAACAGACTTCGAATGGGAGCGGCCACCGTCTATAGTGCTAGCTGACGAACGGAACTGGCAGTCTCAATGTAACACAGGTCGTACAGCTAAGGTAAGAGTTTCGTGTCAGGAATTCAGCCTAAGTGTTCTATTTATAGAACCACCTAAGACTGACCTAGCGCACCGTACCTTACAATGTGTTGCGTTACTCTTGACTTACGCTGGTGCGTTATAATAGCATACCACTGAATAAATGAGTCTTACTCATTTATCTTTAATCTCCCATTAATCTGTTCTCATGTGTGTGACCCTATAGGTTCCCATAACGTTGGCAATAATATTAAATCACTATTTTATTTTATAAACAGAGAGCAGTGTCTAGCAACACATCACTACTACCCAAGTAACGAGAATGTCAGTAATTTGATGTAACCTTTTGGCGATAATGATCATGTGTATAATTACCCTTTTGCCCATATATCTATATTGAACACAAGCCATAGTATGTGTCACCCTTGTATAGTTCAACATTATATTCCTTGATACCCAAGCAGACTTAGTAACAACAAATAAGATCAATAACTCATATTGACTCATTTCAGCATGCCATGCATTTTACAGTCATATTATATCAAGGGGCCCACAGATATTGCTTCTGCTATGTAGGAGGGGCAAATCTCATCTAAGCCATTCATGTCCCTCTGCATGACTCGTGGAGTGCCCAGTAACCGAATTTATAATTGTCCTATTATAGACAATGTTTGGTAGCATTAAAACACTCAACTCCTCATGTAGGGACCATAGTGGTTTCAGGTCGAAGGGTGGCATATACCACTATCACTATGAGAATAACTTATGAAACTTACATAACACACTATATAGTATTCTGATAGTGGGTCAATCCAGTACACAGTTACCCTAATATGTACCTATGTGGTGACTTGATATCTCATACCTATAACCTGTGAGATGAGGTTACCAGTCCACACACATAATAGTCTTGATGTATTATTATTGCCCTTAATAATAATACTCGACTACAGATATTTAAGAGTAAAGTTCTATAGCATCTCACAACCGAGTCGTCCACTCGATGTTCTATTAAAGTCAAACTTTTACTCAAGGGCTTTATTACGCTAAAACAAACATAATAACTAAAATGCCTCATATCATAGATAAATAGCATGATACAAATTCTAAGTTCAAAGGAAAAACATTGGCCTTTAGGGCTTACACCAACATTCTCCTACTAGCACTAAAGCTAATTAGATCTAGTATGACCATCATGCTTCTGTTGAGTAAGAGGCTTTGTAAGTGGGTCAGCAACATTGTCAAGTGTTGGTACTCTGCATATCTTCACATCTCCTCTATCGATAATCTCTCGAATGAGATGGAAGTGCCTAAGTATGTGTTTGGATCGCTGGTGAGATCTAGGTTCCTTAGCTTGTGGAATGGCACCATTGTTATCACAATAGAGATCAATGGGGTCCACAATGCTAGAAACTGTACCAAGTTTAGTAATGAACTTCTTGATCCAAACAGCCTCCTTTGAGTAATATTCTCGGTCTCTGTAGTAGAATCAGCGACTGTTTCCTACTTTGAACTTTTCCTACTCACAGCGCCACCATTTAGGCAAAACACATAACCAGATTGCGATCTAGAATCATCTTTATTTGTCTGGAAGCTAGCATCAGTGTAACCTATTACAGCGAGCTCTTCCTGACCTCCATATACCAAGAGTGAATCCTTAGTTCTTCTCAAGTACTTATGGATGTTCTTAACAGCAACCCAATGACCATCACCAGGATTAGACTAGTACCTACTCGTTGTGCTCAAGGTATACGAGACATCTGGTCGAGTACACAACATGGCATAAATGATAGATCCAATTACAGATGTATATGGAATCTTATTCATGCGATCCCTTTCTTCCTAAGTCGAAGAGGATTGTGCCTTTTATAGGCATACGCCATGTGTCATAGGCAGTAATCCTTTCTTGGAATCATGCATATTAAAGCGTCTCAGGACTTTGTCTATGTATGTACTCTGACTCAGGCCAAGCAATCTTTGCGATCTATCTCTATAGATCCTAATTCCTAATATATAGGTAGCTTCACCCAAATCTTTCAGAGAAAAGCAATTCCCTAACCAAATCTTAACTTGTTGCAAAGTAGAGATGTCGTTTCTGATGAGTAATATGTCATCCACATATAACACCAGGAATACAACTATGCTCCCACTAACCTTCTTGTAAACACAAGGTTCATCTTCATTTTTTATAAATCCAAACTGGCTTACAGTTTCATCAAAATGAAGATTCCAACTTCTGGAAGCTTGCTTTAATCTATAGATTGATCGCTGTAACTTGCATACTTTCTTGGCGTCATCTGAAGTGTCAAAGCCTTCAGGTTATGTCATGTACACGTCCTCAAGGAGATTTCCATTAAGGAAAGCAGTCTTGACATCCATTTGTCATATTTCATAGTCATGGTATGCAGCGATGGCAAGTAAAATCTGAACAGATTTAAGCATCGCAACTGGCGAAAAAGTTTCATCAAAGTCTACACCACGAATTTTCTTGAAACCCTTAGCAACCAATCGCGCCTTATAGGTATGAACCTTACCATCCATGTCAGTCTTCTTTTTGAAGACTGATGACAACCACTTTGATGTGGGTAGTCATTTTGTTAAATTGGATCTTTGGTTGAAATCCAAACTCAGTTATCAATGCATTTTTATTGCCATGACAAGAATAAACAAGCAGAATGAAATAGATTTAATATGCTGTTTCAAGCCCAGAAATTCAGTCAGATACAAACATCGATATCTCACTCAATTCGCATTCAAATTAATTGATTCTTGACTTAAAATTGAAGTTCAAGATGTCATGAACAACTTTGTAGTTTAACATTTTCGCAAATTCAAAAGTTAAATAAGCGAAAATGGACGAACTAAATTATAGCACAAGCTGTTCTAAAACAGAATTGTTATCAAATAAAATAAAAAGAAATGGATAAAGATGACGGATGGATGCGCCACAATTCCCTAAGGAATTGATAAGCAGAGTAAAGAACACCACAAGAAGGTTTGCTTCTTGATAAGTTCAAAAATGGCTCAATCCAAAACCCAAGAGAACATAAGCCTCTCAATTGTGATAAACACAAGCTTTTTCATCCAAAATTCTTATCTCATTGATGTAATTTTCGTGCATACATATAGGGTAAAAAAAACAAGGCAATGCATCAGCTACATTGTACACTAAACAACCCATTAATTGGTAGTAAAGTGCCTAATTGATAACAGCCCATTAATTGGTAGTAAAGTGCCTAATTGAATGTGTAATCTTCACACTAATGACCAGCTATTGTAACTCCTCCCAAATAACTCTGGTGCATTAACAAGGCTTTAGGGAGCTGTCCAATATTCCTTCCTATGTGCCCCACATGTTCCTCTTCTTAAATGGCTCATTAAGACTTGTTTGCAATTGTCCCAAAGGCTTCAAATGTGCTCCTCTAGCTCCATGTAGCTGTTGCTTTCTTAATTGAAATATAAAACTTTTGCAGCACACATAATTAAAACAACAAAATAAAAAATAACCAAGTTCTTATGGGCTAAAACACAAAACCCAAGTAGTGCAGCCCAATAGACTTATTACAATCTTAAAAAAACCAAAAACACTTAAAGAAAAATCCTTTATTGTTGTTGCAAATTCTTGAGGGCAGCCAGGATCACATCATACCCTCCTTCTTCGAGGGAATTCGTCCTCAAATTTATTGACTTTAGAAATCCTCTTCATCCTCTGGGATCAAATATAATCCTTTGGAACCCACATGATACTTTTCTTAGGATCATGAGAACATGTGCTTTAGAAATGGAGTAAGCACCACTGTGCAAAGAAAAAGTGTTAGTAATAAAATAAGCATCCTCACATAGAAAGATAGGCTGAAGTTGCTTTGGCCACAACTCTACATTTACTTTATTTTCGATGAACAAGATACTCTCCCATTTTCTTTCAACTTTTTCTTCACACGTCTCCTTTTTCTTTTCTTCTTCAAAAAATGTTTTCTTATCTTCAATTTCCTTTGGAGGTACTTCTTCATGAATTTGAAAAGCTGGCCTAGTGAGTAGAGGTGCCCTTGGAATGATGTCTACTTGATGCCTCATTCTCATGTCTGACAGAAAGTTGTAGGGTACTTTCCTTGGAGATGCATGCTTAGAATCCTCATTTGTCTCTTGCAATTTAACTTCAATTGATTCACTACATTGCTCCTTTGGAATTTCATCTTCAACCTCCTGCATAATTAAATCAGCAGAACTTGGCAAAATGTTAGGATAAAAACCAGCCTCCAAAATGACTTCCTCCACAACTTTTACCTCATTTTCTTGTTTTTCTTTCTCTACCTCTCTCTCTTGAATTTTATCTTCAAAATCAAAACTCCTTTTTTTCCATACTCTTTTTTTCTCCCCTATATTCTCTCTGTATTTTTTTCAACTCCTTGTTAAACTCCTCAAAGATTTTCTCAATGGCATTGTTGATCTTTTCATGTCATTTTTTCCTACGTCTTTCCTTGTCCTCCCTCTCCTTTTCTCTATGCCTTTTTTCTTTTTCTTTACTTTCCTCCTTTTCTCTATTTATCCTCTCTTTTTCTCTTCTTGCTGCCTCCTTTTCTCTGTCTAACCTCTCACAATTTCTTTCCATCCATATACCAACCTGATATCCTTCAATAACGAATTCATTTCTAGAAGATCTCAACATGTTGCAAAGAATCAAGTGTAGGGAAACAGCGCAATAATCAAAGATAAAATGCAACGAAAAAAAAAATTCCCTTCCATGGATCCTTGCGAATGGTCATGATTCAGGGATTACGTTGGTTACCTCTTGTAGCAATGCATCGCTGCGCAGAATCGAGTCGAGCACGAGCGTCGTACTGATGACAACGCCTCTACGCAGTCCACACGAACAAACTTCGAATGGGAGTGGCCACCGTCTACTGTGCTAGCTGACGAATGGAGCCGACAGTCACGAACGCACCCAAGGTCTCTCAGTACGGCTAGGGTTAATTCCTTATCTGAACTTTCAGCTTAAGTGTTCTATTTATAGAACCACTTAAGACTGACCTAGCGGCGCACCGTAGCTTACCATGTGTTGCGTTGCTCTTGACTTACGATGGTGCGTCATAAGAGTGAACCACTGAATAAAACAAGTCTTACTCATTTATATTTAATCTCCCATTAATCTATTCTTATGTGTGTGACCCTGTAGGTTCCCGTAACGTTGGCAATAATATTACATCACTATTTAATATTATAAACAGAGAGCGGTGTGTAGCAACACATCACTGCTACCCAAGTAACGAGAATGTTAGTGTTATGAAATAACTTTTCCGTGATAATGATCATGTGTATAATTACCCTTTTACCCTTATATCTATATTGAACACAAGGCATAGTGCGTGTCACCCTTGTATAGTTCAATATTATATTCCTTGATACCCAAGTAGACTAAGTAACAACAAATAAGATCAATATCTCATATTGACTTATTTCAGCATGGTCATGCATTTTACAGTCATACTCTATCAAGGGGCCCACAGATATTACTCCTGCTATGTAGGAGGGGCAAATCCCATCTAGGTCACTCATGTCCCTCTGCATGACTCGTGGAGTGCCCAGTTAACCGACTTTATAATTGTCTTGTTACAAACAATGTTTGACGGCAACAAAACACTCAACTCCTCATGTAGGGACCATAGTGGTTTCAGGTCAAAGGGTGGAATACACCACTATCACTATGAGAACAACTTATGACACTTACACAACGCACTATGTAGTATTCTTATGGCTGGTCAATCCAGTACACAATTACCCTAATGTGTACCTATGCAGTGACTTGATATCTCATATCTATAACCTGTGAGATAAGGTTATCGGTCCACCCACATAATAGTCTTAATGTATTATTATTGCCCTTATTGATAATAATATTCGACTACGGATATTTAATAGTAAGTTCTATAGTATCTCACAACCGAGTTATCTACTCGATGTTCTATTAAAATTGAACTTTTACTCAAGGACTTTATTACGTTGAAACAAACATAATAACTGAAATGCCTCATATAATAGATAAATAACATGATACAAATTATAAGTTCAAAAGGAACTACATTGGCTTCTAGGGCTTACACTAACATCAGGTGACAATCAATCAATAGGAATTGATTAAACTCACAAACAGAATTTTTTTTTTTTTTACAAAATTCTGGACAGAATTGAGATATAGATGAGATGAACAGAATAAGAACAACTTAAGAAAATAAATTCAACCCCAACCTGGCTTTGATACCAAATGATGACAACCACTTTGATGTGGGTAGTCATTTTGTTAAATTCGATCTTTGGTTGAAATCCAAACTCAGTTATCAATGCATTTTTATTGCCATGACAAGAATAAACAAGCAGAATCAAATAGATTTAATATGTTGTTTCAGGCCCAGAAATTCAGTCAGATACAAACATCGATATCTCACTCAACTCGCATTCAAATTAATTGATTCTTGACTCAAAATTGAAGTTCAAGATGTCATGAACAACTTTGTAGTTTAACATTTTCGCAAATTCAGAAGTTAAATAAGCGAAAATGGACGAACTAAATTATAGCACTAGCTGTTCTAAAACAGAATTGTTATCAAATAAAATAAAAAGAAATGGATAAAGATAAGGGATGGATGCGCCACAATTCCCTAAGGAATTGATAAGCAGAGTGAAGAACACCACAAGAAGGTTTGCTTCTTGATAAGTTCAAAAATGGCTCAATCCAAAACCCAAGAGAACATAAGCCTCTCAATTGTGATAAACACAAGCTTTTCCATCCAAAATTCTTATCTCATTGATGTAATTTTCGTGCATACATATAGGGTAAAAAAAACAAGGCAATGCATCAGTTACATTGTACACTAAACAACCCATTAATTGGTAGTAAAGTGCTTAATTGATAACAGCCCATTAATTGGTAGTAAAGTGTCTAATTGAATGTGTAATCTTCACACTAATGACCAGCTATTGTAACTCCTCCCAAATAACTCTGGTGCATTAATAAGGCTTTAGGGAGTTGTCCAATATTCCTTCCTATGCTGCCCCACATGTTCCTCTTCTTAAATGGCTCATTAAGACTTGTTTGTAACTGTCCCAAAGGCTTCAAATGTGCTCCTCTAGCTCCATGTAGCTGTTGCTTTCTTAATTGAAATATAAAACTTTTGCACCACACATAATTAAAACAACAAAATAAAAAATAACCAAGTTCTCATGGGCTAAAACGCAAAACCCAAGTAGTGCAGCCCAATAGACTTATTACAATCTTAAACAAAATAAAAACATTTAAAGAAAAATCCTTTATTGTTGTTGAAAATTCTTGAGGGTAGCCAGGAAATCCGGACAGATTTAAGCATCGCAACTGGCGAAAAAGTTTCATCAAAGTCTACACCATGAATTTTCTTGAAACCCTTAGCAACCAGTCGCGCCTTATAGGTATGAACCTTACCATCCATGTCAGTCTTCTTTTTGAAGACCCACTTGCACCCTATGGGAATAACCCCTTCAGGTGGCTCTACCAAGGTCCATACCAGGTTGGTGTACATGGAATCCATCTCAGATTTCATGGCCTCAAGCCACTTCTCAGATCCAGGGCCAGTAATGGCCTCCTGGTAAGTCACAAGCTCATCTTGATCCATGAGAAATACATCACCCTACTGAGTCATGTGAAATCCATATCTCTCAGGTTAGTGACATATCCTGCTTGATCTACGCTGGTCTTGTGTTACTTGAGCAGGCTGTTCTACCACAAAATCTTGTGTAGGTTGCTCTTGTTCCTCTGTAGTGTGTCGCTACTCTGTGATGCTTGAATTTCTTCAAGTTCTACTTTCCTCCCACTGATTCCCTTGGAAACGAATTCCCTTTCTAGGAATACACCAGTTCGAGCGACAAACACTTTGCCCTTAGAAGGATTGTAGAAGTAGTATCCATTGGTTTCTTTAGGATACCCCACAAAGAAGCATTTATCAAATTTGGGCTCAAACTTAGTGGAAAGTTACCATTTCACATATACTTCACAGCCCCAAATCTTCATGAAAGACATACTGGGTTTCTTGCCAGTCCATATCTCAGATGGTGTCTTTTCCACTGTTTTGGATGGAACACCGTTAAGTGTGAAAGCTGCAGTTAATAGAGCATGTCCCCAAAAGGAATTTGGAAGATCTGCATGACTCATCATAAACCGGACTATGTCCAACAAGGTTTGGTTCCTCCTTTCAGAAACACCATTCCATTGCGGTGTTCTAGGAGGGGTGAGTTGGCAAAGGATCCCACACTCTTTCAGATGATAATCAAATTCTAGGCTCAAATATTCACCACCTCGATCTGATTGAAGGGTCTTAATATTCTTACCTAGTTGGTTTTGTACTTCAATTTTGAATTCTTTGAACTTTTTAAAAGATTTTGATTTGTGCTTCATGAGATACACGAATCCATATCTACTATAGTCATCAGTAAATGTGATGAAGTACTAAAAACCTCCTCTGGCTGATATGTTTAGTGGTCCACATACATCAGTATATATGAGGCCCAAAAGATCACTAGCCTTTTCACCTTTTCCTTGAATGAGGTTTTTGTCATCTTTCCTAATAAACAAGATTTGCATGTCTCAAATGATTCATAATCAAAAGAGTCCAAGAATCCATCTTTATGGAGTTTGGAAATGCGCTTCTCATTTATGTGGCCTAAACGATAATGCCAAAGATAAGTCGGATTCAACTCGTTTGGTTTTATCTTTTTAGTATCAATGTTATAAATGGGCATTTCGAGATCAAGGACATAAAGTTCATTACTCATTTGTGCACTAACATAGAAAATATCATTTAAATAAATAGAGCAACATTTGTCCTTTATTATAAATGAAAAACCAAACTTGTCCAAACAAGAAATAGAAATAATATTCCTGCTAATTGCAGGCACAAAACAACAGTTCTCTAACTGAATAATAAGCCCACTGGGCAAAGTCAACATATAAGTTCCCACAGCTAAAGCAGCAACTTTTGCTCCATTTCCAACTCGTAGATCAACTTCGCCCTTTGCCAATGGTCTACTCCTTTTGAGTTCTTGCACATTAGTACAAATGTGAGACCCACATCCAGTATCTAATACCCATGATGCAGAAGTAGATAAATTGACTTCTATAACAAAAAATACCTGAGGTGGAAGTCTCACTTCCCTTCTTCTTTTCTTCCAGGTACTTTGGGCAGTTCCTTTTCCAATGTCCAGTCTTACCACAGTGGAAGCAATTGCCCTCTTTAGCCACACCGCCTTTAGGCTTCAAAGCATAAGTGGCAGGTTTGGGCTTGTTAATTTCCTTGCCCTTTCCCTTATACTTGTTCATGGGCTTCTTGAACTGCTTCTTGCCCTTTCGACCATTGACCATTAAAATGACCTTCCCTTTTCCCTTTGTTTATGTTATGTTCAGTAGTTCTCAACATGCTCAACAGTTCTGGCATAGTTTTGTCCATGTCATTCATGGTGAAATTCATGGCAAACTGATTCAAACTCTCCGGCAGCGATTGCAGGATCAAATCAATCGCAAGCTCTCGCCTGAAGGCAAAACCCAATCGATCAAGGTTCTCAACGTACCCAATCATTTTGAGTACATAAGGACCTATAGGGCATCCTTCTGCCAGTTTGCTTTGGAAAAAGGCTTTGGAAATTTCATACCGCTCATGCCTTGCTTGTTCTTGATAGAGCATCTTGAGATGTTCGATCATATCGAATGCTTCCATGTTCTCATGTTGCTTCTGAAGCTCAGAGTTCATGGTAGCCAGCATGAGGTAGCCAACTTCCAGGGCATCATCTTAATGCTTCTAATAAGCATCCCTTTTAGCCCTAGGGGCAGTAGCAGACGGTGGCTCTTGGGGAAGGGCCCCTTCAAGAACATACAGCTTTTTCTCTTGTTTGAGGACAACCCTCAAGTTTCGGTGCCAGTTCAAAAAGTTTGTTCCAGACAACTTATCCTTCTCAAGGATTGATCGCAGCAAGTTATTAAAAGTGTTTGTTGCCATCGTAATCTAATTAAAGAAAATGTGCGGAATATAAGTATCATGCAATAAACATATTTAATTATTTCTTTAATTAAATACGCCTCCCACTATTTTACTCAAACCAATGACCCTCAACATTGATTCGAAAAATCTCATTAGAAGATTTTCTAGTAGGCCAAGATCCATATTTCACTTTATTTTAAGTCAACTTTGGTTGATCACTTGAAACTCAGTTATTTAGGTAGGAAATCCTTCCAATTGTATCTCATACAATTCTCAGATAGTTGGGTGAATAACTATTATTCTGATCCATCACATGGATAGTTCCCAACTCACTTGCCTTTAAACCTTTCAATCCTATTATACTTGGTTTAGTTAAGTTAGACCCAAAAGATAGCAGTTGGATATTACATTTACCCCATCGCATCTTGCTAGTATAGAAAATACACTCCGCTTTGGCAAACCCACATTTTCGATATTAGTCTTGACGAGTGCTAACTTTTGGAAGGCATTTAGATTTAACTTAATATTTCCTTTTGAGGGATTTTTAATTAAAATTAGATTTCACCATTTGTTAAACTACTTAACACACTATATTCATACATGCATCTCATACATATTTAACCTACTATATTCATACATGCATCTCATACATATTGGTTAAACTATTTAACCTACTATATTCATACATGCATCTCATACATATATAGAAAATAAATGTGATGTGGTTATGGCCCCTAACGCATTAATTCTCACAAGCCAATGAGAGAATCTAAGCTAAACCTAGGAACGACCAAGCTTCTCCAAGCGTGACCTCCAATATAGCCCTCTTATGATATTACCTTCTTGTCTCCTCCATTACATTATATGTATGAGAATACTCGTTTTACATACGAGGGAGTGAGATGAGAAGGGAATGTACATATAGAATTAAAAGAGAGGCACGGCACACAAGCCGTACATATAGAATCACAAAACAGTAATGACAATCAATAATAATAATACACATTTATTACTATTAATCTTATCATTAAAATGTGATTAAAGCCAATTAATGAAAAATTGAATTTAGAAATAACTCGCTTCGTGGATTCAGCACAGGGTTTCCGCTGCCCGGTCAGCGGACGGGGTCAAGGGGAGGCCACCCCTTGCGGGGTGCAGGGCAGTGTCCCGAAGCAAAATTTTACGGACTTTTCAGTGAACATTTCACGTTGCAGGAGCAGTGCCGCCTCGTCGTGACCGTGAACACTTCACGCCATAGGAACAGCGTCGCCGTTTAACGTTGTTACCAACACGGTTCTGGGTACCAATGCTTGGACCCATCGACGCCAACCCTCAGACCTGTAGTATCAACACTTGACACAGAACCGAATCGTTATTCAAATAAACATGCAGAATCACCATACATATCACATATATACAGATCATTCATAGCAACGTATATATCACATATATACCTAATCGGGTTTTTGCAATCATCATACAAAATATAATTTTAAAACGAACAGATTCATAATCTAACGTTAGCATACAAGAACGCATCTCATACATACATGTAATCATAGAAAACCGAATCATGGTTTCGCAACCTGGCTTTGATACCACTGTAGGGAAATCGCACATACAAACAGATATAAAATGCAGCGAAAAAATAAAATTTCCCTTCCAAGGATCCTTGCAAATGATCATGATTCAAGGATTGTGCAGTTTACCTCTTGTAGCGCAGTCCTTTGATGATGAATGCTGGAGTTGAATATGAACGTTGTACAGCCGACAACGTCTCTACGTAGTCCACACGAACAGACTTCGAATGGGGGCGGCCACCGTCTACAGTGCTAGCTGATGAACGAAACCGGCAGTCTCAATGTAACACAAGGCGTACGGCTAGGGTAAGAGTTCCGTGTCAGGACTTCAGCTTAAGTGTTCTATTTATAGAACCACCTAAGACTGACCTAGCGCACCGTACCTTACAATGTGTTGCGTTACTCTTGACTTACGCTGGTGCGTTATAATAGCATACCACTGAATAAATGAGTCTTACTCATTTATCTTTAATCTCCCATTAATCTGTTCTCATGTGTGTGACCCTGTAGGTTCCCATAACGTTGGCAATAATATTAAATCACTATTTAATTTTATAAACAGAGAGCAGTGTCTAGCAACACATCACTACTACCCAAGTAACGAGAATGTCAGTAATTTGACGTAACCTTTCCGCGATAATGATCATGTGTATAATTACCCTTTTACCCATATATCTATATTGAACACAAGGCATAGTATGTGTCACCCTTGTATAGTTCAACATTATATTCCTTGATACCCAAGCAGACTTAGTAACAACAAATAAAATCAATATCTCATATTGACTCATTTCAACAAGGCCATGTATTTTACAGTCACACTATATCAAGGGACCCACAGATATTACTCCTGCTATGTAGGAGGGGTAAATCTCATCTAGGCCACTCATGTCCCTCTACAGACTCGTGGAGTGCCAAGTAATCAACTTTATAATTGTCCTGTTACAGACAATGTTTGACGGCATTAAAACACTCAATTCCTCATGTAGGGACCATAGTGGTTTTAGGTCGAAGGGTGGCATACACCACTATCACTATGAGAATAACTTATGACACTTACATAACACACTATGTAGTATTCTCATGGTGGGTTAATCTAGTACACAATTACCCTAATGTGTACCTATGCGGTGACTTGATATCTCATATCTATAACCTGTGAGATGAGGTTATCAGTCTACACACATAATAGTCTTGATGTATTATTATTGCCCTTAATAATAATACTCGACTACGGATATTTAAGAGTAAAGTTCTATAGTATCTCATAACCGAGTCATCCACTCGATGTTCTATTAAAGTCAAACTTTTACTCAAGGGCTTTATTACTCTAAAACAAACATAATAACTGACATGCCTCATATCATAGATAAATAGCATGATACAAATTCTAAGTTCAAAGGAAAAACATTGGCCTATAAGGCTTAACCAACAGGGAGATCCTTTACAATACTTTTGATTATTTATCTATTAAGTTCTATGAGTTTCTATTGAATGTTAGATTGTGTTATGCCTAGTGTGCTTAATCCTATAAGGCCTTATCAACTTTTAATTAGTTAGTTTAATTGTGATAACAGGATTATAATTAGTTAACAGATCTCAAGGAATAACAGAACTTGCTTTATATGTCGGATAGGCTATTGCTTGTTTCTAATCAGTTATTAGATTAACAAACCCACCTGTGCTTAATGCTCTTTTCTTTAATTACCTTCTTGGACCAGACGGAGTAATTAGTTAAGAGGAAGGCTATTATAAGCTAGGTAGTTCTTAGTAATTTAGTGTTAGTGATTAGCTTTCTCTCATAATAGATAACTCAGTAATTATTTAGTGAACTCAAGAGTAAAGTATTGGTGAACCCGGGTCCCCTAGACCTCCCACAAAATAGTTAAATTGTTCTTGCATTCAATTCGATTCTTGCTTTGATTACATGACAACTTTTACTACTTTCTCATTACAACTTTTGTTAGCCTAATAGAATAGAATCGTTTATGTCATTGGTACTCGCGCATTTCCTGTGGATTCGACATTCGGAGTCCTAATTATACTCTAACTATTATTATAAGTTACAATCAAGTACACTTGCCTGAGCCGCAACAAGTTTTTGACGTCGTTGCCGGGGAGTGTTTTGCGATATTAATTGAATGAAGATTTTATTTTCATTAGGCATTATTTTACTTAGTTATTTATTTTATGTTTTTTAATTAGTTCTATGACATTCTAATTTGGTTTCCTTTGGTGTATGCAGACAAGGTCTAAACATCTTGGATTAATTTTTTATCCCAAAATTGAAAGAACACTCAGATTGTTGAGAAGAAAGCAAGTAGCAATGGATAAAGAACTTACGTTGAACGAGTACTTCACTCCAACTACGGATGTGGCAGGCAGCATCAACTATCCGGCAATTGAGGCCCCTAATTTTGAATTAAAGCCAGTACTGATCTCTATGGTATCTGCAGTGCAATTCTCTGGCTTATCTTCTGAAGACCTGAATGCTCATCTTAAAAGGTTTCAGAAAGTTGCTAATGTTGTCAAGTGTCAAGGTGTGACACCGGAGGCCATCAAGTTAAGATTGTTTTCTTTCTCACTGCAAGGGAAAGCACAATTATGGTTGGACTCACTTCTACCAAATTCTATTACTACTTAGGAGGACCTGAAAACCAAGTTCTTAAATAAGCACTTTCCTCCCACAAAATCTACAAAGCTGAGAGCTGACATATCTGGGTTCACTCAGAATGAAGGAGAATCAATGCATGAGGCATGGGAACGATTCCAGGATTTAATTAGGAGCTATCCTCATCATGGTTTCACCATGTGGTAGCTAGTTCAGATTTTATACAATGGTTTTACCATGCAAACTAGAGGAGCTGTTGATGCTGCTTGTGAAGGATCTTTTGGAAAGAAGACACCTTCTGAAGCTTATGAAATAATGACTGAAATGACTCAGAACAATGCTCAGTGGTCGGCAAGTGATAGACAAACCGGAAGTCAACACAGCTCTTAAAGCAAAATTGGAGGCAATGACTAAAAAGATAGAGACTTTAATGGCAGTGCAAACCCAGTCCAATACAACAAATAATGACTGGGGATGCATGGCAATTGAAGGCCGATTGGAAGAAGTAAATGCTGTAGGACAGAAGGATTTGACCCAAAAACAGCGATGCAAGAAGCTATGTTAAAATTTATGCAAAGGCAAGGACATCCATGTATGGGAGTTCTAGCCGGTTTTATGGAGAAGACTGAAGAAAAACTAAAGGCTATAGAAATCAAGGCAATAAGGCATCTTGCAATTTTTATGTAGTAACAAGTCATGACTCTAAGGATTGCACTGAGGAGGTAAATTTTGTTGGAAATAAGCAACAGAATGACCCCTACTCAAGCACCTATAACCCCAGATGGAGGAACCACCCTAATTTCTCATGGGGAGGTCAACAGAGATCACAAGGTCAAAATTAGAATACTTACAAACCTCTGCATTTGCAAAATCGTGCTCAGAATGATAGAAGTCCCGGAAAAAATGAGATCAACAACTTTATGGGGCAAATGACCGAAAAATACAACAACATGGAAAAGCTTGTTACTAATAACACAGTAGAGCAGAAATCGTTGAGAGAATAAATGGCAACCGTGTTGAATGCGGTGACTCAAAGAGAAAAAGGAGCACTTCCAAGTCAAGTGGAACCAAATCCAAATGAGAAGTGCAATGCAGTCTTCATGGTAAAGGAGGAATCAAAAGAGGAGAAGGCTCAAACTGAGCCTCAGCAGGTAAGTAACTCTTCTTCCCAAGGTTCTAAAAATTTTTGTAAGGATAGACAAGCAAAGAAATTATTAGAAAGACTTAGAAAATTGCATGTCAACATTCCCTTTGCTAAAATTGTCTCTGAAATGCCTAAATATGTTAATTTCTTAAAAGAAATAATTTTTAACAAAAATAAATTAGAAGAGGTTGAGACTGTTAAATTAAATGAAGATTCCTCTGCTATGTTATTAAATAAATTACCACCTAGGCTTAAGGATCCAGGAACCTTTGTTGTTTCTTGTTCAATTGGTAATAACACTTTTAAGGCACTATGTGATTTGGGTTCAAGTGTTAATTTAATGCCTCTGTCTATTTTTAGAAAACTAAATTTGCAGGAACCACAACCTACTAACATGTCCTTGCAATTAGCTGACAGAACTCTTATTTACCCAAGAGGAATAATAGAGGATATGCTGGTTAAGGTGGGGAAATTTATTTTCCCAGTTGACTTTGTAGTTCTGGATATGGAGGAAGATAGAGATGTTCCTATTATTTTTGGAAGACCATTTTTGGCAACTGGAGATGCTACCATTCAAGAGAAAAAGGGAACCATGACTCTGAGAATTGAGGATGAAGAAGAAACTTTTAATATTTATAATTCTAATAAAAATTCTTCCTCTAGTGCTTCTTGTTGTTTCTTGCAGGATGTGGAAGTTAAAAAGGAAAAAGAAAAAGAAGAGCAAGTTGAAGAATAAGATAGCAACTCTTTGGAGCAGGACAAAGACATAACCCCTTCCTTGATATTGGAGGCACTGTTTGCCTAAATTTAAAGGACTGTATGGAGAGGATCTTATTCCTCATATATTGAATTTTTATGACTTGGTTAAAACTAACGATTTTGCAGGAACCACCGCAGGTAGACTAAGACTTAAGTTATTCTCCCTTTCTCTTGGAGGATTAGCTAAGCAATGGTTCTCAATATACCCAAAGTTTCACTTTTCAAGTTAGGAGGAATTAATGGAAGAGTTTGTAAGGGCTTTTCAGCTTACACTAGAAGAAAAAGTGGACCAATTCCAAGGATTTCAAGAATTAAAGGATGACACTCAAGTCACTGGTTTTGAATTAGACACGTCCATTATCTCAGAGGTGTCACAATTACAGTTCAAGGGAATAACAGGACAAGATTCTATTGAGCACATAAGACAATTCTGCAAGAAAATGAGAAAAGCAAAATACGAGAACTTGTCTCCAGATGAAGCAAAACTGATGATTTTCCCATTCTCATTAGATGAGGAAGTTAAGTTGTGGCTATATCTCCTACCAATGAAAGAAATAGAGACGTGGAATTACTTGGTAAAGAAATTTATTAGGACATTTTCACCTATCATAAGGGAGCCAATTTTATGAAGACTGAGGGTACACAATGAACCCACCAAAAAAGTGCTCAGGTCCTGCTTGGATGGACCACTCTGAAAAAGGTAATTTCATTGCAGTGTTTCCCAATGGTGAGAAGACAAAAGGTAATGTCAAAGACGGGCCATTATCCGCTGAGGACTAATTCTAAGTCCTCCGAACCGTCAAACTCGGGACGTTAAACAAGCGCTTATCAGGAGGCAACCTGTGTCTACTAACATTTTTTATTATTTTTCTCTGATTTATTTATTTTGTTTATGAATTCTATTTTCTTATTTTTATTAAAAATACAAAAAAATCATATATTGTGAAAAATCAAAAAAAAAATCTGGAAAACCAGTAGGTACGGGCATACCTTACATCAGGCACGGCCGTACCACACGACTTCATCCTGAGAAACGCGGAGAACATGCAGGTATGGCTGCACATATAACCAGGTACAACCATACCCCATGTCTAGAGGCAGATTATTTAAGGTAAACAGTGAGAGGTAAGGGCGTACCCTACCCTCGTACACCTAAAACATCGCCACTCAAGCACCCTCTACCCTCAATTTCTTCGCATTTTTCATCACAAGATCATCCAGATACTGATTCTAATCTCATTTTGTGGATTGATTGCCTGTTTACTGGTTATTTTAAGTTTTTAGTTAGTTTAGGTTTTAAGTTTTGTTAAATTCTAACTTTAGTGATTTAGGAGTACTTTTGGCTTGGTTTTGCATGCTTAGAGACCCTAGGAATGATTAGAGACTTAAAATCTAGGCTTAAAATTGAGAAAATCTGATCATATGATAGATTTTTCACAAAACCGTAGCGTAGTACGGCCGTACTAAAGGCCGTACTGGCGGCCTTAGGGTTTAGACTGACCATGGGTACGGGCTTACCTATGGCATTGTACGGCCGTACATATTCATTTAGTCAGACCGTACTTACCTTTTAGATTAGGGGGTACATAGAGACACAGTACGGCCGTACCACACGAAGCACAGTCGTACCTAACACAGTTTCTACTTTAAATTTAATTTTTCCTATTTATTTTGCAGGAAAATTCCTAAACGCCAGAAAACCGAAGGCTCTTCTTCTGCAGCAGCACGTGCCTCTAAGGCCGTGCCTAACTATATTCTCCAATAGAACAAAGAGAGATACAAGCAGCTGCGGGACTTCCACACCCACACACAGAGATAACTGGACATTGATGCCCTCCAGCAGGTTGGCCTGTGAGAGGAGGTGGAGACTTTGCTGCAACGGATAGGGTGGCTCCAGGCAGCCTCAGTCAGGCAGCCCTTTTATGTGGAGGTTGTCTTGGACTTTCTAGCCACTTGTGGCTACCATAAGAGGGACAGAGAGCCCCAGCACCCGGATTGGGAGGATGAGCCAGAGCAGGATCTGGTGGTTACTTTTTGGCTTCATGGGGCCCACCACAAGATGACCCTGGCCGAGTTCAACATCGGGCTAGGATTTGAGACGGCAGAGTCAGTTCAGACGCTGGAGTACATGGAGGCACATCTGGAGATCGCAAAAGGGTGGCAGGATTTGGAGAGTTGGAGAGCTCTCACTGGGGATGCCCACTATATTCCTAGCTGCGCCAAGGCCAGTAAGATCAGAGACACAGCTGTGCGGAAAATGCACAGATGGATTTCCCGTTCCATAAACGTGATAGCCTTGAGCGACGGCACCGTCACCAAGCCGACTTATTTCTGCTATGGGCCATGACCCAGGGACGCCACTACGACGCCGGGATGTTCTTCTTGACGACGTGTACCCAGTTGGGCATTCATCTTCGGACTCAGAACACCGGACACATTGTCTTAGGTTCTTTTATCTCTCGTCTGGCAGCTCACCTCGGGGTTTGCACCGGAGCAGGAGCCACGACCATTGAGATGGAGCCCATTAGACTTGTGACCCTCTGCAACATTGGTGTTCTGCAGAGATTGGGGCACGGGGACTATGAGGTCATCAGACCGGAGGAGCAGCAGAAGCAGCAGCAAGACCAGGCTGCAGATTTTGTACCCTTAGCAGAGGAGCATCCACCACCACCACCACTACCACAGCCAGCAGCACAGGGCCACTCCTACGAGGACGTCATGATGCGTCTCGATGAGATGCAGACTAGCTTTTAGGAGCATAGGACGTGGGTGGAGTCTAGATTTCAGGAGCACAGAACCCACGTGGACCAGTAGCTAGTAGCCATTTTGGAGCACCTTCAGCGTCTCCAGCCTTACCCTCTTGCCGAGTGATGCGGGACCATATTTTTATTTCCTCTTATAGTACTTAGGCTTTTGCTTTTGTATTAAAAAGAGATGTACATATTTTTGGCATCCTCGCAGGATACATTTTATTTTTATTTTTATTTCTTTTATTTCTAAATTTTTAAGTTTTGTGATGCACAGTTCTTCCACCCGCTTACCAGCTCCATTGGTATTGCGACAAGGAAACAACATACCTTGCCAATATCCCCATCCATTTTTGCTCGTGATATTTTTCAGAGGGGAGTCTCTTTCCACCTTCTTTTATTATAGCACTTATTTTATTATTTTTATTTATCTTTTGGTGCTTGCTTTAAACTTAGTTGCAGTGGGGACACTGCTAGAAATAAGTGTGGGGAGGGAATATTTTATTATGCTTATTACTTGGTTGTGCTCATAACTGCTTATAATTATAAAAGAACTTTAAATTTTTACTGAATTAGGGGCTCCAAAAAAAAAAATCTTCCTAACGCATGTGATTGAGTCAATTCTTTGCTAGTATTGGAATTTGTTGAAAATTAGCATTGAATTTCTGTAAGTTTTAACTTTCTGTGTAAGCTACTAAACGTGAAAATTGAGCCTGAAACAAGAGGCCACATTATGCTCTTGCCTCTTTTCTTTGTTGAGAGATATTTTTCTGTGAATGTGCATTCTAGAACTTGTGCTGAGACCATTACAAAGCGAATATGAGTTTATTTTCATGTGAATTTGGAAAGGGCAATTTTAGGAATTTTTCAGGCCACTGCTATTTTGAATACATTATACCACTAGTTGCCCACTGTTGTGCCTGAAAGTATTTTATTTAATTTCTTTGGTACCCTTCTTGTTACTATTGATTATTTTCTGCGAAGGCAACCTTAGAAAAAAAAAATTTAAGAGCAATTAGTGACAAAATCAAAAGAATAATGTTATGAATCTCTTTTATATGTTTATAAAAAGAAGGCTTAGCATTCATTTCTCCTCCTAGTAATTAAAAATGTTTGATTGCTGCATAATTGCATGAAGGGAGGAACGGAAAAGAAAAGAAAGAGCATTGAAAAGAAAAATTGCTTATCCTGCTAATGCCTTCATAAATTGCAAAAAAGAATATATATATATATATATATATATATATAATGATCGAATAATTTGGGGTTCTTGCCTCCTCTTTAAAGTGAAACAGAAATAGGTTGCTTTTTTTGGTTGATTTGTTTCTGACCCTTTGCATGACCTTTTCTTTCTTTTATGATACCTGACATTATTACCTTGGCCCCATTACAACTATGAAAGACCCTCATTCCTCTTTTGCATGTTAAATAGATTCTAATAGTAGAGTTTTGGTCAATGTACAAGCCTATGGCAATTTCACTTCGTTTGAAAAACCTGAGTGTTAATGACTATGCCAATAAACACTTTGAGAATAGTGAGAGTGTGACTTAAAAATCACAAATTGTTAGCTTATTTGAACTTACACCTCTAATTGGGCATTTTGTTTACTGACATGTTTTGTGATATCACTTTGTTGTCATACTTCTGTTTTTGCCCCTATCCAGTGAAAATAGTTTCCCTTATTATAGTTACCCAAGTAGTTTACTTGAGGGCAAACAAAGCTCAAATGTGGGGATGTGTTAACACACCAATTTGTCTACTTATATAGGGCATTTTTATTATCTAAATACATCATTTTGCTTTATTTAAAGCACAAAGTCACTTATTTATGTTTATTTTATAGAATTGTTATAAAGACACCACTCGGAGCAAAAGATGCGAGAAAGGACAAAAAACTGGCAAGTTTTGGAGAGTTTTAGCACTACTGGACGAGCGGTACGGCCTGATAAACCTTCTGTATGGTCGTACCTAGATCAGAATTTTAGTAGGGGCGTACCCCTTTGGTCAGTACCACCTGACGCCGATGAAAAAGTCCAGTACAGCCGTGCCAAAGGCAATACGGCCGTACATAAACGATGTCAGGGATGCAGCACGCATAGGTACGGGTCAACGTCACAAGAAAAGTTCAGTATAACCATGTATATATCCGGTATGGTCGTACCCCATCTCAGAATGTGCAGATTTGAAAGCCAGATGACCCAATCTACAGCCAGCGCTATAAATAGGGGCTTTTAGCCTTTTCTAAAGACATTTTGACGAATTCTGAAGTCAAGAGCCCTATTTTGAGAATTCATATCAATTCCTTGCCTTTCCTATTGATTTCTGTTTCCTTGGAGCTTTGTGCCAATCCTGATTTGCTACTGGAGCTTGTGAGGACGCGAAGAACGTGCTTAAGGACCGTCGCCATACCGAAAGGGTGTCCCGATTTAGATTTATTCTCTTTGATTATTGTGGTTTTATGATTATGTTTGTTATTATCATTGATAATGAGTAGCTAAACCCATCACTACGGGTGATAGGGGATTCTTTACAATACTTTTGATTATTTATAAATTCAGTTCTATAAGTTTCTATTGAATGTTTGATTGTGTTATGCCTAGTGTGCTTAATCCTATAAGGCCTGATCAACCTTTAATTAGTTAGCTTAATTGTGGTAACAGGATCATAATTAGTTAACGGATCTCTAGGAATAACAGAACTCACTTTATATGTCGGATAGGTTATTGCTTGTTTCTAATCAGTTATTAGATTAACAAACCCACCTTGCTTAATGCTCTTTCCTTTAATTACCTTCTAGGACCAAACAGAGTAATTAGTTAGGAGGAAGGCTATTACAAGCTAGGTAGTTCTTAGTAATTTAGAGTGGGTAATTAGCTTTCTTTCATAATAGATAACTCATAATAATTATTTAGTGAACTCAAGAGTAGAGTATTGGTGAACCCGGGTCCCCTAGACCTCCCATATCATAGTTAATCCGTTCTTGCATTCAGTTTGATTCTTGCTTTGATTACGTGACAACTTTTACTGCTTTCTCATTACAACTTTTGTTAGCCAAATAGAATAGAATCGTTTAAGTCATTGGTACTCGCGCATTCCCTGTGGGTTCGACATTCGGAGTCCTAATTATACTCCATTATTATTACAAGTTACGATGAGGTGCACTTGCCTAAGCCGTAACGTGGATCCTCGGCTCCGTCCCCATCCATGGATGCATGAACTGAGACATCCTCTGCAATGGTCTCCTCAACACCTGGATCTAACATATATAGCATATACACACGAAACACATACACAGGGAGATAAGAACAACATAATCACCATAAAATGAGAAAGTAGCAGTAGAAGGCAATACAAGGTATACAACAAGCACATAATCACATTTGTTCATAAATCATGCATGTCAATTAGATCTAGACTCGTAGCCACAAACTACACATGGCTTGCTGTACTCCCCACCACTCAGAGTACAACCCTATGTCACAATGTACTCGTCACCACTCAGAGTATCAGTCAGTTGTCCAAGCAACATATCCTGCTCATCGTGACCTATACGAGCACTTCCCCGTACCCCCTATCACTTAGGGTCGGGTATCTAAGCCTGCACTCGGGATCGTTTCACCAAGGATGTGAAGTTCACTGTAATCGTCGAGGTAAACGGGCACAAAACTAGAACCACGACACAATAGCGGCCAAACTACTGGCCTCATGTGGAATATACTAGCTCCCATAATATGCACCCCCAAGTTCTATACAACCTGTACTATTACTTTGTACTCGTGCTCGAGTGTCTCTTGACCTCGTGCACCACACACAGATGTGATATAGTACTGACACATTCACTATATGCATTCTCACCACTCACATGTTACTATGCACTTAGATTCACTTTATTCACATTTGTCATCATTTAACAGTGTCACAACACCTAATGCAGCATATTATACACATAGAGTATCGCACTCAGCATATTATCATGTAATCACATATCACACATTCCTACACATGTTCCTAATAACACACATAACACATAACACATAAACTCATTATCATACACTAACCATGTCAAACATATAACTCAAGGCACACAATATTTTCCTATGTTGGTTGATAGGTTCACGACACCTATCCTCAAATATCGTAACTTGTAACCCTTATCCTTAGGTGTTACTGACGTCAACCTCTAGTAGGTCTTAGATATCCTATGCATACAATGTATATTGTTCTATACTAGCAATCCCGATAAAAATGTATTTTTTTTCCCACCAGGATTCCAAAGCATTAATTTTGTGTCGCACGTACTCTAATAGCCTCAATCATGAACAAGTAAGCAATTTAATCCTCTCTTCCTATTACGTCCAGGTTTTTCCCCTTAAAGTTAAAATATCTTGGGTTGTCCAAAAATTCCACCGAGCACACCCGCATGACCCATATTTTACCGAAAACACAGAAACACACTCAGATTAGAATTAGGGCAAACAATGGAATTGTAAAAATGCAAGGAAAGTCACGGCTAGCCCTTGTTCTAAGGGTCCAGGAATTCCAATCTACCCAACTCGAACTTTTGAAAAGGTTTCACAGACGTTCGGTACCCGCACTTGCACCAAAACCCTAAAACATGAAGAACAACTAATCAGGAACTACGAACATTAATTAGGAATCACGAGTTCTCCATCACATCCACTGTAAACAGGGGTTCTCCCCTCTGTTTTGTTGCATATGGAACCCCCTTCGTGAGTTTCGACAAAACCCTAGATCGTTTGGTACTCATATGATTCAACCGGGGTCCAAAACATTGTCTGATTAGGGTTAAGATTGAGAACCTTGAACTACTAACACAAAATCAGAAAAGAACTGATAACTAAGGCATTAAGGTGCTTAGGTTTACCTTGGCAAAACCTCACTCGAGATAAACACTAGAAAGCATGAACAGTAACAGGCGAATCAGTAAGATCGAACAAAAGAACTGGCACTTGGAATGGCTTGGAAATGGTTCACCAAACCTTAAAACAACATCAATGGATGCTTTCTGGTCTAGAGGGAGTGTTTTAGTCGTGAAACAAGAAGAAAATGAAGTAAAAATGGTAAAATTGGGTTAAATGGCCTTAAATAGGATTTAGCACCCGATGCATGCCCCCAGAGCGTGTCGAGCGCGCCCCTACTCAGGTCATGCGCGCGTCACGTGTGCTCATCCACGCACCACGCACTTTTGTCACTGTTTCTTCACGGTGAAGGCGGTCCACTTAAAGCTTGCCATGTGTCACTTCCTCATTGGACCAAATGTTGGTCCAATCCCAGAGTGCCACATGTCACGAACGGATAAGGATCTGATGGTCCACCATAGTCCTTGCGCATCACGCGCGTCCCAAGGCTAACCATGCGCGCGTTACGCATGCCGTGCAAATTGGTCCATTTTCGCGCGATTTCTTCGATTTCGATGCTTTTACGAGCCAGAACTTGATACCCTAACACTTAAACATCCCTCTAAACACATAAAACATATAATTGACCTTAGAATTAAGAATTTAGAATCCCAATTACTCACTCGAAAGAGCACACTCGCTCTAGGTTACGAATACACAACCCTAATTCTAACTCCGATTATTCTCAAATTTTACGAGGCTTCTAAGACTTATACTTAAACCCTAACAAGCATCTCTCTTCCTCTTCTTGACCTTCAAAATCTCACAAATCTCATACTTGCACCTATGGCACAGAAAGTGAATACACAACTAAACACTCAAATACACTGTTAAACTCCATAGTACACACCTAGGCACACACAAATACACTTATCCACACACAACCATGCATTAATCAAAGTTAGGAAATTGAGAATGTTACATTAGACAACATATACTTTATTATATTTGTCTTAGACATTACCAACACATTATAAGACATCATATAATACTTGAGTTTTGTACATGAAAAATACAGTGCTAAGTACAACTTTTCTATTGCATTATATCTCTTTTCAGCATCATTGAGAACCCTACTAAGATTATAAACGGATCTTTCAACATTGTTTTCATCTTCTTGAGCCAGTAAACTACCTATAGTGTCATTTGACGCTGAAATGTACAACTTCAACGATCTATCGAGCACTGGTGGCATCATGACCAGTGGATTTATCAAGTATTACCCGAGTCGGTCAAAGACTTCTTGATGGCAAGGTTCCCAAATGAATTCTTGTTCTGCCTTCAACTTGACCAGTGGTGAAAACACCCTAATCCTACCTGACAAGTTAGAAATAACTTTCTTAGGAAATTAACTTTTCCCAAGAAAGGTTGGAGCTCTTTCTTGTTAATGGGTGGCAAAGCTTTCAAGACTGCCTTGGCCTTATTTTTATCAACCTTAATTCCCTTCTTGTGAACCAAGAATCCTAAGAACTTGGCAGCTGACACACCAAACCCACATTTTTTTAGATTCATCTTCAGACTATATCTTCTCATTCTGTCAAAGGCTTGTTTTAGATGATCCAAGTGCTCTTCCTTATTTCTTGACTTGACAATCACATCATCAATATATACTTCCATGAATTTTCATGGCGCGTTGTTAAGTGGATCCAGCATTCTTCAGATCAAAAGGCATGACCAACCATTCATATGTCCCAATCGACCCAGGACATATGAAAGAAGTTTTAGACACATCCTCTTTAGTTATGAAGATCTAGTTGTAACCAGCATGACCATCCATAAAACTCAACAATTCATGCCCAGATGCAGCGTCAACAAGCATGTCTGCCATAGGCATGGGGTATTCGTCCTTTGGGGTTACATCATTTAGATTTCTAAAGTCTATGCAAACCCTCATCTTTCCCTTTTTCTTTAAGACAAGAACTATGTTTGACAACCATTGAACATGCCTTGTCATTCTAATAAAACCTGCTTTTAGTAAGCGTTCCATTTCTTCCTTGACTTCAGAATAACCTCAGGGGCAAACCTCCTGTTTTCTTGCTTGACAAGCTTGCTTCCTTCTTTCAAAGGTAGTCTATGTTCGACCAAGTCCCTGCTTAGACCATGCATTTCATGGTATTCCCAAGCAAAACAGTCTTTATATTCTCTTAAACCTGATCTTTGAACTCCTTTGGCAGAAATGAACTTATGTAGATAGGTCTCTTTTTATACTCATCTCCTAAGTCAATTTCTTCCAAAGGGTCATCAACTTCAGCACTGAGCTTATCATCTGGCGCTTTTTCAAAATCCAATGGGTCGTTGTCTAGGATGCAATATAACAATATGCCTTTGAAGGCGTATTCCTCGTTATCGGCCACATAGGCCGACGAGCTTTCTTGTTTAGGACTCATCATCTCCATTTAACTGTGAATCGGCCTTGGCTTTGATCCTTACTCCAAATTGCTCCATAAGTGCATTGTCTAGTGCTTCTCTATTGACCACACCATTTACTACTGTTATGGGTTTTACTTGGTGAGCATAAAACTTGAAATCAATATACATCTGTTGCAAGTAACAAGGGCTATCATCAGTATTTATTGCTTCAACCCCTCCTTATACGTTCTAAATTATTATTTTTTGATGAATAGTGGAAGGAATTGCTCCTACTGCATGGATCCAGTCTCTCCCAAGCAGAATGTTATAACTTGACTTCGTTGGAATAACCACAAACAAGGTTGTTCGAGTAACTGACCCACCTAGATGTTAATAATAGCCATTCCATCAAAAGCAGAGGTTTTCCCGCTGAAGTCATAACCCCCATGTCTGTTGGAATGAGATCAGTTTCATTTTTACCCAACTTTTTGAACATGGAGCGAGGCATTATGCTAATAGACGCCCCACCATCAACTAGCACTCTCTCTGTAGGACTTCCTTCCAACACAGCTTTTATGTGGAGTGGTCAAAGATGCGACCTTTCTTCCCTAGACGGTTGCTCAAAATATGCACAGTTGTCAAAGATGGTCACATGGTTTTCTTCACAAAACAACCAACCCTCAGATAGACTGTCTAAATCTTCCTCGTTCTCGCCTAGAATAAGACACTCATAGCATCCCTCAAACTCTTCTGGCAAGATTGATACATAATTCACCTACATTCTGGTGCTTTCCTCTTTTGTCTTCTCATCCTCATCTTGATATCCTAGGTCTAAACTTAAGTATTCTTTGTCAACAAATCTGTCTTCCGGCCCTACATCTGACATGGCTCCCATGGCCTTGGCAATATCATCCAAGTCAGTTTCTAGGTTGACATTGTCTTCAAAAACCTCATCATCATTAAAGCCTATGGGATCATCTAGATCATCAAGAGCCGTAATGACTTTGTCAACTGACAAGTCTGTGTCAACTTTACAACTAACCATGAAGTCCATTTGGTCGAGCTCGGTGTCAGTATCATTGAGAATGATGTTGAGAGTTTTGTCTGACGCAATCTCCACATCCATCTTGTCTATTGGCTCTTGAGCAACTGTCTTCTCTAGCTTTTTTCCAATTCTCTCAGCAGCTACCAAACCAATAGGCCATGGCTTCCTTGGTCGAAGATCACCAAATTCTCTTATTGGGGACTTAACCTGTTTAGTACTGCCATTGCGCCTTTCTTCTTCTTTAGCACCATGATCTTGGGTCTTAGGCGCTACTTTATTATTGTATGTATTCTTGACAACAATACTATTCAGTTTTCTATCACCTGGCAGTTTACGACCTTGTATTGATCGTGCTTGAACTTCTTCCATATTCTTCTTTTGAGCCTGCCTTTGTCTTTGGCGCCTTTGTTTTTTACTTTTAGACAATGGTGGTTGTCTAGTTGGCTTGGACGAGCTTGACTGACTCACCTTCACCCTGTCAACCAGTTTTCCCCTCCTGTAATCTTCATCCCAAAATGGTTGTCCGGTTTGGAGAAACTTTTCTAGGCTTTATATCTTAAGTCAGAGTTTCTAGCCATTGCAGAGTTCTTCAGCCATTTATTGACAGCAACATTGGCAGGGGGCTTCCTTATCTAAGGCACTTGGCTACCACCAATTGATTCTTTGACAGGTTTGGCTAACCCTTCTCTTCTGTTGACCTTAGAGCCACTGCATGACGCAGACACTGATGGAGAAAATGGTGTCCGTCGAACAGCACCACTATACCTGCCAGAAACTTTGTTGTCAGTTCTTTTCTGCTGTTACCTCTTTCTTGCAGCTTTCTGAGCAGCCACATCGTCAACATGCACTTCAAAGCATGGGCAAAGCTTGAGTTGCCCCCATTGTCTTTCCTTCTTGAAAACTCGACAAAGATTTCATCAAGCCTGGGTAAATGTCAAACGGATCTTCAACATTCACTTCACATTTCTAGCTTGTCCTGATGTTTACCATGCCAATGTTGAAAGGAACTTGGCTTCTAAATTTGCAACTCCTTCGCTAAAGAGATCTGTATCCACCTTCATGTCTGATTTTGGCTTGTCGATAAACTTCAATCTGTCGTTCTTCAGAGCCTTTTGAATTAAGTCCCTGAAATGAACACAATCATTAGTAATATGGCTTGTAGAATTATGATACTTGCAATATTTCAGGCCATTTAACTCATCAACCCTTTTGAGCCTATGATCATTTGACAATTTTAATTGCTTATCCTTCAAGAGGATATCAAATATTTTGTCAGCTTTAGTTATATCAAATGTATATGTCTTTTTATTGACATATTCTATTTTCTGCTTTGCTCTAGCAGACATAAGTGCCTGACAAACATAAGGTGGACCTTCCTTTAATTCTGCCTAGTTTATCTCAAGCTCTTTTGTGCTTGAGTCCTCACTATTAGAATTGCCAGTTTCGACCAGATTGACTCTTTCTCGTTTAAGGAACTTCTTCTGATGCTTCTGATTCTTCTCAGCTTTTAACTACTCAATCTGTCGAACCTTTTCGCCTAATTGCACCAAATCAACCAAGTTTTGATTGACTAACTTCTTTCTGACATAGTAATCTAGACCACTGGTAGCAATCTTGACAGTTTCTGCTTTTGGAATAGGCATAAAATACCTACTCTTCATTTGTCTAAATCATTCCAGTAATCATCTATTGACTCGTTATACATCTTCTTGACGTTAAATAAGTCAGTTAGGTTGACTTTCATGTCTTCTCTGAAGAATTGATCATGAAAACTCTTTTTCAATTATGCCCAAGTGTAACACCTTGACTCTAATTAGGGCATTACTTACTAAATTAATCTGGAATTAATAGTTAAACTTGGAAAAAAAATTTCACTTTAAATAATAAACACTAGGAAATAAATCCTTTGACTGCAAGAAAAATCTTTGAAAACATAAGGCATTACAAAATAATTTTTATATTAAAAGTCCTTTATCAATAACTACAACCAAACTGAAGACCATAAAAAGACTCATAGTACAACGACTCAACTTGAACATAAAACTTTGTGCATTAATGACTGACTCGTGATTCGGTATGAACTCGAAAGGTCTCACCGCGAAGGCAAGACCGAGCACAACTTCATGCTCTAACTGCTTCGTTATACTTGTACTTGAAAACAATGCCCCAAAACATAGTGAGTTATAAAAACTCAGTAACATAGACTTAACATAAAAATCATTTACCGTTGTTTTCAGCCATACGTGGTGTGCTACGTATGGAAAACTCCTCTCCTCATATCACACTAATTTGATAAACATACTTGAGGCATTTAAGCCAAAACATTTTTCTTATAGAAACATGGACATATTTGCAAGAACTTTTAGCACAAGAACATATATGTCAACTCTTCGTAACTCGCTACATCCAATAAAAATGAAAGAAACTTAATATGCAATGCAACTTAACTAAGAACATATAGTTCTTCTTTACTTTGTGCTTAGCACATCTTAACTCTTCCCTTGATGGTTAACTTGGTAACTAACCGGGAATCTATGTTAATGGGTTTTGTCATAGGTTTTGATCCCTAGACCCCAATATACATAACTTACGGTATGGTGGTTAGACGTCATTAACCTCCAAGTGGTGTCGCACGAGACTAACCATACCGAACTCTCTTCTTATGAGGAATCTTGTGTGTCTTTTAATCGTCTTACTCTTAACTTATGCATTATAAATGCATTATATTCAAAATAAAATCAAGGAAATTAACTTAACATGTATTTGAGCAACTCACATTCACATCATGCATCTTTAAGAAATTATATGATCAAAACACTATAACTCATAAATCAAGGAAATTAACTTAACATGTATTTGAGCAACTCACATTCACATCATGCATCTTTAAGAAATTATATGATCAAGACACTATAACTCATAAGCAATCATCAATGATCATAAACTTGAACATTTTTAATTTTATCTATTTCTCATTCTTTTCCAACATTCTACTTGAACCAAACATTCCAAGTGGAGTTCAATGGAACTCGCATTTGGGGCAAACATCATACATATCATAATCTCTAATCATATCAGGACATGTACAATCAATTAGATGTACCAAAACCAAAAAATAACAACATATCATGGATACTGATGGGGTTTGGGGTTAACAGTTCAACCCTTAACCCTTACTTCAAGCACTACATTCTCAATACATGCATCTTAAATAAATTCTTATGATTAGGAATACACAACCTCATTTAGAGATTATCAACAACCTTGAACCTAACCAATCGTGAACCAAAACATAACCCCTTGAAGCTCGGTGGAGCAAACAATGGGCAAAACAACATACATACATTTGTGAGGGGTTGGGGGCCGCCATCCAACCTCTTTTAACCAAACCCACTCAAATATCACTATTTCTACTCAATAGACATTCAAACTCAAGAATTAAAATAATTAATCCTAGCACACCCCAAGAGAGGCTTTAAAATTAAGGGATTCTATGTTACCTTTGCTCCCAAATGCTTTGGGAGGAAAACCCCCAAATTCTAGGGCTTAAGCTTCATCTACCTCATTGATTTCAAGCTCTCCATCCATTAAAGCTTGGGTTCAAGCTTCCATTTCAACTGGATCTTCCCTTTTGAGCCTTGATTATTCTCCTTCTCCCATTTTTGAGCTCTCTCTCTCTCTCACTGCCTCTCTCTCTCGTTCTGTTCTTTCTCTCAAGTGCTATCTCTCTCTCTCTTCCACAATCTCACTCTCGTCTCTCTCTATTCTCTCCGGCGTGCCGCCGCAAGGGCCACCGCAGCCTCCTCCTCCTTCTCTTCCCTTCATCGATCGCACCCTTCTTCCTTTCTTCTCTTTCTTTCCCTTTCACTTCTTTCTCTTTTCCTTTTCTTTTTTTTTTGTTTTCTTCTTCTTTTTTTTTTCTGCTGAAGAACCACGCAGGGAGGGAGTAAATGAGGAGATGGGAGGGTGCTAAAATGGAAGAGAGGTAAGTGTGGTGTATGGTGGGACATAGGCCATGATTTGTTTAAAAATAACTAACAAATCCTATTTTAATTTCTTAATTTATCATTTGGTCCCTAAATCAACCTTGGATAAATTAATAAATTAAACTACTTATAAATAATTAGTCCCACATTTCCTTAATTATTGGGAAGAATTACCATTTTGCACTAAAAACCCAGATTAAAGGTTATTAACCTTATTAATCCTTAGGGATTAAATTCCCTTATTCACTTAGTATATTTAATTACTAAGCTTAAGAAAATTTGGGGTGTTACACCAAGAGTAAACAGAATTAGGCCTAAGTGTTGAGAACCATGAAAAAGCATTCTTGGTGAGTGAACGTGGAAAGAAGCTGATCTTAAGGCTTTCTACACTGGCTAATTCCCCCTTTCAATGGTATACTGTGTGATGTGCTCGACAGTAGATTCACCACTTTCACCAGAAAACTTAGAAAGTTAGGGAATTTTCACACCCCTAGGCAACTCTACTTGTTGCACCCAATCAGGAAATGCTGACATAAAATATGGCTGATTAGCATAGCCAATATTGAACCCAAACCTACTCAGTACTTGTTCAACCACTTGATTGACATTTTGTTCCACTTAGTTTCAGAATATATTCTGTCTAAGTGCGACTAAGCCTTAGTGGACTGCTTCTCCAGGCTCTTCATTTATGTTCAATATTTGGACATGGCCATATTGCAGGTTTTGTTGGCCTTGTAGTGGACTTCATTGACTGGGCCTTGCTCTCCTTTAGGCACTGCCTCTTGAACTGCTGCTTGGCCACCAAAGTTGTACAGTGCTGGTACGACTTGTGGCTCTTGTCTAACATTATTTTTAGGAGTTGCAATGCCTAAGGCTTGGTTTAGCCTAGTCATCTTCACTGCTAGTGCATTGCAAGCATAGTTGGTATTCGTCATAAGTGGTGTAATTACTGCACCCGTCTGTTGAGTAAGCTTGTTGACCATGTCATGATTGCTATCGTCGATCTGTTGATGAACATTGGCAAGTGTATTCAATGACAAGCCATCACCATCATGGAGTGACGCATTCCTTGACATATTAGGGAACATAGAATTCCCTAAGTTCAATCTATCTTGACGAGTAGTAATAGTGGTACTAAGAACATCAAAGGGTTACTAAGAACATCAAAGTGATTTTTTATGGTTTTTGGATTTAAAAGACTGAAAGTAAACGAAAGCATGTAAAGTTTGACAGAAATTAGATTGTAGGAAAGTAAAACGAAGTTTAAAAGCAAGTGTAGGAAATGTAAAAAATGCAGAAATGTAAAAGATGCAGAAATTTAAATGCAGAAAAATAGATGAACAGTAATGTAAAGTGCAGGAATTTAAAGAGCATGAATATAAAGTTTCAGAAAAGTAAATTAGATAAAAAAGAAATGACTGGAAAGTAAATTTGTATTGAAATGAAAAGATGGAAGGTATACTTGATGTTAATCCACGAGTTTGCGATGTGTGAGATGTTGGGAAATCGATCAAGTATCCAACCCGTATTAGATCGTTTGACCTAGTATTTATAGAAAACTTAGAAAATAACTGACTACCTATTTTCTTGACACGTATTGGGCAGTTAAGCCTATGTGTCTCACAGTTACATGTCTTAAGCTTACTCAACGTAATCTAACTTAGACGAATCTAACTCTGTGTAAACTAATACTTAGACATTGAGCCAATCTTAACGAGTCTTCGTTGGCTTCGATAATCTTCTTGCATTCTGACAGCACCAAGTTTGGCAATTTCGATGATAACTTAGCTCTTCGTCAAAGGATTCACAAGGTCCCAAAGACTTAGTCACCTTGGCTATTTTTAATAAACTAGCATGTATTTCGACTGAGAACCAAAATTGTGCATCAAGTCGAAATATGCCAATTTTGACTACAACTATGGCTTATGGGCTTCAACATTTAGTCATTTGTTGTACTTGCTTCATGTTTTTGACCAAATCTTCAAATTCCTCTGAAAATGCTTAACTCTTGTCTTCTTTCATCATATTCTCAAAGACTTAGTTTCTTTTCACCATCTCTATTACTTGATATTCGACTAAAGCATCCCTTTAGTCAACTTTAAGCCTGTCAGCTTCTTTGCTTTAGACACGGCGTTGACACGCTGACCCTCCTTGTCAAACACTACCTGTCTAAAACCAAATTTTTATTATGACACCCAATAGGCAAATGAAAGCTCAGATGTCCTTGAAGTAAGCCCTGCCAAATCTGGTAAAGGGAACTCCATAGGGAATGATATTGAAAGGAAAACAACCAACCAAGACCCAAGAACTAAGCTGGGAGAATGATTATGTAGGGTCGTCTCGATGTTACTTGTCGAATATGCCTAACAGATAGATGCATATGAGGTTGACGATGATTACGAGGTTGACCTAGAGGATGAATTGAAAGGAGGAAATCTGATGTGACATTTGTATGTCACACCAAACCCCATTGGAATTCCACTTTCTTCAAAAGACCATCGAAAGAAATGAAGTTTCATACGAAGCCGTTATTCATTCGTGTGGAGATTAATGGTTTCATTCCCATTGAGAAAGTTTTAATCGATGGTGCGGCATCTGTGAATTTAATGCCTATGGCTTTACTCAAAAAGTTCACAAAAACTGAAGAGGACTTAGTTCCATACAACATGGTGATTATAATTACTGATTTCAATGGGAAAACTTCCAACTCAGAAGGAATGGTGATTCTGGATGTCACTGTGGGATCGGTAACCAGACCAATAGTGTTCATCGTGGTCCCCTCTAAAGCAAATTATAATTTGCTTCTAGGAAGAGAATGGATACATGGTGTAGGGGCAGTGTCGTATGTGGTACATCAAAGGATGTTTCTGAGGATCAAGCAGGGTGATCCCAAAGTTGTCCAAGTTGATTTATCACCTTATGAGGCACCAGTAGCCAGAGTGATGAGTTTTGATAAAGTATGGGAGCAAGTGGGGCCTTCAACATCGATACATGTGCACCATTAGAAAAGGGCAAGGACTTTAATGCAGAAATGGCGCTAAAATTCCATCTCATGCCCACTTTTGGCTTTCAAGTCAAGTATTAAAAGATTGGTAGCGGCTAGGTATGGCCGACAAAACCATTAAGTTTTAATGATTGTGTCGAGCTACTTAGCTCAAATGGCAGCCAACGTGGCCTAGAACAATCTGCGGATAGCCTCCGAGGCCGATGAGCGTGATCAGGTACAAGTTGTTGAGCTTAGCGAAGATACAGTAGTAATATTGGAAGTGAAGATCAATTTCATGTCGAAAACGATGAAACCCAGCCTGTAATTGAGAACTATGATTTTATCTTTTATTTGTTCCCCTGAGCATCCAAGAGTTGTTCCTGTGCCCTTGCTAATTCAAGTGCAGTGCTAGCAAGAAGTGGTTGTTGTATCCTGGAGTGTATTAGCCTTGAGACCAACTGCATCGAGTAATCTACCCGTGGTGGTGAAATACTCTTAAGCCTAGTGTTTTGCACGCCTTAGCCAAAACCGATAAGTCTATCTTTATGTGCTTTATTTTATTTAATTGCATATATTATTTAATTGAATGTTTTTCTATATTGTGCTAATTTTATTGTGAGAATTATTCCAATATTATTTGAGTTAATTTTATTTTATTTTTGTTAATTTAGCAACCAATTTTTCCAACAGTTTGGCCATTTTGACAATAACTTAGCACTTCATCAAAGGATTCACCAAGTCCCCAAGGCTTAGTCACCCTGGTAGTTTCAATGAATTAGTATGTATTTCTACTAAAAACCATGATTGTGCGTCTAGTCGAAATATGCCAATTTTGACTGCAGCTATGGCTTATGGGCTTTAACACTTAGCCATTTTTTGAATATAATGCAAGTTTTCGACCAAATCTTCAAATTCTTCTGACGATGCTTGACTCTTGTCTTCTTTTGTCATATTCTCAAAGACTTAGTTTCTTTTCACCATCTCTATTACTTGACTTGATATTCGACCAAAGCATCTATTTAGTCAACTTTAAGCCTATCAACTTCTTTGCTTTAGACACAGCCTTGACACACTGACCCTCTTGTCAAATACGACCTGTCGAAAACCAAAATCTATTTTGGCACCCCAACACAAGGATAACTTAGGTCCCTGAAAGTTTTTTTATTTTTTGTCGTCGTTTTGGTCTCTAGACACGTGGCTAACCAGGTCGACTCTCATGCACGTCAAAATGTGACAGCTAAGCATCCACAGTGATAGATAACGTGACACATTCGTACAAGTGACTGAGTTAACAAACTGAGCTGACGTCAGGAACTAAAATGACTAATGGTAAACACATTGGAGGATTCATTTGTAATTTCGACAAATTCAAAGACCTTTAGAGACTTAGTGATAACACCCTATATTTTTAGGGATAAAAATGACTGTTTACCCCTTTGGCAAACTCAAAACTTACGGCCTGCTTGATTTTACACCCCGTTTCTTCTAGATACTACTCTTTCCGTCCCTTAATATAGGACCGTTTTGTAAAATTTTCTTATCCCTTAATATAAGACCCTTTTAAAATACCAATGTGCATTAATTATTATTATTTTTTTACAAAATTATTCTTATATCAAGGTGCATTAATTTTTTTTCTCTCTCTTAATAGTCTTGAAAGATAAGAAGGATAACTTGAAAAAAATAACACATATTTTATACAAATTTAATATTAATAACTAATAAAATTTATTTTTTTAAAAGACGTGAAATAATTAAAAAGTCCTATATAAAAAGACGGAGGAAGTATATTTTTAGTCACGTGAAAAACATACCTACCAACCATTTATTTCAGTCAAAATAAAACATACACACACGCATAGAAGAGACTGCTATTAATTTTGTCAGTATGCAATAGGGCCAAGCCAGGAAATTTCAAGCGTGCAACAAATGTAGGGGAAGAGCACACGTGCAGGAGTTTAGTGCTGGCATGTTCTGCAAACTACAATAATTGATGAAAAGCATTAATATTTTAATGGGCTGTTAGAAGAAGCTACCAAACACCTATTTTGTAATAGTGGCTAGCTACATGCGCCTATACATTTCTTGGTAAGTACTGTCGTGTCTTTAATTGATTTGCATATATCCTGCGTGTGTGGTTCATTCACCATCACAGCCACAGAACGAAAGAATTGGACCAGACAAGAGACACGATGATGTAAATGAAAGCAGAACCCAGAATCTCCGCAATTTTTATTGTTATAATCGTTACCCTTTAAATTTGGGTATCCGTATTCATATTAATTACTAAGTGTTTTAGGAAAAATAATCTATTTATTTAATATTTTTTATATAACTGTTACGATATATATTTTTTATTATTTTAAAAAATAAGTAATAAGTTATGAATAATTATTTTGGTACCATAAAAAATATTTTATAAATTTGTTAATATGTTATTTTTTCTTTTTTCTCTTGGACGTTTAGAATGTCCATCATATTAAAAAAAATAAAGAATCAAATAGCAGTAAACATATACATATGCTAACTTGTTTTCGATATCTAGGCTCTATTTGAAGAGGATGAGAAATCAAATCCATGTCAAGAGAAGAAGAACCGTCAAGTAAGTATAAAGATGAAGAACAAAGAATACAAACCGATGTCATCGTGAGAAATTATTTAAAAAAATCAAATAATTAATTCATGATAATTAAAATGGATTTAGGGATATAATAAATGTGTGTTTGTTTAAGATTTTAGAATCTAGTTTGGACCCTAAAATCGATTCTAACATTTTTTTTAGTTACTATTTATGCGTTTGTTTTAGATTTTAGTAGATTTTGGAATCTCGTTTGCACTCCAGAATCAATTCTAGTAGAAACAACAACATCCAAGCTTTTTCGTTTGGTAGAATTGATTCTAGGTGTGAGACCCATAAAATTCTTTATATTTACACATCAAAAGTGATTCTACTATCATTGCCAAATGTAAATCAATTCTTTTAAACTTACTTTTAAACTATCATTATCAAACACAAATTAATTTTTTTAAATTCAATTTTTTTAAAATCAATTTTTTTTTAACAAAATTCTTCACAATCAATTCTATCCGACTCTAAAACAAACCGTCTCTTCTAGGTGGATAAAAATGTGTTTCTTTGGTTTAGCCCACCTTTTTATTTTATGAAAATTATAATGTTTTATTGCTGTTTATAAATTCACGTGTTCCTGTTGTGTTCAATCTCGGCCTCTGGTCAAAATTGTCCTGTGACAAAGTCCCCACTTGCGGCTCGCACACGTACAGACCCAACATGCTAATATCTTTTGGATTCTATACTGTCTCTGCCAAATCTCTATTTTGCGTCTCAATCCTTCTAATTAGCCTTTTCTTTTCTTAAAACAAATAAAAATGTGAAATCCTGGGCCCAACTTTGGTCCTTTAATTAATGATTGTATAGATATTTTATGTTTGCATCCAAATTTTAGGGTGGAATTTATTAAAAAACAAGCAAATATGGCGGCCTATATTTTATTGAGAAAGGCTATGTGTTGGACTTGTCTCCAGTTTTTTATTCAATATCCATTTGTATTGACATTATTGTATTATTGATTTAGAAGTATAATGATCCTATTCTACTAAAAGAAAAAATAAAAAAACTTTCGTCGTTTAATTTATCAGGTTATCTATTCTAACCGTCATTGATGATATATTATTTCTCTAATATTTCTGTGACACTTTCAAGGTCAGCCATTTCATTTTTTTTTTTTGAGCGGGGCTTAAAAAGTTGTATTGAACGGGGCTTAAAAAGCCCAAAGGGTCAGCCATTTCAAGTATTCTTATATTTAGTCTCTGTTTGGTTTTGCGTTAAGAAGCCATGGACGAGCGGTTGATTTGGCAACCGAACCTCTATTCAGTTCAAATAAACTTGAGAACCGTTTTACATTAAAATTGAGTATCGAACCGAAAAACCAGTGAACATGAGGTGTTTCTTATCCAATTTTTTGTACTTCGATGAATTAAATCAGGTACTATAAAAAAATTTAAAATAAAGTTGTACATTAATATTAGGCTAAATTATATTTATAGTAGCTTATGTTTATTTTAGGTTTAAGTTTGCTCTCATATGTATTATTTATTCCGAATTTGTCCCTTATGTGTAAAGGTTACACCAATATGGTCTCTCTATTTCGAAGTGGTTCCTTATATTACAAAAATTATACCAATTAAGGGACAAAAAATGGATCACATTAATATAGTTTTGTAACATATGGGACCACTTTGCAGCAGAAAAAACAAGAGGGACAACATTGGTATAACTTTTATACATAAGTGATCAATTTGAAACTTTTAATACATAAAGAACAAAACTGAAACCTAAAATAAATAAAAGGGACTAAAAGTATAATTTAGCCATATTAATATTATTATCAGAGTACTGAAGTTGTAGTATTTGCAATTGTTTAATATTAGAATATTATTAAGACATATTTGCGTTGGTTTAATATGTAATTTTACATGTTATATGTTGACCGATAGCATTTTAAGTGGAATTTAATTTTTAATACTATGAAGTTATGAATATTATGTTATTTTTTGTTTATTATTGCTTGATATATTATATTAAAAATATTATTTAATTCATTTCCAGTCCGACTCCGATTTAACCTCAGTCGAACCCTTGAAACTTGAACCGGTGTCTTATCCAGTTCAATAATCAGTCCGGTTTTAATAACCTTGCTTATATCACACGTTTAGTTATACAAAAAAAACATATATCAATGACAAAAAAAGAAAAAAAAAACATATATCAGTTTAATACATAAAGTATGTATTATTTTATAGATTGATCATTGATGAATTATTAATTAAATAATGACTTGTAAATATTCCTTGTAAATATTCCGTGTTGAAAAAAGTTAAATATTATTAATCAAAGAAATTAAAAATATTCTTCATTAAAAATTAATTTAAAGAAAAGTATTAATTTGATTTATAAACTCACAGAGTAATATGTTTCCAACGCAAACGGGAGAAATAATACTTCCCGAGACACTTTCAGCGAAAGCTTTCTTATAGAGATTTGGATTTCCTAAATTTGAAGTTCCTAAAGTCACCTCATTTGATAGAGAAGAGTGATTTTCTGGCAAGAGAGAAGATATAATTCAAAAAAAAAAATTGTGTGAATTCAGAGATTGTAGGGGATTTCAACTACAGAAAATCCCTATCCCCCTTATAGCTCCTTCTATCCAATGCAATTTTGTGGCCTAGGAATGCATGTTTTTTCTGTTCGTGGTAAAAACAATCTAAAACAAACAATACGTCAAATTCATGTTTGGGTAACAGTGTTCACATGGCGTTTACAGTGGGAAGTGTCATCTAAAAAAACGCGGAGATTACTTAAAGCTTTAGATGTCGTTTACTTGAGGAAACATTATATGAACCAAACCTTTAGATAATGATTCCCTAGGAAAATGTTATCTAAACGTTCAATGTTTTAAAATTGAAATAAAATTAAAATAAAGAGCTTTACGATAATATTTTCTCTAATAAACGTCATCTGAAGCTTTATGAAAATTAAAAGAGAACTGAACACATTCTTTTCCCTTCATACTTTGCTTCTAGCTTACACACTGCGCCATTACCACTCGTCATTGCATAGTAAGCCTCTACCACCGTCGTCGCACAGTAAGTCTCTTGGCTTTCTCTCCTCTTTTCCTAGTTGTCCTTCGTCTCCCCATATTTTTAATTTCAGCTCTAACGCCGATGTAGTCGTCATCGTACGTGCAAGATAAATGTCCATTCATCCAATGTATTTCTAACCTTACCAATTATGCAGTAAACATTATGAGGAATATTACCCCATAACTTCTCATTATGAGACTTCCACAAACTCCACAAAATCATAGCAAATAAATTACCATTGTCTCTTGTTAAGATTTCAAAAGCTTGGAAATAAAAACCAGCAAAGCTATCCACCTAGCTAAGAATTAGTTCCAACTTTGTCCACCAATTCAATTTTTCCAGCATGCTTCAGCTATAGGACATGTAATAAACAGATGGCAGATGTTTTCAATTGCAGTGCCACATAAAGGACAGCTAAAAGGAAAACTCTAGCAAGAAAAGCTTGGGTTGTGGCCTATACTAGCATCCAAGAGAGACTCATTCAGGAAGTGCTTTGAGAACTCTAGCAATAAGGGAGTCTAGTTTGGAGAGGAAATTCTACACTTGTTTACCTACCTTTGATAAATTGAAGCCTTCAAAGTCACGAAATCCTAAGCCTCCTTTATCCTTGGGAATCATGAGTTTACACCAAGAAAGCCAATTGATTCCTCTACGACCATCCTTCTTTGTAACCCACCAAAAAAGTATTAAGCATTTTCTAAATTTCCTCCCCTAGATATTGTGGAAGCAGAAAAGTACTCATACAATATGATGGAATTGCTTGAGCTATATATTTTACGAGAATTTTCTTACCTCCTCAGGAGAGAGATTTAGATCTCCAAGATTGAAGCCTTTTTCCAGATGTGGTCCTTTATATATCTAAAGATGACTCGCTTGTTCATGCTAATGAAAGATGGGAGGCCTAGATAGCGACCATGTCCCCAGACTTCATTGACCTTAAGAATAGAGGATACAGAAACCCTCATTTTAGGGGAGACATTTCTGCTGAAGGATAATTCTGATTTTCCATAATTTATGGCTTGGCCTGATGCTTCTTCATAGGCCTTGAGAATACCACTACGACTAGTTGCTTCCTCTTCTATAGCTCGAAGGAATATGAAACTATCATATGCAAATAACAAATGACTTACCGATGGGGCACCACGACAGATGCGAGTTCCATGAAGATCACCTCTAGCAGTGTGAATGTGCAAGAGAGAGCTGAAACCTTGAGCACAAAGAATATAAAGATAAGGAAATAGAGGATCTCCCTGACACAGTCCACGAGAAGGAGAGATAAGGCCTACTTTCCAATTATTGATTATGACCGAATAGGTGACTGTATTGACATATTGAATTATCCAAGATATCCACTTAGAATCAAACCCCATCTTTGCCATGACTGCTTCCAAATAAGGCCATTTCACACTATCAAAAGCTTTGCTAATGTCAAATTTCAAAGCCAATAGCCCTTGTTTTCCGAATGTCTTGCATTTCTCTATAAGAGCATTATCAGTGATGGAATGCCCAACAATGAAATCTGGTTGTTCCTCACTAATAACCTTATGAAGGATACATTTGCTTCGATAAAGTTTTGTAGAGAACATTGCAAAGCGAGATAGGTCTCATATCTTTGATTGTAGAGTGTAACGACCCGTTTCCGGACCGCTACCGAGCTCAACGTACCGAGCTCGAGTTACCGAGCTCAACACACCGAGCTCTAGTTACCCTGTATGCGATGTGTTTTAAAACGATACTCTTGTGCCCTTTAGAAAAGTACGGTCTATTATTATTTATAAAACCAGCTCGTGCACATCAGAGTAATTACAGCTTTTCGAAAACATGGTGCAACTAAGACACAAGACATAAATTCTAATAAAACATACATGCATAATATACATATATACCACTCGAAATGATGATGTATACAAAATACAGAGTAATAATGTATAAAGAAAATACACCTAAGGTATGACGACTTCAAGAGAGCAATCATACCCTGGGGTACTTCCTACAGACACCCACGCAGGGGTCGCCCAAAAGTAAGACCATCACCTACCCCGTGCTCAAAATAACATCTAGCCCAAACTGGTCACAACCACTATACACAAAAATATAGACAAAGCAAATCACGACAAGAAGAGGTCGTCGACCTGATCCTCGTCGGGCTCCTCCTCGCCATCATTTGTCGCCGAAGTTCCTCGCACTCGACATCGCCTGGGTAACCATCATGGATTGAAGGTACCACGGGAAAGGGTCAACTTCTCAACAGATCATGATAAACACGGCATAAAGAAATAAGTAAACAGCAAAGTATAACATTCACCAAACGTGACTCAACCATCTCACTCTAAACTCGACTCAACTCGGCAACCATTTCTCTCGACTCGACAATTTTTCCTAATGCACACGCTGCATCAGATCTTTGGAAAGTCCAGCTAAGCCTTGGGATCTTCGCTCTCCCTAGGATACCAACTCAGTCCCATAGCGTGGCGACGTCTAGTCAATCTCCCGTAAACAAAAGGGGACCTAGCACCCTTAGTTATCCGGGTCACGGCTCAAAAACGTCATAACGACTCGCCTAGCTCGCTCACTCGATGAACAATTCGCCGCATACGATATTCAAAGAGTTATACACAAGATATTCATCCGCATGTCAAATAAAAAGAGCAAGCTCGACATGAAGAAACGCAATTCAACAGTCAATACATAATTCACAACATATATTCAATCACATATTAAATACATGCAAAAACCCAATCATATCACAACATTACATGCTCGACACAAATCAAGAAATCCATACATAGTAATATAACAATAAAAAATCCTAGAATGTTTAGAAGTGCCCTTACGCACAAAACATAAACACGTAGAATATGAAGTGCCCTTACCGAACTCCAAGCTACGCTGCTCGACAACGACCTCAACACAGCTGTCTTCAAACGAGCTCGACAACGACCTCGACACGCACGCTCCTCAGTCGACCTCGGTTTCGTGTTCTCGTACACCCTGATCTCCTTGCAGCACGATCTCGGAAATCACACCGCCTAATACGAGCACAACTTAGTTCTATCTATGGGTTCTAATAACACTTAGCTCTCATTATCCCAATCTTAACCACAACCCAAGTAAATATTAAAACTCAAAAACTTAACCAAATATAACCAGAACTCAAACATTACAATTTAACTCCTTTTCTTCTAAAATTTTATTAAAACATCTTTCATACGGCACCAGACAAAACCATTTTTCCTCTAACACCAAGTTAGGGTTTTCGATCAAAAGTTCATGAAAAAGGTTATATGATTCTATAACAAATAAGTCAACAACAAACATCAACAAGAAATCAAAACAAACCAAATAGGGAGGATTTTGGGCACTGCCTATTGCAGAAAACAGAGAAAGAAATTTGTTTTACAAGCTCAAATAATTGGTTAGAAAGGTAGGTAATATCATGAAGGAGAAAGCCTACCAATATGACATGATTTGGAAGCATAAAAACTAGCTAAAATGGAAGGAAGAAATGGCGCTAAACAGTAGCACGAAGGAAGAGAAAATCTGTTTTTCCATACCTCAGATGATGGTCGAGATGGTGATATATGTCGAGGAGATGATGAGAAACAAGGTTGATGAAGAAAGTTTATGCAGAAGCTCGATAAAACTCAAGGTTTTTCGATGGAAGTTTTTGGAGAGGAAGAGGAACTCAGAGAAGAAGAAAGAAGAAAAGAGAAAGTGAGGGTTGATCGAATACAGCTGGTCAAGCAACCCTTTAAAAGATATTTTTCTTTTTAAAACAACACACAAATAAGTGACGTGTAACTACTGTTATGAGATGCTAATCCCATCAATCATTCTACCCATCTAATCTCTTCTCTCTCATGATTACCCTCTAATCTATAGGTTACAGATCTAAAACACAGCGACGAGAACTGCAACCGATAATATAAATATTACAAACAATAGAATCAGTAACGCTAGATAACGATCGTAAAAGTACGAGTGTTACAGTCTCGACACGAGGTCGATCAGGGTGCTTGTGCAAGCGCACAAGGCTCTAACACGAGTTCGTGCACGCGGCCTCCTTAGTTCGACATGCGACCTCCTCAGCTCTAAGACGCGACCTCATCACCAAAGAACTAGTGCACGCGTCTCCTCAAATTTCGGATACGACCTTGGCACGCGATCTTGGCACGGGATCTCGCCACGAGGTCTTGGTACGAGGTCTCGACACGAGATCTCGACGCGAGGTCTCGAGCACGACGTTCTAATACGAGGTCGATCTCGCCCTCAGGTGTTACAATCTCTCCTCTAAAAAATTTCGTCCTCGAAATTACAAATAAGATACTTACCATGAAAGAGTTCAGTGGTAATCGAAGTCTTCATCTTCTCCTCCAGCTCCCAAGTCGCATCTCCAGCCTTTCTCGATCCCACACAACTTTGACAAGTTGAATCTCTTTGTTCCGCAATCGCTTGGCTTTCCGGTCAACGATCCTTCTTTGGTGATGCTTCGAAAGATAGGTCGCCCTTCGCTTGAATCACATCCGGCTCGATGACATGAGAGGGTCGGAAATATATCTCCGCAATTGTGAGACGTTGAAGACGCTATGAATGTTTGACAAGAAGCGGTGGCAAGGCAATCGATATGCCACCGACCGATACGACGAAGAATCGTAAGGTCCAATAAATTTAGGGTAAGTTTCTTGGACTTGATCGCCGACCAACTCCGATGGTGGGGTGACTCTAAGAAATACATGTTCTCCTTCCTCGAACTCGAGTGGTCGACGCCTTTGGTCCGCATAACTCTTCGTCGACTTTGAGACGCTCGCATCCTATCTCTCGATCAAACGGATCTTCTCGAGTCACCGGATCATATCCGGTCCTACAAATGTAACGCCGCCATCCTGGTACCAACAAAGAGGCGTCGACATTTACGCCCATACAAAGGCTTCAAAAGGTGCCATTCCAATACTCGCATGGAAACTGTTATTGTAGGTGAACTCCACCAATGGTAAGACGTCGTCCCAACTTCCTCGGTGATCTAACGTACATGCTCGCAACAAATCTTCGCGATTGGATCGTTCTCTCGCCGACCGCTGGGCCGGGGATGATATGCCGAAGCTAAGCCTGAGCTCGGTTCCCATCGCTTCTTGCAATTCCCTCCAAAAATGAGACGCGTGAACTTCGGATCTCGGTCCGACACGATTGAAGAGGGTATACCATGAAGTCGCACTATCTCCGCGATGTAGATCTCGGTCGCCTTTTCCACGCTGTATGTCGACCTTCACCTAAGAAATGAGCGATTTGGTCAATCGGTCGACGATCACCCAAATCGAATCATTCTTCTTCCGCCTTCGCAAACCTACAACGAAATCCATGGAGATACCGTCCCATTTCCATACCGGGTACGCTGTTTATCAGAGCATTCCCGCTGGTCGCTGGTGTTCCACCTTCGCTCGACACGTTAAACACGGTTACGTGCTCGACCACTTGCTTTTTCATTCCGGACCACCAAAAATGCTTCTTCAAGTCTTGATACATCTTCGTAACTCCTGGATGAATACTAAAGTTGCTCTTATGCGCTTCGTCAAGTATTAACTTTCTCAGCTCCGCTACGTTAGGTACACACACTCGGCCATTACATCTTAAGATGTTGTCCGTTCCGACTTGGAATTCTGTCGCCTTCCGTTGCGCTATCAACTGGACCTTCTCTTGCAGGAGCTCGTCATGAACCTGCTGGTCTCGGATCTCGTCCAACAATCTGTTAGAAATGGTAAGCATACCAAATCTCAGCTTCCCCGGTGAAACTTCCACACTCAACTTCAAGTCTCGGAACTTCTCGAGCATCTCCAACTCCTTGATCATCATTGCTGAGGCTAAAACGCTCTTTCTGCTCAATGCATCTGCTACTACGTTAGCCTTACCGGGATGGTATTCCAACGTAAAGTCGTAGTCCTTGAGAAATTCTGTCCATCTTCGCTGACGCATGTTGAGCTCTTTCTGATCGAACAGGTACTTCAAGCTCTTGTGATCGCCGAAACAAAGAAGAGTGCTCCCATAAAGGTAGTGTCTCCATATCTTCAAACAAGAAACCACCGCCCGCTACTCCAAATCGTGAGTAGGGTAGTTCCTCTCGTGAATCTTAAGTTGTCTTGAAGCATACGCTACCACTTTCCGATGTTGCATCAGCACGCATCCCAATCCCTGGTGTGACGCATCACAATACACCTCGAAAGGCTCTTCTGGTTGAGGCAAAATCAACACAGGCGCTGTCGTCAAGAGCTCCTTCAGTCTTTGAAAACTGGATTCACACTCCTCGGTCTAGGCAAAAGGTTGTGTTACCAATTGACTTCAAACACAAGAGGGGGTGAATTGTGATAGCGGTGCTTATATAAAAAAATTACAGAAAATAAATGATCGAATAATAAATAAAGAACAAAAATAAATAAAGTGCTTGAATGATAAAGAGACAGAGAGCAAAGAAGAGCACGCAGCAATTTATACAGGTTCGGCCACCAAACACCCCTGTGGCCTACGTCCTGTCCCCAAAGCAAACCACTATGGGATTTTCACTAAATCACTAGCTTTTAAATCAGGTTCAGCTAGAAACCTTTACAACTCTATACCAGAGCAATACGTTCAAGAGATATCACCTCTCTATGAACACCTTGGGATTCCTACCCAAAAAGAAATGATTTTCACAAATAAAATGAGACGAGAAAGATACACTCAATAGTGCAGATATAACAAATTGAAGCTCAAATAATACAACTCAAATAATGTAGAATAAAAAGGCTCTCAGAAAATTGTGCTCAAATAAGTGTGAGTGATGAAAAATATTTGACAGAGTTTTTGGCACAAAAATTAAGCACTGCGTTGTTGTATTTTTACAAAGCTCACGAGTTGTGTTTATATAGGCAATGGAGGAGCGTCGAAATGACCGTTGCAGGATTTGTCCGTTGCAGCATGCCCGCTATGCTTTGATTTGTCCGTTGGAATTTGTCCGCTATGCTGAACATGAAAGAATTGAAAACACTGAGACGGCTCGGCATACGACCTCAAGACAGCTACAGACGACCTCGCCACACGTGACAGACGACCTCGACACACGGCATACGACCTGAACACATTTCGGCATACGACCTCCTCATCAGCCGGTTCGCATAGCTCGGCAGCGACCTCATCACCGACACGCCGACCTCGACGCGACCTCATCACCGACACGGATCATCACCGGACGCGACAAGAGCTCATCACGCGACCTCGTCACGCGACCTCATAAGCTTGACACGCGACCTCCTCCTCGCCCGAGATACGACTTCCTCAGAGCTCAACATCCGACTTCCTCCTCAGCTCGACATCCGATTTACTCAGATCTCGACACGCGACTTCCTCAGCTCGACATCCGACACGAGATATGCATGTCAAAATATTTTGTGCGTGTGTGATTTAATTTTAATTGAGAGCTTTTTATTACTACTTACAAATTGTCTTAATAAAGATAAATAAATACCCAGAACCCAAAGACTTGAGAAACAATCATTCTTGATACGCGTCTTGGTATTCTTTTCCACTTTTTGCACGGTTGACTATTTGCAAAGCTTCCTTTTGTCAATCATCAAAACCATCCTGTCAAGGCATGTATTCACAGACTCCCCCTTTTTGATGATGATAAACATCTCATGGAGGGAATTTAGTAAAATATAATCATGATATAGCAATGAGATATAAGCATGGTTTTTCAATAAAAGATATCAGAGTTTAAGCACAATATTTAGAAAAACTCCCCCTCACAATATGCATAATATAATTTACTCCGCCTGAATCGTAAAACTCCCCCCCTTTTGGCAACATCAAAAAGCGGGAAAGATAAAGGGAAAGGCATGTAAAACGTATGCATATACGTGTAACTAGATGGCGAAAAATAATAGAGTATCAAGGGTTCAATGAAGCATAATTGTTTGCAGTTAACATAACCTGCACAAACTTTTATTTTAGCGATTACAGGAAGGACGGTTGCATTTCTCCACTTTTAGTCTTGGTAACGGAACCTGCATAAAAATGTTAGCACACTCCAACGCCCAAGTTAGAACTTATTCATAATAAAATGCACTCACACGCAGTCATTCAATGCATGATTGATCTAAAATTCCTAACTCGGTTCTTATAAAAAGAAGCTTTCTTTAGGCAAAGGTTTAGTAAAAATATCTGCAAGTTGTTTAGATGTTTCCACAAACTCAATCACACAATCTCCTTTTTGAACATGATCTCTAATAAAATGGTGCCTAATTTCTATGTGTTTGGTCCGGGAGTGATAAACCGGGTTTTTCGTGAGGTTTATGGCACTAGTATTGTCGCACTTAATTGGAACAGTTTTCAGATTAATCCCATAATCATTCAATCGTTGTTTCATCCAAATAATTTGTGCACAACAACCGCCGCTGCAACGTATTCCGCTTCAAAGAAGGGACAAAGCCACACCGCTTGTTTCTTACTATGCCATGAGACCAAGGCATTCCCAAGTAAGTGACATGTCCCACTAGTGCTTTTTCGGTCCATTTTGCAACCCGCAAAATCAGAATCCGAGTACCCAATAAGTGTGCAGGCAGCACCTTTGGGGTACCATAAACCCATGGTTTGGGTGCCAGTGAGGGATCTCATGATGCTTTACCGCTAAGAGATGTGATTCCTTAGGATTTGCTTGAAAACGTGCACACATACAAACACTAGACATAATATCCGGACGACTAGCAGTGAGATAGAGAAGAGATCCTATCATACCTCTATACTTACTTACTTCGACCGACTTACCACCTTCATCTTTGTCAAGATAGCATGATGTGCTCATGGGAGTTGAGATTTCTTTGGCGTTGCTCATTCCAAATCTTTTAAGCAACTCCTTGCAATATTTGGATTGATTTATAAAAATTCCTTCTTTTGTTTGTTTGATTTGAAGTCCAAGGAAGTAATTTAGCTCTCCCATCATTGACATTTCAAATTCACTTTGCATGATATCGTAAAATTCCTTACACAAGGATTCATTAGTAGCACCAAATATTATATCATCGACATAAATTTGAACAAGTAAAATGTCATGCTTTTTGTGTTTAATGAAAAGAGTGGTATCAACTTTTCCTCTTTCAAAACCTTTTTCAAGTAAATATTTGCTTAACCTCTCGTACCAAGCTCTCGGAGCTTGTTTTAAACCATATAAAGCCTTTTTCAATTTGAAAACATGATTTGGAAATTCAAAATTTTCAAAACTGGGAGGTTGATCAACATATACTTCTTCTTGAATAAAGCCATTAAGAAATGCACTTTTAACATCCATTTGAAAAAGTTTGAAATCCATGATGCATGCAAATGCGAGAAGCATGCGAATAGCTTCTAATCTAGCCACGGGTGCATAGGTTTCATCGAAATCTATGCCCTCTTGTTGATTATAGCCTTTTGCAACAAGTCTAGCTTTATTTCTAACAATGATACCATTTTCATCAAGCTTGTTGCGAAAGACCCATTTGGTCCCAATGACTAGGTGATCTTTAGGCCTAGGGAAAAGTTCCCAAACATCATTTCTCTCAAATTGATTTAATTCCTCTTGCATAGCAAGGGTCCAATACTCATCAAAGATGGCTTCATTGACGCTATTTGGTTCAATTTGAGAGACAAAGGCCATATGATGACATGCATGATTAAGAGAGTTTCAGTCGTTACCCCCTTTTGAGATATCACCTATTATGTTGTCAAGAGGATGGTTCTTTGAGACTCTTCATTCCTTTGGAAGATTTGAGTGAGAGAGTTCTTGAGAGGGTTGAGGCAAGGACTCTTGATCCTCCTTTTGAACTTTTGATCTCTCTTGTTCCTCTAAATAGGTATCTCCAAATACTTACGCAAGATCATCAACACTTTCTTCTACTGAAGATTTGGGGTTAGATTCATCAAAAGAAACATGCAGATTCTTCAACACCCAAGTTCTTTTATTAAAAATTCAAAAGCTTTACTAGAAGTGGAATATCCAAGAAATAAACCTTCATCGCCTTTAGCATCAAATTTACCAAGGTTATTCTTACCATTGTTTAGGACAAAACACTTGCATCCGAAACGTGAAGGTGGGAAATGTTGGGCTTCCTTCCTTTGTAGAGTTCATACGGTGTTTGCTTAAGGATCGGCCTTATAAGAACTCGATTCATCACATAGCAAGCGGTGCTCACGGCATCTGCCCAAAAGTACTTAGGAAGGTTAGTCTCATTGAGCATCGTCTCGCTAGCTCTTCAAGAGACCGATTTTTCCTTTCAACCACTCCATTTTGTTGCGGTGTCCTTGGAGCGTAAAAGTTGTGATCAATGCCATTTTCTGTGCAAAATGCTTCAAATGCTTCATTCTCAAATTCCCCACCATGATCACTTGAATGGAAGCAATGTTAAGTCCCTTCTCATTTTGTATAACCTTTGCAAGTTTTCAAAAGCATTAAAAGCATCATTTTTGTGAGAAATAAATAAAGTCCATGTATAGCGAGAATAGTCGTCCACAATAACAAGAGCATAGTAATTGCCACCAAAGCTTTTAGTTCTAGAAGGGCCAAATAAATCCATATGTAAAAGTTGTAAAGGCCGGTTTGTAGAAACAATATTTTTAGATTTGAAAGATGCCTTTACTTGTTTTCCTTTTTGACATGCATCACAAAGTTTATCTTTTTCAAAACGAAGCTTTGGTAAGCCAATTACTAAGTCCTTTCGAACTAACTTATTAAGATGATCCATGTGAATATGAGCCATTCTCCTATGCCATAGCCAAGATTCATCCTCTTTACTAATAAGACAACACGCATCATTTGAAGGTATTTTATCTAAATCAAGCATATAGATATTTCCAATTCTAGGTCCAATTACAATAACATTTTCATTTATAGAATCCATGACCATGCATTTTGAAGAATCGAAAACCACTTTGTTTCCTTTATCACAAAGTTGACTAATGCTTAGCAAATTATGCTTCAAACCATCCACATACAAAACATTTTCAATAGTGGGATTAGGACTCTTACCAATAGAACCAATCCCAAGAATTTTACCTTTGTTGTTGTCACCATACCGAACATAACCACTATTCTTAGGTACCAATGAGGAGAACTTGCTTTTATCTCCTGTCATGTGCTTTGAACAGCCGCTATCAAGATACCAATTTAAGTCCTTGGCTTTCAAGCACACCTACAACAACAAATCATATTTTAACCTTTGGTACCCAAACCATCTTGGGTCCATATGAGTTAGTCTTGGGCAAGGTGCCCTTTGGAATCCACATCTTTTTGCCAACTACATTTTTATTCTTTCTAATATTGCAAATAGAGGCAGTGTGACCATTTCTACCACAGTGAAAGCATTTAATGAAAGGACTACTTGAGGGTTTGTTGTGATTGAAGAGTTTAAAAGATTTTTCATGAATTTTTGGATGATAACCTAAACCAGCTTTTCCAAAAGTACCTTTTTGGTTTCCTAACATAATGTTTAGATTATCTCTTCCCATCGTAAATTTTGCAAGAGTGTTATTTAAATCCTTAACCTTATTTTTCAAAACACTACACTCATTGCATTTTAAAACTTCATCCTTTTTATTTTCACAAGATATGGGAGGAGAAGTTTCAATCACAAAGAACTTGTTTTTCTTTAAGAATCACTATCTCTTTGTTTAAAATTTCAATTTTTGATTCAAGAGAAGAGATGGTTTTCTTAGAAGAAAGAACAATTTTTCCAAGTTTAATCGTTTCATTATTGAATTCTTCACAAGCAGCAAGTAATTCATCATAAGTTAAAGAAGAGTCAGGATCATAAAAATTTACCTCATCTTCATCATGATTTGCCATTAGACTAAGGTGAGCCTCTTCATTTTCAGATTCATCAGAAGAATCCATATCATTATCATCCCAGGCAATGTAAGCTCTTCTTCCCTTCGAATCCTTTGGTGGTTTCTTTTCAAATTTCTCATTCCTCGTTTGGTTTTGAGGACAATCGGGTTTTATGTGACCTTTCTTTCCACACTTGTAGCAGGTAGGATTAAAAGAAGTTGTTTCATCACTTTTCTTTTGAGAGCTTGGGAACTTACCTTTGTTTCTGAGTCTCATGAACCTTTTGAATTTGCGAACCATTAGACTCATGTTTTCCTCATTATTTTCATCTTCAAGGAAATCACATTCGTCATCGTCAGTTTCCTCAATGCTTGCTTTGAGGGCGAGCCCTTTCTTTTTCTTATCAGCTTCTTCGCTTTCCATGAGACGATTTAGTTCAATTTCATGTTCCTGCAATTTTCCAAACAAAGTAGCCAAGGTCATAGAAGATAAGTCTCTAGATTCAGCTATAGCAATGACCTTGGGTTGCCAATTCCTGTTTAGACATCTAAGAACTTTGTTAATCAAATCTTCATTACTGAAGACTTTCCCAAGAGCTCTGAGATGGTTTATTATATGGATGAACCTTTTTTGCATATCTTGTATGTTTTCACTTGGTTTCATCCTAAATAACTCATACTCATGGGTTAATGTGTTCATTCGAGCCCTCTTGACCTCGGTAGTACCTTCATGGGTCAATAGAAGGGTGTCCCACATTTCTTTAGCAGTCTTGCAATTTGAGACCCTATAGAACTCATCGTAGCTTAAAGCAGAAGTGATGATGTTCTTAGCCTTCAAATTGTATTGAACCTTTTTCTTATCATCTTCGGTCCAAAGTGATCTTGGTTTGTCTACCACTGCATCATTAATTGATTGAGTGGGGACAAATGGACCATTTTCCACAAAGATCCCAAATATCAAGATCAACACCCTCAAGAAAGATTTACATTCTATCCTTCCAATAACCATACCCTCTCCATTGAAAATTGGGGCTCTGTTCATGGAAGTCCCCTCGTAATTGTTTGAAGTCATTCTCTTGAGACGGTTAAGTCCTTTATACAAGATTCTAGCTCTGATACCAATTGTTACCAATTGACTTCAAACACAAGAGGGGGGTGAATTGTGATAGCGGTGCTTATATAAAAAATTACAGAAAATAAATGACCGAATAATAAATAAAGAACAAAAATAAATAAAGTGCTTGAATGATAAAGAGACAGAGAGCAAAGAAGAGCACGCAGCAATTTATACAGGTTCGGCCACCAAACCCCCCTGTGGCCTACGTCCTGTCCCCAAAGCAAACCACTATGGGATTTTCACTAAATCACTAGCTTTTAAATCAGGTTCAGCTAGAAACCTTTACAACTCTATACCAGAGCAATACGTTCAAGAGATATCACCTCTCTATGAACACCTTGGGATTCCTACCCAAAAAGAAATGATTTTCACAAATAAAATGAGACGAGAAAGATACACTCAATAGTGCAGATATAATAAATTGAAGCTCAAATAATACAACTCAAATAATGTAGAATAAAAAGGCTCTCAGAAAATTGTGCTCAAATAAGTGTGAGTGATGAAAAATATTTGACAGAGTTTTTGGCACAAAAATTAAGCACTGCGTTGTTGTATTTTTACAAAGCTCACGAGTTGTGTTTATATAGGCAATGGAGGAGCGTCGAAATGACCGTTGCAGGATTTGTCCGTTGCAGCATGCCCGTTGCGTTTTGATTTGTCCGTTGGAATTTGTCCGTTGCGTTGAACATGAAAGAATTGAAAACACGGAGACGGCTCGGCATACGACCTCTGAAGACAGCTCGGCAGACGACCTCGCCACACAGCTCGACAGACGACCTCGACACAGCTCGGCATACGACCTCGGAACACAGCTCGGCATACGACCTCCTCATCAGCTCGGTTCGCATAGCTCGGCAGGCGACCTCATCCGACCGCGCGACCTCGATGCAGCGACCTCATCACCGACACGGATCATCACCAAGACGCGACAAGAGCTCATCACGCGACCTCGATGCAGCGACCTCGCGCTTGACACGCGACCTCCTCCTCAGTTCGAGATACGACTTCCTCAGAGCTCAACATCCGACTTCCTCCTCAGCTCGACATCCGATTTACTCAGATCTCGACACGCGACTTCCTCAGCTCGACATCCGACACGAGATATGCATGTCAAAATATTTTGTGCGTGTGTGATTTAATTTTAATTGAGAGCTTTTTATTACTACTTACAAATTGTCTTAATAAAGATAAATAAATACCCAGAACCCAAAGACTTGAGAAACAATCATTCTTGATACGCGTCTTGGTATTCTTTTCCACTTTTTGCACGGTTGACTATTTGCAAAGCTCCCTTTTGTCAATCATCAAAACCATCCTGTCAAGGCATGTATTCACAGGTTGATCCTTCCTCGTAAGCCGTGTAAGAGGCGCGACAATCTTCGAGAAACCTTCAATGAATCTTCGATAATAGCCTGCTAAGCCAACAAAACTTCTGATCTCGGTAACCGTCTTCGGCTGTTCCCACGCTAACACGGCCTCAATCTTAGTTGGATCCACAGCTATTCCTCCTTTGGAAATCACATGACCAAGAAAATTCACCTCTTCGAGCCAAAATTCACACTTCGACAGGTTGGTATAGAGTTGCTTCTCACGCAATATCTGTAGTACTCGACGTAAGTGTTCTTCGTGCTCTTCTCGGTTCTTCGAGTAGATCAGGATGTCGTCGATGAACACTACAACGAACTGATCCAAAAACGAATGGAAAATCCTGTTCATATAATCCATAAACACAGCTGGTGCATTTGTCACTCCAAACGGCATCACCAAATACTCGTAGTGACCATACCTAGTCCTGAAAGCTGTTTTGGGGATATCTTCTTCCTTCACGCGAATCTGATGATAACCAGACTTCAAATCTATCTTGGAAAAGATCGCCGCTCCACGAAGTTGATCCATCAAGTCGTCAATACGGGGTAACGGATACCGGTTCTTCACAGTAACCTTGTTGAGCTCGCGGTAGTCCACGCACAGCCTTGATCGTCCATCCTTCTTCTTAACCAACAACACCGAGCTCCCCACGGTGACACGCTCGGTCGTATGAATTGCTTTGACTCCAAGTGTTCGATCCGGGACTTCGCTTCTTTCATCTCGGCGGGAGACATCCCAGTATGGCGCTTTGGAAATCGGTCTGTCCCTGGAATCAGTCGATGGAGAACTCGACCTCTCGTGACCGGTGGTAACCCTGGCACGCCTTCGAAAACGCCCTCAAAGTCACACACCACCGGTACATTCTTCACTTCGACCTGTTTGGAAAACTTCGAACTAGCCAGGATACATGTATTCTCTAGTTCCTTCTTTCAAAGAAACCCCAATACGCTCAAAGAAAGATAATTGGAGACTCCAAGGTCCGGGAAAATTACGCTTTACGGCACACCAAGAGGACATGGTGGTGTGACAACCAATCCATCCCGAGGATGACATCTAAGCCCTTAAGAGGCAAACAAACCAAATTGACCACAAACTTTCTACTCAATAACCACTACACAATTAAGACACGCAGTTGTTTGTGACTAAGGTTTTAGCAAATTGGGTCAGAATCTACCAATTTGAACGATAAAGCGATCACAATCAAGTTCAAATGGTTCACACAATCGAAGAAATAAAGGAATGGGTTGCACCGAATCAAAGAGAACGGATAAGGATTTACCCTCAATCTCACATTCACCTTGAATAAGATCATCACCGCTCGCTTCCTCACCGCTCATGCGTAAGACTACGCCTTTAGCTACCTGACGCTTCCTTTGGCCTTTGCCGCAAGCATTGCCGGTTCACTTTAGGTGTGGGACAATCCTTGGCAAAATGCCCTGGCTTACAGCTTGAAACATATCTCCTCCTTCCGAGTACACCACTCGCATAATGTCCTGGCCTTCCACAACGATAGCAAGTCACCTCGGCCGGCCTGACCTCCGCTTCGCTCCTGGGTCATCGGACGATATTGTCCCCTGTTGTTGTTCCCCTGAGGTCGGTTGTAAGGCTTCTTCTGCAGGTGTTTCCCCTTCTGTGTGAACCTCTGTCCCACACTCTGGGGTCTCACCGGTCCGCCTACAACAGTTTTCTTCTTGTGGCTTTACACCCACTACCTCGCCACACCGATCTATCAGCTCTTGTAGATTCCTGATCCTCAGTGACACCACCGACTTCTGAATGTCAAATCTCAGACCTCGTTGGAACCTCTCGCTTAACCATCCTTGGTCAGCTTGATCACGAAATGGATCAAATACCTCGCCATGACTCGAACTTGGTCGCATACTCGGACACCGCCGAGTCGCCTTGTTGTAGTTGGAGAAACTCTTGCTCCTTCTCACCGTGCAGATCTGGGAAGTATTTGTCCAAGAACCTTCCACTAAAAGCTCCCAAGTTATCTCGCGACGCCCGCTATCGCTGCTTGCTTCACTCCCTTCCACCAATACTCTGCGTCTCTAGCGGCAAGTAGGTAGCGTGAGTCTACCTTCACGCTGTTTGGGCAATGGAGTGCCTCAAGATCTTCTCGATCTCTTGCATCCAAAGATCGCCTTTATCTGGGTTTGGCTCATCAGTAGAACTTCTGGATCATGCTTCCTAAAGTCCGCTAATCCTCTCGCCTCGGCCTCGCTCGCTCATTTGTTGTTCTTTGTAAGTTTCTTTGGGTTAACGCCGCCGTTTGTTGAGCCATTGCGTTAACTGTTGAGTTCTGCGGTGATTCTTTGAGCCATGGCTGCCGCCATCTCGGTCATAGCTTGAATTGCTCGTTCCATGTCGACGTTCTCGAGTACAGCTGTCGTATCCCTACGAGGTGGCACTAGATTCCACAAAGTTCAAAACCACATCGAATCTCACAACAAGGATGTGTTAAAACACACTGCTTCAATCAAGAAACAGTTCAAACAATTTTTCAAGCAATAAGTGCTTCACTTAATCAAACAGCAATCAAGATAATACAATTAGGTACCCAACACACATATCCCGACACAGTGACCAGTCCAAATTCCTATACACAGCCCGGTCAAAACCGAACTGCTCTGATACCAACATTGTAACGACCCGTTTTCGGACCGCTACCGAGCTCAACGTACCGAGCTCGAGTTACCGAGCTCTGGTTACCCTGTATGCGATGTGTTTTAAAACGATACTTTTGTGCCCTTTAGAAAAGTACGGTCTATTATTATTTATAAAACCAGCTCGTGCACATCAGAGTAATTACAGCTTTTCGAAAACATGGTGCAACTAAGACACAAGACATAAATTCTAATAAAACATACATGCATAATATACATATATACCACTCGAAATGATGATGTATACAAAATACAGAGTAATAATGTATAAAGAAAATACACCTAAGGTATGACGACTTCAAGAGAGCAATCATACCCTGGGGGTACTTCCGGCAGACACCCACGCAGGGGGCTGCTCCAAAAGTAAGACCACCAGTCTACCCTGTGCTCAAAATAACATCTAGCCCAAACTGGTCACAACCACTATACACAAAAATATAGACAAAGCAAATCACGACAAGTAGAGCTCCTCCTCGCCATCATCTGCTGTCGAGTTCCCTACACCCTCGACATCGCCTGGGTAACCATCATGGATTGAAGGTACCACGGGAAAGGGTCAACTTCTCAACAGATCATGATAAACACGGCATAAAGAAATAAGTAAACAGCAAAGTATAACATTCACCAAACGTGACTCAACCATCTCACTCTAAACTCGACTCAACTCGCTATCCATTTCTCTCGACTCGACAATTTTTCCGGAATGCACACGCCGCATCAGATCTTTGGAAAGTCCAAATTAAGCCTTGGGATCTTCGCTCTCCCTAGGACTAACTCAGTCCCATAGCGTGGCGACGTCTAGTCAATCTCCCGTAAACAAAAGGGGACCTAGCACCTTAGTTATCCGGTCACGGCTCAAAACGCTATAACGACTCGCTTAGCTCGCTCACTCGATGAACAATTAAGCATACGATATTCAAAGAGTTATACACAAGATATTCATCCGCATGTCAAATAAAAAGAGCAAGCTCGACATGAAGAAACGCAATTCAACAGTCAATACATAATTCACAACATATATTCAATCACATATTAAATACATGCAAAAACCCAATCATATCACAACATTACATGCTCGACACAAATCAAGAAATCCATACATAGTAATATAACAATAAAAAATCCTAGAATGTTTAGAAGTGCCCTTACGCACAAAACATAAACACGTAGAATATGAAGTGCCCTTACCGAACTCCAAGCTACGCTGCTCGACAACGACCTCAACACAGCTGTCTTCAAACGAGCTCGACAACGACCTCGACACGCACGCTCCTCAGTCGACCTCGGTTTCGTGTTCTCAGACACCCGATCTCCTTGCAAAGACGATCTCTAAATCACACCGCCTAATACGAGCACAACTTAGTTCTATCTATGGGTTCTAATAACACTTAGCTCTCATTATCCCAATCTTAACCACAACCCAAGTAAACATTAAAACTCAAAAACTTAACCAAATATAACCAGAACTCAAACATTACAATTTAACTCCTTTTCTTCTAAAATTTTATTAAAACATCTTTCATACGGCACCAGACAAAACCATTTTTCCTCTAACACCAAGTTAGGGCTTTCGATCAAAAGTTCATGAAAAAGGTTATCTGATTCTATAACAAATAAGTCAACAACAAACATCAACAAGAAATCAAAACAAACCAAATAGGGAGGATTTTGGGCACTGCCTATTGCAGAAAACAGAGAAAGAAATTTGTTTTACAAGCTCAAATAATTGGTTAGAAAGGTAGGTAATATAATGAAGGAGAAAGCCTACCAATATGACATGGTTTGGAAGCATAAAAACTAGCTAAAATGGAAGGAAGAAATGGCGCTAAACAGTAGCACGAAGGAAGAGAAAATTTGTTTTTCCATACCTCAGATGATGGTCGAGATGGTGATATATGTCGAGGAGATGATGAGAAACAAGGTTGATGAAGAAAGTTTATGCAGAAGCTCGATAAAACTCAAGGTTCTTCGATGGAAGTTTTTGGAGAGGAAGAGGAACTCAGAGAAGAAGAAAGAAGAAAAGAGAAAGTGAGGGTTGATCGAATACAGCTGGTCAAGCAACCCTTTAAAAGATATTTTTCTTTTTAAAACAACACACAAATAAGTGACGTGTAACTACTGTTATGAGATGCTAATCCCATCAATCATTTTACCCATCTAATCTCTTCTCTCTCATGATTACCCTCTAATCTATAGGTTACAGATCTAAAACACAGCGACGAGAACTGCAACCGATAATATAAATATTACAAACAATAGAATCAGTAACGCTAGATAACGATCGTAAAAGTACGAGTGTTACAGTCTCGACACGAGGTCGATCAGGGTGCTTGTGCAAGCGCACAAGGCTCTAACACGAGTTCGTGCACGCGGCCTCCTTAGTTCGACATGCGACCTCCTTAGCTCGGTACGCGACCTCATCAGCTCAGCAGCTAGTGCACGCGGTCTCCTCAGCTCGGTATACGACCTTGGCACGCGATCTTGGCACGGGATCTCGTCACGAGGTCTTGGTACGAGGTCTCGACACGAGATCTCGACGCGAGGTCTCGATACGACGTCCTAATACGAGGTCGATCTCGTCCTCAGGTGTTACATAGAGGGATTGCCATACTTGGCTGCCAAGACAATATTAATACTCCCTCCGTCCCATTATATATTTCATAGTTGACTAAATCACATAGTTTAAGAAAAATCAATAAATGAAAGAAAGATAGTGATAATTTTACCAAATTAACTTTATTAACTATTGGTGTATTAACTATTATCATAAATACAAAGTGGAGTATTTGATGGCATAATTGAAACAAAGCAATTAATAGTGCATTGGAACCATAAAGTGACACATATTTTTGGACTATTTTTTTTTGTAAATGTGATATATATAATAGAACAGAGGGAGTATCATTTATTCTTCCTGGAAAGATTCCTTCTTGAAGTCAACGACAACAGGCCTCAAAGATTTCCTTCCTGAATTTATGTCATCGATTATATCAATTCTCACATTTTCTTTCTTTTGTATTCATTTTACTTTATTCATATAAATCACCTTGTCTATTGTGATGTCTCTTCATACCAATATTATTAAACCCGGACAGACCGATCGGTCCGACCTGTCCGACCGGGACTCAGGTGTGCAAACAGTTCGGTTAGCCAATAAAAATCGACAGCCATAAGGAACAGGGAAAAAACCGTTGGGACTGCTGCAAACTGCCCTGAACCAGAAAAACCAAAGAACTGGGACCAGTTTTACAAAATCGTCCGATCCCAAAAATTGAACTTAAAAATGGAGGGAACCGGCCAGAAAAATAAAAGAGGCAAAGAAGGGAGGAAGTGCTTCCATGGCCGCCTCTCGCTGTCGGTGCCACACCTCCAGATTCACCGGAACCATGGCCCAGATGAAGATTATAAACAGAAGAAGAACCCAGATCTGGAAAATCGCAGGAGAAGATGAAAAAAAAAGCGGAGGGGAACGATACCAGACAAATAGATAGAGAAGGTACCAGACAAATAAAGAAAAAAGGAGTAAAGGGAACGATACGTGACTTCAAGACTGGAGAGTACTGACAACAATATATTGCAGCTATCATGGACTCAAATATTTGTTTATGGAATCAATAAAAGCCAAGATTTGACCAATTTTTTTAATAATTTAAAGATTATTATAATGTTAAAATTAAAAGTAAGAACTTCAAAAATAAAAAAAGTTATATAATAGTTTATCTTTTTGTTCAAATCCATCTACTGAATGCAATATAATTATTACGTTACCTTTTTCAATATCACCCATTATCTGTTATTATTTTATATATTTTTATACACTAAAAAAATCAAGTTAAGGATTAACATATTTTTATAATTGACTTAAATACCATTTTAGTCCCTTAACTTATTTTTGAGGCTCAATTTAATCCTTTAACTATTTTTTGGGTCAAATAAATCCTTTAAGTTTTTAAGATGGGCTAAATAGGTCCTTTTCGATTAATTTTTTTTAAGTTAGCCAAATAGGTCCTTTAAGTTTTTAAGTTGGGCCAAATAGGTCCTTTAATTTTTTTAAGTTGGGCCAAATAGGTCCTACGCGACAATGACTTATTTGGCACAACTTAAAAACTTAAAGGACCTATTTGGCCCAACTTAAAAATTTAAAGGACTTATTTAGCCAAAAAATAGTTAAAGGACTTATTTGGCCTAACTTAAAACTTAAAGGACTTATTTGGCCCAAAATATAGTTAAAAGACCAAATTGAACCTTAAAAAAAAAATATTGTTTGTATTTACACTAAAAATTCAATTGAAGTATGATTTAGATGTTTTCTTTCTCTTATTTATGCTATTTTATATGCATATACATGAATTTATATGTATATCTATGAGTTTAGGGTTTAGGGTTTAGGGATTGAAAAACTACAAAAATGTTTCAATTAGAAAATATTGTTTGTATTTACGGATATTTTTATGAATTTTATTTTACAAATTATGACTTGCCCTAATAACCAAAGGACCGGGAACCTTGCTCGTCACGGGATACCTTGCCCGATTCGCCCTTTTTAACCGTAGGACCGGGAAACCTTGCCCGTCACGGGATACCTTGCCCGATACGCCCTACTAACAATAACAACAATGACAACAACAATGATGACACCAAGATGCATGAACATGACCAAACGCGGTGTCTAACCATAACATCCTCTATCGCCATATTTTCGACAGAGTAACAACAACAACAACAGCAGAACACAAATTCATAAGTTAGCTAGTGCCTTCTACCAATAACATGAACATTTAATATTCTTAGCAACTTTGATTAAGCACATACATCCAAGTGAAACTTTGGCATAGAAGGACTAGTTCTCTCAGATTATCATACTAATAAATCAATAGGCATCTTAAATGAACCTTAGACATTCTACTTAAGCTTTACAATATCAACATAATTGCGGGGACTCGAGTTCTTCGATTCATACTTTGTGGCTACACTTTCATAGGGTCTAAAGCCTACTATTTAGTTATTTAATTTCCTTACATTGTCATTTGATAACAACCAATTTCTGTACATCAAGCATATAGCAACCAAAGCTCAATCATCACGCCAATTTCAACAACCAATAAAATTATCACAAGTCGAGAATAATAATTTGGGGAATTCGAAGGTCTCTCTATCACGGTGGTGATAGTGCCCATTTTTCGTTACCGCACGAGGCATAGGGGTCTTGGGACACCCCTATTGTTCACACAGGTTCCATACACTCACTAGAAGAGAGCAACTATCCCTTACCTCCAGTGAAATTCGTGCTCCTAGGAGAGGGATAAGGTAACACCAAGCTTTTCCTTTCCTAGCGAAGCTTTCTCTTCCTATTCCTCCCAATTAGGCTGTAAGAATTACAGTAACTATGCTTCCGGGTCGCGTTCCGTAGCGTAGTCTTGAGTCAGAGCCCTTGACAGCACAAAATTGGGGAAAAAGGGGAAGAATGGTTTTTCTCTATCTTGGTTGATCTTAAGAGCAACTTCTAATCATGTTTATGGTTTTAGACTGATGTTTAGAGGCTAGGTTAAGTCTAGGGGTCGTGGTCACTCTTACAGGTCGAGAATGGCACTACAACATTTTTTCTTTATGGGAACGGTTAAAAAATGTTGTCTTAACCAAGAAAACTGTTGCCTAAAAGTATAGGGGACAGTTTTCAAGGGCTGCCTATGCGACCGTTGCCTATTACTTATGGCAACAGTTTTCTGCACTTTCTGGCAACGCTTCTTAAAACTGTTCCCTATACCATAGGAATAGGGGACAGTTATGACGCTAACTAATGGGAACAGTTTTCAAGTGTTGCCATTACTAGGTACAGTTCGTAACTGTTGCCTGATGTGCAAATGCAACATTTTTTAAATGTTGCTTTAACTTATATAGGCAACACCTTTTAACTGTACCTATAGATTATAGGCAACATTTTTCACCTTAAAAATAATTTTGTTTTGGGCACAATTGATAATTGTAGCTTAAAAATTTATGGGCAATATTTTACATTAATTGTACCCATAGGTAATATTATCTTTTTCCTAATCATCTTTGAAAATGGAACCTTAATTTGAACCTATACAATAATTACTCACATTTTCTTTTTAATTTTAATTTGGTCACCAATATTTGCATAACAAGAACTAATTCATAAATTACTGAAAATTAATCAACTGCGGCATAATACTATAAATATGTTCCACAATAGTTGCTAATACATAATCAGTACCATAATAGTCAACAAAAGGACATGATTTGATCAAATCTCATTTTGATGTACCATAAGAGTCAACAAAGGACATGATTTGATCAAATCTCATTTTGATGTATGTGTCTAACAAAAAAGTTAAATCCAAAACAAATATATATCTAATCAAAAAAATAGGATCAAAATGCATCATCTTGCAACTCTTCATCTATGTCCCCTTCATTGATAGCTTTCCTGTGTAAGAAAAAAGTATCGCGTCAGTTAAAAATATTTGATGATTCATGTTCATGTAAAGTTATTAAATCTATTTTATGACAAAAAGATAAAAGGCCAAAAACAGAACAAAATTTAACATAACTCATTATAGAAATGTCTCATTTTCCATTAAGCATACTAGTTGTTACCCAAATCAAAGTGCAAAATTTCAAATTACTAATATGACAAAGAAGCATATATTAGCACATCACAAAAAAACAGGATATATAGCCACACCAAGCACAATATGGATTTCTACCCTATTCAGGACATCTTACCAAACGCAACAACATCAATTAGCAGCCAAAACAACTATTGCCATATTGAAATATCAGCAGCATGACAGAAATTATGCAAAATTTGGTGCTTCTTCCTATCAAAGAATGAAACCTCTTTAAGTTTCTTCCTTTTTTTTTCCTTCCTTTCCTCTTGTTTTGCTTCTTGTGTTAGTATAAACTGTTTTCAAGAACAATGCAGGATATATAACTTTTTTTTTCTTTTGAATATCTCCTCTGTCCCTCTCCCTAAACACTGAGAGACAAAAGGACTTGATGGCTCAGATGAATTCTTTCTTTCATTTTCTAGATTTCTTTTAATTTGTGTACTTTATTCTCTATACCCACAAGCTTAGTTGTCCTCTATACTCCAAAAGTTTCATAAATCAGCCCATTAAGAAAGTTTACCTATCTAAGATCAAAACATGTCATGTTGCAATTCCTCATATATATCTTCTTCATTGAGACCTTGCTCCTCATTTGTATCTTCATTGATTCCTTGCTACATAAGAAAATACAAGAAATATTGTTAGATCAAAACTTTCTAGATAATGTGGAAATGATATTTCTCTAAGCTATATAAAGTTACCTTTCCAATATTCGGAAGATGTGTTGATGTTGAAGAATGCATATGTGTTTGTCCAACCACCTTTTGAGCACTACTTGCATCTCCAGGAGATAATCCAACAAAAAAATCTTCCAGTGATTCCATACTAATTCCAGATTTGCAATGTTGCAATAGGGTCTTAAAAGCATTTTTTAATTTACCCACCGTATCTTCCATATTTTGCACCTTTTCATTTAATGAAGAAACCTCTTCATTATGCGCCCTTTTCAAATCATTTATCTCTTTCTTTCACTTTAAAGAGGTTTTTGTGACATTTCTCCCATAACAACGTACCATTCCAGGATGTTCTTCCCCAAGCACAGCTTGAATTGTTTTGTCATCACTTTCCTCATTCTCAATCATTTCTTGAAGTTGGGACTAGAAAAAAAAATTGAAATTAAATATTATCTACTAACATAAACAAAGTCTACTGAATATATTAAGCAAACATAATTTATTTTAAGGATAATTTTCAACTTACAATTGTATTCTTAGTTTCATCATCCAATTGTTTTCCTTTATCTCCTTTCCGAGTCTCAATAAAAATTTCTGCTTGGGTAGGCTCTTTGTTTTCCCTTGCACGCTGCGCAACTTAGTTTGTTAAATATAGACATGGAAGCAAATATGTACCTAACTTTAAATATCAATAGACTTTGACATTAGAAGTGACAGCACAATCATAGCAACATAACAAGTAAAATTGCATCCAAGGTTTACTCAGTAATTTAGCTACCCTTGTACCATGAGTACTTCATTTGGCCTTTTCTGACCATGTTTATGCAGGAAAAAAAAACGATTCATAAAAAATATTTATGCAGAAAAAATAGAAATATTTATGCAGAAAAAATGTCCATAGTCTTTCCATAGTCCTATGCACTGAATCTAATTTATGAAAAATAGAAATATTGTTAAATTGTGTCCATAATAATTATAATAAATATCTTCTGAGGACAAACCACCCAACACTAGTTTTTCTTTTACTCTGAATTCAAAGGAAAGGAATGTTTTTCTTTTATGCCAAGGTCACCTAGATTGTGCACACAAATTAGGAAGGATTGGCCAGAGAGTTTGCCAAATGACAATGTGATTGGTATTGAGGGTAAGGGTTTGAGTAGTAATGTTACTTCCTTAGCTGGATCTGGACATCCTCGTAATGTTATTCAAACAAAAGTGAAAAACAAGTAACATGTATAAGATCATGTATAACACATTAAATCATGAAAATAAATATCATTAGCCAAGAACAAAAGAATATTACCAATCTTTCACGAATTATAGCAAAGTTTTTAGGGCCCATTCGATGCCTCCACTTAAGTTGAGCTCTATTTCTTTTGTTCCTTTCACTGACTAACTGCATATTTAGTTGAAGGAAATATTACAAGAAGCTATGATGTATTTATCATATATATATACAACAAAACTAATAATAAACCTTACTTGTACAGTTTCCAAACTCCAATATTCACAAAGCTTTCTAAAATGAGATTCTGGCACCTTTGAAGGACGATGTTTGAGTCTCTCAGTCATGTTGGAATACTCCAAAAAATGATTCTTCTTAAGGAAGGGAAAAAGATTAAAATTTAATAAAAAAACTTTCCTTTTTATCCACTACATAAATGAGACTCATCAACCAGAAAGACCCAATTTAGAAGCAAAATACATGAAAATTGGTCTAAGAAAACTAACAAGGTGAACTGGGGCTTTCATGTTCCAATTGCTCTTTCTCTTTGGCCCATTATTATTGTTAGTCTATCAGATATACATTCTTTTCTATAATAATTATCATGAAAAAAGAAAACTATTTACCTTCTACAACTTCTTTGTTTGTGTTTGCCACTTGTTGTTTTTGATTGATATATCTGTCACTTTGTGCAAAACCTTCCATAGCTTCTAGTGGCCCCAAGTTTTCTTCTCCATTTCTTTGAGATACTGCTTGATTTTGATTCACCTTGGCTCTCCCTATTTTGATTGTAGCAATGCCTTTGTCTAGGTTTCCATCAACCTTTTGAACATTTTCTCTATTATTCCCCTGTAGTCTCTCACCCAATCCATCAATTGTAGTTTTTCCGCGAGCTCTTTTCTTTGACGTTCCTATTTTCAGCATAATGTCATCAAAAGAATATGTAAGTTAATACATACATATATTTATACATAAGGTTCATTTCAAACCTTATTGCTCAGTATAACTAATGCATACTTAAATACTAAGTAAACAATGGAACATTTGAAATATTATTGTGTATTACTTTCCACTTTCTGCAGTACTAATAAGTAGAGAAATGAATGCATTAGTTCAAGGTAGAATTCAGTTTGTGATCCATCTTTTTACGGGCAAGTTGTTGCACTTTCTATATATATAAAATACAAAACAAATATACATTCTTTTCTATAATAATTATCATGAAAAAAGAAAACTATTTACCTTCTACAACTTCTTTGTTTGTGTTTGCCACTTGTTGTTCTTGATTGATATATCTATCACCTTGTGCAAAACCTTTCACAGCTTCTAGTTGCCCCAAGTTTTCTTCTCTATTTCTTTGAGATACCGATTGATTTTGATTCACCTTGGCTCTTCCTATTTTGATTGTAGCAATGCCTTTGTCTAGGTTTCCATCAACCTTGGCTCTTTTCTTTGGCGTTTCTATTTGCAGCATAATGTCATCAAAAGAATATGTAAGTTGATATATACATATATTTATACATACATACATACATACATACATACATAAATATATACATACATAAATATAAATGCCTCATATCTTGAAACAAAAAATTGGTTACCTTCTGCAACTTCTAAAACTTGTTGAACCTTTTCTCTATTATTTCCTTGTAGCCTCTCATGCAATTTATCAATTTTCTCCTGCTTAACTTGCTGAAATCTCTTTGCTAACTCAATGCTTGATCTTGCTTGGAAAGGAAAATCAAAACTTCTTTTTGTAGGACTTCGACCAATCTTTTTAAGAGTTCCACCATCTTTTACACTTCTTGCTCTCTCCATTTTGGCTAAGGACCATGAACTACAAAGGAAAAGAAACATATATAATGAGATAAATTTTACCAAAACTTCTATAGTATATTATACATTGCGGACTATATTTTCTATTAATTAAAGTAAAAATAACTTCAATACTTGCATATTTAAACACGTAAAATATGTGAATATTTTCCATAATTACGACTATTATATACTATAATGTTTATTATACGTGGGCTACTCCAAGAGGTCTCATGTACTATCATCAAAACTAGATTCATCAGTGTCCTCCTCTTCACTTTCAAAACTTGCCTCATCATCACTCTCATTTTCTTTTTGTTGATTGTGAAGTTCAGATAAAGGCTTTTCAAAGATATCATCAGGTACATCTTTCCTAACCAAATCAACTTCAAAATCATCCTCCAACATAGCAAGATTTGCTGAAATGTCATATTCTTGGCCATTTGAATTAAAACTTTCTCCCATGTCAAATGAGTCCCTTGCTAAAATGTCATATTCTTGCACTTCATCATGATTGAATAAGATATATCCATGGGCTCCATCCATAGAGACATTTCAACAAATACATTCGTATAGTGAACGATAATGTGGAGAATTTTTTACAACCAGGATACAACTCTTGATTTGCGTCCTCGACTAATTTATAAAATTTCTTTGCATCTTCATTTAGGCCTTCATGTTCTCCAGCTGCTTCAGCCACATCTTTAAATCTCTCGAACAATAAGCCATCAATATCATCAAATGATGTGTCACCATCAATACTGTCATCGAGATCCATGAGACTTTCAACGTCACCATGGTAAATCCATTCTTTGTATCCCTTTACAAATCCATTAGATATTAAATGATTAAACACCACTTCTCTTTTTTCCCAGCTATCATTGCAACATACAGCACAAGGGCACAAAATCTCTGTCCCTTCAACTATTCCTATGCTGAATGCAATATCCAAAAAATAACTAACACCTTTCATATAATCTTCACTGTATGGAGGAAAGTCCATCCAATCCTTCTTTATCATGTTGGGTTTACTGAATAAAAATCAATTATTACAATAAAGGAATAAGTTTAAGGAATTATAAAGCTAATAGACAAAGCTTAAAAAATTAAACTACATATAAAATTACATATAATCAGGTTGCTATAGATAGAATAAGCCAATTGGAAGAATGAAATCAAATGAAAGTAACAAACCAAAATGACAAAATTACTACTACATGGAATGAAAATAAATAATCATTTCACAGCCTCTACAATTCAAATTTGATCATAATGCAATTAGTAAAGAAAATACAAATTTCATAGATTGTCTATAGAAGGGTTGAATCAAGCATAAGTAACAAGAATAAAAATAGAACAAAAACAGAACCAACAAAAGATACACCAAATCCATGTTTACATAGGTGAAACAAAGCCAAAAGCAGCTTGGTGCCTCCTTTGTCGCACTGTTTGCTCAGCTGGGTGGTGGAATTTACACTAAAGCAGCTGATGTTGGGGCTGGCCTAGTTGGAAAGCGAGCAGGGAATTCCTGAAGATGACCTTAGGAATCCTGCTGTTATTGCTGACCTGGTAATTCTTTTATTGTTGTTTACTTCATTTTGAAGGGCCCACACTTCACATTTTAAAATTGACGCTTAGTCATCCTGGTTTTCAGTAGATTACTACTTATTTTTCTCAGGGCTATTGGATAAATTGTAGAAATGATTTTAAAATAAGGTTATATATTTATAAATAAAAGGGACAGTATATCTGCTTACCATTATTCATGTTTAAGTTACATTGATGTTTCACATGGTGATATTTAAAGATGTTAGACAGAATGTGTTTTACTCTTAATGAAGCAGTGTAACTCAATCACTTGTGGTGTTCCTTGATTTCAAGCTCCTAAGTTCTAAATATTTTCATTTGTTCATTTGTCATGAGTATGTTTGATGCAAGTTAAAAATAGAACAAAAAACCTCTATCTTAACAATCTCATTGCTTTAATTGCGTATCAGATGATGGGACAAGTAAATAAAGAGAGATTGGCAGAATTCCTTGGAGAGCTACAGAGGAAGGAGAATACCAATGACCGCTATGTTGCTGCTCTAAGAGGAGAGACGTTAACCAGAAAACCTTATGTGAGAATTCAACCAATTCCAGAGCAAACTGACACAACAGCTGACAAGGAGCACAAGAAATGAATAAGTTACTGATCTCCAGTTATTATGAATATATGTTTCTTTAAGTTCACTATAAACATGATTCTTTTTTTTTTTTTTCCGTTTCTAATCTTGGTTTATCCCTGGATGTGTTTAGTTAAGAAACAAACTCCTCATGTTGGGGAGCAGGAGCGGTTGGGTGGGAATTGAGTGCTCATGATTCTATCAGATATTTATGGCTTAATGAATGTCAATGATCAAACCAAATTTTTCATAGAGGAGGTCTAGTATTTTCTTTGGAATACAAAATTTTAGTAGACCTTAGGATGCTTTTGTCCTATACTGTTTGTTTTTTAGGATCAACACTTATTGTCTCTTATATTATGGTATTATGAGTGTAACTGTCGCACTTAGAGTAGCCTGAAATAAAACAGTACATTCACATTGCTCCTTCTATATAATAATTCTGCAAATGCTATAGGTTGTGTATTTTCTTCTCTGTTTGTAATGTTGTAGCATCTACTGTTTTACCATTTTGGCTGACAAACTATCGACACTGACATTGATAATATTTTGGTATAAAGGAGGAGTAAGGATGCAGGACAAGGCACATGAATGATAAAGCTCTAGTGAGGTATTATGAGCTTTATTTGGATGATAATGTGCTCCTGACATATGGGACATATGGATAACAAGCAATCTCTGCAAGTCTGCATCAAATTTTCTTTTTAATTATCATGAAATATAGAAGATGGGGAACATCATTCTTAAAAATGGAAGAATTTGTCGATGAAGTCATTTTTTTTTCCATCTCAAGTCATCATGGTAATGGAGAATCATCAACAAACAAAACCTGAATCCTAGATGCTCTGAAATCATTGAGGTGAAAAAAACAAAACTTCGTTAGGTGCCAAAAATATTTCATGCCTCAGGCGATGACTAATTGTGAAACAAGAAGCAAATTAATCTCTTGGATATGCACATGATCAAGCACAATAATACAACTAAAATGTTTCCACCTTGAAAACAGATTCAAACTACATGCATTATTGCAGTTTAATCAGCCTCTTAAAAATAAAGAAACAAATTCCAGTTCACAACACAAGAATGCATACATAATAGAGCAATCAAATTAATTCACATGCATAATAGACCACAACAAATGAATCATTGCCAACCGACAATGCTCATCATTCAAAAACTCAATCAACATAAATTAATCTCATCACATACATACCTGTGACAAGAAGCAAACCAGATGGAAGTCGCCTAAAAACAACCCTCTTTCCCTTAAATCTCCCAAAGAAGCGTAATCAAAGACTGCTCTCGGAGTAATGCTAGCCCTAAAAACAAAACCAAAACCCAATATATGATCCAACTTCCCTAATTAAAACAAGACATACATATTTAAAGCGTTAAATATATGTAAAACATTTCACCATTCATCACTTAAAACATTGCATATCACAAACCCCGTTTACACCTCATTCCACATCCCAAGCTATAAGGGGAAAAAATAACAAAAAATAACAAAAAGCGTGTAAATTTCACAATTTCTAACTATAAAACCACAAAAACTACAAAATTTAAAAATAAATAAAAGGCGCAGATACACCGTGAAGGATGACAGAGCGTAATCGGTGTCAAGGGCGAGAGACCGAGCACCACCGTGAAGGTGCGGCGGAGGAGCCCGCTTCGGTGCTCTCGGGCGAACGGTGATGAAAGAGGAAGTGCAGTGTCTGGTCTTGCGCCGTCTGGGTTACTGGTGGCGACGCCGGGCAGCAAGGGTTCGCTAAGGACCCTTCATCGAGCACAGTTAGGGTTCGCCAAGGAGAAGAATCAGGGCGAAGAAGGAGGATGGGTGCGGGGGTCGAACCAGAAAATGAACAATCGTCAACCAGAGGATATTTCACCCTTCATCTAGGAGAAAGAGGAAGATGGGTGTGGGGGTCGAACCAGGAGGAGGAGGAGCGATCTGGTTTTGGAGAGGGATGCGGTGGATGCTGGAGATGGGTGCGGTGGATGCCGGTCTGTGAGGGAGGACGACGGAGAGGAAGAACGAGATGGGTGCGGTCTGTGAGGAAGAACGAGAGGAAGAACGACGGTGGATTCTCCCAATTAGAGGAACAGACGGTGGATTTTAGGTTCTGATGAATTTTACCAATTAGAGGAAAAAAAAATAGGCGGGAGAAGAAAAAAAAATTTAGCGCCTAAACAAAATACTTAGCGCCTCTTTTTTTTTGTTAATAAATAAAAATTATTAGAGCAACAATCAAAAAACGTTGCCTTTTATAAAAAAAAGTGCAACAGTTAAAAACTGTCCCCAGATATAGTTTAGGGAACATTTCTTAACTGATGCGAAAAAAAGATTCTAGTAATAGTTCAAAAATGTTCCCATTTCAATTTGAGGGGACATTTTTTCAAGTGTTGCATAAAAGGTGTAGTGTAAAACACATATTTAATGGCAACAGTTGTCAAATGTTGGCTAATCCACTTTTAGGCAACATTTCACACCTGTTGCAAAAAATAGTGTTGCCAGAAACAACATTTGTTGTAGTGTGGGTCATACTGGGTCACCGAACCGGCCCAAAACGAGTTAAAAGCAGCGAACAGATAGCCACTTCGCGGCGGTGGGCGCTGGCGCCAAGATCTCTGGCGCCTGCGCCACTCTCGGTGAGGCTCTGGCGCCCGAGTCGATCTGGCGCCACTGGGCGCCTGCGCTGCTCTCGGTGAGGCTCGGGCGCCCTGAATCTAGTCTGGCGCCTGCGCCTGAATCAGATCCGTTGCTAGTTTTAGTGTCCGACTCGCCTATACGCGCACCGTTCCCATTTAATTGGTCTTCTAGCCAATCAATAGCATATATAACACATTCACATACATGGAAGACTTAATCAAACACACAAGTAATTATAGAGTTCTAGCACAAAAGTTAGGGTGTTACACAGAGAGAGTAGAATCTCAAGTACCAGCAGGACCTTGCCCATCACAATACCCAAGGGAATGAAGCAGACAAAGCCTTCTTCCGATTCCATAAGTTGAATCCCCCAGTTTTCACTCATGCAAGGCAGGCCACCGATGCCACGAGTGGCTAGAAGCGATGGATCGTATATTCAAAGTAGTCCATTGTGATGAATTTCAGAAGGTGGTGTTTGCCTCTCACAAATTAGAAAAGGGAGCTGCACACTGGTGGCAGAGTGCCCAACAGTTGATGATGAGTCAGGCCATTCCTCAAGACTGGCAGAATTTCAGAAGGATGTTCTTGGAAAAATACTTTCCCTATCATACTCAACAACTCAAAGAGCGAGAGTTCCTAGATTTTAAACAAGGAGACATGACTGTAGTTGAGTTTGTAGAAAAATTTGAAGAGTTGGCCCGGTACACCGACAAGTACCGTGAAGCCACTAATGATCAGTGGAAGGTAAAACAATTCAGATGGGCATTAAAGCCGGAGTTGAAGTCTAGGGTGGCATACCTTAGAGATACTGTACCTTTAGGTGCATGCAGGAGCAAGGACGAAAGGAGAACAAGTCGCAGGAGAAGCGTTGAAGAAGCAGTAGTTTAAGCCATTGATCCTGCAGCTTATCAAAATAAGCACCAAGAACATAATACAAGATAAAATAATACAAGAAAAATTAGTAAACAATAATGAAATAATTCCTTCATATTGATAGAGATAGGAGACAAAATTTACATGGATATAGTAAGTCTTGCTTGGGCTGCTTTAATGGTAGTTTTTACATTTTCCCTTTCCCTTGTAGTATGGGGAAGGAGTGGACTCTAAGGGTACTACTAATTGAGTTAAGGGATCAAACTGTATCAATTGTTTTATAGCTGGGTTCTGAAATTTTTTAACTATTGAATTTAGTTATTTTATTAATTTTATAATAAATACTAATTAATGAAATGCAATTCTATCTGCATTTTGGAATTCTATTGTATTCCAGTGGTGTAATGTATTCTATGTATAATATTGAAAATACTCTTTAAATCAAACAAATATTTGAATTGTTACCATCTTCGTATTTTGAAAGTCAAGGGAGTACAAATAATAGGAAATTGATCCCGCGGATATATATAATTCAGAGGAATATGTGATTGATTCATATACAGCATCTTTTTTCAATTGTATCTTTCAAGTGGTATTTTTTGCTTATTTTCTTCTTTTTATCTCAAAAATGGAAACCTAGGAAAGTGGTTTATAAACATATGAAGCAGAAGATGATAAAGAGTGAAGCCACTTGACCGAAGGGCAATATGACTGCATAATCCAAGTTCCTAGCCTGTGAAAATTAAGATAGTGGCATCTCGACAAAATTACTTAATTCATCACACAAAATTGGTCTTAGGCGGGTTCACCGCTTTTTGCTAAGCTGAGTCTAACTGCTGACCTCCTGTCTCAAGTCCCTCTTTTTCTTGCAGGAGCGATGTAAACTATTAGGCTAGCCTTCTAATGGGCTAAGTTACCTTTCTTTGTTTGGAATGATCATATCCTCGAGATTGTATATCTGAATTTAATATAAATGAATAGAAATCAAATTGAAAAAAAAAGAGATTAAGATATCTCAAATAAGATATAAAGAAAGAAGGCTTTTTTCAAGCCCTACTTTTTGTTCTTTTTGTTTATGCGATGTACTCGTCACGCTTTTTCATTCACGATTTTTTGTTCTCGTCGCTTCAAAACCTCGTTCCTTTTCTCTTGGACATCTCACTTGAAATGCAATCAATGCATTCATTCTTTTCGATCCCGGAAACGTCCGGGTCGAAATATGGCTTTCAAATTAAGTTCTGAATTATTGGATGCTGTCAAAGGGAGTGGCGATGCCATACGCAAAAAGGAAGAGACTCAGAAAGATTTTTATGGAATGTCCTACTCCTGCCCGAGCTTTCCGATCAACCAATCCCCTCTTATTTGAGTTTAGGGACATCTCTTTGTTAGGTAGGGCCAGGGATCACTAATTAGTCGAATGAGCCCATCCCTCTGGCCTATCATTTATTGGTCGATCCGGCTGGCGATCAAATCACACATCGCAGTATACTAGACCTTCTAATTCTTTAAGAGGTTTATCTAAAAGACTCGCGATATAACTAGGAAGACGTTTCAAATACTCCTAGTCGGTGATAACATTACTGTTCCCATCTCTATTACAGAACCGTACATGAGAGTTTCACCTCATACGGCTCCTGGAAAGCCTTAAGTAAATCTAAGGACCGGGCCGATTATTTATCTCTTGATATATCCCTAAGATAGATAAGATTCAAATCTATCGGACGGTTCTGAATTAGACCAATTCAATTCTGTCTGTGCATAGCTTGCTTGTTAAAGGCCTGTCACTCGAGAAATCATAAGAGAGATAGGATCTCCTGTCGGGGTGAATCTTTAGTAACAGGTAGGAATCAAAAGACCTATGTTTTATTTTGCCCCCCATTTCATTAACTCAAAAGTAAAAAATATAGAATCAAGATAAATTTTTTTATGTCACGTTACAGAGGGCCTCGTTTCAAAAAAATACGCCGTCTGGGGGCTTTACCGGGACTAACTAGTAAAGGGCAAGCTACTCTCTCTAAACTAAATGGAAAAAGAGCTTATCTTATAGCAGCTCTCTCAGGGAAGCTTCCTTCGGGATTAACCAATAGGGTAGAGGTGAATCAGCTTTCTTTCGACGTTTTTCTTGATATTGATTGAGGCTCTCTCTAAACTAAATGGAAAAAGAGCTTATCTTATAGCATCTCTCTCAGGGAAGCTTCCTTCGGGATTAACCAATAGGGTAGAGGTGAATCAGCTTTCTTCCGGCCCTCCTGACCCATACTTATGAAGCAGAACAAAACTTGTTGGAGGAGGAAGTAGTTAAGCAGGTTCATCCGCATCAAAGAAGCAGATTTGGGAAATTTCTGGATAAGCTGAAAACTAAGGGAGGAAACAACAAAGGCAAACAACCTCAGTCTTCAGGATCTCCTAAGGCTGGGTTATGTTCTCAGTGCGGGAAGTCACATGGTGGTACATGTTTGTTCGGTCAGAAAGTATGCTATTATTGCAAGGCACCTGGTCACATGGCTCACAACTGTCCAGTCAAATCAAAGGATAAAGGTAAAGGTGTAGCTACTCAAGGGAGCTCTACTCCTGCCAGAGTCTTCACTATAAATTCTCAGAATGTCAAGAAGGCCGATGGTTTGCTGAAAGGTATGTGCTGGCTAAATGACGAATCTCTAATTGTACTATATGACTCTGGTGCTAGTCATTCTTTCATTTCTGGTGATTATGCATTGCGTATGCAATTGCCACTCACTCAACTACTGATGACCCTAGAGGTAAGTACCCCTGGGGAAGGTAGAATAGACACTTCCATAGTATGTGAGAACTGTCCTCTCACTATTAATGGAAGGACTTTCTTTGTCAATCTTTTCTGCATACCTCTGTCCGGTATGGATGTTATTTTAGGCATGGATTGGCTTACAGCTAACCATGTTACCTTAGACTGCTTTAGTAAAACTGTCAGTTTTCCAGCCTTAACCCCTGAAATTGAGAAAAAGAATTTGGATGCGGTTTCTTCTGCAATAGCTTATCTGAATGAATGCATAGTAGGAGGAGCTTTGGGGTATATAATTATTTGTTCCTTAGTTTCTGAAGAAAGGATTGATTTAAGCACCATTCCGGTGGTAAATGAATTTTTAGATGTGTTTCCTGAAGAGGTGACTCAGCTACCTCCGGAAAGAGAAGTGGAATTTGAAATAAGCCTTATTCCTGGTACGGGACCGATTTCCATTGCCCCCTATCGGATGTCTCCACTAGAGTTGAAAGAGTTAAAAGCCCAGTTAGAGAGTTTAATTGAGAAGAAGTTTATCCGACCCAGTGCATCACCTTGGGGTGCTCCGGTGTTGCTGGTAAAGAAGAAGGACGGTACAATGCGCATGTGCATTGACTACCATAAGTTGAATAAGGTGACCATAAAGAACAAGTACCCCTTGCCCAGAATTGATGACTTGCTGGATCAGCTTAGAGGTGCCACGGTATTCTCTAAGATTGATCTAAGATCTGGTTACCACCAGATAAGGATTAAGGCAGATGACATACCTAAGACAGCTTTCAGGACAAGGTATGGTCATTATGAGTTTTTGGTCATGCCTTTTGGTGTGACTAATGCTCCTGCGGTGTTCATGGACTACATGAACAGAATTTACCGACCCTATTTAGATCAGTTTGTTGTTGTCTTCATTGATGATATTCTGATTTATTCCAAGACTGTTGAAGAACACCAAGAACATCTTAGAATTGTTTTGGGAATTCTGAGGAATAACCAGTTGTATGCAAAGCCTGAGAAGTGTGAGTTCTGGCTCTCGGAAGTAAAATTCCTTGGGCATGTGATCTCTGCAGCTGGTGTGTCTGTTGACCCCAGCAAAGTTGAAGCAGTGTTGGATTGGGAAAGACCCACTACAGAATCGTTAGGAGTTTCCTTGGCTTAGCTGGGTATTACCGGAGATTTATTCGAGGGTTTTCTCAGCTAGCCTTACCCTTAACCAGGTTAACTCGCAAGGGACAGCCGTTTCTCTGGGACAAACGCTGTGAGAATAGTTTTCTAGACTTGAAGATCCGGTTAACTTCTGCACCTATTCTAGTTATTCCAGATCCATCCTTAGGATTTCAGGTATACACTGACGCATCCGGAAGTGGCTTAGGATGTGTGTTAATGCAGAATGGTCAAGTGGTTGCCTACGCCTCTAGGCACCTGAAATCCCATGAAGAGAATTACCCCACTCATGATTTGGAATTAGCTGCAGTGGTGTTCGCCTTGAAAATTTGGCGTCACTACCTTTATGGATCACAGTTTGAAGTGTTTAGTGACCATAAGAGCCTTAAGTACTTGTTTGATCAAAGGGAATTAAACATGAGACAAAGAAGGTGGATGGAATTCCTAAAATATTATGACTTCGAGTTGAAGTACCACCCTGGCAAAGCTAATGTGGTAGCTGATGCTCTCAGCCGTAAGGCTCTACATGTATCGATCATGATGATACATGAGATGGAACTGTTAGAGAAGTTCAGAGACCTGAACCTACAGGTGCGCAAGAAGAAAGGAAAGTTGTTAGTACGAAACATGGTGATATCTTGCGACCTTAGGGATAACATTAGATTAGCTCAAATGGATGATGTAGAATTGCAGAATAAGAAACACCAACAAGGATTTTCATTGTCAGATGACGGTGTAATTCTTTTTCAAGGAAGAGTCTGTGTCCCAAATGTGGAAAGCTTGAAGGATCAGATTCTCGAGGAAGCGCATCAGAGTAGTTTCACGGTGCATCCTGGTCCTACCAAGATGTACCATGATCTTAGACCGGGTTATTGGTGGCCCAGTATGAAGGAACAAATAGCTGAGTTTGTGTCTAGGTGCCTCGTGTGCCAGAAGACCAAAATGGAACACCAAAAGCCCTCCGGCTTGTTGCAACCTTTAGAAATCCCAAAATGGAAATGGGACGGGATTTCAATGGACTTTGTGACTGGCTTACCACAGACTCAAAGTGGGTTTGATTCAATTTGGGTTATCGTGGACCAGTTGACAAAAACTGCTCACTTCATTCCTCTCAAGTCAACTTATAAGACTGCTAATTTGGCTAGGATCTATCTTGACCAGATTGTGAAGTTACATGGAATACCTCAAAGCATAGTGTCAGATAGAGATCCTAATTTTACCTCCAGATTTTGGAGAGCTTTGCAAGAAGCTCTCGGTACCTGGTTAAATCTTAGTTCTGCTTACCATCCACAGACGGATGGTCAAACGGAAAGGATCATACAAACTTTAGAAGATATATTACGAGCATGCGTACTTGAGGACAGTGGTTCATGGGATACACATCTTTCCTTAGTGGAATTTGCGTATAACAACACTCACCACTCCAGTATTGGCATGGCTCCATATGAAGCTTTGTATGGCAGAAGGTGTAGAACCCCTTTATGTTGGCAGGAAACAGGCGATACTAAGTTGTTGGGACCGAAAATTGTCCAACAAACTACGGATAAGATCCATATGATAAGGGACAAGATTAAAACTGCTCAGAGTCGTCAGAAGAGTTATGCCGACCAAAGAAGGAAACCCTTAGAATTTGAGGAAGGGATCATGTATTTTTGAAAGTGACTCCAACTGTAGGCATTGGAAGAACTCTAAAAGCTAAGAAATTGCATCCCAGATTCGTAGGACCTTTTCAGATTCTATGCAAAGTTGGTACCTCGGCGTACCAAATTGCTCTTCCACCATCATTGTCAAACCTACATAGTGTCTTCCATGTTTCTCAGTTAAAGAAATACATCCCCGATCCTTTTACACCACTGGATCATGAAACAGTAAAAGTTAGGAATGATTTAACATATCAGCCCATGCCTTTTCAAATCATTGACCGGACGGTCAGGCATTTGAGAAACAGAGAGATTCCAGTAGTAAAGATCCTTTGGGACAACACTACACCTGAGGAGGCTACTTGAGAGATGGAAGAGGAGATGCGGGAAAGATTCCCCCACTTGTTTTATTAGGTATGATGACTCATTTTTGAGGACAAAAATTTAAAAAGGAGGGGAGGATGTAACATCCCCAAATTTTAAATATTTTTGGATTAAAAAAAAAAGAGGAATAGATCCTGTATTGAATGAATTTAATTAAATGCATAATTGATTTTATCATATGAATGTGCATGAATTAAGTGTGTTTATATGTGATAATCTATTATTTGATTAAAATTAATCAATGGTACTTAATTGAATTAGGAGAATTAAGTTAGGAATTTGCACCACATTTGTTAGACACTTAGTAAATCAACCATCACCTAGTTATGACTCACCATGAGTCAAGTTTCTAATGTGGCATAATAGCAAAATCTCCCTACACTTCCCTCACCCCCCATTTTTGTGCGCTGCAGCCCCCCCTCTTACACACACTTCCACTCATCCTTTTAAAATTTAAAATCAGAATACAACTCACACAGCCTCATTCATTAGATAAAAACAGAAGTGGGAAGAGAAAGGAGAGGAGTAAGGGAGAGGGAAGAGGGCCACGAGAGAGGGAGAGGAAAGGAAAGAAGAGGGAGCTCAATTCTTGCTCCATCTTCATCACCATCACAATCTTTTTCAACTCCACCTTCTCCACACTTTGCAAAACAATCCTAGCAAGTGAGTATTTCTGGTCTAGCACCCTCTAGTCTAAGAAATATGTGGAGAAATTCAAACACAAGCTCACCATAATGATCTCCATTGTATGTCTTGCTTTGAGGCTCCTCCACACTTCAATCTTCCTTCCAAGCATTTTAACCATTAGGTGGAACCTAGGAGCACAATCTGAAGCATCAAGGAGTCCACTAAGGGTTCAAATTCGAGCTCACATCATTAGGAAACAAGTGATTTTTGCTGCTCAAGTTCATAGGCACAAAACCACCATTTTTGAGTGTCTCAAGAGCTAGGAAAGGAGGTAAGCACCTTTGTTTGTTAATGGGGAAACCTTGAGTCCCTCCTATAAGTGGAATTAAGTTTATTATGCACTAATTGAACTGGTTGGTTGACATGCAAATCAAGTTTGGGAATGGATTGTTAACATGAGGGGAAATGGGTTTTTGGTGGAATTTTGATGATTATGATGATTTGATGATGTGTTTGAAGCATGCTATTTGTTTTACTTGAGTTTCACTTCATTGGTATGATTATATGATGTTTTGTGGCTGCTGTCATTGATTGAAATTGGCTGGATTGGTATTTTTGGCATAAATTCATAGCTCTTACTGCATTGCAGAAAAACAGGGCTCTATGCATGCTAAGTGTTTGTTAGAATACTTAAGAGAGATGCCACTAAGTTTTCCTGACCGAATTAGACTTAAGTGCCTTAATGAAAGTTGTATCCCTGGATGTTAGGGAACTAAAGGCGTTTGTTTCACCTCAATAGGAGCTCCCTAGCTCTAGATATGCTCAAAATACTGAATATACCTGTAGACTCCCCAGCTGTTATTTCTGTAGCAACACATTTTCCTTATGAATGTCGTTGAGATAGCAAACGAAGTCGGAATTAGGCGTGTGACCATGCGTTAGAAAGCTAAGAGACTCTAGTTATTGAAAATGATTTTTAATTGATTTTTCAGTCCACCAAAGAGTGCAGAATTAGGGTGGAACATTTCTGACTAGTTAGTACAGAATCCTGTTATTTCTGCAGCAACACGTTTTCCTTATGAATGTCGTTGAGATAGCAAACGAAGTCGGAATTAGGCGTGTGACCATGCGTTAGAAAGCTAAGAGACTCTAGTTATTGAAAATGAATTTTAATTGATTTTACAGTCCACCACAGAGTACAGAATTAGGGCGGACCACTACTGACTGGTTAGTGCAGCAACTTGTTTTAAGGTTAAAACGGTAATATTCTTCAAAAAAATTCATGAAGGTTGGGGTAGACTTAGCTAATCTCCGTATAACCCAATCAGAGGGCTTTCTCCGTGTGACGTCCTGCGGAAGAGCTAGCGTGACTCATCAGCCTGGCATGGGCTTGAGTCCTGTTTTTTTTTTATGTCAGATTCCCTATAAGGACCTTATGAGACAGGTTCTTAGGATTATACCAGGGCCATAGCATGCCCATTACCCTGGTCCATTGTTTTCACAGAATTCAAGATGAATATTACCGATTTAATCAGATTTTAGGAAATGTATTATTCATGTAAAACTAACCAACTTGTGTGCAGGTGCTTATTGAGATGATTCGTCATCTCACTGTTTGCTTTATGTGTTTTTCAGATAAAGCTAAGTAGAGGTGCCTGTGGTTGGTTCAGCTTCAGTTCTATGTTTCTTCTTTCTTGCTCTGATGTAGTATTAGGTTTATACTGTTATGTCGGATTTTTATGTAGCCCTGTGTGGCAAACTTATGTTAAGTATGTCAGATTTTCAGACTTTAGTTCCGACTTTCCAGTAATAAATTTGTATACTTTATTGGGCTGCGTCCCAGGGATTACTGTAATGTATTAATTATCATGTTCTTTTATCATAATGGTTAATGTCTGAGTGGTTATTCTAGATGAATCACCCAGGTGTTACAAAAGGGGGTAAGGGCCGCGAGCCCCAGTGGAGATTAGGAGAGGAAAATTATTTTGTAACTTTCTTCTAATTAGTTTTGGAGATTAATTTTGAAATGAAATTGATTGGACCTTGTTCTCGAATTATTAGCATGGTTAGTGGCATGATTGAAAAGGTTTGAATCAAGGGAAAAGTTGTTTTGCATACTTATCATGAGTTGTGTTGGAAAATGATCTTCCATTGAAGTTTGTTTGGTAAAAAGGATTTGGACTCAATTGTTAGTTAAGAGGTTGTGTGAAAAGCTTTTGGTAATAAGTATTTGGAAAAAAAAATATAGTTTTGATACTTGATTTAGATTTCCTTGTGGGCGTTAATTGTTATATGCATGTGAGTTAATTGTTACATGTAATTGTGAGCTTGAGTTAGTAGTTAATTTTGTGGAAAACACATACTTGGAAACATGATAGATTGTTTTTGGAAAATGTTTTAGAACATGTCCTTAAATGTGCTTGAGTTATGTCTTGTGTTAACTTGATGTTTATTGCCTTGTAGTATGATCGAAAATAATTTGGAAGTAATTTGTGGTTTGTGAAAGAAGTTTTTGTAAATTTTTTTGAGAGAAAAAGAGATTGTGACCGAAAGGCCCTAGGGGGTTTTGGAAGGAAAATTTCTTGATGTGAACTTGTCTAAATGCTTGAATGAGTATGTGTTTTAGGCCTTGAAGATTTATGAAAGTGGTTTATTGCTTGGTGTTTACCTTGAAGTTCAAGAAAGATTTTTAGTTTCAAAACTTTACTCTTTTCAAGTAAGATAATATTTTTAAATTGTTATGTGTGATGTTACCTTTTCACGAAAAGCTTTTAGTTT